>CM022299.1:467483535-468979449 GCA_011799875.1 Thinopyrum elongatum | reverse complement strand
AAAGGATCTCAGGTCGAGGTTGATGATACTACTACTACTACTACTTTACATTATTGTTCATCTGCTCTTTCCTGATGCTGCAAGACAGTCGAAGATTGTTGAAGATGCTAGTCTTCGATAGGACTAGGCTTTCCCCCTCTATTCTGGCATTTCTGCAGCCCAGTCCACATATACAGCCATTCCTTTGACAATGTTGCATATGTAGTGTAGATCCTTGCTTGCTGAGTACTTCGGATGAGTACTCACGTTTGCTTTATTTTCTTTTTCCCCCATATTCCATTTGATGCCACCAGACGACGGAGCCCCTGAGCCAGAAGCCCCAGCTGACGACCAGTACTACTACCCGCCTGGCGAGTACTACTACTACGAGGAGCCGACTGACGACCAGGAGTAGGATCGGAGGGTCCAGGGCAGGAGGCCTACGCCTTTCAATCGTAGTATTTTATTTTACCCCGCCTCTGTGAAGGCCTAATTCTCTCTATGTAATATATCTGTACCCAGATATCTAATGCTTCCGCTGACGCTTGTATGCCATCGAGCTATGTATTCGAGCCCTCGAGGCCCTGGCTTGTAATATTAAGCTTGTATGACTTTATTTTATGTTTTAGAGTTGTGTTGTGATATCTTCAAGTGAGTCCTTAGGCTTGATCGTGCGCATTTGCGTGTATGATTAGTGCACGATTAAGCCGGGGTCGTCACACCTCGCCACTTTAATCACCATCAGCATTTCCTCCTTCTACCTGACTACTCTGCCCTGGTTCGTAACCATCAGCATTTCCTCCTTCTACCTGACTGCTCTGCCCTGGTTTGAACCATCATCTCCAGCATTTGACATAGATAACTGCCTCCCTCCACTGCTCTGCCCAGGATCGTGGCCACCCTCGCCTTCATGTGCAGTGACCTCCTTCACAACGGGAAGCACTAAGGCAATAGGATTGCATCCCCTGCGTTCACAACCTTGTAACCACCGCACCCACTCGGAGTCTCGCTCTATTGACCTCAAATAAAAGTAAATTATTGAACTTGACTGTGTCCACAATGCATGAACACCGACGGTGTGTGTTTCAGTATCAAGCCCTAAACTTCCTGTAATCCATTCTTTCAACTGACTGACAGACCATGTTTGAGGTGCGCTCATTGGCACCTCTATGTGAGTAAATTCACTCAGATCAGCTCCCATGTCAGTTGTTTGGACAGTACCAGGACCGTAGTAAAATTTGAACTTCACTACATCAGACATCTCGGCTCACCTAATTTTTTTTTTAACAACGACAGACAAGTATTAAGCAACAACTTTAAATATCCGCACTACTAAATATTTGACATGTATATATATTACGGAATATTAACGGAGCAACTAAAAAAATTCACACACCTACAAATATATTACAAATACTTGCCGGAGCAACTCCAAATACTGACACACCTAAATATTTGACATCCACATATAGTACGGAATATTACTGGAGCAACTTCAAATTTTCACACAACTAAATAGTTGACATCTAAATATATTTACGGATACTACCGGAGCAAATAACAATAATCACACACCTAATTTATTTCACATCGAAACATATTACCGAATACTACCGGAGCAACTACGAAAAATAAAATGTGTGTTAAAATATACCCTTGAAGCGTACGAGCGAACGACGAACGGCGGCCTTCAATCACCGGAACCGGAGCCGGAAACTCCACCAAACTGCCAGAGCTTCACCTCCACCACCTCCACCACGCTGCCCCAGCTTTAGCACCACCACCTCCACCTCCACCTCCACCGCCGCCACAACCTCCACCAATGTGCTAAAAACAAGCTCCAAAAAAATGCTCACCACGACCACCACGAGCTACCCCATCAGTAGATCGAGGTCTCCCTTGGCTCCCCTAACTACGTAGAACCCATTCACGGTGCTCAATCCGCAAAAAACCGCCTCATTTTGGTGTAGAAATTCGAGGCATTTCTTGTAAGAAAGAGGAGAAAGAAAGAACAGAGAGGAGGAGCTGTAGCCAGCGTGAGGAGTGGGAGAAACGAACGACAAAGGAGAAAGGAGAAGGAGAGAGGAGCCAGCCGCTGTGGGGGCACCCTGTCGGCCTGCAGCTGGCCGATCGGCCTACAGCGGGCCGACAGGGGCAGGCGCGCGCCGACAGCCACCCTCGCGCCTGGCCTGGTCAGCCGTCGGCCTGCGGTGGGCTGACTAAGCCCAGTCGGCCTGCGGTGGGCTGACTAGGCCCAGTCGGCCTGCAGCGGGCCGATGGTGTATTATTTTTGAAATTTATTTGTCAAGCGTAATATTGATGAAAATTAATAAAAAAATATATTATTTAAAAAAATTAGCGATAAACTGGCAATACAAGCATAAGAGAAAAACCGTCGAAACCTTCCCAAAACATGGCGAAAGGTTCCCAAAACTAGTGACTACCGTACATAAAAGCTCCCCCAAAGTAAAGTAACCAATATTATTGGCTGACCCATCGTAGTGATCGTTGAAGACGAGGTGAGCATCCATCTCATAATAAACGAGACATAAAAAAGAAAGCTCTCACGATTTCCACTAGCTTGCCCTATTGTGTCCCGAACTCCTAGGGTTGGTACTTTTGTTTAACTGAAGGCCTATTTTCACCCCTTCGGTTCAGGCGAATACCTGCCTACACAGTTGTTTCAGGCCGTCTGACTATTAAAACTTGAGCTTAAAATTGTGTGCAAGACGCCTGGACTGGTGGCTGATGTTGTTTCTTATTTTTTTGCGAGGTAGATTTCATATTGAATTATTGTGTCAGTTGTTTTAGGCTAATGATGTTGTTTCTTATTGTGGTAGATTTCATTATTTTACTTATAGGATTTCTAACACACAGAAATAGAAAAAAACACAGGAATATAATGTCATATCATGTTTAATGCTACATAATTTCATTGATGTTTGATTTCATAGAAAAACAAAATTAGAAGTATAACCAAGAAGTTGGAGTGGATGAAAAACTTCAGGTGGATTTTAAAAGTATATGTTAGATACGATTAGCGTTGAACCATTGAAATATGATGTCCCGTTGCAACACACACACACATAATTAGCCTGCCTAACTAGACGTCCATATATGTTTTTTAGGTGAACCAGACGTCCATATACGTGAGGTTTGATGATTTTTGAATTCTTTATGGGCTTGAGGTCCATGAATCGAACAATTATTGAATATTCGCATAGGCCCATATATGGCGTCATGACATGGTGCACAACCTTATTTGACGCTCCCTGCGTCAAAGTGTCGGGCGCACGGACAGGGGAAATCCCTCAGCATGAAAAATGGGCCGGTCCACTTACCACAACAACCAGCCGGTTTTTGGCAACCTTCTAGGAAATTTCAACTTCGTTTACCTGTTTTCCGGTTTATTTCTTTTTTTTACTTTTTTTCTGCTTCTGTTCTTTTTTTCTTTTCCTTTTAAAAACAATATTCAGAAATTTTAAAAAATGTTCGTGTTTCTAAGAATTTGTTCAAAATTTCAGTAACTATTTGTGTTTTCGAATTTTGTTCATCAATTCAAAAAATATTCGCATTGTTTCCAAAATTTGGGAATTCCAAAATATGTTATTGTCTTTTAAAAAATGTTTAGAATGTCAAAAAAATGTTCACATTTTCTATTTTTCTTACAAAATAATTTTTTTCTTGTTTTTGAAAAATGTTTGGGAATTTCAAAAGCAAATTGCACTTTCCAAAAATTGTTCAGAATTTCAGCAAAATGTTCCTAGTATCAAATTTTGTTCTCATTTTTTTTTAAATCTTGGTTTGGAAAAATGCTCATGTTTTTAAAAAAATGTCGGTTATTTCAAAAACTATCACCGTCTTTTAAAAAATATTTACATTTCAAAAAAAAATTCTTTTAAAAAATTTGTTGAAATTTTGAGAAATGCTTTAGATCTATCACTGACGATAGAGAACACTCCGCGCTAGCTATTATAGAACCGGAGCCATCAGGTTCTGTGTCTAGCGACCAGTGCTCACCAGCGGGAGGTTCAGGGTTCGATCCCTCATACACGCGCATGCATTTCTCAGCACCCGTCGTATATAGGAGGTCCCAAATTTTTTGGGGCTGTTGGTTTGCGAATTAAGTTATGTTAGGTTGCCACATTTAAAATTAGACAAGTTTTACCAACTTAGGATAGTGTTTGCTTCAAGCCTCACCTCAGGCAAGATGTTTCTTGTCATACTAGAGCCCCACATCACATACACTGAGAAAGTGTGGCTAGATTCTCTTAGTGTTGCCAACTTATGGCTCTTATTTCGTAGAACTAACCTTGGGCAAGTTTATCAAAAAATATGTGACAGAGTTTGGCATTGTAAGGCCTAGAACCAAACACCCTCTTAGTCTCATTCCAGGCGTGGGGTTCTCTAAAAAATTCTGAGACATGGAGGAGAGTGGGACTTGATGGGGAACGAAGCATGAAAATCAAAAAATTTCCTATGAACACCCAAGATCTAATCTAGAAAATGTATAACAATGAGAGGGGGGTAGTGTCTACATACCCTTGTAGACCGAAAGCGTTAACGATCTAGAGATCATGGTTGGCGTAGTCGTACTCGCGTCGCGATCCAATCCGATCCAAGTACTGTACGTGCGACACCTCCGAGTTTAGCACACGTACGGCTCGGCGGCATCCTCTCCTTCTTGATCCTGCAAGGGAGGGAGAGGAGGTAGATAAGATCTGAACCAACGCGACGGCGTGGTGATGGCGGTGGCAGCGGAACTCTAGTAGGACTTCGCCAAGCGCTGACTGATACGTCTCCAACGTATCTATAATTTTTGATTGTTCCATGCTATTATATTATCTGTTTTGGATGCTTTATACTCCCTCCGTCCCAAAATTCTTGTCTTAGATTTGTCTATACATCCGTATCTAGACAAATCTAAGACAAGAATTTTGGGACGGAGGGAGTATTCATTAATATGCTATTTTATATTATTTTTGGGACTAACTTATTAACCTAGAGCCCAGTGTCAGTTTCTATTTTTTCCTTGTTTTTGAGTTTTACAGAAAAGGAATATCAAGCGGAGTCCAAACGGAATAAAACTTTCGCGATGATTTTTCTTGGACCAGAAGACACCCACGTAACTTGGAGAGAGGGCCAGAAGAGTCCCGAGGACTCCACAAGCCCTCAGGGCGCGCCCTAGGGGGGGGGGGGGGGGGCGCCCCCTGGCTTGTGGGCCCCCCGGGAGTCCTCCAACCCTAAATCCAGCTCTATAAATTCCCAAATATTCCCAAACGACCAGAAGCGTCCACATAAATACTTTTCCGCCGCCGTAACCTTTTGTTCCCGTGAGATCCCATCTTGGGGCCTTTTTCGGCATCCTGCCGGAGGGGGATTCGATCACAGAGGGCTTCTACATCAACCCTATTGCCCTTCCGATGAAGCGTGAGTAGTTTACCACAGGCCTACGGGTCCATAGCTAGTAGCTAGGTGGCTTCTTCTCTCTCTTTGATCTTCAATACAATGTTCTCCTTGATGTTCTTGGAGATCTATCCGATGTAATATTCTTTTGCGCTGTGTTTGTCGAGATCCGATGAATTGTGGATTTATGATCATATTATCTATGAATATTATTTGTGTCTTTTCTGAATTCTTATATGCATGATTTGATATCTTTGTATTTCTCTTCAAATTATCGGTTCGGTTTGGCCAACTAGATTGGTTCTTCTTGCAATGAGAGAGGTGCTTAGTTTTGGGTTCAATCTTGCGGTGTCCTCACCCAGTGACAAAGTAGGGGTAGCGAGGCACGTATTGTATTGTTGCCATCAAGGATAAAAAGATGGGGTTTTCATCATATTGCTTGAGTTTATCCCTCTACATCATGTCATCTTACTTAAGGTATTACTCCGTTCTTATGAACTTAATACTCTAGATGCATGCTGAATAGCGGTCGATGTGTGGAGTAATAGTAGTAGATGCAGGCATGAGTCGGTCTACTTGACACGGACGTGATTCCTATATTCATAATCATTGCCTTGGATATCGTCATAACTTTGCGCTTTTCTATTAATTGCTCGACAGTAATTTGTTCACCCACCATAAGTTTTCTTTCAAGAGAGAAGCCTCTAGTGAAACCTATGGCCCCCACGTCTATTTTCCATCATATATTTTCAGATCTATAAACCAAAAAACCCAAAAATACCTTGCTGCAATTTATTTACTTTTATTTTGTTTTATGTTTTAGTAATCTTTTATCTATCTCTATCAGATCTCATCCTTGCAAGTGACCGTGAAGGGATTGACAACCCCTTTATCGCGTTGGGTGCAAGTGTTTGATTGTTTGTGCAGGTGCATAGATTGGAGACTTGCGTGTACCTCCTACTGGATTGATACCTTGGTTCTCAAACTGAGGGAAATACTTATCTCTACTTTGCTGCATCATGATAACCCACAAGTATAGGGGATCGTTTGTAGCCTTCTTCGATAAATAAGAGTGTCGAATCCAACGAGGAGCTAAAGGTAGAACAAATATTCCCTCAAGTTCTATCGACCACCGATACAACTCTACGCACACTTATCGTTTGCTTTACCTAAAACAAGTATGAAACTATTTTGCAAGAATAAAACTACGAGTGCTTTGCGAGAATAAAACTACGAATAAATTGCAAGGTAATAAAAGTGGATAGCTTTTGTCAACAAGAAAGTCATTTGTCCCTAGGCAATCGATAACAAGTACCGGTAATCATTCTTGTAATTTTATATGAGGGAGAGGCATGAGCTAACATACTTTCTCTACTTGGATCATATGCACTTATGATTGGACCCCTAGCAAGCATCCTCAACTACTAAAGATCATTAAGGTCATGAAACCCAACCATAGCATCAAGTATCAAGTCCTCTTTATCCCATACGCAACAACCCACTTACTCGGGTTTAAGCTTCTGTCACTCTCGCAACCCACCATAAGCGAATCATGAACATATTGCAACACCCTACAGCGGGGGCCCCTCACATTTGCGCGAGACGGAGGGCACCATAGGACAGCACCATAAATAAAATATACAATCATACCAACCAAGATCATGATTAACCCATAGGACAAAACGGATCTACTCAAACATCATAGGATAACCAAATATCATTGGGAAATAACATATGGAGTTGAGCACCATGTTTAAGTAGAGATTACAGCGGGGAAGAGAGGTGTTACACCGCTGCATAGAGGGGGAGAGAGTTGGTGTTGACGGTAGCAAGATTGTTGATGTAGATCGCCGTCACGACCCTTGCCCCGGCGGCGCTCCGGCGCCACCGGGAGAGAGGGGGAGAGAGCCCCCCTCATTCTTCTTCTTCCTTGGCCTCCCCCTAGATGGGAGGAGAGTTCCCCCTCTGGTCCATGGCCTCCATGGGGGCGGAGGGGCAGGAGCCCCTTCGAGATTGGATCCCCCTCTCTGTTCTCTTCTGTTTCGCGCTCCCCAGATCTGGCCCTTCACTGTTTCTTAAATTCCCAGAGATCCGTAACTCCGATTGCGCTGAAATTTTTACACGATTTTTTCCCATAAATTATCTTTCTTGCGCACGAAGAAGGGCCCCAACCAAAGTTCGAGGAGGGCACAAGATACCTGGGCGCGCCAGGGGGTGCCCGGCGTGCCCTGCTGGGTTGTGGTCACTGTGGGCCCTGTTTGCGTTGATTCCACCTCCCAAAAATCATAAATATTCCAAAATAATTCTCCGTAAATTTTTATCGCGTTTGGACTTCATTTGATATGGATTTTCTGCGAAACAAAAAACATGCAACAAACAGGAACTGGCACTGGATCAATATGTTAGTCCAATAAATCATATAAAAAGTTGCCAAAAATATGTGAAAGTTGTATAATATTGGCATGAAACAATAAAAAATTATAGATACGACGGAGACGTATCAGCATCCCCAAGCTTAATTCCTGCTCGCCCTCGAGTAGGTAAATGATAAAAAAGATAATTTTTGATGTGGAATGCTACCTAGCATAAACTTGATCATATGTCTAGTCATGGCATGAATATTAAGACACGGGTGATTCAAAGCAATAGTCTATAATTTGACATAAGGACATCAATACTTAGGCATCCCAACAAACAATCATGTCTTTCAAAATATCAACGCTAAAGAAAGCTATCCCTACAAAATCATATAGTCTTGTCATGCTCTGTCTTCTTAACACAAAGTATTTATCATGCACTACCCGGATGACAAGCCGAGCAATTGGTTCATACTTTTTAACGCGCTTCAGCTTTTTTAACTCTCACGCAATACATGAGCGCAAGCCATGGATATAGCACTATAGGTGGAATAGAGTATGATGATAGGGGTAAATATTGAGAAGACAAAAAAGTAAGAAAGTCTCACATCGACGCGGCTAACCAACGGGCTATGGAGATGCCCATCAATTGATATCAATGCGAGGAGTAGGGATTGCCATGCAATGGATGCACTAAGAGCTATAAGTGTATGAAAGCTCAATATGAAAACTAAGTGGGTGTGCATCCAACTTGCTTGCTCATGAAGACCTCGGGCATTTGAGGAAGCCTATCATCGGAATATACAAGCCAAGTTCTATAATGAAAAATTCCCACTAGTATATGAAAGTGACAACATAGGAGACTCTCTATATGAAAAACATGGTGCTACTTTGAAGCACAAGTGTGGAACTAGCATGCCCCTTCTCTCTTTCTTTTTTTTCTTTTCTTTTTTTTTCTTTTCTCTCATTGTCCGGAGTCTCATCCCGACTTGTGGGGGAATCATAGTCTCCATCATCCTTTCCTCACTGGGGCAATGATCTAAAAATGAATAATGATGATCATCACACTTCTATTTACTTATAACTCAAAAGAAATAAAAATTACAACTCAATACCTATAACAAAGTATGACTCTATATGAATGCCTCTGGCAGTGTACCAGGATGTGCAATGATCTAGCATAACAACGATATCAAAAAACGGACACGCCATGGAAATATCATGCTAGCTATCTTACGATCATGCAAAGCAATATGACAATGAATGCTCAAGTCATCAAAATGGTAGCGGTGGAAGTTGCATGGCAATATATCTCGGAATGGCTATGGAAAGGCCATAATAGGTAGGTATGGTGGCTGTTTTGAGGAAGATATAATAAGGCTTATGTGTGATAGAGCGTATCATATCATGGGGTTTGGATGCACCTGCGAAGTTTGCACCGACTCTCGAGGTGAGAAAGGGCAATGCACGGTACCGTAGAGGCTAGCAAATTGCGAAATGGTAAGAGTGCGTATAATCCATGGACTCACATTAGTCATAAATAACTCATATACTTATTGCAAAAGTTTATTAGCCCTCGAAGCAAAGTACTATTACGCATGCCCCTTGTGGGATAGATTGGTAGGAAAAGACCATCGCTCGTCGCCGACCGCCACTCATAAGGAAGACAATCAATAATAAATCATGCTCCAACTTCATAGCATAACGAGAGACTATACGTGCATGCTTCGGGAATCACAAACCTAAACACCAATATTCTTACTAACCACAACTATTTACTAGTACCTCCCATATATTACCATCTCTATATCGCAAAACTATTGCAAGGAATCAAACATATCATATTCAGTGATCCATAAGTTTTATGTAGGATTTTATGACTAACCATGCAATTGACCAATTCCTGTTGACTCTCTAAATACGTATAAGTGAAGCAAGAGAGTTTAATTCTTTCTACAAAATACCATGCTCTAATAAGTATAAGTGAAGCAAAAGAGCATTCTACAAATAACGGTTTTCTATGTGAAGAGAAACAGGCAATCCAAACTTCAAATGATATAAGTGAAGCACATGAAGCATTCTATAAAGCCATACTCAAAAGGTATAAGTGAAGTGTAATGAGAATTCTATAAATCAACCATGGACTATCTCATACCAGCATGGTGCATAAAATAAAAATGAAAAATAAACACAAAAGACGCTCCAAGATTCACACATATCACATGAACGAAACGAAGATGAAAACATACCGATACTTGTTGAAGAAAGATGGGATGCCTTCCGGGGCATCCCCAAGCTTAGACACTTGAGTCTCCTTGAATGTTTACTTGGGGTGCCTTGGGCATCCCCAACCTTGAGCTCTTGCCTCTCCTCCTTCTTCTCATATCGGGACCTCCTCGATCTTTGATCACTTCATCCACACAAAACTCAACAGAAACCTCGGTAAGATCCGTTAGTATAATAATGCAAATCACTACTCTAAGTACTATTGCAAACCAATTCATATTTTATTTTTGCACTGTACCTACTGTATTATAACTTTTCCATGGCTTATACCACCGATAAAAATTGATAGTTTCATCAAAACAAGCAAAACAATGCATCAAAAACAGAATCTGTCTTAAACAGGACATTCTGTAGAAATCTGAACACCTACCATACTTCTGGTACTCCAAAAATTCTGAAAAATTAGGAAAAAATAAAAAATTTGTATAGAAAGACTGTTCAAGAAGTTTCAGAAACTTTCTATGTTCCTGTATAAAATGTAAAATCGCACACTACAGCCAAAGTTTCTGTTTTTGCACCGCACATACCAACAATCAATCTAATCATCCTAAAGGCAAATCTTGGCACATTATTTTTATAATACAATGGATTTGTACAAGGGGATAATTATTTTTTTTGAAAAGTTTCTGTAATTAAGATTCACAAAGTTTCCATGGGCATGAACAAAGTTCAAGGCTAGCTCCCACTTTCACAATGCTCGTCTCTCACTTTCACTTTTCTTTTTGTGAAGTTTTAAGTTCCCCTCTATATTTTTTTGTTTTTAAACTTTATAAAAGCACTCAACAGAAATAAATGACTCTCTAAAACTTCTGAGTTGTCTCCCTGGCAGTGCTTTCTTTAAAACCATTAAGCTAGGCATAAAGTGCTCAAGTAATGAATCCACCCGGATCCCAAGGTATATCAAAGCCAATTTTAATTAACAATGATTTGGCATTTAGTAGTGAGCACAAAGCAACATATATCATGCAATGATGAAGTATAACTCTCTTCCTATGCATCGGCATGTCATACAAGAACAATTCATGCACATCAAGTAAAGGCCAATGCATAGTATAAACAGTTTCTTGCAATTTTATCGTGTTGGAAACATAGAGAGGCGGAGATGTATTTCCTCTCTCATAATAATTACAAGTAGGAGCAGCAAGCACATGCATATTATATTCATCAAAATCGTCATGTGTAATGGTAGAGTGCAACCCATCAATGTAATCCTTAATAAGTGCAAACTTCTCCGATATAGTGTAGTTTGGAGAATTCAAAAAGATAATAGGACTATCATGTGGTGGTGCAATAGCAACAATTTCATTTTTTAAATAAGAAACAATCGCAAGTTCATCTCCATAATCATAATTCATATTGGCATCTTGGCCACAAGCATAGCAAGCATCAAGTTCATCAAAAAGGGATATTTCAAAAGAATCAACGGGATCATAGCAATTATCATAGCATTCATCCTTCGGTAAGCATGAAGGGAAATTAAATAATGTATGAGTTGAAGAGTTACTCTCATTAGAAGGTGGGCACGGGTAGCTAATCCGCTCTTCCTCCTTTTGTTCTTCACTCTCCTCATCATCTTTTTCATCCAATGAGCTCACAGTTTCATCAATTTCTTCTTCCATAGACTCCTGCAAAATATTAGTCTCTTCTTGGACAGCGGAGACTTTCTCAATAAATATATCAATATCGGAATTGTATTTTTAATTTTCATAGCAATATTTAAGGATGGCAAAATTTCCAGGTCTATAAACATCATCATCAAAAGCTTCATACTTTAAAAACAAAGATTCAATTTCATAAGCACCCTTAAAAGCAACAAATTCTTCTATTCGTTCCACATCATAATAATCATATCTACCATTGGCATAAGATGCTAAGGTTTCATTATCGTTAAATTTGCATGAAAAGGGAAGGTGTGGAGCATTCATCCTAGAGTAACAAGTATAATCATATCTAGAGCATAGATTCCAAGCATACCATTTCAACATATGAATTTGATCCCATAAGAGTTTCCCTTTTTGTGTCAAGCGATAATCCCTAAAGTATTCACGTTGATCCAACGTGTCTCCCATTATCAAGTTGAATGGGGTTTTCTCAGGATTATCGAAGTAGTGCATAATATTTTTCGCAGAACAAGAATCGAGGGTTTTAGGAGGTTCCCCATCTCCATGAGTAGCAAGTACAACTAATTTTTTTGGTGTTTCGTGTTCCATATCCATAACTAAAGATAGAGAACAACTTAGAATAGAAAATAAAAACTACTTAGTGATAAAGCAAACAAGCACACATGAGAATATTCACCCCACGCTATTGCTCCCCGGCAACGGCGCCAGAAAAAGGTCTTGATAACCCACAAGTATAGGGGATCGTTTGTAGCCTTCTTCGATAAATAAGGGTGTCGAACCCAATAAGGAGCTAAAGGTAGAACAAATATTCCCTCAAGTTCTATCAACCACCGATACAACTCTACGCACACTTATCGTTTGCTTTACCTAAAACAAGTATGAAACTATTTTGCAAGAATAAAACTACGAGTGCTTTGCGAGAATAAAACTATGAATAAATTGCAAGGTAATAAAAGTGGATAGCTTTTGTCAACAAGAAAGTCATTTGTCCCTAGGTAATCGACAACAAGTACCGGTAATCATTCTTGTAATTTTATATGAGGGAGAGGCATGAGCTAACATACTTTCTCTACTTGGATCATATGCACTTATGATTGGACCCCTAGCAAGCATCCGCAACTACTAAAGATCATTAAGGTCGTAAAACCCAACCATAGCATTAAGTATCAAGTCCTCTTTATCCCATACGCAACAACCCACTTACTCGGGTTTAAGCTTCTGTCACTCTCGCAACCCACCATAAGCGAATCATGAACATATTGCAACACCCTACAGCGGGGGCCCCTCATGTTTGCGCGATACGGAGGGCACCATAGGACAGCACCATAAATAAAATATACAATCATACCAACCAAGATCACGATTGACCCATAGGACAAAACGGATCTACTCAAACATCATAGGATAACCAAATATCATTGGGAAATAATATATGGAGTTGAGCACCATGTTTAAGTAGAGATTACAGTGGAGAAGAGAGGTGTTACACCGCTGCATAGAGGGGGAGAGAGTTGGTGTTGACGGTAGCAAGATTGTTGATGTAGATCGCCGTCACGATCCTTGCCCGGGCGGCGCTCCGGCGCCACCGGGAGAGAGGGGGAGAGAGCCCCCCTCATTCTTCTTCTTACTTGGCCTCCCCCTAGATGGGAGGAGGTTTCCCCCTCTGGTCCATGGCCTCCATGGCGGTGGAGGGGCAGGAGCCCCTTCGAGATTGGATCTCCCTCTCTGTTTCTTCTGTTTCGCGCTCCCCAGATCTGGCCCTTCATCGTTTCTTAAATTCCCAGAGATCCGTAACTCCGATTGCGCTGAAATTTTTACACGATTTTTCCCCATAAATTATCTTTCTTGCACCCAAAGAAGGGCCCCAACCGACGTTCGAGGAGGGCACAAGATACCTGTGTGCGCCAGGCGGTGCCCGGCGCGCCCTGGTGGGTTGTGGTCACTGTGGGCCCCCATTTGCATTGATTCCACCTCCCAAAAATCATAAATATTCCAAAATAATTCTCTGTAAATTTTTATCGCGTTTGGACTTCGTTTGATATGGATTTTCTGTGAAACAAAAAACATGCAACAAACAGGAACTGGCACTGGGCACTGGATCAATAGGTTAGTTCAATAAATCATATAAAAAGTTGCCAAAAATATGTGAAAGTTGTATAATATTGGCATGAAACAATAAAAAATTATAGATACGACGGAGACGTATCAGCATCCCCAAGCTTAATTCCTGCTCGCCCTCGAGTAGGTAAATGATAAAAAAGATAATTTTTGATGTGGAATGCTACCTAGCATAAACTTGATCATATGTCTAGTCATGGCATGAATATTAAGACATGAGTGATTCAAAGCAATAGTCTATAATTTGACATAAGGACATCAATACTTAGGCATCCCAACAAACAATCATGTCTTTCAAAATATCAACGCTAAAGAAAGTTATCCCTACAAAATCATATAGTCTTGCCATGCTCTGTCTTCTTAACACAAAGTATTTATCATGCACAACCCCGATGACAAGCCGAGCAATTGGTTCATACTTTTTAACGCGCTTCAGCTTTTTCAACCCTCACGCAATACATGAGCGCAAGCCATGGATATAGCACTATAGGTGGAATAGAGTATGATGATAGGGGTAAATATTGAGAAGACAAAAAAGTAAGAAAGTCTCACATCGACGCGGCTAACCAACGGGCTATGGAGATGCCCATCAATTGATATCAATGCGAGGAGTAGGGATTGCCATGCAATGGATGCACTAAGAGCTATAAGTGTATGAAAGCTCAATATGAAAACTAAGTGGGTGTGCATCCAACTTGCTTGCTCATGAAGACCTCGGGCATTTGAGGAAGCCCATCATTAGAATATACAAGCCAAGTTCTATAATGAAAAATTCCCACTAGTATATGAAAGTGACAACATAGGAGACTCTCTATATGAAAAACATGGTGCCACTTTGAAGCACAAGTGTGGAACTAGCATGCCCCTTCTCTCTTTGTTTTTTTTTCTTTTCTCTCATTGTCCGGAGTCTCATCCCGACTTGTGGGGGAATCATAGTCTCCATCATCCTTTCCTCACTGGGGCAATGCTCTAAAAATGAATAATGATGATCATCACACTTCTATTTACTTATAACTCAAAAGAAATAAAAATTACAACCCAATACCTATAACAAAGTATGACTCTATATGAATGCCTCTCCCTCTCTGTTCTCTTCTGTTTCGCGCTCCCCAGATCTGGCCCTTCACCGTTTCTTAAATTCCCAGAGATCCGTAACTCCGATTGCGCTGAAATTTTTACATGATTTTTTCCCATAAATTATCTTTCTTGCGTCCGAAGAAGGGCCCCAACCGATATTCGAGGAGGGCACAAGATACCTGGGCGCTCTAGGGGGTGCCCGGCGTGCCCTAGTGGGTTGTGGTCATTGTGGGCCCCCGTTTGCGTTGATTCCACCTCCCAAAAATCATAAATATTCCAAAATAATTCGCCATAAATTTTTATCGCAGTTGGACTTCATTTGATATGGATTTTCTGCGAAACAAAAAACATGCAACAAACAGGAACTGGCACTGGGCACTAGATCAATAGGTTAGTCCAATAAATCACATAAAAAGTTGCCAAAAATATGTTGAAGTTGTATAATATTGGCATGAAACAATCAAAAGTTATAGATACGATGGAGACGTATCACATCACCCTTTCCTCTTCAAGGGAAAAACCAACGCAAGCTCAAGAAGTAGCAGGAAGAATTTCTGGCGTCGTTGCCGGGGAGGTTCTACATCAAGCCTACCAAGTACCCACCATAAACTCTCATCTCTTGCATTACATTATTTGCCATTTGCCTCTCGTTTTCCTCTCCCCCACTTCTAAAATGATTTCAGAAAAACACAAAAAGATTTGCCTTTTTATTCGCCCTTCTTTCGTTCGTCTTTTCGTTTGCTTTTTGGTTGCTTGTGTGCTAGATTGCTTGCTTTGTCATGATATCTCAAGAAAATACCAAGTTGTGGTGTGAATTTTCCAATACTAATAATAATGATTTTATTAGTACTCCGATTGCTCCCGCCACTAGTGCGGAATCTTATGAAATTAATGCCGCTTTGCTGAATCTTGTTATGAAAGATCAATTTTCTGGCCTTCCTAGTGAAGATGCCGCATCCTATCTGAATACTTTCGTTGAGTTGTGTGATATGCAAAAGAAAAAAGATGTGGATAATGATATTGTTAAATTGAAGCTATTTCCGTTCTCTCTATGAGGTCATGCTAAAACTTGGTTTTCATCTTTGCCTAAAAATAATATTGATTCATGGAATAAGTGTAAAGATGCTTTTATTTCCAAGTATTTTCCTCCCGCTAAGATCATCTCCCTTAGGAACGATATAATGAAATTTAAGCAACTTGATCATGGACATGTTGCACAATCTTGGGAGAGGATGAAATTTATGATAAGAAATTGCCCTACTCATGGTTTAAGTTTATGGATGATCATACAAAATTTTTATGCCGGATTGAATTTTGCATCTAGAAATCTTTTAGATTCCGCTGCGGGAGGTACTTTTATGGAAATTACATTAGGAGAAGCTACTAAACTCCTAGATAATATTATGGCTAATTACTCTCATTGGCATACCGAAAGATCTTCCACTAGTAAAAAAGTGCATGCGATTGAAGAAATTAATACTTTGAGTGGAAAGATGGATGAACTTATGAAATTGTTTTCTAGTAAGAGTGCTCCTATTGATCCTAACGATATACCTTTGTCTACTTTGATTGAGAACAATAATGAATCTATGGATGTGAATTTTGTTGGTAGGAACAATTTTGGTAATAACGCTTATAGAGGTAATTTCAACCCTAGGCCGTTCCCTAGTAATTCCTGTAATAATTATGGTAATGCCTATGACAATTATTATGGAAATTATAATAAAATGCCCTCTGATCTTGAGAACAATATTAAATATTTTATTAATTCCCAAAAAGTTTTCAATGCTATGGTTGAAGAAAAATTGCTCAAGATTGATGATTTGGCTAGGAACGTTGATAGAATTTCTCTTGAGATTGATTCTTTGAAAATTAGATCTATTCCACCCAAGCATGATATTAATGAATCTCTTAAAGCTATTAAAATTTCTTTTGATGAGTGTAAATAAAGAACCGCTAGGATGCGTGCTAAGCGAAATTGGTTTGTAAAAGCGTGTTCTTCTAGTTTTTGCGAGAAAAATGATGAAGATCTTAAAGTGATTGGTGTGACTCCTATTGAATATTTGTTTTCTAATATAAATCTTGATAAAGATGGGACTGGAAATGAGTCAACTTTAGCTAGAAGGCGTCCCAATGATTCGGAGTTTATAGATCTTAATGCAAAAATTGGTAAAAGTTGGATTGGAGAGGTCAAAACTTTAAGTAGCGATGAACCCACTCTTTTGGATTTCAAGGACTTTAATTATGATAATTGTTCTTTGATAGATTGTATTTCCTTGTTGCAATCCATGTTGAATTCTCCTCATGCTTATAATCAAAATAAGGCTTTTACTAAACATATCATTGATGCTATGATGAAATCTTTTGAAGAAAAACTTGAGTTGGAAGTTTCAATCCCTAGAAAGCTTTATGATGAGTGGGAACCTACTATTAAGATTAAAATTAAAGATTATGAGTGCCATGCTTTGTGTGATTTGGGTGCTAGAGTTTCCACAATTCCAAAAACTTTATGTGATGTGCTAGGTTTCCGTGAATTTGATGATTGTTCTTTAAATTTGCTTCTAGCGGATTCCACTATTAAGAAACCTATGGGGAGGATTAATGATGTTCTTATTGTTGCAAACAGGAATTATGTGCCTGTAGATTTCATTGTGCTTGATATATATTGCAATCCTACATGTCCTATTATTCTTGGTAGACCTTTCCTTAGAACGATTGGTGCAATTATTGATATGAAAGAAGAAAACATTAGATTTCAATTTTCGTTAAGGAAGGGCATGGAACACTTTACAAGAAAGAAAATTAAGTTGCCATATGAATCTATTATGAGGGCTACTTATGGATTGCATACCAAAGATGACAATACCTAGATCTATGTTTTATGCCTAGCTAGGGGCGTTAAACAATAGCGCTTGTTGGGAGGCAACCCAATTTTTTTTTATGTTTTATGTTTTTGGTTCTGTTTTTCAATAAATACACATTATTACCTCTTTAGTAATTGTGTTTTGGTGTTTTAATTAGTGTTTGACCAAGTAAGACCTTTGGGATGGCTTACGGTGATAGTTGATTTGATCTTGCCGAAAAACAGAAACTTTTGCTCAGTAAAACAATTTTAAAAAATCAAATAAACGTGATTTTGATCTGAAGTTTTTAAAAAATATTTATATATAAATTACCCAGGTTTTCAGAATTTTTCAGAATTTTTGGAGTTACAAAAGTATACAAAGTTTACATATTGCTACAGACTGTTCTGTTTTTGACAGATTCTATTTTCTATGTGTTGTTTGCTTATTTTGATGAACCTATGGGTAGTATCGGGGGGTATGAACCATGGAAAAGTTGGAATACAGTAGATATTACACCAATATAAATAAAGAATGAGTTCACAACAGTACCAAAAGGTGGTGATTTATTTTCTTATACTAACGGATCACATGAGTTTTTTGTTGAGTTTTGTGTTGTGAAGTTTTCAAGTTTTGGGTAGAGATTTGATGGACTATGGAATAAGGAGTGGCAAGAGCCTAAGCTTGGGGATTCCCAAGGCACCCCAGGGTAATATTCAAGGACAACTAAGCATCTAAGCTTGGGGATGCCCCGGATGGCATCCCCTCTTTCGTCTTCAATCCATCGGTAAATTTACTTGAGGCTATATTTTTATTCACCACATGATATGTGTTTTGCTTGGAGCATCTTGTATGATATGAGTCTTTGATTTTTAGTTTGCCACAATCTTCCTTGCTGTACACACCTTTTGAGAGGGACACGCATGAATCGTGATTTATTAGAATACTCTATGTGCTTCACTTATATCTTTTGAGCTAGGCAATTTGCTCTAGTGCTTCACTTATATCTTTTTAGAGCACGGCGGTGGCTTTATTTTATAGAAATTGTTGAACTCTCATGCTTCAATTATATTATTTTGAGAGTCTCTAAACAACATGGTAATTTGCTTAGGTTATTAATTTAGTCCTAATATGATGGGCATCCAAGAGGGATATAATAAAAACTTTCATATAAAGAGCGTTGAATACTATGAGAAGTTTGATTCCTTGCGTTTGTTTTGAGATATAAAGATGGTGATATTAGAGTCATTCTAGTGAGTAATTGTGGATTGGTAGAAATACTTGTGTTAAAGTTTGTGATTCCCGTAGCATGCACGTATGGTGAACCGTTATGTGATGAAGTCGGAGCATGATTTATTTATTGATTGTCTTCCTTATGAGTGGCGGTCGGGGGATGAGGGATGGTCTTTTCCTACCAATCTATCCCCCTAGGAACATGCGTGTAGTACTTTGTTTCGATAGCTAATAAATTTTTGCAATAAGTATGTGAGTTCTTTATGACTAATGTTGAGTCCATGGATTATACGCACTCTCACCCTTCCACCATTGCTAGCCTCTCTAGTACCACGCAATTCTCGCCGGTGCATTAAACCCACCATATACCTTCCTCAAAACAGCCACCATACCTACCTATTATGGCATTTCCATAGTCATTCCGAGATATATTGCCATGCAACTTCCACCGTTCCGTTTATTATGACACGCTTCATCATTGTCATATTGCTTTGCATGATCATGTAGTTGGCATAGTATTTGTGGCAAGGCCACCATTCATATTTGTTCTACATGTCACTCTTGATCATTGCACACCCCGGTACTCCGCCGGAGGCATTCATATAGAGTCATATTTTGTTCTAGAATCGAGTTGTAATCCTTGAGTTGTAAGTAAATAAAAGTGTGATGATCATCATTATTAGAGCATTGTCCCATGTGAGGAAAGGATGATGGAAGCTATGATTCCCTCACAAGTTGGGATGAGTCTCCGGACTTTACAAAAAATAAAAGAGGCCAAAAGAAGCCCAAACAAAAAAAATGAGAGAAAAGAGAGAAGGGGCAATGCTACTATCCTTTCATCACACTTGTGCTTCAAAGTAGCAGCATGATCTTCATGATAGAGAGTCTCCTATGTTGTCACTTTCATATACTAGTGGGAATTTTACATTATAGAACTTGGCTTGTATGTTCCAATGATGGGCTTCCTCAAATTGCCCTAGGTCTTTGTGAGCAAGCGAGTTGGATGCACACTGATACGTCTCCAACGTATCTATAATTTTTGATTGTTCCATGCTATTATATTATCTGTTTTGGATGTTTTATATGCATTAATATGCTATTTTATATTATTTTTGGGACTAACCTATTAACCTAGAGCCCAGTGCCAGTTTCTGTTTTTTTCTTGTTTTTGAGCCTCGCAGAAAAGGAATACCAAACGGAATAAAACTTCACGATGATTTTTCTTGGACTAGAAGACACCCAGGGGACTTGGAGTCCAAGTCCATGAGGCGGCGACAAGGGTGGAGGGCGCGCCCTAGGGGGGGGAGCGCCCCCTACCTTGTGGGCCCCTCGGGACTCCCCTGACCTAGCTCTTCCTCCTATATATTCACAAATATTCCAGAACCACCGGAGGCATCCACGAAAACACTTTTCCACTGCCGCAACCTTCTGTTCCCGTGAGATCCCATCTTGGGGCCTTTTCCGACATCCCGCCGAAGGGGGAATCGATCATGGAGGGCTTCTACATCAACTCCATTGCCCTTCCGATGATGCATGAGTAGTTTACCTTAGACCTACGGGTCCATAGCTAGTAGCTAGATGGCTTCTTCTCTCTCTTTGATTCTCAATACAATGTTCTCCTTGATGTACTTGGAGATCTATCCGATGTAATCTTCTTTTGCGATGTGTTTGTCGAGATCCGATGAATTGTGGATTTATGATCAGCTTATGTATGAATATTATTTGAATCTTCTCTGAATTCTTTTATGCATGATTTAATATCTTTGTATTTCTCTTCGAATTATCGGTTTGGTTTGGCCAACTAGATTGGTTTTTCTTGCAATGGGAGAGGTGCTTAGCTTTGGGTTCAATCTTGCGTGATTTCACCCAATGACAAAGTAGGGGTAGCGAGACACGTATTGCATTGTTGCCATCGAGGGTAAAATGATGGGGTTTTCATCATATTACTTGAGTTAATTCCTCTACATCATGTCATCTTACTTAAGGTGTTACTCCGTTCTTTATGAACTTAATACTCTAGATGCATGCTGGATAGCGGTCGATCTGTGGAGTAATAGTAGTAGATGCAGGCAGGTGTCGGTCTACTTGACACGGACGTGATGCCTATATGCATAATCATTGCCTTGGATATCGTCATAACTTTGCGCTTTTCTATCAATTGCTCGACAGTAATTTGTTCACCCACCGTATTATTTGCCTTCATGAGAGAAGCCTCTAGTGAAACCTATGGCCCCCGGGTCTATTTTCCATCATATTACTTTCTGATATACTATTTTGCAATCTTTTATTTTCAGATATATATAGCAAAAAACCCAAAAATATTTTATCTTTTGTTTATCTATCTCTATCAGATCTCACCTTTGCAATTGACCGTTAAGGGATTGACAACCCCTTTATCGCGTTGGGTGCAAGTGTTTGATTGTTTGTGCAGGTGTTGGTGATTTGCGCGTTCTTCTCCTACTGGATTGATACCTTGGTTCTTAACTGAGGGAAATACTTACCTCTACTATGCTGCATCACCCTTTCCTCTTCAAGGGAAAAACCAACGCAAGCTCAAGAAGTAGCAGGCAGAATTTCTGGCGCCGTTGCCGGGGAGATCTACGCCAAGTCAAGACATACCAAGTACCCATCATAAACTCTCATCTCTTGCATTACATTATTCACCATTTGCCTCTCGTTTTCCTCTCCCCCACTTCTAAAACGATTTTCAGAAAAACACAAAAATATTTGCCTTTTTATTCGCCTTCTTTCGTTCATCTTTTCGTTTGCCTTTATGTCTTAATTGGTTTGTTTGCTCGTTCGCTTGGTATAATTGTGTGTTTACTGAAAATCAGGAACCAAAAAGTTCATGGATCCTCATCCGCTTGCTAATCTTTTTAAAGGATCCAGTAATGATGAACAAATTGCTAGTGAGTTGAGTGCACTAGATTATCTTTATGAAGTTTTGCTTGAAATTCATGAATCTGAAAATTGTGATGAAATTTATGAAGTGATTCACGATAGCTCCTTGAATGAAAAGCATGATTGCAATGATGTTATTATAAATTCTCTTAATGTCAATTGTGCTAATAATATGCAAAACCCTAAGCTTGGGGATGCTAGTTTTGCCATGTCCACTACTTATTGCAATGATCATGATTGGGGTGATTCTTCTTATGATCTTGAAAATTTATTTAAGCCTCATGATGAATATGTTAGTGATAATAGTGTTTGCATTAATATTGAAAGTGGGTTTGGAAGAGTGTCAACTTTAGGAAATAATAATCCCACTACTTTGGAGTTTGATCAATCTTATGAAATTTTTGATGAAAGTGGGCTTGGAGAAGTAATGACTTTATTCTATGTTAATCCCACTATTTTGGAAGAGTGTCAACTTTGCATGCAAGCGGATCATGAAGAGAAAATTTTACGTGATAGTTATATTGTTGAATTTGATTATGATCCTACATGTAATTATTATGAGAGAGGAAAATATGGTTGTAGAAATTTTCATGTTACTAAATTACCTCTCGTTTTGTTGAGATTGCTATTATTTCTTTCTTCTTCTTTGCATATGCTAGGATTTGCTTGCCTTGATAATTTGTTTGCCTATAAGATGCCTATGCATAGGAAGTATGTTAGACTTAGATGTGTTTTTCACGTACTTTATGATGCTCTCTTTGTGCTTCAATTATTGTCTTTCATGTGAGCATCATCAAAATTATCAATACCTAGCTAAAAGGCTTTAAAGAAAAGCGCTTGTTGGGAGACAACCCAATATTTTTCCTTGCTGTTTTTCAATAAAAAAAATCATCTAGCCTCTGGTTAGATGTGTTTTGGTGTTTTAATTAGTGTTTGTGCCAAGTAAGACCTTTGGGATGGCTTACGGTGATAGTTGATTTGATCTTGCTGAAAAACAGAAACTTTTGCGTATAGACACAGAATTTTAATAATTCACTGGAGCATTGAAAAACCATTAATTTTTTACACAAGATTGATTTACAAATTTCCTATGTTTTACTAATATTTCAGATTTGTTGGAGTTACATAAGTATTAGAAAAATTGAGATCTTCGCAGACTGTTCTGTTTTTGACAGATTCTGTTTTCTTTGAGTTGTTTGCTTATTTTGATGAATCTATGGGTAGTATCGGGGGGTATGAACCATGGAGAAGTTGGAATACAGTAGATATTACACCAATATAAATAAATAATGAGTTCACAACAGTACCAAAAGTGGTGATTTTATTTTCTTGTACTAACGGATCTCACGAGTTTTCTGTTGAGTTTTGTGTTGTGAAGTTTTCAAGTTTTGGGTAAAGATTTGATGGACTATGGAATAAGGAGTGGCAAGAGCCTAAGCTTGGGGATTCCCAAGGCACCCCAAGGTAATATTCAAGGACAACCAAGAGCCTAAGCTTGGGGATGCCCCGGAAGGCATCCCCTCTTTCGTCTTCGTCTATCGGTAAATTTACTTGAGGCTATATTTTTATTCACCACATGATATGTGTTTTGCTTGGAGCGTCTTGTATGATATGAGTCTTTGCTTTTTAGTTTAACACAATCATTATTGATGTACACACCTTTTGAGAGGGACACGCATGAACCATGATTTATTAGAATACTCTATGTGCTTCACTTATATCTTTTGAGCTAGGCAATTTTGCTCTAGTGCTTCACTTATATCTTTTTAGAGCACGGCGGTGGTTTTATTTTATAGAAATTGTTGAACTCTCATGCTTAAATTATATTATTTTGAGTGTCTTTCTAAACAGCATGGTAATTTGCTTTGGTTATAAATTTAGTCCTGATATGATAGGCATCCAAGAGGGATATAATAAAAACTTTCATATAAAGTGCATTGAATACTATGTGAAGTTTGATTCCTTATGATTGTTTTGAGATATGAGGATGATAATATTAGAGTCATGCTAGTGAGTAATTGTGGATTGGTAGAAATACTTGTGTTAAAGTTTGTGATTCCCGTAGCATGCACGTATGGTGAACCGTTATGTGATGAAGTCGGAGCATGATTTATTTATTGATTGTCTTCCTTATGAGTGGCGGTTGGGGACGAGCGATGGTCTTTTCCTACCAATCTATCCCCCTAGGAGCATGCGCGTAGTACTTCGTTTCGATGACTAATAGATTTTTGCAATAAGTATGTGAGTTCTTTATGACTAATGTTGAGTCCATGGATTATACGCACTCTCACCCTTCCACCTTTGCTAGCCTCTCTAGTACCGCGCAACTTTCGTCGGTGCCATACACCTACCTTTTACCTTCCTCACAACATCCACCATACCTACCTATTATGGCATTTCCATAGCCATTCCGAGATATATTGCCATGCAACTTTCCACCGTTCCGTTTTATTATGACATGCTCCATCATTGTCATATTGCTCTGCATGATCATGTAGTTGGCATAGTATTTGTGGCAAAGCCACCGTTCATAATTTTTATACATGTCACTCTTGAGTCCTTGCACATCCCGGTACACCGCCGGAGGCATTCATATAGAGTCATATTTTGTTCTAAGTATCGAGTTGTAAGTAAATAAAAGTGTGATGATTTTCATTATTAGGGCATTGTCGCATGTGAGGAAAGGATGATGGAAGCTATGATTCCCTCACAAGTTGGGATGAGTCTCCGGACTTTATGAAAAATAAAAGAGGCCAAAGAAGCCCAAATAAAAAAAGAGGCCAAAGAAGCCTACCAAAAAAAAGAAAAAAAAATGAGAGAAAAGAGAGAAGGGGCAATGTTACTATCCTTTTTCCACACTTGTGCTTCAAAGTAGCACCATGATCTTCAAGATAGGGAGTCTCCTATGTTGTCACTTTCATATACTAGTGGGAATTTTTCATTATAGAACTTGGCTTGTATATTCCAATGATGGGCTTCCTCAAATTGCCCTAGGTCTTCGTGAGCAAGCAAGTTGGATGCACACCCACTTAGTTTCTTTTTGAGCTTTCATAAACTTATAGCTCTAGTGCATCCGTTGCATGGCAATCCCTACTCACTCACATTGATATCTATTGATGGGCATCTCCATAGCCCATCGATATGGCTAGTTGATGTGAGACTATCTCCTTATTTTTGTCTTCTCCACAACCACCATATTCTATTCTACCTATAGTGCTATGTCCATGGCTCACGCTCATGTATTGTGTGAAAGTTGAAAAGGTTTGAGAACATAAAAATTTAAAACAATTGCTTGGCTTGTCATCGGGGTTGTGCATGATTTGAATACTTTGTGTGATGAAGATGGAGCATAGTCAGACTATATGATTTTGTAGGGATAACTTTCTTTGGCCATGTTATTTTGAGAAGACATGATTGCTTTATTAGTATGCTTGAAGTATTATTGTTTTTATGTCAATATTAAAATTTTATTTTGAATCTTATGGATCTGAACATTCATGCCACTATAAATAAAATTACATGGATAAATATTTTAGGTAGCATTCCACATCAAAAATTCTATTTTTATCATTTACCTACTCGAGGACGAGCAGGAATTAAGCTTGGGGATGCTTGATACGTCTCCAACATATCTATAATTTTTGATTATTCCATGCTATTATATTATCTGTTTTGGATGTTTTATATGCATTAATATGCTATTTTATATTATTTTTGGGACTAACCTATTAATCTAGAGCCCAGTGCCAGTTTCTGTTTTTTCCTTGTTTTTGAGCCTCGCAGAAAAGGAATACCAAACGGAGTCCAAACGGAATAAAACTTCACGATGATTTTTCTTGAACCAGAAGACACCCAGGGGACTTGGACTCCAAGTCAGAAGAGCCACGAGGTGGCGACAAGGGTTGAGGGCGCGCCCTGGGGGGGGGGGGCGCCCCCTACCTTGTGGGCCCCTCGGGACTCCCTTGACCTAGCTCTTCCTCCTATATATTCACAAATATTCCAGAACCACCGGAGGCATCCACGAAAACACTTTTCCACCGCCGCAACCTTATGTTCCCGTGAGATCCCATCTTGGGGCCTTTTCCGGCATCCCGCCGGAGGGGGAATCGATCACGGAGGGCTTCTACGTCAACTCCATTGCCCTTCCGATGATGCATGAGTAGTTTACCTCAGACCTACGGGTCCATAGCTAGTAGCTAGATGGCTTCTTCTCTCTCTTTGATTCTCAATACAATGTTCTCCTTGATGTTCTTGGAGATCTATCCGATGTAATCTTCTTTTGCGATGTGTTTGTCGAGATCCGATGAATTGTGGATTTATGATCAGCTTATGTATGAATATTATTTGAATCTTCTCTGAATTCTTTTATGCATAATTTAATATCTTTGTATTTATCTTTGAATTATCGGTTTGGTTTGGCCAACTAGATTGGTTTTTCTTGCAATGGGAGAGGTGCTTAGCTTTGGGTTCAATCTTGCGTGATTTCACCCAGTGACAAAGTAGGGGTAGCGAGACACGTATTGTATTGTTGCCATCGAGGATAAAAAGATGGGGTTTTCATCATATTGCTTGAGTTAATTCCTCTACATCATGTCATCTTACTTAAGGCGTTACTCCGCTCTTTATGAACTTAATACTCTAGATGCATGCTGGATAGCGGTCGATGTGTGGAGTAATAGTAGTAGATGCAGGCAGGAGTCGGTCTACTTGACATGGACATGATGCCTATATGCATAATCATTGCCTTGGATATCGTCATAACTTTGCGCTTTTCTATCAATTGCTCGACAGTAATTTGTTCACCCACCGTATTATTTGCCTTCATGAGAGAAGCCTCTATGGCCCCCGGGTCTATTTTCCATCGTATTACTTTCCGATCAACTATTTTGCAATCTTTTATTTTTAGATCTATATACCAAAAAACCCAAAAATATTTTATCTTTTATTTATCTATCTCTATCCGATCTCACCTTTGCAATTGACCGTGAAGGGATTGACAAACCCTTTATCGCGTTGGGTGCAAGTGTTTGATTGTTTGTGCAGGTGTTGGTGATTTGTGTGTTCTTCTCCAACTAGATTGATACCTTGGTTCTTAACTGAGGGAAATACTTACCTCTACTGTGCTGCATCACCCTTTCCTCTTCAAGGGAAAAACCAACGCAAGCTCAAGAAGTAGCACACACCCACTTAGTTTCTTTTTGAGCTTTCATACACTTATAGCTCTAGTGCATCCGTTGCTTGGCAATCCCTACTCACTCACATTGATATCTATTTATGGCATCTCCATAGCCCATTAATAAGCCTAGTTGTATGTGAGACTTTCTCCTTCTTTTTGTCTTCTCCACAACCACCATATTCTATTCCACCTATAGTGCTATATCCATGGCTCACGCTCATGTATTGCGTGAAAGTTGAAAAAGTTTGAGAACATCAAAAGTATGAAACAATTGCTTGGCTTGTCATCGGGGTTGTGCATGATTTAATACTTTGTGTGATGAAGATGGAGCATAGCCAGACTATATGATTTTGTAGGGATAACTTTATTTGGCCATGTTATTTTGAGAAGACATGATTGCTTTATTAGTATGCTTGAAGTATTATTGTATTTATGTCAATATTAAACTTTTGTTTTGAATCTTACGGATCTGAATATTCATGCCACAATAAAGAAGATTACATGGATAAATATGTTAGGTAGCATTCCACATCAAAAATTCTGTTTTTATCATTTACCTACTCGAGGACGAGTAGGAATTAAGCTTGATACGTCTCCAACGTATCTATCATTTTTTATTGTTCCATGCTATTATATTATCTGTTTTGGATGTTTTATATGCATTAATATCTATATTATATTATTTTTGGGACTAACTTATTAACCTAGAGCCCAGTGCCAGTTTCTATTTTTTCCTTGTTTTTGAGTTTTACAGAAAAGGAATATCAAACGGAGTCCAAACGGAATAAAACTTTCGCGATAATTTTTCTTGGACCAGAAGACACCCACGTAACTTGGAGAGAGGGCCAGAAGAGTCCTGAGGAATCCACAAGCCCTGAGGGCGCGCCCCCTGGCTTGTGGCCCCCCCGGGAGTCCTCCAACCCTAAATCCAGCTCTATAAATTCTCAAATATTCCCAAACAACCAGAAGCGTCCACCAAAATACTTTTCTGCCACCGTAACCTTCTGGTCCTATGAGATCCCATCTTGGGGCCTTTTCCGGCATCCCGCCGGAGGGGGATTCGATCATGGAGGGCTTCTACATCAACCCTATTGCCCTTCCGATGAACCGTGAGTAGTTTACCACAGACCTACGGGTCCATAGCTACTAGCTAGATGGCTTCTTCTCTCTCTTTGATCTTCAATACAATGTTCTCCTCGATGTTCTTGGAGATCTATCCGATGTAATATTCTTTTGCGGTGTGTTTGTCGAGATCCGATGAATTGTCGATTTATGATCAGATTATCTATGAATATTATTTGAGTCTTTTCTGAATTCTTATATGCATGATTTGATATCTTTGTATTTCTCTTCGAATTATCGGTTTGGTTTGGCCAACTAGATTGGTTCTTCTTGCAATGGGAGAGGTGCTTAGTTTTGGGTTCAATCTTGCGGTGTCCTCACCCAGTGACAAAGTAGGGGTAGCGAGGCATGTATTGTATTGTTGCCATCAAGGGTAAAAAGATGGGGTTTTCATCATATTGCTTGAGTTTATCCCTCTACATCATGTCATCTTACTTAAGGCGTTACTCCGTTCTTATGAACTTAATACTCTAGATGCATGCTGGATAGCGGTCGATGTGTGGAGTAATAGTAGTAGATGCAGGCAGGAGTCGGTCTACTTGACACGGACGTGATGCCTATATTCATAATCATTGCCTTGGATATCATCATAACTTTGCGCTTTTCTATCAATTGCTCGACATTAATTTGTTCACCCACCGTATGTTTTCTTTCAAGAGAGAAGCCTCTAGTGAAACCTATGGCCCCCGGGTCTATTTTCCATCATATATTTTCAGATCTATAAACCAAAAAACCCAAAAATACCTTGCTGCAATTTATTTACTTTTATTTTGTTTTACGTTTTAGTAATCTTTTATATCTATCTCTATCAGATCTCATCCTTGCAAGTGACCGTGAAGGGATTGACAACCCCTTTATCGCGTTGGGTGCAACTGTTTGATTGTTTGTGCAGGTGCATAGATTGGAGACTTGCGTGTAGCTCCTACTGGATTGATACCTTGGTTCTCAAACTGAGGGAAATACTTATCTCTATTTTGCTGCATCATCCTTTCCTCTTCAAGGGAAAAACCAACGCAAGCTCAAGAAGTAGCACTGACGGAACGTGGTGGAGGAGTAACGGGAGGGAGACGGGGCAAGCACGGAAGGGTTAGCTGCACCCTGCGCCTCCCCACTATATATAGGGGTGAGGGAGGGGCGTGGCAGCCCTAGCCCCCCTCCCAAGGCAGGGGGGCGGCGGCCATGGGGGGTGGAGTGCCCTCCAAGTCAAGTGAAGGCCCTCCCCCTTAGGGTTTCCGCTCCCCCATGCGCATGGGCCTTGTAGGGGCTGGTGCCCCTGGCCCATTAAAGCCAGGGCACACCCCTACAGCCCATGCTACTGTATGGGACGTGGTGGAAACCTCCGAGGACTTCCGGACCCCTCCGGAACCCTCTGGAACCTTCCGGTGGCTTCCCGGTACAATACCCAAAAAACCAGACTTTTTCCCGGAACCCCGACAACAACTTTCCATAAATCTTTACCTCCGAACCATTTCGGAGCTCCTCGTGACATCCTGGATCCATCTGGGACTCCGAACAACCTTCGGATTTTCCATTATTAATATCTCAATACTACCCTAGCGCTACCAACTGTTAAGTGTGCGACCCTACGGGTTCGAGAATCATGCAGACATGACCGAGAATCCTCTCCGGTCAATAACCAATAGCGGAACCTGGATGCCCATATTGGTTCCTACATATTCAACAAAGATCTTTATCGGTTGAACCACGATGTCAAGGATTCAGACAATCCCGTATGCAATTCCCTTTGTCCGGCGATATGTTACTTGTCCGAGATTCGATCGTCGGTATCTCCATACCTAGTTCAATCTCGTTACTGACAAGTATCTTTACTCGTTCCATAATACAAGATCCCGTGACTGAACTCATTAGTCACATGAAGCTTCTTATGATGTTGTATTACCGAGAGGGCCCAGAGATATCTCTCCGTCACACGGAGCGACAAATCCCAGTCTCGATCCATGGAACCCAATAGACACCTTCGGAGATACCTGTAGAGCACCTTTATGATCACCCAGTTACGAAGTGAAGTTTGATAGCACACAAGGCATTCCTCCGGTATCCGGGAGTGGCATGATCTCATGGTCGAACGAACAGATACTTGACATGAAGAAAGCTATAGCAAATAACTAAACGATCTGATGCTAAGTTTACAGTTGGGTTTGTCCATCACATCATTCTCCTAATGATGTGATCCCGTTATCAAATGACAACTCATGTCCATGGTTAGGAAACCTTAACCATCTTTGATCAACGAGCTAGTCTAGTAAAGGCTTACTAGGGACACGGTGTAGTTTATGTATCCACACATGTATTTAAGCTTCCGGTCAATCAATTCTAGCATGAATAATAAACATTTATCATGAACGGGAAATATGATAATAACCAATTTATTATTGCCACTATGGCATATTTCCAACAGTCTCCCACTTGCACTAGAGTCAATAATCTAGTTCACATCGCTATGTGATGAATACCCAATGAGTTCTGGGGTTTGATCATGTTTTGCTTGTGAGAGAGGTTTTATTCAATGGGCCTGCAACATTCAGATCCGTGTGTACATTGAAAATCTCTATGTCATACTGTAGATGCTGCTACCACGCTCCACTTGGAGCTATTCCAAATGACTGCTCCACTATACATATCCAGTTTGCGACTCAAAGTCATCCGGATCAGTGTCAAAGCTTGCATCGACGTAACCCTTTATGATGAACTCTTTATCACCTCCATAATCGAGAAACATTTCCTTAGTCCTCTTTTAGGTACCTAAGGATAATCTTGACCATTGTCCAGTGATCCACTCCTGGATCACTCTTGTACCCCCTTGCCAGACTTATGGCAAGGCACACACCAGGTCTGGTACACAGCATGGCATACATTATAGAGCCTATGGCGGAGGCATAGGGAATGACCTTCATCCTTTCTCTTTCTTCCGCCGTGGTCAAGCTTTGAGTCTTACTCAACTTCACACCCTACAATACAGGCAAGAACTCCTTCTTTGACTGATCCATTTTGAACTCCTTCAAAATATTGTCAAGGTATGTGCTCTATGAAAGTCTTATTAGGCGTCTTCATCTATCTCTATAGATCTTAATGCCCAATATGTAAGCAGCTTTACCCAGGTCTTCCTTTGAATAGCTCCTTTCAAACAACCCTTTATGCTTTCCTGAAATTCTACATCATTTCCAATCAACAATATGTCATCCGCATATACTTATCAGAAATGCTATAGAGCTCCCACTCACTTTCTTGTAAATAGAAGCTTCTACATAATTTTGTATAAAACCATAAGCTTTAATCACCTCATCAAAGCGTATATTCCAACTCCGAGATGCTTGCACTAGTCCATAGATGGATCGCTGGAGCCAGCATACCTTTTTAGCATCTTTAGGATCGACAAAACCTTCCGGTTGCATCATATACAACTCTTCCTTAAGGAAACCGTTAAGGAACGCTGTTTTGACGTCCATTTGCCAGATTTCATAATCATAGTATGCAGCAATTGCTAACATAATTCTAACAGACTTAAGCATCACTACGGGAGAGAAATTCTCATCGTAGTCAACTCCTTGAATTTGTTGAAAACCTTTTGCGACAAGTCGAGCTTTACAGACGGTGACATTACCATCGGCGTCTGTCTTCTTCTTAAAGATCCATTAATTCTCAATGGCCTACCAGTCATCGGGCAAGTCTACCAAAGTCCATACTTTGTTCTCATACATGGATCCTATATCAGATTTCATGGCCTCAAGCCATTTGTTGAAATTCGGGCTCATCATTGCTTCTTCATAGTTCGTAGGTTCGCCGTTGTCTAACAACATGACTTCCAGGACGGGATTACCGTACCCCTCTGGTGCGGAACATGTCCTAGTCGACCTACGAAGTTCAGTAGTAACTTGATCCAAAGTTTCATGATCATCATCATTAGCTTCCTCTCTAGTTGGTGTAGGCATCACGGGATGTGCTACTCTCCAGTTCGAGAGAAGGTATAATTACCTCATCAAGTCCTACTTTCCTCCCACTCACTTCTTTTGAGAGAAACTCCTTCTATAGAAAGGACACATTCTTGGCAACAAAGATCTTGCCCTTGGATCTGTGGTAGAAGGTATACCCAATGGTCTCTTTAGGGTATCCTATGAAGAAGCACTTCTCCGCTTTGGGTTCGAGCTTATCAGGCTGAAGCCTCTTGACATAAACGTCGCATCCCCAAACTTTAAGAAATGACAACTTAGGTTTCTTGCCAAACCATAATTCATACGATGTTGTCTCAACAGATTTAGACAGTGCCCTATTAAAGTGAATGTGGCTGTCTCGAATGCATAACCCCAAAACGATAGTGGCAAATCGGTAAGAGACATCATAGAACGCACCATATCCAATAAAGTACGGTTACGACGTTCGGACACACCATTACGCTGTGGTGTTCCAGGTGCCGTGAGTTGTGAAACAATTCCACATTGTCTTATGAGCGCCAAACTCGTAACTCAAATATTCACCTCCACGATCAGATTGTAGAAACTTTATTTTCTTGTTACGATGATTCTCCACTTCACTCTGAAATTCCTTGAACTTTTCAAATGTTTCAGACTTTAGTTTCATTAAGTAAATATACCTATATCTACTCAAATCATCTGTGAAGGTAAGAAAATAATGATATCCACTGCGTGCTTCAACACTCATCGGACCGCATACATCGGTATGTATTATTTCCAATAAGTCACTAGCCCGCTCCATTGTTCCGGAGAACGGAGTTTTAGTCATCTTGCCCATAAGGCATGGTTCACATGTCTCAAGTGATTCATAATCAAGAGATTCCAAAAGTCCATCAACATGTAGTTTCTTCATGCGCTTTACACCAATATGACCTAAGCGGCAGTGCCACAAATATGTGGTACTATCATCATTAACTTTGCATCTTTTGGCATCAATACTATGAATATGTGTATCACTACAATCGAGATTCAACAAGAATAAACCATTCACAAGGGGTGCATGACCATAAAAGATATTAGTCATATAAACAGAATAACCATTATTCTCTGACTTAAATGAATAACCGTCTTGCAATAAACAATATCCAGATATAATGTTTTATGCTCAATGCAGGCACCAAATAACCATTATTTAGGTTTAATACTAATCCCGAAGGTATTACGAGTGTGTCGATGGTGATCATATCAACCTTGGAGACACATCCAACACTCATCGTCACCTCACCCTCAGCTAGTATCCGTTACCCCGCAGCTCCTATTTTGAGTTACTAATATTAGCAACTGAATCGGTATCAAATACCCAGACACTACTGTGAGCACTAGTCAGGTACACATGAATAACATGTATATCAAAATATACCTACATTGACGTTGTCATCCTTCTTATCTGCCAAGTACTTGGGGCAGTTTCACTTCCAGTGACCATTCCCCTTGCAGTAGAAGCACTCAGTCTTAGGTTTGGGTCCAGCCTTGGGCTTCTTCATGGGAGCGGCAATTTGCTTGTCGTTCTTCTTGAAGTTCCCTTTCTTTTTCCTTGCCTTTCTTCTTGAAACTGGTGGTCTTATTAACCATCAACACTTGATGCTCTTTCTTGATTTCTACCTCCGCGGCCTTAAGCATCGCGAATAGCTCAGGGATCGTTTTCTCCATCCCTTGCATATTATAGTTCACACAAAACCCTTATGGCTTGGTGGCAGACTGGAAAACTTTGTCAACCACTGTCTTATCTGGAAGATTAACTCCCACTTGATTGAAGCGATTGTACGTAGCACACAGACACTCTGAGCACATGCTCACTAACTAAGCTGTTCTCCTCCATATTGCAGGCAAAGAACTTGTCAGAGGTTTTATACCTCTCAACATGGGCATGAGCCAGAAATACCAATTTTAGCTCTTGGAACATCTCATATGCTCCGTGACGTTCAAAAATGTCTTTGGGGCCCTGATTTCTAAGCCGTAAAACATGGCGCACTGAACTATCAAGTAGTCATCAGAACGTGCCTACCATACGTTCACAACATCCACAGTCGACGCTAGAGGGGTTGGCACACCGAGTGGTGCATCAAGGACATAAGCCTTTCTCTAGGAACGTATTAAAACCGAGCTACAACGTGAGCTATTGATCTACAACATAATTTGCAAAGACTTTAGACTATGTTCATGATAATTAGTTCAATTAATCAAATTACTAATGAACTCCCACTTAAATCAACATCCCTCAAGTTGTCTAAGTGTTCACACGATCCATATAAACCAACCCATGTCCGATCATCACGTGAGATGGGGTGGTCATCAACGGTAAACATCTCCATGTTGATCATATCTACTATATGACTCATGTTCGACCTTTCGGTCTCCTGTGTTCCTAGGCCATGCCTGTACATGCTAGGCTCGTCAAGTTTAATCCAAGTATTCGGCATGTGTAAAACTGGCTTACACCCATTGTATGTGAACGTAGAGTCTATCACACCCGAGCATCACGAGGTGCTTCGAAACAACGAACTTTCGCAACGGTGCATACTTAGGGAGAATACATTTATCTTGAAATTAAGTGAAGGGATCATCTTATAATGCTGACGTCGTCCTACGAAAAATAAGATGCATAAAAAGATAAACATCACATCCAATCAAAATATGTGACATGATATGGCCATTATCATCTTGTGCTTTTGATCTCCATCTCCAAAGCACCAGCATGATCTCCATCATCACCGGCATGACACCATGATCTCCATCATCGTGTCGTCACGTGGTCGTCTCGCCAACTATTGCTTCTACAACTATTGCTAATGCATAGCGACAATGTAAAGCAATTACCTGACGTTATTTGTTGACACGCATGTCATACAATAAATTAAAGACAACCCTATGGCTCTTGCCGGTTGCCGTACTCATCGACATGCAAGTCGTGAACCTATTACAAAAGATGATCATCTCATACATCAACATATATCTCATCACGTTTTGGCCATACCACATCACAACATGCCCTGCAAAAACAAGTTAGACGTCCTCTACTTTGTTGTTGCAATTTTTACGTGGCTGCTAGGGAAAACTACAAGAACCGTTCTTATCTACGCAAAACCACAACGGAGATATACAAGTTGCCTTTTAACCTTCTACAAGGACCGCCCTCATCAAATCAGATTCAACTAAAGTGGGCGAGATAGACACCCGCAAAGCCACTTTTATGCAATACAAGTTGCATGTCAAACAGTGGAACCGGTCTCATGTGCGTGGACATGTAAGGTTGGTTCGAGCCGCTTCATCCTACAATACTGCCGAATCCAAATAAGATAAGGGAAGTAAGCAATTTGAACATCAACGCCCACAACTTCTTTGTGTTCTACTCGTGCATATGCATCTACGCATAGACCTAGATCATGATGGCACTGATGGGGAACGAAGCATGAAAATCAAAAAAATTCCTATGAACACCCAAGATCTAATCTAGGAGATGTATAGCAATGAGAGGGGAGTAGTGTCTACATACCCTTGTAGACCAAAAGCGTTAACGATCTAGAGATCGTGGTTGGCGTAGTCGCGCATCGCGATCCAATCCGATCCAAGTACCGCACGTGCGGCACCTCCGAGTTAAGCACACGTATGGCTCGGCGGCGTCCTCTCCTTTTTGATCCAGCAAGGGAGGGAGAGGAGGTAGATAAGATCTGAACCAACACGACAACGTGGTGGTGGTGGTGGCAGAACTCCGGCAGGCTTCGCCAAGCGCTGACGGAACATGGAGGAGGAGTAACGAGAGGGAGAAGGGGCAAGCACGGAAGGGTTAGCTACCCCCTGCGCCTCCCCACTATATATGTAACACCCCCATGTAATAAGCACTGTGACACTCTGCTAAGTATGCCAAGTCATCCCCATTTGCAGTGCCTAGTCATAATGGTTAATCAAAACAATTCAAATTCTATTCTGAAAATCAACTCAAATTCAAAAGTGAAATATGAAGTTGCTCAAAACTTGTGGGAAAAATGTTCACCTTATTGAAAATAATCCAAAACCATTTGATGTTAAGGAACACAACATCATCATCAATTCAAAATGGCATTAGCATTTAAAACAGTGCCAAAAGGAGCATTTTAAATGCCATATTCATTTTTGTAAATTCTAAATGAATTCCAGAAATGACCAAAACTTTTTGTGGCAGTGCCAGCCATTGCCTAGTAATTGATTTGGCAAGTCACATATTTTACAAAAGTCAAATGGACTTAAAAATAAAATGTAACAGAAAAGAATAAAAGAAAACAGAAAAATAAAAGGAAAAGAGGCACTGTGCACTTGGCCTAAGTGCACAGTGCCCCGGGTCCGGCCCATCTCCCTTTTCTCTCCCTTGCGTGTCGCCGCCGCCGTGGTCGAGCGCGCGCGCCGGTGCGGCGACGACACCGCGGCGCCACGGATGCTACAGGAGAGGTCGAGGGGATAAGGGAGCCCTGCCCATCTCCCCTGGTCCTCCTCATCCACTCGCCGCTCCTCCCTCATCTCTCCCTCGCTCGTGCTCGCCTTTCTCTCTCTGATCCGAGCGCCATCGCCGCCGTCCTCGCTCATCCTCGCGGCCACCGAGCCCCGTTCGCCGCTCCGCCGTGTCCAGCGTCACCGCCGTCGACTGCTACCTCGTCCTCGCCCATCAGATCAAGCCGAGGAGCTCTACTTCATCGGGATCGAGCCGCCCTTCTCCTTTCGGGCGCCGGCGATCCCCTCCATCTCCGGAGACCTCTGCTGCTACTAATCCATCACGGGCCATCTTGCGTGCCGCGCGGTGAGCTCCTCCGCCCCCTGATCCTCTCTGTTAGCTTCCCCGCGTGCCGTAGTTAGCTGCCGTCGCATTCATACTCTGCTCGCCGCCGACGAGCTTGTGGCCGTCGCTGTGGTCGACGTCACCGTCGCCTGAGGCCACCACCGAACTCCTGGTGCTCCCAGGAGCCCAACGGGCTCGAGCACGTGCCTCCCCGTGTCTCCTAGCGTAGGTCCCGTCGAGGTCCCGTACGCGCAGCAGCCGTAGCTTGTCGCCGGTCCCGATTCCGGCGACCATTTGGTCCAACGCCGCCACCAAACGACGTGGCATCAAATGCCCGTTCGAACGCAAGTGGCCGCACTCGAAATGGGCCACTATAGCACGATTTCGACGCGCTCCGGCGTACTTCCGCCGCTGGAGAGGTCGCCGGCGTGTTTCCGGCCGCCGCGCTGACCTGGCCACTGGTGGGGCCCGCTCGGTGAGGCTACCAGTGGGTCCCCCATGTGAAGTTGACCAGGTTGACCGAGTCAACACTGGTTACTGTTCACCCTATGACTATGACATGTGGGCCCCCTATGCTTAATTAAGCTAATTAGCAAATTAGTTAATCCTGTTAACTAACTGAGCACTGACAAGCTGGGCCCACACCCCTAATTAACTCTGGTAGTTAGTTTAAACCACAGTTAAGCTAATAGAGGCTGACATGTGGGTCCCACTGGACCCACATGTCAGGTTTGACCTGGTCAGCCGACCAGTTGACTACTGATGTCAGCATTGCATCATGCTGATGTCATAATTCCCTTTTCTGTTAAATAAATAAATCCAGAAAATGCTATTAACTTCAAAAATTCATAATAAATAAACCGTAGCTCAGATTGAAAAACTTTATACATGAAAGTTGATCAGAACGACGAGACGAATTTGATCGTGCCATCTGTTTCCATGTCGGAACCCCCTACGTAGAAGAACCTGTAACTTTTAGCCCGATTCTGGTATATGAATAGTGCATATTCATCGGATAATAAATCCAACTTAAATCCTAAAGTAACTAAAAATGACTTAGACATATTTTAGGCAACCCTGCACTACATCCTAGCATAGCATATTCTGTGTTGCATATGTTTGCTGTCTATTTATCTGTTTCTTCCCCCTCTTCTCTCTCGGTAGACCCCGACGTCGACGTAGCTCCCAAGACCGACGCAGTGCTGGAGGTCAACTACGCCCCTGACGACCAGACCCTTGCCACAGAGCTTCCAGGCAAGCACCCCCCTTTTGAGCATTCCGATATCGCCCACTCTCTTCTCTCTTATGCTTGCATTAGAAGTTACTGCTGCTGCTGTTATCCTATTTCTGCTGCATAGCCTGTTTATTGTAACCTGCTATTGTTACCTACCTGCTTATCCTAAACTGTTTAGTATAGGTTGGGTAGAGACCCATCAGAGACCCCCATTTTGTCCCGACTGCCCCACTGGATTCTCAGACGACCCAATCAACGGGATCGAAGACCAGGCCCCGGCACCGCACATCACTTCCCCCTTAGTTGCTCGATACTACTGGGTTACTATCGAGTGCCGAGGGTGATACTTCGTCAGCACTTCTGATGATAACCTTGTAGGTTAGTTAATTGGTCGTGGTCAGCGAGGGTGATTCCTCCTACACCACCCCCGATAACGACACCGTCGTGCAACTCCTCAAGAGAGGACCTTGAGGGTGATTCCTCCTTCGTTCACCTTGACGATAACATCAGGTGGAATTCTATCGAGGGTGATTCCTCAGGGTTCCCCTTGGTGTTAGACACACGGTTACTATGGTTACTATGACTTTACACTGAACCATGTTACTAAAGACAGGTCGACCCTGAGGGGTACCCGCGCGAGCTTAATTGCGAAGTGATGTGGAGATGGGTTGACCTGGAAGGTGCCCGAGAGATGAATACGAGGCGTGGCCGGGCATTCTTAGCCCTTGCCGCAAGTCCTCGAGACGGGGCGACGGGGTCACATCTTTCGTGAGTCTCTGCTCGTTACCGCACTACCAACACACTAGCGGTTTGGATATTTGATCCGAGGGGCCTCTGGCCTGATAGCACTAACCATCACATGGGCATAGTATGGGCGTTCTGCGTCGTATACTTCAGCCGGAGCTTAATAGACGTCAGCAACTGAGTGGCACACGCTGGGTTGGACTGGTAACGCCCTGCACTTGTATAAGGGGGGCTAGGTCTGCTCACCGGCCGCGTACGCAACGTGCAGGAGTTCCCGGGGCGAAGGCCCAAGACCCCCGGGTGCATAGGTTTAGTCCGGCATGCTGGCCTCTCTGTTAGGTATTCGGTCGGGTTGCGGCATGTCATTTGGCCGAGGCCGGGCATGACCCAGAAAAGTGTGTTCGGCCGGAGTTAAGCGAGCGTGGTGGGTAAGTTGGTGCACCCCTGCAGGGAAGAACTAATCTATCGATAGCCTGTCCTACGGTAACGGACACTCGGAGTTGTATCCCGATCGGTACACTAGAACTGGTAACTTGAGATGATACTAGATAGTATGGCTCTGGGATTGCTTTCTTGCAGGGAGTCGAGGAAGAATCTCTGGGCGAGGTTGATGACATTACTACTACTTTACATTATGTTAAACTACACTCTTCTAATGCTGCAAGATCGATGAAGATGCTAGTCTTCGATAGGACTAGGCCTTCCTCTCTATTCTGGCATCTCTGCAGCCCAGTCCACATATACAACCCTCTTCTGAAAATGTTGCATATGTAGTGTAGATCCTTGCTTGCTGAGTACTTCGGATGAGTACTCATGTTTGTTTTGCTTTCTTTTTCTCCCCATATCCATTTGTCGCAACCAGACGACGGAGCCCCGGAGCCAGCTGCCCCCGCTGACGGTTACTACTACTACTACTACCCTCCCGGCGAGTACTACTACGAGGAGCCGACCGACGACCAGGAGTAGGTTCGAAGGGTCCTAGGCAGGAGGCCTACGCCTTTCGATCATAGTGTTTTATTATGCCCCGCCTTTCTAAAGGCCTATCGGTAACTCTGCTATATCTGTACCCAGATATCTGATGCTTCGGCTGACACTTGTATGCCATCGAGCTATGTATTCGAGCCCTTGAGGCCCTGGCTTGTAATATAAAGCTTGTATGACTTTATTTATGTTTTAGAGTTGTGTTGTGATATCTTCAAGTGAGTCCTTAGGCTTGGTCGTGTGCAATTGCGTGTATGATTAGTGCACGATTAAGCCGGGGTCGTCACAATATATAGGGGTGAGGGAGGGGCGTGGCATCCCTAGCCCCCTCCCAAGGCAGGGGGCGGCGGCCAAGGGGGGAGGAGTGCCTTCCAAGTCAAGTGGAGGCGCTCCTCCTTAGGGTTTCCCCTCCCCCAAGCGCATGGGCCTTGTAGGGGCTGGTGCCCCTGACCCATTAAGGCCATGGCGCCCCCTACAGCCCATGCTACTGTATGTGACATGGTGGAACCTACCGAGGACTTTCGGACCCCTCCGGAACCCTCTGGAACCTTCCGGTGGCTTCCTGGTACAATACCGAAAAAACCGGACTTTTTCCCGGAATCCCGACAACTTTCCATATATAAATCTTTACCTCCAGACCATTTCGGAGCTCCTCGTGATGTCCCGGATCCCATCCGGGACTCCGAGCAACCTTCGGATTTTCCATTATTAATATCACAATACTACCCTAGCGCTACCGAACGTTAAGTGTGCGACCCTACGGGTTCGAGAATCATGCAGACATGACCGAGACTCCTCTCCAGTCAATAACCAATAGCGGAACCTGGATGCCCATATTGGTTCCTACATATTCAACGAAGATCTTTATCGGTTGAACCATGATGTCAAGGATTCAGACAACCCGTATGCAATTCCCTTTGTTCGGCGATATGTTACTTGTCTGAGATTCGAACGTCGGTATCTCCATACCTAGTTCAATCTCGTTACTGACAAGTATCTTTACTCGTTCTGTAATACAAGATCCTGTGACTAAACTCATTAGTCACATGAAGCTTCTTATGATGTTGTATTACCGAGAGGGCCCAGAGATATCTCTCCGTCACACAGAGCGACAAATCCCAGTCTCGATCCATGCAACCCAACAGACACTTACGGAGATACCTGTAGAGCACATTTATGATCACCCAGTTACGAAGTGATGTTTGAAAGCACACAAGGCATTCCTCCGGTATCCGGGAGTTGCATGATCTCATGGTCGAAGGAACATATACTTGACAAGAAGAAAGCCATAGCAAATAACTAAACGATCTGATGCTAAGCTTACAGTTGGGTCTGTCCATCACATCATTCTCCTAATGATGTGATCCCATTATCAAATGACAACTCATGTCCATGGTTAGGAAACCTTAACCATCTTTGATCAACGAGCTAGTCTAGTAGAGGCTTACTAGGGACACGGTGTAGTTTATGTATCTACACATGTATTTAAGATTCCGGTCAATACAATTCTAGCATGAATAATAAACATTTATCATGAATGGGAAATATGATAATAAACAATTTATTATTGCCTCTAGGGCATATTTCCAACACGGCCAACATATAAAGAACTGTTTTCCTCATCCCTACTAGAGCATGAGAAAAGGAGTACTACACGCACACTCCTCTCTCGCCCTCCACGTCTCGCCCATGCATTTTGCGTTTTTTATGAATGAGCCAAACTGAACTTAAATATATGTTACCTATTTTGCTCATTGGAAATGAAGAATTAATTGCAAATTAATTATGAGTAATTCATAAATTGTTACAACAATTGTATCTGATCCATTCGGATAGTGGGCTTAGGGCATCTCCTACGCCGACCCTCAAACCACCCGCAACCGTCCGGACCGCGTGGTCCAGGCGTGTTTTGTTATCCTACGTGGTCCCTCATCTATCCGTTCGGCCCGGACGCACTTTTTCGCATAAACTGAAGACAAACTAGGGGGGGGGGCTTTATGGGCGTCCGGACCGTTGCCACGACATCATTTGACTAACCAGGCCCACCAATAACCTTTTCCTGCGCCCGCGCGCTTTCCCACCCGAAGTTAGCTACCCACATTCATGCCTGCCCAGAGCGGACGCTATCGCTCACTGGAACTGGCATTGAAGTGCTCATCGGCAGAGAGCGCCGCCCGTTGCTCGACAATTGCGCATGCCTTCTATCCACATTGAAACGACATCCGTTTGCCCGCCTACTGCCATTAAACTGGCGCGTGTGCTGAGGAACCTACTCCTGTGCCCCGAGCGCCACACGTCCGTTCCTGTGCCGGCGAGCATTAAACACCTCTCTGGCTGGCTCCTCGCATCCGCCCGCTATATAAACGTGTCTAGACGTCGCCTCACATCCGCTCTCTCCATCTCCTCCTTGCACAACACCCGATATGGTCTTCGGCGAACAGAAGGAGTTCCCCGGCATTGCAGCTGCCTCGGTTGCCTGGTGAGCCAGCCCGATATAGGTTGGCCTGCCGACAAACCCTTCGGATCCGACGCCGTCACCATCGCCACCCCCTCCTCGCCCGTCCAGATTGGACAACACCGTCTCCCGACAAATCCTTCGGGAGGAATGACGACAATGCGTCAGGCAGGTGGAGAAAGAAGCCATGTCGGTAGAGGCTGGCATGTCCACCACGGACAGCGAGGAAAAGTAGATCATGGGAGGTCGTTGCCGCTTGGGTCCCACGAAGGCCACCACCACCGCATCGCCGGGTTACACAACCGGTATCTTGCCCGGTGAGCGGGGGCGTAGACCACGCGGCCGTCTTCCCCCCGCCCAAAAACCAACCCTGATCTGTGCTTCACGGAAGCGAAGGGAGGCTATTCTTCCCTCTCACTAAAGCACATCCCTCCAGGGCTACCAGCAGTCCGATGAGTGGGATGCCGAACATGGGGAAGACATGCCGTGCGAGTAGAGATCCACTGCGGCCGGCAGTAGACTAGTTTTGCCGCAATCCAGTATAGTTTAGTTAAAAATATGCCCAAAATGTAAATGTTTTCGTCTAGTTTGAATGAAAATCATCCGGTTTGCATGTAAGAGCACATTTGAAATATATGCAGATAGCAATGGATGACCAGTTCCCACATCCGTGTCCATGGACTGGTCCCACCGCCCGCGGACGGATGCGGTGTCCGGTTTATGGGCCAGCGTCGGAGATGCCCTTACCCTCATATCCCCTACATGTTGGAGGCGTTGGCCTCCCTCCATCGCCTCATTACATCGCATCCGCTATCCGTCTCCTCATGTACGTATCGTTGTCCGTCCTCTCAATGTTGCTGCTTTTAGCTACTCCACTCTGACACCTGCGTGCACGCATGTATGGTAGAGCAGGCCTTTAGACCCTACTCTTCGTGATCCTGCACCGGGAGAAAGAGTGATACTATTTTGGGGGATGTCTCGGCATGACTACTCGCTCATGGTTGTCTACGTCCATGACTTCGAGTCTTCAACTACTTCCACGTTTTCTCTAACATCGCCACGGGTGTCATCACTGATGCCGCAAAGAAGGCTGCTGATGTCATTTCTGTCGTCACGGCCTAACCCTTATCGACTGGTGAGTATGATTTGTTTACCCCTCTTTTGACGGTTCATGTGTTAGCGGTACTTGTCGTTATCCCTAGATCCCCTACATGTTGGAGGTGTTGGCCTCCCTCCATAGCCTCATTACATCGCATCCGCTACCCGCCTCCTCATGTACGTATCATTATCTGTCCTCTCAATGTTGCTGCTTTTAGCTACTCCACCCTGACACCTGCGTGCACAAATGTATGGTAGAGCAAGCCTTCGGACCCTACTCTTCATGATCCCGCATCGGAAAAAGAGTGATACTATTTTGGGGGACGTCTCGGCATGACTACTCGCTCATGGTCGTCTACGTCCACGACTTCGAGTCTTCAACTACTTCCACGTTTTCTCTAACATCGCTATGGGTGTCATCACTGATGCCGCAAAGAAGGCTGCTGATGTCATTTCTGTCGTCACGGCCTAACCCTTATCGACTGGTGAGTATGATTTGTTCACCCCTCTTTTGACGATTCATGTGTTAGCGGTACTTGTAGTTATCAGAGATTTACCTGTTTTTGTCTTAATACATGCTTACATGATTATCTTTTAATATGATATTAATTAGCACTGTCATCCTGTTTTACTTATAAAATTAAATTAATCAGAATACTAATAATTCCAACAGTGATAATGTGAAATTCATATATGCATTACTTTTTTTTTGCTCGGCCTGCCGCTGTGTATGACATCTAATTCACCAAGATCGAACAAAGGAATAATAAAAGGCATATGTGGTCGAATGTAATGACTAGTTTGACTTTTATTTTAGAATAAGATGAAACAATAGATTTCTAAACTTTTGGATTAACGTCGGGATTTCTAACATTCAAAATAATTGTAAGGTGATATATATACCACTTTTTTTATGAAACAAGAAGATGATGTATATACATGTTAAATCTCTCATGTGTTGTTCTTTTTATCTCAGCTTACGTGTTGTTCGTAGAGTGGCTAATGGTAGACCATAGATTCCAGGAGCAGTGCCCTGCACGGCCCACGTACAGACACGGAGTGCAGGGCAGAAACAGGGAAGCCAAGGGAAGCAAGAAGTACAAAGATTGGACGCCGGACGGCAGGGTACCGATCTGATCTGAAGCTCACTTCCCCGTCTCTTTTCAAATCATTTGGCTCGTCCGTGCGAACGGAAGGCCGGTGTCGATGAACACGCGCGGTGTCAGACCATTGCACCTGGGCTCGCCGAGGCGGCGGCCAGTCAAGCCAGGCCAGCGTCGGCCGGCACCGGGTCAAACAAGCTCTGTTCCCGCTGCTGCTGCCTGCACGCTCCTGTCCCGGCTCGCCCCCACTCCGCTCGATCACTCGATGCATCTGCGCGTTGTCTCCGTCTCAACCAGCGAAGTGCGTGCGCTTGCGCGTGCGCGTGCAGCAGCAGCTGAACGACAGAACGAGGGACATGGGACTGAGGGATGCTGGTTATTTGATCTGACAGCAGTTAGGCATCACTAAAATCTCTTGAGCTCCCCGGAAATCAGGCTCCCTGGTTTTTTTCAGTCCAAAAAAAGCTCCCTTGTGCGTCGTTGGTTTTGTGGGCGGGTGGGACCATGCTGTCAGCGTGTGCTCAAGGGCTGGACGGGCTGGGCCTTTTTTTTTTAAATCATGAACATTTTTTGAATCCATGAACATTTTCGAAACCATGAATTCTTTTCTAATTCTCGAAATGTTCTTACAAATTCACGATTTTTAAAAATTATTATCATTTTTAATTTAGGAACATTTTTACCAATTCGTGTTTTTTTTTAAATTGTGAACATCTTTTTAAACCTGTGAGCATGTTTTTTTAAATCAGTGAACATTTTTTGAATCTATGAACATTTTGGGAAACTTTTGAACAATTTGTTTAATTCATGAACATTTTTTTATTTTGACAAACATTTATGCAATGTATGAACATTTTTTGAATCAACAAAACATTTTTTGAATTGATGAATTTATTTTTTATTTCATGAACATTTTTTGAAATTCTTTAACATTTAAAAAAATCATGAACATTTTTCAAATCTGCGAACATTTGTTCATTTTCAAGAACATTCTTTGAGTACACAAACATCTTTTCAAAATCATGAACATTTTTTATTTCCTGTACAATGTTTAAAAAGTCGTGAACATTTTTCTGAATAAGCAAACATAGTTTTTTCAATCACGAACATTTTTTTTGAATTAACGAACAATTTATGATTTCTTGAACATTTGTTTTCCAAAATTTCACTTTTTTTTAATTTTGGAACTTCTGTAAAATCTTGAATTATTACAAGAAGAAAAAAAAATACAAGAAAGAAAAATATAAAAAATGAAATAAAAAAACAGGGCGCCTCACACATGGGCCAGCCCAAAAGGGCGCGCTGTGACGACGGGGATGTGGGGGTGGGGGTGGGGTGGGGGAGGGGTGCACGTCGCGCCTCCTCCCTGCGCGCGACGCGCCAAATAGGACCTCTCGTGCTAGGTTGCGTTCTACTAAAAAACGTGGTGGCTTGCGTGAGTTCCAGAGCGAGGGGGTGGTGCTGGAGTTTGTTGTGGTTTCGAGTGTGGGGACGACGGCGGTGGTGGGAGTCTTGGTTGGGAGCCAGTGGTGGGCTTGTTGGAGATATGCCCTAGAGGCAATCATGTATGTTGATATTTCTCATGTGTTTATGAATAAAGATAATCCTTAGATATTATGAATGATGTGTATCAGGAAGTACGTGACTTGTTTGTGAGACTATGCATTGTATGATGACTGTCCTGAAAGGTCCCTAGTCGAAAGAGATGTGTGGACGCGCAGCCGACTAGACTAGCATATGACATGGTGGATGGCTCGGTCTCACTGGCCATGGAGCATCGGATGATAGCCGGATAATATGGACTCGGAAGGATCTGGTCGGATTCGACATAGTCGGATCCGAGTCGACATAAGGTCCGAGTCGGACAGACCCGACTATGAGACGTAGCGGAAGGTCATCTATGAGTACCTAGTACAACATACGTTTTATGTTCTAAGACATGAGCTGACGCTTGTACTCGGGATGGTGACAAGCCTACTTTGGGCCGACCAAACACTACCCCGTAACTGGGTAGTTATAAAGGTAGGTTTCTGGCTTGTCCAGACCCATGCTGCGAGACATGGTCGAGCAAGATGGGATTTGCCCCTCCGATCAGGAGAGATATACTTTTGGTCTCCTCGTGTGATCCGACCAAGATAAGCATGGCCATGCGACAAGGATTATGAGATAATCCGATTTGTGGTCGGCATCACTGGAACGAGAAAGAGGTCGGGCTAGCACAAGGATGGCAGACTCGCCTTGAGCCCAACAACATATATCGTGTGGTAAAGGGAATAGAAGTGTGACACGTTGTACAGGTTTGCCAACCGGCTTCATTGTCTACGTGGTGGTCGGCACGCCTTGCTAGAGGCGCTACCAACCGAGCAGGTCAGAGGTGATCCAACCTATGACCAAGCTGACTTGAACCTAAGGGGTCGTGCGCTTAAGGGAAGGAACCTATGAGGTTGGATACGACTCCACGGTTCAGATGTGACCCTACTTGGACTCAGATCCAAGCCGAACAGACTTTGGACTTTAGGGTTCATGTGAGGCCCAAGTGTTGAGCCCGCGATGGATGCCTATATATAGTGGAGGTGCAGCACACTCATTCGATTGATCGCTTCGACGCCGTCACTAGGGCTTTGCATGTGTTGCAACTAGCCACCTCCACTCACCACCAGTTGCGTGATCGGACCTAGCAGTCCACCGCACGGTGTTCCTCCTTCACACACGGATACCGTTAGAGGCGGTGCACTTGCGTCACTCCTGCGAACCTTTACGTGGGATCCGACGACCGGATGTTCGAGGGAGATCGGACGAGGAAGAGATAAACCCTGCAAACACGCTGCCCCAACTCTACTTCCGCTGCACGGCACTGTGCGTCTAGTGGTAATGATCTGTGATCCATCTCTGATAGCATGTTCCTGGATGTTTTGTGGGTAGGAAATTTTAATTTGTAGTCGACGCACCCTACCGTAGAACCCAATAGGGCTGCCATTGCTTCACGTTCTCTACCTACTCCTCGAGTGTGTGCGTCATCCTCGTCCGCCATAGTGTGTGCCGGCGTGGGCGGTCGTTTCATGAAGGAGTTTGTGGGGTGCGCCTTCGGTACTGCTCTGCACCGTTTTCGTGTGACCTACTGTATGATTCACTCATTTTCCTGTCCTTTTAGATTTCTCCTTTGTTGTTGTCATGATTGCTTATTGGTTCTGCTCCGTGCCTGGCTGGGAGGAGTTTTGAGGGTTTTCATGTCGGGTTTGGGTGGCTTGTTCAATGTGCACCTTACTAGGCTATTGCGGATTTGGTGTTGAGTTAAGGTGGTTGATGTTTGATTTTTTGCTTTGTGGTTGGGCGGGTTGGCCTTCTTGGAGGCGATGTCATGGATGCTGCTGCTACGGGAGTGTGAGTGGTCAGTTTAGGTTGTACCATGCGTTTGCATTGTTGTTTCTATAATTAACCCTAGTGTGTATTTTATGGTTAGATGGATTATTGTTAGATATGGTTAATAAATGTAGATTTTGTTGAGGCGATGTTCAAGGCCAAAAAAGTGTGGGCTTGGCCATCAGGTGTTGTTCATGTGAGAGAGAAAGCTATAATGTCATGTTCCTATCATAAAAATTAAGTTAGTTTATGAGTGATATACTTAGATACTTCGAGTTTTCAGATTAGTGATATAAGAAGAGGTTAGTTTCTTTTAGCGTGCTTTGTTGTGATTAATGAAGATGAGATGAGATAAAAGCGCTGCAATGTTTTTTCATACCCTTCATCTACTAATACAAGGCCACCTATGCCTTACTTTGATCATTAATTTTAGCAATAAAATATGAGTTATATGCCATAAAAAGGTATGCCACTCGATGCACATTTGAAATAACATTCCAATAATATATTTTTATGACATGCAACCCATATTTTCCTGACTAGAATTATGAGTCAAAGTTTGACACAAAAAAGTAAGTGGCCTTGTATATATAAAAATGAAGGGAGTATTTGTTTGTTACTCCCTCCAACCAAGTGTGTTGGGCACCTAAGAAAATCCAGGTTATTACTAATATCCCTCGTAATCTACGCATCCTTTCGTCTGGATCTCTCCCATGCAGCCCCCTTTAACTTCTTGGCTCCTTTTTTCATGCCTTCACATTTCAATCCTCACATTCTCATGCATGCACAATCAAATCTTTCTTTCTATTGCGTTTTTTGAGGGCACACATCCTCAAACATAACGATGGCCTATCATGATGAGTTTTGGTCACAGTGCAGCTCCTTAAATGCCCTGAGCACCTGGACGGAGGGCATACATCTCAAGATTATTGAGCTACTATATATTGTTTACTTTTGTGTTTAATGCTCATAACCATGCTTTGTCTCAAGAGCCAGGGACATTAGTTTACTACTAGGTTCTTGGTATGTTTCTTTGGGTATTGGGTCTGCTGCTCTGAGAACATTGTTGTCTAATTTATTTAGGTAAAGTACAGTAGGAGAGTAAGATGCAGAGCAGAAGGTTAATGATGTAGTTCATCAGATCATGACCAAGCAGTAGCTGATGAATGGCCTTGGCAGCAATGAGGAGATGAAAGAGCATGTGAAGATAATGAGCAAGATTTTTGGGCTCTGTAGGATGATTGTCTCTTTATTTGCAGTGTATGTAGCACTCGTGATGTATTCAGTGGCTCTGACATGAGCACTTTGCTGAAACTAGTAATGAATGAAACCTGTTTAGTAGGCTGGGCGTCTAGTGTTGCGAACATCTAATAATTTTGAAATCAGGGGGAATCCCCTTTTGCTAATAAATAAATAGATTAGCAGAGGCCCTGTCGAGTCAGCTCTGTTGCCATTGCAATGCGGCATAGGTGTCAGGTCACGTGAAAATTCTGGGTTCTCTCTTTTCACCGAACTGGTTCACACTTCTGGAGTATTTAAATAATTATTTAATGTGAACTCCATTAATGAAATGCGATGGGACATATATCAACCTCACCAGCCACCATAACTTGGGCCACCGGGTGCCGTCGTTGAGCGCTTCGGCCACCTCACTTTGCTCGATCCTCTTACGGTGCCCCTTCCCGCTGTCAAGCACATAGCCCCAATGCCTCGCTACATAGAGCAAATCATCGAGCAGCGCGGCGATGTGTTCATCCCAGGCAACGACAAACAATGACCACCTTCAACACTGAGCCGCCAATCAAAGGCCAGCATCACCCGTTCACTATGAGGTTGACGATCATCGGTAGCAGTACTTTGGAGCTGCAGAGAGATGGCATTGCTCATTGATATGTCTCCAACGTATCTATAATTTTGATTGTTCCATGCTATGATAGTATCGATCTTGGATGTTTCATATTCAATTATATTTCATTATATATCATTTTTTGGGACTAACCTATTAACTTAGTGACAAGTGCCAGCTGCTATTTTTTGCCAGTTTTTGGTTTTCCAGGATATCAGTACCAAACGAAGTCCAAATGCCACGAAACTTGTTGATGATTTTTTCTGGACATAAGAGACCCTAGAAGCTTCGGGAGGAAGTTAGAAGGCAAAGGAGGTGGCCACGAGCCACCAGGGCGCGCCCAAAGGGGGTAGGCGCGCCCTGGTGCCCCGTGGGCCCACCTTTGCTCCGTTTGACCTAATTTTGCCTCTATAAATTCTCTAAAATCGGGAAACCAACAAGGAGCCAACCAAAACACTTTTTTCGATGCCGCAAGTTTCTGTTCTCGCGAAATCCCATCTGGAGGCCTTTTCCGGCACTCTACCGAAGGGGGAATCGATCACGGAGGGATTCTACATCAACCTTGTTGCCCCTCCGATGATATGTGAGTAGTTTACCACAGACCTACGGGTCCATAGCCAGTAGCTAGATGGCTTCTTCTATCTCTTTGATCTTCAATACAATGTTCTCCTCGATGTTCTTGGAGATCTATTCGATGAAATCTTTTTACGGTGTGTTTGTTGGGATCCGATGAATTGTCAGTTTATGATCAGATTATCCATGAATATTATTTGAGTCTTCTCTGAACTCTTTTATGCATGATTATTATAGCTTTGTATTTCTCTCCGATCTATTGATTTGGTTTGGCTAACTAGATTGATATATCTTGCAATGGGATAGGTGCTTTGTGATGGGTTCAATCTTGCGGTGATCTATATCCCAGTGACAGAAAGGGACAAGACACGTATTTGTATTGTTGCAATTAAGGATAAAACGATGGGGTTTATTCATATTGCTTGAGTTTACTTTGTCTACATCATCATGTCATCTTGCTTAAGGCGTTACTCCGTTCTTTATGAACTTAATACTATAGATGCATGCTGGATACCGGTCGATGTGTGGAGTAATAGTAGTAGATGCAGGCAGGAGTCGGTCTACTTGTCTCGGACGTGATGCCTATATACATGATCATTGCTTTGGATATCGTCATGATTATTCGCTTTTCTATCAATTGCCCAATAGTAATTTGTTCACCCCTCGTATGCTATGTTCAAGAGAGAAGCCTCTAGTGAAAACTATGGCCCTGGGTCTATTTTTATCATATATTAAAATCCAAGAATACCTTGTTGCAATTTTATTTACTTTACTTTATTTTGTGTTTTTATTTATCTATCTATATATCACTACGAGATTTGATCCTTGCAATTAACCACCAAGGGATTGACAACCCCTTGTTTGCGTTGGGTGCAAGTATTTGTTATTTTGTGTGTAGGTACTGCTAACGATGTGTTGCTTGGTTCTCCTACTAGATTGATAACCTTGGTTCTTAACTGAGGGAAATACTTATCTCTAATGTACTACATCATCCTCTCCTTTTCAGGGAAATCCCAACGCAGCTCACGAGTAGCAGGAAGAATTTCTGGCGCTGTTGCAGGGAGACATCATCAACATCTATCAAGTGCAATCACATAAACTTTCATCTGCTTGCATTTACTTTATTTTCCATTTGCCTCTCGTTTTCATCTCCCCCACTTCTAAAACATTTTCACAAAAACACAAAAACATTTTTTGTTTGCCTTTTTGCTTGTTTGCTTTCTTTTTGCCTTCGTGTCAACACTCAAAAACAGGAAAGGAACAAGAAAAGTAACGACATATGGATCCTCATCCACTTCTAATATTATCAAAAGATCTGATTATGTTGAAGCAATTGCTAGTGAGTTGAGTGCACTAGATTTTCTTTATGAAGTTTTGCTTGAAGATCGTGAATCTGAAAATTGTGATGAAGTGTTAGAAGAAGAAATTTATAAAGTGATTCACGATAGCTCCTTGAATGAAAAGCATGATTGCAATGATGTTATTATAAATTCTATTAATGTCAATTATGCTAATGATATGCAGAATTGTTGAGATTTTCTGGAGCGCGATAAAATTCTGAATTTATTACACATGATTGATATAAAATTTTCCCATGTTTTCCTAATTTTTAAGAATTTTTGGAGTTACAGAAGTATGGTAATTGTTCGAACCTTACAAACTATTCTGTTTTTGACAGATTCTGTTTTCGTTGGGTTGTTTGCTTGTTTTGATGAATCTATGGATTATGTCGGGGGTATAAGCCATAGTGAAGTTAGAATAGAGTAGGTATAATTAAATTATAAAATATGAATCGGTTTACAATAGTACCTGAAGTGGTGATTTGCTTTGTTATATTAACGGATGTCACGAGTTTTCTGTTGAGTTTTGTGTTGAAGCTTTCAAGTTTTGAGTGAGATCACGATGGATGAAGGAATAAGGAGTGGCAAGAGCCTAAGCTTGGGGATGCCCGATGCACCCCAAGGTAATATTCAAGGACTCCCAAGTATCTAAGCTTGGGGATGCCCTAGAAGGCAACCCCTCTTTCTTCTACCAACTATCGGTAATATTACTTGGAGCTATACTTTTATTCATCACATGATATGAGTTTTTCTTGGAGCATCGTGTATTATATGAGTCTTTGCTTTATTTTCTTTTTAGTTTGCCACAATCATCTTTGCTGAACACACCTTATTGAAAGGGACACACATTATTCGTGATAGAATGCTCTATGTACTTCACTTATATCTTTTGAGCTAGGTAGTTGCTCTAGTGCCTCACTTATATCTTTTAGAGCACGACGGTGGTTATATTTTAAAGAAATAGTTGCACTCTCATTCTTCATTTATACCTTTTCGAGAGTTGATAATATTAATGGCAATTAGTACAAGTTATGAATTTGGTCCTAATATGATAGGTATTCGAGAGGGATATAATAAAAACTTTCATGTAGATCACTGAATACGATAAGTTTAATTCCTTGTAAAAGTTTTGCGATATAAAGGTGGTAATATGCGGGTTGTGCTAGTGAGTAATTGTGGTTTAGTAAGAATATTGGTGTTAAGGTTTGTGATTCCCGAAGCATGCACATATAGTCTCTCGTTATGCTAAGAAGTTGGAGCATTATTTATTATTGATTGTCTTCCTTATGACTGGCGGTCGGGGACGACAGATGGTATTTTCCTACCAATCTATCCCCCTAGGGGCATGCGTAGTAGTACTTTGCTTCAAGGGCTAGTAAACTTTTGCAATAAGTATGTGAGTTCTTTATGACTAATATGAGTCCATGGATTATACGCACTCTCACCTTTCCACAATTTGCTAGCCTCTTCGGTACCGTGCATTGCCCTTTCTCACCTTGAGATGTGGTGCAAACATCGCCGGTTCATCGTCCAAACCCCGTGATATGATACGCTCTATCACACATAAGCCTCCTTATATCTTCCTCAAAACAACCACCATACCTACATATTATGGCATTTCCATAGCCATTCCGAGATATATTGCCATGCAACTTCCACTATTTCGTTTTTATGACACAGATCATCATTGTCATATTGCTTTGCATGATCATATAACTAACATGGTATTTGTGGCTCAGCCACCATTCATCATATTTTATACATGTTACGTGATACATCTCCATCGTATCTACTTTTCCAAACTCTTTTGCCCTTGTTTTGGACTCTAATTTGCATGATTTGAATGGAACTAACCTGGACTGATGCTGTTTTCAGCAGAATTGCCATGGTGTTACTTTTGTGCAGAAATCAAAGTTCTCGGATTGACCTGAAAATTTACGGAGAATTTTTGTGGAATATATAAAAAATACTGGCGGAAAAACATACCAGAGGGAGGCCACCCAGAGGCCACCAGCCCTGGGGGTGCGCCTACCCCCCAGGGCGCGCCTCCCAGGCTTGTGGGCCCCCTGGACCGTCTCCGACCCTAATTCCAACTCTACATATACCTATTCGTGGAGGAAAAAAAATTAGAGAGAAGGATTCATCGCGTTTCACGATATGGAGCAGACGCCGCCTCCTATTCTTCATCGGGAGGGTTGATCTGGAGTCCGTTTGGGGCTCCGGAGGGTGGAATCCGTCGCCATCATCATCATCATTAACCTTCCTCCATCACCAATTTCATGATGCTCACTGCCGGGAGTGTGTAATTCCATCGTAGGCTTGCTGGACGGTGATGGGTTGGATGAGATTTATCATGTAATCGAGTTAGTTTTGTTAGGGTTTGATCCCTAGTATCCACTATGTGTTGAGATTGATGTTGCTATGACTTTGCTATGCTTAATGCTTGTCACTAGGGCCCGAGTGCCATATTTCAGATCTGAACCTATTATGTTTTCATGAATGTATGTGAGTTCTTGATCCTATCTTGCAAGTTGTAGACACCTATCATGAGTTATGATCCGCATACCCCAAGGTGACAATAATTGGGATTCTTTTCGGTGATTACCGTAGTTTGAGGAGTTCATGTATTCACTAAGTGCTAATGCTTTGTTCCAGTTCTCTATTAAAAGGATGCCTTAATATCCCTTAGTTTCCTTATGGACCCCGCTGCCATGGGAGGGTAGGACAAAACATGTCATGCAAGTTCTTTTCCATAAGCACGTATGACTATATACGGAATACATGCCTACATTATATTGATGAATTGGAGCTAGTTCTGTGTCACCCTAGGTTATAACTGCTACATGATGAATATTATCCAACACAATTATCATTGCCGATCCAATGCCTACGAGCTTTTCACATATTGATTTTACTAAGTTACTTTCGTTCCTACTGCTATTACAATCACTACAAAACTACTACTGTTACTTTTGCCACTGTTACCGTTACTTCCATACTACTTTGCTACTAAATACTTTGCTGCAGATATTAAGTATTTCAGGTGTGGTTGAATTGACAACTCAACTTCTAATACTCGTGAATATTCTTTGGCTTCCCTTGTGTCGAATCAATAAATTTGGGTTGAATACTCTACCCTCGAAAACTGTTGCGATCCCCTATACTTGTGGGTTATAAAGACCTTTTCCTGGCGCCGTTGCCGGGGAGCATAGCTATATTTGCAGAGTCACTTGGGATTTATATCTGTTGATCACTATGAGGAATTTGAAAGATACCAGAACCAAGATTTTTCCCTCTACTATGAGGGGAGGTAAGGAACTGCCATCTAGCTCTGCACTTGATTCACCTTATGTTTTGAGTAAGCTCACGACATCTACACCTACTATTAATTCTGATATGTCGCAAGTAATTGATGATGCTACTTCTGCTATAAATGATGCTTATGATGATACTAGTAGTATGCTTGATAAAACTGTGCCACTGGGTGAATCTCTTGATGAACAACTTGCTAGAGCTAAAGATATTGAGAATGCTGAAACCGATGATATTTCTGAGACTGATGAAATTATTGAAACTGAAAACTTTGAAACACCCATTAGACCTAGCGCTCCTTGAATTGCCTATTATCCCTGAGGGTTATGTTATGGATGGAGAGGTAGCTAGGGACTTTCTTGCTTGTAAAGATAGAGAGGATCTTAAGAAATTACTAGTCAAGTTGAAAGAAAAATCTTTGAATGCTAGAATGCAATATGATCCTAAGTTTGCTACTTCACCTATCTTTGTTACTGATAAGGGTTATGAATTCTTTGTTGATCCTGAGTTAATTACTTTGGTTGAATCTGATCCTTTCCATGGTTATGAATCTGAAGCTGTTGTGGCACATCTTACTAAATTAAATAATATAGCCACCCTATTTGCTCATGAGGAAAAAATTCGCTACTACTATATTCTTAAGTTGTTTCCTTTTTCGTTAAAGGGTGATGCTAAGATATGGTTTAATTCTCTTGCTCCTGGTTGTGTGTGTAGTCCCCGGGATATGATATATTACTTCTCTAAAAAATATTTTCCTGCTCATAAGAAACAAGCTGCCTTATAGGAAATATTTAACTTTGTGCAAATTGAAGAAGAGAGTCTCCCACAAGCTTGGGGAAGGCTTCTCCAATTACTTAATGCTTTGCCTGATCATCCTGTCAAGAAAAATGAAATACTTGATATCTTTTATAATGGACTAACCGATGCTTCTAGGGACCACCTAGATAGTTGTGCTGGTTGTGTTTTCAGGGAACGAACTCTTGAACAAGTTGAAGTACTATTGAATAATATATTGAGTAATTATAATGATTGGACTCTTCCCGAACCACCGCCTAAGCCAACTCCGAAGAAGAGGGGTATTCTATTTCTCAGTCCTAAAGATATGCAAGAGGCAAAGAAATCTATGAAAGAAAAAGGTATTAGAGCTAAAGATGTTAAGAATTTACCACCTATTGAAGAAATACACGGTCTTAAAACTCCGACACAGGTAATAAAGGTAAATTCTCTCTATAAATTTGATGAAGGTGATATTCCTTATAATAAATCTGCTAATCAATGCTTGGATGAATTTGATAACTTTACTGTTGAACAAGAAAACTTCAATGCATATGTTAGTAGACAATTGAAAATGAATGCTTATATGATTGAACGCTTGGGTGATTATATGTTTAGAACTATTAATGATCTCAAGATTGTTAGTAAACATGCTTCCATGGTAAAAACTCAAGTAGAACAAGTTCTCAAGGTCCAAAATGATTTGCTTAATGAGATGAATAATAAAAAGTATGATCATGTTGTTAGGGTTATGACTAGAGGTGGTAAAATGACTCAGGAACCTTTGTATCCTGAAGGCCACCCTAAGAGAGTTGAACAAGGATCTCAGAGAATTAATACCAATGAACCTAGTCCACATAAAAATAAAAAGAATGATGATAGGACTTTTCATGCTTCTAGTGAACTTATTATAGACACACCTGAGAATCCAAATGATATTTCTATTTCTGATGCTGAGACACAATCAGGTGATGAACATGAACCTAGTAATAATGATAATGATGATGTTCATGTTGATGCTCAACCTAGTAATGATAATGATGTGGAGATAGAACCTGCTATTGGTCTTGATAACCCACAACCTAAGAATAAAAGATATGATAAGAGAGACTTCATTGATAGGAAACATGGTAAAGAAAGAGAACCATGGGTTCAGAAACCCATGCCATTTCCTCCTAAAGCTTCAAAGAATAAGGAAGATGAGGAATTTGAGCTCTTTGTTGAAATGCTTAGACCTGTCTTTTTGCGCTTATGTTTGACTGATATTTTGAAAATGTCTCCTTATGCTAAGTATATGAAAGATATTGTTACTAATAGAAGAAAGATACCAGAAGCTGAAATTTCCACCATGCTTGCTAATTACACATTTAAGGGTGGAATACCAAAGAAACTAGGAGATCCAGGAATACCAACTATACCATGCTCCATTAAAAGAAACTATGTTAAAACTGCTTTATGTGATCTAGGAGCCGGTGTTAGTGTTATGCCCTTCTCTTTATATCGTAGACTTGAATTGAATAAGTTGACACCCACTGAAATATCTTTGCAAATGGCTGATAAATCAACTGCTATACCCATCGGTATGTGTGAGGATGTGCCTGTCGTAGTTGCAAATGTTACTATCTTAACGGACTTTGCTATTCTTGATATACCCAAGGACGACAGTATGTCGATCATTCTTGGTAGACCCTTTTTGAATACTGCAGGGGCTGTTATTGATTGCAATAAGGGCAATGTCACTTTTCATGTTAATGGTAATGAGCATACGGTACACTTTCTGAAGAAACAACCTCAAGTGAATAGTATCAATTCTATTAGAAATTTTTCAACAATTACTATTGGAGGTTTTGAATTCCCTATTCCTACTGTCAAAAAGAAATATGATATTATTATTGTTGGGGACATGCATATCCCCGTTGAGGTAACCTAGTGTTGCACGAAGATTCTCCGGTTTCATGTCATTCGGAAGAAGTTTGTTAATAAGACTTGATCAACCTTATTAATGGATTCCTTTTGACGGGGATGAGATGGATGAATTTAGTAAACACAACCTTGTGTGCCCACTTTTTACTTTCTGTTATTTAGAATAAATAAAGTAGAAATACTATTATTTCACTGTTTTCTGAATTATCCGAGCAATAAAAAATGACCTGAAAATTTAATATGATTTTTATGCAATATTTAAGAATTTTTGGCACTGAACATACCACAGGGGGGAGCACCTGTGGGCCACAAGCCCACGTGGGTGCACCTAGGTGGCTTGTGGGGCCCACGTGGGCTGATACGCCTCCGTCGTATCTACTTTTCCTAACGCTTTTACTCTTGTTTTGGACTCTAATTTGCATGATTTGAATGAAACTAACCCGGACTGACGCTGTTTTCAGCAGAACTACCATGGTGTTGTTTTTGTGCAGAAATAAAAGTTCTCGGAATGGAACAAAACTTTTTGGAGAATTTTTATACAATAAAAGAAAAATACTGCATCCAAGAACCACCGGAGGGAGGGGGTGCCTGGGGGAGCACAACCCACCAGGGCGCGCCCCCCTCCTGGCGCGCCCAGGTGGGTTGTGCCCACCTGGTGGCCCCGCTGTCCCTATCTCCGACGCTGAAAAAATCCTATTTTCGGAGAAAAAAATAAGGGAGAAAGAATTATCGCGTTTCACGAGACAGAGCCGCCGCCACCTCCTGTTCTTCATCGGGAGGCCAGATCTGGTGTCCGTTTGGGGCTCCGGAGAGGGGAATCTTTGATCTTCGTCATCACCAACCCTTCTCCATCGCCAATTCCATGATGCTCCCCACCGGGAGTGAGTAATTCGTTTGTAGGCTCGCTGGTCGGTGAGGGAGTTGGAAGAGATTCATCATGTAATCGAGTTAGTTTTGTTAGGGCTTGATCCCTAGTATCCATTATGTTCTGAGATTGATGTTGCTATGACTTTGCCATGCTTAATGCTTGTCACTTTGGGCCCGGGTGCCATGATTTCAGATCTGAACCGTTTATGTTATCACCATTATATCTATGTTCTAGATCCGATCTTGCAAGTTATAGTCACCTATTACGTGTTATGATCTGTAAACCCCGGAGTGACAATAGTCGGGATACTTTCCAGTGATGACCGTAATTTGAGGAGTTCATGTATTCACTGTGTGCTAATGCTTTGTTTCAGTTCTCTATTAAAAGGATGCCTTAATATCCCTTAGTTTCCTTATGGACCCCCTGCCACGGGAGGGTAGGACAAAAGATGTCATGCAAGTTCTTTCCATAAGCACGTATGACTATTTATGGAATACATGCCTACATTATATTTATGAACTGGAGCTAGTGCCGTATCGCCCTAGGTTATGACTGTTATATGATGAATATCATCCAACGAATTCACTGATCCAATGCCTACGAATTTTCCACATATTGTTTCTGCTAAGTTACTATTGCTATTGCTGTTGTCACAACTGCTACAAATCATTGCTATCATTGTTACCATTACCGCTACTGTTACTATTACTATCAAAACTATCATATTACTTTGCTACTGATCATCTTGCTGCAGATAATTAATCTCCAGGTGTGGTTGCATTGACAACTCAGCTGCTAATATTTGCAAATATTCTTTGGCTCCCCTTGTGTCGAATCTATAAATTTGGGTTGAATACTCTACCCTCGAAAACTGTTGCAATCCCCTATACTTATGGGTTATCAAGACCTTTTTCTGGCGCCGTTGCCGGGGAGCATAGCTATATTTGTTGAGTCACTTGGGATTATTATCTATTTATCATTATGAAGAATCTGAAGGATACAAAGACCAAGATCATTCCCTCTGGGATGAGGGGAGGTAAGGAACTGCCATCACACTCTGCACTTGATTCACCTTCTATTTTGAGTAGACTTGCAACACCACCACATGCTATTACTCCTGATATGTTGCAAGTTATTGATGATGCTACTTCTATAAATACTACTCATGATGATGCTAGTACCTTGCTTGATGATGGTGTGCCACTAGGTGATTTTCTTGATGAACAAATTGCTAGATCTAAAGAGAATGAAATTATTGAAACTGATGAGATCATTGAAACCGATGAAATACCTGAAACTGAAAATCTTGAATCACCTATTAGACCTAGCTCTCCTAGATATAAATTGCCTAAGATACCTGAAGGTTATGTTATGGATGAGGAGACAACTAGAGATTTTCTTGCTTGCAATGATAGAGATGATCTTAAGAAATTATTATGCAAACTGAAGGAGAAATCTTTGAATGCTAGAATGAAGTGTGATCCCAAGTTTGCTACTTCACCGATCTTTGTTGATGATAAGGATTATGAATTCTCTGTCGACCCAGAGTTAATTACTTTGGTTGAATCTGATCCTTTCCATGGCTATGAAACTGAAACTGTTGTGGCACACCTTACTAAATTGAATGATATAGCCACCCTATTTGCTCATGATGAGAAGATTCGCTATTACTATATCCTCAAATTATTTCCGTTCTCATTAAAGGGTGATGCTAAGATATGGTACAATACTCTTGCTCCTGGTTGTGTGCGTAGCCCCCAGGATATGATTTATTACTTCTCTGAAAAACATTTTCCTGTTCATAAGAAACAAGCTGCCTTACAGGAAATATTTAACTTTATGCAAATTGAAGAAGAGAGTCTGCCACAAGCTTGGGGGAGGCTTCTCCAATTTCTTAATGCTTTGCCTGATCATCCTCTTAATAAAAATGAAATACTTGATATTTTCTATAATTGACTAACCGATGCTTGTAGGGACTTCCTAGATAGTTGTGCTGGTTGTGTTTTCAGGGAACAAACTGTTGAACAACCTGAGGAATTATTGAATAATAAATTGAAAAATTATGATGATTGGACTCTTCCTGAACCACCGCATAAACCCACTCCAAAGAAGAGGGGTATCTTATATCTCAGTCCGGAAGATATGCAAGAGGCAAACAAATCTATGAAGGAAAAAGGGTATTAAAGCAGAGGATGTTAAAAATTTACCTCCTATTGAAGAGATACATGGACTTGACACACCACCACCCAAGGTGGTAGAGGTAAACTCTTTAATGAAATTTGATTAAAGGGACAATCCTTATAATATGCATCCTAGTCAATGCCTTTATGAGTTTGATAATTACATTAGAAATCAAGATCACTTCAATGAAAATGTTATGAAACAATTGAAATATAATTCTGATATGATTGCTCGCTTGAGTGACTTGTTATTTAGAATCTCCAATGATGTTAGAGGTGTAGGAAAACATGCCTCTATAGTTCAAACTCAACTAGAACAAGTTGCTAAATCTCAAAGAGAATTGCTTGATGAAATGAATAATAATATGAATGATCATGCAATTAGAGTAATGACTAGAGGAGGTAGAATTACTCAGGAACCACTTTATCCTGAAGGTCACCCTAAAAGAATTGAACAAGACTCTCAAAGAATGAACACTGATGCACACAGTTCTTCTAAAAAGAAGAAGAAAAAGAAAAATGATAGGACTTTGCATGCTTCTAGTGAACCTGAGATGGAAAAACCTCCCGATAACAATGATGTTTCTATTTCTGATGCTGAAACTCAATCTGGTAATGAACATTCACCTAGTGATAATGAAAAATATAATGATGATGTTCATAAAGACACTCAACCAGACAATGATAAACAACCAGATAATGATGTTGAGATAGAATCAGCCGTTGATCTTGATAACCCACAATCTAAAAATAAAAGATATGATAAAAGAGACTTTGTTGCTAGAAAACATGGAAGAGAAAGAGAATCATGGGTTCAAAAACTCATACCCTTTCCACCTAAATCAACTAAGAAAAAGGATGATGAAGAATTTGAACGTTTTGCTGAAATGCTTAGGCCAGTCTTTTTGCGCACTCGCTTGACTGATATATTAAAGATGGCCCCTTGTGCAAAATATATGAAAGACATCATCTCTAATAAAAGAAAGATACCTGAAGCTGAAATCTCCACCATGCTTGCTAATTATTCTTTTAAGGATGGAGTACCTAAAAAACTTGGAGATCCGGGAATACCAACTATACCTTGCTCCACAAAAGAAATTATGTCAAAACTGCCTTGTGTGATTTAGGAGCTGGTGTTAGTGTTATGCCTTTCTCTTTATATAAAAGACTTGATTTGAATAAACTCACACCTATTGAAATATCTTTGCAAATGGCTGACAAATCAATCGCCATACCTATCGGTATTTGTGAGGATGTGCCCGTTGTTGTTGCAAATTGCTACTTCTTGACCTTGCGTTGGTTTTTCCCTTGAAGAGGAAAGGGTGATGTAGCACAGTAGAGGTAAGTATTTCCCTCAGTTAAGAACCAAGGTATCAATCTAGTAGGAGAAGAACACACAAATCACCAACACCTGCACAAACAATCAAACACTTGCACCCAATGCGATAAAGGGGTTGTCAATCCCTTCACTGTCACTTGCAAAGGTGAGATCTGATAGAGATAGATAAACAAAAGGTAAAATATTTTTGGGTTTTTTGGTATATAGATCTAAAAATAAAAGATTGCAAAATAGTAGATCAGAAAGTAATATGATGGAAAATAGACCCGGGGGCCATAGGTTTCATTAGAGGCTTCTCTCATGAAGGCAAATAATACGTTGGGTGAACAAATTACTGTCGAGCAATTGATAGAAAAGCGCAAAGTTATGATGATATCCAAGGCAATTATTATGCATATAGGCATCACGTCCGTGTCAAGTAGACCGACTCCTACCTGCATCTACTACTATTACTCCACACATCGACCGCTATCCAGCATGCATCTAGAGTATTAAGTTCATAAAGAACGGAGTAACGCCTTAAGTAAGATGACATGATGTAGAGGAATTAACTCAAGCAATATGATGAAAACCCCATCTTTTTATCCTTGATGGCAACAATGCAATACATGTCTCGCTACCCCTACTTTGTCACTGGGTGAAATCACGCAAGATTGAACCCAAAGCTAAGCACCTCTCCCATTGCAAGAAAAACCAATCTAGTTGGCCAAACCAAACCGATAATTCGAAGAGAAACACAAAGATATTAAATCATGCATAAAATAATTCAGAGAAGATTCAAATAATATTCATAGATAAGTTGATCATAAATCCACAATTCATCGGATCTCGACAAACACACCGCAAAAGAAGATTACATCGGATAGATCTCCAAGAACATCAAGGAGAACGTTGTATTGAGAATCAAAGAGAGAGAAGAAGCCATCTAGCTACTAGCTATGGACCCGTAGGTCTGAGGCAAACTACTCACGCATCATCGAAAGGGCAATGGAGTTGATGTAGAAGCCCTCCGTGATTGATTCCCCCTCCGGCAGGATGCCGAAAAAGGCCCCAAGATGGGATCTCGCAGGAACAGAAGGTTGCGGCGGTGGAAAAGTGTTTTCGTGGATGCCTCTGGTGGTTCTGGAATATATGTGAATATATAGGAGGAAGAGCTAGGTCAGGGGAGTCCCGAGGGGCCCACAAGGTAGGGGGGCGCGCCCTCCACCCTTGTCGCCGCCTCGTGGCTCTTCTGACTTGGACTCCAAGTCCCCTGGGTGTCTTCTGGTCCAAGAAAAATCATCATGAAGTTTTATGTCGTTTGGACTCCGTTTGGTATTCCTTTTCTGCGAGGCTCAAAAACAAGAAAAAACAGAAACTGGCACTGGGCTCTAGGTTAATAGGTTAGTCCCAAAAATAATATAAAATAGCATATTAATGCATATAAAACATCCAAAACAGATAATATAATAGCATGGAACAATAAAAAATTATAGATACGTTGGAGACGTATCAAGCATCCCCAAGCTTAATTCCTGCTCGTCCTCGAGTAGGTTAATGATAAAAATAGAATTTTTGATGTGGAATGCTACCTAACATACTTATCCATGTAATTTTCTTTATTATGGCATGAATGTTCAGATCCATAAGATTCAAAACAAAAGTGTAATATTGACATAAAAACAATAATACTTCAAGCATACTAATAAGGCAATCATGTCTTCTCAAAATAACATGGCCAAAGAAAGCTATCCCTACAAAATCATATAGTCTGGCTATGCTCCATCTTCATCACACAAAGTATTCAAATCATGCACAACCCCGATTACAAGCCAAGCAATTGTTTCATACTTTTGATGTTCTCAAACCTTTCAACTTCACACAATACATGAGCGTGAGCCATGGACATAGCACTATAGGTGGAATAAAATATGGTGGTTGTGGAGAAGACAAAAAGGAGATAGTCTCACATCAACTAGGCGTATCAACGGGCTATGGAGATGCCCATCAATAGATATCAATGTGAGTGAGTAGGGATTGCCATGCAACGGATGCACTAGAGCTATAAGTTTATGAAAGCTCAAAAAGAAACTAAGTGGGTGTGCATCCAACTTGCTTGCTCATGAAGACCTAGGGCAATTTGAGGAAGCCCATCATTGGAATATACAAGCCAAGTTCTATAATGAAAAATTCCCACTAGTATATGAAAGTGAAAATATAGGACTCTCTATCATGAAGATCATGGTGCTACTTTGAAGCACAAGTGTGGAAAAAGGATAGTAACATTGCCCCTTCTCTCTTTTCTCTCATTTTTTTGGTCGGCTTCTTTGGCCTCTTTTTTTTGTGGTCTTCGTTGGCCTCTTTTATTTTTTTTTGTAAAGTCCGGAGATTCATCCCAACTTGTGAGGGAATCATAGCTTCCATCATCCTTTCCTCACATGGGACAATGCTCTAATAATGAAGATCATCACACTTTTATTTACTTACAACTCAAGAATTCAACTCGATACTTAGAACAAAATATGACTCTATATGAATGCCTCCGGCGGTGTACCGGGATGTGCAATGACTCAAGAGTGACATGTATAAATATGAAAAGGTGGCCTTGCCACAAACATGATGTCAACTACATGATCATGCAAAGCAATATGACAATGATGGAGCGTGTCATAATAAAACGGAACGGTGGAAAGTTGCATGGCAATATATCTCGGAATGGCTATGGAAATGCCATAATAGGTAGGTATGGTGGCTGTTTTGAGGAAGGTAAAGGGGTAGGTGTATGGCACCGGCGAAAGTTGCACGGTACTAGAGAGGCTAGCAATGGTGGAAGGGTGAGAGTGCGTATAATCCATGGACTCAACATTAGTCATAAAGAACTCACATACTTATTGCAAAAATCTATTAGTCATCAAAACGAAGTACACGCGCATGCTCCTACAGGGATAGATTGGTAGGAAAAGACCATCGCTCGTCCCCGACCGCCACTCTTAAGGAAGACAATCAATAAATAAATCATGCTCCGACTTCATCACATAACGGTTCACCATACGTGCGTGCTACGGGAATCATAAACTTTAACACAAGTATTTATACAATCCACAATTACTCACTAGCATGACTCTAATATCACCATCTTTATATCTCAAAACAATCATAAGGAGTCAAACTTCACATAGTATTCAATGCACTTTATATGAAAGTTTTTATTATATCCCTCTTGGATGCCTATCATATTAGGACTAAATTTATAACCAAAGCAAATTACCATGCTATTTAGAAAGACTCTCAAAATAATATAAGTGAAGCATGAGAGTTCAATAATTTCTATAAAATAAAACCACCGCCGTGCTCTAAAAAGATATAAGTGAAGCACTAGAGCAAAATTGCCTAGCTCAAAAGATATAAGTGAAGCACATAGAGTATTCTAATAAATCACGATTCATGCATGTCCCTCTCAAAAGGTGTGTACAGAAAGGATGATTTTAGCAAACTAAAAATGAAAGACTCATATCATACAAGACGCTCCAAGCAAAACACATATCATGTGGTGAATAAAAATATAGCCTCAAGTAAATTTACCGATAGACGAAGACGAAAGAGGGGATTCCTTCCAGGGCATCCCCAAGCTTAGGCTATTGGTTGTCCTTGAATATTACCTTGGGGTGCCTTGGGCATCCCCAAGCTTAGGCTCTTGCCTCTCCTTATTCCATAGTACATAAAATCTTTACCCAAAACTTGAAAACTTCACAACACAAAACTCAACAGAAAACTCGTGAGATTTGTTAGTACAAGAAAATAAAATCACCACTTTGGTACTGTTGTGAACTCATTATTTATTTATATTGGTGTAATATCTACTGTATTCCAACTTATCCATGGTTCATACCCCCCGATACTACCCATAGATTCATCAGAATAAGTAAACAACACAAAGAAAACAGAATCTGTCAAAAACAGAACAGTCTGCGAAGATCTGAATTGTTCTAATAATTTTGTAACTCCAAAACATCTTAAAAATTAGGACAACCGATAAAATTTGTATATAAATCCTGTGTAAAAAATTCAGGGTTTTTAGACGCTCCAGTGAATTATTAAAATTCTTTGACTGGACGCAAAAGTTTCTATTTTTCAGCAAGATCAAATCAACTATCACCGTAAGCAATCCCAAAGGTCTTACTTGGCACAAACACTAATTAAAATACCAAAACACATCTAACCAGAGGCTAGATGAAAAATTTATTGAAAAACAGAACCAAAAAAACAAGAACAAAAATAAAATTGGGTTGCCTCCCAACAAGCGCTATTGTTTAACGCCCTTAGCTAGGCATAAAAACACATAGATCTAGGTATTGTCACCTTTGGTATGCAATCCATAAGTAGCTCTCATAATAGATTCATATGGAAACTTAATTTTCTTTCTAGGAAAGTGTTACATGCCCTTCCTTAATGGAAATTGAAATCTAATTTTTCCTTCTTTCATATCAATAATTGCACCAATCGTTCTAAGGAAAGGTCTACCAAGAATAATAGGACATGTAGGATTGCAATCTATATCAAGAACAATGAAATCTACGGGCAAATAATTCCTATTTGCAACAATAAGAACATCATTAATCCTTCCCATAGGTTTCTTAATAGTGGAATCTGCAAGATGCAAATTTAAAGAACAATCATCCAATTCGCGGAAACCTAACACATCACATAAAGTTTTTGGAATTGTGGAAACGCTAGCACCCAAATCACACAAAGCATGGCACTCATGATCTTTAATCTTAATCTTAATAGTAGGTTCCCACTCATCATAAAGTTTTCTAGGGATAGAAACTTCCAATTCAAGCTTTTCTTCAAAAGATTTCATCAAAGCATCAACAATATGTTTAGTAAAATATTTATTTTGATTATAAGCATGAGGAGAATTGAACATGGATTGCAACAAGGAAATACAATCTATTAAAAAACAATTATCATAATTGAAGTCCTTGAAATCCAAAAGAGTGGGTTCATTGCTACTTAAAGTTTTGACCTCTCCAATCCCACTTTTATCAATTTTTGCATCAAGATCTATAAACTCCGAATCATTGGGATGCCTTTTAACTAAAGTTGACTCATCTCCAGTCCCATATTTATCAAGATTTATTTTAGAAAAAAAAGATTTAATAGGAGTCACATCAATCACTTTAAGATCTTCATCATTATTTTCACAAGAACTAGAAGAACACACTTTCACAAACCAATCTCGCTTAGCACGAATCCTAGCGGTTCTTTCCTTACATTCATCAATAGAAATTCTCATAGCTTTTAAAGACTCATTAATATCATGCTTGGGTGGAATAGATCTAATTTTCAAAGAATCAATCTCAAGAGAAATTCTATCCACGTTCCTAGCCAAATCATCAACCTTAAGCAATTTTTCTTCAACTAAAGCATTGAAATTCTTTTGCGAACTTATAAATTCTTGAATACTATTCTCAAAATCAGAGGGCAACTTATTATAATTTCCATAAGAATTGTTGTAGGAATTACCATAATTATTAGAGGAATTACTAGGAAATGGCCTAGGATTAAAATTACCTCTATACGTGTTATTACCAAAATTGTTCCTACCAACAAAATTCACATCCATAGATTCATTATTGTTCTCAATCAAAGTAGACAAAGGCATATCATTAGGATCAATAGGATCACTCCTACTAGCAAACAATTTCATAAGTTCATCCATCTTTCCACTCAAAACATTAATCTCTTCAATCACATGCACTTTTTTACTAGTAGAAGATCTTTCGGTATGCCATTGCGAATAATTAACCATAATATTATCTAGGAGTTTAGTAGCTTCTCCTAAAGTAATTTCCATAAAAGTACCTCCCGCGGCCGAATCTAAAAGATTTCTAGAAGCAAAATTCAATCCGACATAAAAAATTTGTATGATCATCCACAAATTTAAACCATGAGTAGGGTAATTTCGTATCATCAATTTCATCCTCTCCCAAGATTGTGCAACATGTTCATGATCAAGTTGCTTAAAATTCATAATATTGTTCCTAAGGGAGATGATCTTAGCGGGAGGAAAATACTTGGAAATAAAAGCATCTTTACACTTGTTCCATGAATCAATACTATTTTTAGGCAAAGATGAAAACCAAGTTTTGGCACGATCTCGTAGTGAGAACGGAAATAGCTTCAATTTAACAATATCATTATCCACATCTTTCTTCTTTTGCATATCACACAACTCAACAAAATTATTTAGATGGGATGCGGCATCTTCACTAGGAAGGCCGGAAAATTGATCTTTCATAACAAGATTTAGCAAAGCGGCATTAATTTCATAAGATTCCGCACTAGTGGCGGGAGCAATCGGAGTACTAATAAAATCATTATTATTAGTATTGGAAAAATCACACAATTTGGTATTCTCTTGAGCCATCATGACAAAGCAAGCAATCTAACACACGAACAAACAAAAAGCAAACGAAAAAAGATGAACGGAAGAAGGGCGAAAAAAAGGATTTTTTTTTCAAAAATCATTTTAGAAGTGGGGGAGAGGAAAATGAGAGGCAAATGGCGAATAATGTAATGCAAGAGATGAGAGTTTATGATGGGTACTTGGTATGTCTTGACTTGGCGTAGATCTCCCCGGCAACGGCGCCAGAAATTCTTCCTGCTACTTCTTGAGCTTGCGTTGGTTTTTCCCTTGAAGAGGAAAGGGTGATGCAGCACAGTAGAGGTAAGTATTTCCCTCAGTTAAGAACCAAGGTATCAATCCAGTAGGAGAAGAACACACAAATCACCAACACCTGCATAAACAATCAAACATTTGCACCTAATGCGATAAAGGGGTTGTCAATCCCTTCACGGTCACTTGCAAAGGTGAGATCTGATAGAGATAGATAAACAAAAGATAAAACATTTTTGGGTTTTTTGGTATATAGATCTGAAAATAAAAGATTGCAAAATAGTAGATCGGAAAGTAATATGATGGAAAATAGACCCGGGGGCCATAGGTTTCACTAGAGGCTTCTCTCATGAAGGCAAATAATACGGTGGGTGAACAAATTACTGTCGAGCAATTGATAGAAAAGCACAAAGTTATGACGATATCCAAGGCAATGATTATGCATATAGGCATCACGTTCGTGTCAAGTAGACCGACTCCTGCCTGCATCTACTACTATTACTCCACACATCGACCGCTATCCAGCATGCATCTAGAGTATTAAGTTCATAAAGAACGGAGTAACGCCTTAAGTAAGATGACATGATGTAGAGGAATTAACTCAAGCAATATGATGAAAACCCCATCTTTTTATCCTCGATGGCAACAATGCAATACGTGTCTCGCTACCCCTACTTTGTCACTGGGTGAAATCACACAAGATTGAACCCAAAGCTAAGCATCTCTCCCATTGCAAGAAAAGCCAATCTAGTTGGCCAAACCAAACCGATAATTCGAAGAGAAATACAAAGATATTAAATCATGCATAAAAGAATTCAGAGAAAATTCAAATAATATTCTTAGATAAGCTGATCATAAATCCACAATTCATCGGATCTCGACAAACACACCGCAAAACAAGATTACATCGGATAGATCTCCAAGAACATCAAGGAGAACATTGTATTGAGAATCAAAGAGAGAGAAGAAGCCATCTAGCTACTAGCTATGGACCCGTAGGTCTGAGGAAAACTACTCACGCATCATCGGAAGGGCAATGGAGTTGATGTAGAAGCCCTCCGTGATCGATTCCCCCTCCGGCAGGATGCCGGAAAAGGCCCCAAGATGGGATCTCACGGGAACAGAAGGTTGCAGTGGTGGAAAAGTGTTTTCGTGGATGCCTTTGGTGGTTCTGGAATATATGTGAATATATAGGAGGAAGAGTTAGGTCAGGGGAGTCTCGAGGGGCCCACAAGGTAGGTGGGCCCCCCTAGGGCGCGCCCTCCACCCTTGTCGCCGCCTCGTGGCTCTTCTGACTTGGACTCCAAGTCCGCCGGGTGTCTTCTGGTCCAAGAAAAATCATCGTGAAGTTTTGTTCCGTTTGGTATTCCTTTTCTGCGAGGCTCAAAAACAAGGAAAAACAGAAACTGGCACTGGGCTCTAGGTTAATAGGTCAGTCCCAAAAATAATATAAAATAGCATATGAATGCATATAAAACATCCAAAACAGATAATATAATAGCATGGAGCAATCAAAAATTATAGATACGTTATAGACGTATCACAAATGTTACTATCTTAACTGACTTTGTTATACTTGAGATGCCCGAGGACGACAACATGTCAATTATCCTTGGTAGACCCTTCTTGAATACTGCAGGGGCTGTTATTGATTGCAATAAAAGCAAGGTCACTTTTCATATCAATGGTAATGAGTATATGGTGCACTTTCCGAAGAAACAATTCCAAGTGAATGGTATTAATGTTATTGAAAAATCTTCGACACTCACTATTGGAAGTTTTCAACTACCTCTACCTACTACCAAAAAGAAATATGAAATGCTTATTGTTGGGGACATGCATATCCCCGTTGAGGTAACTTAGTGTTTTACGAAAGTTCTTTGGTTTCATGCTAATCGAAAGTGGTTGTTAATAAGACTTGATCAACCTTATTAATGGATCATTTTTTAGAGGTATGAAGTTGATGAATTTAGTAAGCACAACTTTCTGTTTCCAACATTTGTTTTCTATTTTTCTTAGTTAAATAAAATAAAATGCCATGTTTTGTCTATTTTCTGAATTTCCCGTGCAATAAAAAATGAACCAAAAATAAAAGTTCTTAAAATGCCCTGAAAATTTAATATGAATTTTTTCTGAATATTTAAGAATTTTTTATGCAAATAACATCAGAGGGGGGTGCACCAGGTGGGCACAACCCACCCGGGCGCGCCAGCAGCCCCAGGCGCACCCTGGTGGGTTGTGGTCCCCACGTGGGCCCCCTCACTTATCTCTTTAGCCCATGTCATCACCTACCTCCAGAAAAAAAATCACCATTGCTCTCTCTCTCTCTCTCTCGTGTTCTTGCTCTCAAACCAGCGGATTTTGATCTCTTTGCTCGAAGCTCCGTTTCCGAAACTGTTTTTGGGGATCGCTACTTGGTATGTGACTCCTCCATTGGTCCAATTAGGTTTTTGCTTTAGTGGATTATATTTTGAATAATTATCTACTCTTGGTGCTGCTGTAGATGAGCATGCATGTTGAATTCTTAGAGTTCTAAGTATTTTGAATGCTCAATATAGCCTCTATGCATCCCTATGAGTAGTTTCTATCAATCTTGTGAAGTTTTGTTGACAAAAAATTTGTGGACTAAATTTTTTAGAATTTTATTCATAGGAATAAGATGAGTTTCTTTAGGAAGTTTGCTTCCAAGAAGAGCTCTAAGGGAGTCATTGGTGAGTCATCGGACAATGATCTCCACACTCGGAGAATGGTGGAAGTGCGGCCGTGCGAATGGCCGCATAACCCCTTCATGGATGGAGCCGGGATCCGTCAGGAGTTCGCACAATTTGCTACTAATGCTGGTCTCACCGACTTCATCGCAGCTGAGTGTGAACAATACCATCTCCTTACAAATTCCTTTGTGCAAATCTTTCATTTTCTGAGTAGGAATAATCCCCCTGAGGTGCAGTTTAATTTATATGCTGAGACCCGTCAGATACCACTTACTAATTTTTGCGACATATGCTTGATCCCTTCTGACGGGGAAATAGGAAAGCCTAAGCTTGGGGGAGTACGTATTTCCACCGACATTATATTCATGTTCACACATTGCATTCCAGTTGTCGGTGTTCACACTTTTTCATTGTATTATCCATGCTAGATTTATTTTCTCACTTTCTTATTGTGTGTTTGAAAAACTCTGAGAAAATCACAAAAAAATGTTCCTAGCTTCTTATCGGTTTTTCTTTCTAGTTTAGTTAGTTGTAGTATTTAAAAGAAAACCCAAAAAGATTTCCTTGTTCTTCTTTTGCTTGTTGGGAGCTCTCCCGTGTAAATAGTTTTTCTCATTTTTATTTTTCTCTTTAATTTGCTTTCTTCAAGAAAAACTGAAAACTCCAAAAATATTTCAGTGTGTTTATCTGAAATTCTTCTCCTTTTATTGAGTCATACCGAGGAGAAGACCACGATGAAAATGTTGAGTGGCTCTCATATGCATTATCGTTAATCTAACAAAGAGCTCAAATTGCCTTGTCTTCTCCTTTTGAATAAAATATTTGCAGATTCCAGCTTAGTCCACGGCACTCTTGCACTATTATTATTTTCATATCATTTGGTCATGCAAGTGAAAGGCAATAATGACGATATTTGATGAACTGGCTGTGGCAGAGAGAAACGGGTATGAACTCAACTTGTTCTGTTTCTGTAAATATGTTTAACCTAGTATCCATGATTCAACCTATTATGATCAAACATGTTTGCAATGACAATTAGAGATTATAGTTTCTCATGCCATGCTTAAGTACCTAGGAGTGGATAATGATTTATCTTGGATGTCAACATGCATTAAAATGATTGTGATGTGGTAATGATATGGTATCCTCCTCCGAATGTTTCGAGTGGCTTGACTTGGCACATGTTCATGCATGTAGTTGAATCAAAACCAACATAGCCTCTATGATATTTATGTTCATGGTGTTCATATCCTACTCATGCTAGTATCCAATGTTACTTATGCATAATGCATGTTCATGACCGTTTTCGCTCTCTAGCTGGCCGCTTCTCAACCTATTTGCTAGCCTTCGCTTGTACTAAGCGGGAGAACTGCTTGTGCATCAAAATCCTAAAACCCAAGTTATTCCAGATGAGTCCACCATATATCTACCTATATGTGGTATTACCCTGCCGCTCTAAGTAAATTTGCATGTGCCACCTCTAAAAACTTCAAATAAACATCCGTTTTTGTGTGCCTGGATTGTTCATAGTGTGACAAGAGGTAGTCGATATCTTCCATGCTAAGCGGGTTATTCTCATGATGAGTGTTTATTCACTCATCCTCGCACGAGAGGGGCGGTAATAGGGATTCCCAGTCCCGAATTCAAAAATTGCAAATAATTAAACAAAACTCCCCCAGGACTGATGTTGGTATGGACGGCACCCATGGATTCGGCTAGCCGTGGAGTGTGTTTGTTGGTGGAGGGGGAGTAAACCTTTACTTTTATCGCTTGGGAACCGCCACTAATGTGTTTAGCATGGAAGATATCTGTCGGCGTACGACACCTATGGGATCCCAAGGACCCCTTTACGGTTTGGCAGGGAGAGAGATATGCATGAAGAGCAGAACCAACGATCGACGCGAGGCGATTTTACCCAGGTTCGGGCCGCTAATCAGCGTAAAACCCTACTCCTGCCTTGTTTTATTATGGGTGTTCTTGAGCCCAGGCTCCAGGAGCGCTTGCAATGAACAGTACGTTCAAAGAACAGCTACGCATGCAGAATGGGCCAGAAGATCCTCCTCCCCTGTAGCAGTTGCCATGGGCCTCCTTTTATACGCTCAAAGGGGTCACCATAGTGGCAAAATGTACATACATTGAGGTGTAAAGTAGCTACAGGGTCATCATACCTAACCACTGACGGATTAGGACGAATGCATTTAATGCACCGTGAGGTGTCCGTTTAGGTGTCCTCACTTTCTTGGGGATGGAAAAAGGGGCCATCCCATCAGCACCGCTTAAGCTCTCCTCCACTGGCGCGTTGCCACGCATCCGGAGAAGAACCCAGAATGTCAGGCTTGTTGCTGTGCCGAAGCGGTGGCACAGTGATAGAATCTTGCCGGGGTGCAAATCTTGCCGGGCCCGAATCTTGCTGGGCCCAAATCTTGTCGGGTTTCGTGAGCCACCCCGGCAAGATCTTGCCGGGGGTCTGGTCTTCGGTCTTCAGATCTTATTAACTCCTGATCCTTTGATTCTCGGTCTGAGTGTCCCCTTGACAATCTTGCATTAATCTCCAATTACTCCCCCGGCAAGCCTTGCCGCGGGCTTGGCTATGACTGCCCGTGCACAAGTATGGGGTACTAAAGTCCCAATACTTAGTACACCGACAGGAGCCCCCGGGCCTAGGCCATACACGAATGTGAGGCGTTGTTGGGCTAGGCCCAAATAGTGCATGGGCACGCATGGCAGGGGATTAACTGCTTGTGATGATTTCGCTTACTGCATCCCCCACTACGCGCATTGAATGCGCGACGTGGGGCGCGTGCGCTGAACGGCCGCAGCCGCAACGCGCTTGTAGAGGCGTATTCACATTGGGCAGTAAAAGGGGCGGCCTCGCTCCTTCCCCATAAAAAGGAAACTGCAGAGGCGCTGCCTATTTACCCCCTCTTTCTTCTTCTCAATCTGAAATCCGCCATTGCCTTCCTTCTCTCGAGCTCAGAGCAAAGCTTTCCCTCATCCGATCATCGCCTCCACACCCGCTTCATCCCCGGCTTCCGCCCCTGTAGTCGCCATGCCGCCCAAGACCAGCAAAGGCAAGGGCAAGGAGACGAAAGCCGATGTCCCGGAGAGCGAGCTGGTGAAGATGCGGAAGAAGTACGTCGTCTTCGCCCCGTCGCTTGATGCGAAAGCTCTGAAGAGCCGGTACCAGTGTATGTGGGCGAAGGAGACGCAAGCTCACCCTGCCACTCGCGTGATTCCAGCTTCTTGTTCCAAGAGCGGTCCTGACAGATATCACTTCTTCATTGCTTATTTCTATTGTGGAATCTGTCCTCCTTTCTCCGATTTCTTCAACGATATCATGTACACATACGGCTTCCACCTTCTTGATTTCACGCCGAACGTCGTAATGTGCATGTCTGTCTTCGCTCATCTTTGCGAAAATTTTGCTGGAGTAGTTCCCAGTACCGCCCTCTTCCGCCATTACTTCATTCCTCGCATCCAAAAGGGGGAGGCCCTTTCCGGTTCTATCGCCTGGATCCCACAGGCTTGGAATAAGGAGATATACCCAGAGGGAGTTTACCGCGAGAAGTGGGATGAATGGCGGTCTGAGTGGTGCTGGATCAAGGAAGCAGATCCCCATCCGTTCTGTTCGCCTCGACGGCAGAAGGCGGTCCGCGGCAGTGATTGGAGCGACCTTGCCGCGGAGGACGAGAGACTCACAATCGCCACCACCAGGATCCTTTGCCTGAAAGCTGCCGGGCTTACAATGGAGATGACCGGCTTCGATTTCCTCCGTCGCCGCATCGCCCCTCTACAGACCAGCTTGGGAGTACCGGAACGCAGCGGACATCATGAGGCTGCGCCCTGGATTGAACACCAATTTGACTGGTATGCAGCTTGGCGCTCTCCGTCAAAGGCTATTCCAGCGCGACAACAAGCATCGGTTGCCGGCAATAATTGTCCCTCTGTGCAACAACTCTGCCCTGGGGTCGATCATCGCCTTCATGCCAATGTTCAACGCCCACGGTCTTGACGCGACTTGGGCTGAGCCAACTGAGGAGGAAGCACAAAAGTTCTTTGATAACTTGACGGAGAGTGCCGTCCGGGAAGAAGCAGACCTCATCTGAGCCACCACCGACGAAGAAGTGGCATACATCGCCACTAGGGCGGAGGAGGCGAATCTTGCCACGGAGGCTGGTAGCGTCGGCTTCACAGAATGGGAAACCAGTAACCCAGAGGTAGTGGTGGAAGAAACTCCTACCGGGGAGGACAAGGCTGCCGGGGAACAGAGCGGCACAGCCGCTGAGAGCACGTCCGACGAAGACGCGGCTGAAGAAGAACCGCAAGAAGAGCTCCCAGCCCCGAAGAAGACAAAGCGTGTTCTTCGAAAGGCTGCATCTAGCATCCCGGCAAGCCAACCTTCTTCGAGCAGTAAGGCTCCTGGCAAGAAGGCGGCCGGCAAGGCTGCGCCGCGGCAAGGAGTTCGACAGCAACCTGCGCGGCGCGCGAGACCCGCACCAGCGGCAACCGCTGAGGCGGCAGGGGCGTCCCGCACTACCGCACCGGAGGCTGAGGTGGCGGAATCACGCCAACCCCCTGCGCCTGCTACAGCCAAGCGACCCAGGACCCCTCCTCCGCCTCCCCACACAGACACTGCAACGGAGGTTGATTTCGACATCTCCGGCTTCAGTCCGGAGCGAGAAGAGGAAGAGTAAGTATCCCGTCACAACCTTTATCTTCCAAATTCCGGATCAATCTTATTGACTTGCTTGTTTTGTCTCTGCAGTGATGCAGAAACCTTGGCGGAAAGGATGGCGAAGAGGGCAAAGACTTCCACGGGCGACGAGCCCTCGGCAGGCTTCACAAGCGCGCCGGAAACTATTACCATCAGCCCGGAGCTTAGCCCTTGATGCAGTCCCCAGCACAGCCCCCAGCGTGAGTTCATTACTCTTTTTCCGTTGGCGAATACTGAGGTTTCTATCCTTGCCGCTGATATCTTTGGGCTTGCAGGAGAAGGACGGCAACAAGGGGAGTTATCGGGAGATACCCCCGTCGTGCCACCTCCGTTAACCACGCCGCCCACAAGCGCATCCCCGGCAAGAGATCACACCGACGAGCTTATCTTGGTTGAGGAGGAGCCGACAACCATGGGCACTGGCATCCTACCCCCGGCAACTGAGGTTGCTGGGAGGGGCGAGGCCACCTCTCAACAGCTCGATGCAGGTAACCAATTGCCTCAGAGCGCTTGCTATTCTTTCCTTTATCTCTCTTTCTTTCGTCTTCTTGAACTTCAATCTTGATCTCATTCTGTTTCTCTCCTTTGTCCTTTAGAATTCCCTGTGATGGAACACATGGACATCGACGCTGTCATCGAGGAGACCGCCAGGGATGTTGCCGCCGAGGCCGGCAAAATCACCACCAGCGAGGCCGCCATGGACGCCACCATCGAGGCCGGCGGTGCCTTTGCCGATGAGGCCGCCAAGACTGCACAGGAGGAACCCGCCAAGGAATCTGCTGAAGAGGACGGCAAGGAGGCTGGTGACCGTACTGACGGCATTCCTGCCGCAGGAGCGCCAGGCGCTACGCCGTCCACGGAGCCCCCAGCTACTTGTGAGGTGGTTGCTGAGGATCAACCGTCAACATCCGAAGTCCCCTCATCTAGCAAATATCTCAAAGTTGGCGAGAACCTGTTTGTCAATGTGTCGGGGACGGCAAGCATTGGGGCACCGACCGAAGGGGAAACTTTTGATGAAGAAATCATCACTGCTGCTGGGCTCGAGATTGTCAACGAACCAAGTGTCAGCAGCAGCAAATCTGAGGAAGATCAACTCCTTCAGGCCATGGGCGATAACTTCCGCACGCTCCAAGCACTCCACCGTGCCCAAAAAGAGAAGGTAGATTCCAGAGCTGCAGTTGTTGAAGCGGCTGAAACAGATTTCCAAAAGTGCGTTAAGCAAACGCAAATCTGGTACGCCGAGGCCTATCAAGAGTTGACTGTCAATCAGGAACAAGTGAGCCAAAGCTGGACAGAGCTCCTCTTGAAGCAATCTGACATGGAGAAGGCTCAAGAGGAAGCTACGCAAAGAATTGCTGCCGAAGATGCCCTTCTGACGGAGCGTCGCATTGCGCTTGATGCTCACGAGGAAGACCTTGCCGCACGTGAGCAGTCACTCGCCGCCAAGCTTCACAGCAAAGATGAAGAAATCGAGAAGCTTGCTGCGTGGCGGACCCAGGAGCTGGAGCAGAAGCACAAGGAGGCGCTCGAAGCTCTAACTGTAGATCACGCCGGCAAGCTCAAGGAGGCCGTTGATGCTGCCGAGGCTGCAGAGGCCGCCAAGAATGAGCTGAGCGACAAAGTGAAGAAACTGGAGGTGGATCTTGAGGAACACGGCAAGGAGCTCTCGACGCTCAAAGGTGACAGGGAAAAAACCCTCCACACCCTGGCGGAGATGCAAGTTGCCATGTCCGACAAGACCAAGCAGCTCTCTTCAGCTAATGACGCTATTGCTGATCTGAGGCTGAAATTGACCACGCTGGAGAAGTCACTTGAGGACAGCAGGGCCCGCGAAAAGACCTTGAGCAAGGATCTCCAAGACGAGAAGAACCTGCTCAAGAGCGCCGCCGCCGCTGCCGCCCATGTTGACTACGAAAAGGGGGTGGAAATCTGGACTGAACGCCTCATCAACGCTGCGGAGAAGCTCACGGCACAACTATCAACTGTGGGCCTGTCAAACTTCAAGTATTCCTCCGAAGAAAGAATATCCTCGAGAGCCAGGTTGACCATGTTCTTCGAAAGCATCATTGATGCTCTGAAGCTGCTTCAGTCTAGCTGGGCGACACAACTGGCCAACGAATCCCGCCAGCTTTGTCGGGCCGTCCTCCGCAAGGTACTCATCAAGGTGGTGCATAATAATCCTGGTATCGACCTCACCAACGTGCTCGGCCGCCTGCCAAAGGACGCAAATCTCAAGGCACTTGAGGAGCTTGTCGCGCCTATCCTTGAGAAGGTGGATTCAATCAAAAGGGTCGAAGGCCAGCACAGAGATTAGCTGCTCCACCTCTTCTTGCCGTCGCCATTCCATGCCAAAGACAATTAAGTCTTAAGTTAGAACTGCGGCAACTTATTAATGTGATATAACTCGCTTATGTTTGGGTACATGCATGCTATTTCCCTTGTCTGATCCCTTTATGTATGGAGTTCACCCTACGCTTACTGAAAAGTCGCCGGCGCGCAACCTGCCGCGAGCGCTGGGTGCGGGACTTCAGCAGCCTGCTGGAGGTGCAGCAGGCGGCAAGACTCCTTGGCTTTCTCAGTGCAGCCACTTAAATTGTTGAGTGGACTCGAAACAAAATAAGGGCGCAACCGATTACGACAAGGGTTCCTTCGTGTGCAGGTTTTCCATACAAAAGTCGAAATCGTCTAAGGAAAATAACTTTGTAATAAAAGAGACTTGCTCTAAGTTTCAGAACTTAGCTTTCTGTCACTGTTCTTCCTCTGGCAAGGTGCCAATTCTGAATGTCACCAACTGGTACACATATCTTCCTTCCCCCCGGCAAACATGCACGCGAGGAATCCTTCTGCCTTTTGAGAAAAAGAAAGGAGAGAAAATAAAGATATGGAACCTTGGCGGTTCGTTAGAACTTACCGGGAACAAGTGCCATACAACATCTTAGACAAACATGCATATATATATATATGAACATGGGAATCAATAAGGAAATGCACAACACTTAAACTTATTCATCTGGGCTCAGGGTCTGCGCCTGGCTTTGTATAAAGGATTACATGCCTTGTTGGCAAGACTTGTACAAAAAAAGGGTTGCCGGGGGCCCCCGGCAATCGCGCCTTATGGGTAGAACTTGCGAAGATGTTCGACATTCTAGGAGTTGCTCACTGGAATGCCATCTTCGGTCTCCAGGCGGACAGCGCCGGGCCTGGTGACTCGTAATACCCGATAAGGGCCTTCCCACTTCGGCGTCAACTTGTTTGGATTCTTGGCGGACTGAATCCGTTGAAGAACAAGGTCGCCTTCCTCAAGACTTTGGGCATGAACTTTGCGGCTATGGTAGCGGCGCAAAGCTTGCTGGTAGCATGCAGCTCGCACAGCAGCCTGAAGACGATTCTCCTCAAGGAGCACAACGTCATCTTGCCGCAGTTGCTCTTGCTCAAGCTCATCATAAGCGAGCACTCGAGGTGATCCATATATGAGTTCCGTGGGGAGAACTGCTTCCGCTCCGTAGACCAGAGCGAAGGGTGTCTGGCCGGTGGCTCGATTTGGTGTTGTTCTGATTGACCAAAGAACCGCCGGCAACTCATCAATCCAGTGTCTTCCGCACTTTCTCAGCCTGTCAAAAGTTCTGGTCCTGAGACCGCGCAGCACTTCAGCATTAGCCCTCTCCGCTTGGCCGTTGCTTCTTGGGTGAGCAACAGAGGCAAAACAAATTTTGCCGCCAAGGTCTTGGACGTACTGCATGAAGGTGCGACTTGTGAATTGTGTGCTGTTGTCGGTGATGATCCTGTTGGGCACACCGAAACGGCAAACTATCCCTTTAAAGAACTTGACGGCTGATTGTGCTGTCACCTTCCTCACCGCTTCCACCTCCGACCACTTTGTGAACTTGTCGATCGCAACGTACAAGTACTCAAAGCCCCCGGTAGCACGGGGGAAAGGGCCCAGTATGTCGAGCCCCCAGACCGAAAATGGCCAGGAGAGAGGAATCGTCTGAAGAGCTTGAGCTGGCTGATGTGATTTCTTCGAATGAAACTGGCACGCTTCACACTTGGTTACTAGTGCAGTTGCATCCTGGAGAGCGGTGGGCCAAAAGAAACCTTGCCGGAATGCTTTCCCGACAAGTGCTCTTGATCCTATGTGAGAGCCATATACGCCTCCATGTATCTCTGCCAACAGCTCTAGTCCAACCTCCCGAGGAATACACTTCAATTTCACACCGTTTGGTCTCTTTCTGTACAGGACGTCATCGACGAACTTGTACATAACAGACCGACGGGCTACTTTTTCCGCCTCTTCCTGTTCTTCAGGGAGTTCTCCTGTCTGAAGGAAATGGACAATGTGCTGCGCCCATGCTGGAGCCTGGGGCTCGACAGCTAGGACTAAAGGCATCTCTTCTGCCAGGGGAACATTTGTCTCAACAGCGAAAGCATGAGATTCCGCCGGAGCCTGTCGTTCCCCGGCAGGCTTGTCGTTGATCCCGGCAAGTTCCTTGCCGGCGGCTCCAGGGAGCTCTGCCGGAAAGTACTGTCCAGAGTTCAACTTCCTTCTCTTTTCTTGCCGCATTGATGGCGCCACAGATGGTTGAGTCAAATGGAGCACAAAAGTTCCTGGTTCCACAGGCAACTTGAGGGCAGCGCGCTTTGACAGGTCGTCAGCAATACTGTTTTTGGCACGAGGAACGTGCTTCATTTGCAGACCGTCAAAGCGCTCCTCCATTTTTCTCACTTCATCCACATAATCTTGCATCAATGGACTCTGATAATTCTTGTTAACTTGCCTGACGACAAGCTACGAATCGCCTCTGATGACGAGCTTCTTGATACCAAGGTCTGCCGCGATCCTGAGACCGGCAAGCAGGCCCTCGTATTCTGCAGTGTTGTTTGTCGAACTCTCCCGGGGAAAATGCATCTGGATTACATACTTGAGGTGCTCTCCGGTGGGTGCGACAAGCAGCACGCCAGCACCGGCGCCTTGCAGCAAAAAAGCCCCGTCAAAGTACATAACCCATTCTTGATCAATTTCCTTGCCGGGGAGAGTCGTTTCTCGAACCTGTTCGTCTGGCATTGGGGTTCATTCCGCAATGAACTCTGCCAAGGCCCTGCTCTGAACTGTCGAAGTGCTTTCAAACTTGAGACCAAAGCTCGACAACTCCAACACCCACTCCACAATCCTGCCGGTTGCTTCTGGGTTTCGCAAAATCCGTTGCAACGGAAAGCGAGTGACGACGGTAATTTCGTGTGCTTGAAAATAATGGCACAGCTTCCTCAAGGCCATAAGGAGGCCGAAGAGCAACTTCTGCACGCCAGAATATCTTGACCTAGCTCCTTGCAAAAGAGAGCTAACAAAATAAACTAGACGCTGCACCACCTTTTTCTTCTGCACTGGTTCTTCTGACTGCGCAGATCCTGTCTTGCCGGGATCAACCCTTGCCGGGGAAGATCCTGCCGCGTCGCTTGGCGGTCCTGCTGCTAGTGTTGCCTCCTCATCAGCTTCTCTCTGCGCCACTAACGCAGCACTAACCACGTGATTTGTCGCTGCCAGATATAGCAGCAACGGCTCTCGTGGTTTAGGCGCGACTAGTGTCGGCGGAGAAGAAAGGTATTTCTTCAAATCTTGCAGCGCAGCCTCCACTTCCGGAGTCCATTTCATTGGACCTGCCTTCTTCAAAATTTTGAAAAAGGGCAGGACGCGCTCAGCAGATTTGGAAATAAACCTGCTTAGGGCAGCAACACAGCCGGCAAGACGACGTACATCCTTGACGCATCTTGGCGCTTCAATCTGCTCAATAGCTTTGATCTTGTCGGGGTTCGCTTCGATCCCCCATTGAGATACAAAGAATCCGAGAAGCTTGCCGGAAGGAACACCAAACACGCACTTCTCAGGATTGAGCTTTAAGTTGATCTTGCGCAGATTTGCAAATGTTTCTTCTAGATCTTGTATGAGCGTCACCTTGTTCTTGGTTTTGACCACTATGTCATCCATGTATGCCTCCATATTTTTATGGAGCTAAGGCTCAAAACCAATTTGGACCGCTCTCGCAAATGTAGAACCAGCACTTTTCAACCCGAAAGGCATTCGTATAAAACAATACGTACCACATGGGGTGATAAATGCGGTCTTTTCTTCATCTTCTTTTGCCATGAAGATCTGATGATACCCTAAGTAGGCATCATGGAACGACAGTAGATCAAACCCAGCAGTGGAGTCCACAATCTGGTCGATGCGCGGCAAGGGAAAAGGATCTTTTGGACAGGCTTTATTGATATCTGTATAATCAATACACAGCCTCCATTTCCCATTCACCTTGCGCACTACAACCGGATTGGCCAACCAGGTTGGGTGAAGCACTCCTCTGACCAATCCTGCCGCTTCCAGCTTCCTGATTTCTTCGGCAATGAATTCTTGCCGCTCCAAGGCTTGCTTCCTGACCCTCTGCTTGACGGGCCGCGCGTGAGGACAGACAACAAGGTGGTGCTCAATTACCTCCCTGGGAACACCGGGGATGTCAGACGGTTGCCATGCAAACACGTCGGCATTCGCCCGCAGGAAGGCAATGAGCGCGCTTTCCTATTTGTCATCTAGGGTGGAACTTATGGTGAAAGTTCCTCCCGTTCTGTCCTCCCTGACGGGCACCTTCTTGGTCTCTGGTGGAGCAGCCTTGGATTTCTTGTTCTTGCCGGTGGGACTCTTGGTGCGTCCTCAATGGAAGCGCAACACTCCGAGGAGGTGCGCTTGCCGGAGTTCGCGCCAAGATTCTTGCCGGTCTTCTTCTTCCCCCGGTAGTTCCAGCAGCAGGAGCAGATGCCTTGACGGCAGGTGCTGCAACTGCTTCCCGATAGAGTTGGTCGGCAGAGATGAGCGCATCCTTCTTGTCGAAATGGATAGTAATGACACTCAACGGCCCGGGCATCTTTAACACATTATACGCGTAGTGTGATGCCGCCATAATCTTAGCCAGCGCGGGGCGGCCAAGGATCCCATTGTATGACATAGGAATCTTGGCGACATCAAATACCCCCTTCTCTGTCCTGTAGTTGAGCTCGCTACCAAATGTCACCGGTAGCGTAATCTTGCCTTTTGGCTGGGTCCTTCCTGGATTGACCCCTTGAAACGTGCCCATTTCCTCGAGATCTTCATCAGGAATTTGGAGCCTCTTGAGCACATCCGGCGAGATTAGGTTCAGCCTGGCCCCACCGTCAACTAGCATTTTCGTCACCTTGAGGTTGCGGATTGTTGGTGAGACCAACAATGGAAAGCACCCGACCGCAGTTGTGCGATCAGGGTGATCCTCAGCGTCGAAAATGATAGGCATGTTGGACCACTTCAGGGGCTTACATGCATCGAAGGATGGCTCTATTGCATTAACTTCTCGCACCCACTGTTTAAGTCGACGGTGGGAAGAATGCAACGAGGCGCCCCCGTCGATACACATGGCCTCTGTAGCTTTCTGAAATTATTGCTCATTGGACTCATCATCTTCCCCATCATCATCATCACCCTCTTCTTTCTCACGGCCTCGAGCGGGCCTCTCCCTCTGTTGCTTGGCCTTGCCACGGCGACCCCCTCGGCCACCGCGCTTCTTGTCGGACCCCTCAGCACCATCTTGGGCCTTCTCCTTGTCCCGCTTTTCATACTCAGCTCTCTGCTTCTCGACAAGCTGCTCAACTTGCCAGCAGTTTTGGAGATCGTGGCCCTTGGTGCGATGGATCTTGCAATACTGCTTGCCAGAGCTTTCCGACTTGTCGGCAGCCGCCAAGGCCTGGCAGGAGGCGCACCCGGCAAGTTCCTTGCCGGGGTCGTCAACCTTGGCCTTCTTGGCGGTGCCGGGGTTGCCGGATTCCTCGACAGCAAGCACGGCCTTGCCTCTGCGCTTCTTGTTCCGCCGCCAGCTTTTCCTTGGCGGAGTTGCAGCGTCTTCATCTTCTGATTCGCCCCCTGCGCCAACAGCCTCGCCAGGGAGTTTCCTCCCTTCTTCAGCCCGAGCGCACTTGTCAGCCAAAGCGTAAAGCTCGGCAATACTCCTGACTCTGTTCATCACCAGCTCTTCACGCATTTTGCGGTTACACACGTTCTGATGAAACTCGCTAACGACAGCGGCAGGGTGAACGTCAGGAATATTGTACTGCACCCGGCTAAATCTCTAGATAAACTTGCGCAGGAATCGCCCTCTTTCTGAGGGATGATATGCAAATCACTCTCTTGGCCAGGAGCTTGGTGGCCTCCAACAAAGGCGCCAACAAACTGATGGCACAGATCTGACCAAGAAGAAATAGTATTCTTCGGCAGATGCATCAACCACGACCTGACGTTGGGTTTGAGCACCAACGGGAAGTAGTTGGCAAGTATCTTGTCGTCTCGGCCCCCAGCAGCCTGCACCGCAATGGTGTAGATGCTCAGGAACTCTGAGGGGTGAGTCTTGCCGTCATATTTCTCTGGGACCTCTGGCTTGAAGGTTCGGGAATTGGGCCACTGGACTTGCCGCAGCTCACGGGTAAACGCTGGAGTACCTACCTCGTAAGGCAAGTCGCCTGCGTCCCCTGGCGCAGGCTCATCGACAGCAGGCCCTGCGCGCTTATCAGATTGATAGCGTGCTTCTCGTCGCCGCTCGATGGTAGTTCGAGCGTCCTCCTTGCTTCGTTCCTGGAGAACTTGACGCTGGTCGCGGCGCATCCATGGATCGGACGATGCCGTGGAATCATCATCACGGCCATCAGTCCGCCGGGTTGTCGACCGCCGCTGGTGTCGTGGAGGGGAGTGCAAGTGGTTGCACCACCTCCGGTTTTCTCCACATCGGCTCGTGCCGGATCGATGGACCGCCGTTGTGACGGCCTTGCCTCCTGTGGCCCATCTTTGTTGGCGAAGCCAATGAGGCTCTGGATAGTAGCTCGCCACTCCTCCATCTTCACCGAAGCAGGAGGGAAATCGAGGAGCAGTTGCGCATGTGCCAAAGCTTCCGCCGGTGTAGGCGGCGGCGACAGGTGCAAGGTACGTGAGGTGCTCTGACTCCTAACAACGTTAGAAGGAGCACCGTCATGATCACGTGACCGCGCGCCACTTCCGCCGGCAGTTTGGCGTGCATGCTAGGCCTGCGCACCTTGGGATCAATACGCAGAAGTCTTTTCACGGGGACGCCCTGAACCACCAGCGCCAGGACGTTGCTCATCGTACACGACCTGGGAAGGCCGCGACGCTTGCGCCGGCGCGGGAGCCCTAGAAGGTGTCCTTCGATCTCTGGGGTTCGTTGCGCCGCCCGTAGGCAACACAGCTTCATCTCTGGATCCAGTGGCATGTGTGTTGCCGCTGTCGCTGCGAATGATGCCTCTTGCCTGGCTTGGATCACCGAAACATTGTGGAGGCTCTAAACCTCTTCCTTCTGCATCCGCGCCTTCACCCGTACGCGAGGGCACAGGCAAAACGGACATGGATGGTTGCGCCGTTGCGGCGCTCTTCTTTTTGGGTGGCATGATGATGAAGATGATGAAGAAACTAAGGCACCGATCACTGGATCAGGTTCGCACAACCTCGATCCCCCTACCTGGCGCGCCAAAGATGTCGGCGTACGACACCTATGGGATCCCAAGGGACCCCTTTACGGTTCGGCAGGGAGAGAGATATGCACAAAGAGCAGAACCAACGATCGACGTGAGGCAATTTTACCCAGGTTCGGGCCGCTAATCAGTGTAAAACCCTACTCCTGCCTTGTTTTATTATGGGTGTTCTTGAGCCCAGGCTCCAGGAGCGCTTGCAATGAACAGTACGTTCAAAGAGCAGCTATGCATGCAGAATGGGCCAGAAGATCCTCCTCCCCTGTAGCAGTTGCCATGGGCCTCCTTTTATACGCTCAAAGGGGTCACCACAGTGGCAAAATGTACATACATTGAGGTGTAAAGTAGCTACAGGGTCATCATACCTAACCACTAATGGATTAGGACGAATGCAATTAATGCACCATGAGGTGTCCGTTTAGGTGTCCTCACTTTCTTGGGGATGGAAAAAGGGGCCATCCCATCAGCACTGCTTAAGCTCTCCTCCACTGGCGCGTTGCCACGCATCCGGAGAAGAACCCAGAATGCCAGGCTTGTTGCTGTGCCGAAGCGGTGGCACAGTGATAGAATCTTGCCGGGGTGCAAATCTTGCCGAGCCCGAATCTTGCCGGGCCCAAATCTTGCCGGGTTTCGTGAGCCACCCCGGCAAGATCTTGCCGGGGGCCTGGTCTTCAGTCTTCAGATCTTATTAACTCCTGATCCTTTGATTCTCGGTCTGAGTGTCCCCTTGACAATCTTGCATTAATCTCCAATTACTCCCCCGGCAAGCCTTGCCGCGGGCTTGGCTACGACTGTCCGTGCACAAGTATGGGGTACTAAAGTCCCAATACTTAGTACACCGACAATATCAATAACTAATGGTCGCGAAGTAAACAGGAAGGGTGCATTTTTTCAAAATTTCATTTATCACTATTTTAAAAAACTAAGCTCTGGCACCGCTGTAAATCACTGCTTCCCTCTACGAAGGGACTATCTATTTAATTTTATGTTGTGTCATCACCTTCTCAAATAAGTGCCAGATCTGAGAGCACTATTGTCATCCCCATGCATTGTGTATAGCTAATGTTGGATGCATCATGACTGGATCTTTTGTACCATGAATTACAATGTTTAGTAGTTGCTTGAACTTTGGAGGTTCTCTGCATTTATGTTTTGCGGTCTCAGAAAGGGCTAGCGAGATACCACTGTTGTCATATTATATCATGATTGTTTTGACAAAGTGTTGTCATTTGAGATGCTTTATTATTGCTCGCTAGTTGCTTATGCCATTGATATGGGTTAATATAATTTCTAAGAGTTATTGTTGACATGGTTAGTTATAATCTTTGCTGAAAACCTGGGTGCTACTTAAGCTTATTTATGTAAACAAGAGCAAAAGAGTTCATAAAAGTTTTTCTTTTTCACTTTCAGTTTATCAACTGAATTGCTTGAGGACAAGCAAAGGTTTAAGCTTGGGGGAGTTGATACGTCTCCGTCGTATCTACTTTTCCTAACACTTTTACTCTTGTTTTGGACTCTAATTTGCATGATTTGAATGAAACTAACCCTAACTGACGCTGTTTTCAGCAGAACTACCATGGTGTTGTTTTTGTATAGAAATAAAAGTTCTCGGAATGGAACAAAATTTTTTGGAGAATTTTTATACAATAAAAGAAAAATACGGAGCCAAGAACCACCGGAGGGGGGGTCCCTGGGGGAGCACAACCCACCAGGGCGCGCCCCCCCTCCTGGCGCGCCCAGGTGGGTTGTGCCCACCTGGTGGCCCCGCTGACCCTATCTCCGACGCTATAAAATCCTATTTTCGGAGAAAAAATAAGGGAGAAAGAATTATCGCGTTTCACGAGACAGAGCCGCCACCACCTCCTGTTCTTCATCGGGAGGCCAGATCTGGAGTCCGTTTGGGGCTCCGGAGAGGGGAATCTTCGATCTTCGTCATCACCAACCCTTCTCCATCGCCTTTTCCATGATGCTCCCCACCGGGAGTGAGTAATTCCTTCGTAGGCTCGCTGGTCGGTGAGGGAGTTGGACGAGATTCATCATGTAATCGAGTTAGTTTTGTTAGGGCTTGATCCCTAGTATCCATTATGTTCTGAGATTGATGTTGCTATGACTTTGCCATGCTTAATGCTTGTCACTTTGGGCCCGGGTGCCATGATTTCAGATCTGAACCGTTTATGTTATCACCATTATATCTATGTTCTAGATCCGATCTTGCAAGTTATAGTCACCTATTACGTGTTACGACCCGTAAACCCCGGAGTGACAATAGTCGGGATACTTTCCGGTGATGACCGTAATTTGAGTAGTTCATTTATTCACTGTGTGCTAATGCTTTGTTCCGGTTCTCTATTAAAAGGAGGCCTTAATATCCCTTAGTTTCCTTATACACCCCGCTGCCACGGGAGGGTAGGACAAAAGATGTCATGCAAGTTCTTTCCATAAGCACGTATGACTATTTACAGAATACATGCCTACATTATATTTATGAACTAGAGCTAGTGCCGTATCGCCCTAGGTTATGACTGTTATATGATGAATATCATCCAACGAATTCACCGATCCAATGCCTACGAATTTTCTACATATTGTTTCTGCTAAGTTACTATTGCTATTGCTGCTGTCACAACTGCTACAAATCATTGCTATCTGAAAGAACATGCGGTGCCCCCATGTTTGGTTTTGGTAATTGATGACAATCTCTATGGACTAATGGTTGCCTTGAGTTATATTTGAAGGGTTTGTCCATAGGCTTTTCTTGGAGTCCATTTGTTGGTTTCAAGGAGAGTTTGTGATGACCAAGGTGCTATTAAGGAATTATCCAAAGATTGGTCATGTGAGTGTTGAGCTTATTGCAAGCATGTCTTGAAGAAGAAGAGTGTGTGATCATTCATGTTTACCTTCAAGCCATCATCCAAATGAAGAGAGTTGGAAAGATTCAAGTTGATCAACACACAAAGTATAGAAGATGTACCAAGAATGATCAAGTGATCCCATGGTATGGTAAGCATTGTCCATTACGCTTTGTGTACTAACCCATGGTCTACGTGAGAGTTCTATGTGGGGTTAGGTATGTTTCCATGGACTTGCGTCAAGAGGAAGATATTTTACAACCCATAGAGGATGACATCGAGTGGTGATCGTCATCAAGATTGCGGTGTGCAAGTTCAAGTGGAGCATCACGAAGAGATCAAGTGCTTGAAGCTTACCGTCCATTGTGGTGTCAATGGACTTGTGAAGATGTGTCGAAGAGTGGCTCACCCATAGTGGAGTATGGGGGAGCAATCTACTAGTCTTCACCAAGCCAACACAATCACGAAAGGTGGTCCAACTTGAGGAAGTCAAGATCGTCATCATCTAGCTCAAGTGGACTTTGTGCAAGGCAAAGGTTTGCCCTTGATAGGTTTTCTATTTTACCGGTCTCATGGTGGTAGTTGGGAGACCGGGTTATAGGATCGATTGCCGTACTATCAAGGGGGGCTCTTGATGAGTAGCTTGATCACATTGTTCGTAGAGAGCTCAAACCATTGCATCCTTGCATCATCTTTACTGGTTCTTGTTTGGTTCTTCTCCTTGTGAGATTTGGAGCTTATGGTCATTTTCATGACAAGCTCGAGTTCATCGAAAACGGAGTTCACATGCATCTTCTATGATGTTTTCGATGTTGGAGGTTATGCCGGTTCTTCTCTGTTGGAAGTTTCATTCCTCTATATCTTAGGCATACCTCCCCTGCCTCTTCTTACTATAACCGCTATTGGATAGTATTTGTCGTTATCTATCCAACAAGCTTGAGTTTGCTCATTTCGGAGCTCATTTGCAGAAGTTATGGCAGTTCTGGTTTTATTGTATCCTTCTGTTGTCTTTCGCTGCGATATGAAGGCAGCCAAGTGCTAAAGCCTCTGTGGCGTGCGGTAGTACTCCTCAAGGGATCGGTAGTACCGCAGGGGTCAGCGGTAGTACCGCTCCTGGTGAGCGGTAGTACCGCTGCCTTCAGCCCTGACGCTAAAGCATGCGGAAGTAGGTGCAGATGTAATTTTTTACATCCGCCCTATGCGGTAGTACCGCTCCCTGTGAGCAGTAGTACTGTGCCGGATTTTTGCACCGCTCCAACCTCAGCGGAAGTAGTCACGGAAGAAATTTTTTACTTCCGTGCATTTCCAGTGCCAGTTGATACCTGCCTTACGGTAGTACCGTAGGGGCGCGCGGTAGTACCGCTCTAGCGGTTCTACCGCTTGTTGCACTATGCAACAGACCCTCATCTGGTCACTACCGCGCAAGTGGTAGTACCGCACCCTGCAGCGGTAGTACCGCAACCCTGTGCGGTAGTACCGCGTCGCGCGGGCTGAGTGAGGGGATAACGGTTGGATTTTTCCCCTCCTATAAAAGGGGGTCTTCTTCCCCAATGAACCTTATCCTTTTGAGCTCGTGTTCTTCCCCCATTGTTGACCTTCTTCGAGCTTGCTTTCTCTCAATCCCTCCATGGATTCTTGCTAGTTTTTATGGGAAAAGAGAGAGGAGATCTAGATCTACATTTCCACCAATCACTTTCTCCTCTAGGGGAGGGGAACCCTTTGGATCTAGATCTTGGAGTTCTTCGTGTTCTCTTCTTCGTTCTTCCTCTCATTTTCCTCCCTAGCATTAGTTGCTTTGGTGAGATTTGAGAGAGAAGGACTTGGGCACTCCGTGTGCCCTTGCCATTGCATTTGGTGCATCGGTTTGAGTTCTCCACGGTGATACGTGGAAGTGAAGTTGAGAAGCTTATTACTCTTGGGTGCTTGGTACCATTGAGCTTGTTCCTCTTGGGTGCTTGGGCGCCCTAGACGGTTGGTGGTGTTCGGAGCTCAATCATTGTGGTGTAAAGCTCCGGGCAAGCGTCGGGGTCTCCAATTAGGTTGTGGAGATCACCCCGAGCAATTTGACGGGTTCCGGTGACCGCCCCCAAGGGTTGCCAAAGTGTACGGGTTCGGTGACCGCCCCCAAGGGTTGCCATTTGTACGGATTCGGTGACCGCCCTCAAGGGTCCCTTAGTGGAATCACGGCATCTTGCATTGTGCGAGGGCGTGAGGAGATTACGGTGGCCCTGGTGGCTTCTTGGGGAGCATTGTGCCTCCACACCGCTCCAAACGGAGATTAGCATCCGCAAGGGTGTGAACTTCGGGATACATCGTCGTCTCCACGTGCCTCGATTATCTCTTACCCGAGCCCTTTACTTATGCACTTTACTTTGTGATAGCCATATTGTTTCTTGTCATATATCTTGCTATCACTTAGTTGTTTATCTTGCTTAGCATAAGTTGTTGGTGCACATAGGTGAGCCTAGTTGTTGTAGGTTTTGTGCTTGACAAATTAACCGCTAGGTTTATTCCGCATTTGTTCAAGCCTAAACCGTCATTATTTTAAAGCGCCTATTCACCCCCCTCTAGGCGACATCCTCGATCTTTCACTATCATTGTTACTGTTACCGCTACTGTTAGTATTACTATCAAAACTATCATATTACTTTTCTACTGATCATCTTGCTGCAGATAATTAATCTCCAGGTGTGGTTGAATTGACAACCCAGCTGCTAATACTTGCAAATATTCTTTGGCTCCCTTTGTGTCGAATCTATAAATTTGGATTGAATACTCTACCCTCGAAAACTGTTGCGATCCCCTATACTTGTGGGTTATCATGGGCCCCCTCACTTATTCCAGCCACCCATCCACTTCGTCTTCCCCCAGAAAAAATCACACCATTGCTCAAACCCGTGTTCTTGCTCATCTTGCTGCCATTTTCGATCTCCTTGCTCGGAGCTCCGTTTCCAAAACTGTTTTGGGGGATTGTTTATTGGTATGTGACTCCTCCTTTGGTCCAATTAGTTTTTGCTATAGTGCTTTATTTATTGCAAATTTTTGCTGCCGTGGTGACCATGTTCTTGAGCTTGCATGTCAAATTTATATGGTCCAAAGTAGTTTTGTTGCATGATATAGCCTCTACACACTTGTAGAAGTAGTTGTTATTAGTTTTGTTGAGTTTGGTTCACTTTTATTTTGAGTCACTAAAAATTTCAAAAAAAATTCAGAGGAAGAAAATGTTTAGGAAAATGTTCCAAGGTGGTTCCTCGAAGAAGAAAGCCCCGAGGCTCGCGATACGCGAGCCGGACCTTGAACCACCGCGGGAAGCTCAAGTGCGGCCTTGTGAATGGCCGTCGGATCACTTCATGACTCGTGCAGGTTTCAAGGAAGAATTTGATATGTTCGTGCATAATGCCGAGCTGACAGACTTCGTGTTAGATAAGTGTTTGTAGTACTACAACCTCACTGATTCCTTTGTGCGGAGATTTAAGTATTCGGTCCAGCATAATACACATTCTGTTTTATTTGATCTATATGATAAATCATTTAGCATGGACCTTGAAGAATTGAATGATGCATGCAAAATTCCGCAATGAGGCATATACACTGAACCTCGTAAATCTAATTGCGCTGAGTTCCTTGCTAGCATTACTGTAGGTGAAACCAGAACCACAACATAAGCTACTATAGGGAGCATTCACTTTCCTGCATTACATTATTTTTCTCTCTTTATAGGTAGATGCATTAACGGTAAACCTGACCATAGCCACATTTGCGCATCCGAGTCCTCAAGAGCGCGGTAATGAATGATAAACGATTTAACTTGGGGGCTATCATTGCAAGGCGGTTACATAATAATGCTTTAGCTGGGGACTTCTTTGGTGGAATTTATGCCACACGTTTAGCTCATCATCTTGGGGTTCCAATAAAATAAAATGATATTTAGTTGCCACCTGCTTTCCTTGATTATGATGCTATGGAACGTTTCCAGTTTCTTGAGAGAGGCGAGTTGCCTTTCTAGTACAGACTAATCTTTGATAGGCAGCGCGTTGTCTTTGTTACGCTTCCTGCTCCTACTTTCTTTGACTTCTTGGTAAAATGAAGATATTTCATACTTATGGAGGAGGCAGATGAGTATGAGAGGGCAAGGGAGACCGCCCGCCTCCATGAGGCAGCCCGCCAAGCGGTGGCGGCTGCAATCGTGTACAACCCCAACTACAACTCTGGATATTATCCGGGCCAGCCGTGGCCATAGACCAACTTAGGCCAAAAGCCTAAGCTTGGGGGGAGTACGTATCTCTCACCGACATTACATTCGTGTTCACACATTCATTCCAGTTGTCAGTGTTCATCCTTTTTCATTGTATAACCCATGATAGTTTATTTTTCTTGCTTTCTTCTTATGTGTTTGAAAAACTTTGATAAAAACCAAAAATATTTCTCGTTTCTTTTTAGTTTTTATTAGTTGTAGTATTAAAACAAAACCCAAAAAGATTTCTCGTTCTTCTTTTGCTTGTTGGGAGTTTTCCCGTGTAAATAGTTTTTTTCATTTTTGTTTTACCTTCTTCAGAAAAACAAAAACTCCAAAAATATTTCAGTGTGTTTCTTTGAAATTCTTTTCTTTTTCTTTGGGTCGTAAGGAGAAGACCATGATGAAAATGTTGAGTGGCTCTCATATGCATTATGTTGATCTAACAAAGAGCCCATATTACCTTGTCTTCTCCTTTGAATAAATGTTTGCAAATTCTAGCTTAGTCCAGTGCACGTACACTCTTATTATTATTCACACCGTTTGGTCATGCAAGTGAAAGGCAATAATGACGAAATTTGATGAAATGATTGAGATGAGAAAAGGCTGGTATGAACTCGACCTATTTTGTTTTTGTAAATATGATTAGCTCATCGTTCCTAATTCAGCCTGTTATGAATGAAACATGTTTGCAATGACAATTAGAGATTACAGTTACTCATGCAATGCTTAATTAGCTAGGACTGGATAATGGTTTGTCTTGTGTGCCAACATGCATTTAAAATGGTTATGATGTAGTATGATAGGATGGTATCCTCCTTTGAATGATTCAAGTGGCTTGACTTGGCACATGTTCACGCATGTAGTTGAAATCAAAATCAACATAGCCTCCACGATATTTATGTTCATGGTGATTTATATCCTACTCATGCTTGCACACAATGTTGATTAATCTCAATGCTTGTTTATGACCGTTGTTGCTCTTTAGTTGGTCGCTCCTCAATCTTTTTGCTAGCCTTCACTTGTACCAAGCGGGAATACTCCTTGTGCATCCACTTCCTTAAACCTAAAGTTGTTCCATATGAGTCCACCATACCTACCTATATGCGGTATTTACCTGCTGTCCCAAGTAAATTTGCATGTGCCAAACTCTAAACCTTCAAATAATAATCTGTTTTGTATGCCCGAATCGCTCATGTAGCGACTGGGTGTTGTCAGTATCTTCCATGCTAGGTGGGTTATTCTCACGATGAGTGTTTATTCACTTGTCATTCACGAGAAAGTGGCTCGTAATTGGGATGCCCAGTTCCATGATCTAAATCAAAATCAAAATACAATAATGAAACAAAATGCCCCCAGGACTGTTGTTGGTATGGACGGTACCCATGGATTCGGCTAGTCGTGGAGTGTGTTTGTTGGTGGAGGGGGAGTAAAACTTTACCATTCTGTTTGGGAACCACCTATAATGTGTCTAGCATGGAAGATAGTGAGATCTCTTGGTTGTTATGTTGACAATGAAAGCATACCACTCAAAATTATATTCATCTCTGTTTTAAAAGCTTCGAGCTCTGGCACCTCTGCAAATCTCTGCTTCCCTCTGTGAAGGGCCTATCTATTTACTTTTATTGTTGAGTCATCATTTTCTTATAAAAGCACCAGCTGGAGAGCACCACTGTCATTTATATGCTTTGTTTTTAATTGATGTTGAGTATGAGTGTGACTGGATCTCTTTTGCCATGAATTACAATGTCCAGTCAGTCCTTGATCTTCAGGGGTGCTCTGCATTTATGTTTTGCGGTCTCAGAAAGGGCTAGCGAGATACCATTATACCATATTATATCATGATTGTTTTGAAAAAGTGTTGTCATCCAAGATATCTTATAATTGCTCGCTAGTTGATTATGCCGTTGATATGAGTAAATGTGAGACCTAAGTGTTATTCTGAATATGGTTAGTTCATAATCTTTGCTGAAAGCTTGAATATCAGTTAGACATATTTGTAACAACAAGATCAAACAGAGTTTGTAAAAAAAAAATCTTTGTCACTTTCAGTTTGTCAATTGAATTGCTTGAGGACAAGCAATGGGTTAAGATTGGGGGAGTTGATACGTCTCCATCGTATCTACTTTTTCAAACTCTTTTGCCCTTGTTTTGGACTCTAATTTGCATGATTTGAATGGAACTAACCCGGACTGACGTTGTTTTCAGCAGAATTACCATGGTGTTATTTTTGTGCAGAAATCAAAGTTCTCAGATTGACCTAAAAATTTATGGAGAATTTTTGTGGAATATATAAAAAATACTGGCGGAAAAATATTCCAGAGGGGGGCCACCCAGAGGCCACAAGCCTTGGGGGCGCGCCTACAGCCCAGGGCGTGCCTCCCAGGCTTGTGGGCCCCCTGGACTGTCTCTGACCCTAATTCCAACTCTAAATATACCTATTCGCGGAGGAAAAAATCTGAGAGAAGGATTCATCGCATTTCACGATACGGAGTAGCCGCCGCCTCCTGATCTTCATCGGGAGGGCTGATCTGGAGTCCGTTTGGGGCTCCGGAGGGTGGAATCCGTCGCCATCATCATCATCAACCTTCCTCCATCACCAATTTCATGATGCTCACCGTCGGGAGTGAGTAATTCCATCGTAGGCTTGCTGGACGGTAATGGGTTGGATGACATTTAGCATGTAATCGAGTTAGTTTTGTCAGGGTTTGATCCCTAGTATCCACTATGTGCTGAGATTGATCTTGCTATGACTTTGTTATGCTTAATGCTTGTCACTAGGGCCCGAGTGCCATGATTTCAGATCTGAACCTTTTATGTTTTCATGAATGTATGTGAGTTCTTGATCCTATCTTGCAAGTTGTAGACACCTATTACGAGTTATGATCCGCATACCCCAAGGTGACAATAATTGGTATTCTTTTCAGTGGTTACCGTAGTTTGAGGAGTTCATGTATTCACTAAGTGCTAATGCTTTGTTTCGGTTCTCTATTAAAAGGAGGCCTTAATATCCCCTAGTTTCCTTATGGACCCCGCTGCTATGGGAGGGTAGGACAAAAGAAGTCATGCAAGTTCCTTTCCATAAGCACGTATGACTATATACGGAATACATGCCTACATTATATTGATGAATTCGAGCTAGTTCTGTGTCACCCTAGGTTATAACTGCTACATGATGAATATTATCCGACACAATTATCATTGCCAATCCAATGCCTACGAGCTTTTCACATATTGATCTTCGCTAAGTTACTTTCATTGCTATTGCTGTTACAATCACTACAAAACTGCTACTGTTACTTTTGCCACTGTTACCATTACTTCCATACTACTTTTCTACTAAATACTTTGCTACAGATATTAAGTCTTTCAGGTGTGGTTGAATTGACAACTCAACTGCTAATACTCGTGAATATTCTTTGGCTCCCCTTGTGTCGAATCAATAAATTTGGGTTGAATACTCTACCCTCAAAAACTATTGCGATCCCCTATACTTGTGGGTTATCATTATGCTAGATCATTGCACATCCTGGTACACCGCCAGAGGCAGTCATATAGAGTCATATTTTGTTCTAGTATCGAGTTGTAATTTTTGAGTTGTAAGTAAATAAAAGTGTGATGATTGTTGGGAAACGTTGCATGGAAAACAAAAAAAATTCAACACACACGTAAGATCTATCAAGGAGATGGATAGCAACGAGAGGGGAGAATGTGTCTACGTACCCTTGTAGACCGTAAGCGGAAGCGTTTCACAATGCGGTTGATGTAGTCGAACTTTCTTCGCGATCCAACAGATCTAGTACCAAACGTACGGCACCTCCGTGTTCAGCACACGTTCAGCTCGGTGACATCCTCCGCCTTCTTGATCCAGCAAGATGGCGAGGTAGTAGATGAGTTTCATTAGTACGACGGCGTGGTGACGGTGATCGTGAAGTGATCTCCGCAGGGCTTCGCCTAAGCACTATGAAAATATGATCGGGGGTGTAAACGGTGGAGGGGGCGCCGCACATGGCTAACAATTGATCTGGGGTGTCTAGGCGCCGCCCTCCCACATATATATAGGTGGGAGGGGAAGGGGAGGCAGCCTGGCGCACCACATAGGTGGCCGGCTGGCCCTAGGGCTCCTGCCCTGGCCGCCCCCCTTTCCTTGTATGAACAAGGGGGGAGGAAAGAGGGGGGAGAGGGAAGGAAGGGGGAGTCCTACTCCACACTTTCCTTTGCCTCCCCTCTTTTCTCCTCCACCTAGGACGGCCTGCTATGGGGCGCACCAGCCTCTTGTGGCTGGTGCGTTTCCTCTCTTGGCCCATAAGGCCCATAACTTTTGCCGGGGGTGTCCGGAACCCCTTCCGGTGACCCGATAAGTACCCGGTACCCCCCGAAACACTTCCGGTGTCCGAATACTATCGTCCTATATATCAATCTTTACCTCTCGACCATTTCGAGACTCCTCGTCATGTCTGTGATCTCATCCGGGACTCTGAACAACACTCGGTCACCAAATCACATAACTCATATAATACCAAATCGACATCGAACATTAAGCGTGCGGACCCTACGGGTTCGAGAACTATGTAGACATGACTGAGACACCTCTTTGGCCAATAACCAATAGCGGAACCTGGATGCCCATATTGGCTCCTACATATTCTACGAAGATCTTTATCGGTCGAATCATTATGACAACATACGCAATTCCCTTTGTCTGTCGGTATGTTACTTGCCCGAGATTCGATCGTCGGTATCTTCATACCTAGTTCAATCTCGTTACCGGCAAGTCTCTTTACTCATTCCGTAATACATCACCTTGTGACTAACTCCTTAGTCATTTGCTTGCAAGCTTATGATGTGTATTACCGAGAGGGCCCAGAGATACCTCTTCGATACTCGGAGTGACAAATCCTAATCTCGATCTATGCCAACTGAACAAACACCTTCAGAGATACCTGTAGAGCATCTTTATGATCCCAGTTACGTTGTGACGTTTGATAGCACACAATGTATTCCTCCGGTATCCGGGAGTTGCACAATCTCATAGTCAAAGGAATATGTATTTGACATGAAGAAAGCAATAGCAATAAACTGAACGATCATTATGCTAGGCTAACAGATGGGTCTTGTCCATAACATCATTTTCCTAATGATGTGATCCCGTTATCAAATGACAACATATGTCTATGGTAAGGAAACCTTAACCATCTTTAATCAACGAGCTACTATAGTAGAGGCTTACTAGGGACACGGTATTTGTTTATGTATTCACACCTATATTTAAGTTTTCGATCAATACAATTCTAGCATGAATAATAAAACTTTATCATGAATAAGGAAATATAAAATAACAACTTTATTATTACCTCTAGGGCATATTTCCTTCAGTCTCCCACTTGCACTATTGTCAATAATCTAGTTCACATCACCATGTGATTTAACACCCATAGTTCACATCGCCATGTGACCAACACCCAAAGAGCTTACTAGAGTCAATAATCTAGTTCACATCGCCATGTGATTAACACCCAAAGAGTACTAAGGAGTGATCATGTTTTGCTTGTGAGAGAAGTTTAGACAACGGGTCTATCACATAAAGATCCTTATGTATTTTGCAAATTTCTATGTCTATAAAACTCTGCATGGAGCTACTCTAGCTAATTGCTCCCATTTTCAATATGTATCCAAATCGAGACTCAGAGTCATCCGGATCGGTGTCAAAGCTTGCGTCGACGTAACCCTTTATGACGAACTCTTTATCACCTCCATAACCAAGAAATATCTCCTTAGTCCTCTTAGGTAACTAAGGATAATTTTGACCGCTGTCCAGTGATCTACTCCTGGATCACTATTGTACCCCATTGCCAAACTCATGGCAAGGTACATAATAGGTTTGGTACACAGCATGGCATACTTTATAGAACCTATGGCTGAGGCATAGGGAATGACTTTCATTCTCTCTCTATCTTCTGCAGTGGTCGGGTTTTGAGTCTGATTCAACTTCACACCTTGTAGTACAGGCAAGAACCCTTTCTTTGACTGATCCATTTTGAACTTCTTCAAAACTTTATCAAGGTATGTGCTTTGTGAAAGTCCTATTAAGCGTCTTGATCTATCTCTATAGATCTTGATGCCCAATATATAAGCAGCTTCATCAAGGTCTTTCATTGAAAAATTCTTATTCAAGTATCCTTTTATGCTATGCAGAAATTCTATATCATTTCCAATCAACAATATGTCATCCACATATAATATCAGAAATGCTACATAGCTCCCACTCACTTTCTTGTAAATACAGGCTTCACCGTAAGTCTGTATAAAACCATATGCTTTGATCACCTCATCAAAGCGTATATTCCAACTCCGAGATGCTTGCACCAGTTCATAGATGGATCGCTGGAGCTTGCACACTTTGTTAGCACCTTTAGGATCGACAAAACCTTCTGGTTGCATCATATACAACTCTTCTTTAAGATATCCATTAAGAAATGCAGACATCCATTTGCCAGATTTCATAATTATAAAATGCGGCAATTGCTAACATGATTCGGACGGACTTAAGCATCGCTACGGGTGAGAAAGTCTCATCGTAGTCAACTCCTTGAAATTGTCGAAAACCTTTCGCGACAAGTCGAGCTTTATAGACAGTAACATTACCATCAGCGTCAGTCTTCTTCTTGAAGATCCATTTATTCTCTATGGCTTGCTGATCATCGGGCAAGTCCACCAAAGTCCACACTTTGTTCTCATACATGGATCCTATCTCAGATTTCATGGCCTCAAGCCATTTATCAAAATCTGGGCTCATCATAGCTTCTTCATAATTCGTAGGTTCGCCTTGGTCTAGTAACATGACTTCCAGAATAGGATTACCATACCACTCTGGTGCGGATCGTGCTCTGGTTGACCTACGAGGTTTAGTAGTAAATTGATCTGAAGTTTCATGATCAACATCATTTGCTTCCTCTCTAGTTGGTGTAGGCATCACTGGAACAATTTTCTGTGATGTGCTACTCTCCAATTCGAGAGAAGTACAATTACCTCATCAAGTTCTACTTTCCTCCCACTCACTTCTTTCGAGAGAAACTCCTTCTCTAGAAAGGATCCATTCTTAGCAACAAAGATTTTGCCTTCGAATCTGTGGTAGAAGGTGTACCCAATTGTTTCCTTAGGGTATCCTATGAAGACACACTTCTCCGATTTGGGTTCGAGCTTATCAGGCTGAAGCCTTTTGACATAAGTGTCGCAACCCCAAACTTTAAGAAACGACAGCTTAGGTTTCTTACCAAATTACTAAATTACCTCTCGTTATGTTGAGATTGTCAATGTTTTATTTTTCTCCCTTGGATATGCTAGTTTTTGCTTGCCTTGATAATTTGGTTGCTTATAAAATGCCTATGCATAGGAAGCATGTTAGACTAAAATTTGTTTGTCACATGTTTTATGATGCTCTCTTTGTGTTTCAATTATTATCTTTCATGTGAGCATCATCGAAATCTCAAAGCCTAGCTTAATGGCTATAAAGAAAAGCGCTTATTGGGAGACAACCCGATATTTTTCTTTTACGTTTTCCAATAAATATGCAATTATACTTCTGTTACGATTGTGTTTTAGTGTTTTAATTAGTGTTTGTGCCAAGTAAGACCTTTGGGATGATTTGGAAGATTATTGATTTGATTCTGTGAAAAAACAGAAACTTTTGCGTATAGTAGCAGAATTGTAGAAATTTTCTGGAGCGTGATAAAATTCTGAATTTTTTACACTTTATTTATATAAAAATTTCGCACGTTGTCCTAATGTTTCAGAATTTTTGGAGTTACATAAGTTTGGCTAAAGTCCAGATTACTACAGACTGTTCTGTTTTTGACAGATTCTGTTTTCATTGTGTTGTTTGCTTATTTTGTTGAATCTATGGGTTGTATCGAGGGGTGTGAACCTTGGTGAAGTTATAATACAATAGATATAATGCAAATACAAAATTGGAATGAGTTTACAACAGTACCTAAAAGTGGTGATTTGCTTTATTATACTAACGGATCTCACGAGTTTTCTGTTGTGAAGTTTTCAAGTTTTGGGTGAAGCTTTGATGGACAATGGAATAAGGAGTGGCAAGAGCCTAAGCTTGGGGATGCCCATGGCACCCCAATTTAATATTCAAGGACAACCAATTGTCTAAGCTTGGGGATGCCCCGGAAGGCATTCCCTCTTTTGTCTACAATCCATCGGTAAATTAGTTGAGACTATATTTTTATTCACCACATGATATGTGTTTTGCTTGGATCGTCTTGTATTATATGAGTCTTTGCTTTATTTGCTTTTTAGTTTGCCACAATCATACTTGCTGGACACACCTCTTGAGAGGGACACACATTAATTGTGAATTTGTTAGAATACTCTATGTGCTTCACTTATATCTTTTGAGCTAGGTAGTTGCTCTGGTTCTTCACTTATATATTTTAGAGCACGGCGGTGGTTATATTTTAAAGAAATTGATGAACTCTCATGCTTCAGTTATATTATTTTGAGAGTCTTATAAATATTATGGCAATTTTCTTGGGTTATGAATTTAGTCCTAATATGATGGGTATTCAAGAGGGATATAATAAAAACTTTCATGAAGATCATTGAATATATGAGAAGCTCGATTCCTTGCATTTGTTTTGAGATATAAAGATGGTGATATTAGAGTCATGCTAGTGAGTAATTGTGGTTTAGTAAGAATATTTGTGTTAAGGTTTGTGATTCCCGAAGCATGCATGTATGGTCTCTCGTTATGCTAGGAAATTGGAGCATGATTTATTATTGATTGTCATCCTTTGCGTGGAGGTCGGGAGCGCGCGATGGTTAACTCCTACCAACCTCTCCCCTAGGAGCATGCGTAGTAGTACTTTGCTTTGAGGGCTAATAAACTTTTGCAATAAGTATGTGAGTTCTTTATGACTAATGTGAGTCCATGGATTATATGCACTCTTACCTTTCCGCATTTTGCTAGCCTCTTCGGTATCCTGCAATGCCCTTTATCACCTTGAGTTGTGGTGCAAACCTTGCCGGTGTATCCAAACCCCGTGATATGATACGCTCTATCACACATAAGCCACCTTATATCTTCCTCAAAACAGCCACCATACCTACCTATTATGGCATTTCCATAGCCAGTCTGAGATATATTGCCATGCAACTTCCACCATTTCATTTTATTATGACACATATCATCATTGTCATATTGCTTTGCATGATCATATAGTTGACATAGTATTTGTGGCTTGGCCATCGTTCATATTTTTTGTACATGTCACGCTAAATCATTGCACATACCGGTACACCGCCGGAGGCATTCATATAGAGTCATACTTTTGTTAGTATCGAGTTGTAATTCTTGAGTTGTAAGTAAATAAAAGTGTGATGATCATCATTATTAGAGCATTGTCCCATGTGAGGAAAGGATGATGAAGACTATGATTCCCTCAAAAGTCGGGATGAGACTCCGGATGAAAATAAAAAAAGAGGCCAAAGAGCCCCACAAAAAATAGGCCAAAGAGCCCAAAAGAAAAAAAGAAAAAATAATAAATGAAAAAAATGAGTGAAAAAGAGAGAAGGGACAATGTTACTATCCTTTTCCTCACTTGTGCTTCAAAGTAGCACCATGTTCTTCATGATAGAGAGTCTCCTATTTTGTCACTGTCATATATTACTAGTGGGAATTTTTCATTATCGAACTTGGCTTGTATATTCCAATGATGGGATTCCTCAAATGCCCTAGGTCTTCATGATCAAGCAAGTTGGATGCACACCCACTTAGTTTTCTTTGGAGCTTTCATACACTTATAGCTCTAGTGCATCTGTTGCATGGCAATCCCTACTCCTTGCATTGACATCAATTGATGGGCATCTCCATAGCCCATTGATTAGCCTCGTCAATGTGAGACTTTCTCCTTTTTTGTCTTCTCCACGCAACCTCCAACATCATACTCTATTCCACCCATAGTGCTATATCCATGGCTCAGGCTCATATATTGCATGAGAGTTGAAAAAGCTGAAGCGCGTTAAAAAGTATGAACCAATTGCTTGACTAACACTGGGGTTGTGCATGATAAATACTTTGTGTCAAGAAGATGGAGCATGACAACAATATATGATTTTGTAGGGATAACATTCCTTAGCCATTATATTTTGAAAAGACATGATTGCTTTTTAGTATGCTTGAAGTATTATTGTTTTTATGTCAATATTAAACTTTTGTTTTGAATCTTATGGATCTGAATATTCATGCCACATAAAGAAAGATTACATGATAAACATGTTAGGTAGCATTCCACATCAGAAATTCTGTTTTTATCATTTACCTACTCGAGGACGAGCAGGAATTAAGCTTGGGGATGCTTGATACGTCTCCAATGTATCTGTAATTTTTTATTGTTCCATGCTATTATATTATCAATCTTGGATGTTTTATATTTATTATTATGCTATTTTATATCATTTTTTTGGGACTAACCTATTAACCTAGTGCCAAGTGCCAGTTGCTGTATTTTCCTTGTTTTTGCCTTTATAGAAAATCAATACCAAACGGAACGAAATTTTTTGACAATTTTTCTTGGAACACAAGACACCCTAGAAGCTTCGGGAGGAGGCCAGAGGAGCCACGAGGTGGCCACAAGCTCGTAGGGCGCGCCTCGAGGGGGCGCCCTCCAAGCTTGTGGGCCCCTGTGGCTCATATAACCCTAATTGTTCTTCTATAAATACCCAAATATTCCCCGTAGACCAGAGGGCACACCAAAAGTACTTTTTTGCCGCCGCAAGTTTCTGACTTCGCGAGATCCCATCTGGAGGCCTTTTTCGGTACTCTACCGGAGGGGGATTCGATCACGGAGGGCTTCTACATCAACCTTCCTGCCCTTCCGATGATGTGTGAGTAGTTTACCATTGACCTACGGGTTCCATAGCTAGTAGCTAGATGGCTTCTTCTCTCTCTTTGATCTTCAATACAATGTTCTCCTCGATGTTCTTGGAGATCTATTCGATGTAATCTTCTTTTGTGGTGCGTTTGTTGAGATACGGTGAATTGTGGGTTTATGATCAGATTATCTATGAATATTATTTGAGTCTTCTCTGAACTATTTTATGCATGATTAAGATAGCTTTGTATTTCTCTCTGATCTATTGATTTGGTTTGGCCAACTAGATTGATTTTTCTTGCCATGGGAGAGGTGCTTTGTAATGGGTTCAATCGTGCGGTGCTTATTCCCAGTGACAGAAAGGGACATGACACGTATTTGTATTGTTGCCATTAAGGATAGGGTTTGTTCATATTGATTGGATCTATCCCTCTACATCATGTCGTCTTGCTTAAGGTGTTACTTCGTTCTTGTTAACTTAATACACTAGATGCATGCTGGATAGCGGTCGATGTGTGGAGTAATAGTAGTAGATGCAGGCAGGAGTTGGTCTACTTGTCACGGACGTGATACCTATATTCATGATCATTGCCTTAGATATCGTCATAACTATGCGCTTTTCTATCAATTGCTCAACGGTAATTTGTTTACCCACCGTATGCTTTCTTTCAAGAGAGAAGCCTCTAGTGAAAACTATGGCCCCCGGGTCTATTTTTATCATATTATTTTTAGATCTATAAAATCAAAAACAAAAAAAATACCTTGCTGCAATTTATTTAATTTTATCTTATTTTGCACTTTTACTTATCTTTTATATCTATCATTATCAGATCTCATCATTGCAAGTAACCATGAAGGGATTGACAACCCCTTTATCGCGTTGGGTGCAATTATTTGTTTCTTTACGTAGGTGCAACCATTGGTGACTTGTGTGTTCCTCCTACTGGATTGATACCTTGGTTCTCAACTAAGGGAAATAATTATCTCTACTTTGCTGCACCACCCTTTATTCTTCAAGGGAAAAACCAACGCAAGCTCAAGAAGTAGCACCCCCTTCTGCCACTCTCAAGTCATCACCCATGTCCTGTTGACTAAGGCGGGGGATTTCGCCACCCGTCCCTCTTTTGTATGAAAACCATGCATGCGGACTTAACCAAGTTGAGGTACCGAATGTGCATGTTTGGGTGTGAGCTGAATGTTATTATACACCCAGCAAATCAAGCTGTTCTAGATACGAATATGACAATGTATATACTCCCTCCCTTTCTAAATACAAGACCTTTTAGATATTTCAATACATGCTACATTAGGATGTATATAGATGTATTATAGAGTGTATATTCCCTTATTTTACTCCGTATGTAGTCTGCACTAGAATCTCTAAAAAAACTTATATTTAGAAACAAAGGGACTAGAAAACAAGACGGACAGCAAATTGCAGTCCAACAACAAACTGCTATCAGCTACATTGCGGTTGTACAATCATCAAGTACATGTTTCTCAGCAAAATACGAGTACTACAAAACAACAATTTCATCATGGTTCAGTCATCATACAATGACCAAACACAAATCAACATACATAATAAGTGATGTTCTCACTGCGAAATACTAAACAACAACTTCATCAGGTTTCAGTTGTCATATAGTCAACAAACATAAGTTCACATAGATAATAAGTTGTCTTCTCACAGGCAACTACGACAAAAGCAATCTAATCATTATCCACAACAACAGCGTCAACATCTTCACCATGTGTATCAGTCTGAGTCGTAATTCCCCTCTGTGTCATCTTCTTCTTCACCATCAATGTCCTCGAACGTTGGCTGCTTTTTGATCAACTCATCTACTTCCACACCCCGACAGACAATCTTTTCTCCAAGCTGATTGATGTGTTGGCCTTCAAACATATCATAAACATCTGTGGAGAAGCCACTACATCTGTAGCAGTGAAAGCATCAGCTTGTTGGGTGATGTCGCTTGAACTACGTCGGTATTTCCCCAAAGAGGAAGGGATGATGCAGCACATCTACGGTAGGTATTTCCCTTAGTTATGAAACCAAGGTATCAATCCAGTAGGAGAACCAAGCAACACTATGTAAACGGTACCTGCACACAAATAACAAATACTTGCAACCCGACACTTATGAGGGGTTGTCAATCCCTCTACGGGTAACAGCGCCAGAAATTGTCAAGTTGACGGGATAAAATTGTGATAGATTGGATAAATGGATCTCGATAAAACGCGAAATAAAAGATGCAAATAAAAAGTGCAGCGTATTTTTGGGTTTTTGGAATAATAGATCTGAAAATAAAAGTGGCAAATAATAGATCGGAAAGCAAATATGAAGAATAGACCCAGGGGCCGTAGATTTCACTAGTGGCTTCTCTCAAGAAATAGAACACGGTGGGTAAACAAAATACTATTGGGCAATTGATAGAACCTCAAATAATTATGACAATATCCAGGCAATGATCATTATATAGGCATCACGTCCAAGATTAGTAGACCGACTCCTGCCTGCATCTACTACTATTACTCCACACATCGACTGCTATCCAGCATGCGTCTAGTGTATTAAGTTCATGGAGAAACGGAGTAATGCAATAAGTACGATGACAAGATGTAGATGAGATCTATTCATGTAGGAATAGCCCCCATCTTGTTATCCTTAATAGCAATGATACATGCATGTCTTGCTTCCCCTTCTGTCACTGGGAAAGAACACCGCACGATCGAACCCATCACAAAGCACCTCTTCCCATGGCAAGAAAAATCGATCTAGTCAGCCTAACTAAACCAAAGATTCGAAGAAGAAATATGTGGCTATAAGTAATCATGCATAAAAGAGATCAAAGAACTCAAATAACTTTCATGGATATAGATCTGATCATAAACTCAAAGTTCATCGGATCCCAACAAACACACCGCAAAAAGAGTTACATCAAATAGATCTCCAAGAGACCATTGTATTGAGAATCAAAAAGAGAGAAGAAGCCATCTAGCTACTGCCTACGGACCCATAGGTCTACAATGAACTACTCACAATCATTGGAGAGGCACCAATGAGGATGATGAACCCCTCCGTGATGGTGTCTAGATTGGATCTCATGGTTCTAGAACTTGCAGCGGCTGGAATTGTGTTTCGTCGTCTCCCCTAGGGTTTTTGGAATATTGGGGTATTTATAGGGTGAAGAGGCGGTGCGGGAGGCCATCGAGGTGGGCACAACCCACCAGGGCACGCCTGGCCCCCCAGGCGCGCCCAGGTGGGTTGTGCCCCCCTCGGGGCACCCCTCTGGTACTTCTTTGGCCCAAGTTGTTCCTTCCGGTCCATAAAAATTCTCTAAAAAGTTTCGCTGCATTTGGACTCCGTCTGGTACTGATATTCTGCGAAGTAAAAAAAAAGCAAAAAACAGCAACTCGCACTGGGCACTATGTCAATAGGTTAGTCCCAAAAATTGATATAAAGTTGCTATAAAATGATTGTAAAACATCCAAGAATGATAATATAACAGCATGGAACAAGCAAAAATTATAGATACGTTGGAGACGTATCATTGTGCAACTTCATTAAACGAATTCCTCTACTCCAACTTTTGCAATACTCTCCAGTCTTGGTTACCTAGTACTGTGTCTTCCAAGAAAAATATCTGGGTTGCTTGATTTTCTGAAACATAAGGCTAGTTAGTGCAGTGCGACGCCTTGACATTGATGGATTTGAAATAATCATCAGATTTAGGTTTTGAGATTTTGGTAATTTGGTTATACCAACGACAACAAAACAGAACCACGCACTGATGAACCTTGAAACTGGAGATATACTGCAACTGAACAATGTGTGTTATGTTAGCATACATTTCAGTTCCCACTTTCAAGTGCGTATCCGTGCTCATGATGGCACTGTTTTGTGTCTTCCTGCCTTCGTCACGTGCAAGGGTGTTGTAGCGCATATATCCAACAATGCAAGATGCGTAATGTCTTATCCAAGTATCAGGACCCATTGCTAGTGTCTAAAGGTTATCACTAACTACATGTCCCCCCTCCCGCATCTTCTTAACCTATGGTTACAAAATAACAAGTTGATCATCTTTTGTACTCAATATATTAAAAAACTGACAGTGCAATTCAAAAGCTTACACAGTGATATGTCTCCAACGTATCTATAATTTTTTATTGTTCCATTCTATTAAAGTATCAATCTTGGATGTTTTATACTCATTTACTAGCAACTTTATATCATTTTTTGGGACTAACCTATTGACATAGTGCCCAATGCCAGTTGTTGTTTTCTGCTTGTTTTTTACTTTGCAGAATATCAATACCAAACGAAGTCCAAGTGCCATGAAACTTTTTGGTGATTTTTTTTGGACAGAAGACACCCAGGGAGCCAAAGAAGTGCATGGGAGGAGGCCCGTGGGGCCCACTAGGCACCAGGGCGCGACAGAAGGCCCAGGCGCGCCCAGGTGGATAGTGGGTGATGGCTCGTATCTGCGTCAGTATTTCCCCGAAGAGGAAGGGATGATGCAGTACAACTTTGGTAGGTATTTCCCTCAGTTATGAAACCAAGGTTATCAAACCAGTAGGAGAACCAAGCAACACTATGTAAACGGTACCTGCACACAAAGAACAAATACTTGCAACCCGACGCGTAAGAGGGGTTGTCAATCCCTCTCGGGTAAAAGATAGATTGGTTTGTATGATTTTGGATAAATAGATCTCGCAATAAAACAAAATAAAATAAATAAAGAAAAAGTGTAGCAAGGTATTTTTGGGTTTTTAGAATAATAGTTTTGAAAACAAAAGCAAATAAAAATAGATCTCAAAGCAAATATGATAAAGAATAGACCCGGGGGCCGTAGATTTCACTAGTGGCTTCTCTCGAGAAAAATAGCATACGGCGGGTAAACAAATTACTGTTGGGCAATTGATAGAACTTCAAATAATTATGATGATATCCAGGCAATGATCATTATATAGGCATCACGTCCAAGATTATTAGACCGACTCCTGCCTGCATCTACTACTCTTACTCCACACATCGACCGCTATCCAGCATGCATCTAGTGTATTAAGTTCATGGAGAAACAGAGTAATGCAATAAGAACAATGACATGATGTAGACAAGATCTATTCATGTAGGAATAGACCCCATCTTGTTATCCTTAATAGCAACGATCAATATGTGTCTTGCTGCCCCTTCTGTCACTGGGAAAGAACACCTCACGACCGAACCCATCACAAAGCACCTCTTCCCATGGCAAGAAAAATCGATCTAGTTGGCCTAACTAAACCAAAGATTCGAAGAAGAAATACGAGGCTATAAGTAATCTTGCATATAAGAGATCAAAGAAACTCAAATAACTTTCATGGATAAATAGATCTGATCATAAACTCAAAGTTCATCGGATCCCAACAAACACACCGCAAAAATAGTTACATCAAATAGATCTCCAAGAGACCATTGTATTGAGAATCAAAAGAGAGAGAGAGGAAGCCATCTAGCTACTAACTACGGACCCGTAGGTCTACAATGAACTACTCACGCATCATCGGAGAGGCAGCAATGAGGATGATGAACCCCTCCGTGACGGCATCTAGATTGGATCTGGTGGTTCTGGAACTTGCGGCTGGTGGAATTGTGTTTCGTCGACTCCCCTAGGGTTTTTGGATTTTTGGGGTATTTATAGAGCAAAGAGGCGGTGCGGGAGGCGGCCGAGGTGGGCACAACCCACCAGGGCGTGCTTGGGCCCCCAGGCGCGCCCATGTGGGTTGTGCTCCCCTCAGAGCCCCCCTCTGGTACTTCTTTGGCCCAACAGGTGTCTTCTGGTCCAGAAAAATTCTCCAAAAAGTTCCGTTGCGTTTGGACTCCGTTTGGTATTGATTTTCTGCGAAGTAAAAAACAAGCAAAAAACTAGCACTGGGCACTATGTCAATAGGTTAGTCCCAAAAAATGATATAAAGTTGCTATAAAATGATTGTAAAACATCCAAGAATGATAATATAACAGCATGGAACAAGCAAAAATTATAGATATGTTGGAGACGTATCAGTGGGCACCACGGGAAGCTTCTCCATCGCCATCCACCTCTATAAATAGTCTAAAATCCCAAAATCCCTAGGGGAGTTGACGAAACACTTTTCCAGCCGCCGCAAGTTCCAGAACCACGAGATCCAATCTAGAGGCCTTTTCTGGCACTCTGCCGGAGGGGGCAACGATCACAGAGGGGTTCTTCATCATCCTTGTTGCCCCTCTGATGATGCGTGAGTAGTTTACCACAGACCTATGGGTCCGTATGTAGTAGCTAGATGGCTTCTTCTCTCCTTTTGATCTTCAATACAATGTTCTCCTCGTTGTTCTTGGAGATCTATTTGATGTAATGACTTTTTGCGGTGTGTTTGATAGGATTCGATGAATTGTGAGTTTATGATTAGATCTATCCATGAATAATATTTGAGTCTTTGTTGAACTCATTTATGCATGATCTTTATAGCCTCGTATTCACTACAAAAAAAAGACACATCCGTGACATTTTCGGCCGAATGAATTTTTTTCCTATCATGCTTATGACACTTCTATGACGATAATTGTGACAAAACCTGGTATCATCATAGATGTGGTGGACTCGTACTTCTATGACAAAAAATCATGACAGAAAATGGGCTTTTCATCCTGGGCGGACCGGAGACGCAGCTGCATGACATTCTTTGGGCCGTCCATGACGGAAAAAACCGTGGTAGAAGCGAGGGCAAGGAAAATATCGGGGAGTTCCCGGTTACGGTGGGTGGTCGGGGCCGAGCGATGCACGGAGGGATTGCACGTTTCTCTCATACACGTACGCGCGTGGGTGCGAGGCGTTGGGCTCTAACTGAACCCGAGCGAGGCGTTCGCCTACTGAACCCGAGCGATTGCACTGCAGGCTACGCGTTACTGAACCCAAGCGATCGATCGATCTGGCTGTTAGCTGAACCCGATCGAGCGATTCCTTCGCTACTGCTACTAACTAAAGCCGATCGAACCTACTGCCTCTTGATGAACAGTGAGCGTTGTTGGGGGTTGGATGAACAGTTCCCGGTGGGGGTTGGATGAACAGGACCCCGTGGTAGTAGAGGCCATTGCCGCTGGATGAACAGGACCCCGATCGAGCCGGTTGGGGGTGGATGAACAAGTCCCCGTGGACGGCTGGTTGAACAGTACCCGGTGGAGGGCTGGATGAACAGTAGCCCATGGAGGGGTGGTTGAACAGTAGCCGGTGGAGGCTGCATGAACAGGAGCCCGTGGATGAATAGTAGCTGGTGGAGGCAGGAGGGAGATGCCGTGGATGAACAGTCGCAGGTGGAGGCTGGAGGAGGTCGACGGTGGATGAACAGTAGCCCGTGGAGGCTGGAGCGAGGCAGTAGACGGTGGATGAACAGTAGCCCGTGGAGTCCTGTTTTGCGGTACGCCACACCCCTCCCGATGAATAGGACCCCCGTTTCGACCATAGGAGGTCGAAGAGAAGTCCGTTTCCTCCGTTTTGCGGTACGCCACACCCCTCCCGATCAACAGGACCCCGTTTCGACCGTAGATACTCGAACAGAAGTCCGTTTCCTCCGTTTTGCGGTACGCCAGACCCTTCCCGATGAACAGGACCCCGTATCGACCGTACGCGGTCGAACAAAAGGTCCGTTTCCTCCGTTCTGCGGTACGCGAGGCCTCGTTTCGGCTGTTCCGTCCAAGCCGGTTGGCTCCCGATGAACACGGCATATTTCGTTGCCTCCGGATGAACACGAAGACGCGGTTTCTCCGTTTCGACCCAGCCGGTTGGCTGCCGACGCCGTCGCTGCTCTCCGTTGCCTCTCCATGTACACGAGCCCTGGCCGTACAGCGCGAGTAGGCGTTCGAGACCCCGCCCGTATGTACGTACGTGGCCGTATTTACTTTCTTGCACCCTAGGTGTACGTACGTGTACACGATATTGACGGGACTGCGTGACATGCTATGTCCGCGCCTCTAATACGACACGTGCCCTTCCTTACTCGGCCACGGTTCATCGTTGCAGCCTGCAGACAGACCAATCGACCAGTATGTACATACACGTTCACGACCTGAATGACAATGCTACGTACGCTTTGGCCAGGTGGGTCCCGACTGTCAGGGAGGATAAGGAGGCACTTCCTTGAGTGCGAATATATAGCTGGTGGGTCCCAGCTGTCAGGGGGAGAATCATTTTTTTCCCGTAATAAGGACGCACTTCCTTGCGTGCGAAGATGTAGCTGGTGGGTCCCAGCAGTCAGGGGGGAAACAATTTTTTCACGAAATACGGTTGCCCGTCTGGTGGGTCCCTGCTGTCAGGTGGAGGAATCATTATTTTGCGCGTAATAAGGAGGCACTTCCTTGCTGCGGCCGTGGACCCAGCTGTCAGCCGCTCCACGTACAGTACTCTTCCAATGGAAGTCGTTCCTTGACCACATTGACCATGCCGCGCCGAGAGCACCAAGGCGGTGGACGACGGCGAGGCCTAGGAAGGGGACGTCGTGGAGCCGGGGAAGATGCGGCAGTGGATGCCCACGCAGAGAGGAGTACGAGGGTTGACTGGTTCGGCTGCGGTGTGAGGCTGCCGTCGCCGCAGGGGTTGTGAGTGAGTAGAGGGATGGCCTGGCCAGAGGTTGGAGTAGGGTTGGGCGGTCAGGCCTGTGTGGCAGCAGAGCCAGCACAGGAGGTAGGAGCAGGCGGCACGACCGGCGCTTGTTTGGGCGGCTGGAGCAAGAAGACCAGAGGTTGAAGAAGCACTACGGCCGTTGGATGGACATCGTATGGTCGCTGGAGCTAGAATCATTCATATTGACTAAGTTGACAAAGCCCTCCGTCCGCGTCAACTTAGTAGGCCCACAAGTCAGCCTCCCACTATGGTGGGTCCCAGCTAGCAGGGGGAGTATTCATTTTTTTTGTGCGTAATAAGGAGGCACTTCCTTGCGTGCGAAGATATAGCTGGTGGGTTTGAGCTGTCAGCGGGCGGAACATTTTTTTCGCGAAATACAGAGGCCCTGCCGGTGGGTCCCAGCTGTCAGGTGGAGGAATCATTATTTTGCACGTAATAAGGAGGCATTTCCTTGTGTGCGGCCATGGACCCAGCTGTCAGCCTCTCCACGTACAGTCCACTTCTGATGGATGTCGTTCGTTGACCACGCTGACCACGCCGCGCCGAGAGCACCAGGGCGGTGGACGACGGCGAGGCCTAGGAAGGGAACGACACGGAGCCAGGAAGACTCGGTAGTTGTTTCCCACGTGGAGGGGAGTACGAGGGTTTACTAGTTCATCTGCCATCACTGGAGAATAACAACAGGTGTGGGTGAGTAGAGGGATGGCCAGACCAGCGATGGGAGTAGGGTGGGGCGGTGAGGCCTGCGCGGCAGCACAGCCGGCCATGGGAGGAGGGAGCAGGCAGCCCTACCGGCGCTTGTTTGAGCAACTGAAGCAGGAAGAGCAGAGATTGAAGAAGCATGACGGCCGTTGGATGGACATCCAACAGTCACTGCTCTCGTGCATTGACTAAGGTGACACGGCGTAGCGTGTGCGTCAACCTTTTTTTACGAAAGCGTACGCGTCAACCTACAGTAGGCGCACAAGTCAGCCTCAAATCTGTGAAAAACAGCATACAGCCCATCTGCCATTATTTCTAATAATTTACAGCCCATTTGCTAATTCTTAAGGATTTTTTTGGAGCCCATATTCATTTTGTTAGCATTACAGCCCATATTGTGGCCACGGTTAAAACAATATACAAAATTTTGCATATTTCGGTGCGGTCCGAACTGTTTCTAATCCCGAAATTTTGAGTCACATTCAAACTAATTTGAAAAATAAATTCATATCAATATAAAATCCAAATAATTTTCCACGCATAAAAATCAATGGAATTTAAAATCTCATTATGAAAAAAATGTAATTTGAAACTAATTGCCGGTTTGATGTGGTTTAAAAATGTACAGCCCATTTCTCATTACTGATAGCCCATTTTCTCGTCTTGAAAGATTTGCAGCCCAGCAGGGCTGACAAAGCAAGTAGGCCTCGGTTGGGTATTCTGCAAAAGAACAAAAAACCTGGGCTAGCCATTTTCAGAAAGAAAAAAAACTACTGGGCTGGTCTTGTGGTAAACATAAAAGAAAAGGCTAGCTAGACAGGCCAGAGTGCCCCGCACAGCCCAGTTGACACCCTGCTTCCGTCTCAAAAACAAAAATAACTGGGCAAGCTACTGGGTCCCTAGTGTCAGCCGCTCGTTGTGCAATTCTCTCGTTTATTGACTACGTTGACAATGGCATGGGACCGAGATGTCAGGAATCCATTAGGAGGAACCATTTTTTTGGCTTGAAATAAGGAGGCACTTGCTTGCGTACTGCCATGACCCTGGTGGGTCCCTGCTGTCATCCTCTCCATGTACAATCATCTCCTGATTGTGTACGCGTCAACCTAGAAGGCCCACAAGTCATCCTCTAAACCCGTGGCGGACAAATACAGCCCATTTGAAAAAATAACAGCCCATTCCATACGTTCACACGGAAAGTTCAACATTCAGAGCAAAGTAACAGGTCTGATCAGATATAGAGTACTGAACTTCCACGTTGACAACCATCATAGCCAAGTTAACTATCTACTCCCACTAATACTCTAGTGTACAAGTACTGACTTACTCCTAGCTAACTAGACGACGTCGTCCGCCATCTGCGGTACATGCTAAATACCGGCACCGACGTGCTCCTCCCCGCCTCGGACTTGCCGGAGGTGCGATAGGGCGCGTTGCTCGCGCGCGTTGGCCCTTTCCATGCTGGCGTGGTCCACCGAAGCTTCGGCTTCTAAGCGGGAAACCCACTTGATGAGCTGGTAGTAAAATTCGGCGTAGCACACGCGTGCGTGCCCGACAGCCTCTAGGGCTATTTGCCGGGCGCCGGCCTCCACGTAGTCGGCCCAGTCGCGGGCGCTCTGCTCGCGACTCAAAGCGGCGGTGCGCTGCTGCTCCATGCCCCGCTGGCGGTGCAAATCAGTGATACGCTGCTCCTCCGCCAGGCGGTCGCGCTCCAACAAGTCCTCGTACTCCGCACTGCCATCTACAGACCGATAGAATGCCTCCTCTCTCCGTCTTCCTACCCGTGAATCACTGAACACTAGCTCCGGGGGTGAGCACCTCTGGCGTCCCCAATTGCGTACGGTCGGGGGCATGACGGACGTGGCGGCGAGAGCGAGGGCAAGTGGCGAGCGACGTCGGGCCGGTGGGGGTTGTGAGGGGAGCCGATAAGGCGAGTTGGGTGACGGTGCTACCGGAGAACGCCGGGAACCAGTAATTATAGGCGGAAGGTAGGTGAAGCAGCGTGTCGCGGGAAACGCGACGGTCATTGAAATTCAATGCATAAGCAGGCATGGCTTAGCGCGCCAGCTTACCGTGGAAAACTGGAAAAACTGATGTGTCGTCCCGTCCCGTCAGTGGTGCGTCCCGTCCGTGCTGGATCGCACATCGGCATGACGGTCAAACGAGTGCACTCGAATCATCCAGATGAGGTACTCCCTCCTTGTCAAAAATTATTCCACCACTCATCATCTACCTTGGTTGGTGAGATTTTTGAATTGAGCCCTGCAAACCGGAAAGGAGGTAGTACATGCATGATCCTCTATTTATTCGTGTAGGATCGAGTAGGTCGGATAGTGTACGTGTAGGATCGCATTAACTGATGAACGTTCACTGGGAGATAAGGCATTTACGAATGTTTTTGCTGGCAGTTTCTTCAGATTCGCATGGCATTTTCTTCAGAACAGCTTGTCAGTTTCTTCAGAGGTAGGCATTTTTATTCAAAAAACTGCCACTTCGGATCTTGCGTCGCAACTAAAACTGCCAGGAGCGTATTAGTAGGCTAGCTAGTGATCGATTAGTAACTTGTAAACACTGAGCGAACAGAAATAAGGAACTGCTAGTAACTTGTAAACACTGAGAACACAGAAATAAGGATCATGCTGTGCACTGTAGTCAGAGCCGATCCGTTCGAATGTTCACACGAGACTCACAGGCCTGGCATTGTAATATGTTCACATTAGTAGCCCAAATTCACAACCAACTAGTACGATTCCCATACATAAGATCAACATGTTAATGCATCTCAATGATTCACTGATCATATACAAATATGTAGCTCCAAAAGCAAAGATCTAGAAAAAAACATCTGTTCTTCCTACTAACATGGATGCTTCTCTGGGCCAACATTCAGTACAGAGTGAAAGGCAAATTTGTTTGTGAAGTCTACAATTCCTCTTGCAAATGTAAGTGGTTTCACCAACAGCTAGAAACATGAGAATGAACCACACATGATGGAGGAACATCCACTGCAATATGATTTGGTCTTCTCTCGATCACACGGCGAGACTATTTTTGGAATACAAACTTTAATTTAGGCAAAATGATGCCCATTGTATAATCAGACCAAAGCAATGAAGCACCTAGTGTTGGCCAATAAATAGTACAGCACTACTTTTGTGTAGTCCATGAAGTGACTATCCAATCTTTCTGTGTCTATTTTCAAATGGCACTGCATGGAGTGACTATACTATTATTTTGTGGAGTTCCACCAAAATTGCGGTCACTTTGTTTGTTTGCCAAATAGCAACGGGCAGACATCTGTCTGCACAAATATCAAGCAGCTAGTAAACATATACCCCACCTTGTATTTTCGGTTTAAACACGTCTCTTCCGCTTAGCACCTGTCATATTTTGCACTGGACAATTTGATACTGTCATGTTTTGCCCTGGACAATTTCATATTGAATTGATTTGCTAGTACAAAGCAGAAATATAGCGCATATTCTTCATCAGACCAAGGATATCCATGTTCGCAGTGATGGAAGAGGTGAAATCGATACAACCGAAATTGAGCATCCAATCATTGAATCATGTCCTGCACCTCCAATGTAGGTCCACCCTGCCAATAAATTCACATGCAAACCACTAATATTACTATCTAATGACAGTACAAAAAGAGTAGAAAAATAGTAGCAAACCATGTACCTTCATAATGAACAGCTCATAGTGCCACCAATTGGATATAACGGTTTGGAAGAAAACATGCTCCTAATGTTGAACCATTTGGACTTTTTGTGCAGTTCCACTAAAATCGAGCATCCCTGTTTGCATAGATATTGAAAGTGTGATTACTATAAAAGTGGCACTAGTTGAAGCATAGACTCACAAATATAAGCATTCCAATTTCTTAATGGGAAAAGGTAGCAAGAGTGTTTCTAACCACCTGTTTGAAGGAATAAATAAGGCAACAACGGCTGATGTCAGGAAGGCATACATAGTATTTTCTTAAAAACTGAACCATTCCTGACCTTTCCTCTTCTTTTAAGCATATTTTGTGCAGTTCAACTAAAATAAAATGCCAGCACCGCCTTGACAATTCAGTGACACTGTACAAAAAGAAATGACTTAACATTACATCATGATGTCAGGTATGTAATCGACAGGCATTAGAGACAAACATACAGACCTCCTCCGATAACATAATGAACATTAATTTTAACAAAGGTGTGAATAGCTTTACCGGGATAATTTGAGTGAACTCTACACCCTCTGTTCCTTAATATAAGATGTTTTCGCAGTTCAATTTAAAGTACCCAAACGTCTAGTATTTAGAAAAACAGGTAGTAGTTTTCTTGAGCACATATCTGCGAAAGCTTGCCACACTTTATATTTGTCCATACGCTAATGCAACACCATTCGAATAGTACAAATATACACTAATCCAGTGGCTAGTGCAACATTAGAGTAGTTTTTTTATTACGGGGTACAGTACAATGGTTTTACTGAACAGATTTCCATAAGCTAGCACTGGAAGATTTCTATAAGCATTAACAATACAAAATGTAAAGGTAACAAGTTTCAGCATTGGTATACTAGCTATGCAACAGCATTAAACCAAATACAAAAGTCTGAAGGTAACTAGCATTATTAACTAATGGTAGTATAAAGAAATTGGAAACCATGTACCTTCAAGGTAAATATCATTTCAAACTCGAGGGGACCTCAAAATTGCTATCCCAATCTTGATAATCGATCAAACATAACTTGAACGAACGAATCAAGAGAACAGCCGGAGGAGGAGGTGCCCACTCTTAACCTTTCCTCTTGTCTTCATAATTTTTTGTGCAATTTAACCAAAATAAAATGACATCAGCGCCTTGGCATTTTGGTGACACTATACAAAAAAATGACTTATCTCATGAAAGTGAGGTATGTAATCTATAAGCATTAACAGTGCAAAAATCTGAGGGTAGTACCAAGTTTCATCGTTGGTATACTGGCTATGCAACAACATTAGAATGCCTTAGCTGAAAAATCTTTATTACATCCACAATCAACAGCTAACCCTGAAATAATCCAGTGACATTAAATGGCATTGCTTAAATTTATCGGTGGCATTAGAATGAGTGCGGCATTAGTTAAATGTGGCATCACTTTACCAGTAGCATTGCTTGACTTTACCGCTGGCGTTATACTAACAGCAAAAAAGTGGCAATATGAGCATGGAAGGCCCATTCGGATAGTGGGCGCACCAGTACGATGTACCTCCACGGATGCATAGAGTGGTGAGGGAGGTATTGTTGCCCAGAGCAACAAATATCCAGGCAGCATATGCGGATTACGTCCCATTTTTGTTCTCTTTAGCCACCTTTTTCCTATGTGAGGATAACAAACCGATCGACCTGGTCATTCTCTATTGCGTTGTCAGGCCTTTCTACCCTTTTTCACCCTTTTTCAACCAAGAGACACGAGACTCGTTCCTTAGCTACTGATTTTCCCCTTTTCAACCTAGATGCGGGTTCGATGCCTAGTCTCTTGGACAGTACTTTCTCCCTTCCTTTCCTTATTCAACCCAGACATGGATTAGTCTGCATGAAGTAGGGTTTCCTTTAATAGTGCAAATTAAGGTTTTCGTCTGCGTGACCAGCAAAGCAGAGGATAGCAAATTGGGAAGATGGTGGAGTGGAAAAAGATCCACATGCAGCGACGTGGCAGATGGGGCAATAGAACAAGGGTATGGTTTGAAAAGAGGTAGCATACCTGAGGGTCGGCGGGAAGTGGCTTCACTCGTGGTCGTCGTTCTCCGCACACACTACGGCAGCGAGCTTGGGGACGGAGGCCATCCCGCGCGGGCGCTAGCTCTGAGAGGACGGCCTTGTCGTCAGTGCGTGACCTCGCTCACCGACGATGAGTGCGTCAATGCTGCACGTCCTTTTCTTCCCCGGCGGATCTGTGACCACCGGTGAGGAGGGAGAGAGAGGCCGTCTTTTTTAGATCTGGAGAGAGGGTGATAGTGTGAGAAGCAAGTGGGCAGCCCTTAGCAAGAAAGCGCTGAAGCTCCAGCCTATATATCTTTTTTGATACTAGTACTAGAGGTGGAGTAGTGGTAGAGTAGTTTATATTTTCTCTGCATACAGTACCAGTTAGTCATGCTTCAAAACTGAATGGCACGCCATTAAAAAAATAAAGTCGAGAAATAATGCGGCACCTCGGGCCAACGCGGCCAGATCGCATTTTGCACGAGAAATGACACACCATGTTTCGTTGACATGTGGTCCCATTCCAACATGTCAGTGAGACGACGGCGAGTCCTTTTGTACAATTTCCGAACAGACGTCTATGTAGGCCCGGGCGCCTCTTCCTGTACCGTGGCAACCGTCCACCGCCTCTTCGCCTTTCCCTCTCGATTTGGAACTGTTGTCACACGCTCTTCCTCCCTCCTCCATTTGCCTTCACCCTTCCTTCTGCCATTGTTCGATCGTCTTCTCCATGGAGGGAACCAGCCGGAAACGACCCCGTTATTCTTGCCCCGATCTGAAAGATGACGTGGCAGAGGAACTCATTGATCGGTGCGACTTCATCACCTCGGCTAGCATGACAGGTTCATTCAAGACCATTCTCGACTCAACTAATAACATCATTACAAAGAACACAAGGATCCAGGAGCGGTTTGATCTCCCCTATCTTCTTCGCCATGACCCTGCTCGCTGGTGCGCGAACGACGGAAGCCTCGCCTTGTGCAAGTTGATCCGCTTAATAATGATACGTGTGATGTTAAGATGCCATCACTTGAGAGTAAGGCTTGGGCAGGTGCAAATGGAGATTGGGTTGTTTATATTGGGTGCAACTGCGAGTGGGAACTTGTGAATGTGTACACTCGTCACCGGGTTCCACTTCCAAAAATCTCAGACTGCCCTGAAGTTGAGCACACCGGTATTCTACATACGTTCAAATACGATCATGGTGACTGTCGTCTACGAAAGATAGCAATTTGTCGAGTTCCCAACCGCTCTTGGGGTTATAGGAATGCTTGTGTTGTCGCTATATTCGACAAGCTTGTAGCCGTCCTTCATACTTCGACTCGATGGATATTGCTCAAAAATCAGTTTCTATACACGGATGTGTACTGTGATGCAATTCAATACGAGGGTCTTGTGTTTGCTGCCACCACTTGTGGCACTGTTTTCGTATGGGATCCTTATTGTTTTGGTACGTTTGTCTTCCACTGTAATTATAATTGTTTCATTCACCATGCATGTGAGTTAGTATCCCCGTACTAAGTAACCTTCTTTGTTTCCAAGGTCCTGTCAACATTCCCCCACCGATACTTGGAAATTTTTACTATAACCAAGGGGGAGATGACGATGGTGATGATCACGAGCATGAAGACGAGCAGGCCCTACATACTCAGTGGCGCCTGGCAACTTATTCCGATGGATCACCTCTTCTTGTCTGTATACAGGGCACTGCTGATGTTACCAAGGAAGCAGGTGTTGTCTCCCATGGTCGCACTCTCCGGACCTATTCCAACATCCGTTGCAGGGTATTCGGGATGGATACTAGTGTGCTAGTGCCAGCACCTTCTCCCTGGTTCAATATTGATAGTCTTGGAGAAAACTCGCTCTTCCTTGGACTAAACTATCCACTGATGGTGAAAGGCAATCCAGCTGCTGTTGGCACAACGTTACTACCATTTATGAGAAGCAACTGTATTTATACCTCGGACATTGCTATGCTTCCCTACCCTGGCTATCACAATATGCGTCCTGATATAGGCCGCTTCAGCCTGGATGATGATTCTTGCATTGGTATCGAGATTGACAATAGCTGGCCCTGCCCAGAGAATCACTTCTGGTTCAAAGCAAGCATTTCCAACGCCAAGGAATGGTTGGCCTGAAGTTTATTTCACCGCTTCGTTATTTGTTGTGTGAGAAAAACTTTAGTGTTTATAATGTATCCTTGTTGTCGTTGTGGGTTGATGACCTATTGTACGTAATGCTAAATGATATGCCTGTGATAAACTTACTAAATTTATGAATGGCTTTCGAGTCGCTTCTCAGAGTGGGTGCTGCGACGAGGCAAAAAAAATATTCCCGAATACATAATTGTACGTGCATTGCAACAGGTTATCGGATGAGTCCAATCAACAATAGTACTACTATTTGTACTAGCTTCACATGCTTCGCGCGTCGGGCAGGTGTTTTCACTATAGCTGCGAATCCCATCATCCTAGGTCCTCGGATGAGTCCAATCAACTGTAGAAATTGCATTCTGATGTTTGGGTCCAAACTTTCAAAACTGCTGCACTATCTCTACGTCTACGTATACGTAATACAACAAGTTTTAAACTTGAGACCAGCCGTCCACCCTCACAAAGAACACTTTTTAACCTAGCATAGACTCTAGGAAATTTGGCCACAGTGTGAGGTGGGCCATATGTTAATGTGTTCGCTGTACGTAACCAGCACCTCGAATCCCCGATATATAGTAGGGTGGCATGGGCCAGAACAAGCATTCATGTCCAGGAGTATGGCACACGCCACCAGCATGACTTCCATATGACACCATATTTCTTAGAGTCCGTGCTACAGCTATCTCTTCAACCTCATCGTTTCTCTAACTCAGCCATCGCGCGGCAGGCGAGGTGGGGGTTTGCCGATAGTCGGTTTCCTCAACTGCGGTCCCACTTGTAAGGCCAACTCCGGCACACGACCCCAAACCGATGTCCGTTTTGCACGGATTCTGTCCGTTTGGGTAGGGCAATGGGGTCGTGTCCGGGCCATTTCTCGGATGCGGTGGCCGTGCGCCCAACGCACGGACGCATCCCGGCCGCATCCCGTCCGCGTACATTTTTCTTTGCAAACACATATCTTTTTTTCATCATTGATTTTTGGTACATGGAAATACATCACCAAATTTTGACTATAAAAGCAAGACCAAAGAAAACAAGAACCACAAGAATACATTTTAGAAGATATCCAACTTCCATAACTGCTCCTGTAAGTTGGATTAGTGCCTTCTCGATGCATTCATTGTTGATCTGTGGAGGCTCGATCTTGCGTGCTTCTTTCTTCTTCGAGTGTAAAGAAGTAGACGTTGCTTCCTCGCATCTAGTCTCATGTCTAGCCTCTATTCTATCAACAAGTGCACTAGTTTCATCTCTAGCCTCTATGCTAGCTAAAAGTGCACGAACATCTACTAAATTGCGCTCTATCAATATATCGATGTACTCTTCTTCCCAATACCAAAACTTGCATCCATTCTACACAATAAAATTTTAAGTTAGCACAACTAGTCAAATCCGAGAGCACAACCAAAGCTAAAGTAGCACATATCTTCTTTGGGCAGTCGTCGCACGTAATGAGTGGCTACGGTGCGCCGACGAGCTTTTGGGCCAACACCGAGCCCAGCCAACGGCCATTCATGTATCTGCCGGCGGACCACCGACGGTATAGATCCGAGCGGCTAGAGGAGGAGTCAGTACCTGCATGCGGCCTTGCGGCCTTGCCGGGGCCTTCCGGCCTGGTGCCCGGCCAGTCCATGGCACGGCCTCCCACAGCTGGGCGAGCTCAAGCCCGACCGAATCCGCTCCAAATCCGGCCGCCTGGTGCGCAAAACAGGTAGCCGTGGTTGGGTAGCTCAGGGGCGTCGAGGGCAGTGGGGCTGGGGGAGCGCGCCTCCGAGCTGCACGCGCTGGAGTTGGCCTAAGTGAAGATGCAAGACAGCACGCGTTTCCCTAGCGGTGTGGCGGACCAACCGTGTGGGTGTGCGAAGTGGCTTCGCTCGTGTGGGGGACGGAGTCCATTTTGCACGGGCGCTAGGTCTGACAGGATGGCCTTGTCGTCAGTGTGTGACCTCTGTGGCAACCGTCCGCTTCCCATTAGCCTCTTTGTGTACCGTGGCAACCATCCACCGCCTCTTCGCCTTTCCCTCTCGATTTGGAACTGCTGTCGCATGCTCTTCCTCCCTCCTCCATTTGCCTTCACCCTTCCTTCTGCCATTGTTTGATCGTCTTCTCCATGGAGGGAACAGGCCGGAAACGACCCAGTTATTCTTGCCCCGATCTGAAAGATGACGTGGTGGAGGAACTCATTGATCGGTGCGACGTCATCACCTCGGCTAGCATGGCAGGTTTGTTCAAGACCATTCTCGACTCAACTAATAACATCATTACAAAGAACCCAAGGGTCCAGGAGCAGTTTGATCTCCCCTATCTTCTTCGCCATGACCCTGCTTGCTGGCTATCACAATATGCATCCTGATATAGGCCGCTTCAGCATAGATGATCAGCCTGCGTTGGTCTCGAGATTGACAATAGCTGGCCCTTCCCAGAGGCTTACCTATGGTTCAAAGTAAGCGTTTCCAACACCGAGGATTGGTTGCATTGAAGTTCATTTCATTGCTTGTTATTTGTTGTGTGATGAAAACTTTAGTATTTACTAGAATGTTTTGTTGGAACTAATCCATAATCCAACATGTATCCTCGTTGTCGTTGTGTGTTGATGACTTGTTGTATGTAATGAATGGTACATTTGCATGTGCATGTCATAAACTCAATTTATGAATGGTTTTCGACTCACTTCTTGGAGTGTGAGTACCGTAGTAGTATAGCCAGCATCCGGTTATATGAAGTTGCCACATCACATAGAGCCAACCTATTATTGGAGTATGCTAGCACAATAGTTAGTTCTAGTTAGATCAACTAGAGCTAGGTGTCGCACGGAGGCCGAGAAATATGGTGATAGCGTGACTGCGTGAGGTGGGCTTGTACGTAGTATGATGTAGGCACAGGGCTTGCCATGTTTCCTACTCCTCCGGTCTAAATGTGGAGAAGATTTGGTTGAGTTCTTCCTCCTTTTGCCAACACGTGGTACATCCAGCATCCAGGTCGTGTCATGCAAGAAAATGTAGTGCTAGTTGAAGCCACGTGATGTGCATCTTGGGTTAAACTGTAAATAGAATCTTACTCTTGAGTAACTCCAAAAGCGGCCACCGAAGATCTTTATTGGATTTGTTTTTCATTACCTGCACGTCGAGGTGAAAGATGTGCAGGTTCAGTGGGTCGTCTTGCGTTTTCACTGACATGTGGGACCACATGTGAGCAAACAGACGATGGGCTCTGCGCGTCTGCTGGCTGGCTGAGAAGAGAGAGAGAGAGAGGTGGGCAGTCACAGGGCCACCAGTGCGTCGAAGAGGTTGTCACCATAGAGGCCGTTGAGGGTGGCGGGCATCACAGAGCCTGGGCGCGTGGGCTGGAGGCATACGTCAAGGTCATCCGCGAGCTTCTTGATGACGGTGAACTTGTCCAGGAAGCCAACGAGGACCTCGTCGAACAAGGAGACGAAGCTGTCGTCCAAGCGGCCTCTCGCCCTGGCGGCCTCAAGCATGACCTGGAGACGTTCCTCGGTGCCGCACCGCAGGCCGGCGTCGTGGACCATCTGGCACAGCTGGCTGATGCTCGCGCTCATCGCCTCCATGGGTCTAGCTTCTAGTCAACTGATCTTGCGACTGGAGTGATCACTCTTGCCCTTGGTTAGGGTGCGTAGGTGCGTAGGATTTCGTAGATTGGACTGGCGGGGAGCCTTTATATGAGAAGTGCAGACTGCGTTGCATTCATGTGTGTGTTGGCCATCTACACCTCAGCCCTTCCTCCGTGGGACTGAGCTCCGGTGCCTTAACTGCACCTGCCTTTGGCTGTATGACAGGTGGGCCAGCCACCTGTTGGGCCCACCTGTCATACACCCAAAGGCAGGTGCAGTAAGTCAATGAAGCTGCATCCCCCTCCGTGCCGGTGCAGTATAGTCATCTCACCGGACCTCTAGTTGGGGCAAAATGAGAGAACTTTGATGTTTACTGGATTATTGGTCCCCTTTGCATTTTGCGCCAAGTTTTGACCTTTGATTTAACTAATAAAATGTTAATGCTTGTAACCAAAAATGTTGTGCTAAGTAGTCTCAAGTCATTGAATGCATATGCACCCCACGTCTCCTATTGGGTGATTTCTTTTTTGGGATTATTTGGTTTTCGTAACGTGACTAATGCACCAGTACGGAGGGAGTACAATAGTAGTCTTTGATTGCAATTTTTTGTTGGTAGCTTACCAAGCTGAGCGCTCGGTGAGTGCAATAGTAGTCTGATTGATGAGACTTCAGATTTGAGCCATCTATCGGAAGGGAGAGTGTATAATATCATCGGGACCTACGTTCAAAAACGAATAAAACAATACTCCATGTATTTATTTACAAAGGGAGTAGTATATTTTTTGTGACATGCATTACTAAATATTGCTAGTCAAATACTAAATCCAGACGGACGTGGTAGTACTACTAAATCCAAAGGGTGGTGCTGGACTAGTAGTAGTACTACCAATGTAGTACTAGTACTGTACTACCCGTTGGTCAAATTACTCCTCACAGTGAAGTGACAAGACCCTGCACCGGAGATGACACCTGAGTGTAGGCGCCGTGTTCGGCATACCAAAGTCAGCCTCGCCGTGTGTAGGCACTATCATCATGGCTGTAGAGCTAGCCTGCTTACAACTAGCCGTGTTTGACATAATTTCCCGTGCGTTGCCATGAGTATCTCTACTCTTTTCTTATACGGAGTACGAGTAAGATGCCCGTGCATTGCACGGAACACCAAGATTGGGGGTGGACGGCGCCGGCAGCGGCCATCGTGCCAGATTTTTCCATGGCCTTCAAGATGTGGTGGGGAGGAGATAAGGCTGATTGTGAGAGACAAGGAGTTGTTTGTAAATAGGGAACAAGTGCGGGCATCTTTTTGCAAAACTGCAGAAGTTTGCTTTGTATGCGTCAGATCTAGATCCGACGGCTATTGGTGAAAGATGGCAGGCACACCATCATCACCAACTCAGGACCTCTTTGATTCGCAAGATTTTGAAAACGCAGGAATAGGACACGGCAATATTACAAGTTTCAAACTGATATTACAAATGTTAGGAGTAATGCTGCACCTACGAAGAGGGAATTACTAGGAAGTTTACGTAAGAACTTTTGTTACTTTAGGTGGATGCAGCATTATCGTACAAACTAAAATCCACCGCCCTGACAAGTCACTAATGGCCAAATAAATTTTTGAGTCTCTGGCAACTTGATGTTTCAAAAACATATTCAGCTTCTTGATGTCTACTACGCAACTTTATTCTTGTAGACTCATATTGGGCCTCCAAGCACAGAGTTTTGTAGGACAGTAGCAATTTTCCCTCAAGTGGATGACCTAAGGTTTATCAATCCGTGGGAGGCGTAGGATGAAGATGGTCTCTCTCAAACAACCCTGCAACCAAATACAAGAAATCTCTTGTGTCCCCAACACACCCAATACAATGGCAAATTGTATAGGTGCACTAGTTCGGCGAAGAGATGGTGATAAAAGTGTAATATGGATGGTAGAAATATATTTTTATAAGCTGAATAAATAAAAACAGCAAGGTAGCAAGTGACAAAAGTGAGCACAAACGGTATTGCAATGCTTGAAAACAAGGCCTAGGGTCCGTACTTTCGCTAGTGCAATCTCTCAACAATGCTAATATAATTGGATCATATAACCATCCCTCAACGTGCGATGAAGAATCACTCCAAAGTTCCTATCTAGCGGAGAACATAAGAATAAATTGTTTGTAGGGTACGAAACCACCTCAAAGCTATTCTTTCCGATCGATCTATCCAAGAGTTCGTACTAAAATAACACCAAAGCAAATTCAGATTCGTAATGCTCAATCCAACACAAAGAACCTCAAAGAGTGCCCCAAGATTTCTATCGGAGAAACAAAGACAAGATAATGCATCAACCCCTATGCATAGATTACCCCAGTGTCACCTCAGGAATCCGCGAGTTGAGTGCCAAAACATATATCAAGTGAATCAATATAATACCCCATTGTCACCACAGGTATTCATATGCAAGACATATATCAAGTGCTCTCAAATCCATAAAAGTATTCAATCCGATAAAACGAAATCTCAAAGGGAAAACTCAATTCACAACAAGATAGAGAGGGGAAAACATATGATCCAACTATATTAACAAAGCCCGCGGTACATCAAGATCGTGACATCTCAAGAACACGAGAGAGAGAGAGATTAAACACATAGCTACTAGTACAAACCCTCAGCCCCGAGGGTGGACTACTCCCTCCTCAACATGGTGGCCGCCGGGATGATGAAGATGGCCACCGGTGATGATCTCCCCCTCCGGCAGGGTGCCGGAACGGGGTCTAGATTGGATCTCATGGATACAGAGGCCTTGCAGCGGCGGAACTTCTGATCTAGGGTTACCCCGAGGGTTTTTGGAATATTTGGTGATTTATAGGGCAAAGAGGGGGTGCGGGAGGCCACAGAGGTGGGCACAACCCACCTAGGCGCGCCTGGGCCCCCAGGCATGCCCTGGTGGGTTGTGCCCCCCTCGGGGCACCCCCCAGGTGCTTCTCTGGCCCACTGGATGTCTTCTGGTCCATAAAAAATCCAGAAAAAGTTTCGCGGTGTTTGGACTCCGTTTGATATTGATTTCCTGCGATGTAAAAAACAAGCAAAAACAGCAACTGGCACTGGGCACTGGGTCAATAGGTTAGTCCCAAAAAATGATATAAAGTTGCTATAAAATGATTGTAAAACATCCAAGAATGATAATATAATAGCATGAATACTTCATAAATTATAGATACGTTGGAGACGTATCACTTCTGCGGAGACTTTGTCATTTAGGCTTAGACGCTTGCGGTGATCAGCACACCATTCATTGTTGCGGCAGAGAACGCCAAACCTCATTACCTTGAGCACACTTGCCTCCAGAACAAAGAACCTGGCCAATTTAATCTCAGATGTGCTGCCTCGGTAGTCGATCAAATCAATTTCTGTAAGATGGAGATCAAGGCATTCGATGAGATTGTTATAGTGGAGCACATTTTTCACTTTCGGGTCTTTGTTTATCTGCAAAAGAAGAGAACATATTAGAGCAGCTGGCTGTATAAGATTGCCGTGTCATCAAGAGGTACCAATATCATTCGCTCATATGATAGGGTTGGTTGGCTAGTGATATTTTTTCACTCTCTCTCTCTCTCTTTCTCTTTCCTCTCATTTACCTAGGAGCACGTGAAGAGCTTGGGCATTTGTTGCCTTCCACTATGTGGCCGATGCCATATTTCTCAAAAGTATGCCACATAATACGCATCGATGTCAAATCAAAAGATTTTGGCACCGCTCTAGCGATGTGAGAGAGTTGGCACCGCTGTGCACACAGACCCACATGTATAAACAAATCAATCAAACCAACTACACCAGCCTCTCACTCTCCCAAACAAGTGTTTTTTTATTGCCTCAGTCCTCTCCCTCTCCCACACAAGTGTTTTTTCATTGCATGAGTTAATTTGGCATCGGAGCAAAGTAGGTGATCCAGATTGGGGCACCAGGTGAGCAATGGAGGGGCATCGATGCCAAATGCATCACAAGTGAATTTGGCACGTGTTTTGGCCTACATAGTGGAGGGCCGTTATAGCCCACTTTTGTACTACCTCGTATTTAGTGTAAAATTTTGACCATAGATTTACCTAAGAAAATGCCAATGCATGTCACCAAAAATTATACCATTTGAAATTATGTTCAAATACAAATCCAACGATATAATTTTTAGTGACATGCATTAACATTTTGTCAGTTAAATCTATGGTCAAATTTTGATACTACAAAATAGGAAGAGTAAACCAGGACGGAGGTAGTACTTGCTCTTAGGGTAACCAAAGAGTTACTAGTCTAAGTTACTTGCCACTATGACTAGCCTAGGCTACTAGTAGTACAACAAAAAAATGATGCAGGTGATCACGTGAGAAAAAAAATACTCAAAACATTTCTTTCGGTGCAGTGCGTAGATGCAGTTTTGAACACTACACTTGTCATCGTAATTTGGGAAAATTACGAAAAAATTGAGCTACGTTGTGATTACCGTTTACTAATAGAAAAGAAGTTTCACCTCGATGAGTAGCTTCTCCATGCACGGAAAGCATGTAAGGAATCCAACAACTTGATCCAGATTGGGGCCGATAGATTTTATTGCCAAGATCTTCACTGTGCGCATAGACTGGGTCAAGCTTGTGGGAATCATTTTCTGGATGACAGTCATAAATACAACAAGAAGAAATTTAAAAATGTGAACTTCAAGAAGACGGAGAAGAGTACCTAAACGATTATGGATCCAATAAAGAGTTCGGAGAATTTTGCAGACGAGTACACCAACGCTGTCAATTTCGACGCGTCAATGACCTTGATTTTTGTTGGACCTTCTAGATTAGATACAAGCAATCTCTCAAGGAAAGGCACATTCTCAATGACCATAACGTGGAACAGCTGGAGTGATCTCTTCCCAATTGATGTCTTGTTACAGGGCCAGCAAGACACATAAATCCATCGGAGATTCGTTGAGGCAATGTGGAGGCTAATGAACCTGTGGATCTGCTGAAGACGAAGGTACTCGAGCGCAGTACAGCTGCGGAGCAGGTGCTCCATAGCCTTCTTCGAGATGCCAATGTCGAAGAGGTCGAGCTACTTAAGTTGAGGGAGAAGAAGGGCGGGCGCGGCATTAATCTGGGGAAAATAGCAGGAGCTGAAGCTGGTGCGGCGCAGCGTTGGCGTCAGGCGGAGCGCGGATGGCGGTAGAGAGCTACATCATCTAGCTTCAAACCTGAGCTCCTCAAGCTGATCTAGGGCGGGAGATAAGAACCACTCGTCGAACTTGGCTTGGACCTTGCAGTTGGTACTGAACATGCGGATGTCAAGGCGTCTGGCTGGCCCAGGGTGCGATGAAAGGATCTTCGAGACTGCGGCCATGCGTTTGCAATCCCCGTCGCAGAGGCAGCTGTCGACGGTGAGGTTGATGGGGACGCGGCGCCAGAGGGGGCGCCACCGCCGGGAGAGCAGGGAGGTCCGCACGGCAGATTTGGTGGGGAGGAGGCCGATGATGAAGAGCAGCATGTCGTCGGGGAGGCTGCTGATGAAGTCCAGGCTCGCCGGATGCGGTTTTGGCTCGAGCCGCCTCCGCTTGTTGGTTGCCTCGCCGTCCATCTCAGCCGGCGGTGACGCCGGTGTACACGTGTGCTGGTGTGTATTGTGTGCTGGGTGTGCGCGAGTGCGTCCTTCTGTGCATGCCGCCGCGCCGTGGTGAAGTGTGCGCGAGTGCGTCCTTCACGCAGAAGAAGTGTGCCCTCAATTTACTAGCGTGCGGGGTGCTACCCCGAGTGTTTCAACTTTGTTTACTTCACCGCGTGTCAGATGGACCTCTAGTTTACTTATTTTCACCCACTGCCACATGGGCCAGCACACGAAGATAGAGAACACGAGCTGACAAGGCAGCATGTGGACTGGTTGACCGGTCAAATAAACAATATACGGAGCTATACGCTGACACGGTGACCGTATAATCCCTCGGTATAGAGAGTTCGAGTGAGAGGGGAGGCCCATGAGAGATAGTAGAGAGAGAGAAAGAGCTACTCCCTCCATTCGATAATGTAGTGCCTACATTTTTTTTAAAGTTGAACTTTTGAAACTTTGACCAAGTTTATAAAGAAATTACTTATATCTACAATACCAAAGATAAATGATAGTATGAAGTAATTACATGTTGTGATGAATCTAATGATCGTTCCAGATGTAAATGTTTTTCTCCACATATACCTGGTCAAACTTTTCTGAGGTTTGACTTTTCAAAACATCCATATGCTTATGGACGTGAGAGAGTACCTAACTAGAGAGAGAGAGTGTGTGTGTGAAATAGAAAGAGTGACTGAAAAAATGTGTGTGTGTGTGTGTGAAAGAGACATGGACAACACACGATAAAAGTAGAGAAAAAGCCTGCGTGTCTTATGCAAACATATCACACATGCATCTTCGACAGCGGAAGCGAGGTGAGGATATAGTGTGTGGTTGTTTGCAACCGAGAGAGAAAGACCCCTAGCACGTGGCCAAGAGAGGTCTGACAAACAAGGGAGAGAGGTCGAGAGAGACGTATGGAGAAAATGCAGACATGGGGAGGAGAGACTGTATGTTTGTGATAGAGAGATCCCCTGGAGATCGTGATGGGACTACATGGGTGGGAGATCGAGTGACAAGGTGTGTGCGCGATAGAAGATACCCCGAGAGATATCGAGATAGATGTATGGATGGAAGGAAACAATGCGTGTGTTCCTGATGGCTAGTGAGAGATAGTCATACTTAGGGGGGGAGTGCGTGCGCCTATGATGGAGTGAGGGATTATGGTACTTAGGGGGGTGCATGTCACATAGAGAGAGAACAAGGGCGGAGAGTGTTAGATGGGTCTATGTAGCACGAGCGAGATATGTGTATGTGTGAACCAGGGAGATATAAAGTTTGAGAGAGATAGAGGAGCCCCGATACGACTGAGTGGGCGTCACATAGCTGAGAGGGGGAAAGAGATATTCCATCCGCTCGATAATGCAGTGCATATAAATTTTTTAGAAGTCGAACTTTGGAAACTTTGACCAGGTTTACGCAAATATTATTTATATCTACAATACCAAAGATACATCATACGAAACTACATCTCATGATGAATCTAATGATATATGTTTGCCGTTCTAGATGTAAATGTTTTTTCTCCACGTACATGGTCAAACTTTGTGATGTTTGACTTTTCAATAAATCTATATGCTATGGACCGAAGAGAGTGCCTAAGTCGAGAGAGATCAAGTGCGTGTGAAGAAGAATGAGTGAGTGAGTGTGCAAAAAGAGTATGTGTGTGAAAGAGAAAGGGACAACAAACTATAAATTAGAGAGAGAGTGTGTGTTCATTTCTTATGCAAACATATCACGCATGCATCTCCGAGATAGAAAAGCGAGGTGAGGAGATACATGAAGATAGCTAGTGCGTGATTGTTTGCAACGGAGAGAGACACCCCTATAGCACATGTCCAATAGAGGTCTGGCCAACAAGGAACAAAGGTTGAGAGGGATGCATGGAGAAGATGGACGCATGGGGAGGGAGAGAGGGTGTGTTTGTGATAGAGAGATCCCCTCGAGATCGTGAGGGGACTATATGGGTGGGAGATCGAGGGACGAGGTGCGTGTGCGATAGAAAGATGCCCCGAGAGAAATCAAGATAGACCATGCACATGTTTGTGATGGAGACTAAGAATTAGCTAGTCATATACATATAGGGGGGACTGCGTGTGCCTACAATTGAGTGAGAGACCATCATACTTGGCTAGGCGTGAGATTGTGTGTGTGTGCGTGTGAGATGGAGAGATAATGAGGGAGAGAGATAGAGTTTTAGATGGGTCTATCGAGTGCGAGTGAGATATGCATGTGTATGTGTGACCCAGGGAGATGGAGAGTTTGAGAGAGAGAGAGGGAAGAGCTCCGAGACGGCAGAGTGGTGCTTGAGAGAGTTACGGGCAACGAGCCAGGGAATTTGTGTGCGTACGATGAGTGCACCCAAGATATTTAGCTTGGACTAGATAATCATACATAGTGTGCGAGAGAGACCTATACATGGAGTGTGCATGCGAACTAGAAAGACCCCCCCCCCCCCCACACACACACACAAAGAGAGAGAGAGAGAGATAGGGAGAGAGGGAGAGGGACCAACAAGGTTTGTGTTTGGATGCGTGCGATAGAATTGAAGATTGTAGGCGAGAGAGAGAGAGAGCAGGAGTCCAGGAGAGGGGGAGGTCGCGTTTTATGCATCAACGACTGATATAAACCATGTTTCGATATAAACTTGCATTCAAATATTTAAATTTTAGAACATGTTGTTTGCAATCCACACATGAACAGAGATATGCGTATCAAACAAGTTCATTAATTTGACTTTCAACATGTTCATGGAGTACTATAATACTGTACAACATGCTACTCGATTGAGGTGTTCAATTTTGGATTTAGTTCACTATTTTGACCTGGTGAACGAGCTATTTCATTGAATCGAGATATTTCATTTTGGGTTTGATTCCCGTTTTTGAGTGGGTCAACTATTTGTCATACAGTAAATCGTTAGCAACGAGCATGTAAAAACACATTGGTCCCAAGCAACATCTCTCCATCTAAAAAAGAAGTGGCAAGCTAATATTTCAAAATTTGATTCGAATCGACTTGGTAAGTTAGACATGGATGCTCGTTCTCCCAAAATTTGAACGAACCGCTAAACACCCTCTGCTCGATGGAATTCGCCCGAGCAAATAAATGGGAGACGCGAAATTACCGGCCTATCTGGGACACGCATCAATTGGCCCGTTGTACATCGAGGGTAGGTTCATAACTTCATCCAAGCACGCCTTCTCCTCGGCCGAAATGACATGTGCTGAATAATTCATAAACCATGGGCGGCAAAACACCCTCTCCTCGCCCGAAATCGCTCGCGTCGACTATTTCAAAACACACCCTCCTTGCCCGAAATAGCTCGCACCCACTATTTCAAAACACGCCCTCCTCGCCCGAAATAGCTCGCGCCCACTATTTCAAAACACGCCCTCCACTCCCGAAATCGCTCGCGCCCACTATTTAGGAGAAGCAAAGTTACTCTACTATCCCCGACCCTCAGTACACAGACCCAAGCCTAGAAGCCTAAAGGCAGGGGTAGAATTGTAACTTCCCCCCACATTTCAGACAAATGCGTTCGTAAGACATGGTTCCCCCTCACAATTCCCCATTCATACCTCGTGGGTGCCAAATCACCTTCTCCCCGGAAGCTCCCTTCTCCCCAGCCACGAAACCTCAGACCCTCCTCCATGGCACCCCCACCGCACCAAATTCACCGCCGCCCTCCTCCCCAATGCCGGAGACGATGTTCGTTTGCCGTCGTGCACTGGGCCGTGTGCCTCTTACTCCGTGTTGCCGGAGCTGCCTCGACGACGGCCGCGTGAACCGTACCGGAGCCGATTCACCCCCGTCGTTGTGCACAGCGCCGGAGCGGCTCCAACTTCGGATGCACCCAGGGCCCCGGCGCTGCTTCCCCATAGCCGTCGACCGTCGCGACATCTCTGCTTTCCTGCCGCCGGCAGCCACCGCAACCGCGCCGGCCTCACCGACTCGGCAGCTGGAGCTGCCTACTTCACCGGGCCGCAAGATAGGTCGTACCCTCATCTCAAATCACTTTATTTAGGCGTCAGTTGTCTGAATTTTTATTCTGGGCTAATCGAGTCCCAATGGGAAGCAACACCCCTCGAGGCGGCGGAGCTCCTAGGCTGCCGGTTGGCTGGTGTCTAACATAAGGGTGCGGGGGCGTAAGTTCGCCGCGGAAGCAGCGCTTAGATGGCTATCTTAGAGTTGCGTGGGTTGAAGGTACTGTCGCCGCCGGATCTGGATGACGGCGAGTCTTTGTGGATTGGCCGGGGCGGCGCAACCACGGCAGTGCGGTGGGGCGGGGAGCGGGGTTTTGGTCGGAGCTCTCGCGGCGACAGACGGCGGAGGCAAGCTGCTCTGCCGGTGGTTGCTGGCTCTTCGAGGAAGATTCTGAACAGTGTCAGCCGGGAGGCACAAGACAGCCTTCAAGCCATCCGGCGTAGATCGGACAGTACCAAAATAAAATAAAATCGTGTCACCCCAATTTAGTCTTCAGTCAACAGACGTGTGACCACTCTCGTACCTTACTGTTGATCTCTTAGGGTATTTCTTCAGATCAGAGATATGTGTCGTTCTTAACATTATGCATTTTCTGCATCTTCAGCCACACCGTCTTCCGACTCACCACAGCTGCTCCAACAAGGGAAGCATACACCAGAAGGGAGCTATAGTCCCCACTCAACAGTTCCCTGCATCGAATGCACGTGCCCGACATGGACAGGCACAACAACTGCAGGGCCATCGACAAGTCAGCACATGATGCTCACTCCTATGGATGGCGGCCAGATAGGTTGTACCCTTATCTTACTTGTGTGCAACATTTATGGCTTTGTTATTCATCTAAGCATGGAAAATAGATTATCACATTTCACTGTATATTCATGCTGATCTCTTACGGGTCTTGTTCAGGAGTTAACGTTGTTACATAGTTCAGCTAAGAAACTTGTTCTTTAGGTAACGCCATTCCATAGTTATCATCCATCAGCGAATGCTATCCCACAGGCTGGTGATTATAGTATTATACCACTTCTAGTATTACCTATGTTGTTCTTTAATACTTTTGTGTGCCATCTAGTTAATCTCGAGTACAAATGATACATATTCTGTAGCTTTCATCTGTGTTCTCCCTTTAGTTTTTGAGACCTATTACTGCTAGTTAACCCCAGTCCTACTATTTATGTCGTCTCCTACAGGCACTCATTACATAAATCTAACTACTAGTTGTCTTCCATGCATGTCAGATATAATTGCACACACTGATTTATCCACAAGAACCTCACGGAGCAATGTAACGGCCAACAAACTTGACGTCAATGATACCCAATATGATGGAACATGTAAAGGCAGTTCTTCAGAAGACTTGCAGAAAGATGATGAATCCTATTCACCCCACAAGGTCCTTGCTCTAACTTAGCCCGTGATATGGGTACAGCATGCATATAATGTCCTGGAGTGCATCTACTCTGTTGCAATGCCATGTGCTTAGCCTGCTAATCATGCATGTAAATATGTCATGCCTTCCTATTTTTCAGTACCTATTCCATTCATGATAACATGTTTTCAAATTCAAGTATTGTCATTCTACTCTATCGCAATGCCATCTACTTAGTTTGGACATCATGCTTCTGAATATCTTATGCATTGTTATTCATCAGTATGTACTTCATCTGCCTACCATACCATGTTTTTTTTACATTGAAGTGATGTTCTAGTGGTCTGTTGCAATGCCATCTTAGTTTCCCAATCATACACGCATATGTTGCCATAGTGTTTTTCTGTATGTATTCCGCTAGCATACAGTTTTACATTCAACTAGTAATTTTTTACACTGTTGTCCTGTCGTATCCCTAGCTCTTACATCATACTCCCTCCGTCTGGATTACATCTCGTAGAAATGGATAAAGATGGATGTATCTAGAACTGAAATACGCCTAGACCCATCCATTTATTTCCAGATGGAGGGAATACATGTCAATATGCCATGCCTTTCTATTCTTCAGTACCTATTCCATCTCTCTGTTGTAGCATGTTTTATAATTGAAGCACCATTCTTCTATATAAGGCATGCAAGGGGAAGACGGCTATGTTAGAATCTGAAGGGTTACAAACAAGGTCTTTGCAAAAGATCCAAACGCCAGGAGATAGTAAACCAACTCCAGTTTTCATAGATACTGCTCCAGCAAAGAGAAACCCAACTCCTACTGATAATAAGCAGATTCCAGTGGCCAAAGAACTAGTCCGCTCCAGTCCAGCAAAAATATGTCAACTCCATTCTAAGAAGCATGTGCGTATCCTCGCATCATGAAATTTTATAGCATTCTGATCATATTTTCTACATGTTTCTTACCCATCTCTCTTTTAGAAAATAAGCTTAAATGATAGAAGATTTTCTGCACTGGGATCGTATTCGAGGAAAGTATCTTGCGAGAATTCTTTGTGCTCCAATGCTGATGTAAGTACCTGTTGTATATCACTATATTTTTACATCAGCATGTATTTTTTTAATCGGCGTGAATCCAACCTTTATCTGATCTAAATTTAGTTGTAGCAAAATGTATAATTAAAGGCGACAATGTTGATTTTTGTAAGGAAAACTGCCTGGTAGTTTTGCATACTGAGCTGCATGAGTGTACTATCTCATATCATGCACATTACTGAATTGTAGTGCTGCTCTGGTTGCCCATTCATTCATTGTGTCAATGTTGCTTTCGTATTACCTTACCTGGCTGATGATAGCTGTGCCATATTGTGTTAATTTGGTGTAGGCTGGTGTGGTCTGGTTGCCCAAACATTCGTTGTGTCAATGTTGCTTTCCTATTATCTGACCTGGCCAATGATAGCAATGCTAGTGTGTTAATTTGGTGTAGGCTGCTGAAGATAAGAAGACAAACTCTGAAAACAGCAAGGCAACCCCATTGTTTCTTTCCAATAAATCTAGGCCAGGTAATATGGCAATAACTCTTGATTAATCTGTTCGGTTCCCCTCCTAATTTATGTTATGATGCAGTGGTCGAGACACTCTCCACTATCAATAATACAAGCCTGCCAAAATCGCCATCTGAATCTGTTTAGTTTCCTCTGTCTTGAATGCAATGGAAAAAATGTATGTTTGTGAACCAATTACTAGCTGAAGCAATGATGGAAATGGTGGAGGAATCAGAGGTGCACATTCTTGCGCAACAACAACTGATCAATGTTTTCAGAGACAGTGTAGCAAAGCAGGAAGAACTTGCCCACATGCTTATGGGTGTCATCCACGCTGAGGTTGTAGATTGTGACGTTGTAGATCGTTAGGTTCTGTTCATTTATTTGCACTGGCATCAATATTTGATTGCCCGGTGGATGTAATTTCCTGTAATATATGCTGGATGTGCAACGTTTTTCCCTGTATGCCGTACCTTTGCTTAGCGCGCCTCGCATTCCAGCTAACTGGTCGCTAGGAAGCTAAAAAAGCAGTGAAATTATTAGTTAGCACGAACAGTCATGGGCCCTATATGAAGGAAGCAGCCCACTGCCCTTAATGGGCTTCCCTAATGGGCTCGCAGGGGCCAAAATTCTCATAGGCCTTTGATTGATCGGTTGGTCCTGTGCATAATTGCTAGTCGTAATGGGCTCAAATTATCTAATTGGGCCTACAGACATGTTCGAACTTTAGTGGGCCCATTAAGTTAATGGGCCGTTACGAGGCCGAAAGTTAATGCTCGGCCCTGTTACCTCCTGGGTCGTTAACAGGCCGACATCGAAGCGGGCAACAGGTGGGCCCATTTGATTTCACGGGTCGTTAACAGGCCGATACTAAGGTCGGGCTACATATGGCCCAACTATACTGTGGGCCTTTAGCAGGCCGAAAGAGACAGCGGGCTCGTACTGGACCATGAAGAGCATGGGTTGCTAAGAGGCCGAAAGTCAGGTCGTACTGTATATGGCCCAACTATGTTGTGGGCCTTTAGCAGGCCGAAAGAGAAACCGGGCTGGTATTGGACCATGAAGAGCATGGGCCGTTCAAAGGCCAAAACTCAGGTCCGACTGCAAATGGCCCAACTCATTTATGGGCCGTCAATAGGCTGAAAGACACACCGGGCCGGAAATTGGCCCAACACTTAAATGGGTCGCTAAAAGGCCGAAAGACGTACATCCTGAAAATGGGCCCATCCCTTGAATGGGCCGTTAAAAGGCTGAAACCACACCGGGCCGATATTGAGCCCAAATATATAGCGGGCTGTTAACGGGCTCGAACTGACGATGGGCTGCAATGGTGTCAAATCGTTAGCGGGCTGTTGACGGGCCGAATAGGCATATCTCGTATGGGCCGTGGGCTTAAATGGACCTGACACAAGTAGGCCTTATATGGGCCGGCATGCTAATTTTTACTGGGCCGGCCTTTTTCACCGGAATGGGCCACTGTTGGGCCTTGCCACGTGTCGACGTATCATAGGCGCCTCCCGTACTATGAGTGGATGACATCTGTCCCAACGCTGAGCCGACTCGTGGACCCTTCGGCGAATGAGAATTTTACACGTGGAAAATCCCCATTGGTCGGGGCTATTAACGGGTTATCAGATACAAACCGGAACCCGATAGCTTAACGGCGACCCGTTATGGTGGATGCCACGTGTCGGTTACCCTTGACGAAAGCAATTCTATGACGCGCGATTTATCGTCATGGAAGTGGACACTTCCGTGATGATAATTTTGGCAATGTCATGGAACACTTCTACGACAGCACAGGTATGACTATCTTGATTCTGTCATAAAATCGTCATGGATGTACATGCATGACAGAAAACGTGACCTACTGTGACAAACACGTATCATCACGGAAGTGTATTTTTTTGTAGTGATTTCTTCTCCGAAACTTTGGTTTGGTTTGGCCAACTAGCTTGAATTTTCTTGTCATGGGAAGAGGTGCTTTGTGAAGGGTTCGATCTTGCAGTGCTCAGTCTCAGTGACAGAAAGAGACATGACACGCATGTATCGTTGCTATTAAGGATAACAAGGTGGGGTCTATTCCTACATGAATACATCTTGTCTACATCATGTCATCGTTCTTATTGCATTACTCCATTTTTCCATGAACTTAATACAGTAGATGCATGCTGGATAGCGGTCGATGTGTGGATTAATAGTAGTAGATGCAGAATCGTTTCGGTCTACTAATCTTGGACCTGATGCCTATATACATGATCATTGCCTTGAATATCGTCATAATTATTTGCTTTTCTGCCAATTGCCCAACAGTAATTTGTCTACCCATTGTATGCTATTTTCTCGAGAGAAGCCTCTAGTGAAATCTACGGCCCTCGGGTCTATTACCTATCATACTAAAACCAAAAATACCTTGCTGCACTTTTTCTTTCTGTATTTTATTTTGTGTTTTAGTTAGATCTATTTATCAAATCTCATACAATTTAATCTATCTCAATACCGAGGAGGGATTGACAACCCCTCTTACGTGTTGGGTTGCAAGTTTTTGTTGTTTGTGTGTAGGTGCTGTTTACATAGTGTTGCTTGGTTCTCCTACTGGATTGATAACCTTGGTTTCATAACTGAGGGAAATACTTACCGTTGTTGTGCTGCATCATCCCCTCCTCTTCGGGGAATTACCAACGCAGATACAAGCAATCAGGAAGAATTACCAACACAATTACCAACGCCGGGGAGGCATCATAAACATCTATCAGGTTCCTAAGCACAAACTCTCATCTCCTTGCAATTACTTTATTTGCCATTTGCCTCTCGTTTTCATCTCCCCCACTTCTAAAATGTTTTTTGCAAAAATATAAAAATATTTTTTCGTTTGCCTTTTCCTTGTTTGCCTTCTTGTTTGTTCGCCCACTTTATCATTATGGATTGCTCCTCCCTTGCTACGTGCACCCCTGAAAATGAAGTTCTCAATTTCAAACAAAGGGGAGGAGAAAATTTGAGAGATGCTTGGTTTAGGATTTGCAACGCTCATAATAGATCAAGTCGTAAGCAATCTACTAGCGTTCTCCTTCGAAATTTTTATTTGGGAATCACCACTTGGTATAGATTTGTGCTTGATACTATTACCAGAGGGAATTTCTTGATGTGTCCCTCTATGTATGCTTTTAATGCTATGGGAAATTTAGTGGGATCACCACCTATCATTATCAATGAAACGCTTTTAACTCTTGAGCATGTTATGCAAAGGCTAGATGCTATTGAAAAGAAAATGCTCATCGTAGAACATATTGAAAATTTGGATAAAAAGATCCAAGATCATGCTAATCAAATTGGGTCGGGGTTAGGAGATACTCTCAAATTACTAAAATAAAAAAGACCCGTAGTTAACGAAAGGGTAGAGGAGAGCCCATCTCGGATTGATGAATTGGAAGAAATTTTTAGTAACTTGAGCTCGGCTTTTTCTTTCGTTAAAACTATTGAAAAAACTCCTACTAGTAAGAATTGAAAGGCTACTCATGCTCCTAAGAACAAGGGTGACGCTTCTAGTAGCAACAATGAAGGTCTTAAAATGATTAGAATTTACCCCAACTTTATTGAAGTGATGAAAAACCTACTTGCAATAATGAATTCTTCAAATTTATTCCTAGGAGAATGATTATTGAAAATATGCATGCTAGATCTCTGAGGAATTATGGTTGTGTGATTGAGTTGGAAACCAAAGAAGACAATACTTGAATCTATGCATTATGCCTAGCTAGGGGCGTAAAACGATAGCGCTTGTTGGGAGGCAACCCAATAGTTATCTTTGAATTTTTTGATTTTCTTTCTGTTTTTCAATAAATATGCAATTATACTTCTGTTATGATTGTGTTTTAGTGTCTTAATTAGTGTTTGTGCCAAGTAAAGCCTTTAGGATTATGTTGGATGATAGTTGATTCGATCATGTTGAAAAACAGAAACTTTTGCGCCCAGTTCTACAATTTTATAAATTCACAAAAACGTGTTTTTGATATGATTTTTTTACACAGGATTGATATACAAATTTCCCACATCTTCCTAATTTTTCAGAATTTTTATAGTTACATAAGTATGAGAAAAATTCGAGTCTTTATAGACTATTCTGTTTTTGACAGATTCTGTTTTCGTTGCATTGTGTGCTTATTTTGATGAATCTATGGATTGTATCATGGGGTATAAGCCATGGTAAATTTAGAATACAGTAGGTATAATGAAATAACAAAATATGAATGTGTTTGCAACAGTATTTTAAGTAAACATTGTATTTCTTATACTAACGGATCTCACGAAGGTTTTTGTTAAGTTTTGTGTGATTCAAGTTTTCAAGTTTTGGGTGAGATAATGATGGATGAAGGAATAAGGAGTGAAAATAGCCTAAGATTGGGGATGACCATGGCACCCCAAGGTAATATTCATGGAGAACCAAGCAACTAAGCTTGGGGATGCCCCAGAAGGCATCCCCTCTTTCTTCTAACGACCATCGGTAATTTTACTTGGAGCTATATTTTTATTCATCACATATCATGAGTTTTGCTTGGAGCGTCTTGTATTATATGAGTCTTTGCTTGTTTTGCTTTTTAGTTTGCCACAATCATCCTTGCTGGACACACCTATTTGAGAGAGCCATAGTGATGCCATGATTTGTTAGAATTGCTCTATGTGCTTCACTTAAATTTTTTGAGCTATGGAATTGCTTTAGTACTTCACTTATATCTTTTTGAGCACGGTGGTGGTAGAATTTTAAAGAAATATCGTCTCATGGTTCACTTATATTATTTTGAGAGATGAAAATTTTGAAGAAATATTTGTGCTCTTGTTCTTCACTTAAATTTGTTTGAGAGCTTGTTATAAGCAATGGTAATATATGAAACTAGTCCCAAAGTGATAGATATTCAAGAGGGATAATAAAAACTATCATGATGATCATTGGATATTAAAACTTGATTCCTTGCAATAGTTTTGCGATATGGAGATAGCAATATGTGAGTCATGTTGGTGAGTAATTATGCTTTAGTAAGAATATTGGTGTTAAGGGTTGTGATTCCCTATGCAAGCACGAAAGTCAATAGTTATGCAATGAAGTTACATCCTACTTGTGGTGCATTATTCGGTGTTAGTTATGCTTAATGCTCGCTTATGATTGTTTTCGTTTCTTGGTTGGTTGCTTCTCAATCTATTTGCTAGCCTTCCCTTGTACTAAGCAGGAATACTGTTTGTGCATCCAAAATCCTAAACCAAGTTGTGCCAAATGAGTCCACCATACCTACCTATATGCGGTATTTCCATGCCGTTCCAAGTAAATTTGTATGTGCCAACTCTAATTTTCAGAATGAATTTCCTTTTTGTGTGCCCGTACTGCTAATGAAGCGGCAGGGGGTGGCCGATATTTTCCATGCTTGGTATGTTATTCTCAAGTTGAGTGTTTATTCACTTGTCATTGCACGAGATTGTGGCCGGTAATAGGGATGCCCAGTCCCGAAATGAAAAAGAAATTTACTTTATGTTGTCAAATAATAAATTCCTTGGAAAGTGTAGGTATGGAAGGCACCCGTGGATACGGCTAGCCATGGATTGTGAAAACATGGTGAAAAAAGGAATACACTTTATTTTATGTTTGGGAACCGCCTATGATTTACCTAGCATGGAAGATATTGGGAATTCTCGATCGTTTTCGTTGACGGGAAAAGAATGCCTCTCAAAACAATTTTATCTCTCAATTTAAGATTTGAGCTCTAGCACCTCTACAAATCTCTGCTTCCCTCTGCGAAGGGCCTATCTATTTAATTTTATGCAATTTTTATTTTTATTGAGTCTCCATCTTCTCTTATAAAGCACCAACTAGGGAACACTATTATCATACTTGTGCATTGGATGTAGCTAATATTTGAGTGTGTTTCATGAATGGATCAATGATTGAGCATAATGGGCTAGGGATAGCTTTCTTTAGTGTTGATATTTTGAAATAAATGGTTGCTTGTTGATATGCTTGAGTATTGAGGTCTTCATGTCAAATTATAGATTATTGCTTTGAATCATCTCAAGTACAAATGTCCATGCTACAAAAGAAAAGAATATGTGATGAATATGATGGGTAGCATTCCACATCAAAAATTGTGTTTTTATCATTTACCTACTCGAGGACGAGCAGGAACTAAGCTCGGGGATGCTGATACATCTCCAACGTATCTATAATTTTTGATTGTTCCATGCTATTAAAGTATCAATCTTGGATGTTTTATACTCATTTATTAGCAACTTTATATCATTTTTTGGGACTAACCTATTGACATAGTGCCCAGTGCTAGTTGTTGTTTTATGCTTGTTTTTTTACTTTGCAGAATATCAATACCAAACGAAGTCCAAATGCCACCAATTTTTTTGGTGAATTTTTATGGACAGAAGACACCCAGGGAGCAAAAGAAGTGCACGGGAGGAGGCCCATGGGGCCCACTAGGCACCAGGGCGCGCTGGAAGGCCCAAGCGTGCCCTGGTGGGTAGTGGGCACCACAGGAAGCTTCTCCATCGCCATCCACCTCTATAAATACTCTAAAATCCCAAAAACCATAGGGGAGTCGACGAAACACTTTTCCAACCGCCGCAAGTTCCAAAACTACGAGATCCAATCTAGAGGCCTTTTCCGGCACTCTGCCGGAGGGGACAATGATCACGGAGGGGTTCTTCATCATCCTTGTTGCCCCTTAGATGATGCGTGAGTAGTTTACCACAGACCTATGGGTCCGTAGGTAGTAGCTAGATGGCTTCTTCTCTATTTTTGATCTTCAATACAATGTTCTCCTCGATGTTCTTAGAGATCTATTTGATGTAGTGACTTTTTGCGGTGTGTTTGTTGGGATCCGATGAATTGTGAGTTTATGATCAGATCTATCCATGAATATTATTTGAGTCTTTGCTGAACTCTTTTATGCATGATCTTTATAGCCTCGTATTTCTTCTCCGAAATTTTGGTTTGGTTTGGCCAACTAGATTGATTTTTCTTGCCATGGGAAGAGGTGCTTTGTGATGGGTTCGATCTTGCCGTGCTCAGTCTCAGTGATAGAAAGAGACATGACACGCATGTATCATTGCTATTAAGGATAACAAGATGGGGTCTATTCCTACATGAATAGATCTTGTCTACATCATGTCATCGTTCTTATTGCATTACTCCATTTTTCCATGAACTTAATACACTACATGCATGCTGGATAGCGGTCGATGTGTGGAGTAATAGTAGTAGATGCTGAATCATTTCGGTCTACTAATCTTGGACGTGATGCCTATATACTTGATCATTGCCTTGTATATCGTCATAATTATTTGCTTTTCTGTCAATTGCCCAACAATAATTTGTCTACCCATCGTATGTTATTTTCTCGAGAGAAGCCTCTAGTGAAATCTACGGCCCCCGGGTCTATTTCCTATCATATTAAAACCAAAAATACCTTGCTGCACTTTTTCTTTATTTATTTTATTTTGTATTTTAGTTAGATCTATTTATCAAATCTCATACAATTTAATCTATCTCAATACCGAGGAGGGATTGACAACCCCTCTTACGCGTTGGGTCGCAAGTTTTTGTTTTTTTTGTGTGCATGTGCTGTTTACATAGTGTTGCTTGGTTCTCCTACTAGCCTTGGTTTCGTAACTGAGGGAAATACTTACCGTTGCTGCGCTGCATCATCCCCTCCTCTTCGGGGAATTACCAACGCAGATACAAGCAATCACACAACTCTTCAACCATTTCTCATATCCTTCCCTAACCTGTTTCTCAATGTTTCTTGGATTTTGCGCCAGTTACTCCTCTTCATACATGTTGTAGAGCATAGTGATTGCGTCAAACATCTAAATATATAAGAATATGTTGCAAGTTTAGTAGATTATGATGTATATGTTGTAGTACTTAGCACTTACTCGGTATAAGGCTGAATCTCAGGACAATTATTCAACATATACCAAACCATTTTGTCCAAATATTTAGCCTTGTCATCTTGTCGACTCTTCCCTATTACTCGAACAACAGGATCGAAAACATTGAGCTCAGGATTTTTTACGCCCACCTTTTTGCTAGGCTGATCAGCTATTTCGATGTATCTTGAGCAGAATGTCAACGCTTCTGTAGCAATGTAGGCCTCTGCAATGGAACCCTCAGGTTTATCTCTATTCCTAACACAACCCTTGAAAGTACCTAGTCACCTTTCAATAGGGTACATCCATCCATATTGTACTGGACCTCTAAGTAGTGCCTCATCAGGTAGATGAACAGCCAAATGCACCATCACATCAAATAATGCTAGAGGATATTTCTTCTCAAGGTCGCATATGATACTTGGTATCTGTTTTTAAGATGGTCCACAATCTATCCTGATATTTCTACTGCAGAGTTCCCTGAAGAATTTTCTCAATGCCGCAACTGCTCTGTATAAGTCTGGACGAACCAGTCCTCTAAGGAGAATAGGTAAAACCCTTTGAACTAGGATGTGGCAATCATGAGTTTTCAACACTTGTACCTTGGTTCCATCTCCACCGTTTATCTTTTCAGGGTTGGAAGCAAATCCATGTGGGAATCTCACACGTGACATGGCCTTGCAATTTTTTTCTTTTTTTCTTGTCCAAGACGTACACAACGGGTGCCATATCGCGTAATGCACCATTATCTTTCACCTGCAAATCGGATATGATACCTAGGTCTGTCAAATCAATCATAGATTTGAAGGTATCTTTTGTTTTACCATCAATATTAAGAAGTGTGCCAATAATACTGTGTTGGGAACCATTGCATGGAAAACAAAAAAAATTCTACGCACACGCAAGATCTATCAAGGAGGTGCATAGCAACGAGAGGGGAGAGTGTGTCTACGTACCCTCATAGACCGTAAGCGGAAGCATTTCACAACGCGGTTGATGTAGTCGAACTTTCTTCGCGGTCCAACCGATCTAGTATCGAACGTACGGCACCTCCGCGTTCAGCACACGTTCAGCTCAGTGACGTCCTCCGCCTTCTTGATCCAGAAAGACGGCGAGGTAGTAGATGAGTTCCGTCAGCACGACGGCGTGGTGACGGTGATGGTGAAGTGATCTCCGCAGGGCTTCGCCTAAGCACTATGAAAATATGACCGGGGGTGTAAAGGGTGGAGGGGGCCGCCGCACACGGCTAACAATTGATCTGGTCTGTGCTAGGTGCCCCCCTCCCACATATACATATATATATATAGGTGGGAGGGGGAGGGGAGGCAGCCTGGTGCACCACATAGGTGGCCGGCCGGCCCTAGGGCTCTTGCCCTGGCCACGCCCCTGCCATGTATTCTCAAGGAGGAAGGAAAGAGGGGGGAGAGGGAAGGAAGTGGGAATCCTAATCCACACTTTCATTTCCCTTCCCCTTTTCCTTCTCCTCCTTAGGCCGGCCTGCTATAGGGGGCGCACCAGCCCCTTGTGGCTGGTGCGTTTCCTCTCTTGGCCCATAAGGCCCATAACTTTTGCTGGGGGTGCCCGGAACCCCTTTCGGTGACCCGATAAGTACCCGGTACCCCCCGAAACACTTCCGGTGTCCGATACTATCGTCCTATATATGAATCTTTACCTCTCGACCATTTTGAGACTCCTCATCATGTCCGTGATCGCATCCTGGACTCCGAACAACATTCGGTCACCAAATCACATAACTCATATAATACTATATCGTCATCGAATGTTAAGTGTGCGGACCCTATGGGTTCGAGAACTATGTAGACATGACTGAGACATCTCTCCAGTCAAGAACCAATAGCGGAACCTGGATGCCCATATTGGCTCCTACATATTCTACGAAGATCTTTATCGGTCGAATCGTTATGACAACATACGTAATTCCCTTTGTCTATCGGTATGTTACTTGCCCGAGATTCGATCGTCGGTATCTTCATACCTAGTTCAATCTCATTTCCGGCAAGTCTCTTTACTCGTTCCGTAATACATCACCTCATGACTAACTCCTTAGCCATTTGCTTGCAAGCTTATGATGTGTATTACCGAGAGGGCCCAGAGATACCTCTCCGATACTCAGAGTGACAAATCCTAATCTCGATCTATGCCAACTCAACAAACACCTTCGGAGATACCTGTAGAGCATCTTTATAATCACCCAGTTATGTTGTGACATTTGATAGCACACAAGGCATTCCTCCGGTATCTGGGAGTTGCATAATCTCATAGTCGAAGGAATATGTATTTGACATGAAGAAAGCAATAGCAATAAAACTGAATGATCAACATGCTAAGCTAACAGATGGGTCTTGTCCATCACATCATTCTCCTAATGATGTGATCCCGTTATCAAATGACAACACATGTCTATGGTTAGGAAACCTTAACCATCTTTGATCAACGAGCTAGTCTAGTAGAGGCTTACTAGGGACATGGTATTTGTTTATGTATTCACAAATGTATTTAAGTTTCTGATCAATACAATTCTAGCATGAATAATAAACCTTTATCATGAATAAGGAAATATAAAATAACAACTTTATTATTGTCTCTAGGGCATATTTCCTTCAGTCTCCCACTTGCACTATAGTCAATAATCTAGATTACATTGTAATGAATCTAACACCCATGGAGTCTTGGTGCTGATCATGTTTTGCTCGCGGAAGAGGCTTAGTCAACGGGTCTGCCACATTCAGATCTGTATGTACTTTGCAAATTTCTATGTCTCCATCCTTGACCTTTTCACGAATGGAGTTGAAGCGTCTCTTAATGTGTTTGGTTGTCTTGTGAAACCTGGATTCCTTCGCCAAGGCAATTGCTCTAGTGTTGTCACAAAAGATTTTCATTGGACCCGATGCACTAGGTATTACACCCAGATCGGATATGAACTCCTTCATCCAGACTCCTTCGTGTGCTGCTTCCAAAGTAGCTATGTACTCCGCTACACATGTAGATCCCGCCACGACGCTCTGCTTGGAACTTCACCAACTGACAGCTCCACCATTCAATATAAATACGTATCCGGTTTGTGACTTAGAGTCATCCGGATCAGTGTCAAAGCTAGCATCGACGTCACCATTTACGACGAGCTCTTCATCACCTCCATAAACGAGAAACATATCCTTGGTCCTTTTCAGGTACTTCAAGATGTTCTTGACCGCTGTCCAGTGATCCACTCCTGGATTACTTTGGTACCTCCCTGCCAAACTTATGGCAAGGCACACATCAGGTCTGGTACACAGCATAGCATACATGATAGAACCTATGGCTGAGGCATAGGGAATGAATTTCATTTTCTCTCTATCTTCTGCAGTGGTCGGGCTTTGAGTCTGACTCAACTTCACACCTTGTAACACAGGCAAGAACCCTTTCTTTGACTGATCCATTTTGAACTTCTTAAAAACTTTATCAAGGTATGTGCTTTGTGAAAGTCCTATTAAGCGTCTCGATCTATCTGTATAGATCTTGATGCCCAGTATATAAGCAGCTTCACCGAGGTCTTTCATTGAAAAATTCTTATTCAAGTTTCCTTTTATGCTATCCAAAAATTATATATCATTTCCAATCAACAATATGTCATCCACACATAATATCAGAAATGCTACAGAGCTCCCACTCACTTTCTTGTAAATACAGGCTTCACCGTAAGTCTGTATAAAACCATATGCTTTGATCACCTCATCAAAGCATATATTCCAACTCCGAGATGCTTGCACTAGTCCATAGATGGATCGCTGGAGCTTGCACACTTTGTTAGCACCTTTAGGATCGACAAAACCTTCTGGTTGCATCACATACAACTCTTCTATAAGAAATCCATTAAGGAATGCAGTTTTGACGTCCATTTGCCAGATTTCATAATTATAAAATGCGACAATTGCTAACATGATTCGGATAGACATAAGCATCACTACGGGTGAGAAAGTCTCATCATAGTCAACTCCTTGAACTTGTCGAAAACCTTTCGCGACAAGTCAAGCTTTGTAGACAGTAACATTACCATCAGTGTCAGTCTTCTTCTTGAAGATTCATTTATTCTCAATGGCTTGCTGATCATCGGGCAAGTCCACCAAAGTCCACACTTTGTTCTCATACATGGATCCTATCTCAGATTTCATGCCCTCAAGCCATTTATTGGAATCTGGGCTCATCATAGCTTCTTCATAGTTCATAGGTTTGCCTTGGTCTAGTAACATGACTTCCAGAACAGGATTACCGTACCACTTTGGTGCAGATCGTGCTCTGGTTGACCTACGAGGTTCAGTAGCAACTTGATCTGAAGTTTCATGATCAACATCATTTGCTTCCTCTCTAGTTGGTGTAGGCATCACTGGAACAGTTTTCTGTGATGTGCTACTCTCCAATTCGAGAGAAGGTACAATTACCTCATCAAGTTCTACTTTCCTCCCACTCACTTCTTTCGAGAGAAACTCCTTCTCTAGAAAGGATCCATTCTTAGCAACAAAGATTTTTCCTTCGGATCTGTGGTAGAAGGTGTACCCAATTGTTTCCTTAGGGTATCCTATGAAGACGCACTTCTCCGATTTGGGTTCGAGCTTATCAGGCTAAAGCCTTTTGACATAAGTGTCGCAACCCCAAACTTTAAGAAACGACAGCTTAGGTTTCTTACCAAACCACAGTTCATACGGTGTCATCTCAACGGATTTAGACGGTGCCCTATTTAACGTGAATGCGATTGTCTCTAATGCATAACCCCAAAATGATAGTGGTAAATCGGTCAGAGACATCATAGATCGCACCATAACTAATAAAGTATGGTTACAACGTTCGGACACACCATTACGCTGTGGTGTTCCAGGTGGCGTGAGTTGTGAAACAATTCCACATTGTTTTAAATGAAGGCCAAACTCGTAACTCAAATATTCACCTCCGCGATCAGGTCATAGAAACTTTATTTTCTTGTTACGATGATTCTCCACTTCACTCTGAAATTCTTTTAACTTTTCAAATGTTTCAGACTTTTGTTTCATTAAGTAGATATACCCATATCTACTCAAATCATCTGTGAAGGTCAGAAAATAACGATACCCGCCGCGTTCTTCAACACTCATTAGACCGCATACATCGGTATGTATTATTTCCAATAAGTCGTTAGCTCGCTCCATTGTTCCGGAGAACGGAGTTTTAGTCATCTTGCCCATGAGGCATGGTTCGCAAGTATCAAATGATTCATAATCAAGTGATTCCAAAAGCCCATCTGCATGGAGTTTCTTCATGCGCTTTACACCAATATGACCTAAACGGCAGTGCCACAAATATGTTGCACTATCATTATCAACTTTGCATCTTTTGGCATCAATATTATGAATATGTGTACTACAATCGAGATTCAACAAGAATAGACCACTCTTCAAGGGTGCATGACCATAAAAGATATTATTCATATAAATAAAACAATCATTATTCTCTGGCTTAAATGAATAACCATCTTGCAATAAACAAGATCCAGATATAATGTTCATGCTCAACGCGGGCACCAAATAACAATTATTGAGGTCTAAAACTAATCCCGAAGGTAGTGTAGAGGTAGCGTGCCGACGGCGATCACATCGACCTTGGAACCATTTCCGACGCGCATCGTCACCTTGTCCTTAGCCAATCTTCGTTTATTCCGCAGCCCTTGTTTCGAGTTACAAATATGAGCAACCGAACCAGTATCAAATACCTAGGCGCTACTATGAGCATTAGTAAGGAACACATCAATTACATGTATATCAAATATACCTTTGTTCACTTTGCCATCCTTCTTATCCGCCAAATACTTGGGGCAGTTCCGCTTCCAGTGACCACTCCCTTTGCAGTAGAAGCACTCAGTTTCAGGCTTGGGTCCAGCTTTGGGTTTCTTCCCGGGAGTGGCAACTTGCTTGCCATTCTTCTTGAAGTTCCCTTTCTTTCCCTTGCCCTTTTTCTTGAAACTAGTGGTCTTGTTAACCATCAGCACTTGATGCTCCTTCTTGATTTCTACCTCTGTGGCCTTAAGCATTGCGAAGAGCTCAGGAATTGTTTTGTTCATCCCTTGCATATTATAGTTCATCACAAAGCCTTTGTAGCTTGGTGGCAGTGATTGAAGAACTCTGTCAATAACACAATCAACTGGAAGATCAACTCCCAGCTGAGTCAAGTGATTATAATACCCAGACATTCTGAGTATGTGTTCACTGACAGAACTGTTCTCCTCCATCTTGCAGCTATAGAACTTGTTGGAGACTTCATATCTCTCAACCCGGACATTTGCTTGAAATATTAACTTCAACTCCTAGAACATCTCATATGCTCCATGACGTTCAAAACGTCTTTGAAGTCCCGGTTCTAAGTAGTAAAGCATGGCACACTGAACTATTGAGTAGTCATCAGATCGAGCTTGCCAGACGTTCATAACATCAGCTTCAGCTCCTGCAGCAGGCCTTTCACCTAGCGGTGCATCAAGGACATAATTCTTCTGTGCGGTAATGAGGATAATCCTCAAGTAACGGACCCAGTCCGTGTAGTTGCTACCATCATCTTTCAACTTAGCTTTCTCTAGGAACGCATTAAAATTCAGGGGAACGGTAGCTCGGGCCATTGATCTACAACATAGATATGCAAAACTATAAGACTAAGTTAATGATAAATTAAGTTCAATTAATCAAATTACTAAAGAACTCCCACTTAAATAAACATCCCTCAAGTTATCTAAGTGATACGTGATCCAAATCAACTAACCCAAATCCGATCATCACGTGAGATGGGGTATGATAACCCACAAGTATAGGGGATCGCAACAGTTTTCGAGGGTAGAGTATTCAACCCAAATTTATAGATTTGACACAAGGGGAGCCAAAGAATATTTGTAAGTATTAGCAGCTGGGTTGTCAATTCAACCACACCTGGAGATTAATTATCTGCAGCAAAGTGATCAGTAGCAAAGTAGTATGATAGTTTTGATAGTAGTAGCAACAGCAATAGTAACGATAACAGTGATAGCAGTGATTTTGTAGCAAGTGCAACAGTAACAGTAGCAGTAGTAACTTAGCAAGAACAATATGTAGGAAAATCATAGGCATTGGATCGGCGAATTGTTGGATGATATTCATCATGTGACAGTTATAACCTAGGGCGATACGGCACTAGCTGCAGTTCATAAATATAATGTAGGCATGTATTCCATAAATAGTCATACGTGCTTATGGAAAGAACTTGCATGACATCTTTTGTCCTACTCTCCCGTGGCAGCGGGGTCCTATTGGAAACTAAGGGATATTAAGGCCTCCTTTTAATAGAGAACCGGAACAAAGCATTAACACACGGTGAATACATGAACTCCTCAAACTACGGTCATCACCGGGAAGTGTCCCGACTATTGTCACTCCAGGGTTGCCGGATCATAACACGTAGTAGGTGACTATAACTTGCAAGATCGGATCTAGAACATAGATATAGTGGTGATAACATAAACGGTTCAGATCTGAAATCATGGCACCTGGGCCCAAAGTGACAAGCATTAAGCATGGCAAAGTCATAGCAACATCAATCTCAGAACATAATGGATACTAGGGATCAAGCCCTAACAAAACTAACTCGATTACATGATGAATCTCATCCAACTCCTCACCGACCAGCGAGCCTACGAAGGAATTACTCACTCCCGGGGGGAGCATCATGGAATTGGCCGATGGAGAAGGGTTGGTGATGACGAAGATCGAAGATCCCCCTCTCCGGAGCCCCAAACGGACTCCAGATCTGGCCTCCCTATGAAGAACAGGAGGTGGCGGCGGATCCATCTCATGAAACACGATAATTCTTTCTCCCTTATTTTTTTCTGGAAATATGTGATTTTATAGCGTCGGTTTCAGTGTCTGCGGGGCCACCAGGTGGGGACAACCCACCTGGGCGCGCCTGGAGGGGGTGGCGCGCCCTGGTGGGTTGTGCCCACCCAGGTGCCCCCCTCCAGTGGTTCTTGGCTCCAGAAATTCTCTTTTATTGTATAAAAAATCCTCGCAAAGTTTCGTTCCATTCCGAGAACTTTTATTTCTGCACAAAAACAACACCATGGTAGTTCTGCTGAAAACAGTGTTAGTCCGGGTTAGTTTCATTCAAATCATGCAAATTAGAGTCCAAAACAAGAGAAAAAGTGTTAGGAAAAGTAGATACGACGAAGACGTATCAACTCCCCCAAGCTTACACCTTTGCTTGTCCTCAAGCAATTCAGTTGATAAACTGAAAGTGAAAAAGAAAAACTTTTACGAACTCTTTTGCTCTTGTTTGCATAAATAAGCTTAAACAGTAGCTAGGTTTTCAGCCAATATTATAACTAACCATGTCGACAATAACTCTTAAAATTATATTAACTCATATCAATGACATAATCAACTAGCGAGCAATAATAAGATATCTCAAACAGCAACACGTTGTCAAAACAACCATGATATAATATGACAATAGTGGTATCTCGCTAGCCCTTTCTGAAACCGCAAAACATAAATGCAGAGCACCTCCAAAGTTCAAGCAGCGACTAAACATTGTAATTCATGGTAGGAAAGATCCAGTCATGATGCACCCAACATTAGCTACACACAATGCATAAGCATGACAGCAGTGCTCTCAGGTTCTGGCACTTATTTGAGAAGGTGATGACACAACATAAAAGTAAATAGATAGTCCCTTCGCAGAGGGAAGCAGTGATTTGCAGAGGTGCCAGAGCTCAAGTTTTTAAAATAGAGGTTAAATAAAATTTTGAGGCATGCACCCTTCTTGTTTACTTCGCGACCATCAGTTATCAGTATCTTCCATGCTAAACACATTAGTGGAGGTTCCCAAGCGATAAAAGTAAAGATTTACTCCCCGTCCACCAACAAACACACTCCACGGCTAGCCGAATCCACGGGTACCATCCATACCAACATCAGTCCTGGGGGAGTTTTGTTTAATTATTTGCAATTTTTGAATCCGGGACTGGGAATCCCTATTACTGCCCCTTTCTCGTGCAATGGTGAGTGAATAAACACTCATCCTGAGAATAACCCGCTTAGCATGGAAGATACCGACTACCTCCTGTCGCTCTATGAACAATCCAGGCACACAAAAAGGATATTTATTTGAAGTTTTTAGAGGTGGCACATGCAAATTTACTTAGGATGGCAGGGTAATACCGCATATAGGTAGGTATGGGGGACTCATCTGGAATAACTTGGGTTCAAGGTTTTTGATGTACAAGCAGAATTCCCACTTAGTACAGGCGAAGGCTAGCAAATAGGTTGAGAAGCGGCCAGCTAGAGAGCAACAACGGTCATGAACATGCATTATGCATAAGTAACATTGGATACTAGCATGAGTAGGATATGAACACCATGAACATAAATATCATAGAGGCTATGTTGGTTTTGATTCAACTACATGCATGATCATGTGCCAAGTCAAGCCACTCGAACATTCAGAGGAGGATACCATATCATCATACTACATCACAATCATTATAATGCAATGTTGACATCCAAGATAAATCATTATCCACTCCTAGCTACTTATGCATGACATGAGAAACTATAATCTCTAATTGTCATTGCAAACATGTTTAATCATAATGGGCTGAATCATGGATACTAGGTTAAACATATTTACAAAAATAGAACAAGTCGAGTTCATACCCGTTTCTCTCTGCCACGGCCAGTTCATCGAATATCGTCATTATTGCCTTTCACTTGCACGACCGAACGATGTGAAAATGATAATAGTGCAAGAGTGTCGTGGACTAAGTTGGAATCTGCAAACATTTTATTCAAAAGGAGAAGACAAGGTAAATTGGGCTCTTTGTTAGATTAACAATAATGCATATGAGAGCCACTCAACATTTTCATCGTGGTCTTCTCCTTGGTATGACTCAATAAAAGAAAAGAAGTTCAGAGAAACACACTGAAATATTTTTGGAGTTTTTGGTTTTCTGAAAGAAAGCAAATAAAAGGGGAAAAACAAAAACGAGAAAACTATTTACAAGGGAAAGCTCCCAACAAGCAAAAGGAGAACAAGGAAATCTTTTTGAGTTTTCTTTTTAGTACTACAACAATTTAAACTAGGAAGAAAAACCAAAAAGAAGCAAGAAATATATTTTTGGATTTTCTCAAAGTTTTTCAAACACACAAGAAGAAAGCAAGAAAATAATTCTAACATGGATAATACAATGAAAAAGTGTGGACACCGACAACTGAAATGAAATGTGTAAACGTGAGTGTAATGTCGGTGGAAATACGTACTCCCCCAAGCTTAGGCTTTTGGCCTAACTTGGTAATCTTCAGTAGCCTGCATAATGGTCGGAGTGATAACTCACGAAGGCTCTTGGTGTGGATGCAGCCTGCCGTGCGGCCACCACTGCCGCGTTATGAGATCGGGCCTCGCTCTCGAGAACATAATATCTTCCCCTACTGTGAACATTAAAGAGAGCAGGTGCATGCAAATATGTGTCCATAACAGAATCCTTATTAAACAGCAATTTATAAGTGAAATTATGGGGTTCACCTCTAAGGATCTTATGACGTTTCATAGCTTCAAAGTCTAGATACTGCGTGGGTAAAATAGGATCATAGAGCAAAGGTGAAACCCCTAGCTCTCTTGCTAAGCGTGTGGCATAAATTCCACCATAAAAATATCCACTACCGGCGTTGTGTTGCAACCTACGTGCAACAATCGCTCCAAGATTATAACTTTTGTCACCGGTGAGAGCGGTGCGAATGAGGCTCAAGTCTGGAGCACAAAGTGTACTGCAATCTTGTTTGCCTACAATGCATTTTCCATTGAATAATGCGAAATACTGGATTGCGGGAAAATGAATGCTCTTTATTCTACCTTGCGTCACTCCCCTATTTTCACCATAACAAAGACTAGTCAAGAATATCTCAAACTCAGACCTTGGAGGTTCATCATGCGAACCCCAAAATGGGATTTTACAGTGGTGAGCAAATCTCTCTAAAGAAATGGTAAATGGATTTTCATATAATTTAAATGACACCCTAGACTCACGGGAATGGAATTTAAATCCTTTGACAAATGATTCAGTGAGAGTGAGGTGTTGGTTGCACTTATCTGAAATGTAAGGACCGAGCTCGCCATTGTGAACATATTGCTCAAATTCTTCCTTAATGCCCACGCTCACCATATAATCATCGCATGGCCATAAGCATGTTTTGGTGGCAGCATCTCATATAGAACTTTCACTTGGCTCAACATAAGACCGACGAGCGGAGCTGCTACTAGAAGATGCCTCCGAGGACCTTCGCCTCGAAGAACTCCTTCCAAAGAAGTTCATAATATTCGCGTACAATTTTCTGAAAATTTTAGTGTCACAAATTTTTGTCAACAAAACTTTGTAAGATTGAAAACAACTATTCATAGAGATGCATAGAGGCCATAACAAGCATTCAAACTACTTAGAACTCTAAGAATTCAACATGCAAGCACATCTATAGCAGCACTAAGAGTAGCTAATTATTCAAAATATAAACCACTAAAGCAAAAACTAATTGGATAAACGGAGGAGTCACATACCAAGCAACAATCCCCCGAAATAGTTTCGGAAATGGAGCTTCGAGCAAAGAGATCGAAATCCGTGGGTTTGAGAGCAAGAACACGAGAGCAAGAGCAATGGTGAATTTTTTCTGGAGGTAGGTGATGACGTGGGATGAAGAGATAAGTGAGGGGGCCCACGTAGGGACCACAACCCACCAGGGCGCGCCTGGGGGTCCTGGCGCGCCCAGGTGGGTTGTGCCCACCTGGTGCACCTCCCTCTGATATTATTTGCACCAAAAATTCTTAAATATTCAGAAAAAAAATCATATTATATTTTCAGAGCATTCTGAGAACTGTTATTTTTGGGTCATTTTTTATTGCACAGGAAAATCAGAAAACAGACAAAATATGGCATTTTTTTTATTTAGCTAATAAAAATAGAAAACAAAAGGTTGGGACAGAAGGTAGTGCTTACTAAATTCATCAACTTCATACCTCTAAAAAATGATCAATTAATAAGGTTGATCAAGTCTTATTAACAACCACTTTCGATTAGCATGAAACCGAAGAACTTTCGTAAATCACTAAGTTACCTCAACGGGGATATGAATACCCCCAACAATAAGCATTTCATATTTCTTTTTAACAGTAGGTAGAGGTAGTTGAAAACTTCCAATAGTGATTGTCGGAGATTTTTCAATAACATTAATACCATTCACTTGGAATTGTTTCTTCGGAAAGTGCACCGTATGCTCATTATCATTAATATGAAAAGTGACCTTGCTTTTATTGCAATCAATAACAGCCCGTGCAGTATTCAAGAAGGATCTACCAAGGATAATCAACATGTTGTCATCCTCGGGCATCTCAAGTATAACAAAGTCAGTCAAAATAGTAACATTAGCAACAACAACGGGCACATCCTCACAAATACCGATGGGTATGACAGTTGATTTGTCAGCCATTTGCAAAGATATTTCAGTAGGTGTGAGTTTATTCAAATCAAGTCTTTTATATAAAGAGAAGGGCATAACACTAACACCAGCTCCCAAATCACATAAAGCAGTTTTCACATAATTTCTTTTGATGGAGCAAGGTATAGTTGGTATTCCCGGATCTCCAAGTTTTTTAGGTACTCCATCTTTAAAAGTATAATTAGCAAGCATGGTGGAGATTTCAGCTTCCGGTATTTTTCTCTTATTGGTGATGATGTCTTTCATGTACTTTGCATAAGGAGGCATTTTAAGGATATCAGTCAAGCGAGTACGCAAAAAGACTGGCCTCAGCATTTCAGCAAAGCGTTCAAATTCTTCATCATCTTTCTTTTTAGTTGACTTAGGTGGAAAGGGCATATGTTTTTGAACCCACGGTTCTCTTTCCTTACCGTGTTTTCTAGCAACAAAGTCTCTTTTATCATATCTTTTGTTCTTAGGTTGTGGGTTATCAAGATCAACTGCAGGTTCTATCTGAACATCATTGTCTGGTTCTTTATTATTTGTTTGAGTTTCTTCATGAACCTCATCATTATCTTTTTCATTATCAGAAGGTGAGTGTTCACTACCAGATTGAGTTTCAGCATCAGAGATAGAGACTTCATTATCATTATCAGGAGGTTTTTCTACTTTAGGTTCACTAGAGGCATGCAAAGTCCTATTGTTTTTCTTTTTATTTTTCTTTTTCTTTTTAGGAGGACTACGTGCATCAGTGTCAACACTTTGAGAATCTTGTTTAATTCTTTCTGGGTGTCCCTCAGGATAAAGTGGTTCCTGTTGGGAAACGCAGCAGAAAACAAAAAATTTCCGACCTACGCACCAACCCAGGACCACTATGGAGACTGCATACAAGGTTTGATCATATTCGTTACCGACTCGTAGCGCAGCGGAAGCAGAGTCGATGACGATCGGCGATGCAGATCCCCGCAGCTAGGATTTACAACCTCCCAACCGCGAGGATGTATACCCTCGTCTTCCCTTCGGACAGCCCTCCGGGAGGTGGTCGAACAGTCCCTCGGACGATGTCGCGGACAGCCCTTCGGGAGGACCTTCGAAACTCGAACAGTCACTCGGACAGCCCTTCGAGAGGACTCACAGAACTCAGACCGCACTTGGACAGCCCTTCGGGAGGCACTCTCGAACAGCCCCTCGGGCACTAAGATCGAAACTACGGCCTCTCTACAGAGTTGCACACATACGGTGTCATCTATCCGGCAGGGCTTCGCCGTCCAGAACTAGTTCCCACCGGAACCCAGACAGCCTTTCGGCTCTACGAAACTATTTCACGGGGAGGGAGAGAGAAGCCAGATCATTGCAATGGCACTTGTATGTGAGAAGGAGTGAGTCTTTAGGCAGCCCCCTCCACCCCTATTTATAGGCCAAGCCCAAGGGTGGCTTCTCCAAGAAGCCAAGGGGAAAAATACCAAAGGACCCTCAAGGTGGCTTCTCCAAGAAGCCACCCAAAAAGCACTTTCACTATTCACGACGACATTTTTCAGCGTCCGTTCGAACTGAAAATATTTATGTGGGCTTAGAACATTTCCAGTACCCACTAAAATAATTTTCAACGCGTTCTGGAACAATTCCAGATTAGTGATTTTCATCTGCGAAAAGCATCTGAAGTGGTTCCGGCAGCTCCGGAACATTTCCGGTTTTTCTTCCAGAAAATTCCCAAAAGTTTCCAGAATGATTCTGGCACCCTCCAAGAATTATCGGGCATGTGCCGAAACCAATTTGACTTTATGGTATCCTCTGAAACAACTTTTCAGTTTCACAAGAACTCATCCGGTGACCTCTCTCTGCGGAACTTTTCCACTGTCCGAAACTTTTTTGGTGTCCAAAACTTTTTCGGTGATTTTCTCTCAGACTCCCTGTCTAGTATTCAGCAGATAGATGACCCTTAAGCGTGTGACCCTATAGGTTCGGTGAAGTATAGACATGACACGGAACCCCTTCCGATCAATGATCAACATCGGAGCCGTGGACACCCATATTGACCCCTATACCCACACGAATGAATATTCGAGTGAACCTCTAGTTGTCGTGTGCTATTCCTGTTGCTTCGCGATATGTTACAAATACCCGAGGTGAGACATGTTAGCATTCCCGTGGATCAACAACTTGTCCACTATGCTAGTTACCTCGTTACCGGTATTGTTCTCTTTTCTCGTTACCGTGTTCTGGCATCCCCGTGATCAAATCACAAAGTGTCTGGCCAGATGATGATGGATACCGTAACACCGAGAGGGCCCAGAGATATCTCTCCATCGTCGGAGGAGCAAATCCCAATCTTGAGCTATCAAGTTACTTGACATACTTTCCCATGAACCCGTAAGCCGCCGTAATAGCCATCCATTTACGGATGACGTTTAACAAACCCCAAAGTTCATGAATCAAGCATGAAGAAACTCGATACTCTCATGGTCTAAGGAATTATGCAAACGTTAACCATCTCTGTGTTATTAACCATAAACTTATGACGAAAGAATCTCATAGCATAACATCAATTTGGGTCGATTCAACACAAATGTTCTGCTAACATTGTGCCCTCAAAATTGCCGGCATAGTCATGCCCATGATCAGGAAAACAGGATCATCATGCAATACTTGAGCCAGTCATAGAGGCTTGACTAGGAATACATTTTACCGTTTATTATTCCACACGTGCATATGAGTCTTCCTCCAAGCCTCGTTTTATTTGTAGACTCGAGAACCATAGCAGTTATAGCATGGAACATAAACCTAATTATGAACAGGGAGATAATTAATAACATTTATTATTGCCTCTAGGGCATATCTCCTACAGTTCCTGAGTCATTCTACCTCCTCTAGTCATTACTCTAACAACATGATCATTGATATTATTATTCATTTCATCAAGCAGTTCTCTTTGAGATTTAGCAACTTGTTCTAGCTGAGTTTGAACCATAGAAGCATGCTTCCCTACACCTCTAACATCATTTGAGATTCTAAATAACAAGTCACTTAAGCGAGCAATCATATCAGAATTGTATTTCAATTGTTTCATAACATTTGCATTCAAGTGATATTGTTTTCTAATATAGTTTTCAAACTCATAAAGGCATTGGCTAGGGCGCATATTGTGAGGATTATCATTATCATTGAATTTCATTAGAGAATTTACCTCTACCACCGCAGGTGGTGGTGGTGTATCAAGCCCATGTATTTCTTCAATAGGAGGTAAATTTTTAACATCCTCAGCTTTAATACCCTTTTCCTCATAGATTTCTTTGCCTCTTGCATATCTTCAGGACTGAGATATAGGATACCCCTCTTCTTCGGAGTGGGTTTAGGCGGTGTTTCAGGAGGAGTCCAATCATCATAATTTTTCAATATGTTATTCAATAGTTCTTCGGCTTGTCCAATAGTTCGTTCCCTGAAAACACAACCAGCACAACTATCTAGGAAGTCCCTAGAAGCAACGGTTAGTCCATTATAGAAGATATCAAGTATTTCATTTTTCTTAAGAGGATGATCAGGCAAAGCATTAAGCAATTGGAGAAGCCTCCCCCAAGCTTGTGGGAGACTCTCTTCTTCAATTTGTGCAAAGTTAAATATTTCCTGTAAGGCAGCTTGTTTCTTATGAGCAGGAAAATATTTTTCAGAGAAGTAATAAATCATATCCTGGGGACTACGCACACAACCAGGAGCAAGAGTATTGTACCAAGCTTTAGCATCACCTTTTAATGAGAACGGAAATAATTTGATAATATAGTAATAGCGAATTTTCTCATCATGAGCAAAAAGGGTGGCTATGTCGTTTAACTTAGTAAGAGGTGCCACAACAGTTTCAGTTTCATAACCATGGAAAGGATCAGATTCAACCAAAGTAATTAACTCTGGGTCGACAGAGAATTCATAATCCTTACATCAATAAAGATAGGTGAAGTAGCAAACTTAGGATCATATTTCATTCTAGCATTCAGAGATTTTTCTTTGTACTTGCATAATAATTTCTCTAGATCATCTCTATCCATACAAGCAAGAATATCTCTAGTTGCCTCCTCACCCATAACATAGCCTTCCGGTACCTTTGGCAATTCATATCTAGGAGGGCTAGTTCTAGCAGGTGTTTCAAGATTTTCAGTTTCAAGCTCATCATCAGTTTCAACAATATCATGTTGTCTTACTCTAGCAATTACTTCATCAAGAAATTCACCTAGTGGCACATCATCATCAAGCAAGGTACTGGCATTATCATAAGCATTCATAGCAGAAGTAGCATCATCAATAACTTGCGACATATCAGAATTAATAGCATGTGGTGGTGTTGCAAGTCTACTTATAACAGAAGGTGAATCTAAAGCGGAGCTGGATGGCAGTTCCTTACCTCCCCTCGTCTTAGAGGGAAAAATCTTAGTCTTAGCATCCTTCAGATTCTTCATAGTGATAATTTGATAATAATCCCAAGTGACTCAACAAATATAGCAATGCTCCCCGGCAACGGCGCCAGAAAAAGGTCTTGATAACCCACAAGTATAGGGGATCGCAACAGTTTTCGAGGGTAGAGTATTCAACCTAAATTTATAGATTCGACACAAGGGGAGCCAAACAATATTTGTAAGTATTAGCAGCTGAGTTGTCAATTCAACCACACCTGGAGATTAATTATCTGTAGCAAAGTGATCAGTAGCAAAGTAGTATGATAGTTTTGATAGTAGTAGCAACAGCAATAGTAACGGTAACAGTGATAGCAGTGATTTTGTAGCAAGTGCAACAGTAACAGTAGCAGTAGTAACTTAGCAAGAACAATATGTAGGAAAATTGTAGGCATTGGATCGGTGAATTGTTGGATGATATTCATCATGTGACAGTTATAACCTAGGGCGATACGGTACTAGCTCCAGTTCATAAATATAATGTAGGCATGTATTCCGTAAATAGTCATACGTGCTTATGGAAAGAACTTGCATGACATCTTTTGTCCTACCCTCCCGTGGCAGCGGGGTCCTATTGGAAACTAAGGGATATTAAGGCCTCCTTTTAATAGAGAACCGGAACAAAGCATTAGCACACGGTGAATACATGAACTCCTCAAACTACGGTCATCACCGGGAAGTGTCCCGACTATTGTCACTCCGGGGTTGCCGGATCATAACACGTAGTAGGTGACTATAACTTGCAAGATCGGATCTAGAACATAGATATAGTGGTGATAACATAAACGGTTCAGATCTGAAATCATGGCACCCGGGCCTAAAGTGACAAGCATTAAGCATGGCAAAGTCATAGCAACATCAATCTCAGAACATAATGGATACTAGGGATCAAGCCCTAACAAAACGAACTCGATTACATGATGAATCTCATCCAACTCCTCACCGACCAGCGAGCCTACGAAGGAATTACTCACTCCCGGTGGGGAGCATCATGGAATTGGCGATGGAGAAGGGTTGGTGATGATGAAGATCAAAGATCCCCCTCTCCGGAGCCCCAAACGGACTCCAGATCTGGCCTCCCTATGAAGAATAGGAGATGGCGGCGGCTCCGTCTCGTGAAACGTGATAATTCTTTCTCCCTTATTTTTTTCTGGAAATATGTGATTTTATAGCGTCGGTTTCAGGGTCTGCGGGGCCACCAGGTGGGGACAACCCACCTGGGCGCGCCTGGAGGGGGTGGCGCGCCCTGGTGGGTTGTGCCCACCCAGGTGCCCCCCTCCGGTGGTTCTTGGCTCCAGAAATTCTCATTTATTGTATAAAAAATCCTCGCAAAGTTTCGTTCCATTCTGAGAACTTTTATTTCTGCACAAAAACAACACCATGGTAGTTCTTCTGAAAACAGCGTCAGTCCAGGTTAGTTTCATTCAAATCATGCAAATTAGAGTCCAAAACAAGAGGAAAAGCGTTAGGAAAAGTAGATACGACGGAGACGTATCAGGGTAGTCATCAATGGTGAACATCTCTATTTTGATCATATCTACTATATGACTCCTGTTCGACCTTTCGGTCTCCAGTGTTCCAAGACCATGTCTGTACATGCTAGGCTCGTCAAGTTTAACCCAAGTATTCTGCATGTGCAAAATGGTCTTACACCCGTTGTATGTGAACGTAGAGTCTATCACATCCGATCATCATGAGGTGCTTCGAAACGATGAACTTTAGCAATGGTGCATACTCAGGGAGAACACTTTTATCTTGAAATTTAGTGAAGGGATCATCTTATAATGCTACCGCCGTTCTAAGCAAAATAAGATGCATAAAGGATAAACATCACATGCAATCAAAATATGTGACATGATATGGCCATCATCATCTTGTGCTTTTGATCTCCATCTCCAAAGCATCGTCATGATCTCCATCATCACCGGCTCGACACCTTAATCTCCATCGTTGTGTCGTGGTCGTCTCACCAACTATTGCTTCTACAACTATTGCTAATGCATAGCGATAAAGTAAAGCAATTACGTGGCGTTTGCATTTCATACAATAAAGAGACAACCATAAGGCTCCTGCCGGTTGCCGATAATTTACAAAACATGATCATCTCATACAATAACGTATATCACATCATGTCTTGACCATATCACATCACAACATGCCCTGCAAAAACAAGTTAGACGTCCTCTACTTTGTTGTTGCAAGTTTTACGTGGCTGCTACGGGCTTCTAGCAAGAACCGTTGTTACCTACGCAAAAACCACAACGGTGTTTCATCAAGTTTGCTGTTTTAACCTTCTTCAAGGACCGGCCGTAGTCAAATTCGATTCAACTAAAGTAGGAGAAACAGACACCCGTCAGCCTCCTTTATGCAAAACTAGTTGCATGTCTGTCGGTGGAACCGGTCTCATGTGCGTGGACATGTAAGGTTGGTCCGGGCCGCTTCATCCCACAATACCGCCGAATCAAAATAAGACGTTGGTGGTAAGAAGTATGACTATCACCGCCCACAACTTTTTGTGTTCTACTCGTGCAAATCATCTACGCATAGACCTGGATCGGATGCCACTATTGGGAAACGTTGCATGGAAAACAAAAAAAATTCTACGCACACGCAAGATCTATCAAGGAGATGCATAGCAACGAGAGGGGAGAGCGTGTCTACGTACCCTCGTAGACCGTAAGCGGAAGCGTTTCACAACGCGGTTGATGTAGTCGAACTTTCTTCGCGATCCAACCGATCTAGTACCGAACGTACGGCACATCCGCGTTCAGCACACGTTCAGCTCGGTGACGTCCTCTGCCTTCTTGATCCAGCAAGACGGCGAGGTAGTAGATGAGTTTCGTCAGCACGACGGCGTGGTGACGGTGATGGTGAAGTGATCTCCGCAGGGCTTTGCCTAAGCACTACGAAAATATGACCGAGGGTGTAAACGGTGGAGGGGGGCGCCGCACACGGCTAACAATTGATCTGGTGTGTGCTAGGCGCCCCCCTCCCACATATATATAGGTGGGAGGGGGAGGGGAGGCAGCCTGGTGCACCACATAGGTGGCCGGCCGGCCCTAGAGCTCCTGCCCTGGCCGCGCCCCCTGCCATGTATTCTCAAGGGGGAAGGAAAGGGAGGGGGAGAGGGAAGGAAGTGGGAATCCTAATCCACACTTTCCTTCCCCTTCCCCTTTTCCTTCTCCTCCTTAGACCGGCCTGCCATGGGGGGCGCACCAGCCCCTTGTGGCTGGTGCGTTTCCTCTCTTGGCCCATAAGGCCCATAACTTTTGCCGGGGGTGCCCGGAACCCCTTCCGGTGACCCGATAAGTATCCGGTACCCCCCGAAACACTTCCGGTGTCCGAATACTATCATCCTATATATGAATATTTACCTCTCGACCATTTCGAGACTCCTCGTCATGTCCGTGCTCTCATCCTAGACTCCGAACAACATTCGGTCACCAAATCACATAACTCATATAATACTATATCGTCATCGAACGTTAAGCGTGTGGACCCTACGGGTTCGAGAACTATGTAGACATGACCGAGACATCTCTCCGGTCAATAACCAATAGCGGAACCTGGATGCCCATATTGGCTCCTACATATTCTACGAAGATCTTTATCGGTCGAACCGTTATGACAACATACGTAATTCCCTTTGTCTATCGGTATGTTACTTGCCCGAGATTCGATCGTCGGTATCTTCATACCTAGTTCAATCTCGTTACCGGCAAGTCTCTTTACTCGTTCTGTAATACATCACCTCGTGACTAACTCCTTAGTCATTTGCTTGCAAGCTTATGATGTGTATTACCGAGAGGGCCCAGAGATACCTCTCCGATACTCGGAGTGACAAATCCTAATCTCGATCTATGCCAACTCAACAAACACCTTCGGAGATACCTGTAGAGCATATTTATAATCACCCAGTTATGTTGTGACATTTGATAGCACATAAGGCATTCCTCCGGTATCCGGGAGTTGCATAATCTCATAGTCGAAGGAATATGTATTTGACATGAAGAAAGCAATAGCAATAAAACTGAACGATCAACATGCTAAGCTAACAGATGGGTCTTGTCCATCACATCATTCTCCTAATGATGTGATCCCGTTATCAAATGACAACACATCTCTATGGTTAGGAAACCTTAACCATCTTTGATCAACGAGCTAGTCTAGTAGAGGCTTACTAGGGACATGGTATTTGTTTATGTATTCACACATGTATTTAAGTTTCCGATCAATACAATTCTAGCATGAATAATAAACCTTTATCATGAATAAGAAAATATAAAATAACAACTTTATTATTGTCTCTAGGGCATATTTCCTTCAGTCTCCCACTTGCACTAGAGTCAATAATCTAGATTACATTGTAATGAATCTAACACCCATGGAGTCTTGGTGCTGATCATGTTTTGCTCGCGGAAGAGGCTTAGTCAACGGGTCTGCCACATTCAGATCTGTATGTACTTTGCAAATTTCTATGTCTCCATCCTTGACCTTTTCACGAATGGAGTTGAAGCGTCTCTTGATGTGTTTGGTTCTCTTGTGAAACCTGGATTCCTTCGCCAAGGCAATTGCTCCAGTGTTGTCATAAAAGATTTTCATTGGACCCGATGCACTAGGTATTACACCCAGATCGGATATGAACTCCTTCATCCAGACTCCTTCATGTGCTGCTTCCGAAGCAGCTATGTACTCCGCTTCCATGAGATGGACGGCTCATTATATTCCTATCTCTGTACTCCTGGTTCCTAGCATGCCATAGTAAATCCTCTCTTATTTGAGCATCATGGAACAACCTATGCAATCTTGGTATAATTGGAAAATGTCTCAGAACCTTATGAGGAATCCTCTTCACACCATTGCCATCTTTCCATCTTGATGATTTGCATTTTGGGCATTCACTTAAGTTGGCATAATCCTTCCAGAACAGAACACCATTATTCTCGCAAACATGGATCACATCATATCCAATTCCAACCGCACGGAGGAAATTCTTCATTTTACTGTAGGTTTGTGGCAGCTCAGACGCAGCTGAGAAACAATCATGAAAAGCAGCTATCATCGCATCGAATGATTTGTTGGTCATCCTCTGAGATGTCTTCACCTGAAGAAAGCTGGCCATAGCTAAGAATACTGGCAGTTTACAACCTGCGTTGACTACGACGTTGTATTGCTCCAACATGCAATCAGTGGTACGATAGCACCACCGATCTATGGTTGCAATCGCACCACGGATCGGTGGTGCTATCGGTGGTACGATAGCACGATCGATTGGAACCACAAGAAAAGTCACTGTGTCTTCATTGCGTTTGATTTTCTCCGACCCCTCCTTTACGTTCATATACAAAGTCTTTACTTTGTGTTGCCTACTATCTTAGAATTACATGTGTAGGGTATTACTAGACTTGCTATTAAAATCTGCCAAAAACTAAAATTGGGAAAAGACTAGGTTTTTATTGGTCAAATAGTGTAATCACCCCCTCTAGACCTACTTACAATCCTACAGACCCAGACAACGTTGGGCATTGGGGCACGTGCGATAAAGGACCACCAACACCGACCCACTAATGTAAATAGACGTGATGATGCTAGCCAGTGCGATAAGCCCGGCATCAACGAATGTCGAAGCATGCACATGTAAGACCATCGACGTTTAAGTAAAGAAGCATGGCGACCTGGCCGTGCGCAAGCAAAGCCGACCAACCAAGACCCTCACAACCCCTATGACATCAAAGCGAGGCGATAGGCCCTGGTCTGGATCCATGTGCGATAAAGAACGTCGCCTTAGAAGGGTTGGGCCTAACCGATTTCTCAATTGCATCGGACCCATATGTGCATCAGACTGGGTGCAAAGGAAGGTGCCTCCACTGACGGATGTTGGCGTTTTCGCCTTTGTTATTCCCTGCCGCTCTTCTCTCACCACCGAAAACTACATTCATGCTGACCTCTCTAACACCGAGGTCATGTCTAAGTGGTGCCAGTACGAACGAGCACTTGTCATGATCCAGGAATAGTTACCTCCATTTGTTAACTTGTGTGTTGCTTCTTCATGTTCGTTCCCATATGTATTCTTATTCATGCTAATGGCCTTCGGGGTGATTTATAGAATGAACATTTGTTGGACGTGTTGCCCATAGCATCGCTTAACTTCCTAGATGCACTTTCATACGGTCCGCTTAACTTCTGGACTGAAGTTGGTTTTCGTGTCAATGGCGCAACGCGTCATCTAGTCATATGTATATGTTCGCACGGATGGGAGGAGGAGGGGTGTTCCGGGGGCAGGTGAGGCGATAGGTGCAAAACATACCTACAAGGGGATGCAACTCTTCCCGGGTTTTTATCACCGCTGATAATCCATCAACACTATGGAGGAAGGGATACTTGCGGGGAAAAGAAGACAGATGTGTGTGCGGGAGACGAGTTGGGTGCTTTTTCATTGGGTGAGGGGTTCGAGACGCGTCGAGGTGTGCGTTGTGTAGGGACTAGAGTCCAAGGGCGTGCATGCATCCATCCCGCGCTAGTGCGCGGGGGTGGAGGGGGACCAGGCGTTTTCTTTTCTAGCGTGAGGTGGGGCATGGGGTGAGAATCTTTTCGAGTTAAGTGTGTGTTGTGAAGCGATATACGCGTCCATATAAAAATATTAATATGCACTTACCGGGTAGGCGCGTTTATATAAAACTATAAATACAAACTTACTGGCAAGACGCGTTCGCACATACCAGCTTTTACGCGTTCGTATAAAACTATAAATACATACTTGCTGGATAGACGCGTCCGTATAAAATTATAAATACACGCTTACTGACTAGACGCGTTCATATAAAACTACAAATACGCATTTGTTGGATATACGCGTCCATATAGAACTATAAATACATGATCATACGATCTACACGGAGCCACAGACGCCTGCACCAGGTATACCTAGCATAGGTATGCACTTCTATACGCCCCAAATTGTTCCGGCACGGGGCTGGGGTCACCGCGCTTGAATGGACCGCGTAGCTCCCGTCATCCTCACGCGCGCCTCCGCTCCATTTCAGTAGTAACATTCACCTCCCCCCTCGGCTCCCCGTCGCTCTCGCCTCTCCTCCGCGCTCCCATCCCTTTCCAACGTCCCATCTCCATCCACCCCAAGATCTCCTTTAACCCCTCCGGGTGCGCGTCCACTGATCACTCACTCACCGGGGTCGCGCGCCGGTCGAGCTAGCTTTGCTCGCTCCCGCGGCAACATGGATTCCTCCTGCCCCGGCCCGTCATCCTCGGTCGTCGGCGGCGGCAGCGCGCCGGACGTTGCGCCGAAGCCGCCTGCGCAGCTGAGCAGGTACGAGGCGCAGAAGCGCAGGGACTGGAACACGTTCCTGGAGTACCTGCGGAACCACAAGCCGCCGCTGACGCTGGCGCGGTGCAGCGGCGCGCACGTGATCGAGTTCCTCAGGTACCTGGACCAGTTTGGCAAGACCAAGGTGCACGTCGCCGGCTGCGCCTACTACGGCCAGCCCAGCCCGCCGGCGCCGTGCCCGTGCCCGCTGCGCCAGGCGTGGGGGTCCCTCGACGCGCTCATCGGCCGCCTGCGCGCGGCCTACGAGGAGAGCGGCGGCGCGCCGGAGTCCAACCCCTTCGCCGCGCGGGCCGTCCGGATCTACCTCCGCGAGGTGCGCGACTCGCACGCCAAGGCGCGCGGGATCCCGCACGAAAAGAAGAAACGGAAGCGCGCGCCGCAGGCCGCTGAGGCATCTGGTTCATCGGCTGGCGCCGGAGCAGTCTTCGACAGGGACGTCGAGGGTAGCGCCGGCGATGGCGCTCTTGCTGCGTCCGCCGCGCAGGCTGGAGCTGGAGACAGTGGCAGTACCGCACCGAGCATCTCTTGAGTATAGTAGACTTGCAAACCTTGTCTATTAGTTTGTTTATCGTCTCCGGCATAGGCATAGCAAGATTTGAGCTTTCCCTGTGGTATGCTTTGTTGCCTATATTACCTCTAAATTTTCTGTCCCATTTTCAGATTAATTACATTATTAATAAGTACTATTACAGGGCGTCGTCGTAGTAGTGTTCTAGGGGAAGTGAATTAATTGGCACGGCTATTTGTTCCTTATCCCATACATATACTCATATTATAGCTACTTCTTATGCTACCTCTCAGCTTGATCAAGTACTCCTTATTTCTCTTATTAGAGCTGTTTAATTTTTGCTAACACATGTAGCAATACTGTGATCGGTGCACTCGCTCATACATCCATTGCAAACTAGTAAATCAATTCTTGCACAAAATAATATTTCTAGTACCGTTCGAAGCGTTTCTTGCTTAATTTGCAGAAGCACTGGATGAATGGTTTATTTCTATTTTCTCCTAGCTACCGGAGTAGATCGCTAGGAAGAATGGAGAATGTGCAAAGGAAAAGAGAGGGGTACAGCGCGCAGAAGCTAGGCCAGCCTGCATTGATGGCAGTACGCGATCACTCACTGGCACACATGCGCGCAACAGTTCCCGGACGGCCTTCCTCCCCAACCGGCCAATCTCTTGCTCTGACATACCCTCCTCCTCCATTTGACCATTCCCTACATGCCACGGGCCGCACATCTGCAGGAGCCTTTCTCAGACAGTGACCAGAGAGAGAGCGTGTGTGTGAGAGAGAGATGAACAGTTCTTGCGGTTTCTAATGGCGAGAGAGAGATGCATGAACAGTTCTTGCGGTTTGAGAGAAAGAGGGAGGTTTAGGGCTAGGCATGCACGCGAGAGGGGTTTGTCCGGAGAGGCCTTAAATAGAAAGGAGCGGGGGAGGGGGAGGCGATAGCTGCGCTGGTCCCCGGCCGGAGGATTGGATGGGACTGTAGGATACGGAGGCACGCACGGCAGGCGCTGATCGAGTCCCTCCCTCTCTCTGACCACACGTGCACTGCTCTTCAGAGCCTTCACTGCCGTCGTCCTCTCCCTTATCCCTCCTTGATTTGGGCTGGCCTTCCTCTCTCACAGGCGCGTGCACGCGTGCACCTGCTCGGTTCTGCATGCATGGCCACTGCCCCATGCCAGTCGGCTTGATATCCATGCTGCTGTGACCAGATCAGCCCTCCATATGCAATCTCGCTCTCTCTCTCTCTCTCTCTCTCTCTCTCTCTCTCTCGCATACACACACTCTCATCCGCTTCGTTTTCTACTTTAATTGCATTTGTTGATGCAAAACCATGACGAACACACGGAGAGCAGGCAAGTAATTAAGCACCATTAGCGATCCACACTGTTTTCCCTGACAATTGGATCCTTTCCTGGTAGATCTATCCAAATAGAAACTGTAGCTGCTTTCAGAGGAAGAAGATGAACAGTATCTACCCTTAGGCCTTAGCAATGTAACTAGCAAATTAGCATTAGCCTCTCAAGCTCCCTTTCGCAGCAAAGGGAGGCGGTGGGCCACGCGACGGCGATGCTTTGCTCTCATGTCCACACTGACCACAGTACTTGGCCTGTGACTCCGAGCAAAGAGCAAAGCCATGCAATGAATCCCTTCCTTTGTCCTTTGCACGCACAGGGGCCCTCCTCCCTCCCCCACCCACCCAACGGGGGCCGTACGTCTCTCTCCCTCTCTCTCGTCTCCCTCGCCGCGCCACTGTAGCGCGGCTGTTCATGCATGCCTTGCCGGCCGCCTCCCATGGCCACAGACCCACAGTCCTCTTTTCTTTTCTATTCCTTTTTCTCGTGCTGCCGCCACCGTGAGCGACGGTCGTGGTCTCCTCCGCTTGAATTAATTCTTTCCTGATAGATGGATCACATGCGGCCTGTGCTCGTTCGAGAGCTTTCAGCCCTCGGAAAAATGTCAGGTATTGTCTGGAATTATTGTGCGCGTATATATATAGGTCACTGCGTTGCCTTGCCCGTATATATGGGGCAGACAGGGGCTTAACTACTGGTGCTCTTATTGGAATCCTAATTAATTTCCTGCAATCAGCTGTGCACCTTACCTGCTGTGTTGTGCCTGTCCATCTACAGTAGTATGTATGTACACACAAAATCACTCCACCTGCTGCGCATCAATGGCTGTGTGCATCGCCTAATGCAGAGGCTGGGGAAAACCCTCATTTTCAAAAGAAATAGGTGATGCACGTTAATGGGGGGCAATCCTTGTCCAATTCCTATCATACTTATAGTTTATAGTAATCTAAATTAAAGCTGGCGTGTTGAGTGTGTTCAACCCATTATAATCGTGGAATGCGATGTCTGACTAATTAACCATTTTCTTTGATACGGGGGAATTTTCTTTTCAGTGACAGGCATCTTGGATTCTCCATCAATGATGATTGTGTTATGATTTTGATACCTTTGGTTAGGCAACAGAAAAGTCTTTGAACTGTCAAAAGCCACCATATATCCACATATCCATCATATCATCGATGTTCAAAACTGTTAACTAGATCCAGTTTACTATCTAAAACATTGAGCAACATAAGTTAGTCTGAATTTGTCACTGTATTTGCTGTCATGTCCATAGGTTGCTCTCACTAGTCAGAACTGCTGTTTGCTTCTTTTCACTGGCTAATTAAGTTATCCATATAGACACACTGTTGGATGCTTTGTTACATGCAATACAATTCACGGACCACATATACTACTTGCTATATAATATATACGCCAGGTAACTGCAGTGCTTGGTGGTATGCTTCAATATGCAATTTGGTATCTTGTTCTCTTCATTCTTCAGATCTTCGCTGTGTAGTGTAGTCTAATTGTTAATCTGCTGGTGTGTAACTATCTTGTGTGAACGTAGATGCTTTTGTTGCACACGAAATCAAGAATAAAATATAGTATATATACTGATGTGCCCAATCGAGCAGAAAAGCACAAGCATTTTTCCTGTTCCTAAAGCTGAGGCAACCAAACTGACCCTACACCTATCATGATGCTCCTCAACCTATCAATTTAGTAGTATGGTTTTGTGGTTGCCAGGCAAGTAGAATTTTGAGTTGGTTATAGCCTTTTCTGTTAAACTATAATCCATTTGTGGTTGGCATATGCATGTGGTTGGCGGAATATCTTTCCCATATCTGTCCTAAGTATGTATATAGGTGGTAGATCTTCCTTCTTGTTTTAATGCTTGATTGGTCACCACCCAAATCATAGTTCATACTACATCTCACTTACTCTTTGTCACATCAACATAGATTTATTCAATTCTTTCTCCTCTCTTGTGTTGTTTTTATTCATTGCCATGACAGCGTAAGCCGTCTCAGAAATAGCTTAGCACTGCTAGGCTTGCATATGTGTGCCAAGAATTATAAGATCACAAGCAAAACCAAGGTTATTTTATGTATCTGTTTGTGTCACCCCTAATGAATAAGCATGCCATTTTATACGACTTCAAAGATTCGAATAGGATGCATAAGAGCATTGATCAGAATGTTCTTAATTTTCCACAAACTTTTTTTCATTTCAGATTTTCTGTATTACTTTGATCACTGTGTACAAAGGATTTAAATAACTAATCATAAGGATCAATATGTACATTGCCGTTGACCATACATATTGCACCCGAAAACATTGTAAAAAATATCCAATCTCTCAGCCCAACTCCAAATTCCACGTGGTTGATTTAATGAAACCAAATAATCTCAAATTAAGAACACGTGTACATTATGTTTATTTAAGCATGTATTGTATCGCCTACGTTCTTCTCGTTAATATGCATGCTAGCTTACAATAATCCATCTTTTTTCAAAAAGCTTACAATAGATTTGGTTCTCCTGTTGGTCAAATTGCTTCGATTAATTAACTTATATTGGCTTGTGAAATAAAAACTAAGATCAAATAAGAACCACCATGGATCACCCACTAGGGTATAAATGATTTGAGGATTTATTCACGATCTTCGTCGGTTATTTGTGTGTCTTAAGGCAGTGCACTTGTGTGTGGTGTGTACAAGTGTTTGTGTGTGTGTGGAGTAGGGTGATAACCTGCAAATGGATCTTTAAGCACAATTATAGCATCATCTAGTTCTGATTTATCTTTATGTATTGTTCCAAAAAAATGCATCGTCTACCAACTATATTATTATTAAAGTAGTAAAAAAGGGACGGCTAGGATTAATAAGAAATAAAAGAAGTACGGTTTGGATCAATATATAGGACCCTATTTCTTAGAAAAGAGTTTTCAATATTTGTCACTAGTGCAAAATAAATAATCGCCACTTGGTGGCTACTCCACTATTTCTTTTCCTCTCCATTTGTTTTTCATCCTCTACACACTTTAATATTTGGAAAAATACCACTCCATTATTATTTTCTAGCATAGCACACTATTTGATTTTAGCTACCATGGTGTATTCACTCTAAAAGCATAAATAACATGATGCATGTGCCACCTGTGCCCCAAGAGAACATACATGCTGTACATGTGATGTGCATACCCACTGAAGAAAAACAAACAGAGGGTGGCTTTCCGTGCGTTATACTACCACTAGTGGCTCGGGTGCGCGGAGGAGTTGTGCGATGTAATCTTGTCTACACACAGTACGGATCCTTGATGGCAGCCATGTAAATAATTGTAAATTGATTTGGTTTTAAAGGCCAAAATCAAGCTATTTGGTTTGGGCAAGATAAGATAGCAAAAACACACCCTGAAAACTCTAAAACCATATTGCAAATGAGTATATTGGAGAAAGATAAATGAAGAGTCCCAAGTAGTGCAGCAAGAAGATATGTACGATGTTGAAAAAATCGACATGAGCCGTACAAATTAATGGTCAATTACTCCCATTAAAATGTTGGAGACTATGATAGGTGATAATCATCTTTCTAATCCATCTATCGTAAATGAAAAACGATACCATAACATGGGATTAATGTAAAGGAAGACATGTCATTCTACCATTTAGATAAATCATTAACTAAGGAGACAACCTGTAGAGGAACAAACCGATGATGAATGGAATCAGTACCAGATGACAAGCAGTGGTCAAGAAGATAAAAAGAAAAGTAGGGTGAAAAGTAATAGCTAAAGTTTCGGCAGAAACATGGTTGATTTGTAGCAACATTACCAGTAATGATGAAAATCCTTTAGCATCATCAACACCATCAACTCTCAAGCAAGAACGCTGCCTCAAGTAATTATAGTAACCGGCCTGTCTTGGAAACAATTTTCTGCAACAGCACATGCATATAACAGATTAAAAAATGATAGAGGAGATGCAATGAAATGTAAGATATATGAATTCCTTCGTAGGAATGTGTGGTTACTTATGTGAAGAGGATAAGATCCAGAGCACAGCTAACACGAAATATGATACGATCTCTCTCCTGGTGCCCTCGGCACCACCCTCGGTTGTAGAAGTAAGATATATGATATTAAGCAATTTTACAAACACTTCATCTCCATGGAGTGATCACCTCTAAATTCAATGAATACTCTCTAGCATATACTTTGAAAAGAAGAGGTCTTATTTATCAATTCAAACCTGCATATTAGTGTAGCAAGCAAAGACAAGCAAAATATTTTATTTATCTTGCATGCATAATTGCCAAAGAAGCATATGTAGTAGTAGAAGACTAAAAACCCTCTCTAGAGGAACAAATACAATGACATAAGTTGCAATTATGTCCTTTGTTTACACAGGGCAGCAAGACTTTTTTAAGTACAATTTTCAAGCTTTCGTTTACCAATCTTTGCATGTGTGTTTGTGGATGGATGGCTGGTGGGAGGATTAAGGGAGAAGACAAAAACGTTGAAGAATCTTATCAGGAAGTACCATCAAAAGGTTTCATGGCACCTTCAATCTCACAACAACTATAGTAGGGAACGGTGTTAGAGTTCCTGTACAAAGACAAACCACAATTCAAATGTTGGATTAAGAATAATTTTAAGATGGAAGGATAAGCTCTTATTACATCCTAATTCTTTCAGTATGTCCAAAAGCTTAGGAACACGAGATATGTATCAGTTGACGTAAATGTTGCATAATTGAGAAGAGCAATACTAGGGAGACAACATTAGTGTGTGGCCTTGTGCATCGCCAAGCCGAGCCGCAACACCATCCAGATCCCAGTCTCCCTCAAGTGACGCTGACTGGCTCATCCGAAAAGAAAGGAAATAAGAACAAGGTTGTGGACAAGGTCGCCTTACCTGTGAAGTCGTTGTTGTTGCTTTCCCATGATCTAGCCGTTGAAGAGAAGAATGGGGAGAAGCGAGAGGCAGTTGTCCCTTGTGCTCGGCGTCTGCTAGGGCGTCGTCGCAACTGTCATCTCCCGCATCAATTTGTTGTTGCTGCTAGGGTTTTGCGCCCTTCACAGCTCAGCGGCTCAAAGGTCGATGGCGTCCCTGTCGGCCACCGAGGCACCATAAGGTCGATGGCAGTCTGCCGCCTCCATGGATCCAGATTGAGAAGAGAAAGGGGTAGGAGACAAGGCAACAGAGAGGGGTGGGATGGGGAGAGGAGGAGGCGGCGTGCTTGGGCCGAGGGGAGGCGTATTGACGAAGACGTGACGTGGACGACTCGGTGTGGAGTTCCTTCGTAGGGTAGGAAACGAGACGAAGACATTTTTCCTCTTGTTTTTTTTTTCTTTTTTTCCTACCGTTAACGTGTTTTCTCTCGGCACTGTAAATCGATCGATGTGGCATAGCTCAGTGAGCGCGCCTTGTTTGACTCCTAATGGGTTTAATTGGAGAAAGAAGTGAAGTGATTATCACTGCTACAATTTATTTCTTTCTTAGCTTTTAAATAAATTTATGCTAGATTTTTTTTCATTTCTTTAAGATACCGAATACAAAATAGATGCACAAAAGTATGGACGTCGGCACTACACGCATATACTGACACAATGCCTACTGAAGACCGAAATTGTGAAGTTTAAAGATTGACAAAGTCACTACATGCACCTCGTCATCAACAAGAGCGCCATTTTTTACAAATAATATTTTCTATTTTTGGTTCTTTATATTGTTTTAATTCTTATTTTTGCACCTTTTCCTCCCAAGGAAACTGCCAAAAAAGGAAATACACGTAATTATAAAATACAATATATTTATTGAAAAATTTAATAGACCCCATTTAGGAAAAAAAAAACATTCACGGTTAAAAACAATTGCACTCGGTCGAAAAATGCTACACTCCATAAAGAATGCAACACATCGTGCAATACACTCTTCGAACATGTAGTGCATAGTACACAGTTTTTGAAATGCAATACGCTTGTCCAAAAATATATATCGAACTCAATAAAAATTGAAGTACACAAGATCCATAGTACACTGAATCAAGAATGAAGTACACACAATCTAAAAATGTCATACACTCTGTCAAAGAGTAGAATATACATGAGATCCAACGCTGGTTAAATGGTTAGTGGCCATGATGAAAAGCGGCGGCGAGATTGGTCTCATTCACATAGTTCTATGGCATGGCAGAACTTCCTACCGGCACAACCATGCATTAACAACCACCCTTGTGCTCGATGAGAGTAGGATCACGATCCAAGATCTCCGGCGCATGGAGAAGCCTTTAGCCCTTATAAGATCGCAGAGAGAAACAACCAGGAGAGAGCATCGAAGGCTCGAAATCAGTAAATTTCAAATGTAATACACTTCATCAAAGAGTAGAATATACATGAGAAGGTCATGACACCCTTTACTCCCAAAAGTTCAACAACTAAAAGTTTATTGATCATTCCAAACCAAGTTTTTAGTCATTCAATTGCATTATCCTCACTCTTCCATAAGGTTCTATGACGGAGCTTTTATTTAGCATAGACCACATGCTCCACTATCTCTTAGTCTTTAATAATTAATTAGTACTCATAAGCAATTTTTTAGAATAACTCACTCAGTCGGACACAAGGAAGATCGAAGTTTTAGCAAATGCTTAGCTTCTTACCTACTCATCTCAAGGATAATGTCAACAATAATAAATAAACATGATCACATATCTTAATAATTTATATACTCATGTATCTTTCTCCAGCATACTATGTTTACTTTAAAGATTAGGTTAGCTCAAGGAAATAAAAGTAAAAGATATGCCCTTCATAGAGGGAAGCAGAGATTGTCCTCCGCTTTTCCTTTTGTTTGGGTGCTCAAACACTTATTGAATTGAAACCATATTTTCCATTGCCTCTTATGATGGTACCCATTAGCGTTATTATTATGGTTGTTTTCACTATCACAAGTTCATGGAAAACTTCAATTCCAAGTCACTAAAAATACAAACAATTTTAATTGGAAACTTTGCTACCTACATTGACGACAATTTACTTGGAATGGCCTTACTTAGCCAGATAAGTACGTTTGGGATGTACACATAAGGAGCCACCAACAAGGAGAGTGGATCAACATAATAGATGAAACAGAGAGTATGGCTTTGATAAAGATGCTCAGTTCTACAAATCAATTGCCAAAGCTCCTAAGATGGGTTTTCCCAAGTTCAATGGCACTAGTCCCCAATAATTTCTCAGAAGAACGAAAAATATATTTTTCCCATGGTATATGTACTAGATGATGCCAAATTTGACGATGCATGGATGTATACTACCAGCAGAGCAGATATAGGGCTCAGAAATTCATGGGTGTTGGAAGAGAAACTAGCCCAAAATGAATTTTGCCAAGTAACATGCAAGAGAAACTGGCCCGAAACAATTTTTCCAAGTAATGTGCAAGAGATTCTCTGTCAACAACTCTTATGAGGTGCTAGAAAAGTTTAACTCTATAGCCATGAAACAATGTTGTCTATTATATGTTCATCATTACTCACCTAAATTGACATTGTCACAAACCCTACAGTCAAAGCTCTCCTAGATGAATTCATGATGTATTAAAAAATACACAAGGGCAACACTTGCTAGGATGTTTGACCATGTATACTACATAAGCATGACACTGAGCCTCCTATGACTAGATCACATAGAGTACCCCACCAGCAGAAGATAGAAATGGAAGAACATGTTCAACAACTTTTAGACTCTTCAGTCATCAGGCATAGTAAATGCACATTTTCCTCTCTTGCTATATTAGTAAAGAAGGAAGAGAGCCCTTGGAGGTTATGCATTGACTAAAGAAAGCTCAACTCACAAATTGCTAAAAACAAGTTTCCAATCCCTGTCATAGAGGTCTGGCTAGATGAATTATATGGAGAGCAATACTTCTTCAAATTGGATCTTAGATTTGGGTATCACCAAAACAGAATGGAACAAGAAGATATACACAAAATTGCATTAATAATATATTTTGGTCATTTTGAGTATTTGGTTATGCTATTTGGACTCACTAATGTTCCGACTACATTCTAGTCTCTCATGAACCATGTCATTTTTGAATTCCTCGGGAAGTTTATCCTTATCTTCTTCCATGGCATCCTTGTGTATAGTAAAGGCTTTGAGGAGCACTTATCCCACCTGAGGATTGTGCTACACACATTGAGGGAAAATCAGTTATATGCTAAATAGTGCAAATGTGCATTTTCCTCGCAATAGGTGGAATACCTGGGTTATGTGATCAATGTTGAATGATTAGCCACTAGCCCTCACAAAATTGACATTGACAGGGATTGTCAAGTACCTAGAACCATTTCTCAGTTAAGAAGCTTCTTAGGAATGGCTAGGTATTACAGAATGTTTTTCCAAAACTATGTAGTAATCTGCATGAACATGACATACTAAAAAAGACTCTTTCCATTGGACTAATGCTCAAACAAAAGCTTTTAATCGGCTCAAACTCAACTTGACATATGCCCATGTACTAGCTCTTCCAAATTTCATTGACCCCTTTACCCTGGAACATGTGCAGAGAGGGGTTATAGCTGTGTTAATGCAAAAAGGGAGACCTTTACCTTATTATAAGAATTATATAGTAACATATTTTTTATAAAAAACAATTAACTATATAACTTAATAAACTAGTACAATGAAAAGATTGAAAGTTTTTGATAGCTATAGACTTGTCGTACTTCTTCGACTCGAATACCAAAAGGAAGAGAAAATATGATTAAGTGAATAGTAGAGGCATATCTTGAATGTGCCTGATAGACCCATTTTTCATGAAAATAAAGATAGTCAAATTAGGTCTGATTCTGACACCCTCGAAAAGATTGAACCAGGGTTATGTAGGCATCTATCTGCTCAGAAGTAGCGGAAGATCGGTCCCAAAAACACTTTCAAGGAAGAAAAGGACAAGCGGCCGCTGCTAAACCATGATCTCTATCTCTTGACTCCGTTAATCAATCTTACTTTATAAGGCAGAAAGGTATATTTACCACTTCCTTTTCCACTAAGTGATTGCATAGGGAATTTAGTATACGATCTGGGTTGTCTCCCTCTCGACTTTGGATCTTAGCTCCCAATCAGTCTATCTGTACTAAGGATGACGACCTGTATTTGGAGTTCCCCTGGATAGAACCATTGTTTAGGTTACAGCTAGGCCTAGAGGTTGGAGCTCCCTCCTTGACTAACAACTAGTGCGAACTAGCTGAAAGCACGAGCATATAAGCGAAAGAAGAAGCGAGGGGATTGAGCTTCCAAGCGAAAGAACAAGGGATGAGCACTTTGTTGCTAAATCGCATACGTTTTCTCGCCCCTTCAGAAGTTTCCACATATGGAAGGAAGGTATGGCGATCCTAGAAGCTTTAAAGAGATGGAGACATTTTTTTTGGGGGGGGGGGCAAAGGTCACTAAGGGCATGCAACATAAACTTCCTCTCAAACTGTTGGACTTTAATTACTTCATCGAGTATAAAGAGGGAAAGGAAAACAAAGTTGTTGATACATTCAGAGACCTGCACTTATGGCCATTGCCACAATCACTCCACTCTAGATTAAGGCATATAAAAAGGGCAGCAAGGCAATGCGTGTAGATGATGGTGGCATGTGCAGCGGCTTGCGCAGAGAATGACGAAGGTGAAATGTTGGGTATTATTGTCACAAAGGAGGTGGATATGATGCATACGGTCAATGTTGCGGGCGCATGCACGTGGGAGGGGAGGCGGCAGTGCGATGTAGATACTTCTCGCGACATGGAGAGACCGTACCCAATGGGGCGGCAGCTCCGGTCTGTTTGGAAACATGGTCAACACTGATGCATTGGTGGCTAGCATTTTATTGTAGCAACCAAACACAGGATTACGATGTCTCGGGCTTGATCGGTAAGAGCATCGAATTAATTTGGGAGGGATCATCTAGGTAATCCATGTCCGGAATGGCCAGAGGCGTAGTCGTCGCTGTTGTTCCGCGGAGACCACCGTCCATACGGTGCTATGGCTTCAATGCTAATTTGTTGATGTTTTTTACTCAAACGGCGGGTGCTCCGCCTTTTCAGTAAAGGTAAGGAATATACAAGGAGTTTTTAGTCATCATAGATGTTGCCTTTACAAGAGTTATTCTAGAAGGCTACTCTAATGAGACCTAAATCAGCTTTGATCACAGAGATCATGCCGTCTGTCAAGATAGATTTGGCAGTGAAAACCCTCATGTTCCACTTGTCCCAAATGTTCCATGCAATGTAGGCAATAGCGACAGTTTGTTCCTTGGTGCTTTGGGAGCAGAACGGTGTTGGGTTGAGTTCAAGTTACCAGAAAGGGTCGAGCAGTACAAGGGTCAGGCGATCTGTAGCTTGTACCAAAATTCTTGCGGAAAGGTGCAGTGCCGAAGAGGTGAAGCGTCGATTTTGTTTCTTGATCATAGAGAGCAGAAACATCACAGATGTGATAGCATGGCTTAATAGGGATGCTAGACTACTCGTATCAATAAGGAATTCCTTCTTTTTCGGGAGCACATTCGGAAAGAACTCCAAACTTAAGCGTGCCCGGCTTGAAGCAATTTCAGGATGGGTGACCGACTGATAAGTTGGTCCCAGGTGCGCATGAATGAGGACAAAGTGCGCGGAGAAGACTAGTGTTGATCTGTGGGGCCAGTTCAAAGCACAAGTGCTCCCTGGGTGATTTTGGTAATTAATGTCAACATATCTCTTGTTGGACTAATATTTTCATCTAGTATATTTCAGAAAGTTCAACGATGGTGTGGCATGGACAAGAGGATGTGGAACCCCTTCAAAATGCTAAGGACAAAGATTGGCACAAGCTCAAGACTCTTCATTTCTATTTTAGTGATCCAAAATCACATTGAGTCCATAGGAAAAGCCAATACTATTAAAAGGGGATGAGGTGTTGCTTAATGGTCTACTTGCTCAAAGTGCTTAGTGATATGCTCCAAAGCCCTCAACCACTTTCTCAATTCCAAATATGTCCTAAACCTAAAGTCAAACTCGGCCCCACCGATTTGATCTATCCGGCGCCATCGAGTTCCTTTGACATAGCCACTGCCAGAAACCCTAATCAGTTCGGTCTCACCGATAGGGACTTCGGTCTCACCGAGATGGGATTGCAAAATCTTTGTTTCCCTTCGTAACATTTCGGTCTCACTGAAATGAGCGATCGGTCCCACCGAGTTCGTAATGCAAACTCTCTGTTTCCCTTTCATAACGTTTCGGTCTTACCGAAAGGAGCGATCGGTCCCACCGAGTTTGCCTAACCAACTCTCTATTTGCTCATTGTTGAAATCGGTCTCACCGAGTTCATGTAATCGGTCACACTGAGATGAGGTTTTGCCCTAACCCTAGCACATCGGTCCCACCGAGTTGAGTATATCGGTCCCACCGAGAATCCTAACGTTCACATTTTGAACTGAATCGGTCTCACTGAGTTCTTCTATTCGGTCTGACCGAGTTGGGTCAAATGTGTGTAATGGTTAGATTTTGTGTGGAGGCTATATATACCCCTCCACCCCCTTCTCTATTCAAGAGAGAGCCATCAGAACGTGCCTACACTTCCACTACTCATTTTCTGAGAGAGAACCACCTACTCATGTGTTGAGACCAAGACATTCTAATCCAACCACAAGAATCTTGATCTCTAGCCTTCCCCAAGTTGCTTTCCACTCAAATCATCCTTCCACCATATCCAAATCTGTGAGAGAGAGTTGAGTGTTGGGGAGACTATCATTTGAAGCACAAGAGCAAGGAGTTCATCATCAACACATCATCTATTACCTTTTGGAGAGTGATGTCTCCTAGATTGGTTAGGTGTCACTTGGGAGCCTCCGACAAGATTGTGGAGTTGAACCAAGGAGTTTGTAAGGGCAAGGAGATCGCCTACTTCGTGAAGATCTACCCGAGTGAGGCAAGTCCTTCGTGGGCGATGGCCATGGTGGGATAGACAAGGTTGCTTCTTCATGGACCCTTCATGGGTGGAGCCCTCCGTGGACTCGCGCAACCGTTACCCTTCGTGGGTTGAAGTCTCCATCAACGTGGATGTACGATAGCACCACCTATCGGAACCACGCCAAAAATCTCCGTGTCTTCATTGCGTTTGCACACTCCAATCCCATCCCTTTACTTTCTTGCAAATTGCATGCTTTACTCTTTCCACTGCTCATACTCTTGTCATGCTTGCTTGAAATGTATTGTGAATGCTTAAACTTGTGCTAAAACTCCACCTCAACTTGAAGAACTTAAAAACTGCTACTTTTGCTCGTTGAGGGTCTAACCACCCCCCCTCTAGACCCCTCTTTTCTATCCCTTTCAATTGTTATTAGAGCATTGGTCTCCATTGCTTTGGTTTAATCACCATTGGAGGAAGATGGATGAGTCTACGATTGGGAGTATTAGACGTAGAGTACCTATACTTGATGGAGAGTTCTATCATGATTGGAAAAATGAGATGCTTGTGATTTTCAATGAATATTATTTGAACAAGTATATTACTTGCCCTTATGCACCTCCTATTGATCCTTTGCATCCTACCCCCGATGAGTCTCTTGACATGATCCGCAATCTTAGAACTGTTAATCTTATCATTAGAGGATTGCCTAGAAACTTGATTGTGTGCTTGCCTACACTTGAATGTGCTTACACTATATGGAGATACCTCGAGAAACGCTTTCCAAACTATTCCTTGAAAAATCTAGATGAGATTCTTCAAAAGTCCATTGCTTTAAATAAGATGAATTCTAGTGATCCTAAGTTTGGTGATTGTTTATTTGAGCTTCGTGACCTCATGCAAGCCAAAGGAGATGTTGGAATCATTAGTGACATTATCTCTCAAGTCATTAGAATTCATAAATATGAACATTGTCATGGTCATAAATCTAATGAATTGCCTTCTCTAGGTAATGATCATTCATATGATGATGATGTTGAACATGAATATTATGACGAGGATGATGATAGTGACTTTGATCTTGATGGGTCTATGAGACACCTTGGTCTTATGGCTAACCTTCGTGGTTACATGGCTGGAGGAAAGGAATGGGTTCTTGATAGTGGATGTACCGATCACATGACCGGAGATAAGGATATGTTTCGTGAGCTTGCTGAAAACGACGGCCCTCGAAAGTATGTCACTTTTGGTGATAATTCAAAGGGTAAGGTGGTTGGCCTTGGTAAGGTGGCCATCTCACATGACAGCTCCATCCAAAATGTTATGCTCGTTGAATCTCTTGGCTACAATCTACTTTCCGTATCTAGACTAGCCTATTTCGGTCTCAATGTTCTATTCACTGAAGTAGACTGCCAAGTGTTTCGAAAAGATGATCATAATATTGTCTTTACCGGTATACGTAGAGGTGATCTATACATTGTTGACTTCACTAAAAGAGCTCAACCTAGAACTTGCTTAATTGCTAAATCTTCCAAAGGTTGGTTGTGGCATAGAAGGTTAGGTCATGTGGGCATGCAAAATCTTGATAAGCTTATTAAAGGTGATCATATCCTTGGTGTTAAAGATGTTATATTTGACAAGGATAGACTTTGTAGTGCTTGTCAAGCCGGAAAACAAGTTGGAGGAAGTCATCCCATGAAAAACATTATGACCACAAGAAGACCGCTTGAGCTACTTCATATGGATCTTTTTGGTCCCAATGCCTACAAGAGTCTTGGTGGTAACTCGTTTGGTTTGGTCATTGTTGACGATTTTTCAAGATTTACGTGGGTGTTCTTTCTTGATGATAAATCGCAGGTCCAAAAGATCTTCAAGAACTTCGCTAGGAAGGCCCAAAATTAATTTGAAGTGAAGATCAAGAAGGTTCGCAGCGACAACGGAACGGAGTTCAAGAACGCAAATGTGGATACCTTTCTTGACGAAGAAGGGATTTCACATGAGTTCTCGGCTACGTACACACCTCAACAAAATAGAGTTGTTGAGAGGAAGAACCGGACACTCATTGAGATGGCAAGAACGATGCTTGATGAATACAAGACGCCAAGACAATTTTGGGCAGAAGCGGTTGAGACAGCTTGTCATGCAACAAACCGACTATATCTTCACAAGCTACTCGGCAAGATGGCATACGAGCTTCTCACCGGTAACAAACCCCAAGTTGGATACTTTTGAGTATTTGGCTCAAAGTGCTACATTCTTGATAAGCATCGTCGTTCGAAATTTGCTCCTAAATCTCATGAAGGTTTCCTACTCGGTTATGGCTCAAACTCTCACACTTACCGTGTCTACAACAATTTCACCCGAAAGGTTGAAGAGACGGTGGATGTGAAGTTTGATGAATCTAACGGCTCGCAAGTAGAGCAATTGGCAATTGATGTAGGAGACAAAGACCCTTCGGAAGCAATTCAAGACTTGTCTATTGGCAAGATTCGCCCAACGAAGGTGAAGGAGAGTACCTCGTCCGTTCAAGTGGAAGCCTCAACTTCACACCAAGGTGAACCACAAGTTGACTTGGAGGCATCCACAAGTGGAACACGTCAAGATGAAGGAAACGAGGAAATACATCAAGATGAACCTCATCGACCTCCTTCTCCACCTCCACAAGAGAACATCAACGCCAACAACAATGAAGAAGGACAAGAGGAAGAACAAGATGGTGAAGAGGATGTTCCACCCCGACCCAAACAAAAGCTCTCACGAGTTAGAACAAGAGTTTCAAGAGATCATCCTGTTGAACAAATCTTCGATGATATTCAAATCGGGAGAATTACTCGATCTAAGTCTCGCTTAGCTAACTTTTGTGAACATTATTCATTAATTTCTAACATTGAACCTATGAAGGTTGAAGAAGCTCTTGATGATCCGGATTGGGTGAACGCTATGCATGAAGAGCTACACAATTTCGAGAGGAATCAAGTATGGACGCTTGTTGAAAAGCCCGATGAAACGCACAATGTCATTGGAACCAAATGGGTGTTTTGGAATAAGCAAGATGAAGATGGACAAGTTGTATGCAACAAGGCCCGTCTCATCGCCCAAGGTTACACTCAAGTCGAAGGTATGGACTATGGTGAGACATATGCCCCCGTTGCTAGACTTGAGTCCATACGCATCTTACTTGCTTATGCCAATCATCATGATATTACATTATATCAAATGGACATCAAAAGTGCCTTTCTAAATGGAGAAATTGAGGAGGAAGTCTATGTTAAACAACCTCCTGGCTTTGTTAATCCCAAGAAACCTAATCATGTTTACAAACTTCACAAAGCTCTTTATGGTCTCAAACAAGCTCCTAGAGCATGGTATAAATGCTTGACTAAGTTTCTTATTGAAAAAGGCTTTGAGATTGGAAAGATTGATTCTACACTTTTTACTAAAAGGGTTAATGGAGAATTATTTGTATGCCAAATTTATGTGGATGATATCATATTTGGTTCAACTAACCCTCATTTTAGTGAAAAGTTTGGAAGGCTAATGTCGGAGAAGTTTGAGATGTCTATGATGAGTGAACTCAAATTCTTTCTTGTTTTGCAAATCAAGCAAACTAAGGAGTGTACCTTTGTTTCCCAAACAAAGTATACCAAGGACTTATTCAAGAAGTTCAACATGCAAGAGAGCAAAGGTATGAAAACACCCATGCCTACTAGTGGACATATTGACTTGACAAAGGATGGCAAACCGGTTAACCAAAAGGTTTATCGCTCTATGATTGGTTCATTGTTATATCTATGTGCCTCCCGTCCCGATATTATGCTTAGTGTGTGCATGTGTGCACGATATCAAGCGGCCCCAAAAGAATGTCATCTTAAGGCTGTGAAAAGGATAGTGAGATACTTAATTCATACACCAAACTTTGGCATTTGCTATCCTAAGAGGTCTTCTTTTGATCTTGTTGGCTACTCCGATTCGGACTATGCCGGTGACAAGGTTGATAAAAAGTCCACTTCGGGTATGTGTCAATTTCTTGGTAGATCTCTTGTGTCTTGGTCCTCCAAGAAACAAAACTCGGTATCCTTATCCACCGCCGAAGCGGAATACATTGCCACTGGTTCATGTTGTGCTCAATTACTTTGGATGACCCAAACTCTTAAAGGTTATGGGATATATGTGAAACATGTTCCATTGCTTTGTGATAATGAAAGTGCAATTAAGATTGCTCACAATCCCGTGCAACATTCTCGAACTAAGCATATTGAAGTTCGTCATCATTTCATTCGAGATCATGTTGCAAAAGGAGACATCGATCTTAAGCATGTTCATACCGATAAGCAATTGGCGGATATATTCACCAAACCGCTTGATGAGAAAGTATTTTACCGTTTGAGAGGTGAATTGAACATCATTGATGCCTCAAACTTGGAGTAGAAACTCCATGTGGATACTTGCAAGGCATGAGCCTTTTTGACTAATCCTTGATATTTCTCTTATGATGATGATCATATGTCTTGGATCTATACCTATACCTTGCATGCTATCTAACCCTTGTAGGTACTTGGATGAGCTCAAATCTATGAGATTGCAAATCACTCACATCTAGAACAATCTCTACATCACCAAATCTCTACAATATGGTGGATGAAGACAAGGAAGCTTGAATCCACACAACATATCCTTTGCTATTTCTATATATCAAATTTCATTTGGTATCAAGTTTCATGATTGTCATTTTGGATACACAAGTGCTCTTCCTTGCAAGTCTAACCCATGTAGAAAGATGAACTCAAACTATAAGAGGTGCTCCCAACTCTTGATGAACTACATCAACCTTGAGCATCCAACACAAGTTCGACTACATGATCAAGATCAACACCACCACCCAAGGTATGTTATTCCATCTTAGAGAAGTTTTACCCCAAGTCATGGGTCAAAGCAGCTCAACAAGATGTGAATACATCAAAATGCTTAAATGAAAAATGGTAACCCCATTTTGAGCTTAAACGATGAGTATGACCTACGATCAAGTGTTATCACTTGACTCCTCAGTCAATATACTCTAACATAGGTGACTTTGTCGCCGACCCATTCTAGATGAAGTTCTCCATTGTTTCTTAGTGTTCTTGCATATGTTTCTTGCTTGTTCCCCTTTTCAAAAAAAACCTGCATCTAGATTTCTTTTTTTATTCTCTGCATTTTCTGCATCTAATTCATTGCAAATCATTTAGTTAATTCCTTGCAAATCTTTGTGAGATCTTATTTGCCAAGTGAGCTGAGGTGACAAATTGTTTCCTAAGTATTGAACTCGGCCTCACCGATTCATGCCAATCAGCTAGACCGAACTGCAATAATACATTGTAGACAGTTCATCGGTACAACCGACGAGGACTAACCCGGTCTGACCGATTTGCATCATCTATGACACTACCAACTCGGTGTCACCGATGAAAATGAATCGGCGTTACCGACTTCACTGCTGAGAAAACTTTTTGTCATTACAAATATCAATTCTTCTCCAGCTCCACTCGATGATTCTTATCCTCTAGCATCTTAAACTACATGCTGCTTTGTACTGTGACTCATGGACCAAACATATTTGACTCATGCTCCAGAAGAGCCCTTCTTGGAAATTGATATCAAAGGGGGAGAGAGAGCACATCAAAGCTTATCACATGGGATGCTTATTAACAATAGAGGAGAGAAGTCACATGTCTTTAAGAGGGGAAAGACATGTTAATGTATGTTTGTTTTGCTCTGATTTCGATTGCTCTGATTTTCTCTTACCCTACCTTCTCCCATTATCCAATATCAGATTCAGGGGGAGAAAGAGTTCATATCTAAGCGAAGAAAATCTTTGGAATTCATTGCATATCTTTAATCTTTGGGGACATGTCTATACCCAAATAGAGTACTAAGTCTAAGTACTCACTCACTACATGTCATCCCAGTCTTGGTACTCTTGTGGTTTTCTGAACTTGCTTTGTTTAGTGGTGTTTCTGTGTTATCTAACCCTGTTTTCTCAGAGTCATCTCTTCCAAAGCCAGCTCAAGATCACAAGGTAAGTATATGCATCACACTCTTGTGCATGATGATCTCTTGCTGATGTACATATTGTTTGTAAGAAGGACTCATGAACATGAAGGTACATTCCCTATATCTACATCATTTGCTCTGATGCATATAGCCAAGATACATGTAACTCATTGCTTGCTCTGACATGCTTATGCATTCGCATGCTCTCATATTCTATCTTTGCATGATTGCATACATGTAGGGGGAGCCTATGCATATTACATGTCCTTCCAAAGCTTTACATGTTACCTTTCATATCCTTATCTAAAGCTTTGATGTATGTTGTCATCAATTACCAAAAAGGGGGAGATTGAAAGCACAAGTGCTCCCTGTGAAAGCACAAGTGCTCCCTGGGTGATTTTGGTAATTAATGTCAACATATCTCTTGTTGGACTAATATTTTCATCTAGTATATTTCAGAAAGTTCAACAATGGCGTGGCATGGACAAGAGGATGTGGAACCCCTTCAAAATGCTAAGGACAAAGATTGGCACAAGCTCAAGACTCTTCATTTCTATTTTGGTGATCCAAGATCACATTGAGTCCATAGAAAAAGCCAATACTATTAAAAGGGGATGAGGTGTTGCTTAATGGTCTACTTGCTCAAAGTGCTTAGTGATATGCTCCAAAGCCCTCAACCACTTTCTCAATTCCAAATATGTCCTAAACCTAAAGTCAAACTCGGCCCCACCGATTTAATCTATCCGGCGCCACCGAGTTCCTTTGACATAGCCACTGCCAGAAACCCTAATCAGTTCGGTCTCACCGATAGGGATTTCAGTCTCACCGAGATGGGATTGCAAACTCTCTGTTTCCCTTCGTAACGTTTCGGTCTCACCGAAATGAGCGATCGGTCCCACCGAGTTCGCAATGCAAACCCTTTGTTTCCTTTTCGTAACGTTTCGGTCTTACCGAAAGGAGCGATCGGTCCCACCGAGTTTGCTTGACCAACTCTCTGTTTGCTCATTGCTGAAATCGGTCTCACCGAGTTCATCCAATCGGTCACACCGAGATGAGGTTTTGCCCTAACCCTAGCACATCGGTCCCACCGAGTTGAGTATATCGGTCCCACCGAGAATCCTAACGTTCACATTTTGAACTGAATCGGTCTCACCGAGTTCTTCTATTCGGTCTGACCGAGTTGGGTCAAATGTGTGTAACGGTTAGATTTTGTGTGGAGGCTATATATACCCCTCCATCCCCTTCTCTATTCAAGAGAGAGCCATCAGAACGTGCCTACACTTCCACTACTCATTTTCTGAGAGAGAACCACCTACTCATGTGTTGAGACCAAGACATTCCAATCCAACCACAAGAATCTTGATCTCTAGCCTTCCCCAAGTTGCTTTCCACTCAAATCATCTTTCCACCATATCCAAATCTGTGAGAGAGAGTTGAGTGTTGGGGAGACCATCATTTGAAGCACAAGAGCAAGGAGTTCATCATCAACACACCATCTATTACCTTTTGGAGAGTGGTGTCTTCTAGATTGGTTAGGTGTCACTTGGGAGCCTCCGACAAGATTGTGGAGTTGAACCAAGGAGTTTGTAAGGGCAAGGAGATCGCCTACTTCGTGAAGATCTACCCGAGTGAGGCAAGTCCTTCGTGGGCGATGGCCATGGTGGGATAGACAAGGTTGCTTCTTCGTGGACCCTTCGTGGGTGGAGCCCTCCATGGACTCGCGCAACCGTTACCCTTCGTGGGTTGAAGTCTCCATCAACGTGGATGTACGATAGCACCACCTATCGGAACCACGCCAAAAATCTCCGTGTCTTCATTGCGTTTGCACACTCCAATCCCATCCCTTTACTTTCTTGCAAATTGCATGCTTTACTCTTTCCGCTGCTCATACTCTTGTCATCTTTGCTTGAAATGTATTGTGAATGCTTAAACTTGTGCTAAAACTCCATCTCAACTTGAAGAACTTAAAAACTGCTACCTTTGCTTGTTGAGTGTCTAATCACCCCCCCCCCCCTCTAGACCCCTCTTCTCGATCCCTTTCACCAGTCTAGATCCTGCCAGGAGTAACCGACGGGTGTGTCCGGGGTGTTACAAGTTGGTATCAGAGCTGACCCTCGCGGTTACACAGATATTTGCGGGTCAGGGGCGCGGTCATGATGTGCATGACGTTTGTGCCCCGTCATGGCACACGGCATGGCACATGTGCCGGACTGGACGCACAGACGTGTGCCAAGAGGAAACATTCCTATCACCCAACGATGACGTCGGTTCCTTTGAGTGGGGGTGTATATGATAGTCTGGCTTAATAGGGATGATAGACTACTCGTATTAATAAGGAATTCATTCTTTTCCAGGAGTCTATTCGGAAAGAACTCCAAAGTTAAGCATACTTAGCTTGGAGCAATTTTAGGATGGGTGACCGACTGGGAAGTTAGTCCCAGGTGCGCACAAGTGAGCACAAAGTGCACAGAAAAGACTAATGTTGATCTGTGGGGTCAGTCTAGATCTCGTTAGGAGTAACGGCCAGTAACCGGGGGTGTCGCTCCCATGTGCCCTAAGCCTGTCAGTGGTAGGCAAACTTTTTGAGCCGAAGTCCACAGTAAAGAATTTTACTTTTCTTTTAATCTTGAGTGTCCAGATCAAATCAAGTTCAGGATTGGCAATAGAGCTAATGAACTGGCGGAGTAGGCTGATCTGAAAGTGTATTGCTTAGCCTCCGTCCAGTTCCAGTGGATGGCGTCTCGATCTTCAGTAAGAGTAACATTTTGAACATTTTCTCAAAGCTATAGGAAAGCATGTAGTTTATCATGGGAGTATAATCTTTTCATCCTCTTCATCCATCTTTGGTCTTGCAGTTCCCGCAATCCAACTTGAAAAGAGTGAGCGCAAGTTCTTTTTGTTCAACCCCATCAAGCCATTTTAACTTCCAGAAACTTGCACTATGCCCATCTCCTAGGCATACAGTGGTTGATGCATTGAAAAGCTGCATATCTAATTCAGAGCAAGGCAATTGCATGCCGAACCAGGGACGAGGTTGAGTCTGCCATGCGAACCAAGCCCACCATACTTTTTGAGGTGCAAACCTGCTGCCAATTGACTGCATAGTTCACTTAGCCTCCTCATCGCCACCTTTCCATAGAAATCTTCTCCTTAGCTTATCAATCCTTTTGATTATCCATTTGCTGGGGGCGAACAACGTCAAAAAGTAGATGGTGATAGATGTAAGAACCGAGTTTATCAGCGTAAGCTAGCCAGCTTTGTTCATAAGCTTGCCTCTCCATCTTGCCAGCTTTGCAGCAATCTTATCGATCAATATTTGAAACCAGCACGCCTGAGCTTGCGAAGGCTAAGGGGAAGCCCAAGGTATTTACAGGAAAGGAATCAATGGTTTTAGCAAACTCTAAGAGCACCTCAGTGATCAGCTGGTCATCACAGCAAATGGGGAAGGCCGAGGACTTGTTTAAGTTGGTGAAAAGCCCAGACCCACATGCCGAAAGTATTGATTGGGTGGCCTTCATCTCCCGTTTGCAAGGGTTTAAGAAAAGAGCGGCAGCATCAACGTATAGGCTTACTCCGATGGAGGCCAATTTGTGCATGATAGGCTTGAAGATACCAGCTACAATGACATGCGCGAAGATGCGCTGTAGAGGTTCAATGGCAAGCAAGAACAGGAATTGAGAGAGGGGGTCGCCTTGTTGCAAGCGTCGTCGGTGGTAGAACAGCAGCCCAGGTGCGCCATTCTGAATTACCCGGGAGGAAGTGGAGGAAAGCGATATTGCAATTAAAACGTGGCATCTCTGACCAAAACCCATGTAGCAGAGCACCTCGAGTAGGCAATCCCATCTAACGAAGTCGGAAGCCTTGGCAATGTCCAACTTCAGAAAGATTGCACCTTTCTTGGCCCTGTGCAGACTGTGAATGAAGTTCTGGACATAGAGAAAGTTGTCCTGAAATGCACGCTCAACAACCTGATTCACGAGTTCATAAATAATGAAGATAGACGGCACAAGATGGAGTACTTCGAAGGACGAAATGAAATTTATTGCTGAAATGCAAAATCAGCGAAGCATGGTCCTACAAGACATGCTCCCGTTCCAGCACCCACAAACTTGTTAGCACTAAACTATTTGCACAGTAGTACTCTATTACTATAGCCACAGGCTTAAGTTGTGTTACAAAAAACCTCTGCACAACAAAATCAAAGGCAAGATCGCACTAACTGCAAACAAATCGAGAAAGATCCTTTACATGGGGGCTGCCGAGTGTCATCTGTGCCACACAAAGAATCAATGCAATCAAAATTCAAAGAATCAGGTCACTTGGTTTACCAAGGACACGCTGGAATCACCACGATTAAGAACTTGTTCTGTCAGGTCACTTTTGTTCACCAATCATCTGAAGGAAAAGCAAGAACCGCCACGTGTAAGAACCTGTGCTGTCAGAGTACTTTTGTTTACCAATCATCTGAAGGAGGAGAAGCATGAATCACCGCTACTAAGAACCTGTACTGTCAGGGCGCCAGAAACTCTTCCTGGCAACAAGAAATTGCCGCCTCATAATAGCGGTCTTGTAATGCAGAGAGCGAAGAACGCGGTCCATTTTTCTGATCATTCCAATATTGTCTTGCAACACAAACCATCTACCAGGTCTAAGTATCCTGTCAATTTCCGCTGCTATTTCAATGATATCACACCTAAAACAAAAGCATAGGCATAAGCTTGCTTGCACAATTATAGAAGAGAATGTTATAACGTACAGCACCAGTTATTCAAGACTCAAGGCAAGCTAGTGTACCTATTTGCGAGGCTCTGAAGGAGATAGCTCATGTGAAGAAGATCATAGGTTCGTGGGTATGTATTAAAAGATTCACACCAGTCATGATATACACCAATCAAACCTCTGTTGAAAATGATAGGCAAAGTGTCTGGCTGATCAAAGGGTACAACATTCATCACCCATAAAGGTCGATCAATGAGTGATGCTGCAAATCTGGAATAAGAAATCAACTTTCATAAATATCTTAACATGAAACAAAGCATGTAACTAGAGTGGTCGGCATTTTGAAGGAAATTAGGAGCTGTGAAAACAAAAAAATGCTATACTTCAAGCAAACGCAACCAGCCAAAGGAAATCAGGAATCATGTAAACATGTCGTATGTGCTTTAAAGATGGGTCATTAATTTAACAATCTAGTAACAATCAACTAGATACCATTTTTTTTTCTAAATTCATTGCTGAGAACAAGTAAACAACAGTATCCTCCTGTCTTCTGCAACCAAAAGATAATAAGGAATGACAAGTACTGGGTCCAGTGCCTTAACTGTGCTGATCAATAGCCAGAATATAAACCAACTAACAGTCTACACTATTCAGCAAACAAAGGGCAAACATCTTCAACGGGATCAAGCAGAAGCACTAAATATATGAATGTCATGACTTGTTAAAAAAAAGTCTATTGCATAAAGGAACAAACTGAGTTTCCTTACCCTCCAAAGCCAGCATTCATGTCCATAACATTCCGAATACTAGACCAATTAACTGCAAATTCACTGGAATATACTTCTGAAATAAGGCCATTCCAGTTTTTTGTATCAGAATCAAAATTTTCTTGAGAAAACCAAGTAGAAGAATTCTCAGATGAAGTTGAAGATCTGATGTTAAGCCTTTCAGGCCAGGATATGGGCCAACTATTTCCTGCACCTGACTTTGACAGAACAGGCAACAAGAGGCAACTGTCGAGAGGAGTATACCTGAATAGGATACATTTGAACATTAGCATTTATTATATCACTGGCATAAAAGAACATTACCATAAATATTATCTGATGCCTATATCTCCATAGCCAGCTACTTTCACATGGCACAAATCATACATGGCCCACCAATGCAGCAATCCATCCAACAGAATGATCCTAACCACTGGTAACTACTCCCTCCGTCCCAAAATTCTTGTCTTAGATTTGTCTACATACGGATGTATCTATTCACATTTTAGTGTTAGATACATCCGTATCTAGATAAATCTAAGACAAGAATTTTGGGACGGAGGGAGTATAAGACTAGCATATATTACAAGCCTGAACTGCATGTGACATTATATGAACCAAAGGTCATCCAAAGAAAATGTACCATGGAGAGTGGCCATTGCTCCCAGAGCATAGAGGTGGTTCATTATTTTTCCTCTCGGTGTAGCAAGAATTTGAGGTTGGCTTTTGGTAAATAACAACTCCAATCCTATTAACATCCTTTGATTTTACAACTGTCCTCCAGCAGATCGATTTGGACAGAGTAACCATTGCTGCCAGAAGTTGAACACATCGAATTAGCAAGAAGTTGATCACCACAAATCATAGGATGGATGCAACATAGACAGGGTTGTTGGCCCACGAACAATTTTTTTAGCTCCCAGGTAGTAATGCAAACCTGTTTTATTAACCTTAGTGGAAATGATGTCCAATTTTTAAAAAGTCTTACCACTTACCACTTGTCTAACTGAAAAGACGATTAGCATTCATATGTCTTGTATAGGTTCAAGCATAATGAACATAATTTTCATACCAATGAACTACATCAACTGACACAGCTACCTCATTGTCTGTCCATTGTTTTTGATGGATTCATGTTCTTAGTTAGACGGTAAGAAACGGTTTTGCATGTTGATATAACAAAATGAAAGTAAACACGAGATCATAATTTTTGTATATGGTGCTATTATATATGCTTAGAGATCATGAAACCTTGTCAGAGACAAATTATCTCCAGTTCAGTAAACATGCATAATTTGTTCAACACTAATAGTAGGCTGAAAATTTATGTTGATAACAATCATTATGATGGGAAAAGATAGATCTTAACCATTCCAGTCATCTTCATCTCTCTTGCCACGTCGATAGACTGGCGTCGCAGACCAGATGTAATATCCTCCAGGCCTGAGTACTCTATTGAGCTCCAACAATGGTTTTCCACCTGTATGCCCCAAGGTAGTAAAATTGTAAATTAAAAATACTTGCACCAAGCCACCAACTAAAGAAAGCAAGGCGGGCAAAAGAGGTGGATTTGATGCTCCTGGAATTATATGGAACCCATTTTTATTTGCACTTCAAAAATACTCAAGCAATTCATATATTTAGAGCACATAAAGATATGTGCAAATGCAATAATTTGTGCAAAATAATGACAATGCATGCACTGCAAAATGAAAAAAAATAGACTTAAATTACATAAGATGTGTATTGACTACTAATCCCTCTGTAAAGAAATATAAGAGCGTTTAGATTAGTGATCTAAACGCTCTTATATTTCTTTACAGGGGGAGTATATTTTTGTAGAGTACATATGTGATAATGTTTTTACACAGGAATTACATGACACATATTCTAACATGTTTTATATCCATGAATTTTTTCGAATTACACAAAACCAAACATGGGATCATATGATCCTGGGAGCAGATTCCTTTCCTCCACAAATACTGAACCTTGAAAATAAATAGTAGCAAAACTGATAAATAGCAGGAATGGTTCAAAGTACTTGCCATCAGCATACCAGTGGACCCTACACCGTGCACAATGGATCACATCAAATGAATTGTCAGGGAAGGGAAGTTTTTGTGTTCCAATCACTGCCAAAAATGCTGGAATTCCTCGCTCTAGAGCAAATTGTATCTGAGCCTCATGCTCGTCTTTTGGGGCAATAGACATAGTAATGACATTCCTGTCAAGCAAGTATCCACCAAAGCTGGCAACACCACATCCAACATCCAGCACAGTTCTTGCATGAGTTCCCCATTTAATTTGTGGCATGATCTATTGAAACAGAATGACTGCAAGCTGTGAGATATCGCAAACAAAAAGGGGAGCTATTATATTAGCAATACTGAAGTCATAAAATACGAACTTGCACCGATAATCATAGGAATGCACCATGTATTTGATGTTGATTTTAGAAGCATGTCACTGAAACAATGAACTTACGGTGTGCAGTCGTCTTAAAAGTTCAAGTATCACCAAGAATGTGCATAAATAGATTTATCATCATAAATACGCAACTCCAATGGAAATTCATGAGTTCAAAAGCAAATAAAGGGCACAAAATACCTGTTCAATGAATCGGATGTATCTGGTCACACCTGCTTTAAATTGAGTTCCACCTCCAGGGAAGACAAAATAATTACCAGACTTCCTAACCCAGTTCTGGTCCTTCTTGTATTCCACTAGCTTTGGGTGAGGAACATTGTTATACCAAATCTGAAATTTAGAAAAGGAGTATGCTATGACAAGGTTAGAAGTCATGTTATATATAAAACACGCTCTAGCTTATTGCAAGCTTGAACTTAGAAGAATCAGTGCCTAAGTACGTCAGTATAAATGCCCGAATCTCATCTAGTGGATACACATGTAACCATGTGGCAAAGGTCGTTCGCAAGAACTGGTTCAAAAGGGTGATTCATAAGTATTACCAAAAGGATACACACCCTTCCAACCCGAAACAAACCGTAGGTACAGTATAATAAGATTGGAGTATGAAGGGTACAATCCCAACAGAGTTCTCTATTGTGTTTGGAGGATGTGCAAATATGAACATTCCGCCTTTCAATCAACTGCACTAGCAAACCACACAGCACAACACTACCTCTGAATCAGAGCATAAGATCACAAATTAGCAATATTAAATTACTACTACGTTACTACTAATCAGAGCATGGGAGCACGCATTAGCGGTGTTAAAAGTACTGCTGCTGCTACTACATTGTTCAATAAACAAACACGCAGCGAAACCGCTTCCTCGCATACCGAAGAAGAGTAGAAGACAAGCAGGCATCCTCACCATGTCACGGCTGCGCGGCCAGGGCAGGGGAAGCCGGTACCCCGCGGGGAGCGGCACCAGGCACCTCGGCCGCGGCTCCGTGGGGCAGTGCCGCTCCCGGTGCTCCATGTGCCTAATCGACTTGAGCGCCTTGACGGCCTTCACGTTGTCCAGGCACGGTATGTAGTCCGCGGGCTCGACCCGCTTCCCCACCACGCACAATTCCCACGACGGTGCCTCCACCGGCTTCTGCTCCCCGCCACCGCCGACGCCGCCCCCCTCTGCGCCTCGTCCGGCCGAGACGCCGGCGGTGATCTCCTTTGTGTCGACCGATGTGCTCGCTTCTGCAGCAGCAGCGGGCGGCGTGCCGCGAGCCGGCTGGGTTGTGTTGGTGTCGGCATCATCTGCAGTGGCGTCAGTCTCTAGTCGGGGTAGATCGGCGGCGCTGCTGCTGCTCCCGCCAGATGCTGTTCCGTGTGGGGATGCGTCGGCGGAGACCGGAATTGGGGTTCGGGGCGGCGCTGAAGAGGAGACGGGCAATGGGGCTCGGGGAGGCGCTGAAGCGGAGACGGGCAATGGGGTTTGGGGCGGCGCCGAAGCGGAGACGGGCACTGGGGTTTGGGGAGGCGCTGAAGCGGCGCCCGGGGAGAAGGAGGAGGAGGAGGAGGAGGAGCGGGAGGTGGGGAAGAAGAAGAATGGGAGGGCGGAATGGGCGGGGCTGAGGAGGAGGAAGAGGGAGGAGAGGAGGATGAAGAGGGCGACGGAAATCACGATGGGGCGCTTGCGATCGGAGAGGAAGGAGAGGGCGGAGGAGATGGCCATTTCCTCTGCTTCCCGTGCGGGGACGGGAAGCCGGTGTTGCGGAAAACGAGCGGGAAGGGGCAGGGGGAGAAGGTATACAGATCTCGGGGAACGCCGGGACGGCGGCCGTGGCCGGGGAAGGAGGTGCGGCGCTGCGGGGCGCGCGGTGGCGCGGGATGGTTTCAGTGATAGTGAGGACCCAGGGAGGCCAGGGAGGTGACTAGTCTAAGCCTAGTCGGCTCTGTTTGTTGCGATATTTTTGCATGCCGCCGTGGGCAACTTTGGTTGGCCATCAGGCCTGAACGGCAGGACCGAGCAGGAACAAGTGCTTCTCCGGGATTTATTTTATTTTATTAATTCACACATGAGTCAGTTTACAAAGACATTTTTGATTGTTTATTATAGTATCCCAAATGATAAGTGCCACACGTGTGACACAAAGCAACATGGTCCAAACGCTCTCATTACCATTTATTTTGCAACGTCAAATAGATGACATCAGCGAGATCTTTTTGATTTTTCAGACTTAAAAATGATTTATCTCCTAAATAAAAATGTGATTAAAAATCTATTTTTATTATTAAATCCGTCTCGACGAAATCTTCAAAATTAGATCTCATATTGATATGTTTCGACTACCTTTTCTTGGGGCCAAAAGTTGTCATGATGTTTATACTGAAGTTATCATACTGTTTACACTAAAATTGCCATGATATGTTTCATTTATTTTTTTTCTTCTAGATTTTAAAGTTATCCTTGTATTTCAACTACTTTTCACGGTAAATTTTTAATTGAGCATGGCAATTTATAGTAATTAACCATGGCAAATTTACTTGGTAAATTTTTAATTGAGCATGGCAATTTATAGTAATTAACCATGGCAAATTTACTTCATGAATCATGGCAATTTTTAGTAATTCATCATCGCAAATTTAGTTTATAGATCATGTCAATTTTAGTTTACAGATCATGGAAAATTAGTATTTTCACCATGGTAATTATTTTTTTGTATGAACCATGGCAAATTTCATGTATGTATCAGGGCAAATTTAAGTAATTCATCATGGTAATTTTAGTTTATGGTTCATGGCAAATTTGAGTCATTAGCCATGCATTTTTAAAGTAATTGACGACGAATTTCTTTCTAATTATGAACCATGTCAAAATTATTTCATGGATCATGACAAATTTTAGTAATTCACCATGGCAAGTTTAGTTTCTTAATTCCCTTTTTTATAACATTTCAAATTTTACTTTAAAAGTAGAAGAGAAAAGTAGTTGAAACATATCATGGCAACTTCAGTGTAAACGTCATGGCAATTTATGTGCAATAGACATGACAACTTTTAATAAAAAAAACTATCGAAACATATCAATATGGGATCTAGTTTCGTAGATCTCATCGCGACGAATTTAATGGTGAAAATGGTTTTTTAATCAGATTTTTAATTTAAGAAATAAAATATTTTAAAAACTGAAAACCCAAAAAAAATCCGCTGACATCATCAGTTACGCCATTTGTGCATGCATGCGGTGACATGGCGCGATCTGTGGTGATGGGACATTTGGCCCAAGTTGTTTCGTGCCACACTTGTGGTACTTATCAGGGTCCTATAGTATTGTCAACACCCCTTCCCAACCCTAGCTGCCGCCACCAAGTTTCTCCTCACCTCACGCCGCCATCTCGGTTCTCCTCCTCTCCATGGTCTGGCAACCTCGTCGGCGCCAAGAGGAGGTCTGTTTCTTTTGTCTTTTCCTTAGGTTTTGTTTCCCTGGCGGCATCGACGAGTTAATGTCGTCATGTTTGAATAAGGTCTCTCCGGCCTCTCCCTACCTCGATGATATCCAGCTGGCGTCAACGAAGGCCTTGTGAGAATTTGCGTCGCTAGATCTGTTCATATATGTGTAGATCTTGGCAGTTGGTGTGTCTACCAATGAGAGGAATTGGTCTGGCGACTTTGACATCTTCTTCCATGTTGTTATGAGGCATAGTCCAATTTCTCGAACTGTATGGATTGGTGGTGTTGGATTGCAAGTCTGCGTGTGGTGGTGTTTCAACGATATTTCTTCAGCGACTTCCATCAAGCGGTGAGTGGCTATTACTACCTTTAAGTTCTGATATAGCAAGGGGCGTTTATAGGTGTTCCTTTTCTTTATTGTTGCTTCAGTGCGATTTTCAATCTCCGACACACGACAATCAACCGAAGAAAGAAGAAGGCCAGTTTGATTTTCAATGCGATTTTATTTGTATTGGTCATTATCTTTCCATTGTTTGTTCTATTTTCCTTAATAATATAAAAATCTAAGATACCTTAGGGGGAAACATTTTTTTGATTTATTTGTTAGTTATTTTTTGCAGAGTCATCATATGCCTCCGGATCGCCATAATTAATGGAGTGCGTCCCATATCGATCGTCATATGCCTCCGGATCGCCATAATTTATGGAGCGCGCTTCATATCGAGCCCATGGGCCTCCATATTTGGAGCCGCGACATTGGTATGGAGCGGCCTCCATCCATAACCACTCGAGCGGGAGGGCAGCCTCAGCCCGGATTCTTTCTCCCGCATGCAACCCGGCCAATGGCGTTGTCGCCCGTCCCGTACAGCTGCCACTTCTGCCCCTGCCAATGTTGCAACCGCTTTCCCACCGGGAAAGAGGGCCAATTAATGGTTGATGTTGCGTTTTGCACATGTTTTCCGCTGGAGCACGCTGATACGTCTCAAACGTATATATAATTTTTGGTTGTTCCGTGATAATATTTATCATTTTTGTATATTTTTATACTATTTTATATTACTTTTCTAGACTAACCTATTAATTTAGTGCCTAGTGTCAATTCCTATTTTATGCATGCTCTTGGTTTTACAGGAAATCAATATCTATGGAGGTCAAAATAACTTGTCGATTTAATATGATTTTTTTCGGGCAACGACTGACCTAGGAAGCTTCGGGGGAGATCGAGAGGAGCCACAAGGGGTCCACGCGGCCACCTAGTGTGCCCCTGCCCTAGGGGCATCCCTAGGTTGTGTGGGCCCACCTGCATCACCTTCGCCAATACCCTCGCCATAAACTCCTATAAATACTGAAACCCCCACCATATTTTAGAAGAATTTTTCTACCACCACAAGTTCCTTTTTGGCGAAGATCCAATCTGGAGGTCTGTTCTGGAGCTCTGCCGGAGGGGGAATCCATTGTTGGAGGCTTCTTCATCAACCTTACTGCCTCCATGACTGTGTGTAAGTAGTTCCATCTGGACCTTAGGGTCCATAGTAGTAGCTAGATAACTCTCTCTCTCTCTCTCTATTTGGATTTTTAATACCATGTTCCCGTGAGCTGGTTCACATGATCGGGGTCAATTCGATGTAATTTTGTGGTGTATTTGTTGGGACATGATGGATTGTCACTTTATGAATTAGATTGCTCATTGAAATCAATTGAATCTTTTGAGGTTTTCTTTTTGTATAATGAAATAGCTTTGCTTGCTCTCCAATCTATCTATCTTCTTTGCCCAAGTTCAATGAGTTTTTCTTAAGAGGAAGTGGTGCTTTGTTGTGGGTTTAATCTTGTGGTGCTCTATATCTTAGTGAAAGAAAGGGATAATATATGTATTTGTATTGTGGCCTCTAAGGATAAAACGATGGTATTTCATCATATTGATTGATGTCCTGATGTCTAAATTATGTCATCTTGCTTATTGCGATGCTCTGTTTCTTGTAAACTTAATACCTCGAGATGCATGCTGGACAGCGGTTTTGGGGTGGAGTATTAGTAGTAGATGCAGTTGGATTAACGATCTACTTATCATGGACGTAATGCCTATATGAGATTATACCATGAATGATCATAATCATAAATATTGGAATATTAATCGGTGCCCAACTGTAATTTGTTTACCATGCCACTTGCTTGTTTGAGAGAGATGTCACTAGTGAACCTATGGTCCCTTAGGTCTATTCTCCATCACTGAATTCTTCTACAGAATTGTTACTATTATCGTTTTACTTTGCTACTGATTATCTCTATCTATTTGCGTTTAACCTTGTCACTTGCAAGACAAGGGGCTTGACAACCCTCTTTCCATGTTGGGGACAAGTTGTACTGTGTGTTGTGTGTGGGTGTTGCTTACTTTGTTTGCTGGGAGAAGCTCCTACTGGATTGATGATCTTGGTTCTCTAACTGATGGAAATACTTGTTATTGTTCTGCATCACCCTTACACTTGGAGGAATCCCAACAAATCCTGCGGGAGCAAGAACGCTCATTTGCAAGTATATAAAACCACCATTGCTGCCGCCGCCGCACTCACCCTCATCGCCGCATAAGCCGGCCGCTATCCCGCTCCTCTCTTTTCCCTTTCCCGTCGCCACCACAATCACCACCATCAACCATGTCGATGTGGCTGCGCACTCTCCGCGGACCTTTCCTCAACGAGACCGAAGAGGACCGCACTGAGAGAGATTTCAGGGAGAGGGTGTGTGACTACTCCGAGTGGGTCGAGGACGACACACGCGATAAGGCTGAATCAGCTGTCGGTCACGCCCGCCTCCCCGCAGCCCTCGAGTATTTCGACCACATCTCGACAACTGCCTACTCAAAAATGGAAGCCAGGCTCACGCTGACCTTAAGTAATGTGGTTGTATCCCGCATCCAGGACGCCCAAGTGTTCATTGACCGCGTGGCCGCGGAAGCCCCCCCCCCCCTCGGTCCGCCCGCCTGTGAGGTCACTTTCTAGAGGAGGAAGAGCTCGTAGTTCAAATAGTAGAGAATCGTAATGCCCAAGGTTGTTCAAATCCTAATTGTAATCCTTGTTGAAATCCATTTTGTTAATCCATGTTGAAATCCTAATTTCAAAACTTTCATTGTCGAGGTGAGGAAGGATGGTATCTTCTAGCCACCGACAAACGGGTCCCACGTGGGGGGGAAATATTATGTAACGCGCTTTTATGGCGATTCTGTGTTTGCACTTTACCTCGGCAATCTACATATCTGTATGGAGCATGCTCTATATACAGTATGGAGGCTGTCCACTTGGTAACTCTGCTAGAATTGCTTTTACAGTGCTCGATGTGGACTATCTTCTGAGTGAGGACATCAACCATAGGTCATTGGCATTCATGCCTGAAATCTAATGACTTTATTGTCTTGAGATAGGACTTTCTACACCCGGGTGTCCCTACACCCTCTATGAACAGTAAATTCAAAAGAAACTGAAAACAAAATTAAAAAAATCTGAAACGTTGGAACATCAAACATGATCAAACATTCGATGTTATTGCAAAGTTTCAGCCTCAAATAAAATTCGAGCAGCCCTCACGTAAAAAACAAAATCAGTGTTTAAAGTTATGTGGACTTTTATGCAGTAATTTGTTTTTTGTAAGGGCTCCTCGAGTGTTTTTATGGCTGAAAATTCACAAGAACACATTTCTTTTTATCATATTTGATCCCCCAAAGGTTTAGATTTTTTGATTTTTTTCAAAATTACTATTCATGAGGGTGTAGGGGCACCCGGGAGATGTCACATCTTTCTCTCATTGTCTTTTATTTCTTTTTAAATTGCTCTTTGCTCTTTATGCTTTAGTAAAGAGTTAATTACACCCGCGGTACATAAACTTGCAAGGAGATAACAAAACCATACATAATCTTGAAAACACCGGAAAACCAGTTCACTAACTCTGGTTTGAATAACAAATTCATACAAATTTGTCCACGAGTCGACATGTGTCGTAGTTTCTTTACCAAAAACCCATGAAACTAATGAAATTTGTATGATGAGAGCCTCGGACTAAAATCCCAAACCAATCGCCGTGTTGGTCGCAGCAGAGGCGGCTGCACAACTGGTGCCCAACAGCGATCGAGCAAACTCACTAGCAGCAGTGCGCCACTATCGTTGACCGATGATGCCGCAACCAGGATGTGCTGTAACGATAAGAAGTGGTAGCTTCCATAGGAGAAGTATAAGAAGGCCTCCGTGCAGGAGCCCTACGATGGCGCAATGATGGCGGGAATAGGTGAGCCATGTGGTGTCGGTGAGCGGGGATAGGGGCGGGCCGTATGCATGGCGGGGACGTCGTCGAGGTACTGGGGGTGTGGAGCACGAGCCAGGTGTCGTTGGGGTCACTGCAGTTCAAGGTGGTCGTGACCCACTAGTAGAAAAATGACCTTACATTCACATCATTAGTCCCGGTTTGATTACGGTCCGGGACTAATTCCAACGGCTAGGGCATGGGCATCATTAGTCCCGATTTGTTTTGTACCTCTAGTCCTGGTCTGTGACACAAACCGAGACTAAAGGGGTGGTTGCAGGCTGGTGGCAGGCTGGGGCCCCCACGAGCCCCTTTAGTCCTGGTTCGTTTCACAAACCGGGACTAGAGGTTGCCCTATAGTCCCGGTTTGTATAACCAACCGGGACTAAAGATGCCCCTATATAAACCCTCCGTCCAGCCCGAGCCCATTCTCTCTGTTTTCCCCTTTAGTCTCCTCTGTTCTTCCCCTTGCTCGAGCTCATCCTCCATTTTTGCCAAGATTTGTCAAGATTTGAAGGCACCCCATCCATCCAAGTGTTCACAAAGGTTAGCAACTTTGTCCTTTCATCTCTCATTGCTAGATTAGCTCGTGCAATGCTCTATAAGTATAGTGATTTGTGGGTTTTAGTTTGGGAGTAATTATATGTGGGAGTTTATTTGATTTATATGCAATTTGAGCTCAAATTAACTTCTTAGTTTGCATATGTAGGTGTGGTTTACTTTGTGCCTTACCATCCCCGTCCTAACCACCGTCGATCGCCCGCACCATCCCATCGCCGGCACCACCTTGGTGAGCCTCTTATTCTTATCCATTTAAAAAAATCATGTTTGTATAGTTACTTGTATAATTTTCTTACCTGTATGGTTGTTTGTTATACATAGTGGCATGGTTTTGATATCCGTCCCCGTCGGCCCTCGTCCGGTTTATGATTCGGATGTGGTATATATATATTCTCTTTTATAACTATTTGTTGCATTTCGTGTTTATGACAATTATGCCCATGAAGTTGACATAGATATTTTTATCTAGGAGGTATGTGAACCGGAAATTGCAACCGACCCTCTTGTCGAGAAGTTAAATTTAGTTAAAAAAGAATACGAGTATTTGAAAGAAAAATTGAAAAGAATTGAAGAAGAGAAGATGAAACTGGAGTTGTATGTTGCTGATGTCGTCGATGATCACAAGATCAAGATGGATGCAATGCGCTTGAAGATAGAAAGATTAGAAAATATGCCGTTAATAAAGAGGCTTGGTATCACTATGCTGTTGGATCAATTGTTACCTTAGTTGCGATCTTGATCGCATTTGTTGTTGCATTTAAATGCTTTAGCTAGAGAGTTTGTATGTTATTTTATGAGAATAAGTGTGTATGAACTTGTATTAATTTGGTCTTTTCGGTGTTGTGTAATGAAGATGAGCCAGCAATGGATGTACGGTGACTAATGCTCTCCCCAGTTCATTGATGACGTGCGTACTTTTCTGCTTGCGGCTGAGGCAAACAAGCGGCCGGATGGTTTTATGTATTGTCCATGTGGTGTCTGTAAGAATGATAGCAATTACTCTAACTCAAGAACCATTCACGTCCACCTGTTTACGTCCGGTTTCATGTCCGGCTATAACTGTTGGACCAAGCACGGAGAAAGAGGGGTTCTAATGGAAGAGAATGAAGAAGAAGAGGATGATGACAACTATCCTGGGCATGGGTTCCCTGAATACGATGGTACTACAATGGGGGAAGAAGCTGTAGAAGAGGCATCAGATGAGCCCGCTGACGATCTTGGTCGGGCCATTGCTGATGCAAAGAGACACTGCGCAAGTGAAAAGGAGAAGTTGAAGCGCATGTTAGAGGATCACAAGAAATTGTTGTACCCAAATTACGAAGATGACAAGAAAAAGCTGGGTACCACACTGGAATTGCTGCAATGGAAGACAAAGAATGGTGTATCTGACAAGGGATTTGAAAAGTTGTTGATAATGTTAAAGAAGATACTTCCAAAGGACAACGAATTGCCCGACAGTACGTACGAAGCAAAGAAGGCTGTCTGCCCTCTAGGATTAGAGGTGCAGAAGATACATGCATGCCCTAATGACTGCATCCTCTACCGCGGTGAGGAGTACGAGAATTTGAATGCATGCCCGGTATGCGGTGCGTTCGCTATAAGATCAGCCGCGATGACCCTGGTGATGTTGAGGGCGAGCGCCCCAGGAAGAGGATTCCGGCCAAGGTGATGTGGTATGCTCCTATAATACCACGGTTGAAACATTTGTTCCAAAACAAAGAGCATGCCAAGTTGATGCGATGGCACAAAGAAGACCGTAAGAAAGACGGGAAGTTGAGAGTACCCGCTGACGGGTCGCAGTGGAGAAAAATCGAGAGAAAGTAGGGGGGACTTTGCAGATGACGCAAGGAACGTATTATTTGGTTTAAGTGCAGATGGCATTAATCCTTTTGGGGAGCAGAGCAGCAATCATAACACCTGGCCTGTGACTCTATCTTCTCTACTTCTCTACTACTATTAAACAATAAAACAAGAACTTTCTTACGTGCACCCAGCAATTAGTCCCACAAAAAGCACGAGCCAATCAGCACCACATAATTAGTCCCACAAATCTCAATCTAACAGCCATCATTGATCTAATACCTCTACGGTGTGCACGTAGCAAATTCCCTTGACTGACCGTGCTCCACCTCCACCATCCATCCAACAGCACAGATATACCAGTCCCGCGTCCGTCCCCTTATCCTCGATGCCGCCCACCAACACTGTATCCTGCGTGCACGCCGGCCTCGCGGCACTGCACCAGAACGTCGCGCCATCGCCATCACCGTCGCGATCGCGGATTGTTGCTGCGAGCTGCATGGCATCCGTACGCGAGGTTGCCAGAGCAGGGAGGCCATGCGACGGAATGCCCAGGACCCTGCCCTCGCAGCGTGTCATCCGTCCGCGAGAACCCCAGTGCCAGGAGCCCGCCATGCACGTCCCTTCAACCAGCGGGATACACCTTGAGCCAGCCAGATACATGCAACTGTAATTCTTCCCTGCACTTCTTTAGGTTCAAATTCTTCCTTTGACCTGTTGCAGCGAATTAGAATTTTCAGAATAGAGTTCTAAACTATAAACAGTTTGCACATCAGAATGCTAGAAGCCGTTTGTTTTACATCTGTAATTAATGGTTAGTGTTTTGGCTAACTGAATCATGCACCCTGCCCCCTAGCCCTGGTGTCAACAAAATTTGGCGTTCAGAATTTAGAAAAGGTGGCTTGATTTGCATCCCCAGCATATACATAAAATTTAAAGATACATGAGGATAAATAATAGAACTCTATTGCCCCACCAGAATTAGATATTACCCCCGTCTAAAAAGTGCCATAAGACCACTAAATCACAAAGTCCTCTAGATAAATTAGTTCTCTACCTGTCAAAGGAACAGTCTATGTTTGAGGATCAACAGCAGGGCCAATATCAACATCAGCGTCACCATGGACGTCAAGGGCAGGGCCAACAACTGAATGTGGTCCGGAAAGGGAGTCTATCATTCCAAATTCGTATTAATGTCAATAAAGCTCTACTGAAACACAATATCAACAGAAATGACAGTGTACTATGTTTGCATCTGCTGCTGGTGTTCATGATTAATTTCCACAACTTCCATGCTTCTCAAAATTTAATGACATCAATATTCACATGAAGGCGAAGGTATGCCATCTCCCAATAATGCGGGGGCGCGCACCCCATTCGGTTACTATCATCAACCTTTTCGTAAATTCTGATGTTGTTTTTGATGTTGCTTATATCCTAGCTTGCGGTATGTACTTATGCAGACCCTAAAGAATTAAAGAGGCAGAGGAACAGAGAGTATTATGCATACAATAAAGATGATATTCTTAGAAGGCGTCGTGAGGCCCGTGAGAAGAAACGGGCTTCAACACCACTGCTTAAGTACCACATGCACCCCTGGCCATGTCGCGAGGTGAAAATGCCCTTATACTGCATGCTTATGTAATGTTCAGATAACTGATGAGATGCCATGCACCAAACTAACAACAATGTGCCATAGATGTGGACCATAATGAAATGTAGAGGCAAATGGTTGGGGAACAGTATTCACAAAACATGGATGATGTATTCAAGAGACAATGTCAAGCCTAAAGTGATAAAAAATGGCCGTTGTGATTGCCGATATCAATGAACAAGAAAATGAAACACAAACACCGGTGTCCATGTCCACTGGTAATGATGATCAACAAATTAGATGCAGCCCCATGTGGTCATACTAATTATCTTTATGACACATACATGCAGACCCTAAGGAATTGAGGAGGCAAAGGGGCAGGGAGCGGTATGAACAAAACAGGGATGAGATATTAAAACAACAACGCCTATCCCGTGAAAAGAGAAAGACTACTACTGGCCTCCTCAACGATGATAACACTGTGTCACACACACCGGCTACAGGACAATCCGGTGTCACCCAACTACAAAAGTTGACATGTGCTATTACAGGTTGTAGGGTACCATAAAATATTTATTGCATGTTCTTAGCTCATCGAATATGCCCAAAAAAATGGGATACTGATGTGGTGCTGAATTTGTTTGGCAGGCTTATCAAATATACAAAATTCATCTCATGAACGCGTCCCTCACAACAAGGACTACAATTTAACATGCGAGGATGAATCCAATTGGTTGCACAGGAATGATGTGTATCAGAGGCAGCAAATAACATGAAGCTCAAAAAGAGCTATTGCTGTGCCTCTTGGACAGAAAATGCAACCAATTGGGAGCATCATCAAAGATATTGCACAAGGTATATTTTACTGGCTTTGCTATAATGTTTCCTGACATTCTGATTGTAATCATCTTCTAGATGAAAATTAATTGTGCATGCAGAGCCTCTCACCCAAATTTCAGGGGTTGAGGTACCCCAACTGAGCAATATACGTGACCCAGATTGCACAATTGAAGGGAGGGTCCCGAGCAGCAGCACAGCAGGCGGAGGTCTTCGTGGTCATCCTAATCAAGATAGAGGTCGCGAGCAACAACTGCTCATGCTCCTGACCTAATCGAACAGGGAAATCAAGATGGGGTCGGAGAGCAGAGCATCCGATCGAGGGGAGAAGAAGAGTTCGAACCGGATCTTCATGGTGTCTCAAGCAGGGGGAGGGAAGTTCGTGCCGCGCGGGGGGAGGTGGATAGCCCCATGGCGGCAACGGCGAGTGCACAAGGACGAGGGAGGGCCCCGGCGTCACCGGCGAGCATACCGAGCTCGAGCGCTCCGGCGTATCTAGGAGGAGGGTGGGCCCCAGCGTTGCCAGGAAGAGGGAGGGCGGGGCAGGATAGGGGCCTGCGCGTCCGCCGGCGGTGGTGACGAAGGGGAGGGGCGGCCACCAGAGAGCGCCGACTGTGGATGGCCCCGGCGTCGCCAGGAGGAGGGAGGGGTGAATCCCATGCCTCCGCATCCCGCTCGTAGAGATTTGGCGGCGGCAGCTGCAGCTGGGCGTGGCGCCGGCGGTAGAAGCAGCAGGGCATGGCGCGGGCGCGGTTGAGCGTAGCGAGGGCCGGCTTGACGAGGTGGACAGGGGTAGCTAGCGACCATGAGAATGGGGAACGGCGGGGAGATATGACTAGCGGGGGCGGTGGAGTGAGTGTGTAGCGTTGTGAATTTTTTCTTTATTAAAACGGCGTGTCCGATTGAGCTGCGTGGGTCAGCATGACTGGAGTATATCACAAGGATTTCACAAAGATTTTTTTAGTTGTGATCTTGTGATGATTTTAAAACTTTTTGTAAAAACTAATAATTGTTTTTATTTTAATTTCATAATCATAATACGTGTGTTGGATCACAAATATGTCGCACTTTCGAAAATACAATTTGAGTGACATGACAACATTTTGTACCCACCTGATTTATTTATTTTTGAAAGGATTGTTTTAATAGTATACCATGCGAACTCACTTGATAAACATTTTATGGTTTTAATTTTTTTATATAAATATTTATAAAATTGATAAAAAAAATATTGAGTATACTTAAGTTTTGTAATCATGTAGGTCATCATGTGATCTGTGGATGGTAAATTTTATGAAGTACTTCACAATGGATATTTTGTTTGACACTCCTACACAGGTATTTTTCGCTGTGTGTCATTATACTTATTCTACGTTGTATCACTATTTAACTCTTATTACTATTTAATAGGATTATATAACAAATTTTAGAACAAAACCAGCTGTCACTTTAGCGGACTTGGAATTATGATGATAATATAAGAAATCGAGACATGGAAGATTACGAAAATAACACAGATCCCACGGAATGTATGATTCTGGATAGACCCCCGAGAATCTCAAAATATCGCATACATCATCAGAAGTTGAGCTCCTCTCGCAGTCATTTATCCTTCCACCGTCTGTCAATCCAGCAAACAATGACTTAATGGATGAACTTTGCTTGTTCATTGGTATGGTTGATGATGATGCTCTACTAGAGTAAGCCATATTTTTAGTTCATTTTGTATTCTATTAAATTAATCTGATGTCATTATAATTGACATAGTTCCAATTTTACACAAAGTTGGCTAGCTTTTCAGAGGCATTTCATCTCACTACATGGATATAAACTTCTGTGTAAGACACATTTTCTTGGCTCGGTAAAAAAACTCGCTAAAATAAAATTTAGATTCGGAATAGATGTTTTTACTATAGATTATGATACGTGTGTTGGATCACAAATATGTCACACTTTTGAAAGTACAATTTGAGTGACATGACAACATTTTGTAGCCATTCAATTTTTTTGTAAAAATTATTTTAGTATTATACCATGTGAACCCATTTTGTTTGAGACGTGCGTTGCACGTGCATGCTTACTAGTGTATCTATAACCTTCCTCCTTGGTTGTGCATAAAACAGAAGTACATTATGATGCCAGTGCTCATCCAAGGCCCCAAGCAACCCGGCAACGACATTGATGTGTACCTAAGGCCATTAGTTGAAGAACTTTTACAGTCGTGGAACAAAAAAGGTGTACGTGTGTGGGATGAGCACAAACAGCAGGAATTTGACCTACGAGCATTGCTGTTTGTAACCATAAATGACTGGCCTGCTCTTAGTAACCTTTCAGGACAGACAAACAAGGGATACCATGCATGCATGCATTGTTTAGATGACACCCAAAGTATATATTTGGATAAATGTAAGAAGAATGTGTACCTAGGACATCGTCAATTTCTTCCGATCAATCATCTCTTAAGAAAGAAAGGCAAGCATTTCAAAGGTGAGGCAGATCACCGGAAGAAGCCTTGCCGCCGTACTGGTGATGATATACTTGATATGGTCAAGGATTTAAAAGTAATCTTTGGAAAGGGTCCTGGCGGACAATCTGTTCCGAATGACGCTGACGGACACGCACCCATGTGGAAGAAGAAATCTATATTTTGGGATCTACCCTATTGGAAAGAACTAGAGGTCCGCTCTGCAATCGACGTGATGCACGTGACGAAGAATCTTTGCGTGAACCTGCTAGGCTTCTTGGGCGTGTATGGGAAGACAAAAGATACACCGGAGGCACAGGAGGACCAACAACGTATGCACGAAAAAGACGGCATGCATCCAAAGCAGTATCAAGGTCCTGCCAGCTACGCTCTTACCAAAGAAGAGAAGGAAATCTTCTTTGAATGCCTGCTCAGTATGAAGGTCCCGTCTGGCTTCTCGTCGAATATAAAGGGAATAATAAATATGGCAGAGAAAAAGTTCCAGAACCTAAAGTCACATGACTGCCACGTGATTATGACGCAATTGCTTCCGGTTGCATTGAGGGGGCTTCTACCAGACAACGTTCGATTAGCCATTGTGAAGCTATGTGCATTCCTCAATGCAATCTCTCAGAAGGTAATCGATCCAGAAATCCTACCAAGGTTAAAGAATGATTTGGTGCAATGTCTTGTCAGTTTTGAGTTGGTGTTCCCACCATCTTTCTTCAATATCATGACGCACGTCCTAGTTCACCTAGTCGACGAGATTGCCATTCTGGGTCCTGTATTTCTACACAATATGTTCCCCTTTGAGAGGTTCATGGGAGTCTTAAAGAAATATGTTCATAACCGTGCTAGGCCAGAAGGAAGCATCTCCAAGGGCCATGAAACAGAGGAGGTCATTGAGTTTTGTGTTGACTTTACTCCTGACCTTAAGCCCATTGGTGTTCTTGAATCGCGGCATGAGGGCAGACTTGGTGGAAAAGGCATCATGGCCCACAAGTATAGGGGATCTATCGTAGTCCTTTCTGTTGTGAAACGTTGCATGGAAAACAAAAAAAATTCTATGCACATGCAAGATCTATCTATGGAGATGCATAGCAACGAGAGGGGAGAGTGTGTCTACGTACCCTCGTAGACCATAAGCGGAAGCGTTTCATAACGCGGTTGATGTAGTCGAACTTTCTTCGTGCTCCAACCGATCTAGTACAGAACGCACGGCACCTCCGCATTCTGCACACGTTCAGCTCGGTGACGTCCTCCACCTTCTTAATTCAGCAAGACGGCGAGGTAGTAGATGAGTTCCGGCAGCACGATGGCGTGGTGACGGTGATGGTGATGCGATCTCCGCAAGGCTTCGCCTAAGCACTACGAAAATATGACCGAGGGAGTAAACGGTGGACGGGGCCGCCGCACACGGCTAAGACAATGTTGTGTCCTTGTGTGGCACCCCCTCCCCATGTATATATAGGTGGGAGGGGAGAGGGAGGCAGCCAGGGCGCGCCCCTAGGGGCTGGCCGCCGGCCCTAGGGCTCCTGCCCTCCTTCGCCCCCCTTTCCTTGTATGAACAAGCGGGAAAGGAAAGAGGGGGGTGATAACCCACAAGTATAGGGGATCGTTTGTAGCCTTCTTCGATAAATAAGAGTGTCAAACCCAACGAGGAGCTAAAGGTAGAACAAATATTCCCTCAAGTTCTATCGACCACCGATACAACTCTACGCACACTTGACGTTTGCTTTACCTAAGACAAGTATGAAACTATTTTGCAAGAATAAAACTACGAGTACTTTGCGAGAATAAAACTACGAATAAATTGCAAGGTAATAAAAGTGGATAGCTTTTGTCAACAAGAAAGTCATTTGTCCCTAGGCAATCGATAACAAGTACCGATAATCATTCATGTAATTTTATATGAGGAAGAGGCATGAGCTAACATACTTTCTCTACTTGGATCATATGCACTTATGATTGGACCCCTAGCAAGCATCCGCAACTACTAAAGATCATTAAGGTCATGAAACCCAACCATAGCATTAAGTATCAAGTCCTCTTTATCCCATACGCAACAAGCCACTTACTCGGGTTTAAGCTTCTGTCACTCTTGCAACCCACCATAAGCGAATCATGAACATATTGCAACACCCTACAACGGGGGTCCCTCACGTTTGCGCGAGATGGAGGGCATCGTAGGACAGCACCATAAATAAAATATACAATCATACCAACCAAGATCACGATTAACCCATAGGACAAAACAGATCTACTCAAACATCATAGGATAGCCAAATATCATTGGGAAATAATATATGGAGTTGAGCACCATGTTTAAGTAGAGATTATAGCGGGTGATAACCCACAAGTACAGGGGATCATTTGTAGCCTTCTTCAATAAATAAGAGTGTCGAACCCAACGATGAGCTAAAGGTAGAACAAATATTCCCTCAAGTTCTATCGACCACAGATACAACTCTACGCACACTTGACGTTTGCTTTACCTAAAACAAGTATGAAACTATTTTGCAAGAATAAAACTACGAGTACTTTGCGAGAATAAAACTAGGAATAAATTGCAAGGTAATAAAAGTGGATAGCTTTTGTCAACAAGAAAGTCATTTGTCCCTAGGCAATCGATAAGAAGTACCGGTAATCATTCTTGCAATTTTACATGAGGGAGAGGCATGAGCTAACATACTTTCTCTACTTGGATCATATGCACTTATGATTGGACCCCTAGCAAGCATCTGCAACTACTAAAGATCATTAAGGTCGTGAAACCCAACCATAGCATTAAGTATCAAGTCCTCTTTACTCCCATACGCCATAACCCACTTATCCGCGTTTAGGCTGCTGTCACCCCCGCAACACCGACAATAAGCAAACCATGAACATATTGCAACACCCTACAGCGAGGATCCCTCTATTTGCGCGAGACGGAGGGCACCGTAGGACAGCACCATAAATAAAATATACAATCATACCAACCAAGATCACGATTAGCCCACAGGACAAAATGAATCTACTCAAACATCATAGGATAACCGTAGATCATTGGGAAATAATAAATGGAGTTGAGCACCATGTTTAAGTAGAGATTACAGCGGGGAGAAGGGGTGTTACACCGCTGCATAGAGGGGGAGAAAGTTGGTGTTGATGGTAGCAAGATTGTTGTTGTAGATCGCCGTCACGATCCTTGCCCCGGCGGCACTCCGGCGCCACCGGGAGAGAGGGGGAGAGAGCCCCCCTCCTTCTTCTTCCTTGGCCTCCCCCCTAGATGGGAGGAGAGTTCCCCCTCTGGTCCATGGCCTCCATGGTGGCGGAGGGGTGAGAGCCCCTCCGAGATTGGATCTCCCTCTCCGTTCTCTTCTGTTTCGCGTTCCCCAGATCTGGCCCTTCACCGTTTCTTAAATTCCCAGAGATCCGTAACTCCGATTGCGCTGAAATTTTTACACGATTTTTCCCATAAATTATCTTTCTTGCGACAGAAGAAGGGCCCCAACCGACATTCGAGGAGGGCACAAGATACCTGGGCGCGCCAGGGGGTGCCCGGCGTGCCCTGGTGGGTTGTGGTCACTGTGGGCCCCCGTTTACGTTGATTCCACCTCCCAAAAATCATAAATATTCAAAAATAATTCTCCGTAAATTTTTATCACATTTGGACTTCGTTTGATATGGATTTTCTGCGAAACAAAAAACATGCAACAAACAAGAACTGGCACTGGGCACTGGATCAATAGGTTAGTCCAATAAATCATATAAAAAGTTGCCAAAAATATGTGAAAGTTGTATAATATTGGCATGAAACAATCAAAAAATATAGATACGACGGAGACGTATCAGCATCCCCAAGCTTAATTCCTACTCGTCCTCGAGTAGGTAAATGATAAAAATGATAATTTTTTATGTGGAATGCTACCTAGCATAAACTTGATCATATGTCTAGTCATGGCATGAATACTAAGACACGAGTGATTCAAAGCAATAGTCTATAATTTGACATAAAGACATCAATACTCAGGCATCCCAACAAACAATCATGTCTTTCAAAATATCAACGCTAAAGAAAGCTATCCCTATAAAATCATATAGTCTTGTCATGCTCTGTCTTCTCGACACAAAGTATTTATCATGCACAATCCCGATGACAAGCTAAGCAATTGGTTCATGCTTTTTAACGCGCTTCAGCTTTTTCAACCCTCACGCAATACATGAGCGCAAGCCATGGATATAGCACTATAGGTGGAATAGAGTATGATGATAGGGGTAAATATTGAGAAGACAAAAAAGTAAGAAAGTCCCACATCGACGCGGCTAACCAACGGGCTATGGAGATGCCCATCAATTGATATCAATGCGAGGAGTAGGGATTGCCATGCAACGGATGCACTAAGAGCTATAAGTGTATGAAAGCTCAATATGAAAACTAAGTGGGTGTGCATCCAACTTGCTTGCTCATGAAGACCTCGGGCATTTGAGGAAGCCCATCATCGAAATATACAAGCCAAGTTCAATAATGAAAAAAAATTCCACTAGTATATGAAAGTGACTACATAGGAGACTCTCTATATGAAAAACATGGTGCTACTTTGAAGCACAAGTGTGGAACTAGCATGCCCCTTCTCTCTTTGTTTTTTTCTTTTCTTTTTTTCTTCTTTTTTTATATTTTTTCTTTTTTTTCTTTTCTCTCATTGTCCGGAGTCTCATCCCGACTTGTGGGGGAATCATAGTCTCCGTCATCCTTTCCTCACTGGGGCAATGCTCTAAAAATGAATAATGATGATCATCACACTTCTATTTACTTATAACTCAAAAGAAATTACAACTCGATACCTAGAACAAAATATGACTCTATATGAATGCCTCTGGCAGTGTACCAGGATGTGCAATGATCTAGCGTAACATGTATAAAAAAATGATGAACGGTGGCTGAGCCACAACTACTATGTCAGCTATATGATCATGTAAAGCAATATGACAATGAATGCTCAAGTCATCAAACGGAAGTGGTGGAAGTTGCATGGCAATATATCTCGGAATGGCTATGGAAAGGCCATAATAGGTAGGTATGGTGGCTGTTTTGAGGAAGATATAATAAGGCTTATGTGTGATAGAGCGTATCATATCACGGGGTTTGGATGCACCTGCGAAGTTTGCACCACATCTCGAGGTGAGAAAGGGCAATGCACGGTACCGTAGAGGCTAGCAAATTACGGAAAGGTAAGAGTGCGTATAATCCATGGACTCACATTAGTCATAAAGAACTCATATACTTATTGCAAAAGTTTATTGGCCCTCAAAGCAAAGTACTACTACGCATGCCCCTAGGGGGATAGATTGGTAGGAAAAGACCATCGCTCGTCCCCGACCGCCACTCATAAGGAAGACAATCAATAATAAATCATGCTCCAACTTCATAGCATAACGAGAGACTATACGTGCATGCTTCGGGAATCACAAACCTTAATACCAATATTCCTACTAACCACAACCATTTACTAGTAGCTCTCACATATTACCATCTCTATATCGCAAAACTATTGCAAGGAATCAAACATATCATATCCAGTGATCCATAAGTTTTATGTAGGATTTTATGACTAACCCTGCAATTGACCAATTCATGTTGACTCTCTAAATAGGTATAAGTGAAGCAAGAGAGTTTAAAGACCATGCTCTAATAAGTATAAGTGAAGCAAAAGAGCATTCTATAAATAACGGATTTCTATGTGAAGAGAAACAGGCAATCCAAACTTCAAATGATATAAGTGAAGCACATGAAGCATTCTATAAAGCCACACTCAAAAGATATAAGTGAAGTGCAATGAGCATTCTATAAATAGACCATGGACTATCTCATACCAGCATGGTGCATAAAATAAAAATGAAAATAAACAAAAAAGACGCTCCAAGATTCACACATATCACATGAACGAAACGAAGATGAAAACATACCGATACTTGTTGAAGAAAGATGGGATGCCTTCCGGGGCATCCCCAAGCTTAGACGCTTGAGTCTCCTTGAATATTTACTTGGGGTGCCTTGGGAATCCCCAAGCCTGAGCTCTTGCCTCTCCTCCTTCTTCTCATATCAGGACCTCCTCGATCTTTGATCACTTCATCCACACAAAACTCAATAGAAACCTCTGTAAGATCCATTAGTATAATAATGCAAATCACTACTCTAAGTACTGTTGCAAACCAATTCATATTTTATTTTTGCATTGTATCTACTGTGTTATAACTTTTCCATGGCTTATGCCACCGATAAAAATTGATAGTTTCATCAAAACAAGCAAAACAATGCATCAAAAACAGAATCTATCTTAAACAGGACAGTCTGTAGCAATATGAACACCTACCATACTTATGGTACTCCAAAAATTATTAAACATTAGGAAAAAATAAAGAATTTTTATAGCAATACTGTGCAAAAAGTTTCAGAAACTTTTGACATTCCAGTAAAAAATGTAAAATCGCGCACTACAGCCAAAGTTTCTGTTTTTGCACCACACATACCAACAAGCAATCTAATCATCCTAAAGGCAAATCTTGGCACATTATTTTTATAATACAATGGATTTGTACAAGGGGATAATTATTTTTGTTGAAAAGTTTCTGTAATTAAGATTCATAAAGTTTCCATGGGCATGAACAAAGTTCAAGGCTAGCTCCCACTTTCACAATGCTCGTCCCTCTCACTTTCACTTTTCTTTTTGTGAAGTTTTAAGTTCCCCTCTATATTTTTTTTGTTTTTAAACTTTATAAAAGCACTCAACAGAAATAAATGACTCTCTAAAACTTCCTGGTTGTCTCCCTGGCAGCGCTTTCTTTAAAGCCATTAAGCTAGGCATAAAGTGCTCAAGTAATGGATCCACCCGGATCCCAAGGTATATCAAAGCCAATTTTAATTAACAATGATTTGGCATTTAGTAGTGAGCACAATGCAACATATATCATGCAATGATGAAGTCAAACTCTCTTCCTATGCATCGGCATGTCATACAAGAACAATTCATGCACATCAAGTAAAGGCCAATACATAGCATAAACAGTTTCTTGCAATTCTATCATATTGGAAACATAGAGAGGCGGAGATGTAGTTCCTCTCTCATAATAATTGCAAGTAGGAGCAGCAAGCACATGCATATTATATTCATCAAAATTATCATGTGCAATGGTAAAAGGCAACCCATCAATATAATCCTTAATAAGAGCAAACTTCTCCGATATAGTGTAGTTTGGAGAATTCAAAAAGATAATAGGACTATCATGTGTGGGTGCAATAGCAACAATTTCATTCTTAACATAAGGAACTATAGCAAGTTCATCTCCATAAGCATAATTCATATTGGCATCTTGGCCACAAGCATAGCAATCATCAAGTTCATCAAAAAGGGATATTTCAAACGAATCAACGGGATCATAGCAATCATCTTAGCATTCATCCTTCGGTAAGAACGAAGGGGCATTAAACAATGTATGAGTTGGAGGGTTACTCTCATTAGAAGGTGGGCACGGGCAGCTAATCCGCTCTTCCTCCTTTTGTTCTTCGCTCTCCTCATCACCTTTTTCATCCAATGAGCTCACAGTTTCATCAATTTCTTCTTCCATAGACTCCTGCAAAATATTAGTCTCTTCTTGGACAGCGGAGAAGTCCTCAATATATGGTTTAATATAAGCATTAGAAGAATAATTTTCATAGCAATATTTAAGTGTGGCAAAATTTTCAGATTTGTAAAGAGTAGCATCATACTTTTCAATCAAAGAAGCAATTTTATAAGCACCCTTAAAAGCAACAAATTATTCAATTTGTTCAATATCATAATAATTATAAACACCTTGGCATAAGAAGATAAAATTCCATTATCTCTAAACTCACACTGATAAGGAAGGTGTTTCTTAGGGTCTTCAGAACAACAAGTAAAATCATGTATTTCACATAAATTCCAAGCATAGCATTGCATAGTATTAATTTGATGCAGTAAAAGTTTCCCTTTTTGAAATAAACGGTGTCGCACAAAACAAGCATGCTCATCTAATGATTTTCCCTCAACTAAGCTAGTTGGGTTTTCAGCACGAGCACATAGGGATCGAAGATGATCCAAATAAAAAGCTTCAGTAGTATGATAGATTTTGGGTGGTTCTTCAACCATTGGCTTAGTAAGTACAACTACTTTTTTTGGTATTTTGCGTTTCCTACCCATAACTAAAGATAGAAAACAAGAGCACAAAATAAAAACTACTTAGTGATAAAGCAAACAAGCACACACGAGAATATTCACCCCACACTATTGCTCCCCGGCAACGGCGCCAGAAAAAGGGTCTTGATAACCCACAAGTATAGGTCAGCCCGGGCGTTCGGTCTTTTCGGTTTGTTCGGTCCGGTCTTTTCGGTCTTCCAAGAATTCGGTCTTCCATAATTGAAGACCATAATAATTTCGGTCTTTTTGGTTCTTCACTATTCGGTCTTTATTATTCGGTCTTCGGTCCCGACCAAACAAACCAAATTAATTGCTATAACTCATATTCATATTATTTTCAGTAACAAACTGCATGTGTGTACAGAGGTGCATATGTACTGAGACAACAAATAGAGACAACAAATGTGTGTATAGATGTGCATCTGTACATAAGAAAATTCAGACAAGTAGCAGTTGTATTGTATGCTTTTTTACCTTCAGATGCAAGATGGAGCACGGGAAGAAGACAGTAGACAGCGAGCCGGTGACCAACGTGTAAGAGGACGAGATAGTGATGAACTGTAGCTCGGATGGTTGTGAATAAAAGGAGGAATGAGAGTGCAGCGGCCTTTTTTTTTAGAATTACGAGAGTGCAGCAGCTGGTTGCCTGTGAATCATGAGATGTGTCTATCTCGCTCATGACCTTGGGCTGGCCGGATGGGCAGTAAATATGGTCTTGCAGTCTTGTGTATGGGCTTTTTTAGTTCGGTCTATATGGTCTATTCGGTCTTTAAGACAGGAGGACCAAACAGACCGTAATTAGTTCGGTCTTCTGTTTGCGCAGTCCATATTTTATTCGGTCTTTTCTAGTTCGGTCTTTTCGGGTTCGGTCTCGGTCTTTTCGGGTTCGGTTTTCGGTCTTCGGTTTTTATGCCCAGGGTGAAGTATAGGGGATCGTTTGTAGCCTTCTTAGATAAATAAGAGTGTCGAACCCAATGAGGAGCTAAAGGTAGAACAAATATTCCCTCAAGTTCTATCGACCACCGATACAACTCTACGCACACTTGACGTTTGCTTTACCTAAGACAAGTATGAAACTATTTTGCAAGAATAGAACTATGAGTACTTTATGAGAATAAAACTACGAATAAATTGCAAGGTAATAAAAGTGGATAGCTTTTGTCAACAAGAAAGTCATTTGTCCCTAGGCAATCGATAAGAAGTACCGGTAATCATTCTTGCAATTTTACATGAGGGAGAGGCATGAGCTAACATACTTTCTCTACTTGGATCATATGCACTTATGATTGGACCCCTAGCAAGCATCCGCAACTACTAAAGATCATTAAGGTCGTGAAACCCAACCATAGCATTAAGTATCAAGTCCTCTTTACTCCCATACGCCATAACCCACTATCCACGTTTAGGCTGCTGTCACCCCCGCAACACCGACAATAAGCAAACCATGAACATATTGCAACACCCTACAGCGAGGATCCCTCCGTTTGCGCGAGACGGAGGGCACCGTAGGATAGCACCATAAATAAAATATACAATCATACCAACCAAGATCACGATTAGCCCACAGGACAAAATGAATCTACTCAAACATCATAGGATAACCATAGATCATTGGGAAATAATTTATGGAGTTGAGCACCATGTTTAAGTAGAGATTACAGCGGGGAGAAGGGGTGTTACACCGCTGCATAGAGGGGGAGAAAGTTGGTGTTGACGGTAGCAAGATTGTTGATGTAGATCGCCGTCACGATCCTTGCCCCAGCGGCACTCCGGCGCCACCGGGAGAGAGGGGGAGAGATCCCCCCTCCTTCTTCTTCTTCCTTGGCCTCCCCCCTAGATGGGAGGAGAGTTCCTCCTATGGTCCATGGCCTCCATGGCGGCGGAGGGGCGAGAGCCCCTCCGAGATTGGATCTCCCTCTCTGTTCTCTTCTGTTTCGCGTTCCCCAGATCTGACCCTTCACCGTTTCTTAAATTCCTAGAGATTTGTAACTCCGATTGCACTGAAATTTTTACACGATTTTTTTCCATAAATTATCTTTCTTACGCCAGAAGAAGGGCCCCAACCGACGTTCAAGGAGGGCACAAGATACCTGGGCGTGCCAGGGGGTGCCCGGCGTGCCCTAGTGGGTTGTGGTCACTGTGGGCCCCCGTTTGCATTGATTCCACCTCCCAAAAATCATAAATATTCCAAAATAATTCTTCATAAATTTTATCGTGTTTGGACTTCGTTTGATATGGATTTTCTGCGAAACAAAAAACATGCAACAAACAGGAACTGGCACTGGGCACTGGATCAATAGGTTAGTCCAATAAATCATATAAAAAGTTCCAAAAATATGTGAAAGTTGTATAATATTGGCATGAAACAATCAAAAATTATAGATACGATGGAGACGTACCAGCGGGGAGAAGAGGTGTTACACCGCTGCATAGAGGGGGAGAAAGTTGGTGTAGACGGTAGCAAGATTGTTGATGTAGATCGACGTCACGATCCTAGCCCCGGCGGCACTCCGGTGCCACCGGGAGAGAGGGGGAGAGAGCCCCCTCCTTCTTCTTCTTCCTTGGCCTCCCCCCTAGATGGGAGGAGAGTTCCCCCTCTGGTCCATGGCCTCCATGGCGGCGGAGGGGCGGGAGCCCCTCCGAGATTGGATCTCCCTCTCTGTTCTCTTCTGTTTTGCGTCCCCCAGATCTGGCCGAAAACCGTTTCTTATATTCCCGGAGATCCGTAACTCTAATTGCGCTAAGATTTTAACATGATTTTTTTTCCGGATATAAGCTTCCTTGTGCCCGAAGTAGAGCTCCAACCGACGTATGAGGTGAGCACAACCCACCACGGCGTGCCTGGGCCCTTGGGCGCGCCCAGGTGTCTTGTGGTGTGTGTGGGCCTCCGTTTGCGATGATTCCAACTCCCAAAAATCACAAATATTCCAAAATAGTTCTTCGTAAAATTTTGTTGCATTTGGACTTCATTTGATATGGATATTCTGCGAAACAAAAAACATGCAAAAAATAGGAACTGGCACTGGGCACTTGATCAATAGGTTAGTTCAATAAATCATATAAATTGTTGCCAAAAGTATGTAAAAGTTGTATAATATTGACATGAAAAAATAAAAAATTATAGATACGACGGAGATGTATCAGCATCCCCAAGCTTAATTCCTGCTCGTCCTCGAGTAGGTAAATGATAAAAAAGATAATTTTTTATGTGGAATGCTACCTAGCATAAACTTGATCATATATCTAATCATGGCGTGAATATTAAGACATAAGTGATCCAAAGCAATAGTCTATAATTTGACATAAAGACATCAATACTCAGGCATCCTAACAAACAATCATGTCTTTCAAAATATCAACGCTAAAGAAAGTTATCCCTAGCCCGTCATGCTCAATCATTGATCCATTCATGAAACACACTCGAATATTAGCTGCATCAATGCACAAGTATGATCATAGTGCTCCCTAGTTGGTGCTTTGTAAGAGAAGATGGAGACTCAAATAAAAATAAAAATTGCATAAAAGTAAATAGATAGGCCCTTCGCAGAGGGAAGCAGAGATTTGTAGAGGTGCCAGAGCTCAAAGCAAAAAAATTGAGAGATAAAAACATTTTGAGAGGCATGCTTTTCCTGTCAACGCTACGACCGAGAGTTCCCAACATCCTCCATGCTAGACACATTATAGGCGGTTCCCAAACAGAAAATAAAGTTCATTTCCTTTCCATCATTCTTTCACAATCCATGGCTAGCCGTATCCACGGGTGCCTTCCATACCAACACTTTCCAAGGAATTTTGTTGTTATTATTTTTTATTCATTGTGGGACTGGGCATCCCTTTACCGTCGTACTCTCGTGCAATGACAAGTGAGTAAACACTCATCGTGAGAATAACCCGCCTAAACATGGAAGACATCGGCCACCCCCTGCCGCCACATGAGCGGTACGGGCACACAAAACGGAGATTTATTTTGAAAATTAGAGTTGGCACATACAAATTTACTTAGAACGGCACGGAAATACCGCATATAGGTAGGTATCACTACAGGAATCAGCTTCTTTGCCGTCTGCCATGGCAGACGGCAAAGGCATGAATGGCGGTCGGCAAAGCTCTTTGCCGACTGCTAGCTGTCGGCAAACAGTCCGGCTCAATTCCTGCCGGTAAAGGCCTTCTTTGCCGTCTGCTTCAGAGAAGCGGACGACAAAGGTTTATGCCGTCAGCCGTTTGCGGCCAGCAGACGGCAAAGAGCGTAGACGGCAGTGAGGTGAGGTGGGAGCCGTTAGGGGTTAACGGCGTGCTTTGCCGTCAGCCGGCAGACGGCAAAGAGGCTAAGGTCTTTGCCGTCTGCTGGCGGACGGCAAAGAGCCCAAATAGGAGTCACTGGGAAGCTGCCACGTGGCCTTATTTGCCGTCAGCCGGCAGACGGCAAAGAGGCTAAGGTCTTTGCCGTCTGCTGGCGGACGGCAAAGAGCCCAAATAGGAGTCACTGGGAAGCTGCCACGTGGCCTTATTTGCCGTCTGCTAGCTGTCGGCAAAGGGATTTGAATCTTTGCCGTCTGCTAGCAGTCGGCAAAGACCTTAGCCTCTTTGCCGTCTGCCAGCTGACGGCAAAATGCCCAAATAGGCAACCCAGTGTTCCCAGGTTGCACAGGTAGCTGCCACGTGGCCTTCTTTGCCGACTGCTAGCTGTCGGCAAAGCTCTTTGCCGACTGCTAGCAGACGGCAAAGCTCTTTGCCGTCTGCTAGCAGACGGCAAAGAGCCTATATAACCCCTGTTTTTAATTGAATTCATTCAATTTGACAGAAATTCATAGATATACACAGATAATACATATATACACAACAAGCATATCCAACAATATATTTCCACAAGTCCAACATATATCCATATGACATAAGAAGTTTCCAACAACATATCCATAGTGACATACACATCCAAACAAGTTCCCAAACATGTTTTCATAAACAAAAAGGAAGCACAAGGAGAATATATGAGTCCATCAATGCAAGCTTCCTCATCTCAAGCAAATCTGCAAATTGGGAAAGATGAAAGTTAGAAGAAGAAGAAGAGGAAAAGAAGAAGAAGAAGAAAAGAAGAAGAGGAAAATAAGAAGAAGATTTTATATTCTCTTTCTTTCTCTCCTCCCCCTCTTCTTTATCTTCTTCTTTTCCAACAAATGTAGTTAAAAAAGCCAATTTAGAGCTAAGCTAGGTAAATAGGTCATTTTGGAGATAAGCTAAGTTCAATGTATCATATTGGAGCTAACCTACGTAAACTTGGTCATTTTGGAGCTAAGCTAAGTTAAATGGATCATATTGAAGCTAACCTAGGTAAACTTGGTCATTTTTGAGCTAACCTACGTAAAAATGTCATTTTTTGCTATGCTAGGTAAAAATGCTAAGTGTGTAGGTCAATTTAGAGCTAACTTAGGTAAATAGGTCATTTTGGAGCTAACGCGGGTAAAATGGATCATATTGTAGCTAACTTAGGTAAACTTGGTCTTTTTGGAGCTAACGTAGGTTAAATGGATCATATTGGAGCTAACATAGGTAAACTTGGTCATTTTGGAGCTAACCTGGCTAATTAGGCCATTTTTGACATTACTAAGCTTATTGTGTCATTTTAGAGGACAACAAGCCCGAGTATGTGTAGATTGAGTTCGTTTTCCCATGCTCTGCTCCGGATCCGACGCAAAATTTCGGCAGCACCTCCCCGCTGTTCTCCTGATACACGTCTCGGCAATAAGCAGAGAGGATGTGTACCCGGAGAACAACAGGGAGGCACTGACGAAATTCTGCATCGGATCCGGAGCAGAGCATATAGGAAAACGAACCCAATCTACACATACTCGGGCTGTCCATGGATAACGTTGGACAATTCGAAAGAATCACGATTATAAATATGCAAATGCATGCATATTTATAGATGTAACCCTTTCGAACGGGAGACGCATAGTGGTTACGCATACTGATGACGGACACCTATAGCTAGCTAGTTTCATTGGCACGAAGACCGGAATAGAGCAAATGTAGGGGGGAGGAGGAGATGTCATTTGTGCTCACCAAGGAAAGCAGGGGCGGAGCTCGTCGAACGCACGGGGAGGTCATCAAACACCACACCCTTGCAGCGACGAAACAACTGCACATTTTAAATCCACCTGATTAACACAAATATATATGATGTTTTGCATAACAAAATCGAAAAATATACGACCTAACTCATAATTCACAAATATATGACCCCGTCGGGGTCGGGGTCGGGGCAGGGTCGGGGTGTGGTGTCAGGGTGTAGGTGTCGATCAGGATGTCAGGATGTCGTATGTCGGGGTCGATCAGGGTGTCGATCAGGGTGTCGGGGTCAGGGTCAGGGTGAAATTTCATGAGAGAAGACATAAACATCAAGTGAAACAATTAACATTGTACAAAGTTGAAAACTTGCTACTACGACGAGGTAAAGTTCCTTTGCGAAATCTATAGTCTTGAAAGCGATATATAATAGCATCATCATCAACCTTTGCAAATATTTCTCGCTCGGTAATTATTTGGTCAGTAGCAACAACGATAAGCAGTACTACAGTAGCAAATACTAACATTATAGCAAGCAGATCAAAAAATGTTCAATCTACAAAATTTTAACAACAACAGCAAGGCAGTAGCAGTCAGTGTAGCACAATGCACATGCACATATTATCCTGTCTGTGAGTGAGTGAGTCTGTCCATTACCAATCCGGCTCTTCAGTGCGGCTGCGGCTGTGGCAGACGGCGTGGCGGACAGGCAGAGTCACGGAGACCAGGGCAAGGGAGGCCGGAGCCCGGAGCAGAGCCGGCGTGCAGAGCAGTAGAGCCGCAGCCCGCAGAGGAGAGCCGGAGAGAGGGAGAGCGGCGGAGCGGGCGGCGTCAGTGGCGGAGGCGCGGAGCCGGCGAGCACCGGAGGGGGCAGCGGCAGTGGAGGAGGGGAGGGGGCGCCGGTGGTGGAGAGGGGAGGGGGCCACGGTGGTGGGAGGGGCGCTTCGCAGCTGGGGGAGGACGTTATCACGTGGCTGGGAGGAGGGCAGGGAAGGGGTGCCGACCCACCTTTCCTCCCTCTGGGAGACCATGGAGGGGGAGTGCGAGGAAAGGGAAGGGGGAGGGAAGTGGGAGAGGGAGGGAGGGAGGGGGGAGGAGGAGGGAGGAGGGAAAGGGAGGGACGAAGCCAGCGCGCCTTCTGCCTCTACGGGTGGGAGTTTCTAGTTCCTTGTCTTTCGTTTTTTGATCTGTGGGGGAAGTCTACTTCCTTCCTTTTGCTTCTCCCTTCTCCTCGAGCCTTGTCCTCAGACAACATTCTTCTACTCCTGGGCACCGGTGGCTTGAGGAGGCGGCGCCCCACGGATAACCTTGCCTCTGGATGGTCAGTAGATCGGGAGGCGCCCCTCCTTCCTCCCCTCCCCTCCAATGAGCCGAGGGACGGGGGAGGAGGACGAAGGTGAGGGAGGGGGACAGGCAGGAGAGGAGGGACTGAGACGTGTGGTATTTTTCTTTGGGCGCGGAGGCGGATGTGGCTGGAGGGAATGTGAGTTTCGATTATTGGGGCGACGAGGAGTGCGGCGGAAGGAGGGTGGGGGAGGGAGGAGAATGGAGGAGGACTGCGGAGAGGGAGGGATTCCCGGGAAGAGGGAGGAGAGGGATGGGCGAGGGGGGGGGGGGGTTGGGGTTTAGGGGGGTGTGGGGGGGGGTTGTGGGGGGGGGGGGAAATGAGGGGGGAGAAATGTTGATGGTTTTTTGTTTTTTTTTTTTTTTTGTTTTGGGGGAGAGAGAGATGAGAGGGAGGGGAGGAGAAGAGATGGAGGAGGGCGCGCGCGGGGGGGCCAAATTAAACCCCCGCATTGCCGTCTGTTTTTTTTTCTTTTGCCGTCTGCCAGCGGACGGCAAAGAATTCTTTGCCGTGCTGCAGACGGCAAAAATTCTTTGCCGTCGCCAGAGACGGCTTAAAAAGAGGATGACCGTTAGACGGCCACCGCCGTGAAACTGTGGGCCCCTCTTACCTCTTTGCCGTCTGCTGGCAGACGGCAAAGAAGTGGCCCGTGTGACCTACCCAGTGCAGTACCCCCATGGGGTCCACTTTGGACTTTGCCGTCTGCTGGCGGATGGCAAAGAACTCTTTGCCGTCTGCTGGTGGACGGCAAAGAGCTCGCAGATGGCAAAGACCCTGTTTGCCATCAGCTGGTTCTTTGCCGTCTGCTTTGAGAAGACAGACGGCAAAGAGCCTCTTTGCCATCAGCTGGCAGACGGCAAAGAGCTGGCAGATGGCAAAGACCCAGATTCCAGTAGTGTATGGTGGACTCATATGGCAAAAACTGGGTTTAAGGATTTTGGATGCACAAGTAGTATTTCTACTTAGTACAAGTGGAGGCTAGCAAAAAGATTGAGAAGCAACCAACCAAGAAACGAAATTTCTCATAAACGAGCATTAAGCATACTAACACCGAATAATGCACCACAAGTAGGATGTAATTTCATTGCATAACTATTGACTTTCATGCTTATCACAAACCTTAACACCAATATTCTTACTAACCACAACCATTTACTAGTACCTCCCACAAATTATCATCTCTATATCGTAAAACTATTGCAAGGAATCAAACATATCATATTCAGTGATCCATAAGTTTTATGTAGGATTTTATGACTAACCATGCAAATAACCAATTCCTGTTGACTCTCTAAATAGATATAAGTGAAGCAAGAGAGCTTAATTCTTTCTACAAAAGATCATGCTCTAATAAATATAAGTGAAGCAAAAGAGCGTTCTACAAATAACGGTTTTCCATGTGAAGAGAAACAGGCAATCCAAACTTCAAATAATATAAGTGAAGCACATGAAGCATTCTATAATGCCATACTCAAAAGATATAAGTGAAGTGCAATGAGCATTCTATAAATCAACCATGGACTATCTCATACCAGCATGGTGCATAAAATAAAAAAAATGAAAAATAAACACAAAAGACGCTCCAAGATTCACACATATCACATGAACGAAACGAAGACGAAAACATACCGATACTTGTTGAAGAAAGATGGGATGCCCTCTGGGGCATCCCCAAGCTTAGACGCTTGAGTCTCCTTGAATATTTACTTGGGGTGCCTTGGGCATCCCCAAGCTTGAGCTCTTGCCTCTCCTCCTTCTTATCATATCGGGACCTCCTCGATCTTTGATCACTTCATCCACACAAAACTCAACAGAAACCTCGGTAAGATCCGTTAGTATAATAATGCAAATCACTACTCTAAGTGCTGTTGCAAACCAATTCATATTTTATTTTTGCATTGTAGCTACTTTATTATAACTTTTCCATGGCTTATACCACCGATAAAAATCGATAGTTTCATCAAAACAAGCAAAACAATGCATCAAAAACAGAATCTGTCTTAAACAGGACAGTCTATAGTAATCTGAACATTCACCATACTTCTGTAACTCTAAAATTCTAAAAAATTAGGAAAAAATAAACAATTTCTATATAAATACTGTGCAAAAAGTTTCATAAGCTTTTGACGTTCCAGTAAAAAATGTAAAATCGCGCACTACAGCCATAGTTTCTGTTTTGCACCGCATATACCAACAAGCAATCTAATCATCCTAAAGGAAAATCTTGGAACATTATTTTTATAATACAATGGATTTGTACAAGGGGATAATTATTTTTGCGAGAACTTTCATGACAAATTCTACATTGTTCCCATGAGCATGAACACAAGTGTTCAAGGTCGACCCTCACTTCTCCAATGCATCTCCTTTCAATCGCTTCTCTTTTAGAAAAAGGTTTTTAGGTTCCCCTCTATATTTTTTTTGTTTTTAAACTTTATAAAAGCACTCAAAAGAATAAAATGACTCTCTAAAACTTCTGGGTTGTCTCCCTTGTAGCGCTTTCTTTAAAGCCATTAAGCTAGGCATAAAGTGCTCAAATAATGGATCCACCCGGATCCCAAGGTATATCAAAGCCAATTTTAATCAAGAATGATTTGGCATTTAGTAGCGAGCACAAAGAAACATAAATCATGCAATGACGAAGTCTAACTCTCTTCCTATGCATTGGCATGTCATACAAGAACAATTCATGCACATCAAGTAAAGGCCAAAACATAGCATAAGCAGTTTCTTGCAATTTTATCGTGTTGGAAACATAGAGAGGTGGAGATATAGTTCCTCTCTCATAATAATTGCAAGTAGGAGCAGCAAGCACATGCATATTATATTCATCAAAATCATCATGTGCAACGGTAAAAGGCAACCCATCAATGTAATCCTTAATAATAGCAAACTTCTCCGATATAGTGTAGTTTGGAGAATTCAAAAAGATAATAGGACTATCATGTGTGGGTGCAATAGCAACAATTTCATTCTTAACATAAGGAACTATAGCAAGTTCGTCTCCATAAGCATAATTCATATTGGCATCTTGGCCACAAACATAGCAAGCATTAAGTTCATCAAAAAGGGATATTTCAAAAGAATCAACGGGATCATAGCAATTATCATAGCATTCATCCTTCGGTAAGAACGAAGGGGCATTAAACAATGTATGAGTTGAAGAGTTACTCTCATTAGAAGGTGGGCACGGGTGATCAATCCGCTCTTCCTCCACTTGTTCTTCGCTCTCCTCATCATCTTTTTAATCCAGTGAGCTCACAGTTTCATCAATTTCTTCTTCCATAGACTCCTGCAAAATATTAGTCTCTTCTTGGACAGCGGAGACTTTCTCAATAAATACATCAATATCGTAATTGAATTTATAATTGTCATAGCAATATTTAAGGATAGCAAAATTTTCAGGTCTATAAACTGAATCATCAAAATCTTCAAACTTCTCAAACAAAGATTCAATTTCATAAGCACCCTTAAAAGCAACAAATTCTTCTATTCGTTCCACATCATAGTAATCATATCTACCATTAGCATAAGAAGCTAAGGTTTCATTATCATTAAATTTGCATGAAAAGGGAAGGTGTGGAACATTCATCCTAGAGCAACAAGTATAATCATATCTAGAGCATAGATTCCAAGCATACCATTTCAACATATGAATTTGATCCCATAACAGTTTCCCTTTTTGTGTCAAGCGATAATCCCTAAAGTATTCACGTTGATCGAACGTGTCTCCCATTATCAAGTTGAACGGGGTTTTCTCAGGATTATCAAAGTATTACATAATATTTTTCACATAATGAGCATCGAGGATTTTAGGAGGTTCCCCATCTCCATGAGTAGCAAGTACAACTAATTTTTTTGGTGTTTCGTGTTCCATATCCATAAATAAAGATAGAGAACAACTTAGAACAGGAAATAAAAACTACTTAGGGATAAAGCAAACAAGCACACACGAGAATATTCACCCCACGCTATTGCTCCCCGGCAACGGCGCCAGAAAAAGGTCTTGATAACCCACAAGTATAGGGGATCGTTTGTAGCCTTCTTCGATAAATAAGAGTGTCGAACCCAACGAGGAGCTAAAGGTAGAACAAATATTCCCTCAAGTTCTATCAACCACCGATACAACTCTACGCACACTTGACGTTTGCTTTACCTAAGACAAGTATGAAACTATTTTGCAAGAATAAAACTACGAGTACTTTGCGAGAATCAAACTACGAATAAATTGCAAGGTAATAAAAGTGGATAGCTTTTGTCAACAAGAAAGTCATTTGTCCCTAGGCAATCGATAACAAGTACCGGTAATCATTCTTGTAATTTTATATGAGGGAGAGGCATGAGCTAACATACTTTCTCTACTTGGATCATATGCACTTATGATTGGACCCCTACCAAGCATCCGCAACTACTAAAGATCATTAAGGTCATGAAACCCAACCATAGCATTAAGTATCAAGTCCTCTTTATCCCATACGCAACAACCCACTTACTCGGGTTTAAGCTTCTGTCACTCTCGCAACCCACCATAAGCGAATCATGAACATATTGCAACACCCTACAGCGGGGCCCTGATATTTGCTTGAACTACGTCGGTATTTCCCCAAAGAGGAAGGGATGATGCAGCACAGCAACGGTAGGTATTTCCCTCAGTGATGAGACCAAGGTTATCGAACCAGTAGGAGAACCACGCAACACCACGTAAACAACTCCTGCACACAAAGAACAAATACTTGCAACCCGACGTAAGAGAGGGGTTGTCAATCCCTCACGGGTAAAAGGATAGGTAAAATTGTAGTAGATTGGATAAATAGATCTCGCGGGAACGCGAGATAAAATAAATAAGTAAAAATTGTAGCAAGGTATTTTTGTATTTTTGGATTAATAGATTTGAAAATAAAAGCAAATAAAAATAGATCGCGAAGGCAAATATATTAAAGAGGAGACCCGGGGGCCGTAGGTTTCACTAGTGGCTTCTCTTGAGAAAAATAGCAAACGGTGGGTAAACAAATTACTGTTGGGCAATTGATAGAACTTCAAATAATCATGACGATATCCAGGCAATGATCATTATATAGGCATCACGTCCAAGATTAGTAGACCGACTCCTACCTGCATCTAATACTATTACTCCACACATCGACCGCTATCCAGCATGCATCTAGTGTATTAAGTTCATGGAAAAATGGAGTAATGCAATAAGAATGATGACATGATGTAGACAAGATCTATTTATGTAGAAATAGACCCCATCTTGTTATCCTTAATAGCAACGATACATATGTGTCGTTTCCCCTTCTGTCACTGGGATCAAGCACCGTAAGATCGAACCCATCACAAAGCACCTCTTCCCATTGCAAGATAAATAGATCAAGTTGGCCAAACAAAACCCAAATATCGGAGAAGAAATACGAGGCTATAAGCAATCATGCATATAAGAGATCAAAGAAGACTCAAATAACTTTCATGGATAAAAACATAGATCTGATCATAAACTCAAAGTTCATCGGATCCCAACAAACACACCGCAAAAAGAGTTACATCAAATAGATCTCCAAGAGACCATTGTATTGAGAATCAAATGAGAGAGAGAAAGCCATCTAGCTACTAACTATGGACCCGTAGGTCTACAATGAACTACTCACGCATCATCGGAGAGGCACCAATGAGGATGATGAACCCCTCCGTGATGGTGTCTAGATTGGATCTGTGGTTTCTGGAACTTGCGGCGGCTGGAATTGATTTTCGTCGACTCCCCTAGGGTTTCTGGAATATTGGGGTATTTATAGAGCAAAGACGCGGTGCGGGAGGTCTCCGAGATGGGCACAACCCACCTCGGGCCCCCTCTTCGGAACTTCTTTGGCCCACTGGATGTCTTCTGGTCCAAAAAAAATCTCCAAAAAGTTTCACTGCGTTTGGACTCCGTTTGGTATTGATTTCCTGCGAAGTACAAAAACAAGCAGAAAACAACAACTGGCACTGGGCACTATGTCAATAGGTTAGTCCCAAAAAATGATATAAAGTTGATATGAAATGATTGTAAAACACCCAAAAATGATAATATAACAGCATGGAACAATCAAAAATTATAGATACGTTGGAGACGTATCAGCATCCCCAAGCTTAATTCCTGCTCGTCCTCGAGTAGGTAAATGATAAAAACAGAATTTTTGATGTGGAATTCTGCCTAACATGTTCATCACATATTCTTTTCTTTGTAGCATGGACATTGGGACTTTTATATGGTTCAAAGCAATAGTCTAGTTTTGACATGAGGACTTTAATACTCAAGCATATCAACAAGCAACCATGTCTTTCAAAATATCAACACTAAAGCAAGTTATCCCTAGCCCATTATGCTCAATCATTGATCCATTCATGAAACACACTCGAATATTTGCTACACCCAATGCTCAAGTACGATCATAGTGCCCCTTAATTGGTGCTTTATAAGAGAAGATGGAGACTCAAGTAAAAATAAAAATTGTATAAAGTAAAAGAAAGGCCCTTCGCAGAGGGAAGTAGGGATTTGTAGAGGTGCCAGAGCTCAAAGCTTAAATTGAGAGATAAAAACATTTTGAGGGGCATACTTTTCCCACCAACGAAAACGACTTAGAGTTCCCAATACTTTCCATGCTAGATATATCATAGGCGGTTACAGAAATTAAAGTTTATTCCTTTTTCCACCATACTTTCACTTTCCATGGCTAACCGTATCCACGGGTGCCCTCCATACCAACACTTTCCAAGGAATTTATTATTTGACAACATAAAGTAAATTCATTTTTCATTTCGGGACTGGGCATCCCTAATACCTTTGTCGTACTCTCGTGCAATGACAAGTGAATAAACACTCATCGTGAGAATAACACATCTAGCATGGAAAAATATCGGCCACCCCTCACCGCCTCGCGAGCGGTACGAGCACACAAAAGAGAAATTTATTTTGAAAATTAGAGATGGCACATACAAATTTGCTTAGAACGGCACGGAAATACCGCATATAGGTAGGTATAGTGGACTCATATGGCAAAACTGGTTTAAAGGGTTTTGGATGCACAAGTAGTGATCATACTTAGTGCAAATGAAGGCTAGCAAAAAGATTGAGAAGCATCCAACCAAGAAACGAAAAATCTCGTAAGTAAGCATTAAGCATAATTAACACCGAATAATGCACCACAAGTAGGATATAATTTAATTGCATAACTATTGACTTTCGTGCTTGCATAGGGAATCACAAACCTTAACACCAATATTCTTACTAAAGCATAAATACTCGTCAACATGACTCACATATCACTATCATCATATCTCAAAACTATTACTAAGAATCAAGTTTATTTTCTCCAATGATCTTCATGAAAGTTTTTATTATATCATCCTTGGATATCTATCACTTTGGGACTAGTTTCATATGTTGCTTTTAATAAGCTCAAACAAATATAAGTGAAGAACATGAGCATAATATTTCTTTCTCTCAAATTAATCTAAGTGAAGCAAGAGAGAATTTATTTAAAAATTTACTAACTCCCAAATAAATCTAAGTGAAGCATGAGAGCATTTCTTCAAAATAACAAAGCACACCATGCTCAAAAAGATATAAGTGAAGCACTAGAGCAATTCCATAGCTCATAAAAAATTTAAGTGAAGCATAGGAGCAAGCATAGCATAATTTTTGGCTCTCCCAAAAAGGTGTGTCCAGCAAGGATTCAATACTTAAAATAAAAAGTAAAACAAGCAAAGACTCATATCATACAAGACGCTCCAAGCAAAACTCATAATATGTGACGAATAAAAATATAGCTCCAAGTAAAATACCGATGGTGGTTAGAAGAAAGAGGGGATGCCACTCGGGGGCATCCCCAAGCTTAGTTGCTTGCTTCTCTTTGGATAATGGCTTGGGGTGCCATGGGTCATCCGTAAGCTTAGTCTCTTCTTACTCCTTATTCCTTCATCCATCGTAATCTCACCCAAAACTTGAAAACTTCAATCACACAAAGCTCAACAAAACCTTCGTGAGATCCGTTAGTATAAGAAAAACCAATCTTTACTTTAAGTACTGTAGAAAACCCATTCAAATTTTGTTCTTACATTATATCTACTGTATTCTAACTTTACCACGGCTTATAACCTCCAATACAAACCATAGATTCATCAAAATAAGCACACAATGCAAAGAAAACAGAATCTGTCAAAAACAGAACAGTCTGTAAATATGCGAATTGTTATCATACTTCTGTAACTCCAAAAATACTGAAAATTTATGAAAACAGAGGAAATTTGTATATCAATCTTGTGTAAGAAAAATCAGAATTTTTCGTCGCTTATGTGAATTTTAAAAATTATTTTACTGGACGCAAAATTTTCTGCTTTCCAACAAGATCAAATCAACTATCACCAAAGCTATCCCAAAGGCTTTGCTTGGCACAAACACTAATTAAAACACAAAAAACACAATCATAACAGTAGCATAATTGTGCAAACACTCAAGAACAGAAAGAAAAAGATGAAAATAAATTTTATTCATTGGGTTGCCTCCCAACAAGCGCTATCGTTTTACGCCCCTAGCTAGGCATACGATTTTATTGATGCTCACATGAAAGATAATAATGAAAATGCAAAGAGAGCATCATAAAACATGTGACAAACATATTTAAGTCTAACATATTTCCGATGCATGGGAATTTTATAGGAAAACAAATTAGCAAGACAAGCAAGATCTAGCATATGCATGGAAGAAAACAATAGCAATCTCAACATGAAGAGAGGTAATTTAGTAACATGAAAATTTCTACAACCATTTTTCCCTCTCTCATAATAATTACATGTGGGATCGTATTCAAACTCAACAATATAGCTATCACATAACATATTCTGTACATGATCCACATGCATGCAAAGTTGACACTCTTCCAAAATAGTGGGATTATCATCAAATAAAGTCATGACCTCTCCAAGCCCACTTTTATCAAAAATTTCATAAGATTGAACACTCTCCAAATATGTGGGATTATTTTTACCTAAAGTTGACACTCTTCCAAACCCACTTTCAATATTATTGCAAACATTATTATCAATAACATATTCATCATGAGGCTTAAATAAATTTTCAGGATCATAAGAAGAATCACCCCAATCATGATCATTGCAATAAGTAGTGGACATATCAAAATTAGCATCCCCAAGCTTGGGGTTTTGCATATTATTAGCACAATTGACATTAATAGAATTTATAATAACATCATTGCAATCATGCTTTTCATTCAAGGAGCTATCATGAACCACTTTATAAATTCCTTCGTTTAACACTTCATCACAATTTTCAGATTCATAAATCTCAAGCAAAACTTCATAAAGATAATCTAGTGAACTCAATTCACTAGCAATTGGTTCATCATAATTGGATCTTTTGAAAAGATTAGCAAGTGGACGAGGATCCATAACAATAGCTTTTTAGCAAGCGAAGATGCAAGCAAATAGAAGGCACATGGCAACACAAGCAGACACGAGATCTGACGAGAAAAAGGCGAACGAAAAAGAGGGGCGAATAAAACGACAAATTTTTGTGAAGTGGGGGAGAGGAAAACGAGAGGCAAATGGCAAATAATGTAAATTGCAAGGAGATGAGATTTGTGATTAGGAACCTGGTAGATGTTGATGATGTCTCCCTGGCAACGGCGCCAGAAATTCCGTTTGATGTTTGCTTGAACTATGTCGGTATTTCCCCAAAGAGGAAGGGATGATGCAGCACAGCAATGGTAGGTATTTCCCTCAGTGATGAGACCAAGGTTATCGAACGAGTAGGAGAACCACGCAACACCACATAAACAACTCCTGCACACAAAGAACAAATACTTGCAACCCGACGTAAGAGAGGGGTTGTCAATCCCTCACGGGTAAAAGGATAGGTAAAATTGTAGTAGATTGGATAAATAGATCTTGCGGGAACGCGAGATAAACTAAATAAGTAAAAATTGCAGCAAGGTATTTTTGTATTTTTGGATTAATAGATCTGAAAATAAAAGCAAATAAAAATAGATCGCGAAGGCAAATATATTAAAGAAGAGACCCGGGGCCGTAGGTTTCACTAGTGGCTTCTCTCGAGAAAAATAGCAAATGGTGGGTAAACAAATTACTGTTGGGCAATTGATAGAACTTCAAATAATCATGACGATATCCAGGCAATGATCATTATATAGGCATCACGTCCAAGATTAGTAGACCGACTCCTGCCTGCATCTACTACTATTACTCCACACATCGACCGCTATCCAGCATGCATCTAGTGTATTAATTTCATGGAAAAACGGAGTAATGCAATAAGAACGATGACATGATGTAGATAAGATCTATTTATGTAGAAATAGACCCCATCTTGTTATCCTTAATAGCAACGATACATACATGCCGTTTCCCCTTCTGTCACTAGGATCAAGCACCGTAAGATCGAACCCATCACAAAGCACCTCTTCCCATTGCAAGATAAATAGATCAAGTTGGCCAAACAAAACCCAAATATCGGAGAAGAAATACGAGGCTATAAGCAATCATGCATATAAGAGATCAAAGAAGACTCAAATAACTTTCATGGATAAAAACATAGATCTGGTCATAAACTCAAAGTTCATCGGATCCCAACAAACACACCGCAAAAAGAGTTACATCAAATAGATCTCCAAGAGACCATTGTATTGAGAATCAAACGAGAGAGAGAAAGCCATCTAGCTACTAACTATGGACCCGTAGGTCTACAATGAACTACTCACGCATCATCGGAGAGGCACCAATGAGGATGATGAACCCCTCCGTGATGGTGTCTAGATTGGATCTGTGGTTTCTGGAACTTGCGGCGGCTGGAATTGATTTTCGTCGACTCCCCTAGGGTTTCTGGAATATTGGGGTATTTATAGAGCAAAGAGGCAGTGCGGGAGGTCTCCGAGATGGGCATAACCCACCAGGGCGCGCCTGGGGGCCCAGGCGCGCCCTGGTGTCTTGTGCTCACCTCGGTCCCCCTTTTCGGTACTTCTTTGGCCCACTGGATGTCTTCTGGTCCAAAAAAAATCTCCAAAAAGTTTCGCTGCGTTTGGACTCCGTTTGGTATTGATTTCCTGCGAAGTAAAAAACAAGCAGAAAACAACAACTGGCACTGGGCACTATGTCAATAGGTTAGTCCCAAAAAATGATATGAAGTTGATATAAAATGATTGTAAAACATCCAAAATGATAATATAACAACATGGAACAATCAAAAATTATAGATACGTTGGAGACGTATCAGGCCCCTCACGTTTGCACGAGACGGAGGGCATCGTAGGACAGCACCATAAATAAAATATACAATCATACCAACCAAGATCACGATTAACCCATAGGACAAAACGGATCTACTCAAACATCATAGGATAGCTAAATATCATTGGGAAATAATATATGGAATTGACCACCGTGTTTAAGTAGAGATTACAGCGGGGAGAAGAGGTGTTACACCGCTGCATAGAGGGGGAGAAAGTTGGTGTAGACGGTAGCAAGATTGTTGATGTAGATCGCCATCACGATCCTAGCCTCGGCGGCACTCCGGCGCCACCGGGAGAGAGGGGGAGAGAGCCCCCCTCCTTCTTATTCTTCCTTGGCCTTCCCCCTAGATGGGAGGAGAGTTCCCCCTCTGGTCCATGGCCTCCATGGCGGCAGAGGGGCGGGAGCCCCTCCGAGATCGGATCTCCCTCTCTGTTCTCTTCTGTTTCGCGTTCCCCAGATCTGGCCAAAAACCGTTTCTTATATTCCTGGAGATCCATAACTCCGATTGCGCTGAGATTTTAACACGATTTTTTTTCCGGATATAGGCTTCCTTGCGCCCGAAGTAGAGCTCCAACCAACGTACCAGGTGAGCACAACCCACCACGGCGCGCCTGGGCCCTTGGGCGCGCCCAGGTGTCTTGTGGTGTGTGTGGGCCTCCGTTTACGATGATTCCAACTACCAAAAATTTCAAATATTCCAAAATAATTCTCCATAAAAATTTATTGCATTTGGACTTCGTTTGATATGGATATTCTGCGAAACAAAAAACATGCAAAAAACAGGAACTGGCACTGGGCACTGGATCAATAGGTTAGTCCAATAAATCATATAAATTGTTGCCAAAAGTATGTAAAAGTTGTATAATATTGGCATGAAACAATCAAAAATTATAGATACAACGGAGACGTATCAGGGGGAGAGGGAAGGAAGAGGGAGTCCAACTCCACATTTTCCTTTCCTACTCCCCTTTCCTTTCCCTCCCCATTGGGCCGGCCCTATAGAGGGCGCACCTGCCCCTTGTGGGCTGGTGTGTTCCCTCACTTGGCCCATAAGGCCCATATCTTTGTCGGGGATGCCCGAAACTCCTTCCGGTGACCCGATAAGTACCCGGTACCCTCTGAAAAAATTCCGGTGTCCGAATACCATCGTCCTATATATCAATCTTTACATCTCGACCATTTCGAGACTCCTCGTCATGTCCGTGATCTCATCCGGGACTCCGAACAACATTCGGTCACCAAATCATATAACTCATATAACACTATATCGTCAACGAACGTTAAGCGTGCGGACCCTACGGGTTTGAGAACTATGTAGACATGACCGAGACACCTCTCCGGTCAATAACCAATAGTGGAACCTGGATGCCCATATTGGCTCCTACATATTCGACGAAGATCTTTATCGGTCGAACCGTTATGACAACATACACAATTCCCTTTGTCCATCGGTATGTTACTTGCCCGAGATTCGATCATCGGTATCTCTATACCTACTTCAATCTCGTTACCGGCAAGTCTCTCTACTCGTTCTATAATACATCACCTTGATGTCTACTATGCAACTTTATTCTTGTAGACTCGTGTTGGGCCTTCAAGCGCAGAGTTTTGTAGGACAGTAGCAATTTTCCCTCAAGTGGATGACCTAAGGTTTATCAATCCGTGGGAGGCGTAGGATGAAGATGGTCTCTCTCAAACAACCCTGCAACCAAATACAAGAAATCTCTTGTGTCCCCAACACACCCAATACAATGGCAAATTGTATAGGTGCACTAGTTCGGCGAAGAGATGGTGATAAAAGTGTAATATGGATGGTAGAAATATATTTTTATAATCTGAATAAATAAAAACAGCAAGGTAGCAAGTGACAAAAGTGAGCACAAACGGTATTGCAATGCTTGAAAACAAGGCCTAGGGTCCGTACTTTCGCTAGTGCAATCTCTCAACAATGCTAATATAAATGGATCATATAACCATCCCTCAACGTGCGATGAAGAATCACTCCAAAGTTCCTATCTAGCAGAGAACATAAGAATAAATTGTTTGTAGGGTATGAAACCACATCAAAGCTATTCTTTCCGATCGATCTATCCAAGAGTTTGTACTAAAATAGCACCAAAGCAAATTCAGATTCGTAATGCTCAATCCAACACAAAGAACCTCAAAGAGTGCCCCAAGATTTCTACCGGAGAAAAAAAAACAAGAACGTGCATCAACCCCTATGCATAGATTACCCCAATGTCACCTCGGGAATCCGTGAGTTGAGTGCCAAAACATATATCAAGTGAATCAATACAATACCCCATTGTCACCACGGGTATTCATAGCAAGACATACACAAAGTGTTCTCAAATCCATAAAAGTATTCAACCCGATAAAACGAAATCTCAAAGGGAAAACTCAATTCATCACAACAAGATAGAGAGGGGAAAACACCATATGATCCGACTATATTAACAAAGCCCGCGATACATCAAGATTGTGCATCTCAAGAACACGAGAGAGAGAGAGAGAGAGATTAAACACATAGCTACTGGTACAAACCCTCAGCCCTGAGGGTGGACTACTCCCTCCTCATCGTGGTGGTCGCCGGGATGATGAAGATGGCCACCGGTGATGATCTCCCCCTCCAGCAGGGTGCCGGAACGGGGTCTAGATTGGATCTCATGGATACAGAGGCCTTGCGGTGGCGGAACTTCTGATCTAGGGTCTTCCCAGGGTTTTTGGAATATTTGGTAATTTATAGGGCAAAGAGGCGGTGCGGGAGGCCACCGAGGTGGGCATAACCCATCGGGGCGCGCCTGGGGGCCCAGTCACGCCCTGGTGGGCTGTGCCCCCCTTGGGGCACCCCCCAGGTGCTGCTCTGGCTCATTGGATGTCTTCTGGTCCATAAAAAATCCATAAAAAGTTTCGCTGCATTTGGACTCCGTTTGGTATTGATTTTCTGCGATGTAAAAAACAAGCAAAAAACAGCAACTGGCACTGGGCACTATGTCAATAAGTTAGTCCTAAAAATGATATAAAGTTGCTATAAAATGATTGTAAAACATCCAAGAATGATAATATAGCAGCATGAATACTTCATAAATTATAGATACGTTGGAGATGTATCAGCATCCCCAAGCTTAATTCCTACTCGTCCTCGAGTAGGTAAATGATAAAATAAATAATTTATGAAGTGTGAATGCTAGCAAAGTGCATAAGTTTGATCAATAGTAATTTTAATCACTTTTCCTAGCATCATAACAGCAACTCTTTCTCATAAAACTCATCATGTTAAAGTAGCAACCAATTCACATGTTAAGGTTCAAACAATGAATTCTCTTGAAACTCAACAACCTATATTCTTAGTCACCAAACAATTGCAATTCAACTTATTCAACAGAGTCTAAGTAAGAGCTCCACATACTCAACCATCATATAGTCTTCTATGATTGCTAACACTCACCGCATACACATGAGCAAAATGTTTCAACCGGACACATAGAAAGATAGAGGCTTATAATTTCGCCTCCCAACGTATTCACCTCAAGGGTGATGTCAACAATAATAACTCATGCTACCCATATCCAACTGGATATATGTGCCTAGATCTTTCCTCACCACATGATGCTTGCCAAAAGAGAAAAATAAAAAGGAATAGAGAGAAAAACTTTGACCCTTGCATGAAAGTAAATACATAAAAGTAAAAGATAGGCCCTTCACAGAGGGAAGCAGAGGTTGCCATGCGCTTTTTGTTTGTATGCTCAATCCCTTAGTGCAAAAGAACGTCATGTTATATTGCCCCTTATGATAGCAACCTTTATTATGCAGTATGTCGCTTTTATTCTTTGCCATCACAAGTTCGTACAACGCTCAATTTTCTCTTTACACTAAATGATCTAACACTTTTAGAAGCAATTTTTATTGCCTTATTGCACCGATGACAACTTACTTGAAGGATCTTACTCAATCCTTAGGTATGTATGGTGGACTCTTGAAAATAAGATTTGGGTTTAAGGGTTTTTGGATGCACAAGTAGTATCTCTACTTGGTGTGGAATTTTTTGCTAGCAAAGATAGGGGCAAGCACCACATGTTGAAGGATCTATGACAATATAACTTCTATGTGAATATGAACAAACATAAATCATTACGTTGTCTTCCTTGTCCAACGTCAACAATTTTGGCATATAATATTTTGATGGGGGCTCACAATCACAAAAGATTTCCAAGATAGTGTATTTGCATGTGAAAGTTCTCTTCCTTATAGTAATCATTCATGAATTGCTTGTATGACTAATATTGTGATTGTCAAGCTTCAAAAGATTTCACTTTCTAAACCCAATGTGAAGCTACCACTGGGCATGATATGAACATATAATTTCAACTTCATGATATTCAATTCATTCAACAATTTACTCATAGGATATAAGTGAAGCACGAGAGTAAATGACAAACTACTCCAAAAAGATATAAGTGAAGATCAAGCGAGTAGTTAAGTAAAGGGGTAGCTAATTGAGGACTCTCTCTTATTTAAAAACTTTCAGATCTAAGTATTTTATTAAAACAGAAAGTAAAACAAAACAAAATGACATTCCAAGAATAGCACAACTCAAGTGAAGAAGCAAAAACTTAGGCTCAACTGATACTAACCGATAATTGTTGATGAAGAAAGGTGGGATGCCTACCGGGGCATCCCCAAGCTTAGATGCTTGAGACTTCTTGAAATATTATATTGGGATGCCTTGGGCATCCCCAAGCTTGAGCTTTTGCGTCTCCTTAATTCCTTTTATATCACGGTTTCCCTAAATCTTAAAAACTTCATACACACAAAACTCAACAAGAACTCGTGAGATAAGTTAGTATAAACCAATGCAAAAACCTTATCATTCTCTACTGTAGCAAACCACAAAAATTATTATTCAACATTGCATACTAAATGCCTCTGCATATTTAATACTCCTATCCTCAAATAGAATCATTAAACAAGCAAACATATGCAAACAATGCAAACATAACAGCAATCTGCCAAAACAGTACAGTCTGTAAAGAATGCAAGAGTATCAATACTTATTTAACTCCAAAAATTATGAAAATTTATGAAACTGTATAAAATTTATCATAGCTTACTGTGAAAAAAGTTTCAACATTTTATCACATTCTGAATTTTCTCGGGAATTTTTGCAACATCGATAAACTTTATGTTTTGAAACAGCAACTCATATACTTGCAAAATGTGCATGGTAAAGGCTATACTTGACATTTTTATTGAAGTAAAAGATGCAAACATTATTCTAAATAACATAAAACAAATCCTAGCAAAATAAAATGACGATCCAAGCAAAACACATATCATGTGACGAATGAAAATATAAGTCCAAGTGAGGTTACCGATAATGTTGGAGACGAAAGAGGGGATGCCTTCCGGGGCATCCCCAAGCTTAGTTGTTTGGATCTTCCTTTAATATTACCTTGGGGATGCCTTGGGAATCCCCAAGATTAGGGTCTTGTCACTCCTTATTCTCCTCATATCGATATCTCACCCAAAACTTGAAAACTTCAATCACACAAAACTTAACAGAACTTCGTGAGATGCATTAGTATAATAAAGACAAATCATTCACTTTGGTACTGTCAAGATAAGATTCAAAATTGTTTACACATAATTCCTATTGTACTCTACAATTTTCACAATTTATAATAAGCAATATAAGCCATGGAAACCATAAAAGTAAGCAAACTATGCATTGCAAACAGAATCTGTCAAAAACAGAATAGTACGTAAAGATCTGAATTAAGGTCATACTTATATAACTACAGAAATTCTGAAAAATTAGAAAAACGTAGAAAATTTGTATACCCATCAACTGTAAAAAATTCAGAATTTTTCCACATTCCAGTAAAAGAGAGGAATTTCTACACTGGACGCAAAAGTTTCTGTTTTTGCACAGAATCAAGTCAACTATCATCCACACTATCCCAAAGGCTTTACTTGGCACTTTATTGAAACAAAAGCTATAAAACAAGATCACTACAGTAGCCTAATCATGTGAATACACAAAAACAGTAAGGGTAAATGTTGGGTTGTCTCCCAACAAGCGCTTTTCTTTAATGCCTTTTTAGCTAGGCATGATGATTTTAATGATGCTCACATAAAAGATAAGAATTGAAACACAAAGAGAGCATCATGAAGCATATGACTTGCACATTTAAGTCTAACCCACTTCCTATGCATAGGTATTTTGTGAGCAAACAACTTATGTGAACAAGAATCAACTAGCATAGGAAGGCAAAACAAGTGCAACTTCAAAACTTTCAACATAAAGAGAGGAAACTTGATATTATTGCAATATGTAAAAGCATATGTTCCCCTCTCATAATAATTTTCAGTAGCATCATGAATCAATTCAACAATATATCCATCACATAAAGCATTCTTTTCATGATCCACATGCATAAATTTTTTATTACTCTCCACATAAGAAAATTTATTCTCATTCACAATGGTGGGAGTATCATATGAAACTCGAATACTATAAATTGTTTCCACATTAAAAGAGTAATGTTCAGGAAAAGGGTAATCATAACTATGAAAAGTTTTATAAATATAATCATCACTACTTTTTATAACATAAGTATCATCACAATAATCATCATAAGTAGCAACTTTCTTCTCATCATAGATAGGAGGCATGCAATCATCATAGCAAATTTGATCATTCAAAATAGGGGGACTAAAAAGATCATATTCATTAAGCATATCAACCCCAAGCTTGGGACAAACATTAATTGCAGCAAATAAATTCTCAAACATGTCATTCTCATCAAACATAGCATCCCCAAGCTTGTGACTTGGCATATCATAAGCATAATCACTCTCATCATTAATAGTATGAATAGCACCAACGGTATAACAATTGCTATCATCATAATTTCCCAAGTTGGTGCCAAAAAGATTTCCAAGATTATAAGAAGTATCATTATCTTCCCAATCATAATCATTACAACAAGTAGTAGGCATCACAAAATCATACTCAATATCATCATCCTCCATCAACATATTTGATTCACTTTCATGAGGCACAATGGTGATAGGAGCAATATTACTTGGGAGAGTTACCTTTTTACCTATACTTCTCCTTCTTTTCCTTTTCTTCTTCACCACCTCACGTATGGGTTTAATCAATTTTTTTGAGCTTCTTGTTGAAGAGATTGATTGGATAGGAAGCTCCTCCTCGTTACTTGATTCATCATAATAAACACTAGGAGGGTATTGGGAAATATTTTCCCTTTCATTAGTACTCTCTTCATATTCTATTTATTTTCTTGTTTTTAGATAGTTGGCAATATAAGGATTCTCATGCAATTTACCGCACAAAACATATAAATTTCCTCTAGATCAAAATCAAGAAATCTCTTGAGATTAAATTTTGGAATACCCTCAGTTATACGTTTCATTTCTTCATACCCCAAAAGAAGACTAAGCTCTTTATGATGCTCAAGGGTAATCAAGTTATCACAATTTTTGGACATGATTTGATCATGAAACAATTTGCATTGGAGATTTAAATGACCACGTTCATTGCAAAGTTCACAAGGATGGCGAGAAAAATTAAATCTTTCAGCACAATCATCTAGCCTCTCTTGCAACTTTTTTGTTTCTAAATATTTATGCTTCTTACAAAATCCATCTTCCCTTTTTGGTGTGCAATTGCACTCCCAATTCACTCTGCAAAAATTGGCATTCTTATAGGAGACATCATTATCATGACTAATGCCATCATCATTAACATCATGGATATTCAAAGAATTCATGCTAGCAATATTGCAATCATGCCCATCATCCAACATTTTTATGCCATAAATTTTGTTGAATTCTTTTTCTAGCAATTGAGCACAATTATCGGAATCCCTATTCTCAAGATAGACATTATAAAGATAAAGAACAACTTGAGGTAACCCAATCTCCATTTTTTTTTGTACTTTTATTTTTATAAACCAAACTAGTGATAAAACAAGAAACTAAAATATTCAATTGCACGATCTAAAGATATACCTTCAAGCACTCACCTCCCCAGCAACGGCGCCAGAAAAGAGCTTGATGTCTACTACGCAACTTTATTCTTGTAGACTCGTGTTGGGCCTCCAAGCGCAGAGTTTTGTAGGACAGTAGCAATTTTCCCTCAAGTGGATGACCTAAGGTTTATCAGTCCGTGGGAGGCGTAGGATGAAGATGGTCTCTCTCAAACAACCCTGCAACCAAATACAAGAAATCTCTTGTGTCCCCAACACACCCAATACAATGGCAAATTGTATAGGTGCACTAGTTCGGCGAAGAGATGGTGATAAAAGTGTAATATGGATGGTAGAAATATATTTTTATAATCTGAATAAATAAAAACAGCAAGGTAGCAAGTGACAAAAGTGAGCACAAACGGTATTGCAATGCTTGAAAACAAGGCCTAGGGTCCGTACTTTCGCTAGTGCAATCTCTCAACAATGCTAATATAAATGGATCATATAACCATCCCTCAACGTGCGATGAAGAATCACTCCAAAGTTCCTATCTAGCAGAGAACATAAGAATAAATTGTTTGTAGGGTACGAAACCACATCAAAGCTATTCTTTCCGATCGATCTATCCAAGAGTTTGTACCAAAATAGCACCAAAGCAAATTCAGATTCGTAATGCTCAATCCAACACAAAGAACCTCAAAGAGTGCCCCAAGATTTCTACCGGAGAAACAAAAACAAGAACGTGCATCAACCCCTATGCATAGATTACCCCAATGTCACCTCGGGAATCCGTGAGTTGAGTGCCAAAACATATATCAAGTGAATCAATACAATACCCCATTGTCACCACGGGTATTCATAGCAAGACATACACAAAGTGTTCTCAAATCCATAAAAGTATTCAATCCGATAAAACGAAATCTCAAAGGGAAAACTCAATTCATCACAACAAGATAGAGAGGGGAAAACACCATATGATCCGACTATATTAACAAAGCCCGCGATACATCAAGATTGTGCATCTCAAGAACACGAGAGAGAGAGAGAGATTAAACACATAGCTACTGGTACAAACCCTCAGCCCCGAGGGTGGACTACTCCCTCCTCATCGTGGTGGTCGCTGGGATGATGAAGATGGCCACCGGTGATGATCTCTCCCTCCGACAGGGTGCCGGAACGGGGTCTAGACTGGATCTCGTTGATACAGAGGCCTTGTGGCAGCGGAACTTCTGATCTAGGGTCTCCCCAGGGTTTTTGGAATATTTGGCAATTTATAGGGCGAAGAGGCGGTGCGGGAGGCCACCGAGGTGGGCACAACCCACCGGGGCGCGCCTAGGGGCCCAGGCGCGCCCTGGTGGGTTGTGCCCCCCTCAAGGCACCCCCCAGGTGCTGCTCTGGCCCATTGGATGTCTTTTGGTCCATAAAAAATCCACAAAAAGTTTCGCTGCGTTTGGACTCCGTTTGTTATTGATTTTCTGCGATGTAAAAAACAAGCAAAAAACAGCAACTGGCACTGGGCACTATGTCAATAAGTTAGTCCCAAAAAATGATATAAAGTTCCTATAAAATGATTGTAAAAAATCCAAGAATGATAATATAGCAGCATGAATACTTCATAAATTATAGATACGTTGGAGACGTATCACACCTCGTGACTAACTCCTTAGTCATTTGCTTGCAAGCTTATGATGTGTATTACCGAGAGGGCCCAGAGATACCTCTCCGATACTCGGGGTGACAAATCCTAATCTCGAGCTATGCCAACTCAACAAACACCTTCGGAGATACCTGTAGAGCATCTTTATGATCACCCAGTTACATTGTGACGTTTGATAGCACACAAGGTATTCCTCCGTTATCCGGGAGTTGCATAATCTCATAGTCGAAGGAATATGTATTTGACATGAAGAAAGCAATAGCAATAAAACTGAATGATCATTATGCTAAGCTAACGGATGGGTCTTGTCCATCACATCATTCTCCTAATGATCTGATCCCGTTATCAAATGACAACACATGTCCATGGTTAGGAAACCTTAACCATCTTTGATCAACGAGCTAGTCTAGTAGAGGCTTACTAGGGACACGGTATTTGTTTATGTATTCACACGTGTATTTATGTTTCCGATCAATACAATACTAGCATGAATAATAAACCTTTATCATGAATAAGGAAATATAAAATAACAACTATATTATTGCCTCTGGGGCATATTTCCTTCAGTCTCCCACTTGCACTAGAGTCAATAATCTAGATTACATTGTAATGAATCTAACACCCATGGAGTCTTGGTGCTGATCATGTTTTGCTCGCGGAAGAGGCTTAGTCAACGGGTCTGCCACATTCAGATCCGTATGTATTTTGCAAATCTCTATGTCTCCATCCTTGACCTTTTCACGAATGGAGTTGAAGCATCTTTTGATGTGTTTGGTTCTCTTGTGAAACCTGGATTCCTTCGCCAAGGCAATTGCTCCAGTGTTGTCACAAAAGATTTTCATTGGACCCGATGCACTAGGTATTACACCTAGATCGGATATGAACTCCTTCATGTGCTGCTTCCGAAGCAGCTATGTACTCCGCTTCACACGTAGATCCCGCCACGACGCTCTGCTTGGAACTGCACCAACTGACAGCTCCACCATTCAATATAAACACGTATCCGGTTTGTGACTTAGAGTCATCCGGATCAGTGTCGAAGCTAGCATCGACGTAACCATTTACGATGAGCTCTTCATCACCTCCATAAACGAGAAACATATCCTTGGTCCTTTTCAGGTACTTCAGGATGTTCTTAACCGCTGTCCAGTGATCCACTCCTGGATTACTTTGGTACCTCCCTGCCAGACTTATGGCAAGGCACACATCAGGTCTGGTACACAGCATAGCATAATGATAGAACCTATGGCTGAGGCATAGGGAATGACTTTCATTTTTTCTCTATCTTCTGCAGTGGTCGGGCTTTGAGTCTGACTCAACTTCACACCTTGTAACACAGGCAAGAACCCTTTCTTTGACAGATTCATTTTGAACTTCTTCAACACTTTATCAAGGTATGTGCTTTGTGAAAGTCCTATTAAGCGTCTCGATCTATCTCTATAGATCTTGATGCCCAATATATAAGCAGCTTCACCAAGGTCTTTCATTGAAAAATTCTTATTCAAGTATCCTTTTATGCTATCCAGAAATTCTATATCATTTCCGATCAACAATATGTCATCCACATATAATATCAGAAATGCTACAGAGCTCCCACTCACTTTCTTGTAAATACAGGCTTCACTGTAAGTCTGTATAAAACCATATGCTTTGATCACCTCATCAAAGCGTATATTCCAACTCTGAGATGCTTGCACCAGTCCATAGATGGATCGCTGGAGCTTGCACACTTTGTTAGCACCTTTAGGATCGACAAAACCTTCTAGTTGCATCATATACAACTCTTCTTTAAGAAATCCATTAAGGAATGCAGTTTTGACGTCCATTTGCCAGATTTCATAATTATAAAATGCGTCAATTGCTAACATGATTCGGACAGACTTAAGCATCGCTACAGGTGAGAAAGTCTCATCGTAGTCAACTCCTTGAACTTGTCGAAAACCTTTCGCGACAAGTCAAGCTTTGTAGACAGTAACATCACCATCAGCGTCAGTCTTCTTCTTGAAGATCCATTTATTTTCTATGGCCTGCTGATCATCGGGCAAGTCCACCAAAGTCCACACTTTGTTCTCATACATGGATCCTATCTCAGATTTCATGGCCTCAAGCCATTTATCGGAATCTGGGCTCATCATAGCTTCTTCATAGTTCGTAGGTTCGCCTTGGTCTAGTAACATGACTTCCAGAACAAGATTACCGTACCATTATGGTGCGGATCATGCTCTAGTTGACCTACGAGGTTCAGTAGTAACTTGATCTGAAGTTTCATGATCAACATCATTTGCTTCCTCTCTAGTTGGTGTAGGCATCACGGGAATGATTTTCTGTGATGTGCTACTTTCCAATTCGAGAGAAGGTACAATTACCTCAGCAAGTTCTACTTTCCTCCCACTCACTTCTTTCGAGAGAAACTCCTTCTCTAGAAAGGTTCCATTCTTGGCAACAAAGATCTTGCCTTTGGATTTGTGGTAGAAGGTGTACCCTACTGTTTCCTTAGGGTATCCTATGAAGATGCACTTCTCCGATTTGGGTTCGAGCTTACTAGGCTGAAGCCTTTTGACATAAGTGTCACAACCCCAAACTTTAAGAAACGACAGCTTAGGTTTCTTGCCAAACCACAGTTCATACGGTGTCGTTTCAACGGATTTAGCCGGTGCCCTATTTAACGTGAATGCAGCTGTCTCTAATGCATAACCCCAAAACGATAGTGGTAAATCGGTAAGAGACATCATAGATCACACCATATCTAATAAAGTACGGTTACGACGTTCGGACACACCATTACGCTGTGGTGTTCCAGATGGCGTGAGTTGTGAAACAATTCCACATTGTTTTAAATGAAGGCCAAACTCATAACTCAAATATTTGCCTCCACGATCAGATCGTAGAAACTTTATTTTCTTGTTGCGATGATTCTCCACTTCACTCTAAAATTCTTTGAACTTTTCAAATGTTTCAGACTTGTGTTTCATTAAGTAGATATACCCATACCTACTCAAATCATCTATGAAGGTCAGAAAATAACGATACCTGCCGCGTGCCTCAACACTCATTGGACCACATACATCAGTATGTATTATTTCCAATAAGTCATTAGCTTGCTCCATTGTTCCGGAAAACGGAGTTTTAGTCATCTTGCCCATGAGGCATGGTTCGCAAGTATCAAATGATTCATAATCAAGTGATTCCAAAAGTCCATCTTCATGGAGTTTCTTCATGCGCTTTACACCAATATGACCTAAACGGCAGTGCCACAAGTATGTTGCACTATCATTATCTACTTTGCATCTTTTGGCATCAATATTATGAATATGTGTATCACTACTATCGAGATTCAACAAGACTAGACCACTCTTCAAGGGTGCATGGCCATAAAAGATATTACTCATATAAATAGAACAACCATTATTCTCCGATTTAAATGAATAACCGTCTCGCAATAAACAAGATCCAGATATAATGTTCATGCTCAACGCGGGCACCAAATAACAATTATTCAGGTCTAAAACTAATCCCGAAGGTAGATGTAGAGGTAGCGTGCCGACGGCGATCACATCGACCTTGGAATCATTTCCGACGGGCATCACCACCTCGTCCTTAGCCAATCTTTGTTTATTCCGTAGCTCCTGTTTCGAGTTACAAATATGAGCAACCGAACCAGTATCAAATACCCAGGCGCTGCTATGAGCATTAGTAAGGTACACATCAATAACATGCATATCAAATATACCTTTGTTCACTTTGCCATCCTTCTTATCCGCCAAGTATTTGGGGCAGTTCCGCTTCCAGTGACCAGTCCCTTTGCAGTAGAAGCACTCAGTTTCAGGCTTGGGTCCAGCTTTGGGCTTCTTCCCGGGAGTGGAAACTTGCTTGCCATTCTTCTTGAAGTTCCCTTTCTTTCCCTTGCCCTTTTTCTTGAAACTAGTGGTCTTGTTAACAATCAACACTTGATGCTCCTTCTTGATTTCTACCTCCACAGCTTTGAGCATTGCGAAGAGCTCGGGAATTGTTGTGTTCATCCCTTGCATATTATAGTTCATCACGAAGCCTTTGTAGCTTGGTGGCAGTGATTGAAGAACTCTGTCAATAACACAATCAACTGGAAGATCAACTCCCAGCTGAGTCAAGTGATTATAATACCCAGACGTTTTGAGTATGTGTTCACCGACAGAACTGTTCTCCTCCATCTTGCAGCTATAGAACTTGTTGGAGACTTCATATCTCTCAACCCGGGCATTTGCTTGAAATATTAACTTCAACTCCTGAAACATCTCATATGCTCCATGATGTTCAAAACGTCTTTGAAGTCCCGGTTCTAAGCCGTAAAGCATGGCACACTGAACTGTTGAGTAGTCATCAGATCGAGCTTGCCAGACATCATAACATCAGCTTCAGCTCCTGCAGCAGGCCTTTCACCTAGAGGTGCATCAAGGACATAATTCTTCTGTGCAGCAATGAGGATAATCCTCAAGTTACGGACCCAGTCCGTGTAGTTGCTACCATCATCTTTCAACTTAGCTTTCTCTAGGAACGCATTAAAATTCAGGGGAATGATAGCTCGGGCCATTGATCTACAACATAGATATGCAAAACTATAAGACTAAGTTCATGATAAATTAAGTTCAATTAATCAAATTACTAATGAACTCCCACTTAAATAGACATCCCTCAAGTCATCTAAGTGATACGTGATCCAAATCAACTAACCCATGTCCGATCATCATGTGAGATGGGGTAGTCATCAATGGTGAACATCTCTATGTTGATCATATCTACTATATGACTCACGTTCGACCTTTCGGTCTCCAGTGTTCCGAGACCATGTCTGTACATGCTAGGCTCATCAAGTTTAACCCAAGTATTCCTCGTGTGTAAATCTAGCTTACACCCGTTGTATGTGAACGTAGAGTCTATCACACCCGATCATCACGTGGTGCTTCGAAATGACGAACTTTGGCAATGGTGCATACTCAGGGAGAACACTTTTATCTTGAAATTAAGTGAAGGGATCATCTTATAATGCTACCACCGTTCTAAGCAAAATAAAATGCATAAAGGATAAACATCACATGCAATCAAAATATGTGACATGATATGGCCATCATCATCTTGTGATTTTGATCTCCACCTCCAAAGCATCGTCATGATCTCCATCATCACCGGCTCGACACCTTGATCTCCATCGTTGCATCGTGGTCGTCTCGCCAACTATTGCTTCTACAACTATTGCTAATGCATAGCGATAAAGTAAAGCAATTATATGGCGTTTGCATTTCATACAATAAAGAGACAACCATAAGGCTCCTGCTGGTTGCTGATAATTTACAAAACATGATCATCTCATACAATAACGTATATCACATCATGTCTTGACCATATCACATCACAACATGCCCTGCAAAAACAAGTTAGACAACCTCTACTTTGTTGTTGCAAGTTTTACGTGGCTGCTACGGGCTTCTAGCAAGAACGGTTCTTACCTACGGCAAAAACCACAACGATGTTTCATCAAGTTTGTTGTTTTAACCATCTTCAAGGATCGGTCGTAGTCAAATTCGATTCAACTAAAGTAGGAGAAACAGACACCTGCCAGCCACCTTTATGCAAAACTAGTTGCATGTCTGTCGGTGGAACCGGTCTCATGTGCGTGGACATGTAAGGTTGGTCCGGGCCGCTTCATCCCACAATACCGCCGAATCAAAATAAGATGTTGGTGGTAAGTAGTATGACTATCACCGCCCACAACTCTTTGTGTTCTACTCGTGCATATCATCTACGCATAGACCTGGCTCTGATACCACTGTTGGGAAACGTTGCATGGAAAACAAAAAAAATTCTATGCACATGCAAGATCTAACCATGGGGATGCATAGAAACGAGAGGGAAGAGTGTGTCTACGTACCCTCATAGACCGTAAGCGGAAGCGTTTCACAACGCGGTTGATGTAGTTGAACTTTCTTCGTGCTCCAACCAATCTAGTACCGAACGCACGGCACCTCCGTGTTCTCCACACGTTCAGCTCGGTGACGTCCTCCGCCTTCTTGATCCAGCAAGACAACGAGGTAGTAGATGAGTTGCGGCAGCACGATGGCGTGGTGACGGTGATGGTGATGTGATCTCCGCAGGGCTTCGTCTAAGCACTACAAAAATATGACCGAGGGAGTAAACGGTGGACGGGGGCGCCGCACACGGCTAAGACAATGTTGTGTCCTTGTGTGGCGCCCCCTCCCCATGTATATATAGGTGGGAGGGGAGAGGGAGGCAGACAGGGTAGTCAGGGCGCGCCCCTAGGGGCTGCCTGCCGGCCCTAGGGCTCCTGCCCTCCAGCACCCCCCCTTTCCTTGCATGAACAAGGGGGAAAGGAAAGAGGGGGGAGAGGGAAGGAAGAGGGAGTCCAACTCCACACTTTCCTTTCCTCCTCCCCTTTCCTTTCCCTCCCCATTGGGGCGGCCCTATAGAGGGTGCACCAGCCCCTTGTGGGCTGCTGTGTTCCCTCACTTGGCCCATAAGGCCCATATCTTTGCCGGGGATGCCCAAAACTCCTTCCGGTGACCCGATAAGTACCCGATACCCTCCGAAACACTTTTGGTGTCCGAATACCATCATCCTATATATCAATCTTTACCTCTTGACCATTTCGAGACTCCTCGTCATGTCCATGATCTCATCCGGGACTCCGAACAACATTCGGTCACCAAATCATATAACTCATATAACAATATATCGTCAATGAACGTTAAGCGTGCGGACCCTACGGGTTCGAGAACTATGTAGACATGACCGAGACACCTCTCCGGTCAATAACCAATACTGGAACCTGGATTCCCATATTGGCTCCTACATATTCTACGAAGATCTTTATCGGTCGAACCGTTATGACAACATACGCAATTCCCTTTGTCCATCGGTATGTTACTTGCCCGAGATTCGACCGTCGGTATCTCTATACCTAGTTCAATCTCGTTACCGGCAAGTCTCTTTACTCGTTCCGTAATACATCACCTCGTGACTAACTCCTTAGTCATTTGCTTGCAAGCTTATGATGTGTATTACCGAGAGGGCCCAGAGATACCTATCCGATACTCGAAGTGACAAATCCTAATCTCGATCTATGCCAACTCAACAAACACCTTCGGAGATACCCATAGAGCATCTTTATGATCACCCAGTTACGTTGTGATGTTTGATAGCACACAAGGTATTCCTCCGGTATCCGGGAGTTGCATAATCTTATAGTCGAAGGAATATGTATTTGACAGGAAGAAAGCAATAGCAATAAAACTGAACGATCATTATGCTAATCTAACGGATGGGTCATGTCCATCACATCATTCTCCTAATGATGTGATCCCGTTATCAAATGACAACACATGTCCTTGGTTAGGAAACCTTAACCATCTTTGATCAACGAGCTAGTCTAGTAGAGGCTTACTGGGGACACGGTATTTGTTTATGTATTCACACATGTATTTAGGTTTCCGATCAATAAAATTCTAGCATGAATAATAAACCTTTATCATGAATAAGGAAATATAAAAATTATTGCCTCTAGAGCATATTTCCTTCACTTTTGATAACTAATAGTGTCGAACCCAACGAGGAGCAGAAGGAAATGACAAGCGGTTTTCAGCAAGGTATTCTCTGCAAGCACTGAAATTATCGGTAACAGATAGTTTTGTGATAAGATAATTCGTAACGGGTAACAAGTAACAAGTGTAGCAAAGGTGTAGCAAGGTGGCCCAATCCTTTTTATAGCAAAGGACAATCTTGGACGAACTCTTATATAAAGCAAAGCGCTCCCGAGGACACATGCGAATTATTGTCAAGTTTGTTTTCATCATGCTCATATGATTCGCGTTCGTTACTTTGATAATTTGATATGTGGGTGGACCGGTGCTTGGGTGCTGTCCTTACTTGGACAAGCCTACCACTTATGATTAACCCCTCTCGCAAGCATCCGCAACTATGAAAAAAGAATTAAGATAAATCTAACCATAGCATGAAACATATGGATCCAAATCAGCCCCTTACGAAGCAACGCATAAACTAGGGTTTAAGCTTCTGTCACTCTAGCAACCCATCATCTACTTATTACTTCCCAATGCCTTCCCCTAGGCCCAAATCATGGTGAAGTGTCATGTAGTCGACGTTCACATAACACCACTAGAGGAAACACAACATACATCTCATCAAAATATCAAACGAATACCAAATTCCCATGATTACTTATAACAAGACTTCTCCCATGTCCTCAGGAACAAACGTAACTACTCACAAAGCATATTCATGTTCATAATTAGAGGGGTAATAAATATCATTAAGGATCTAAACATATGATCTTCCACCGAATAAACCAACTAGCATCAACTACAAGGAGTAATCAACACTACTAGCAACCCACAGGTACCAATCTGAGGTTTTGAGACAAAGATCGGATACAAGAGATGAACTAGGGTTTGGAGAGGAGATGGTGCTGGTGAAGATGTTGATGGAGATTGACCCCCTCTCGATGAGAGGATCGTTGGTGATGACGATGGCTTCGATTTCCACCTCTGGGAGGGAAGTTTCCCGGGCAGAACAGCTCTGCCGGAGCCCTATATTGGTTTTGCCCAAGTTCTGCCTCGAGACGACGGCGCTTCGTCCCGAAAGCTCTCTTATGATTTTTTCCAGGTCAAAACACACCATATAGCAGAAGCGGGGCACCGAAGGCCTGACAGGGGGCCCACAAGCCCTAGGGGCGCACCCAGGGGATAGGGCGCGCCCCCAGGCTTGTGGCCACTTGGTGGGTCCCCTCTGGTATTTTCTTCGGCCAATATTTTTAATATATTCCAAAATAATTCTCCGTAAATTTTCAGGACTTTTGGAGTTGTGCAGAATAGGTCTCAGATTTGCTCCTTTCCGGTCCAAAATTCCAGCTGCCGGCATTCTCCCTCGTCATGTAAATCTTGTAAAATAAGAGAGAAAAGGCATAAGTATTGTACCATAAAGTGAAATAATAGTCCATAATGCAATAAATAATGATATAAAAGCATGATGCAAAATGGACGTATCAACTCCCCCAAGCTTAGACCTCGCTTGTCCTCAAGCGAAAGCCGAGATCGATAATCATGTCCACATGTTTAGAGATAGAGGTGTCGATAAAATAAAATACGGACATGAAAGCATCATGATCATCTTTAGAACAACAACATATATTGGTATATAATTTCTTATGCTAAAGTGACGATTCGTTCACAAGATAATGTATGAATCAAGAACTCTATTGAGAACCAACAAACTATGATCTCAGTCATTGAAGCAATTGCAATTTATCATAACATCGGAAAGAGTCAATGTAAGAGCTTGTTTAGCAAATCCACATACTCAATTATCTCTTAGTCTTTTATAATTGCTAACACTCACGCGATACTTATGAGATCAAAGCTTCAATTGGACACAGAGAAAGATAGGGGCTTATAGTGTCGCCTCCCAACTATTTACCTCAAGGTAATGTCAACAATAATAACTCATGATCACCTACATCTGAGTGGATATATGTATCTAGATCTTTCCCCAACACATGATGCTTGCCAGAAGAAAAAGGTGTAATATAGGAAGTGGTGAAGATCACCATGACTCTTGCATAAAGGTGAATACTAAAAAGTAAAAGATAGGCCCTTCGCAGAGGGAAGCGGAGGTTGTCATGCGCTTTTTGGTTGGATGCACAAAATCTTAATGCAAAGGAACGTCACTTTATATTGCCCCTTGTGATAAAGAACTTTATTATGCAGTCCGTCGCTTTTATTTCTTCCGTATCACAAGTTCGTATAAAGCTTATTTTCCTCACACTAATAGATCATACATATTTAAGGAGCAATTTTTATTGCTTGCACCGATGACAACTTACTTGAAGGATCTTACTCAATCCATAGGTAGGTATAGTGGACTCTCATGGCAAAACTGGGTTAATGGTGTTTGGATGCACAAGTAGTATCTCTACTTGGTGCGAAAGTTTTGGCTAGTATGAGGTGGAAGCAAGCATCACATGTTAGAGGATCCATGACAATATAACTTCTATTCGGAAATAAGCAAACATAACTCATTATGTTGTCTTCCTTGTCCAACATCAACTTCTTAGCATATAATATTTTAATGAGTGCTCACAATCATAAAAGATGTCCAAGATAATATATTTATATGTGAACCTCTCTTTCTTTATTACTTCCTTTTAATTGCAACAATGACTAGCACTATGTTTGTCAACTCACAACAAGTTTCAATCAACATACTTCTTATATGTGAAGTCATAACTATCCATAAGATCATTATATACTCTTTTTACTTCTTTTATTCTTTTTGTTTATTTATTTTCTCAAGATCATAGCAAGAAAGCAAAGCCCTCAACTCAAAACTAATCTTTATTATATAACTCTCGGACTTGATTACATAGAGGGAACTTAAAGCAAAACTCAAAGCTAGATCATACTAAAAACTTTATTCTACTAAACCAAGATATAACCAAAAGGATCGAACTAAGAAAAATGATAAAGGTAAAGATGTGATGGTGATACGATACCGGGGCACCTCCCCCAAGCTTGGCATAAGCCAAGGGGAGTGCCCATACCCGTGTACTCAATTCTCGTTCTTCGGAAGCGGTGATGATGGAGTTGTTGATGATGAAAGAAGCTTATCTTCCGAATCTTGTGACGACATACTTTCAAATCTGCCAAGAAAACAACACGAAACAAGAACATAGGGTTTTGCCGTGGTACGATGGTCAAAACCTTCGGGAGATAGTATAATGAATTTTTATCGACCAAAAGGAGTGTCCTACAAGAAAATGGAGTCCGGAGGGCACACGAGGTGGTCACAAGCCTGGGAGGCGCGCCCAGGGGGGTAGGGCGCGCCCCCACGGCTTGTCGCCTCCTCGTGCACTTTTCGGGCTACTTCTTATTTTTCAAAAAAAATTAAATATTCCAAAACGGAGTAAAATTGCTTCTGGAAAAGTTTTGGAGTCGGTTTACTTACCGTATCACATACCTATTCCTTTTCAAAGGTCTGGGGCGTTCTGGAAAGTTTCCCTTATGTACTCCTCCGGTGTTATGGTATTAATAATATTGGTTTCAACATTTATGGGAGTACCTGAGATATAATGTTTGATTCTTTGCCCGTTCACCACCTTTGGGCTTGTGCCCTCGGCGTTGTTGATCTTTATGGCACCGAAACGATAAACTTCCTCGATAATGTAAGGCCCCTCCCATTTAGAGAGAAGTTCACCTGCAAAAAATCTTAAACGAGAATTGTATAGCAAGACAAGGTCACCTACATTGAATTCACGCTTTTGTATCCTTTTATCATGCCATCTTTTAACCTTTTCTTTAAACAACTTGGCATTTTCATAGGCTTGGGTTCTCCATTCATCAAGTGAGTTAATGTCAAATAACCTCTTTTCACCGGCAAGTTTGAAATCATAGTTGAGCTCTTTAATTGCCCAATAAGCCTTATGTTCTAGTTCAAGAGGTAAGTGACATGCTTTTCGATAGACCATTTTATACGGAGACATACCCATCGGATTTTTATAAGCAGTTCTATAAGCCCATAATGGATCATCAAGTTTCTTAGACCAATTCTTTCTAGATCTATTAACAGTATTTTGTAAAATCAACTTTATTTCTCGGTTACTCAACTCTACTTGACCACTAGACTGAGGATGATAAGGAGATGCAATTCTATGGTTAACATCATACTTAGCAAGCAATTTACGGAAAGCACCATGAATAAAGTGTGAACCACCATCAGTCATTAAATATCTAGGGACTCCAAACCTCGGGAAAATAACTTCTTTAAGCATTTTAATGGAGGTGTTATGATCAGCACTACTAGTTGGAATAGCTTCTACCCACTTAGTGACATAATCAACAGCAACCAAAATATGTGTATACCCATTGGAGGAAGGAAAAGGTCCCATATAATGAAATCCCCAAACATCAAATGGTTCAATAACAAGTGAATAATTCATAGGCATTTCCTGACATCTACTAATATTACCAATTCTTTGACACTCATCACAAGACAAGACATACTTACGAGCATCTTTGAAGAGAGTAGGCCAATAAAAACCAGATTGTAATACCTTGTGTGCAGTTCTATCTCCAGCATGGTGTCCTCCATAAACTTCAGAGTGACACTTGCGTAGGATCTGTTCCTGTTCATGCTCAGGTACACAACGTCTAATAACACCATCTACTCCTTATTTATAAAGGTGTGGGTCATCCCAAAAGTAGTGTCTTAAATCATAGAAAAACTTTTTCTTTTGCTGGTATGTGAAGCTAGGTGGTATAAATTTAGCAACAATGTAATTAGCATAATCATCATACCAAGGAGCACTACGAGAAGCATTTATGATAGCTAATTGCTCATCAGGAAAACTATCATCAATAGGTAGTGGGTCATCAAGAACATTTTCTAACCTAGACAAGTTGTCTGCTACGGGGTTCTCAGCTCCCTTTCTATCAATAATATGCAAATCAAATTCTTGCAGCAAGAGAACCCATCTAATAAGTCTAGGTTTAGCACCTTTCTTTTCCATAAGGTATTTAATAGCAGCATGATCAGTGTGAACAGTTACTTTGGAATCAACAATATAAGATCTGAACTTATCACAAGCAAAAACAACTGCTAAAAATTCTTTTTCAGTAGTAGCATAATTTCTTTGAGCATTGTCTAGAGTTTTACTAGCATAATGGATAACATTTAATTTCTTATCAACTCTTTGTCCTAGAATAGCACCAACAGCATAATCACTAGCATCACACATAATTTCAAAGGGTAGGTTCCAATCAGGTGGTTGAACAATAGGTGCAGAAATCAAGGCTTTCTTAAGTATTTCAAATGCTTCTACACAATCATCATCAAAAACAAATGGGGCATCTTTTTGCAAGAGATTAGTGAGGGGCCTAGAAATTTTAGAGAAGTCTTTAATAAACCTCCTATAAAAACCAGCATGACCAAGGAAACTTTTTATACCTTTGATATCTTTAGGACATGGCATCTTTTCAATAGCATCAACTTTAGCTTTATCAACTTCAATACCTCTTTCGGAGATTTTATGCGCCAAGACCTTCATTAACCATAAAGTGGCAGTTCTCCCAATTCAAGACAAGATTAGTTTCTTCACATCTCTGCAAAACTCGATCAAGGTTGCTTAAGCAATCATCAGAAGAAGTTCCGTAAATGGAGAAATCATCCATGAAAACCTCAACAATCTTTTCACAAAATTCAGAGAATATAGCAGTCATACATTTTTGAAAAGTAGTAGGTGCATTGCATAAACCAAAAGGCATACATCTATAAGCAAAGGTACCGAAAGGACAAGTAAAGGTATTTTTTTCTTGATCCTCTTTTGACACAGGTATTTGAGAAAAACTAGAATAACCATCTAGAAAGCAAAAGTGTGTATGTTTTGATAGTCTTTCTAGCATTTGATCAATAAAAGGTAGAGGATAATGATCTTTCCTAGTAGCTTTATTCAACTTTCCAAAATCAATAACCATTCTATAACCTGTAACAATTCTTTGTGGAATCAATTCATTCTTATCATTAGGAACAACAGTAATGCCTCCCTTCTTAGGGACACAATGAACATGACTTACCCATCTACTATCAACAATAGGATAAATTATACCTGCCTCCAGAAGCTTTAGTGTTTCATTTCTTACCACTTCTTTCATCTTAGGATTTAACCATGGTTGGTGATCAACAACTGGTTTAGAATCAGGCTCCATATTAATTTTGTGCTGACATAGAGTGGGGCTAATGCCCTTAAGATCATCAAGAGTATATCCAATAGCGGCACGGTGCTTCTTCAGAGTTTTCAATAATTTATTTTCTTTATGCTCTGAAAGGTTAGCACTAATAATAACAGGATATATCTTCTTTTCATCAAGGTAAGCATATTTCAGAGTATCAGGTAATTGTTTAAGATCAAATACGAGATCACCCTTGGGTGGAGGAGGATCCCCAAGAATCTCAACAGGCAAGTTGTGTTTCAAGACAGTCATTTGGTTAAAGAATATTTCATCAAATTCCTTCCTTTCATTCATGAACATATCATTTTCATGGTCTAGCAAATATTGTTCTAACGGATCAGTAGGAGGCATAACAATAGAAGCAAGACCAATAATTTCATCTTTATTAGGCAATTCTTTATCATGGGGTTGTCTACTAAATTTAGAGAAATTAAAATCATGAGACACATCCCCAAAACTTACAGTAACAGTTTCTTTTTCACAATCTATTTTGGCATTAACAGTGTTCAAGAAAGGTCTACCAAAAATAATGGGAAAAAATCATCTTGTGGGGAACCAAGAATTAGAAAATCAGTAGAGTATTTTATTTTCCCACACAAGACTTCAACATCTCTAACAATCCCAATTGGTGATATAGTTTCTCTATTGGCAAGCTTAATAGTAACATCAATTTCTTCAATTTCAGCAGGTGCAATATCATTCATAATTTCTTGATATAAAGTAAAGGGAATTGCACTCACACTAGCACCCACATCACATAAGCCATGATAACAATGATCTCCTATATTAACAGAAACAACAGGCATGCCAACAATAGGTCTATGTTTATCTTTATTATCGGGTCTAGCAATTCTAGCAGCTTCATCACAGAAGTAAATAACATGCCCATCAATATTATCGACCAAGAGATCTTTAACCATAGCAATACTAGGTTCAACTTTAATTTGTTCAGGAGGTGTAGGTGTTCTAGTATAACTCTTATGAACCACGGCTGAAGCTTTAGCATGTTCCTTTATTGTAACAGGGAAAGGTGGTTTCTCAATATAAGCAGTAGGAACAATAGGATCAACATTATAAGTAATAGTTTCCTCTTCAGCTTTAATAGGTTCTACTACTTTTACTTCAATGGGAGGATGATATTTAAACCACTTCTCCTTAGGGAGATCAACATGAGTAGTGATACGTCTCCAACGTATCTATAATTTTTTATTGTTCCATGCTATTATATTATCCATCTTGGATGTTTTATATGCATTTATATGCCATTTTATATTATTTTTGGGACTAACCTATTAACCTAGAGCCTAGTGCCAGTTTCTGTTTTTTCCTTGTTTTTGAGTTTTGCAGAAAAGGAATATCAAACGGAGTCCAAACGAGCTGAAAATTTACGGTGATTTTTTATGGACCAGAAGAAGCCCCCGAAGCACAAGAGTTGGGCCAGAAGAGTCCCGAGTCAACGACAAGGGTGGAGGGCGCGCCCCCCTGCCTTGTCGCTGACTCGTGGACCCTCCTGACGTGAAACCGACGCCAAAAATTCCTATAAATCCAGAAACCCCCAGAAAGAAACCTAGATCGGGAGTTCCACTGCCGCAGGCCTCTATAGCCGCGAAAAACCAATCGGGTGCCCGTTCCGGCACCCTGCCGGAGGGGGAAACCACCGGTGGACATCTTCATCATCCTGGCGGTCTCCATGACGAGGAGGGAGTAGTTCACCCTCGGGGCTGAGGGTATGTACCAGTAGCTATGTGTTTGACCTCTCTCTCGTGTTCTTGATATGGCACGATCTTGATGTACCGCGAGCTTTGTTACTATAGTTGAATCATATGGTGTTTTTCCCCTCTACCTTTTGTGATGAATTGAGTTTTACCTTTGAGGTTTCACTATTATCGGATTGAATACTATTATGGATTTGAGAACACTTGATGTATGTCTTGCGTGGGATACCCGTGGTGACAATGGGGTATTCTATTGGTTCACTTGATGTATGTTTTGGCACTCAACTCGCGGATGCCCGAGGTGACATTGGGGTAATCTATGCATAGGGGTTGATGCACGTTTTCGTCCTTGTTTCTCCGGTAGGAATCTTGGGGCACTCTTTGAGGTTCTTTGTGTTGGATTGAATAATATGAATCTAAAGTTGTTTGATGCATATCGTATAATTGACCCACGGATACTTGTGGTGACATTGGAGTATCTAGGTGACATTAGGGTTGATTGATGTGTGTCATATGGTGTTATTTTACTACGAACTCTAGGGTTGTTTGTGACACTTATAGGAATAGCTCAATGAATTGATCGGAAATAATAACTTTGAGGTGGTTTCGTACTCTACAAGCAATTTCATCTTATGTTCTCCGCGATAGGAACTTTGGAGTGACTTTTGTCGCACGTTGAGCGATTGCCATATGATCTAATTATGTTATCATTGTTGAGAGAACTTGAACTAGTGAAAGTATGAACCCTATGTCGGAGTAAATGACCACGGGTAGCCCCATCAGCTCCCTTTGGTATTTCAAGACATCGGGGCAGGCTGCGCCCCTCAAACATCAAGGACAAAGGGCCGCCTTCTTGAGGCCGGCTGGTCCAAGCAGCCGGTTGCCAAGAGGCGGCGGAGTCCACAAGACGGCCATGAAGTGGGCCGACTCCTAGCAGGCGGCCTCCTGGGAAGCCGAGTCCTAGCAGGCGGCCCCTCGCGCCCTCAAAGTCAGCGCCAACATAAATATGATGAGACAGGGCATGGCTACAGTACAGGCCTGCCACCCCCGAATCCAGGGCAGAACATGGCCACAGTATAGCGTACCAAGCAGGCATCCTGCGCCCAATGCAGGACTGTTGCCATGCCACTCATGACATCACCCATGGCAGAGGAAGCCATGCTCCCACGACGGGCGGCTAGTACGGCCCGCAGGCGGCGGGCCCTACCTGTCCGTGACAAGCCAGAAGGCGGCGAGCCCAGACCAGTCGGCTCAGTGGGAGGTCGGCTCCTAGCGGGCGGCCCTCCTCCTCCCTTGAAGTCTGTGCTGTAGGGTAACGCAGCAGAAAACAAAAATTTCCGACCTACGGACCAGCCCAGGACCACTATGGAGACTGCATATAAGGTTTGATCATTTTCGTTACCGACTCGTAGCGCAGCGGAAGTAGAGTCGATGACGATCGGCGGTGCAGATCCCCGCAGCTAGGATTTACAACCTCCCAACCGTGAGGATGTATACCCTCGTCTTCCCTTCGGACAGCCCTCCGGGAGGCGGTCGAACAGTCCCCCGGACGGTGTCGCGGGCAGCCCTTCGGGAGGACCTTCGAAACTCGAACGGTCACTCGGACAGCCCTTCGGGAGGACTCACAGAACTTGGACCGTCACTTGGACAGCCCTTCGGGAGGCACTCACGAACAGCCCCTCGGGCACTAAGATCGAAACTACGACCTCTCTACAGAGTTGCACACATACGGTGTCATCTATCCGGCAGGGCTTCGCCGTCCAGAACTAGTTCCCACCGGAACCCAGACAGCCTTTCGGCTCTACGAAACTCTTTTCGTGGGAGGGAGAGAGAAGCCAGATCATTGCAATGGCACTTGTATGTGAGAAGGGATGAAGGATTGAGGAGCCCCCTCTCCTCCTTATATAGGAAAACCAAGGGGTAGGATGGGCATTCAAGAAATACCAAAATACCCATGAAGGAAACTCTTTCCAAGGGCATAAGAGAGAAACCAAAGGACATGTGGAGCTCCAAGGAGGAGCTCCACATGTGGCCGGCCACCCCCTAGGGGTCCCCCCCCCCCAAGGGGGCTCTCATCCATCCACATCACCTTCTAGAAGCCTTTAGCAAAAAGCCCTAAAAGGTGGCTTTCCAAAAAATTCCAAAAAGCACTTTCACTATTCACGACGATATTTTTCAGCGTCCGTTCGAACTGAAAATATTTATGTGGGCTTAGAACATTTCCAGTACCCACTAAAATAATTTTCAACGCGTTTTGGAACAATTCCGGTTTAGTGATTTCATCTACGAAAAGCATCTGAAGCGGTTCCGGCAGCCCCGGAACATTTCCGGTTTTTTCTTCCAGAAAATTCCCAGAAGTTTCCAGAATGATTCTGGCATCCTCCAAGAATTATCAGGCATGTGCCGAAACCATTTTGACTTAATGGTATCCCCTGAAACAACTTTTCAGTTTCACCGGAACTCATCCGGTGACCTCTCTCTGCGGAACTTTTCCGCTGTCCGAAACTTTTTGGTGTCCGAAACTTTTTCGGTGATTTTCTCTCAGACTCCCTGTCTAGTATTCAGCAGATAGATGACCCTTAAGCGTGTGACCCTATAGGTTCGGTGAAGTATAGACATGACACGGAACCCCTTCCGATCAATGATCAACATTGGAGCCGTGGACACCCATATTGACCCCTATACCCACACGAATGAATATTCGAGTGAACCTCCAGTTGCCGTGTGCTATTCCTGTTGCTTCGCGATATGTTACAAATACCCGAGGCGAGACATGTTGGCATTCCCGTGGATCAACAACTTGTCCACTATGCTAGTTACCTCGTTACCGGTATTGTTCTCTTTTCTCGTTACCGTGTTCCGGCATCCCCGTGATCAAATCACAAAGTGTCTGGCCAGACGATGATGGATACCTTAACACCGAGAGGGCCCAGATATATCTCTCCATCGTCGGAGGAGCAAATCCCAATCTTGAGCTATCAAGTTACTTAACATACTTTCCCATGAACCCGTAAGCCGCCGTAATAGCCATCCAGTTACGGATGACGTTTAACAAACCCCAAAGTTCATGAATCAAGCATGAAGAAACTCGATACTCTCATGGTCTGAGGAATCATGCAAACGTTAACCATCTCTGTGTTATCAACCATTAACTTGTGACGAATGAATCTCATAGCATAACATCAATCGGGTCGATTCAACACAAATGTTCTTCTAACATTGTGCCCTCAAAGCTGCTGGCATAGACATGCCCATGATTGGGAAAACATAATCATCATGCAACACTTGAGCTAGTCTTAGAGGCATGACTAGGAATACTTTTTACCGTTTATTATTCCACACGTGCACATGGGTTTTCCCCAGAGCCTTTATGGATATACGGGCTCGGGAACCATAGCAGTTATAGCATGGAACATAAACATAATTATGAGCAAGGAGATAAATAATAACATTTATTATTGCCTCTAGGGCATATCTCCTACAGACTCCCACTTGCACTAGAGTCAATAATCTAGTTAATGTTAATGCACTTTACACCTATGGCACATTGGTGTAAAATATGCTTCGCATGTGGTATAGCCTGATGTCCAACGGATCTGACGACTTCAGATCCGTGTGTATCTTTGCATATCCTCGCGTTTTCACGCTTTCACAAAATTCATATTTTGTGTACACCTTGCTTTGTATATGTGTGAATCATTGGTCGAAACCTGATTCCTCAGACTGAGCTATGGAGCAACTATCTGCAATAGTGTCCCATTGACCAAGCCTTCTTGGAACCATACTAAGTTCATGAATGAACTATATGATTCAACAACTTCTTTGTCGCGTCTAAAGCGTCAACATACTTAGCCTTTGTTATAGAATTCGCCTCAGTATCTTGTTTGGAACAATTTCCAACTACCATGCCACCATATTGTGTATTGCACAAAACCCTTAACTTTAATCGAAAATCGCTTGGAGCATGGATAAAGACTGTATCGATGTAACCTTTTACAACGAACTCTTCATGATCTCCGCTTGCGAGAAAACATGTCATCAGTGCTACTATAGTACTCAATGACCTTTTTTCACTGTTGTCCCATGATCAGTACTTTTGATCACTTTAGTATCTATACTCGCAACAACTTTGGAGTATTGGACATATCTGGTTGTTTTTACATACCATGGAATACATGATTAATCCAAACATGAAGGTGTGTGGAATCTCCATCATGTATTTTGCTCATCAGTGTTTTTGGGACACCGAGTCTTGCAAAAACTCTTTCCATGTGACTTCGGCAAGAATCACTCCTTGACGTTTTTAATGCTAAAAGGTTTTAGCATCTTGTCAATATGTATCTTTGCTCAGCCCCATTAGGTAAATCTATCTTCATAGATCATCATGCCTAATATAAAGGCTATTTTGCCCAAGCACTTCATCGAAAAACTATTTTCAAATGAAGTCCTAATTCGTGTCAAGAATTTTATTTCCAATTAACAATGTGTCAAGCACACAACGTTTTTAGAAATTTTATTATGCTCCCACTTACTTTCTTGAATCATAAGCATCTTCGTTACCCATTGATGAAGTCAAACCCCTTTGACCATTTCATCAAAACACGAAGATTCCAACTCCATTTTGCTCTCTTCTGTCCATTGCTGGAACTCTGAAGTTTGCATACTTACTAGCATCCTCTGGAATGACAAAATACCTTGGACTGTAACGCATGCAAGTCCTTGGTTTTATTTCCATCAGATGGAAATCCTTTTGTCATCCTTTGTTTCATATCTCATGATTGAAATATGTATTAATTGCTAGTTCAACCCGAACCGACTTTAAGCATCGCTACGATGAAACAACCTCATCGTAGTCAACTCCTTGAACTCGTTATTGCAACAAGTCGAGCTTTATGGATAAAACATTTTTACCCGTATCAGTTTTTAGTTCCATAAAATTCGTTAGACTCTAAGTCTTTCGAAAGGTGTATCAAGGTTTTAATCTTGAAACATTTATATGGAGACTATCTCGGATTGTATTGGCATTTAGCCAATTCCGGAGTCAGGGCCCATCAACGCTTCCTTGTGTATCGTAGGTATACTGTTGTCTAACAACAATATCTCGTTTGCGCACCTGAGAGGTTTGCACGAGCCTTGCCTACGTGGTTCAGCTGCAAGTTCGACCGAAGTCCATACATTTTATTGTAGAGACTTCCGTATCAGTCATAGTAGGAAACTCTGGAATTACTTCCAAGGTCTCTTTCCTTTGACCTGATGACGGAGATACTGGTTATCTCGTCGAGTTGCATTATTCTCCCACTCACCTTTTTGAAAGAACCATTTTCTTCAAAAAGCATACCGTTCTTTGTGGCAAACCTATTTGCCTCGGTATTGTGAGGGAGGAATACCCAATTGCTTGGGATAACCTACAAAGTAGCACTTGTCTGACTTGGAATAGGTTTGTAACCTTTTACACAAGCCCCATATTCCAAATGTTAAGAAAAGATATAACATGGTTGGGCGTACCATACCATGGTGTCATTTCAACAGACCAGATGGAGCTCTTTTCAGTGTAAAAGCCGCAGTCTCTAAAGCATCACTCTTTAAAAGGGATAATGGCAAATTTATTTATGTCATCTTTGATCTTACCATGTCATAAATGGTTCGATTACATCTTCACGGACTTTCCACTTGCAGTGGTGTTCCGGGAGGTGCAAGTTATGAAACCCCTTTCACAACTCATCAGACATTCGCTAAACTTGTAACTCAAATATTCTTTTCTGCAATCGAATTGTAGAAACATAATCTTCTTGTTACAATAACTTCTACTTCATATTTGAAAACCTTTTGAATGAATTCAAAAAATTCAGACTTACGCCACATCAAGTAAATATCCATATATCTACTTGAGTCATTTCTGAAGATAGATAAATCCACTACTTGCAAAAACATTTATCGGACTACATACATCAAAATGTATGATCACCAATAAATTCTTTGCTCGTTCCTTATGGCCTGTGAACGGTATTTCAGTCACTTCACTTTTCGAAGGAAAGTTGCAAGTGTCAGATGATTCAAAAATCAAACGACTTCAAAATCCATCGTAATGGAATCTTTCATGCGGGTTTCTCCAATGTGACCAAATGCAGTGCCACACTTGTGTGGTATTCTTTTAGTCTTGCGACATTTAGCGTCAGTGTTATGGATGTATCATTTTACCATCAATATTCATAACATACATCCCATCTTGGATTGAAGTATGGCCCTTCATGTTATTCATAATACTGAACAACAATTGTTCTTTTATGAACAACTCTTTTGCAACAAACATTGTGCAATGGGCTAGAGTGTGTAAAACTCTAAAATGAATTATGAAAGTAAATCCAGAGGTAATATATTATTATCATTATTCATAACATGCATCTCATTCTCAATGAAAGTATGGCCCTTATGTTATTCATAACATCGAACATAAAAAGTTCTCTTATGAACAACCTTCTTGCAAGATTACTTTATGCAAAGGCTAGAGTTTGTAAAACTCTAAATGAATTATGAAAATAAATACAGACGGTAATACACCGATGGAAGGTATAGTAACATTTACTATGTTCCCTGTGTATACCTAAACCTCATTCCTGGCTAGTCTTTCAGGCCATAGTAGTTCTTACATCGAGTTGCAACAGAATGCAATCGAGCGGGTATCTCTATGATTAACTCACAATACCCAAGAATCAGTGATTAACAAATTAATCATAATTCCCAAGAACTATATCTTTGACTAGCCTTCTATACATCAAAAACTTGTATGACATTCATACATGAGCTGGATATTCCAGTCTTCTTTCTTTCTGCCATTATACTTCTAACAGTTTAACTTTTAGTATTTCTCCTACTCTCAGAAGAAGCACCCAACTTAAGAGTGGCGTTAGCCCCGGACTTCCTAGGCGTGAAAGTTTCACTAACACCCTTCGGACACTTCCTTTCTCTTTAAGTTGTTGTTTTATTCACCTTTCATCATATGACAGGTGTTCTTCTAGATCCCTCTCTTATCAGTCTAATGCATAGTAAACTCTTTTACTAATAGTTTGCAAACAAACATTGCTTTGTATATCTCATATCTTTTAGCCTTTGTCTGTCTCTGAAAATGATTTTCAGATTCCATGAATATCACATAACTATCCAAACTTTCGAAGTTCGGGTCTCATGGAAGCAAACATATTGCACTTGACTGAAACGGAATTCTAGCTTTTGGATCGAAGGACGAGAGTCACATGATCCATAGCATAAGCAAGAGAATACCGAAAGTATGCGATAGGACAAAGTCCTTCTCGGCACTCTTGAGGACAATCCTCACATTACGTTACCAACCGTAAAGTTTTAACCAGATATTTAACAGCTATTCAATTTTAATAGGGAAGGTGGAAACGCGAGCCATTATTCTACAACTATTATGCATATAACACTTAGATAGTGTCCACAATTAATTGCACTGAGAATTAAACAAGTTAATTCAATAGTGCGCTCCCACTCAAATCAATATCTCTCATAATTGATTGTGAGTGATACAAGACCCGCATTTCCATTCAACGCCATTGAACGAGATGAACACTGATGGCGCGAACTTCAATCGGTAGGCAAACTTGCCGATCACATCTCTATGTGACTCTTGTTCATCTTTCGATGGGCGTGTTCCGAGCTCAGGGAGATCCTTCCAGAACGTCAAGACAACCAAGTGATCTTGCTGCGAGGTCTCAACTCACCCGCCTCACACATCCCTAATCGTTCGTACCCAGGGAGATCCTGTGATACCCCGAAAAGTTAGGTGCCGTGACGGTGCTACACTTGGGAGAACACTAACTACTTGATATTTTTGTGAGAGATCACCCTAATAAAAAGCGACTACCGCGCAATCAAGAAGGGTGCATCATAAGGGATAAACATCTCAAGCAATTCATAAAAGCATGATATGGTATAGCCCTTTCTGACGGAGAAGTCTTGTATTTCTTCGTCTTCGGCATTCGCGTCGGTGTTCTCCTTCGCGAAGATTGCCACCACCTTGTTGATGCACCAGATAATATTACTATCTCTATAGCTAATAAAATAATGCATTACAACAAGGTTGACACGCAGGTCATTAAAGTGCAATCATACGGCTCCAGCCATCATGCCGAATCATGACACGCAGGTCATGTTAATAAATTTACATTATATAGTCATCTCATACATAATCAAATTATTATGAGCACTGCTATACCACATCACATGCACATGCAAACCCTCCTGCAAAACCAAGTTAGACGGCTCTAATTGGTTTAAGCAAAAACTTGTTTTACGTGGCTTCTAAGGTTTCGAAACAAACCGAAGCTACCAACGTCCATCATCAAGTATGATAATTCAAGTCGCTAGATCAACAATGCGGGGTGTATGAAGCACGAGATAATAAAATATTGAACCCCATACTAAACTTCGTCATACGCATGACCCACGTGCAGATCATATCTGCATTGCCCTTTTGTCTGCGAAATTTCATCTTTCTTTTTAACTACGGTGGAATTCAATGAACTGTTAGCACTTCGTTGATCAATCAGGATCGCGGATTGCCAGAACATTGAAACTCCACCATGCTGTTATCAAGATCAGAAATATGCAAATTCCAGGGAAGCAACAAGAACATCGGGTAACAGATTTCATCTGCTACCCGCACAAATAATTTTCAGTAATAGAACTCATCTACTACCTAATTATATTGTGCAACACCCATACATCACTATGTATTCTAGATCGCAACCTGCATCTACGCATAGCACGGCTCTTGATGCCACTGTAGGGTAATGCAGCAGAAAACAAAAATTTCCGACCTACGCACCAGCCCAGGACCACTATGGAGACTGCATATAAGGTTTGATCATTTTCGTTACCGACTCGTAGCGCAGCGGAAGTAGAGTCGATGACGATCGGCGGTGCAGATCCCCGCAGCTAGGATTTACAACCTCCCAACCGCGAGGATGTATACCCTCGTCTTCCCTTCGGACAGCCCTCCGGGAGGCGGTCGAACAGTCCCCCGGACGGTGTCGCGGGCAGCCCTTCGGGAGGACCTTCGAAACTCGAACGGTCACTCGGACAGCCCTTCGGGAGGACTCACAGAACTTGGACCGTCACTTGGACAGCCCTTCGGGAGGCACTCACGAACAGCCCCTCGGGCACTAAGATCGAAACTACGACCTCTCTACAGAGTTGCACACATACGGTGTCATCTATCCGGCAGGGCTTCGCCGTCCAGAACTAGTTCCCACCGGAACCCAGACAGCCTTTCGGCTCTACGAAACTCTTTTCGTGGGAGGGAGAGAGAAGCCAGATCATTGCAATGGCACTTGTATGTGAGAAGAGATGAAGGATTGAGCAGCCCCCTCTCCTCCTTATATAGGAAAACCAAGGGGTAGGATGGGCATTCAAGAAATACCAAAATACCCATGAAGGAAACTCTTTCCAAGGGCATAAGAGAGAAACCAAAGGACATGTGGAGCTCCAAGGAGGAGCTCCACATGTGGCCGGCCACCCCCTAGGGGTCCCCCCCCAAGGGGGCTCTCATCCATCCACATCACCTTCTAGAAGCCTTTAGCAAAAAGCCCTAAAAGGTGGCTTTCCAAAAAATTCCAAAAAGCACTTTCACTATTCACGACGATATTTTTCAGCGTCCGTTAGAACTGAAAATATTTATGTGGGCTTAGAACATTTCCAGTACCCACTAAAATAATTTTCAACGTGTTTTGGAACAATTCCAGTTTAGTGATTTCATCTGCGAAAAGCATCTGAAGCGGTTCCGGCAGCCCCGGAACATTTCCGGTTTTTTCTTCCAGAAAATTCCCAGAAGTTTCCAGAATGATTCTGGCATCCTCCAAGAATTATCAGGCATGTGCCGAAACCATTTTGACTTAATGGTATCCCCTGAAACAACTTTTCAGTTTCACCAGAACTCATCCGGTGACCTCTCTCTGCGGAACTTTTCCGCTGTCTGAAACTTTTCGGTGTCCGAAACTTTTTCGGTGATTTTCTCTCAGACTCCCTGTCTAGTATTCAGCAGATAGATGACCCTTAAGCGTGTGACCCTATAGGTTCGGTGAAGTATAGACATGACACGGAACCCCTTCCGATCAATGATCAACATTGGAGCCGTGGACACCCATATTGACCCCTATACCCACACGAATGAATATTCGAGTGAACCTCCAGTTGCCGTGTGCTATTCCTGTTGCTTCGCGATATGTTAAAAATACCCGAGGCGAGACATGTTGGCATTCCCGTGGATCAACAACTTGTCCACTATGCTAGTTACCTCGTTACCGGTATTGTTCTCTTTTCTCGTTACCGTGTTCCGGCATCCCCGTGATCAAATCACAAAGTGTCTGGCCAGACGATGATGGATACCTTAACACCGAGAGGGCCCAGAGATATCTCTCCATCGTCGGAGGAGCAAATCCCAATCTTGAGCTATCAAGTTACTTAACATACTTTCCCATGAACCCGTAAGCCGCCGTAATAGCCATTCAGTTACGGATGACGTTTAACAAACCCCAAAGTTCATGAATCAAGCATGAAGAAACTCGATACTCTCATGGTCTGAGGAATCATGCAAACGTTAACCATCTCTGTGTTATCAACCATTAACTTGTGATGAATGAATCTCATAGCATAACATCAATCGGGTCGATTCAACACAAATGTTCTTCTAACATTGTGCCCTCAAAGCTGCTGGCATAGACATGCCCATGATTGGGAAAACATAATCATCATGCAACACTTGAGCTAGTCTTAGAGGCATGACTAGGAATAATTTTTACCGTTTATTATTCCACACGTGCACATGGGTTTTCCCCAGAGCCTTTATGGATATACGGGCTCGGGAACCACAGCAGTTATAGCATGGAACATAAACATAATTATGAGCAAGGAGATAAATAATAACACTTATTATTGCCTCTAGGGCATATCTCCTACATGTGCGCCATTAACCAGATACGACGGGGTATGGCTACAGTGAGCTCCCGCCAGGCGGCGGGACTGTATCCACGCTCCCCCTGACAAGGCCTTTGTCATCAGGGGCAATGCTACAGCATAAAGCAGTCAACGCGGCCCGTAGACGGCAGGACCCACCTGTCGGCTGAGATCACGGCAGTCGGCGGGCCCACCAGGCGGCGGGCCCCGGCGGTCGGCGGAGAAGCCGGCGACCAGTGACGCTGACTGCCGGGCCCCGCATCTGGCCAGATTACCATTGTACCCCTGGGGGGTAGGCTTATATAAACCCCCTAGGTCACCCCATGCAAGGGGTTGGCACTTTGGCAGATGCCTCGTCGAGCACCCACAGCACCACACACACACGCAGAGAGAGTGGAGTAGAGCAAGCTTGTAGCTACCTGTTGAGGCAATGATCATGCGGAGACCCCGCAGAGTAGGACTAGGGGTGTTATCTCCTAGGAGAGCCCCGAACCTGGGTAAGATTCGCAAGCGTACGCGGTCTCGCTCACTCCCGCTTCTAGAGCCCGGCGACGTACTTTTGTCCCCATCCACGATAAGCCACCCCCTGGCATATGTCGCACGATATCCCCGACATTTGGTGCCCACCATGGGGCTAGGTGCACCGTCATCCAGAAACACGTTCTGGACGGGAACCCTCTTCCTCCCTGGCGAGCGCAGCCAGCCCGGCACGCCCGACGGCGTTTGCGCCGACACGCTGCACGGCGTGGAAGTTGTTTGCACCGCAAGCAGCCTCGCTGATCTCTTCGGCGGGATCCGCCTCTTCGACGAGCCCGCACTCGACGCGGGCGCAGCTAGCTCCGAGAGCTGCCTCATCGATCTCCTCGGCAAGCTTCACATCGCCGACGAGCCGGTCTCCGACCCGAAGTCCGTTGGCTCCACCGACCTCCTCATCGACATGGTCATCGACGCCGACGTCACGCTTCCTGATGCCTTCCCCGGTGACGTGGTGATCTTTGTCGACCCACTTCCCGCTGCAGACAGCAGCGCCAGCACCAGCACCGTCACTGAGGTGCTGGTCATCAGCCACGACGGAACCTCCGACCAGGCCGGCCGGGACCCGTTGCAGGCGGCAATGCGGGACCTGTCCGCTCCCGTAGCGCCCGGTGCGAGCGGTGAAACGCTGGAAGCATGCCGTATCGCACTTCTCGACAGCGCCAACAAGTTGGCAGCCATGAGACGCCTCACTGAGGCTTACCACCACGAGATCGACCGCGCGGTCTGCGGCACACAAGCTGCTGGCGAACCCAGCCGCGTGGGCACGGTCCGGCAGCGCGGCGCCGCCATCGCCAGCATGTTGGGGGCCGACCGCCCGGTCTACGCCACGCCCATGGAGAACTTGCGCACCGCCCAGGCAGCGGCAGACGAGCTGGACCGCCTGGAGGGCGACGAGCGTCGCTGCATAATGGAGCGCGTCCAGCAGCTCATCAACGCGGCCCGCCGCGCAGCAAGAAGCTGGCCGCCGCATGGTGGAACCCGGCCTACAGGCTGGGAACCTTCCCCCTCGCCGAGAGCACGGCGCAACCTCTCGGACGCCGACAGCCGGCGCCCGCGACCGAGGAGACCTAGAGCCGGTTGCTAGCCGCAGCTGCACCCGCATCTCCATCGAGCGCGACCAAGACGGCCGCCCACGAGCAGTAGAACGGCGGGACGGTCGTCAGCCCCCTCCCCCGCGTGGGGAGAGGCGCGCCTCTCCGCCGCCTGTTGAGCATCCGACTCTCGGGCGCCGGCTGGGCCCCCGCGAAGGAGTCGGAGAGAACGACGCCCGCAACCGGATCGACCGCTTGGCTTGGTCCCTGGCGTTGGAAGGAGAAGATGCAATCGGCCCGCCTTGTTTCGGCCCCCGCATTCGCGACGAGCCCTTCCCCAAAGGGTTCTCGCTCCCTCGGGACACTCCTAAGTACAGCGACTCTGTGAAGCCGGAAGATTGGCTGGTCGACTACTCCACTGCCATCAACATACCGAACGGCAACAAGCGTGTCGCCGTGAAGTATGTTCCGCTCATGCTCCAGGGCACGGCCCGGACATGTCTGAACAGCCTCAAGCCCTACAGCGTCAACAGCTGGCTAGACTTCACCGAAGTTTTCATCCGCAACTTCACCAGCACCTACAAGCGGCCGTCCAAGCCTTGCCAGCTCTCCCTGTGCATCCAAGGCCCGATCGAGTCCACCCGCGAATACTTCACTACCGGGTGCCGAGAGGGCACCCTGCTCAAGCACCGGCTCCTCTGCGACGAGCCGGCCACGCTCGACGAGCTGCTGATCATAGCGGACAAGTATGCCACTGCCGACTCCTCCATGAAGTCGAAACTCCGAGTGGATGCGTCAGGAAAGATGCTCCCTCCGGCCCCTCAGACACCGGCTGGTGATTCCAGTCGGCGCCAACAGTCAAACGACAATAAGCACAAGGCCCCGCAGCCGGCTACTACCAGCCGACAGGTGGCGACAGTCGAAGACCAGCAGCCAGAGGAGCAGCCCAGCCCCAAATGCCAGAAGGGTGGCAAGCCTGCCTGGTTGCCTGCCTTCTCGTTTGAGCAAACCCTCGATGCTCCCTGTAAGTTCCACAGCGGCGCGAAGCCATCCAACCACACCACCCGGAAGTGCCACTGGCTCACCCGCATTGCCATAGGCGAAGGACTGCCTCCACCACCTGCTGGCCCGCCGCCTCCGCCTCCCCAGCAGCCGGCGGTCCGACCAGTCGGCGCGATCCAAGATGAGTTTCCTGAAGAACATGGAGCTTACGTCGTCTTCACCAGCGTGACTGACGACAGGCACAGCCGGCGTCAACAGCGCCGAGAAGTGAATACTGTCGCCTCTGAAGCCCCAGAGTTCATGCACTGGTCGGAGAAGCCGGTCAGTTGGAGCCGAGCTGACCACCCGGAGGTGATGCCTTCTCTGGGTTCCTATGCCCTGGTGCTGGATGCCACCTTTGTAACAGAGAGGCGAGCTACTCGTTTCTCCCGAATTCTGATAGACGGCGGTAGCAGCATCAACATCCTCTACCGCGACACCATGGAGAAGTTGTGCATCAAAGAGAAATAGCTCCAGCCCAGCCGGACTGTCTTCCATGGCATTGTGCCTGGCCTATCCTGCTCACCAATCGGCAAGATCAAGATAGATGTCCTCTTCGGAGACAAGAATCACTTCCGCTGAGAGCCAATCTGGTTCGAGGTGGTTGACCTTGAGAGCCCCTACCACGTGTTGCTTGGCCGGCCTGCTCTGGCCAAGTTCATGGCGGTCCCCCACTACGCCTACCTCAAGATGAAGATGCCGGGCACCAAGGGCATTATCACCATAGCCGGCGACTACCAGAAGTCTGCCGCCTGTGCCACTGCTAGCAGTCGGCTGGCCGAGTCCCTTGTGATTGCTGCCGAGAAACGGCTCCTTGACCGGGTTGTGGCCATGGCCGGCGAGCAACCGGACCTGTCGCCAGATCCCAAGGGGTCAGAAGCTCAGGGCTCTTTCCAACCGGCCAAAGAAACCAAGAAGATACCCTTGGACCCGGAGCACCCGGAGAGGTTCGCTGTCATAGGAGCCCGCCTCGATAGCAAATAGGAAAGCGAGCTCGTCGATTTCTTCCGTGAGAATCGGGACATCTTTGCGTGGTCTCCAAAGGACATGCCGGGTGTTTCAACGGATTTCGCCGAGCACAAGCTACATGTCAGAGCAGATGCAAAACCAGTCAGGCAACCCCTCCACCGCCTGTCGGAGGAGAAGAGAGGAATTGTTGGTGAAGAGATAGCCCGGCTTCTAGCAGCCGGCTTCATTATGGAAGTATTCTTTCCAGAGTGGCTTGCCAACCCAGTCCTTGTACTAAAGAAGAACAACAAATGGCGCATGTGTATTGACTACACCAGCCTCAACAAAGCTTGCCTGAAAGATCCGTTCGCCTTGCCTCGGATTGACCAAGTGATAGACTCCACAGCCGGATGCGAGCTGTTCAGTTTTTTGGATGCCTACTCGGGGTACCACCAAATCAAGTTAAGCCCGGCCGACCGCCTGAAGACCGCCTTCATCACACCATTAGGAGCCTTCTGCTACCTGACCATGACGTTCGGCTTGAGAAACGCCGGCGCCACGTTTCAGCGTTGCATGCATAAGTGCCTCCTCAAGCAACTCGGCAGAAATGCCCATGTTTATGTGGACGATATTGTGGTGAAGACGGAGAAGCGGGGTACCCTCCTGGAAGATCTCAAGGAAACCTTTGATAACCTGCGCCGTTTTCAAATCAAGCTCAACCCAGAAAAGTGTGCCTTTGGAGTACCAGCCGGCCAGCTCCTTGGCTTCCTTGTCTCAGAGCACGGCATAGAGTGCAACCCTGTCAAGATCAAGGCCATCGAGAGGATGGAGAGGCCCACCCGACTGCGAGACATTCAGAAGTTCACCGGCTGCTTGGCATCCATCAGCCGCTTCATCAGTCGGCTAGGCGAGAAGGCTCTTCCACTGTACCATTTGATGAAGAAAACCACTCATTTCGAGTGGAACGACAAGGCGGATGAGGCTTTCCTCCAACTCAAGAAGATGTTGACCACGCCGCCCGTCCTGGCCGCTCCGGCTGCCAAGGAGCCCATGCTTCTCTACATCGCCGCCACCAGCCGGGTGGTCAGTACAATTATGGTGGTAGAGCGCCGAGAGGACGGCAAGGCACAGCCGGTCCAGAGGCCCATCTACTACTTGAGTGAGGTGCTGTCAGCTTCCAAGCAGAACTACCCCCACTACCAAAAGTTGTGCTATGGCATGCATTTTGCCGCCAAGAAGCTCAAGCCATACTTTCAAGAGCATCCCATCACGGTCGTCTGCACCGCCCCGCTTGCGGAGATCATAGGCAGCAGAGACGCATCGGGCCGAGTGGCCAAGTGGGCCATCGAGCTGGCCCCCTACACCATCTTCTACCAGCCTCGTGCCGCCATCAAGTCCCAAGCACTGGCCAACTTCCTCGTCGACTGGGCCGAGACCCAGTACCTGCCGCCAGCTCCAGACTCCACTCATTGGCGGATGCACTTTGATGGCTCGAAGATGCGCACCGGTTTGGGAGCCGGCGTCGTCCTCGCCTCTCCCAAAGGCGACAAGCTCAGATACACGCTGCAAATCCACTTTGCCGCCTCCAACAACGTGGCCGAGTACGAGGCGCTAGTACACGGACTCCGGCTGGCCAAGGAGATTGGCATCCGCCGGATTCTGTGCTACGGCGATTCAGACTTGGTGGTCCAACAGTTGTCTGGCGACTGGGACGCCAATGATGCAAATATGGCGAGCTACCGCTTCCTCGTCCAGCAGATCAGCGGATATTTTGATGGGTGCGAGTTCCTTCACGTGCCACGGGCCGACAACGAGCAAGCAGACGCCCTGGCACGGATCGGCTCCACCAGGCAAGCCATACCAGCCGGCGTGTCCCTTCAGTGCCTCTGCAAGCCGTCTATCAAGCCTCCCCGAAATCAGAATCCATCTTCATGCCGGCTGCTCCCGAAGCAGTCAGATCCGACTCAGGGGCTGCAGCAGCCGGCCCGGGGACTTCGGCAAGCGGCACGGGGACTGCAGCAGTCGCACCCGGCCCGGGGACTTCGCAACCCGGCCCGGGGGCTGCAGCAGCCGGCCCGGGGAGTTCGGCAGGCGGCACAGGGACTGCAGCAGTCGCACCCGGCCCGGGGACTTCGCAACCCGGCCCGGGGGCTGTGGCAGCCGGCCCGAGGACTTCACCAAGTGGCTCGGGGACTGCGGCAGTCGCACCTGGCCCAGAGACTCTACAACCCGGCCCGGGGGCTGCAACGGCCGTCCCGGGGACTTCAACAACGCAGCAAGACGCGACCGACTCCACCCCACCACCTCCCAACCCAACCGCCCTAGTTTCAATGGCCGTAATGACAGTGGATGAAGTCGAAGCACCATCATGGGCGCAGCCCATCCTCAACTTTCTGGTAAGCGGGATCTCGGCTCGGCAGGTGCAACGCCGGGCAGGAGCTTACACGATAGTAAGCAGAGAGCTTGTCAGGCGCAGCGTGACCGACGTTTTCCAACGCTGCGTCGAACCAGAGAAAGGCAAGGCAATCCTCAGAGACATACAACAAGGCGAGTGCGGCCACCACGCGGCCTCCAGATCCCTTGTCGCCAAAGCTTTCCGCCATGGTTTCTTCTGGCTGACTGCTTCGGAGGACGCCAAGGATCTGGTCAAGAAATGCAAGGGGTGCCAAAAATTCAGCTCCAAGCAACATCTGCCGGCTTCTGCACTCAAGACCATCCCCCTTACCTGGCCCTTTGCCGTCTGGGGGTTGGACATGGTGGGCCCATTCAAGACAACACGCGGTGGCATGACCCATCTGCTTGTCGCCGTGGACAAATTCACCAAGTGGATTGAAGCAAAACCAATCAAGAAACTAAATGGTCCGACTGCTGTGACCTTCATTGCAGATATCACCGTCCGGTATGGTGTACCACACAGCATCATCACCGACAATGGCACTAACTTTGCCAAAGGTGCCTTGGCCCGTTTCTGCGCGACGCAGGGCATCCGACTGGACTTAGCGTCCGTTGCCCATCCGCAGTCAAATGGCCAAGTAGAACGAGCAAACGGCCTCATCTTATCCGGCATCAAACCCTGACTGGTCGAGCCACTGGAGCGCTCGGCCGGCTGCTGGATCGACGAGTTGCCGGCCGTCCTCTGGAGCCTCCGCACCACTCCGAACAGATCAACCGGTTTCACTCCCTTCTTCCTCGTGTACGAGGCCGAGGCCGTCATCCCAACTAACATCGAGTTCGACTCGCCTCGCGTCACCATGTACACGAAGGCGGAGGCGAAGGAAGCACGAGAAGACGGCATCGATCTGCTGGAAGAAGGCCGGCTGTTAGCACTCAGCCGGTCCACCATCTACCAGCAGAGCCTGCGCCGCTACTACAGTCGGAAGGTCAAGCCACGATCCTTCCAAGAGGGAGACCTTGTGCTCCGGCTGATCCAGCGAACAGCCGGCCAGCACAAGCTCTCGGCCCCTTGGGAAGGCCCCTTCATCATCAGCAAAGCCTTGGGCAACGACTCCTATTACCTCATCGACGCGCAGAAGCCCAGGGCGCGTAAAAGGGATGATTCCGCCAAGGAAACAGAGTGCCCATGGAACGCAAATCTCCTCCGAAGATTTTACAGTTAAATACAGTGTGTACCACGCTACCTTTTGTACTAAGGTCAAAGGCACCGGGTCCCTCGAGGAGCACTCGGGGGCTACCTTTCTTATCTGTATGATAAGTTTCATGCCTGTGAGTATGTTATTTCATTCCTCCGCCCGGCACCGGGTCCGACCAGTCGGCCCAGGGGCTTGCCGCCTTGTACTATGTTGGCTCTACCTGCAATCGGACAAGTAGTGTGCCGGCATCTAAGCCCACCCCTTGCCATAAGCCGTAGCTCGCAGAGCGACTGTCTGGCAGGCAAGAGTCAAAGGCAGGAAATGGTGCTCACATGAAAAATGGCTAAGGACGAAAGCACCCACATAGGCCAAGTCGGCTCCTCGCCTAGTCGTCCGGTTGCTGAGCAGCTGGCCGACCGGCTTCTCACTTAAATTGCTACGTTCTAAGCGGCCAAAGTACTTGTCTTCCCAAAATTGCCAAGTACTTGACCCGGCCAGCAGACCGAAGAATGGCTGTCTGGCCAGCAAGGCGGCAGCCAAGGGAAAGCGGCAAAGGAAAAAGCCAAAAGAACAGAAAGCAAGACAAGTCAGAGCTCGGCGAAGCACATCTTGTGCGAGAATTAAATCACATAGCAAGAGGCCCTCGGCCAGCATTCAACAAAGTTTGAATACACCCCCAGCGGGTGGAACTGCGTGAATTTAACAAAGTTTGTTCTAAAGATTACCAAAGCAGGAAAAGATAAGATAAGTTGGCAGCCTAAGCCAAAGGAGCAACAGGCGAGTCTGGCAGGTTGGTGGAGTCGGCGGCGCCAGCTGGTGGAGTGGCCGTCTAGCGAGTCTCGGCTTGGTCGCCTTCAGTAGCAGTCGGTGCACTCGCACGTGGCTCGTTGCTCGAGGCCCGATCAAGCTGAGGCTGGGCGTCCGCTCCGCCCTCCGGTGCGTCGCCTTCACCATCCTCATCTTCCTCGTCCTCGCCTTCGTCGCTTGAGGCGATTTCTTCCACCGAGTCCTCGCCGTCATCCGGGTTCAGCCCGAACCAGTCCATCGGCACCTCGGCACCCTCCTCGTCCAGCTCGGGGAAGAAGACGCTGGTGTCGGTGTACTCGGCGATCGCCACCGCACGATGGGTGAGCGCAGGCCCCGCTGCCACCAACTCTTCCACGGCCTCCTGCCGGAACGTGGCCAACTGGGCTAGGTTCAGCCCAGGATACCACACCTTGACGAACTCCAAGGCTCTTCGGGCGCCTGCCCTAGCGGAGGAGCCCCTCCAAGCCTTGAAGCGGCCGATTGCCGCCTCCAACCAATCGGCGGTCCGACTGGGGGTGCGTGGAGCTTGGCCGCCTGGCCAGAGGGCGGAAACCAGCTAAGATCCGGCACGCTGAAGGCGGCGGAGCAGACGGTGAATCGGCTGCAAACGCGTCCTGACGGCCAGGAGCTGCTCGTTCCTGTTCCGAGGCACGTCGGGCGGGATCTCCACTCCTTCCCTCCTACGCTGGTTGCGCCGCACCTCGATGGCCTTGCTGACGGCGACGGCGTGGCCAGGAAAGAAGTCTACGCAAAAGAAAAACAAAGATCAGAAGCCGACTCCCGATGCAGTCGGCAGCTATTCCAAAGAAAGAAGTTTACCGTCGATCATGTCCTCAATCTCGCCGTAGCCAGCGGCGAGGATCGCCTCCTTCTCGGCCCACTTTGAGCGTTCGATCTCAAACTCGGCTTGAAGGGCGCCTTCCGCCTCCTTGAGCTTCTGGAGCTCCGCCTTGTGCTGGTCCGCCTGGTCCGCCAACTTCTTGGCCAGACGGTCGCGCTCCAGGGCCGCCTTACGGCGCTCCTCCTCCTTAACGCGCAGCTCGGTCCAGACTTCGCCCAGATGCTGCTGCAGTGTGGCGTTGGCTCCTGCAAAAATGAGAAAGAGAGGACAATCAACAAAGATGACCAAAAAAGAAAAGTGGTTGCCAGAAGATCCGGCCCGACTGCTCAGCAGTCGGCCCGAATCTCGGGGGCTACACCCAGCGGGTGCACTGACGCGCCCCCGTGAGGAAGTAGATAGAATGCTTACGCCGGCTTTCGGTGAGGTCGGCGGTCCGCTTAGCCAACTCCTGGACCTGGAAGTGGAAGGCGGCTGCGCGGATGTTGTGGTAGTCCTGCAACGAAGACAAAAGAAGAGAAAACAAGTTAGCACTCGGAACCTACCTTAAAGTTCCGAGCCGCCTGCTCAGCAGCCGGTCCGGAACTCGGGGGCTACACCCAGTGGGTGCGCTGGCGCGCCCCCACGGAAGACTGCAAGAATCAAAAAACAAAGCAAAGAAGCATACCCGAACGGCCGTCCGCGTCGCCAAGAACGCCTTCGTACACTCCTGGAGGGCGGCGCCTTGGGCCTGGAGCTGGGCCTGAACGTCCTGCGCGGCCTTGTTCAGCACGCCCGTCCCGCCCCCAGGCGTCCATTCTGGTGGGGCGGCACTGGTGGCCTCTGTGTCTGGGGCCGACGAGCTCGCGGCCACGATCTCCTGCGCCCGCGGCGCCGAGGCCGCCTTCGCCGCACGCCGGCGCACCGAAGGGCGGACAACGGGAGTCGCCCCCACCACCAACTCGCCACTGACCGGCGGCGCCGGTGGCACGTCAGGCCGATTGCCTCGGGCCCCGGCAGTCGGCGCTTGCGGGGGCACCTCTGCCTCCGAGATGATGGCGTCGCCTCCTCTCCTCTCCACGACCGGCTGGTCATCGCCGGCTCCTCCAGTCGGCACCGGGATCTCTGGCGCTGGCGGCGTCGCGCGCAACGGAATGACAAGTTGTGGGGTTCAGTCGCGCGCGGTTTCTTCCGCTTGCGCCCTAGCGGCCGCGTCTGCCTGAGCCTTGGCGGCGGCGTCCGCCCGGACCTTGGCCGCCACGTCCACGTCCATGTCCGCCTGCGCTGCCTCGGCCGCCTCCGCCTCCTGCCTTTCCGCCTCCTCCCGCTCCTCGCGCGCCTCGCGCGCGTTCCTCTCCGTCGCCGCCCGGAGGTCGGCGAGCGGGTCCACGCGGCGGGTATTGGCGGAGCCTTCCGCCTCCCCGATCACGGAAGCAGTGGCAGACCGCTCAAGAGTGAGTGGGGCCCTGATTCAAGCAAGACAAGAGAAAACTCAGAAAAAGTTTGCAAGGAAGAAGAAAGGAAAACACAACCAAGCACTTACGCGGACACCATCGGGGGCTGCTTCGAGGCCCTCTGGAACTGGGCCGCTCTTGCGGCGGCCTCTTGCCGCCTAGTCGCGGCGGCCGCGTTCTTGGACTTCTTCGACCGACTGCCGAACAGCAACGAGCTGGCTCGGCACTTTTGTGGGCCGCCTGGTGCGGTCGGCGTGGCTGAGGAGCTCGCGCCTGCCCTGTCGGTGTCGTGCGGGCGGCGCGGCTCGTTCTCCTCCTCATCGTCATCCGGCCAGTCCTCAAGGCCGCCTCCTCCCCCGGAGCTGCCTGCTCCACCGCCGCCACCTGTGGCGTCGTCCTCCTCCATGGCGGCCGCCCCCAAGTCGGGGTCTTCCACGTTGCTCCTCGTTCGGTCCGGCATATACTGCTGACCTGGATCGAGAGCGTCGGCGGCCGACTGGGCCGGAAGGACCTGCACCATGGCCGACTGGTCAGGCGGCAAAACAAGAACTCGGACCAGCAAAGAGAAAAGAATTACAAGACTCACCGCAGGCGGCGGATGTGCGCGGTCATACGGCCGCATGCCGAACCACCAGTCCGCCTCCGACAGCTTGCAGTTGGAGATATAGTTGACCAGCCGGACCACCTCCACGTCTGGCAGGCCCCGTGTGCACATCCGGCACGGGTCCCGGTGCCCGCTCATGCAGCTGATGATGTGAGGCCGAGCTTGGAGGGGGAGCACTCGACGCGTCACGAAGGCAGCCAGCAAGTCCGAGCCCTTCAGGCCCTCCGACTCCGTCATCGCCTGAAGTCGGGCAAGGGCGGCGGAGGAGGCGGCCGACAGGGAACTCGGCTTGTACTATCAGTTGGCGCGCGGCTCGGCTGGCGGGCCGGCTACGTAGGCCGGCAAGTTGACGTAGTCGCTTGTCGGGTGGATGTTCTTGACGTAGAAATAGGATTTCTACCACAGCTTGGCCGACTGCAGCAGGGAGATGGGCGGGAAATGGTTCCCGGTGCCCGGGCGCCGCACCGCCACGCAGGCTCCGCATTGAGCCACCTGGCCCTTGGCGGCGGTGCCAAGTTTGAGGTAGAAGTACTCCCCCCAGAGTTCGAGGGTGGGGAGAGTGCCGAGGTACCCTTCGCACATGGTGACGAAGGCGGCCAGCAGCACCATCGTGTTTGGCATGAGGTGGTGCGTCTGGACTCGGTAGAAGTCGAGGAAGGAGTGGAGGAAGCCGCTCGCCGGAAGGCCGAAGCCGCGAAGGAAATGGGACCGGAAGACGACACATTCATCGTCCTCCGGCGCCGGCGAGATTTCTGCTTTGGGGGGAACGCGCACCTGCACGTTCGCCTCTCGGGGCAGCCGCCGTGTTTGACGGAGGAAGGAGAGGTGATCGTCATGGACGTTGGAGCCATCCCAGTCGCCGGCTCGTGAGCGCGCCATAGACGAAGGAGCTCGTCGCAGGCGCGGCGCGGTGGCGAGCGTGCGAGGCTGCGGCGGAGCAAGGAAGCCGCAGTGAGAGGACGCTCGACGACGGCGGGCTGCGGCAGCACTTCGACAGGAGGAAAGGGCGCGGCGGCAGCGGAGAAGATGAAGAACGACGAAGGGAGAGGAGGGCGCGCGTGCATCTGCCGCCCCCCTCCTTCCCCTACTTATAGCCCCAGGCGGCGAAGCTGAGGGGGTGGGGGCGTGGGGGATCGTGGGATTAACTACGCCCACTCCCCCACGTTCCCATGATTGCGGCGCCAGTAAAGGCGCGTATTAACTACCGCAGAAGCCCAACCGTCCACCTCGGCCGCAGCGGATCCACGCGCGTGCCGAGGCACTATAGTGGCGGGCCCCGGCCTGCGGCGCAGTCCCGTCACGCGCGTGGGCTGGTAGGCCGGCTTGACCTGATGACGCCACGTGGCCGACATGCGCGGGCGGCAAGCCTGACGTCTGGCTAGCATGCCACCTAGTCCCCACCACGACGTTTCGAAATCGCCAGGCGGCCTGCCTGGTCATGGCCGACACCTACCAGTCGGCACCTCAGAAGACAGACGAAGCAGAATACCAGGCGACCTGGAATATGAAGCTGCTGAGGCTTCTCGCCCCTTCAGCCGCAGCGCCTCATCAACTTTGGGGACTACTGTCGGAGTAAATGACCACGGGTAGCCCCATCAGCTCCCTTTGGTATTTCAAGACATCGGGGCAGGCTGCGCCCCTCAAACATCAAGGACAAAGGGCCGCCTTCTTGAGGCCGGCTGGTCCAAGCAGCCGGTTGCCAGGAGGCGGCGGAGTCCACAAGACGGCCATGAAGTGGGCCGACTCTTAGCAGGCGGCCTCCTGGTAAGCCGAGTCCTAGCAGGTGGCCCCTCGCGCCCTCAAAGTCAGCGCCAACATAAATATGATGAGACAGGGCATGGCTACAGTACATGCCTGCCACCCCCGAATCCAGGGCAGAACGTGGCCACAGTACAGCGTACCAAGCAGGCATCCTGCGCCCAACGTAGGACTGTTGCCATGCCGCTCATGACATCACCCATGGAAGAGGAAGCCATGCTCCTGCGACAGGCGGCCAGTATGGCCCGCAGGCGGCGGGCCCTACCTGTCCGTGACAAGCCAGAAGGCGGCGAGCCCAGACCAGTCGGCTCAGTGGGAGGTCGGCTCCTAGCGGGCGGCCCTCCTCCTCCCTTGAAGTCTGTGCGCCATTAACCAGATACGACGGGGTATGGCTACAGTGAGCTCCCGCCAGGCGGTAGGACTGTATCCACGCTCCCCCTGACAAGGCCTTTGTCATCAGGGGCAATGCTACAGCATAAAGCAGTCAACGCGGCCCGTAGACGGCGGGACCCACCTGTCGGCTGAGATCACGCAGTCGGCGGGCCCACCAGGCGGCGGGCCTCGGCGGTCGACGGAGAAGCCGGCGACCAGTGACACTAACTGCCGGGCCCCGCATCTGGCCAGATTACCGTTGTACCCCTGGGGGGTCGGCTTATATAAACCCCCCAGGTCACCCCATGCAAGGGGTTGGCACTTTGGCAGATGCCTCGTCGAGCACCCACATCACCACACACACACAGAGAGAGAGTGGAGTAGAGCTAGCCTTGCCCTTCTTCCTCCTCTAGCCAAACAGCTCAAGGAGCAAGCTTGTAGCTACCTGTTGAGGCAGTGATCATGCGGAGACCCCGCAGAGCAGGACTAGGGGTGTTATCTCCTAGGAGAGCTCCGAACCTGGGTAAGATTCGCAAGCGTACGTGGTCTCGCTCACTCCTGCTTCTAGAGCCCGGCGACGTACTTTTGTCCCCATCCACGATAAGCCACCCCCTGGCATATGTCGCACGATATCCCCGACACCCTAGGCCTTGTTTCTAAGCATTGCAATACCGTTTTTGCTCACTTTTGTTACTAGTTACCTTGCTGTTTTTATATTTTCAGATTACAAAAACCTATTTCTGCTATCCATATTACACTTGTATCACCATCTCTTCGCCGAACTAGTGCACCTATACAATTTACCATTGTATTGGGTGTGTTGGGGACACAAGAGACTCTTTGTTATTTGGTTGCAGGGTTGTTTGAGAGAGACCATCTTCATCCTACGCCTCCCACGGATTGATAAACCTTAGGTCATCCACTTGAGGGAAATTTGCTACTGTCCTACAAAACTCTGCACTTGGAGGCCCAACAACGTCTACAATAAGAAGGTTGCATAGTAGACATCAAGCTCTTTTCTGGCGCCATTGCCGGGGAGGTGAGTGCTTGAAGGTATATCTTTAGATCTTGCAATCGAATCTTTTAGTTTCTTGTTTTATCACTAGTTTAGTTTATAAAAGAAAACTACAAAAAAAAATGGAATTGAGGTTGCCTCATATGCTTCATCTTTATAATGTCTTTCATGAAAATGATGGAAAGGAAAATTGTGCTCAAGTGTTAGAAGAAGTCTATAAAATGTTTGGCACTAAATCTTTGTATGATGAGCATGATTGCAATGTTGTTAGTATGAATTACTTGAATATCCATGATGCTAATGATATGCAAAGCCACAAGCTTGGGGATGCTATGCTTGATGAAGATGATATTTTTTGTCCCCCAAGTTTTGATGAGCAAATTTATTATGATGAAAGCATGCCTCCTATCTATGATGATTATTGTGATGACATGTATGCTATAAAGAATAATGATAACCATGAAACTTTTCATCTTGATTTTAATTTTCAATCCCATGATAGTTATTTTGTTGAATTTGCTCCTCCCACTACGATGAATGAGAAGAATTTTGCTTATGTGGAGAGTAAAAAAATTTCTATGTTTGTGGATCATGAAAAGAATGCTTTATGTGATAGTTACATTGTTGAATTCATTCATGATGCTACTAAAAATTATTATGAGGAGGGAGCATATGCTTGTAGGTATTGCAATAATATCAAGTTTCCTCTCTATGTGTTGAAAATCTTGAAGTCATGCTTGTTTTGCCTTCCTATGCTAGTTGATTCTTGCTCCCATAAATTGTTTGCTCACAAAATACCTATGCATAGGAAGTGGGTTAGACTTAAATGTGCTAGTTATATGCTTCATGATGCTCCCGTTATGTTTCAATCCTTATCTTTTATGTGAGCATCATTGAAATCATCATGCCTAGCTAAAAAGGCATTAAAGAAAAGCGCTTGTTGGGAGACAACCCAATATTTAACCCTACTGTTTTTGTGTGTTCACATGATTAAGATACTGTAGTAATCATGTTTTATAGCTTTTATTTGAATAATGTGCCAAGTAAAGCCTTTGGGGTAGTGTGGATGATAGTTGACTTGAGTCTGTGCAAAAACAGAAACTTTTGTGTCCAGTACAGAAATTCCTATATTTTACTGGAACGTGGAAAAATTCTGAATTTTTTACAGTTGATGGGCATACAAATTATATACGTTGTCCTAATTTTTCAGAATTATTTGAGTTACATAAATATGACCTTAATTCATATCTTTACGTACTGTTCTGTTTTTGACAGATTCTGTCTTCGATGCATAGTTTGCTTGTTTTCTAGTTTCTATGGCTTATGTTGCTTAATATAAATTGTAGAAATGATAAGGTACAGTAGGAATCATGTGATAAATTTTTTGAATATTGTCTTGACAGTACCAAAGTGAATGATTTGTTTTATCATACTAACCCATCTCACGAAGTTCCGTTAAGTTTTGTGTGATTGAAGTTTTCAAGTTTTGGGTGAGATATTGATATGAGAAGAATAAGGAGTGACAAGACCCTAAGCTTGGGGAAGCCCAAGGCACCACAAGGTAATATTCAAGGAAGATTCAAGCAACTAAGCTTGGGGATGCCCTGGAAGGCATCCCCTCTTTCGTCTTCAACATTATCGGTAACCTCACTTGGAGCTATATTTTTATTCGTCACATGATATGAGTTTTGCTTGGAGTGTCATTTTATTTTATTAGTATCTTGCTGTTACTTAGAATAATGTTTTTCATCTTTTAGTTCAATAAAAATGTCAAGTTTAGCCTTTACCATGCTTATTTTGCAAGTCTATATGTCGCTGTTTTGAAAACAGAAAGTTTTCTATTATTGTCTGAATTCTTATGGAAAGTAAGAACATGATAAAATCTTGAAATTTTTAAAGGTTGATAAATAACAAAATTTATACAGTGTGGTAATTTTTAAGAATTTTTGGAGTTAGGTAAGTATGAGTACAATTGCACTCTTTACAGACTGTCCTGTTTAGACAGATTGCTGTTATGTTTGCATTGTTTGCATATGTTTGCTTGTTTAATGATTCTATTTGAGGATAGGAGTATTAAATATGCAGAGGCATTTAGTATGCAATGTTAAATAATAATTTTAGTTATTTTCTACAGTATAGAATGATAAGGTTTTGCATATGATTTATACTAACTTTTTCTCACGAGTTCTTGTTGAGTTTTGTGTGGATGAAGTTTTTAAGATCTAGGGAAACCGCGATATAAAAGGAATTAAGGAGACACAAAAGCTCAAGCTTGGGGATGCCCAATGCATCCCTAGTTAATATTTCAAGAAGTCTCAAGCATCTAAGCTTGGGGATGCCCCGGTTGGCATCCCACCTTTCTTCTTCAACAATGATCGGTTAGTATCGGTTGAGCCTAAGTTTTTACTTCTTCACACGATGTGTGCTATTTTTAGAAAGTCATTTTATTTTGTTTTCCTCGCTGTTTTAATAAAATACTTAGATCTGAAATTCTTAGAGGAGAGAATCTTCACATAGCCAAGTAATTATTTGACTACTCATTGATCTTCACTTATATCTTTTGGAGTAGTTTGTCAGTTGCTCTAGTGCTTCACTTATATCTTTTAGAGCACGGCAGTGGTTTTATTTTGAAGAAATTGATGAACTCTCATGCTTCACTTATATTATTTTGAGAGTCTCTAAACAGCATGGTAATTTTCTTAGGTTATGAATTTAGTCCTAATATGATGGGTATCCAAGAGGGATATAATAAAAACTTTCATATAAAGTGCATTGAATACTATGAGAAGTTTGATTCCTTATGATTGTTTTGAGATATGAGGATGGTGATATTAGAGTCATGCTAGCGAGTAATTGTGGATTGTAGAAATACTTGTGTTGAGGTTTGTGATTCCCGTAGCATGCACGTATGGTGAACCGTTATGTAACGAAGTTGGAGCATGATTTATTTATTGATTGTCTTCCTTATGAGTGGCGGTCGGGGACGAGCGATGGTCTTTTCCTACCAATCTATCCCCTAGGAGCATGCGCGTAGTACTTTGTTTCGATGACTAATAGATTTTTGCAATAAGTATGTGAGTTCTTTATGACTAATGTTGAGTCCATGGATTATACGCACTCTCACCCTTCCACCTTTGCTAGCCTCTCTAGTGCCGCGCAACTTTCGCCGGTACCATACACCCACCATATACCTTCCTCAAAATAGCCACCATACCTACCTATTATGGCATTTCCATAGCCATTCCGAGATATATTGCCATGCAACTTTCCACTGTTCCGTTTATTATGACACACTTCATCATTGTCATATTGCTTTGCATGATCATGTAGTTGACATCATATTTGTGGCAAAGCCACCGTTCATAATTCTTTCATACATGTCACTCTTGGTTCATTGCACATCCCGGTACACCGCCGGAGGCATTCATATAGAGTCATATTTTGTTCTAAGTATCAAGTTGTAATTCTTGAGTTGTAAGTAAATAAAAGTGTGATGATCATCATTATTAGAACATTGTCCCATGTGATTAAATAAAAAAAGAGGCCAAAGAAGCCAATAAAAAAATCAAAAAAAAGAGAGGCCAAAGTAGCCAATCAAAAAAATGAGAGAAGGGGCAATGTTGCTATCCTTTTTTCCACACTTGTGCTTCAAAGTAGCACCATGATCTTCATGATAGAGAGTCTCCTATGTTGTCACTTTCATATACTAGTGGGAATTTTTTGTTATAGAACTTGGCTTGTATATTCCAACGATGGGCTTCCTCAAATGCCCTAGGTCTTCATGAGCAAGCAAGTTGGATGCACACCCACTTAGTTTCTTTTTTGAGCTTTCATAAACTTATAGCTCTAGTGCATCCGTTGCATGGCAATCCCTACTCACTCACATTGATATCTATTAATGGGCATCTCCATAGCCCGTTGATACGCCTAGTTGATATGAGACTATCTCCTTCTTTTTGTCTTCTCCACAACTACCATATTCTATTCCACCTATAGTGCTATGTCCATGGCTCACGCTCATGTATTGCGTGAAAGTTGAAAAGGTTTGAGAACATCAAAAGTATGAAACAATTGCTTGGCTTGTCATCGGGGTTGTGCATGATTTGAATATTTTGTGTGATGAAGATGTAGCAAAGCCGGACTATATGATTTTGTAGGGATAACTTTCTTTGGCCATGTTATTTTGAGAAGACATGATTGCCTTATTAGTATGCTTGAAGTATTATTGTTTTTATGTCAATATTAAACTTTTGTTTTGAATCTTATGGATCTGAATATTCTTGCCACAATAGAGAAGATTACATTGATAAATATGCTAGGTAGCATTCCACATCAAAAATTCTGTTTTTATCATTTACCTACTCGAGGACGAGCAGGAATTAAGCTTGGGGATGCTTGATACATCTCCAACGTATCTATAATTTTTTATTGTTCCATGCTATTATATTATCCATCTTGGATGTTTTATATGCATTTATATGCTATTTTATATTATTTTTGGGACTAACCTATTAACCTAGAGCCCAGTGCCAGTTTCTGTTTTTTCCTTGTTTTTGAGTTTTGCAGAAAAGGAATATCAAACGGAGTCCAAACGAGCTGAAAATTTACGGTGATTTTTTATGGACCAGAAGAAGCCCCCGAAGCACAAGAGTTGGGCCAGAAGAGTCCCGAGTCAACGACAAGGGTGGAGGGCGCGCCCCCCTGCCTTGTCGCTGACTCGTGGACCCCCCTGACGTGAAACCGATGCCAAAAATTCCTATAAATACAGAAACCCACAGAAAGAAACCTAGATCGGGAGTTCCGCCGCCGCAAGCCTCTGTAGCCATGAAAAACCAATCGGGAGCCCGTTCTGGCACCCTACCGGAGGGGGAAACCATCACTGGTGGCCATCTTCATCATCCTGGCGGTCTCCATGACGAGGAGGGAGTAGTTCACCCTCGGGGCTGAGGGTATGTACCAGTAGCTATGTGTTTGACCTCTCTCTCTTGTGTTCTTGATATGGCATGATCTTGATGTACCGCGAGCTTTGTTACTATAGTTGAATCATATGGTGTTTTTCCCCTCTACCTTTTGTGATGAATTGAGTTTTACCTTTGAGGTTTCACTATTATCGGATTGAATACTATTATGGATTTGAGAACAGTTGATGTATGTCTTGCGTGGGATACCCGTGGTGACAATGGGGTATTCTATTGATTCACTTGATGTATGTTTTAGCACTCAACTCGCGGATGCCCGAGGTGACATTGGGGTAATCTATGCATAGGGGTTGATGCATGTTTTTGTCCTTGTTTCTCCGGTAGGAATCTTGGGGCACTCTTTGAGGTTCTTTGTGTTGGATTGAATATTATGAATCTGAAGTTGTTTGATGCATATCGTATAATTGACCCACGGATACTTGTGGTGACATTGGAGTATCTAGGTGACATTAGGGTTGATTGATGTGTGTGACACTTATAGGAATAGCTCAATGGATTGATCGGAAAGAATAACTTTGAGGTGGTTTCGTACCCTACAAGCAATTTCATCTTATGTTCTCCGCGATAGGAACTTTGGAGTGACTTTTGTCGCACGTTGAGGGATTGCCATATGATCTAATTATGTTATCATTGTTGAGAGAACTTGCACTAGTGAAAGTATGAACCCTAGGCCTTGTTTCTAAGCATTGCAATACCGTTTTTGCTCACTTTTGTTACTAGTTACCTTGCTGTTTTTATATTTTCAGATTACAAAAACCTATTTTTGCTATCCATATTACACTTGTATCATCATCTCTTCGCCGAACTAGTGCACCTATACAATTTACCATTGTATTGGGTGTGTTGTGGACACAAGAGACTCTTTGTTATTTGGTTGCAGGGTTGTTTGAGAGAGACCATCTTCATCCTACACCTCCCACGGATTGATAAACCTTAGGTCATCCACTTGAGGGAAATTTGCTACTGTTCTACAAAACTCTGCACTTGGAGGCCCAACAACGTCTACAATAAGAAGGTTGCGTTGTAGACATCAAGTAGCAAATGATTCACATAAAGAAGCTACTATTTTAGAGTTAAGTCCATATTTAGTGCTAAATTCACGAAAAGCATCGGTATCCATAAAAGATTTAATACAATCAAACTTAAGGTTTATACCTGACTCCTTACCTTCGTCGAGTTCCCAATCTTCAGAGTTGCCTTTAATTCTTTCCAATAAATCTCATTTGAATTCAATAGTCTTCTTCATAAAAGAACCAGTACAAGAAGTATCGAGCATGGATTGATTATTACGAGAAAGCCGAGCATAAAAGTTCTGAATAATAATTTCTCATGAGGGCTCATGATTTGGGCATGAATATAACATTGACTTAAGCCTCCCCCAAGCTTGAGCGATACTTTCTCCTTCACGAGGCCAAAAATTATATATATAATTCCGATCACGATGAACCAGATGCATAGGATAAAACTTCTGATGAAATTCCAATTTCAATCGGTTGTAATTCCAAGATCAAATATCATCACATAGCCTATACCATGTCAATGCCTTATCCTTCAAAGATAAAGGGAAGACCTTCTTCTTGACTTCATCCTCGAGCAAACCTGCAAGCTTAAATAATCCACAAACTTCATCCACATAGATTAGATGCATATCAGGATGTAATGTTCCATCTCCTGCATAAGGATTAGCTAGCAGTTTCTCTATCATACCCGAAGGAATTTCATAGTAAATATTTTCAGTAGGTTCATTAGGTTGAGGGGCAACTCTTTGCTCTTCCGCTTGGGGTGAAGATACCCCGAACAAACCCCTCAAAGGATGATTTTTCATAGTAACAAGTGACAGTAAATTTCACACACTATATAAATTTTTCCTTACCAAATTCCACTTACCAAAGGCGCTTCACTCCCCTGCAACGGCTCCAGAAAAGAGTCTTGATGACCCACAAGTATAGGGGATCTATCATAGTCCTTTCGATAAGTAAGAGTGCTGAACCCAACGAGGAGCAGAAAGAAATGACAAGCGGTTTCAGCAAGGTATTCTCTGCAAGCACTGAAATTATCGGTAACAGATAGTTTTGTGATAAGATAATTCGTAACGGGTAACAAGTAACAAGTGTAGCAAAGGTGCAGCAAGGTGGCCCAATCCTTTTTATAGTAAAGTACAAGCCTGGACGAACTCTTATATAAAGCAAAGCGCCCCCGAGGACACATGGGAATTATTGTCAAGTTAGTTTTCATCATGCTCATATGATTCGCGTTCGTTACTTTGATAATTTGATATGTGGGTGGACCGGTGCTTGGGTGCTGTCCTTACTTGGACAACCCTCCCACTTATGATTAACCCCTCTCGCAAGCATCCGCAACTACGAAAGAAGAATTAAGATAAATCTAACCATAGCATGAAACATATGGATCCAAATCAGCCCCTTATGAAGCAACGCATAAACTAAGGTTTAAGCTTCTGTCACTCTAGCAACCCATCATCTACTTATTACTTCCCAATGCCTTCCCCTAGGCCCAAATCATGGTGAAGTGTCATGTAGTCGACGTTCACATAACACCACTAGAGGAAAGACAACATACATCTCATCAAAATTTCAAACGAATACCAAATTCACATGATTACTTATAACAAGACTTCTCCCATGTCCTCAGGAACAAATGTAACTACTCACAAAGCATATTCATGTTCATAATCAGAGGGGTAATAACTATCATTAAGGATCTGAACATATGATCTTCCACCGAATAAACCAACTAGCATCAACTACAAGGAGTAATCAACACTACTAGCAACCCACAGGTACCAATCTGAGGTTTTGAGACAAAGATCGGATACAAGAGATGAACTAGGGTTTGGAGAGGAGATGGTGCTGGTGAAGATGTTGATGGAGATTGACCCCCTCTCGATGAGAGGATCGTTGGTGATGACGATGGCTTCGATTTCCAGCTCCGGGAGGGAAGTTTCCCTGGCAGAACAGCTCCGCCGGAGCCCTAGATTGGTTCTGCCCAAGTTCCGCCTCGAGACAGCGGCGCTTCATCCCGAAAGCTCTCTTATGATTTTTTTTCGAGGTCAAAACACACCATATAGTAGAAGAGGGGCACCGGAGGCCTGACAGGGGCCCACAAGCCCTAGGGGCATGCCCAGGGGGTAGGGCGTGCCCCCCAGGCTTGCGGCCACCTGGTGGGTCCCCTCTGGTATTTTCTTCGCCCAATATTTTTAATATATTCTAAAATAATTCTTTGTAAATTTTCAAGACTTTTGGAGTTGTGCAGAATAGGTCTCTCAGATTTGCTCCTTTCCGGTCCAGAATTCCAGCTGTCGGCATTCTCCCTCGTCATGTAAATCCTGTAAAATAAGAGAGAAAAGGCATAAGTATTGTACCATAAAGTGAAATAATAGTCCATAATGCAATAAATAATGATATAAAAGCATGATGCAAAATGGACGTATCAAGGCACGCTAGGAAAGGATTCAGTAATATGTAGGGACGGGCATTCTTGGGCGCAAGCACACTACACAGTTCTACAAAATTCCAGCTTGGTGGCTCCGTATATCGAGGAACACCTAGATAGTGTACGCTCCAAGAACCCGGAGCAGTCTGAGCCCTGGATCAAACGTACACACATGGCGTCATGCGGCGGTTGGTTGCAAACATGTCTCATGCATGACGACACTGTTGTAGATGAGTTGTACTTGCTGGCCAAGTCACCATCTTCGACTATATCGACTTTCAAAGGGTATGAGATAAATGGGAATACATTTTACACGATCGCCCAAGATAAAAAGAGCACCAACCAAAACAGTGGTGTCCGCTTTGATGCAGCAAACACCAATAGGCCAAAGGACACATATTATGGTTACATAGAGGAGATATGGGAACTTGACTATGGATGTGATTTGAAAGTCCCTTTGTTTTGGTGCAAATGGGTCAATCTGACAGGAGGCGGGGTAAAGGAAGACCCGCGGTAAGGAATGACAACAGTGGATCTCAACAATCTTGGGTACACAGACGAACCATTCGTCCTAGCCAATGATGTGGCGCAGGTTTTCTATGTGAAGGACATGTCTACCAAGCCGAGAAAAAGAAAAGATAAGGAAGCGAATACATCATACGATGAGCCAAAGCGCCACATAGTTCTTTCAGGTAAAAGAAACATCGTGGGAGTGGAGGACAAGACAGATATGTCAGAAGATTCTGAAAAGTTTCATGAAATTGCTCCCTTCACAGTGAAGACTGACCCAAGCATCCTGTTAAATGATGAAGATTGTCCATGGTTATGGCGCAAAGGGACACACGCGAAGAAAATGTTTTATACCCCAAGATCCCACTCCGGGATGTGACCGGCTTCACCGTCATCACTTTCTTCTCTCTAGTGAGTTTCCGGAGTTATCTGGAAAGTCCCACTTCGGAAAAACCAGAGGGAATCTTTGTAATAGTTAGGGGTATATGTGTTTTGGCATTTGAAACACGAAGAAACATTATGTAGGAGTTAATCAATGCAATTATGTCCAAACAAAATATTTAACTATTTTTCATGCATTTATTGATTTTTTGAGCTAAATGACCCTGAAATTGAAAAGCACTACAAATGAACTCTGAAAAGGTTGAAACTTGGCATGGTATCATCATTTCACCCACATAGCATGTGCTCAAAAATTGAGAGGGTTACGGCAAAATCTGGATGCACTTCATGTACAAACTGGACAATCTCTTTCGAAGTATAAGGGTTTCGGACGAAAACTCATCTGTTACAAAGGCATTTCATTTTTTAAACTTATTTTAACTCCAGACTTTTTGTGCGTTCAACATGCACCATTCAAATCCACATAATCAATTTTCAACCCTTTTCTGACTTCATTCGCTATTTTTCATGCATTTAATGATTTATTTTGAGCTAAATGACCATGAAATTAAAAATCACTGCAAATGAACTCTGAAAAGGTTGAAACTTGGCATGGCATCATCATTTCACCCATATAGTATGTGCTAAAAAGTTCAGAGGGTTACGCAAAAAATGGATGCACTTCGTGTACAAACTGGACAATCTCTTTAGAACTATAAGGGTTTCGGACGAAAACTCATCTGTTAAAAAGGCATTTCATTTTTTTAAACTTATTTTAACTCCAACCTTTTTGTGTGTTCAACATGCACCATTCAAAGCCACATAATCAATTTTCAACCCTTTTCTGACTTCATTCACTAGTTTTCATGCATTTAATGATTTATTTTGAGCTAAATGACCCTGAAATTGAAAAGCACTACAAATGAACTCTGAAAAGGTTGAAACTTCGCATGATATCATCATTTCACCCATATAGCATGTGCTAAAAAGTTGAGAGGGTTACGGAAAAAACTGGATGCACTTCGTGTACAAACTGGACAATATCTTTCGAAGTATAAGGATTTCGGACGAAAACTCATCTGTTACAAAGGCATTTCATTTTTTATACTTATTTTAACTCCGGACTTTTTGTGCATTCAACATGCACCATTCAAATCCACATAATAAATTTTCAACCCTTTTCGGACTTCATTCACTATTTTTCATGCATTTAATGATTTATTTTGAGCTAAATGACCTTGAAATTGAAAAGCACTACAAATGAACTCTGAAAAGGTTGAAACTTGGCATGGTATCATCATTTCAGCTACATAGTAGGTGCTAAAAAGTTGAGAGGGTTACGACAAAAACTGGATGCACTTCGTGTACAAACTGGACAATCTCTTTCGAAGTATAAGGGTTTCGGACGAAAACTCATCTGTTACAAAGGCATTTCATTTTTAAACTTATTTTAACTCCAGACTTTTTATGCGTTCAACATGCACCATTCAAAGCCACATAATCAATTTTCAACCATTTTCTGACTTCATTCGCTATTTTTCATGAATTTAATGATTTATTTTGAGCTAAATGACCCTGAAATTGAAAAGCACTACAAATGAACTCTGAAAAGGTTGAAACTTGGGATGGTATCATCATTTCACCCACATAGCATATTCTAAAACGTTGAGAGGGTTACGGCAAAAACTGGATGTACTTCATGTACAAACTGGACAATCTCTTTCGAAGTATAAGGGTTTCGGACGAAAACTCATCTGTTACAAAGGCATTTCATTTTTTTAAACTTATTTTAACTCCAAACTTTTTGTGCGTTCAACATGCACTATTCAAAGCCACATAATCAATTTTCAACCCTTTTCTGACTTCACTCGCTATTTTCATGCATTTAATGATTTATTTTGAGCTAAATGACCCTGAAATTGAAAAGCGCTACAAATCAGCTATGAAAAGGTTGAAACTTGGCATGGTATCATCATTTCACACACATAGCATGTGCTAAAAAGTTGAGAGGGTTACGGCAAAAACTGGATGCACTTCATGTACAAACTGGACAATCTCTTTCGAAGTATAAGGGTTTCAGACGAAAACTCATCTGTTACAAAGGCATTTCATTTTTTAAAACTTATTTTAACTCCAGACTTTTTGGCGTTCAACATGCACCTTTAAAGCCACATAATCAATTTTCAACCCTTTTCTGACTTCAGTCTCTATTTTTCATGCATTTAATGATTTATTTTGAGCTAAATGACCCTGAAATTGAAAAGCACTACAAATGAACTCTGAAAAGGTTGAAACTTGGCAAGGTATCATCATTTCACCCGCATAGCATGTGCTAAAAAGTTCAGAGGGTTACGGCAAAAACTGGATGCACTTCGTGTACAAACCGGACAATATCTTTCGAAGTATAAGGATTTCAGACGAAAACTCATCTGTTACAAAGGCATTTCATTTTTTATACTTATTTTAACTCCAGACTTTTTGTGCGTTCAACATACACCATTCAAATCCACATAATCATTTTTCAACCCTTTTCGGACTTCATTCGCTAATTTTCATGCATTTAATGATTTATTTTGAGCTAAATGACCCTGAAATTGAAAAGCACTACAAATGAACTCTGAAAAGGTTGAAACTTGGCATGGTATCATCATTTCAGCCACATAGTAGGTGCTAAAAAGTTGAGAGGGTTACGACAAAAACTGGATGCACTTCGTGTACAAACTGGACAATCTCTTTTGAAGTATAAGGGTTTCGAATGAAAACTCATCTGTTACAAAGGCATTTCATTTTTTAAACTTATTTTAACTCCAGACTTTTTGTGGGTTCAACATGCACCATTCAAAGCCACATAATCAATTTTCAACCCTTTTCTGACTTCATTCGCTATTTTTCATGCATTTAATGATTTATTTTGAGATAAATGACCCTGAAATTGAAAAGCACTACAAATGAACTCTGAAAAGGTTGAAACTTGGCATGGTATCATCATTTCACCCACATAGCATATTCTAAAATGTTGAGAGGGTTACGACAAAAACTAGATGTACTTCGTGTACAAACTGGACAATCTCTTTCGAGGTATAAGGGTTTCACACGAAAACTCATCTGTTACAAAGGCATTTCATTTTTTTAAACTTATTTTATCTCCAAAATTTTTGTGCGTTCAACATGCACCAATCAAAGCCACATAATCAATTTTCAACCCTTTTCTGACTTCATTCGCTATTTTCATGCATTTAATGATTTATTTTGAGCTAAATGACCCTGAAATTGAAAAGCACTACAAATGAACTATGAAAAGGTTGAAACTTGGCATGGTATCATCATTTCACCCACATAGCATGTGCTAAAAAGTTGAGAGGGTTACGGCAAAATCTAGATGCACTTCGTGTACAAATTGGACAATCTCTTTCGAAGTATAAGGGTTTGCGACGAAAACTCATCTGTTACAAAGGCATTTCATTTTTTTAAACTTATTTTAACTCTAGACTTTTTGTGCGTTCAACATGCACCATTCAAAGCCACATAATCAATTTTCAACCCTTTTCTGACTTCATTCACTATTTTTCATGCATTTAATGATTTATTTTGAGCTAAATGACCCTGAAATTGAAAAGCACTACAAATGAACTCTGAAAAGGTTGAAACTTGGCATGGTATCATCATTTCACCCACGTAGCATGTGCTAAAAAGTTGAGAGGGTTACGGCAAAAACTGGATGCACTTCGTGTACAAACTGGACAATATCTTTCGAAGTATAAGGGTTTCAGACGAAAACTCATCTGTTACAAAGGCATTTCATTTTTAAACTTATTTTAGCTCCAGATTTTTTGTGCGTTCAACATGCACCATTCAAAGCCACATCATCAATTTTCAACCCTTTCTGACTTCATTCGCCATTTTTCATGCATTTAATGAATTTTTTGAGCTATAAAGCTAAAAGAGCTAAACATAATCTGTTTTTGATTAAAACACCCATTTAAAAATAACCTAAAAATTACCAAATTGAATATAATGATAAAATACACTAATTTTAAACATCAGGAAAAAGAATCACTCAAAAAACTATTTTTAAAGTAAAGTTATTCACAAACTAGTGATTCACATAAATTACAAATAATTCAAATTTGAAAACTATAGGCAGTAACAGAAAGTTTATAATTTTTGTGACCTAAAGCAAAAAGATTCACTCAAAAACTCTAAATATTTGGCTGTAAGTAGAAACAAAAGAAAATAAATAAAGCAAAAAACAAAACAAAAACTGGAAAAAGACCTTTAGTCCCGGTTGCCACCACAAATCGGGACTACAAATTAAAAAAATTAACAATAAATGCCCGCCTACTAGGCCACAACGGCCTGCATACGACTAGAAACCCAACTACTAGTTGGGCCAGGATGCAGGCCCGTAGGGCAAGTAGGCCCCACAGGGCAGTGAGAAGTTCGTTAGGCCCACACAGGCCTGCTTTAGAGAAGAGCTTGAGACGAAAGCCGCGGTGGGGCTTATAAACTGGTGCGATCCCCTCTCGCTTGGCGAGGTGGGACTAAACTTCCACTGCACCTCGCCGTGCCAGGACCAGACCTTTAGTCCCGGTTGGTGGCTCCAACCGGGACTAAAGGCCCCCCTTTAGTCCCGGTGCGAGCCACCAACCGGCACGAACCGGGACTAAAGGTGAATTTCACCAGGCCGAGCGGCGGGAAGCCTAGGCCTTTAGTCCCGGTTGGTGGCTCGCAGTGGGACTAAAGGGGGGCCTTTAGTCCCGGTTGGAGCCACCAACCGGGACTAAAGGTCTCTGTATATAAGCAGCACTTAGAAATTTTTCCAAACTCATCTTCATTTCCCTCGACGGCGCCGAAGACCACGATGCCGCCAGGCTGCGGGACCTCGACGTTGTCGCCTCCGAGCTCGCTCGGCCTCGTTGCCGGGCCTCCTCGCCATCGCCGTCCTCGTCGCCCTCCCCGCTTCCCTCGCCGCGCCCTGCCCCGACGCCCTCGCCGCGCCCTGCCCCGACGCCCTCATCACTGTCACCGCCCCCAGTGAGCTCCGATCCCCCTTCCCCTGCTGCCACTGCTCCTCTGCTTGCCGCCGCCGCCGCTGTGATTAGATATGTTTTTTTAGAAATTGTGCTTAGATGTTTTTTAGACTCCATGGCAAAACAATTTGATGTTCATTGTGATAGGTGGGGCAGAAAACATTCCCCATGTGCTTAGAAATTGTGCTTAGATGTTTATTTAGAGTTCATTAATTTAGAGTTTTTTTAGACTCCATGTTCTTAGAAATTGTGCTTAGATGGTTTTTTAGACTCCATGTGCTTAGAAATTGTGCTTAGATGTTTATTTAGAGTTCATTTTGATGTTCATTTTGTATTGTGGATGTTAATTTTGATCAAGTGTGGATCTTAATGGTATTGTGGATCAATGCTATAAAATGTTGTTCAAATTTGCCCATCTAGCTACTATATAGCTGTAAAAGTTTATTAAATATGAGTAGCATAATAAAATGACAATTATTGCATAGGAATTTGTTTTCATAAGAATTTGTTCTCGACGTCGACGATGCCTGGCCCGCATCCTCGTCGTCGACTCGGTGGCGACAACCTGCTTCAGAGGCGCCATGTCCGGGACTGGGCTCCGCCGGGCTGGCACTGGGAGGTGCTACCTTCCGGGGCGCGCAACTTGGTGAGGAACCGGGCTCCCGTCCTCGACCTGGAGCTTCTTTGGTGGCGGTCGCGTGGGCCACTTTCGGTGCGGAGGCAGCTGGCCCCCGAGGTGGTACGTCGCCGTGTTAGGGAGGAGGATGAGCAAGTCCGTCGCTACATGGTTGCGTTGGACGTCAGGTTCTCCAATACCTGGCAGGTTCTTCAGGGACCTCACCCGAGCTATGATCCTGTGATGGTTCCTTCTCTTTGGGTGTCCACCGCCCGCACCTCAGGAACCGCGAGCGAACTAGATTATTTGATAATATTCGATCTGTATTAGCTATAGTGATGTTATATGATAATATTTGAGATGTATTAGTGATAATACTCGAGATGTATTCGAGATTATATTCGATAATGTTCAAGATGTATTCGAGATTATATTCGATGATGCATATTATCTGGATTATTCAAGATGTATTAATTACTGATATTATTCGAGATGCATATTATCTACTATGATTTAGTTTTTGCTTATTGAATGCATTCTAATTTGAATACTAAATTGTTATATCTTTCTTTTGGATTATAGTTAAGCTATGAACGATACCGATAGAGACGGAGATGAGATGGCCTCACAATTCTGCAACCACAAGAAAAGAGTATGGAAAGGCTACGAAGAAGCAGGAAAGCAGACTCCAGAATTCACTGGAGTACTGGAGAAGGCAAAAGATCACTGGGACTCTTTTGTGGAGTTCAAGGAATCGGAAGCAGCTAAGGAACGGTCGAGGAAAAACAAGATTAATGCTGCGAAAAAAGTTTCACCATGTTCTGAGGCCAGGTGTCTACCAGGTCGCCCGCCCTAAGTGGGATGAATATGAGGAATAGATGATTGATGCAGGGGTCACTCCAATTACATTGGGTTGGCCCGACAGGTGCAGGACTTGGTTTTATGCGCATGGGGGAAAGTTGGACCCAAAGACAGGGCAGATTATGGAGCGGGCAAGTCTTAAAGAAGCCTCTGACGCTTTACTTGTTGTAATAGAAGAGGCTCGAATGGGGGCGTTCAATCCCGAGAGAGAGAACGACGAGCTTACGCGCGCCTTGAAGAATCCTGAACACCCGGGATGAACACGAGGCAAAGGCGTTGTTCCGTGGGTAGAGGGGTTTGTGGAGTGGAACCCCACTTATAGAAGCCGTGCGAGAAAAAAGAAGCAGCAGGAGGAGGAGAGGGAGCAGGAAGCAGACCGCCTTCAACAGGTAGAATCAAAGCACGCGGAGTTGGAATGCGCTTTCATGCGGCAGCAGGAGCAGATCGACACACTTAGCCAGGAAAGGCAGCGACAGCAGCAAGCAGATCCATCATTGGATAGCAGCACCCTGAAGCAACCTTCCATGGCAATCCGATTCCAGCTGGCTATGCTCGTGTCGGGGTGGATGAAGTGATGTCGGGATATGACACACTAGAGCTTGACATTCCTGGTGGTCAAGAGGAGCGCACACTGGGAGAAGCCGGACGTGGTATCATTCAATGGAGAAAGGATTGCATCGTCTTTCCAAGGCCACCAACTCCTCCTCCAAGTCCGCCGCGTTAGTCGACTCCTCCTCCAAGTCCGTCGCATCAGCCGACTCCAACCCTACCCGAGACGGAGCGCGGCGCTAGTCCGCCACTACGTCAGTGTAACACCCCTGTACTGATGAGCTACAGTAACCCCTGGGGTTAAGCTAATTGTTTTTGCTAAACAGTGCATGATCATCTTTACTTCTTTCTCATTTCAAATTCCGGTCGAATTCTAATTTAAATACTAAGTGAAATCCAAAAGTTCACAAACATGAAAACTAAAATGTCGGTCATGTGACAAATATTCACTTCTTAATATTGGTGGTGAACCAACATTTTTGCAAAGTGTTTAAATACCCTAAACTAAATAAAAATAGTGGCTAAGATAACAATTTAATTGCTTTTTAAATTATAAAATATTTAACTAACTTATTTTGGGTCCAAACCAGGTTTGGCAGTGGCCTATCTTAATGATACTAATTTAGGTGCTGGAATTATATTTTTATAAAACAAAAATAATATGAAAAGTAATTAGAAACAGAAAAGATTAAAAGGTAAAAAAAAGGAGAAAGACCCCCTGGCTCCCCTTGGGCCTCGGCCCACGCCCAGCTGGCCGCAACCAGCCAGGCCGGCCCAGCCGCCTCTCCATAACCCCTTGGCACCCCAAACCCTAGCCCATCGCCCCCATTCCCCCCCCACTACCCCGATCCCTCTCTCCCTCTGCCCCGATCCAGATCGGATCGGGCTGGAGGCCGGCGCCGCTGCGCCCGTCGCCGTCGACCGCCGCCCGACGCCACCTCGCCCTCACGTCGCCACGCCGCCTCCTCGTCCTCCTTCCCACCGGCCGACCTCAAGCCTCGCCGCCCCCCCTTCTCACGACGAACATGAGCACCGCCCCGTGCTCCCTTTCTGCTCTCCCCCGCCCCCCCACCCCCCCGTGGTCAACGCGCTCGCGTGCTCCAGCCATGCTGCGCCCGACCGCACCCGCTGGCTCGCCAGCCACGCTCAGCCTCGCCCCGCACGCCCCAGCCTGCGAGTGGCCGCGCCCGTCGACGCCGCTGCCGCCTGCCGCTCGCGACCACCGCCAACGCCCCGTCCGCGCCCGCGTCCTTCGCCCCCTGCGCTGCTCCCTCGCCCGCAGCTCGCTCGCCCTGCCCGCGCGCTGCTGCTCGCCGCTTCAGCTCGTGCAGCCGGCTGCCGCCGCTGCTGCGTTCTGCTGCTGCTCTCGCCCCTCGTCGGCCTCCACCGCTGCGCCTGCTGCTCGCCCCACCATCGTTCGCCCGCAGCCGCACGTGCTCGCCCTCCGGCGCACTCGCGCTCGCCGCCCTCGCTGCTGCAGCTGCCGCTGCCCGCGCGCGCGCGCGCTGTGTGCCCCGGACATGTCCGGCGCCCGAACGGGCACCGACGGACATGTCCGGCTTGGCCCACTGCCAAACGGGGCCCACGCCCCAGAACGTTTAATAATAAAAAAAATATTTATTAAATAATTAATTACTAATGAACTCTGATTAATTAAGAATAATTAAGTTTAATTAACTTAATGTTTAATTGAGCTAATTAACTACTGTTAATTAACTAACAGAGGCTGACATGTGGGCCCCACACATCAGTTGACTAGGTCAACTGCACTGTTGATTGCTGACATCAGCATGATGTCGTGCTGACATCATCAATTACTATTTAGGATAATGTTGGATTAAATAATTAATTAAATTCCAGAAAAATGTTAAAACTTTGTAAAATCATATAAAATAATCCGTAACTCCGATCGAAAAACTTTATACATGAAAGTTGCTCAGAACGACGAGACGAATCCGAATACGGGGTCCGTTCGTCCGCCACAAGTCCCTAACTATCCGAACATGGAACCATTCCCCTCCGGTCATCTGTCCGACATTTGTCCGGAACCGGGAATACTTTCCCGGATGAATCCCCCCTTCGCCAGTATCACCCGGCACTACGTTAGATCACCTCTGTCACCGCGTATTGCCATGTTATGCTTTGTGCTGCACTTGTTCGCTGTGTATTTATACTATTTCCTCCCCCTCTTCTCTCTCGTTAGACCCCGACATCGTCCCCGAGACCGACGCAGCTCCGGAGACCGAAGACACCATTAACGACCTTGCCCTTGCCGCCGAGCAACCAGGCAAGCCCCCCCATTGATCATCCCGATATCGCCCATTCTAATTTCTCATGCTTGCATTAGAATTGCTGCTGCTACTGCTTTACCTATTCTGATGCATAGCCTATTTATTGTAACCTGCTGTTGATAATTACCTGCATATCCTAAACTGCTTAGTATAGGCTGGGTAGAGACCTATCAGTGACCCCACTTATCCCGATTGCCCCGCTGGATTATCCGAAGACCCGATCAATGGGATTGAAGACCAGGCCCCGACACCGCACATCACCACCCCTTAGTTGTAACGACACTGCAGCGTTACTATCGAGTGCCGAGGGTGAAACCTCTTGTAGCACTTCTGATGTTAACTCTGTAGAGTAGCTATTCGGTCGTGGTCATCGAGGGTGATTCCTCCTTCACCACTTCCGATAACGACGCCGTCGTACAACACCTCAAGTGTGAACCCAGTGAGGGTGATTCCTCCGAGTTCACCTTGACGGATACATCGAGTGGGAATTCAACGAGGGTGATACCTCAGATTCCTCTGATGTTATGGACACATGGATACTTGGACTTTACACTGTTACTTGGATAGGCAGGTCGACCCTAAGGGGTACCCGCGTGTGATGTGAAGATGGGTTGCCTGGATGGTGCCCGAGTGATGAATACGAGGCGCGGCTGGGCATTCTTAGCCCTTGCCGCAAGTCCTTGAGACGGGGCGATGGGGTCACATCTTTCGTGAGTCTCTGCTCGTTACCGCAAGCCCTAGTCCACTAACGATTTGGATATTTGATCCGAGCAGGCCTCTGGCCTGATAGCACTAACCATCACGTGGGCATAGTATGGGCGTTCTGCATCGTAGCATCAGCTGAAAGCTCTGTCAGACATCTAGTTCAGCCTTGCGGCCGGGACGGACCGGCGCCCTCCTGGTGCCTGGCTTCACCCTGCTCGCAACAACCCGGAGTGCACAGGGCGATGGCCCAAGACCCCTGAGCGCTTAGGATGTAGACCGGCGGGGACCTCTCTGCTGAGCTGTAGGTAGGGTTGCGGTGTATCATTTGGCCGAGGCCGGGCTTGACCCAGGAAAGTGTGTCCGGCCGGAGTTAATCAAGCGTGTTGGGTAAGTTGGTGCACCCCTGCAGGGAAGAAAACTTCTATTGATAGTCGGTCCTACGGTAAAGGACACTCGAAGTTGTATCCTGATTGATACAATTAGAACCGGATACTTGGATACTATGGCTCTGGGATTGCTTCTCGCAGGGAGTCGAGAAGGGATCTCAGGACGAGGTTGATGACTGTATGGCTCTGGGATTGCTTTCTCGCAGGGAGTCGAGAAAGGATCTCTGGGTGAGGTTGATATCAGTACTACTACAGTATATTGTATTGTTCTACTCTCTTCTATTGCTGCAAGACCGCTGAAGATGCTAGTCTTCGATAGGACTAGGCTATCTCTCTATTCTGGCATTTCTGTAGCCCAGTCCACATATACAACCTCCCTTTGATAATGTTGCATATGTAGTGTAGATCCTTGCTTGCTGAGTACTTCAGAGTACTCACGGTTGCTTTGTTTTCTTTTTCTCCCCATATCAGTTTGTCGTGACCAGATGACGGAGCCCCTGAGACAGCTACCCCCGCCGACGATCGACTACTACTACCACCCCGAGGGTGGTTACTACTACGAGCTTGCCGACGACCAGGAGTAGGTTCGGAGGGTCCCAGGCAGGAGGCCTGCGCCTTTCGATCGTAGTGTTTTATTTTGCCCCTCCTTCGTAAAGGCCTTTCTGTTTCTCTTTTATATCTGTACTCAGATATCTGATGCTTCCGCTGACACTTGTATGCCATCAAGCTATGTATTCGAGGCCTCGAGGCCCTGGCTTGTAATATAAAACTTGTATGACTTTATTTATGTTTTAGAGTTGTGTTGTGATATCTTCCCGTGAGTCCTTAGGCTTGATCGTGTGCATTTGCATGTATGATTAGTGCACGATTGGGCCGGGGGCGTCACAAGTTGGTATTAGAGCCGACTGCCTGTAGGAACCCCCCTTTCCTACTCCTTGGCCGAAGTTGAGTCTAGTGGTCCAAAACTGTTTTACTAACAAGGCTGTGTGGCTTACGGGCCCACGTCGCCAAATGGGTGGTATTAGGATCTTTTACTCCTCGACCTATACTCTAGGACTCTGACCTCTCTTCTATTCGGGTTAAAATTTTACTAACGCCAACACTTAGGATCTCGTAAATTTCGTTTACCCGGAGAGCTGGATATCTGTGCTTAATTCCTTACCATTGATCTGATTAGTCTGATAATCATTTTTCTTTCCATTGGGTTGTTTACCCTTTTCTTTCCAAGTTATCATATACCTCGCTTACCGTCATTTGACACTTTTGGAATCTCCCGGAAAAATGTGTCGTGTTCAGCATCAACATTTTGAGTTCTTCCGAGATGTTAATTGAATTCATAAACGGCAATGCCATCCTTGCCCCTCGCTGATCTGTGTTATCATCGTCAATCTCTTTGACTACCTGCCCACGTTTTGCTGTCAACCCAGAACGAGTTCAGGCTATTCTTGACTGGACACCTCCAAAGAACGTCAAGCAAGTGAGAAGTTTTCTTGGCCTTGCAAGCTATTGCCGTCGATTTGTTGAGAATTTTTCTAAGATTGCTAAGCCTTTGACTGATCTGCTTCACAAGGGCGTTAAGTTTGAATGGACGGACAAATGTCAAGAAAGTTTCCAGACACTCAAAGACAAGCTGACATCTGCCCCAGTACTTGCTCCTCCAGATTCTCGCAAAGATTTTGTGATTTATTGTGATGCATCCCGTGAAGGATTAGGCTGTGTCCTAATGCAAGAGCATAAAGTGATTGCTTATGGCTCTCGTCAGTTGCGCCAACATGAAGAGAATTATCCGGTACATGATCTAGAACTAGCTGCTGTCATCTATGCACTGCAGTTGTGGTGACATTACCTTCTCGGTAATCGTTGCGAGATATACACGGATCATAAAAGTCTGAAGTACTTGTTCACTCAGCCATCTCTAAACCTCCGTCAGCAAAGATGGATGGAGGCCATTGCGGACTATGATTTGGGTATTTCTTATACCCCTGGCAAGGCTAACGTGATGGCTGATGCCTTAAGCCGCAAGTCCTATTGCGACAACCTCATGGTTAGGCGAGCTCAACCTCGTCTTTTTGAAGAACTGCGCAAGCTGAATCTGCGTATTGTTCCACAGGGTTCTCTTAATAACCTTGTGATACAACCAGATCTTGAGAAAGTTGTTAAGAATGCGCAAGCTAAAGATGCTGAAGTTGATCTGATGAAGAAAAATCTTCACCTTGAAAAGTACAGGGATTTCTCGCTGTCTGAAGATGGAACCTTGTATTTCAGAAACCGCATTGTCGTACCTCGCTTCGAACTTATGACCGACAAGGTCATGAAGGAGGCACATGATACCCCGCTGTCTATTCATCCGGGTAGCACCAAGATGTATCGTGATCTCCGTCAAAGGTACTGGTGGTCTAAAATGAAGCAGGACATTGCTCGTTATGTTGCTGAATGTGATGTGTGTCGTCGCGTTAAAGTAGAACATCAGAAACCAGCTGGAATTCTGCAACCACTTCCTATTCCTCTGTGGAAATGGGATAAGGTTCAGATGGATTTCATTACAGGACTTCCCAGATCACAGAAGGGACACAATGCTATTCTTGTCGTCGTCGACCAACTTTCTAAAGTTGCACACTTTCTGCCTGTCAAGGAGACGATCACTGCTAGTCAGTTAGCAGAGTTGTATATCTCCAGAATTGTTTCACTCCACGGTATTCTGAAGGAGATTAGTTCGGACCGTGGCGGCCTTTTCACTTCCAAGTTCTGGGAAAGTTTCCAAGAAGCTATGGGAACTCATATTACCTGGAGTTCAGCTTATCACCCTCAATCCCAAGGCCAAGTCGAGCGAGTCAATCAAGTGCTTGAAGACATGCTTCGGGCTTGTGTTATATCGTTCGGTAAGAAGTCGGAAGAATCTCTTCCTTATGCGGAATTCTCATATAACAACAGCTATCAAGCCAGCTTGAAAATGGCCCCTTTTGAAGTTCTATATGGACGTAAGTGTCGAACCCCTCTGAATTGGTCAGAAACTGGGGAACGACCGCTCGTGGGTCCGATATCATTCAACACGCCGAAGAACAAGTTCGTATTGTCCGGGAAAATCTCAAGGCGGCTCAGGACCGCCAGAAGAGCCACTACGATCGCAAACGATGGGGTTTGACTTATCAACCCGGTGATCAAGCTTATCTACGTGTCACCCCTATGAAGGGCACCCACCGTTTTGGAATCAAGGGCAAGCTAGCTCCGCGCTACATTGGTCCTTTCCGCATAATTGCTAGACGTGGTCAGGTAGCATATAAATTGGAGTTGCCGCCGCAATTCTCTCATATCCACGACGTCTTCCATGTGTCGCAACTTTGTCAATGCTTCAAGGAATCTCCGCACCGAGCTGTGGATCACGAGATGCTCGAATTGCAAGATGATCTATCTTATAAGGAGCATCCGATCCGCATCCTCGATGAATCTGAACGTCGAACCCGTCAGAAGGTTACCAAGTTCCTCAAAGTGCAGTGGTCAAATCATTCTGAAGATGAAGCCACTTGGGAACGCGAGGATAATCTTCATGCGGAATACCCCGATCTTTTCCCTTCTACCTCTTAATTCTCGGGACGAGAATTTCTTTTAGAGGAAGAGAGTTGTAACACCCCTGTACTGATGAGCTACAGTAACCCCTGGGGTTAAGCTAATTGTTTTTGCTAAACAGTGCATGATCATCTTTACTTCTTTCTCATTTCAAATTCTGGTCGAATTCTAATTTAAATACTAAGTGAAATCCAAAAGTTCACAAACATGAAAACTAAAATGTCGGTCATGTGACAAATATTCACTTCTTAATATTGGTGGTGAACCAACATTTTTGCAAAGTGTTTAAATACCCTAAACTAAATAAAAACAGTGGCTAAGATAACAATTTAATTGCTTTTTAAATTATAAAATATTTAACTAACTTATTTTGGGTCCAAACTAGGTTTGGCAGTGGCCTATCTTAATGAAACTAATTTAGGTGCTGGAATTATATTTTTATAAAACTAAAATAATATGAAAAGTAATTAGAAACAGAAAAGATTAAAAGGTAAAACAAAAAAAAAGGAGAAAGACCCCCTGGCTCCCCTTGGGCCTCGGCCCACGCCCAGCTGGCCGCAACCAGCCAGGCCGACCCAGCCGCCTCTCCATAACCCCCTGGCACCCCAAACCCTAGCCCATCGCCCCCATTCCCCCCCACTACCCCGATCCCTCTCTCCCTCTGCCCCGATCCAGATCGGATCGGGCTGGAGGCCGGCGCCGCTGTGCCCGTCGCCGTCGACCGCCGCCCGATGCCACCTCGCCCTCATGTCGCCACGCCGCCTCCTCGTCCTCCTCCCCACCGGCCGACCTCAAGCCTCGCCGCCCCCCCTTCTCACGACGAACGTGAGCATCGCCCCGTGCTCCCTCTCGCTCCCCCCCCCCCCCGTGGTCACCGCGCTCGCGCGCTCCAGCCATGCTGCGTCTGACCGCACCCGCTGGCTCGCCAGCCACGCTCGGCCTCGCCCCGCACGCCCCAGCCTGCGAGTGGCCGTGCCCGTCGACGCCGCTGCCGCCTGCCGCTCGCGACCACCGCTAACGCCCCGTCCGCGCCCGCTTCCTTCGCCCCCTGCGCTGCTCCCTCGCCCACAGCTCGCTCGCCCTGCCCGCGCGCTGCTGCTCGCCGCTTCAGCTAGCGCAGCCGGCTGCCGCCGCTGCTGCGTTCTGCTGCTGCTCTCGCCCCTCGTCGGCCTCCACCGCTGCGCCTGCTGCTCGCCCCGCCGTCGTTCGCCCGCAGCCGCACGTGCTCGCCCTCCGGCGCGCTCGCACTCGCTGCCCCCACGCGCGCGCTGTGTGCCCCGGACGTGTCCGGTGCCCGAACGGGCACCGACGGACATGTCCGGCTTGGCCCACTGCCAAATGGGGCCCACGCCCCAGAACATTTAATAATAATAAAAAATTAATATATTAATTAAATAATTAATTACTAATTAACCTAATTAACTCTGATTAATTAAGAATAATTAAGTTTAATTAACTTAATGTTTAATTGAGCTAATTAACTACTGTTAATTAACTAACAGAGGCTGACATGTGGGCCCCACACGTCAGCTGACTAGGTCAACTGCACTGTTGATTGCTGAGATCAGCATGATGTCGTGCTGACATCATCAATTACTATTTAGGATAATGTTGGATTAAATAATTAATTAAATTCCAGAAAATTGTTAAAACTTTGTAAAATCATATAAAATAATCCGTAACTCCGATCGAAAAACTTTATACATGAAAGTTGCTCAGAACGACGAGATGAATCCGAATACGAGGTCCGTTCGTCCGCCACACGTCCCTAACTATCCGAACATGGAACCATTCCCCTCCGGTCATCTGTCTAACATTTGTCCGGAACCGGGAATACTTTCCCGGATGAATCCCCCCTTCGCCAGTATCACCCGGCACTGCGTTAGATCACCTCTGTCACCGCGTATTGCCATGTTATGCTTTGTGCTGCACTTGTTCGCTGTGTATTTATACTGTTTCCTCTCCCTCTTCTCTCTCGTTAGACCCCGACATCGTCCCCGAGACCGACGCAGCTCCGGAGACCGAAGACACCATTGACGACCTTGCCCTTGGCGCCGAGCAACCAGGCAAGCCCCCCCTTTGATCATCCCGATATCGCCAATTCTAATTTCTCATGCTTGCATTAGAATTGTTGCTGCTACTGCTTTACCTATTCTGATGCATAGCCTGTTTATTGTAACCTGCTGTTGATAATTACCTGCATATCCTAAACTGCTTAGTATAGGCTGGGTAGAGACCTATCAGTGACCCCACTTATCCCGATTGCCCCGCTGGATTATCCGAAGACCCGATCAATGGGATTGAAGACCAGGCCCCGACACCGCACATCACCACCCCTTAGTTGTAACGACACTGCAGCGTTACTATCGAGTGCCGAGGGTGAAACCTCTTGTAGCACTTCTGATGTTAACTCTGTAGAGTAGTTATTCGGTCGTGGTCATCGAGGGTGATTCCTCCTTCACCACTTCCAATAACGACGCCGTCGTACAACACCTCAAGTGTGAATCCAGCGAGGGTGATTCCTCCGAGTTCACCTTGACGGATACATCGAGTGGGAATTCAACGAGGGTGATACCTCAGATTCCTCTGATGTTATGGACACACGGATACTTGGACTTTACACTGTTACTTGGATAGGCGGGTCGACCCTGAGGGGTACCCACGTGTGATGTGAAGATGGGTTGCCTGGATGGTGCCCGAGTGATGAATACGAGGCGCGGCCGGGCATTCTTAGCCCTTGCCGCAAGTCCTCGAGACGGGGCGATGGGGTCACATCTTTCGTGAGTCTCTGCTCGTTACCGCAAGCCCTAGTCCACTAACGATTTGGATATTTGATCCGAGCAGGCCTCTGGCCTGATAGCACTAACCATCACGTGGGCATAGTATGGGCGTTCTGCATCGTAGCATCAGCCAAAAGCTCTGTCAGACGTCTAGTTCAGCCTTGCGGCCGGGACGGACCGGCGCCCTCCTGGTGCCTGGCTTCACCCTGCTCGCAACGACCCGGAGTGCACAGGGCGATGGCCCAAGACCCCTGAGCGCTTAGGATGTAGACCGGCGGGGACCTCTCTGCTGAGCTGTAGGTAGGGCTGCGGTGTATCGTTTGGCCGAGGCCGGGCATGACCCAGGAAAGTGTGTCCGGCCGGAGTTAATCGAGCGTGTTGGGTAAGTTGGTGCACCCCTGCAGGGAAGAAAACTTCTATTGATAGCCGGTCCTATGGTAAAGGACACTCGGAGTTGTATCCTGATTGATACAATTAGAACTGGATACTTGGATACTATGGCTCTGGGATTGCTTCTCGCAGGGAGTCGAGAAGGGATCTCAGGACGAGGTTGATGACTATGGCTCTGGGATTGCTTTCTCGCAGGGAGTCAAGAAAGGATCTCTGGGTGAGGTTGATATCAGTACTGCTACAGTATATTGTATTGTTCTACTCTCTTCTATTGCTGCAAGACCGCTGAAGATGCTAGTCTTCGATAGGACTAGGCTATCTCTCTATTCTGGCATTTCTGCAGCCCAGTCCACATATACACCCTCCCTTTGATAATGTTGCATATGTAGTGTAGATCCTTGCTTGCTGAGTACTTCAGAGTACTCACGGTTGCTTTGTTTTCTTTTTCTCCCCATATCAGTTTGTCGTGACCAGATGACGGAGCCCCTGAGACAGCTACCCCCGCCGACGATCGACTACTACTACCACCCCGAGGGTGGTTACTACTACGAGCTTGCCGACGACCAGGAGTAGGTTCGGAGGGTCCCAGGCAGGAGGCCTGCGCCTTTCGATCGTAGTGTTTTATTTTGCCCCGCCTTCCTAAAGGCCTTTCTGTTTCTCTTTTATATCTGTACTCAGATATCTGATGCTTCCGCTGACGCTTGTATGCCATCGAGCTATGTATTCGAGCCCTCGAGGCCCTGGCTTGTAATATAAAGCTTGTATGACTTGTATTATGTTTTAGAGTTGTGTTGTGATATTCGTGAGTCCTTAGGCTTGATCATGTGCATTTGCGTGTATGATTAGTGCATGATTGGGCCGGGGGCGTCATAGTCAGCCGACTCCACCCCCCCCCCGAGACGGAGCCCATCAGCGCAAGTCCGCCATATCGATCTCGAGCACGTCAGCCTTCTCCAAAGCGGAAGAGAGCACCACGCAAGAAAGCCTCTCCTCCTGCCAAAAAGAAGTTGGCTTACGACAGGAGTGACGAGGAAAACAAGTCCATAATGGAAGCCGAAGTGAAGGCCCGTTTTGCGAAGAAACCGCCCCCACTGCCAAAGGAGAAAATACCTGAGGAAGTCGTAGAACACTTGGTGGATATGGCTAAACCGGCTGTGAAGAGAACGGACTCGGACTATGAGCGCTCTATTAAGAAGTCATATCGTGCACAAAAAGATAAGGAGCGCGAGTCAAGCTCGAGCCAAGCAGGTAGTAATAAAAGCGGGAAAATTGTTCACCAGCTGGGAGAACATGCAGTGCAATCGACCCCCGCTCATCGTACAATCACATGTGAGTATCGCTGATAGGCTGGAAATAATCGACGCTCATAGACAGATGGCTAAAGAGGGCGGTGTCACTGTTGAACAACTCCTAGGCATCGAGGTTCTCCCCGGGTTTGAAGAGGAGGAACTAAAATGGAAATATGTCCCCGGCCAACCTCTAGTCAGGCCTGAGGAGGTCTCGCTTCTATCAACGAAAATGCGCAGATTGCATGACTGGTACCTGAGAGAAATAAATAACGGGCGAGAGTCCCTCATGGTGAAAATCAAGGCAGAGCATTAATTCCATGAAAAAGATTTGCGGGTTGAGTTTCCAGAACTTTTTCAGTTATTCAATCAAGACGCCCTCGACAAATCTCTCATCAGTTGCTATTGTCTGTAAGTGATTTATTTCTGTAATTTAACTCTCTAGATGTGCTCGTTCGTTGCCTATAATTATCCTCACTATATTCTTTCAGTGGTATTATGCAGAATGAAGATTTATGAAATCAAAAGAGGTGGACGCTATGGCATTGGGTTCATTGATCCAAATACCGTCAATGAAGGTGTGTGGCTAATCAGCAAAAAAGACACAGAGAGTAGCTTGCTAGAGTTTTTGAAGCAACTAAATACCCAACCAGAAATAATACTTCCGTACAACTTCGGGTGAGTGTTACTGTCTTGTACTACAAATTCTATTTTGCTTACTAGATGTTAATAAGTGTAGTTGATGAGTTATGCACATGCCTGTTTATACAAATGTGTGCGCATGCAGTTTCCACTGGATCCTGCTAATCATTGAAGTTCACGAGGGAAAAGTTCAAGTACTGGACTCACTACTTAAAGAACCAAAAGAATACTTAAACGTGAAGTCGATGTTCGACAGGTAATTTCAATCATTATCGCACTATGTCGGCCTCTTTAGTTCATTTCCTGATATCAACTAATTAATAACTCCTTTATTCATTTTCTTTGCCGGGCAGGGTTTGGCAAAAGTTCATCAAAGAGGTTACCGGCCCATGGAAACAAGAGCTGAAATGGGTGTGACCCAAGGTAATTAAGTAGTACTAGCTACGTTCGCGCATCTTTTTAATTCTAGTTTTAATACCATTATCATGATTGATTAATTATTATCTGATTGAATTCTATTCTTGTAAAGTGCATGAGGCAGGCGTCGGGGAATAATTTATGGGCATACTACGTTTGCGAGAACATCCGCTTTATGACAGAAAGGAGCAAAAGTGGAAGAAATTTTTTCGTATGTAAACACAATTCACAATTCTTTTTACCATGATCTAATATATATACATACAACTAATATATTCATATTGATCTCCTTCTTTAAAGATGCAAGAGATGCGGGATAAGCTCCTACCAACGGACCGCATATGAGCACTTCAAGAGGAAATTGCGGGATTTTTGCTTGACCAGGTCATAGATCCCGAAGGAGAATACCATTACACCTAATGCCTGCATGTAATGATCTGCAAATTGTAGGAGAAATTGTATGTACCAAATTGTATATATATATATATATAATATATATATATATATATATATATATATGTGTGTGTGTGTGTGTGTGTGTGTATGCATGGTCGTACAAGAAATTCTATGATATATGATTGGTCGTACGAGAAATTCTATTATATATGACGTGTACAGTATGTAGTAACAGTGACACTTGACGACTACAGTAGCGTAAAATATGTTTGAAATAAAAAAATTAAATGGAAAACACAAAACAAAAAGAAAAAATAAACCATAAATCATAAACCCTAAAACCCTAAACACCTAAACCTCTAGTCCCGGTTGGTCTCACCAACCGGGACTAAAGGTACCCAGCCCTAGACGCGCACTGCCGGCCACATGGCAGGGATTTAGTCCCAGTTCGTGGCCAACCGAGACTAAAAGATGGGGGCCTTTAGTCCCGACTAAAAGGTGGGGGCCTTTAGTCCCGACTTATTAGTCCCGGTTGATGAACCGGGACTAAAGGCCCCTACGAACCGGGACTAATGGTCGATCCTCTGCTAGTGACCGGCGGGTACGACGAGAAGTGGACTTGGGGCTGACCTAGAGGTCCTGCCTCGCTGATGGTGCACAATGAGGTGTACGACACGTGTGTTCATATCATGGATAGCGCTTGAGAGACAAGCGAGTAAACAAACATTAGCACAGAGCCAAAAGGAAAGCTATTTCCTCGTTATGGTTTGGCTATGACCTATGAACGAACAATCATAACACCACACTAGATATTAGTTAGTTTAATTAGCTGACTCATAGGGTTCTAATCCCTCCGCAGAGGAACCTGAGTTCTAACCTCTTAGCAGAAGCATGCACAAGGCTAGAGGGCGCATCGCCGTGCTTCCTGTATACATGTAAGCCATGGAAGACATGCTGGCATCCCGCACTCGAACCTGTGTGTGGCGTGCATCTGGGCTAATTTTTTTAAATAATACATTTTTTTATTAAATTTCAAAAATATAACGCTAGATGAATTTTTTTCAAAAATAATACACCGTCGGCCCGCTGCAGGCTGATCGGCCCACAGCAGGCCGACAGCAGGCGGCCAGGCCAGCCCGCTCGCGGCTGTCGGCGCGGCCGGGACCCTGTCGGCCCGCTGCAGGCCGATCGGCCAGCTACCGGCCGACAGGGTGCGGGCCCCATGGCGGCTGGCTCCTTCTCCTTTCTCCTTTCTCCTTTCTCCTTCCTTTGTCCCACTCCTCACGCTGCAGCTCCTCCTCTCTGTTCTTTCTTTCTCCTCTTTCTTACAAGAAATGCCTCCAATTTCTACACCAAAATGAGGCGGTTTTTTGCGGATTGAGCACCGTGAATGGGTTCTACGTAGTTAGGGGAGACATCGATCTACTGATGGGGTAGCTCGTGGTGGTCATGGTGAGCATTTTGTTGGAGCATTTTTTAGCACATTGGTGGAGGTTGTGGCGGCGGTGGAGGTGGAGGTGGTGGTGGTGAAGCTGGGGCAGTGTGGTGGAGGTGGTGGAGGTGAAGCTCCGGTAGTTTGGTGGAGTTTCCGGCTCCGGTTCCGGTGATTGAAGGCCGCGTTCGTCGTTCGCTCGCACGCTTCAAGGGTATATTTCAACACACATTTTATTTTTCGTAGTTGCTCCGGTAATATGTTTCGATGTGAAATAAATTATGTGTTCGATTATTGTTATTTGCTCTGGTATTATCCGTACTATATGTGGATGTCAAATATTTAGGTGTGTCAGTATTTGGAGTTGCTCCGGTAATATCCGTAATATATGTAGATGTCAAATATTTAAATCTGTCAATATTTGTAGTTGTTCCGGCAAATATTTGTAATATATTTGTAGGTGTGTGAATTTTTTTAGTTGCTCCGTTAATATTCCGTAATATATATACATGTCAAATATTTAGTAGTGCGGATATTTAAAGTTGTTGCTTAATACTTGTCTGTCATTGTTGAAAAAAAATTAGGTGTGCGATTATAGTTATTTGCTCCGGCAGTATCCGTAAATATATTTAGATGTCAACTATTTAGTTGTGTGAATATTTGAAGTTGCTCCGGTAATATTCCGTACTATATGTGGATGTCAAATATTTAGGTGTGTCAGTAGTTGGAGTTGCTCCGGCAAATATTTGTAATATATTTGTAGGTGTGTGAATTTTTTTAGTTGCTCCGTTAATATTTCGTAATATATATACATGTCAAATATTTAGTAGTGCGGATATTTAAAGTTGTTGCTTAATACTTGTCTGTCATTGTTGGAAAAAAATTAGGTGAGCCGAGATGTCTGATGTAGTGACGTTCAAATTTTACTACGGTCCTGGTACTGTCCAAACAACTGACATGGGAGCTGATCTGAGTGAATTTACTCACATAGAGATGCCAATGAGCGCACCTCAAACATGGTCTGTCAGTCAGTTCAAAGAATGGATTACAGGAAGTTTAGGGCTTGATACAGAAACACACACCGTCGGTGTTCATGCATTGTGGACACGGTCAAGCTCAATAATTTACTTTTATTTGAGGCCAATAGAGCGAGACTCCGAGTGGGTGCGGTGGTTACAAGGTTGCGAACGCAGGGGATGCAATCCTATTGCCTTAGTGCTTCCCGTCGTGAAGGAGGTCACTGCACATGAAGGCGAGGGTGGCTACGATCCTGGGCAGAGCAGTGGAGGGAGGCAGTTATCTATGTCAAATGCTGGAGATGATGGTTACGAACCAGGGCAGAGTAGTCAGGTAGAAGGAGGAAATGCCGATGGTGATTACAGTGGTGAGGTGGACGCTGACGAGGTAGATGGGCACATGCAGGACCTGATGGAAGAAGAAGACACCGATGTTGATAGGGGTCATGCCGATGATTCTGACGAGTCGGATGAAGATGAAAATGCAGAGGAGGTCCCGAATCCTGCATCATGGAATCATGATTTCTCATCTGCAATGATGGTGAACGATGGACATGATTCTGCCTGGCAATATCACCAGAACAATATTGCGACGAGTGCTATGTATCCCAACAAGGAAGCTCTTAAGGATGCAATAATAAATTGGGCAATGTCCATGCAAAGGGTTTTCACAGCTCAGGTGTCAAGTCAGAAATCCCTGACAATGGTATGCAAGAACACAGATTGTCCCGCCAGGGTGCACGGCTATCTCCCTAAGTATGGCACAAGTTGGGTGATCAGCGACTTAGTGAATCACACTTGTCTTATTCCCTGCATCCCTCAAGATCATGCCAACCTTTCATCGACGCTTATTGCTCGGTTGTTTTACGATGAGATAGTGGAGGGCAAAGCTATGGAAGTGAAGGCAATCCAGACAAAAGTCTTCGCCAGGTTGAAGTACAGAATTTCTTATGGCAAGGCTTGGAGGGCTAAGCATGCGGCGCTTGAGAGGAGATTTGGTTCTTATTTTGATGCATATGACTCTGTTGTCCAGCTCCTCGACACACTGCAGCAGCGGAATCCAGGCACCTATATCGATATCCAAGACCTCTTCATGCCAGAGTTCCCAACTATGAGGGTGCTGCATCGTCTCTTCTTCTCTTTCGGTGTATGCATCGAAGCTTTCAGGCATTGCCAACCGGTGATATGTGTAGATGGTACTTTTCTCACTGGCAAGTACAAGGGTCAGATCCTAACAGCCATAGGTCAAGACGGCCAAAATCAAGTTGTCCCACTCGCATTTGCTTTTGTGGAGAGTGAGAACATTGAAAGTTGGACATGGTTCTTCAGGCAGTTGAAAATATCAGTTGTGAAGGAGAAGCCCAATGTGTGCATCCTTCATGACAGGCATGCAGGTATACTCAATGCAATAAGGACACTAACAAACCCAGGCCCTGAGGAACAAACTCCATGGCAGGATTTGCAGAGCCGTTGGTGCATGCGCCATCTGGGGGCTAATTTCTTCTCGCAGTTCAGAAATAAGAGCCTGATGAATTTGTTCAAAAAACTCTGCAAGCAGAACCAGTCATGGAAGTACAATTTGATACGTGGCAGACTTAATGTGTGCACGCAGAGACACGTTAGGGACAGGAAAGCTGCAAGAGATGCAGCGGTGAGGGCACATGTTGAAGCAGTAGCTGCACAGTTGGCAACAGGATCATCGGCCGTGGAGGAGGAGCCTGTTGGGTTATGTGACCTGCCAGGCTTTGACCCACCTGATACTAGGAGAAGGCTCGGAAGGTCGATTAAAACCTTCGAGCAGTGGATTGAGCATGAGCCTCTGGAGAGGTGGTCTTTGCTACATGACACACATGGAGCAAGGTACGGTGTCATGACAACCAACCTCGCGGAAACATACAACTTTGTCCTAAGAGGAAACCGGGCTTTGCCACTTACAGCCATCGTTGAGGGTATTTTCTATGGCACCATGAAATATTTCAGAGATAGACGTCAAAAAGCAGAGCAGCATATGTTGAACAACCCGAATACACGTTACTGTGAAAGAGTGACGAAGTACATGGACAACAAGATGCAAAAAGCTAGGTCACACACTGTAGTCGCCATCGGTAATCAAGAGAGAAGGTTTGAGGTCCGCTTAGTCAACAACAAATTCGGATATGCAAATGAGTTGAGGACGCATGAGGTGAAAATTGGAAATGAAGCCTGGCCAACTTGTGAGTGCACATGCAACAAACCGAAATTGTTTCACCTACCTTGCTCACATGTACTTGCTGCTTGCGGGCAGCTTGGAATGGACGCAATATCGTTTGTGTCTCCATTTTTTCTGAAAGAGTCTGTCCTCAATACCTGGACAGGTGAGTTGATGGGTTTTCGATCAATGGGTAACTTCAACAACGTCAACCCCGCTGAAAGGCGTTACATTCCAAACCCAGAGCATATGCGTACAAGTAGAGGTAGACGGCAGTGTCAGCGCATCCAGAATGATATGGATGAATCTGAAGCAGGAGGTCCGACTAGGCAATGCATTCTATGCAATGAATTTGGCCATAGGGACACTAATTGTCCCACTTTCGTCACTGCCAGTGGTACTGGTCGTGGACGAGGCAATCGGGGACGAAGAGGAGGTAGAGGAGTAAGAGGGAGAGGAAGAAGCTAAGCTAGCAGGACTATGTTATAAATTTGTATTAGTGTGGCACCATGTTCTGAATTTGTATTAAGTGTGGCACTATGTTTTGAATTTGTATTAAGTGTGGCACTATGTTCTGAATTTGTATTAAGTGTGGCACTATGTTCTGAATTTGTATTAAGTGTGGCAACTATGTTTGAAATTTGTATTAAGTGTCGCACTATGTTATGAATTTGTAATAAGTGTGGCAACTATGTTTGAAATTTGTATTAAGTGTGACACTATGTTCTAAATTTGTATTAAGTGTGACATTATGTTCTGAATTTGTATTAAGTGTGGCACTATGTTCTACATTTGTATTAAGTGTGGCAACTATGTTTGAAATTGGTATGTGCAGGAATGGCGGGAATGTGGTTGCTGAATGGGGAAATTGATAGGGGTCATTGTGCTGCGATATGGTATGAGCGAAAGCTCAAGCCTCTGGTCACTCGCACTCCTCTGGAGAACTGGAGGATACACCCAGGATGGGTTCAGCGGTACGTGCTTTATTAATTTGCACACTGACATGAATATTAATGGGAGACACTAACTGAAATGTTCTATCATGAAGGTTGAAATGGGCCGGCCTTTTACCTTTCGCGCGTCTGGTTGAGTCTATCCCAGGCTGCAAACGCCTCGCCATCGACTCCTCCTTGTTGAGCTGCTTAGTGGACCGTTGGAGGCCAGAGACCCACACGTTTCACTTCCGGTGGGGAGAGATGGCTCCTACTCTAGAGGATGTGTCACTTTTGCTAGGACTACCGTTGGCAGGTCATGCCATAGGACCGTTGGACGCACCGGCTGGTTGGGAGCTCGGTCTTACACAACGTTTTCATGGTGTTTTTCCGGATGCTCCGGATCCGGTATGGGAGCATCACGGACCTAAGTATGATTGGTTGCTCAATTTTTAGGTTAGTTCCCCTACCTATTATCTTCAAGTTATCATGCAAATGGTTTTACAGAAGATACCTGTGGCTTACTAAATATTTGTCTTTGCTTAATGCAGATCCAGAAGTTCCCGGCGCCGTTGAGTGCGGAACAGATCACTCGGAGCCTGGAGGCCTACTTAATGTGGCTTTTCGGCAAGGTGATGTTCACAGAGAACCATGTCAGCACTATTAGCGCGCTCTACATCCCTATGGCACTCGAGATAGCGAGCGCTGAGACGGCGGATCAGATCAGACAGAGGAGTTGGGGTTCGGCGGTCTTAGCGGCTACATACCGAGGCATGTGCAACGGCTGCCAGCTTTCATCGACAAAGCCAACCCTTCTTGGATGCCCTCTATTCCTACAGCTGTGGTCGTGGGAGAGGTTCTCTATAGGGCGACCAGATGTACGTGTTCATCAGCCTATAGACGCCATGTTCGATGCTGACGGCATCGACATGCCTACTTTCGGTCTGTGTTGGACACGTCGCGAGGTATGTATCGTGTTATAGTTTAATGCAAATTTTTTGTACACAAGAGATAGTTCAATGTTAGCGGCTACTAACTTTTGTTTTCTGCAGAGACGCTTTGCTAGTGATCAGACCAGGAAGGCATACATGGCATTGAACGAGCAGTTCGATACGTACACTGGGGTCATCTGGCAGCCCTACACGGAAGCAGCCATACATGCAAGATACCCCGGTGGTATGTCTGTGCTATGCACTAGGGACCGAGATTACTGGATGACGAAATCGAAGATCATCTTTGATATCTTCGTCGAGGAGATGGCACAACAGAGGGTTATGAGGCAATTTGGTCTTCTGCAGTTGGAACTGCCTCCCCCTACAGAGAACCCGGTGCCAGCACACATCCACAGGTATTAACCAGTTTTTCAATGTTGCATTATCTTTGACAGTAATCCATTCGAAGCATTACGTAATTGTTGAACACACATCACAATTTTAGGATGACGAGGAAGGGCATGAATAGGACAACTGCTGACTGGCTAGTTAGACTACAGTCGTATGTTACAGAATGGGAGACAGCAAACACACATCTATGGCACGAGAATCACAATTTTGAACTCAATGAATTCAATCTCTATTTGCGGCGTTACATGATCGGAACACGGTTACGCATCATTGAGCACTCTCACCCAGAGGAGATACCTGACCCTACTCCGTCGGATATGTACCCGAGCTATGATACTTCGGGCTCTAGGCAGTACGCGGTAAGATATATTTTCTTTAAGTAAAGTTGTGACATACTTTGACGTGCATACTTAATAATGGTCATGAAAATTTTCAGGCTCGCTTGACACACGAACTATACGACGACGTGACCACCTTTGGACGATCACTGTCGTCTGGACCTCTTCTTCAACACCGGCCTGTGGTACAGCCCTTCTTGGAACGCATGCAGAACAAGATACGGACTGTCTACGAGGCTATCACGTGCACCCGGAGAAGCGATGTTGTTCAGCACCACCAGCAGCAGCAGCCGCCGCCACATCACTCCACGCACCGACAGCAGCCACGTCCACGTCTAGCACATCAGCCGACGTCGAGGCCACCCCCTCCTGACCAACCTGGCAGTTCGACGTGGCAGCACCCACAGCACTATGGTCCCACGTCAAGCTTCGTGTTTTCTCCACAGCAGCAGGGTCCCTCGTCGAGCTTCGTATTTCAGCCAGAGCAGCCGTCACAACCAGCAGGTATGTCTCTTCATATTTATTGTTTTCAATATTAGTTGAGGCGACCTCATTCTTCATGACTTAACGTTCATCGTGCAGGAGCCTACGGATATGATGCGTCTATGTCGGCATCACATGATACGTGGGGGAGTGATCAACATCCTGAGGACAACATACAGGCTCAGATGTCACAGCACACCGAGTGGATGAACATGTTCTCGACTCCTCCACCAGATCCCACACAGCCCACGCAAGACACACAGTATGGCGAGGACGGGTCTTGGATTCCTCTTCATAATGTTCGGCCACCGAACAGGTACGAGTGGTCGACGCCCCCTCCACCACAGCCACGCCGCGGACGAGCACGACGTGGCTGATACTTATGTATGCGAGGGACGTATTTGTATGTGAGAGACATATTTCTACCTATGTATGCGAGACACATATTTCGACCTATGTATGCGAGACACATATTTCGACCTATGTATGCGAGAGACATATTACTATTAATTCGCATTGTTATTCGAGTTACATTTCCACACTGACTGAAATAAGATACATTAAACTTTTGAAGTTAAGATGCATCGAAAATAACATGCATAAAATAAGATACATAAAAATTAACATGTTCAAATTAAGATACAACTTGCTGTTTAAGATATAACTTGCTGCAATGCGAATTTTAGGATACAATAACATAAATCTACTGAGTCTCGAATGACAAGTTCATCACATACAATGTCTTGAAAGACATAAATAGTTCATGACCACGATGGTCCACGATAGTTCAAACGACATAAACATCACATATAACTCGGTTTCCTGTAGCAATGCAAGTCAACAACCCTTTTCCATTCCCATTCTTTGAGCATTTCATGAATTGTATCATCATCAGTTATTTCAATCAGTTTTCTTTCCCCAGGGCCATCTGAGTGCAAGCTGCTGACGTAGTATACAAAATCGTCTTCCTTCAACCCTTGCTTCAACATGAATTTAGTCTTTAACCAATCAAAAGTGATGTCCACTTCACTAACTTGCACAACACTTTGAGGAAAGCCTTGGACATGAACAATAGGGCTAAGCACCCACTGAGTACCCTTAGCCATCTGCAACACACAAATCCCACTCAAATCCCACTGAGCACCTAACTTACCCCTTGAGCATAACCACTAGGACAAAGAAAACTAGGGTTTGCAAATAACTATGATACATTAAACCAACCAAATAATGGGGGGGGGTGGATTTGATTTACCTTCTCGTTTGGAAATGCCTTCGATCCAACGGTGAAACGAGACTACACTAGACTGCTTACCCATGTTACTGCCGAGGGTGTTTTATAGGTTGAGAGCACAAAGAAAGGCGGGAGGGAGACACTGCCGGGAAGTAGAGAGCGAGAAAATATGACGGGAACTGATTAGCGGGAAAAAAATGGCGGGACGGGAACTAAGAAAGCGGGAAAATTGTGGCGGGAAACATATGGCGGGGGGGGGAACTACCGAAGCGGGAAAATATGGCGGGCGGGAACTACCGAAGCGGGAAATATGGCGGGAAGTAGAGAGCGGGAAAATATGGCGGAAAACCCGAAGCGGGGGGAAAATATGGCGGGGAAGTAGAGAGCGGGAGGGAAAATATGGGGGAACAAGCAGATACAACAAATGCTCCTACAATTAAGATACAAGTACATCTGAATTAAAAAATACAACTTACAAACTACATGAAGGCATCATCGTCATCCTCTGTCGATGCAGTACTCTTGCCCTTCGACGATGCGGCACTCTTGCCCTTCGACGATGCGGCAGTCTTGGCCTTCGACGATGTGGCACTCTTGGCCTTCGACGATGCGGTACTCTTGCCCTTGGTGCTCGGCATGAAAATATCGTCTTCATCCTCGCTGTCTTGGGTCCATAAATAAGTATGTTCTGCTGCAACATTTAGGAATACTTCACCCTTATGTTGTTGCTTCTTCCACCTTCCTTGCAACCTCAGAAGTTCTTTTCGTATCTCCTCAAAAGTCCTTGCAGGCCACCCGCACCTACTTAATGCGTGAGCCAACTCATTTAGTAATGTGTCACTACTGAGGAGTTCGTCCCATGAAACTATCCTATTGTCTATCTTGAAATCAAAGGCTAAGCTAAGAAGACATTCGGACATACTAGGGTGAAAAGAAGTACGATCGAAAGGATAACCGGACATCTTGACGAGGTTTAGCTGGTCTGCTTACCCTCCTTAGTGTGGAGGGGGTTTTATAGGTTGAGAAGAGAAGATGGCGGGAAAGAAGATGGCGGGAAAGAAAAAGGCGGGAACAATATTGGCGGCAACGAAAATGGCGGGAAGAAAAAGCGGGAACAATATTGGCGGCAACGAAAATGGCGGAAAGAAAAAGGCGGGAACAATATTGGCGGCACGAAAATGGCGGGAAAGAAATGGCGGGAACAATTTGGCGGCAACGAAAATGGCGGGAAGAATTTTGGCAGAAAAAAAAGGCGCGAAATAATATTGGCGGCAAAGAAAAAATGTGGAAAATTAAATGACGGGAACAATATTGGCGGCAAAAAAAGGCGTGAAAAATTATTTGTGGCAAAAAAAACGTGAAAAATAAAATGGCGGGAACAATACTGGCGGCAACGAAAATGGCGGGAAGAATTTTGGCAGCAAAAAAAAGGCGCGAAATAATATTGGCGGCAAAGAAAAAATGTGAAAAATTAAATGACGGGAACGGAGAAAGAAAAGAACTGTAGCATGAGGAATGGAGAAACGAAGGAGAAAGGAGAAAGGAGAAGGAGAGAGAGAGAGGAGGAAGCAGCCAGCGCTGGAGCACCTGTCGGCCGGCAGCTGGCCGATCGGCCTGCAGCGGGCCGACAGGGTCCCGGCCGCGCCGACAGCCGCGAGCGGGCTGGCCTGGCCGCCTGCTGTCGGCCTGTGGTGGGCTCAGTCGGCCTGCTGTGGGCCGATCGGCCTGCAGCGGGCCGACGGTGTATTATTTTTGAAAAAATTTCATCTAGCGTAATATTTTTGAAATTTAATAAAAAAAATGTATTATTTAAAAAAAATTAGCTGCATCCGGTACGTGCATATCTTCCGGCACCGCTACCCCGTCTATGACCGCGCCTACTGCCCCTGCTGCATGGGCGACGTGGTGCAGCGGCGCAAGTACAGCCACCGCTACATCCACAAGCCACCACCGCCGCCCTCATATGCAACCAACACAGCGATATATTCAGGGATTTTAGGACGAACATCTCATCGTACAAAGTCCATTATTTTCAGGGGAGTTGGGGTAAAATAAAAAATGACACATGTGGGCGTGTGGACAGATTTGTATGGGTTTGTTATCCGAACTAGAGTTAGTGTATCACTTTTATGGGGTTTTCAAGATTATGTATGATTTTGTTATCTCGCTGCAAGTTTATGTACTGCTGGTGTAATTAACTCTTTAGTAAATAGGTGTGGCTAGGTCTCAGTCGACTGAGATTTAACCAAGTCTAAGTCAAGTGATATAACATGCTAGAGAGAAAAAGAAAAACTAAAAAGAAAATTTTGCACGGATCTCAATGTAAGATCTCACGGATATAGAATCGACTGAGACTTAACGAAGTCTCAGTCGACTGAGACTTAGCAAGATTGTTAGTAAATAACTCCTCTACTGATTCTCCTATTTTTCTCTCTTAATAATGAAATGAACAGAGCGTCTGCCTTTTCCTTAAAATTAAATCAATGACTATTTTAAAGGATGTACAATTTCCTGTTTCAATATATGCAGCTACTGCTATTTGTTAGTGGACTATCTTGACCTTCCTCCGAAAAAGTTCGGGTTGATCTTGATGAAGTAGCGCTTCAGAACCACAGAGCGATGCAAAAAGCAAGTATAATGGCCAGCTCTCTTGGATTTCTCTGTGTTATAAGAACATGAAACCCAATCAGGCATGTCTCTGAATATAACAGTGTGCAGTGAAGTGCCTATAAACAAAAGAAGAAGAAACTAGGCTTCCATAGATTGGAAGCAAATTCTTGTTGCGCAAAGTCATGGCGCATCAATGTTCATTGACATCGCAAAAACCAACGAAAAAACTGTCATCAGCAATTCTTTCAGTAGAAGCAAATACTACGATTCCTGTAAATCGATACATCTAGACCCAGCAGACCAGCAGAAATGCAGCATCTTGTTCTGAAACAAAAAAGATTAGTTGACAGTTCAGTTAACGGGGCAGACCTTGTGACCTCGGCTTGCTCTTGTGTGCTGAGCAATTTGCAGGTGCTTTCCCCTGCATGCCTCTGGAAGTTCGCCGTCATAAGCGTTGCAAATGTAGGCTTCGAAATTCGTGTAATCCTTGCAGAATGACAGGTAACGCTAAATCAGACCACCGATAAATTCAGGAAAGTGTTTCTCCGATGAAAGTAAGCGGCAACTCACATCGCCAAGGGGTCTCCCGTTCACGACCACCCAAGGCACAAACTTGTGTGGGGGCTGGAGAGCATTCGTCTCTGCCGCGTACTGGAGTTCAAGCTGCAAACTCAATTGGTTTCTTAGCAGATGATTGTACAGTATCAACTGCCATTGGTCAAGACAAACAATTCAGCTCACCTGTCTGCCGTATCCTGAGTTGTAGCAGTCTATGACAGGCTGAGAGGGCAGCCCAGTTTCGTGGAAGCATGACTGCCACGCGCCCCATTTCTGAGTCAGAGCCAAATGCTCGATGCAGTATATGAAAGGGAAATACCGTTCCTGTATGTATTCAGGAGAAAGCATACTGACACTGCTTAGTGCACTGCCTTAAATTCAGTTGATCTGAGGGACAGCTGAGCTCGAGAGATTTATCATAGATGGACGATTACCGAATTATTACAGGCTAAAACATGAATTAGATTTAAAAAACAGAGGGTATATGCATGTAGAGGCATTACCCCATCAGGCCAGACGCTGATAACGCAAGCTTCTATGGCGTTGAGTCGGCACTCATCCTCCCCATGCTGCAAAATTAAGAAAACCAGCAGTTAAATACTTCGAGGAACAATGCAAAGAACGAACTCGTAATGAAGGACATGAGGCCTAAGAGCGGACCTGGCAGGTCATGGATCCGTCGGGCGAGACGCGCCCATTGCCGAAAGGGACGAGCCGGATGTCAACATTGGAGGAGAGACCGTTCCGGAAGATCCTGGCAAGGTCGTTCACGACGAAGCCGGAGCAGAAGGGGCACAGCGTCTCGTAGTAGACCGCCACCGAGACACTCCGGGCAGCGCAGGCCGGAGAGAGGCAGAGCAGCACGAGGACTGGAACAAGGACTCGAGGAAGAAGAGGCAGGGAAGCCATGGCGTGGCGGCGGAAAAAACCCACAAGCCACTGTAGTTCAAGATCAAGGCTAGGTATGCGTGTGGATGAATCTATTCTATGCGCGAGAGATGCTTTTCGTTGGAGGGGGTAGGAGAGGGAGGAGGAGATGCTCTTGATCTATTGGCAGGCAGCCTTTTGTTGGAGCGGTTATCCTTTCTCCCAGGTTGCGCGGGAGGTAGGTTTTTATGAAGTGGTGTGCTCCGGGTCAGGCCGGCGCATCAAATCGAGTGACCCAGCTTTGAAGCTTTTGCCACTTGCTAGTTTATTCTAGTAGTAGTACATTTTCTTTTGATGTTGTGGCATGTCATGTGGGGCTCAACGGTTCCAGGTTCCATATCACGCATACCTCGGAGGGCTGCTATGCCTATGATGATCCACAGGAATTTCATAAGATTTTTGGACTACGTTGGTTGTTTGGTTCATAGCATCGAATCCTATAATTTTTTTTCCTAAGAAATCATGTGAACCACATCTCATAGGAAATCTAGCATTCACTGCAACCCTTTTTTTTACAATTCCTTTGTTTTGACTATGTCATCAACCATCAAACACTCTCTACTTAATCCTATAGGATTCAAGTGTATATGTCACTCCAATCATGTATTTTTCAATTCCTTTGATGATGTTCCAAGTGTGTAGTGGCGGCATTTGCAGCCGCATGCGGCGCCAAATGGTCAACAGTAGTAGAGACCCTCGTCTGCCCGGCCAGCAGTGGCGGCGATTGTCGCCCTAGTTCTCGAAAGGTGTCGGAAGACATAATGTGAGTATCAGTGGTGGATCGACGCGGGTGGTAGCACATGATTGCTCGGACATGAAGTTTGCGCTATCGGTTGCATGGCGTGAGCATCGCACATGGTGAAAGCAGTGGAAGAACGGGCCTGCAAGGCTTTCCTGCCAGTTTTGCCTACCTGCATGCTCGGCGTCCTCTCTTGGACCGCGGTCGGATGACCTCATGTGAAGATGGAGTATGGTTGTCGGATGGCCCTGTGGGGCCCCTTGGCGGTACCAACGGTCTTTGTCTGCAGTCTGCGTCTGATGGATGGCCTTTTTGGTGGGATCTTCGTGGTGGCGGTGACCTTGTTGATGCTGGCGATTGTCCCATGTTTTGCTCCTCGTATCCGTGGTATGTCTGGGTGTGTGGTGTTGTCCACGCCGGGGTTGTTGACGTGTATTACTGTTGAAGCGTGACAATCTGGCTTGCAGCGGTGACTTCTTTATTAAAAATGGGGCGATAATCACCGTTACTTATGTCTGGTGGTGCTTTTGAGCACAGGGTCTCGAGCTCTAAAATGAAAACTCTAGATCTGACATGCTCTGATTGTACCTGGCAATGGTGATGTTTCACATCATGACCTAGTTGGAGACATTGCTTGGAGTCTGCTCGGACCTATTCTCAGGGTGAAAAAAAATCCAAGATATAGCATCCATGAGTGGATCGGGCGATAACGATGCTTATACGTCATACCTTTCTTGGAGGCATCCTTGTTGAAGCACTTTTCACAAAGTTCGGATGATGCCATTGGTGGTGGTTGATGTTGATGGTTGTTGTATACCTGAGTTCGCTTCGACATGAATTTCGTAGATCGCGTTTTTTTTCATTATGTGTGTATGTTCATGTTGGCTAGTGCATCCTAATTCTGCAGAGGCCAGGTGTGTGTGCTCATGGTCCTTGTATTCTCTCTATGCGGTATTATGAGTCAACCATTTATAGGAGAAAAATATCCACTCTTGACTTGAAAAACATCCAGCTCTAGAAAATACTTGCTAGTGTATTAGGGCTCAACCGCTTTGGAGAATTTTCAAATCAGAGGAATAGCAAAGGAATTTTCCCTGAGTTCTCAAATAATAGTAATAATCCTAAGGAATCAGGTCAGTATGGACATAGTCCTAAGAAATCTAGTACCTCAATTCCTATAAAACAAATGCTAAATATAGGGAAAAAAGACATACGTCAAAATCAATTCTTGGTTTATGAAGAGCATTATTTCCCCAAAACAAACAAAGAAAATGTGAAGAACATTCCAAAACCAGATGGCTTTATCGAGACCAGGATATCAACAAGTTGAAATCTTGGGACCTCTTTATTTGTTTATTCAAAATAAATTAATCTTCAGCCGCTTTGAAATGTATGATTTTCATAGGAAATCTTCAGGGTTCAATCCTTCGAGGTTTTTCTCTAAAAAAACTTCAGGTCACGGGATTTGGGTTGACAAATTTCTGTGGGATGTAGTCAAACTTCTGTGGGATGTATTTCTATGCATCAATTTCATTGGAACCTAGTATACTTTTCTTTGAAAGTCCAATGCACATACACTCTCCCTACTATCTCTCTTTAGTCACCCAACATATTACCATGTTTGTTTCATGTGCACCATCTAATGACATCGGTAGCAAAATCTTGTGTTTTGAGATCCTATATGAATCCATACTATAACATTTCAATTGTGTTTCTCCTATTCAAAATATAACATTTCAATCAGTTTTTAAACTTTGACCTAGAGGGTGATAAAATTATTTCTGTTGGGTTACCCAATTAAACAAAGTTAAGAAGATGAATGCAAAGGGATGGATCCCAAGAGAGATCAGATCTGAACTCTCTTTCCCCTATTTCTTTTGCTTTGAGCTTCTTTTTGTCAATACTTGTTTCCTTTCTATTTATTATGCTACCCACTTCATATTTTTTAGCTTTTTCAGACGTTCCTTGTTGCTTTATGATGATGCTTGGTTCCTTCTTCACTTTACACACTTTTCAGTTCAAGTAGGGAACTGTTGAAACATGAAATGGAAAACATACATTATTGATCATGGTTACATGCAGGACGGCAGTTATCATACAGCAGAAAAACTTTCCCGCAACAGTTTTCAAACCTGGCATACACAAAATGTATCTGAGCCCTGTTCACAGTCACAGGCTAGATTTCTCCTTTGCTCCTCAAGCAATCCACCGTCTCCCTGGCAGTTTTGTCGAATGGGGTGAAACGAACACCCAAATCGATCAACTTCTTGGACGGAGCCTTCGATCTCACCAACCAGCCCTGTTTGTCCTCCTGGATCCTGAAGTAAAAAAGAAGAGATCAGCAGCATTAGAACACTGCATCTGGTGGAGAGGTGATGGATGGTTCTAGTAGATGTATCACCTCTGAACCGGGAATTCGGGGTTAAAGATTAGCAAGTTCATCGTGGAAATCGACGAGCCGTGTGGCGGACTCCAAGCACAAGTGGCGTCCCTGCGCCGACGGGTTCTCATAGAGCACTACCAGAGATTGTGCCACATCTCTGACATCGACGCAGCCAATGAAGAAGAGGTCCATGTCAAGCCTTTCACCTGGACAGTGTAGTTTGCAGTTTGCACTCTTAGATGAGTACTCTGTACTAAGCAAAGGAAAAGTGCAGGAATTGTTGCAACTGACTGACCTCCCAGAAGCAGCATCAGCAGACGGAGACTGGGAGTAGCTGCTGGGGTCAACGTTGGGCCAAGCACCAGCGCCGGATTCAGCACAGCCAGCTGCAGTCCTTCCTCTCTGGCGAAGTCCCACGCAGCCTTCTCTGCCAGCGTCTTAGATACGTTGTACCAAAGCTGCAATTCAGACAGAGGAACTCGGCATAACTCCAAAAGCCTCCGTGGAGAAATATAAGAGCGTTTAGATCACTAAGGGAGTAGCATCTAAACTGGGTCCTGCAAGCGTTGACATGATGCACCTCAAGTTTCTTGAGGATCTCAACGTCGGCCCAGGAGTCTTCATCTACGACCTTGCCGGCAGGCCAGTCGGGACTCGGAAACATGGCCGTCTGCGACGACACCAGCACGACACGCTTTATGCCGCTGTCTTTCGCGGCGCGGAGGACGTTGAGCGTGCCGTTGACCGCCGGCAGCAGCAGCTCGTTCTGCGTCGATGGATCACAGAACAAGTTAACTTGCATATATTCAGGCTGAGCAATGGAACTCTGATGTCTGAACTATGCCGCGGCAATGGAGTTACTATGGGCAAAGAAAAGTTGCCTCGGGGTCTTGTGCGGGCTGCAGTATCACGGGGGAGGCCAGGTGGAAGACGCCGTGGACGCCCTCGACCGCCGGCCTGACGGACGCGGGGTCGAGGAGGTCCATCTGAAACAGCCGGAGGCGCGTGTCCGCGCCATCCAGAGCCTGCAGGTGCTTCGTCTCGCCCTCGTCCTCTGCAATGACAATCCGATCAAACAATCTTGCGTCGACTCGATTCAGTCGGAGAGAGAGAGAGAGAGGGGAGGATAGATTGACACGTACGGAGGTTCTGGACGGTGGCGTGGACGGTGTAGCCGCGGTCGAGAAGGAGGCGGACGAGCCAGGAGCCGATGAAACCGCTGACGCTATCACGCAGACGAGCCCGCCGCGAGCACAGCCGCTGTCTCCGCCGGTCAACGCCATCTCGCCGGTAGTCGGTACGATCCAGACGTCTGCCGCTTGCCCACTCTAGTCCTACACGTGTGCCGTAAGACAGTGACGCGGCTGCAAGCAAATAAGCTGCTGTCGATTTGGACGCCAAAGAACTTGTCGGCATATCACGTTGCTATAAGGATAATGGCCCACTTTGGCCACTAGCCAAGTAGATTGCGCCATCTAAACTTCAACGCGCCGACCTAGAGTCCTAGACGCACGCTTTGTCTTTTTTGTTGTTTGGCTCGGCCACGAGGGCGTCGATGTCCGTTTTCTTATTTGGGTCGGCGCGCGTATAAAATACTAACCCGACCCATATTTTCAAACACGGACTTAAGAAAATCACGTTCAAACTTAAACTTAGTTAAACATTAAACGGGCCAGCCGCCTGCCAAAGTCCACATTTACATTAATTAAATATAAAATAAAAAAGTTCAAGCCGCCGTGCACCCAGCCCTAGGCGTCCTCGTCATCCGAACCAACGCCGGTGAGGTCGACCAGCTCCGGCGCCGGGCCAGCCCACGGGAATGCCGCCCCTAGGCTCGGGCCACGTCGCCCTGCTGCGCCGGCCGCATCGCCGGCAGGGCTGCTCCGACGTGGGCACGACGCTTCTCCTCCTCCTCCTCGCGCTCCCTCTGCATGCGCCGCTCACCGTCGGCGCGCTCCTCCGTCAGCGCGCGCTGCCTTCAATGTTCGAGGTACGCGGCCTCTTGCGCAGGCGTCGCGCCGAGCCATATCGATGGGCGCTGACCCACTCGCGCAGCTGGCCGGTCCAGATGCAGCGCTCGGTCGGCTCCGTCGGCGGCGGCTCGGCCTTAGGCGTCGGGGGGGGGGGGGGGGGTGAGCCTCGGTGGCGACGGCGGCACCACGCAGTCGCCGGCCACAAAGAGGGCAAGGGCCTCCTCCAGCCTCGCCTGGTAGTCCGCCTCCGCCTTGCGCCGCTCCTCCTCGATGGAGGTCTGCATGGCCGCCGCCAGCGCCGCTTGGTACCCAGCCTCCTCCTCCGGCTTGACCACCGGGGGGGGGTGGTGGAGGGTTGGTGTGGTGCTCCTGGACACGGCGCGACGTTGCTCCTCATGCTCGAGGGCAAACCACACCTCCCAATCGGGAGAGTCCGGTGCGTACGCCGGCATCTGACGCTGCTCCGGCGTGAGGAGCTCCCGCCGCCTGCGCACCTCCTCGGCGTGCGCCCGCTGGCACCGGGATCCGCTGCGGATCTAGATGCTAGTTGTGCGGCAGCGTCACGTCTTAGTACGGTAGAGGTTGCCTGTACAGCCAATGCCACCGCGCCTGGTGTAACGGAATGTGCAGGCGCTGCCTAGCGGGGTGGGCAGGAGCCAGTGGTGGCGGAGGAGGAAGCGTGTGGGAGGAGGAAGCGTTGGGGGTGAACTTCCCCTTGCTCCTGGCGGAGCCGCTGAAAACCCATGGCTAGGGTTTGGTTGTCGCCGGTGAGGGAGCACGCGGGAGGGCTAGATGTGGACGAGGCAGTGGAAGTGGATAAGCCCCCCCGGCACGCGTGGATTAAAAAAGGACGGCCTCCCGACGCTTCCATTGGCTGATGCGTGGGCCCGCGGTAGGTGGCCGCTGTAAATACGACCGCGTTCGGTTGTTGGCTGGCCTACATGCGGGGCCGCGACGGACCTCCGCTTTGTGTTCGCGCCGACGTATTCCAGGCCGAAGCGCGGACACGAAGCCGACGTGTTTTAGGTTTGGGTCGACGCGTTGGGCCGCCGCTTTTGTCCGTTTCGACCCAAACGGACATGGGCAGACGAAATGGGTCGCTCGGTTGGAGTTGCTCTTAGAGCATGATTAATAATATAGCTAACAATCGGCTATAAAAAGTTGTCATGTCATCTAGAGTCAACCTAATAGTTGTTTTGTACAATCTATGTCTATACCTTACATATTATATCTATATCTATACCTAATAATAAAAGGGCTATCGCTTCTGACTGTACGTCACCGAAACTGCCCACAAAATTGCAAAATAGTACACACCGATACCACCTATAAGTGATAAAAAAAAAGTTTCACACAGGGGAATCTCCGCCTGAGCAGGCCCATGCAGTGGGAACCTTCTATACTGCGCTCTACGCGCTGAGAGAAAACACACCGCGCCTGTTTGGGCCGCTCCATGTCGGGGCGGCCTTTTTTTTAATTTCATTTTTTATTACTCGTTTTCCTTTTTCGTCTTCATTTTTTGTACTTTAAATAATTTGGTACTTCAAAAAAGTTCTAAAAATAAAAAAATGTGAATTCTGATTTTTTTAATAATTAATAGATGTTTGCCGATTCAGAAAATGTCTGTGATGTTTAAAAAAATATTCGCATATTAAAACAATGTTCACAATTTTGATAACAAACGTTTGGGAAATAAAAAATGCTCTTGATTTTAAAAAATGTTAACGAAATTGAACAAAATTTTGCCAATTTTTTTTTCATGAATTGAAAATATCCTGAAAATTCAAAAACTGTTCATGACTTACAAAATAGTTTATTGATTCCACAAATTTCCAAAAAAATGTTTGTCGATTCTAGAAATTTCTCCTATTTAAGAAAAATGCAAATAGTATAAAATGCTCATGAATTAAATTTTATAATTTTCAAAAAATATTTACGATTTCATGAAAATGAGAGTGATAGTGTATCTCAGTGATGCAGCAAAATACGGTCATGGCCATTGAATATTAAGATTTTTTTTGTCCCGTTGCAACGCATGGACCGTTTTGCTAGTAATAATAAAAGGGGTTATTGCTTCTTGTGGTACGTCATGAAAATTGCTTTTAAAGTTGCAAAATATTACCCACCAATGCTATTTATAAGTGATAATAAACATTTCACACAGAGGAATCCTCCGCCTGAGCCTGCCCATGCAGTCTCTGCGGCGTCTGTTGACGAGGGGTGGACGAGGGACCGATCCCTGGAGCTCTGGAAAGAAACGAGCGATGCTAGCCACCATGGCACGCTACTCTTGGTGCTTATCAAAGGGGTCGCGTGGTACTTGAAGACAGGCAAGCGGGTTTTCTCTGTTTTTTTCCTTTCTTTGTTTCTTTTTTTTTCTTCTCCATCTTTTTCATTTGTTTATTCATTTTTATTTTTCATTGGTTTTCGACATTTTTTTAATTCTATATTTCCTTTCTTTTTTTGACAAGGTTTTCTTCATTTTGTTTGGCTTTCTTTTCTCTTCTCCATTTTTTCTTTGGTTTTCTTATTTCATCTCCATTTTTATTTTTCTTTTGTTTTTTATGGTTGTTTTTGTTTTCACTTTAAATTTTTGTATATGTCAAAACCACTTTTAAAATAAGTGATCAACATTTTTTATATACATGTTCAACATTGTCCTAACACTTATTAAATATTTTTCAAATACTTGTTCAATATTTTAATAGTTATTCAATATTTTTTTAAATACTTGTTCAATATTCATTCAACATTTTTCAAATATTTGCTGAACATTTTTAATATTTATTCTACATTTTCAAATACTTTTTAAACATTTTTTAAATACTCATTCAACATTTTTAATACTTATTCTACATTTTCAAATAGTTGTTAAATATTTTTTAATACTTATTTATCATTTTTCAAATACTGGTTTAATGTTTTTCAAATATATGTTCAATATTTTTTAATACTTGTTCCACTTTTTCAAATACCTGTTCAACATTTTTTAAAATATATTTTGAAGAGTGCTTTTTGTAGAATATTTTAAATTATAAAGAAAAATAAAAAATAAAGCAAAAAAACAAGAACAGAAAACTTAAAAAAAACAAAAAAAATAGGTCTTTGCCTCCCGCGCGGCTGGGCCGGCCCATCTGGTCTCCCCCTGACGCGAGGCGTCCCCATGTGCTCGCTTAGAGCATCACCAACAGACGCGCGGTTGCGCGGTGCGCTAATTTTTTTTTGCAGCGCCGAAATAGCATTTTAACACGCTGGGCTAGTGTTTTTCTTTACCAGAAGCGCAAAAACACGGCACCCAATCCGGCGGCCCCACCTGCAGCAGCCAAGATTTTGTAGCGCGCGCGAGCGGGCGCACCAAATAAGCAGCGCGCAATGCCGTTTTTTCCCACGCGCTAAACCTACCTTGCCGCGCGCGGGATTTTAGCGCGTCTGCTGAAGCGTCAGTTTCGATCGCGCGCGCGTGCTACTTCTTGAGCTTGCGTTGATGTTTCTCTTGAAGAGGAAAGGGTAATGCTGTAAAGTAGATATAAGTATTTCCCTGAGTTAAGAACCAAGGTATCAATCCAGTAGGAGGCACAAGCAACTTCCCAATAGATGCATCTGCACAAACTAACAAATACTTGCACACAATACGAAAAAAGGGGTTGTCAATTCCTTCACGGTCACTAGCAAAAGTGAGATCTGATAGAGATAGATATAAAAGATAAATAAAATGTAAAATAAAGTAAATATATATAAATTGCAGCAAGATATTTTTGGGATTTTGGTTTTATAGATCTGAAAATATATAATGAGAAATAGACCCGGGGCCGTAGTTTTCACTAAAGGCTTCTCCCTTGAAAGAACACATATGGTGGGTGAACAAATTACTGTTGAGCAATTGATAGAAAAAACGCAAAGTTATGACGATATCTAAGGCAATGATCATGAATATAGACATCACGTCCGTGACAAGTAGACCGACTCCTGTCTGCATCTACTACTATTACTCCACACATCGACCGCTTCCAGCATTCATCTAGTGTATTAAGTTAACAAGAACGGAGTAACGCCTTAAGCAAGATGACATGATGTAGAGGGATAGATCCAATCAATATGGTAAAAATCTCATCTTTTTATACTTAATGACAACAATACAAAGATGTGTCTCGCTACCCCTACTGTCACTGGGTGAGGACACCGCAAGATTGAACCCATCACAAAGCATCTCTCCCATTGCAAGAAAAACCAATCTAGTTGGCCATACCAAATCGATAGATCGGAGAAAAATACAAAGCTATCTTAATCATGCATAAAAGAGTTTAGAGAAGACTCAAATATTATTCATAGATAATCTGATCATAAATCCACAATTCATCGGATCTCAACAAACGCACCGCAAAAGAATATTACATCGAATAGATCTCCAAGAACATCAAGGAGAACATTGTATTGAAAATCAAAGTGAGAGAAGAAGTCATCTAGCTACTAGTTATAGACCCGTAGGTCTGTGGTAAACTACTCACACATCATCGGAAGGCGGCAAGGTTGGTGTAGAGGCCCTCCGTGATCGAATCCCCCTCCGGCAGAGTGCCGAAAAAGGCCCCAAGATGGGATCTCACGAGAACAGAAGCTTGCGGCGGCGGAAAAGTATTTTTGATGTGTCCTCTGACGTAAGAGGAATATTTGGATATTTATAGAGCAGAGATTAGGGTTAGGAGAGTTGCGAGGGGCCCACAAGCCTAGGGGGCGCCCCCCGGGGCGCGCCCCTAGGGCTTGTGGTCCCCTCATGGGTCTTCTGGCCTCTTCCCAAAGCTTCGTGGTTGTCTTCTGGTCCAACAAAAATTCTCAAAAAGTTTCGTTCCGTTTGGACTCTGTTTCGTATTGATTTGGTATAAAAGACAAAAACAAGGAAAAAAACAGTAACTAACACTGGACACTAGGTTAATAGGTTAGTCAAAAAAGATATAAAATAGCATATTAATGCATATAAAACAACCAAGCTGAATAATATAATAGCATGGAACAATAAAAAAATATAGATACGTTGGAGACGTATCAGCGCGTAATATAGTCGTTTTTTTTCAGCGCGCGGCTAATCTAGAGCTTCTCTTGGAGATGCTCTTAAAGCGAGAAATAGGGGTGCCCACTGCGTTCTGCACGCTGGGAAAAGATGCAGCGCACCTATTTGGGCCAGCCCATGTCAGGGTGGTCTGTTTTTTAAATTTCTTTTTTTATTTTTTTTCTAATTTAAATAATTAGAGACTTAAAAAAAGTTTCACTAATTTTAGAAAAGAGAATTTCTAAATAAAATGTTTAATAAATCATAAAATGTAAGTGGATTCCAAAAATGTTCGTGATTTTGTAAAAAAATGTTTCTTATTCAAAAAAAATTTGAAAATTGAAAAAAATTGTTTGAGAAATTAAAAAAATATTCATGATCTTTTAAAAGTTCATTTATTAATAAAATTTAATGAAATTGAACAAAATTCCACTAATTAAAGAAATGTTCATGAATGAAAAAATATCCTGAAAATTCAAAAACTATTGTTGACTTACAAAGTAGTTTATTCATTCATAAAATGTTCGCTGATTCAAAAAATGATCATGCATTTCAAAAAATATTCGTTAAATCATAAAAATGTTCGTGTATTTCAAAAATTGTTCCAGCAATTACCAAAACAATGTTCGTCCATTTTAGAAATGTTCGCCGATTCTAGATTTTTTTAAAAAAAATGTTCACAATTTTAAAAAAAATATTTCCAAGTAGTATAAAATGTTCATGAATTCAAAAAATGTTCTTGATTTTAGGAAATGTTTGAAAATTTGTAAAAGTGTTCATGAATTTGACAAATGTTCACTATTTCAAATATGTTCATGAGTTTAAAAAAAATGTTCATGATTTCACGAAATTGAAAGTGATAGTGTGTCTCTGTGATGCAGCAAAATGTGATCATGACCTTTGGAGATTTTTTTTTCTCCCGTTGCAATGCACGGCCCCATTTGCTAATACTAAGTTTTATATATGTACTACTTTATTAATAGTTGGCCCACCTTACAATCCCACAAAGTGTCAATAAGAGCCGGGTATAGCACGAGCCCCAAGACAATATATGAGATTGTAAGATGGGTCAACCACTAATAAAGTAGTACTCCCACTATACATGTCGGCTATTATCTTGACTTTAGATAACATGTCAACTTATAGCCTATTATTGGCTCTATTATTAACCATGAGGGATTATCAAATTGCCCCAAATTTTCAAATATTCAGACCGAAGCGGTTCAAACATCTTTTGTCATCTCACGACGGTACTAAAAATACTCGAATTGGTTAGGACGTTCGAAATTCCTCAAACCGGCATCAAACAGAGGGAAGGTTTGCGGATGTCCGCCTCGTTGCACTCTGACACTGTAGGCCCACCCTAAACCCTCGCTGAGGCGGCCGTTCCAGAACCCTCCGCCCCCATTCATGCGGTTCATGCAGAAGCGACCAGACGAACGCCTACCCGCATTTATTGGTCAGAGTGGACTCAGTGGTTGACCGGTGCAGCATTCACACCAACGCGGCGATCGAGAAGCCTACTCTGGCCGTTTCCCGCATTGAAGTGGCTCCAATCAGGCCGCCCTGACTATGTAAGTTGGCTGCCTGTGGATGCAAGCCCTTCACCACCACAACGCCACTTCTCCTCTTCGATCCGTTCCTCTCTCAAATCTGCATGCCTCAAGCACCGGCCACCCCAACACGCATATCTGATGCCTTAAAGTGGTTCTTTGCGTGTCCCATCGGATTTAGAGGAGCTCCGGATCGTGGCGTCGTCGCCCACGGTCACTGGGCTCCTCGGCGCCCATGAATTCTTCAAATGTCAAGCCAAAGCCAATTTCCTTGGACTACGAGGAGCATAAGCCGCCCCTCCTCGCCAAGGCCACCACAATGGACAATGAGTACCCACGGTAGATCGAGATGGTGATGGCGATCATTGACCACAATCCGAGACCACTGTCCCCTGGGCCCCACCGCGGTGTCCAAATCGCAGGCCGTGTGAAGGAAGATCCAACAACTTTGTCGGGCAGCTACGGCGTCCAGATCGGATGCCACGGCAAGGAGCAGGCGCAACCGTCCCCACCAGTGGGGCAGCTCATGGTGTCCGGTTGCCATCAGGAAAATACTTACCCTTAGAATGGTAGCACATAAGGAATCGGGGTTCTCGAGAAGTCGCCAAGCCTATTTAGCCAGCATTGCCAGATTAAAACAATGAATATCATGAAAACACGTGTGTGCTTGATTCTTTGGGACACACATTTTCCGACACTCCATCCGATCCAACCTTCTCTGGTTATCCTCGTCTCCCCACCAAAAAATACGCCATGGCATCAATAATTCCATTGCATATTTTTAGGAATTCGAAAGGCCGGCATTGCATAAGTGGGAATGGCTTGAACAACAGACTTGAGAATAATTTACTTTCCTCTAGTAGATAATAATTTTTTCCTTCCAACCACTGATTTTCATGATAATACGATCTATCAAATACTTAAAGCAATCAGTTTTGTCAAATCCTACATTAGCTAGCAAACCTAAATATCTGCCATTGAGAGCCTCTGTCATGATATTCAGAGTGTTTTTTTTTGCTTTTCTCTAGTCTCCACACTCGTATTAGGACTTAAAAAGATGCTCGATTTATCAACACTCACCATCTGCTCCGAGGCTCCACAGTACAAGTCTAGAGCCGACTTCAAAGCCTCAGCATGGTGCATATTAGCTTTCATAAGGATCAGCCAGTCATCAGCAATGAGAAGATTGGTGATGCGCGGGGCATCTCTTCAGATCTTCACTACCAAAATATTTCCATTTTCCTCTGCATGCGTCAATAGAGCAGTTAGAACCTCCGTACATAACAAGAAAAGATAAGGAGATAAAGGATCTCCCTGCCTTAACCCTCTTGTAGGCTTAAATTTTTCACTTTCCTCCGCATTAAGCAAATCCGATATTCAATAGTGGAAACACACTGCGTAATAAAATTAACCCAATTCTCACAGAAGACTAGTTTTAGCATAATCTCCTTCAGAAAAGGCCACTCAACCTGGTTATAAGCTTTGTGCATATCAAGTTTTATAGCACATAGACCCTCTTTGCATTCTATCTTATTTTAAATTGTATGGAAACACTCGTAAGCCAATAAAACATTGTCTGTAATAAACCTTTCGGGAACCAAAGCACTCTGAGTCAGGACTAATAATATCAGGTAGAAAAGCCTTCAAACGAGATGACACCATTTTTGCAATTATTTTATACACCACATTACAAAAGCTGATCGGCCTAAATTGGGTTACCTTTTTCGAGGAATTAACCTTTGGGATCATCACAATCCTTGTGCCATTCCAACGAGAAGGGATATTACAAGTTTAACGCTTGCAAGACCCCCTCAATCAAATAGTCCCCTAACATGGACCAAAAAGTTTTACAGAAAATAGTGTGAAGCCCATCTGGTCCCAGGGCTTTTAAATCACCAATATCAAACAAAGTCTTACGAACATCTTGAGCGGTACAAGAAGCAAGAAGGGCATTGTTCATCTACATGGACACTCTTGCGCGAACAAGGGATAAAACCTGCTGGTTAGGTTGCAAAACTTCTGAGGTGAAAATATTAGAAAAATATTATGTGATATGATCCTTCAACTCCATAGCTTGCCGCCAAACCCCTGAATCATCAAGAAGTTTCTTAATACTATTCTTTTATCCTGGCCATGGCCGCGTTATGGAAAAGGATGTATTACGATCCTCATGCATCAACCAATTTGCTCGACCTCTTTGTAACAAAAAAAAAGTTCTTTTGCCGAGAGTGAGACTCGGCATTCAAAGGGCCACGCTCCAGCTTCTCTAATTCTTTCTTTAATTTTTATTCTACATTTCAGTCTCTTCAGAGTTTCACGATCCCAAGAATACAAATCGGCATGCCCCACTCGGGTCCGCTCTGCGAGGGACGGACCAACACCCGCCATATTGGCCTTTTTCAAGACGATTTGACAATTTCAACAACGGTCTCTTCTTTCAGCCACCCGACTTCAAATTGTTTCACACGGCTCTTCGAATGACTAAACATATTATCACCGAAATAATCCATATCCAGAACCAACGGGCGATGGTCAGAGTGTACGTGTTCCTCGTTAATAAATGCATTCCGAAGAAATTTATGTGCCCACTCCATATTGCAAACTGCCCGGTCAAGTCGTTCCCTGATTTCACCTCTTCTCAAGGTAAAAGGATCGCCAGGGAAACCCAAATCGTCCAAACCACGCTCTATGAGACAATCACGGAACTCCATCATTGCATTAGGTCTCGCATTACCACCCACCTTTTCCAAAGAGTATAAAATTTCATTAAAATCTCCTAAGACAATCCAAGGACGAGTGCCCTTATTATGAAAATTACGAATATCACCCCAAGACAAGTGCGATCACTCCAATTTGGATTACCATAAAAACCCGTGAAGCGTCATTGTACAACATCCTCACATAGTAGTTCAACTCAACTTTATTCACTTTATGTCTATGCACCGCGGCAGTTTTTCAGCAGAATTTTTTCCAGCAAATGTTACATTTGTTTGCAGGCTAGATTTCTCCTTTGTTCCTCAAGCAATCCACCGTGTCCCTGACAGTTTTGTCGAATGGGGTGAAACGAACACCCAGATCGATCAATTTCTTGGACGGAGCCTTTGACCTCACCACCCAGCCCTGTTTGTCCTCCTGGATCCTGAAGTGAAAAGAAGAGATCAGCAAGATTAGAACACTGCATCTGATGTTGCCAGTCAGCAGATGTATCACCTGTGAACAGGGAATTCGGGGTAAAGGTTAGCAAGTTCATCGTGGAAATCGACGAGGCGTACAGCGGACTCCATGCACAGGTGGCGTCCCTGCGCCGACGGATTCTCATAGAGCACCACCAGAGATTGTGCCACATCTCTGACGTCAACGCAGCCAACGAAGAAGGGTTCCATGTCGAGCTTCTGGCCTGGGTAATGGTGTTTGCAGTTTTCACTTTTAGAAACTCAAAATAAAGCTTCTCTGCGTTGCAACTCGGCAGCAGAAGGCAAAGTGCAGGAATTGCTACAGAGCTGCAAGACTCTGTATGTCGTAGTAATCGACTGACCTCCCAGAAGCAGCATCAGCAGACGGAGACTAGCAGTAGCTGCCGGGGTCAACGTCGGGCCCAGCACCAGCCCCGGATTCAGCACAACCAGCTGCAGTCCTTCCTCTCCGGCGAAGTCCCACGCCGCCTTCTCCGCCAGCGTTTTGGAGACGTTGTACCAAAGCTGCAGTTCAAACAGAGGAAGTGAGCATGAGTGCTTAACTAGTTAACTCTAGAAGTACAGTATCTAAAATGGGTCATGCAAGCGTTGACATGATGCACCGTACCTCAAGTTTCTTGAGGATCTCAACGTCGGCCCAGCAGTCGTCGTCTATGACCTTGCCGGCAGGCCAGTCGGCGGTCGTCGGACACATGGCCGTCTGCGAAGACACCATCACGACACGCTTGACGCCGCTGTCTTTGGCGGCGCGGAGGACGTTGAGCGCGCCGTTGACCGCCGGCAGCAGCAGCTCGTTCTGCGTCAATCGATCAGAGAACCAGTTAGCTTGCGTATATTATTCAGGCAGTGCAGTGGAGCTCTGAAGTGTGAAATATGCCGCGGTAATGGAGTTATTATGGACAGAGAAGTTGCCTCGGGGTCTTGTGCGGGCTGCAGTATCACGGGGGAGGCCAGGTGGAAGACGCCGTGGGCGCCCTCGACCGCCGGCCTGATGGAGGCGGGGTCGACGAGGTCCATCTGGAACAGCCGGAGGCGCGTGTCCGCGCCATCCAGAGCCTGCAAGTGCTTCGTCTCGCCCTCGTCCTCTGCAAAATCAGACCGATCAAACAATCTTGCGTCGACTTGATTCAGTTACGGAGAGAGAGAGAGAGAGAGAGAGAGAGAGAGAGAGAGGGAGAGAGGAGGAGGATAGCTTGATACGTACGGAGGTTCTGGACGGTGGCATGGACGGTGTAGCCGCGGTCGAGGAGGAGACGGACGAGCCAGGAGCCAATGAAGCCGCTGCCGCCGGTCACGCAGACGAGCTCGCCGCGAGCATCTCCGCCGGCCAACGCCATCTCGCCGGTGCTCGGTCCGCTCCGCCCGTCTGCCGCTCACCTGCTGGACACAAACAAACGGTCAACTCGGCACTCCCTGGCTCCTTGTGAAGTGTACTTACTTCCTCATCAACCTTAAAGGAAGCAGAGCGGCTTGGGGCGTTGAAGCGACGAGAGGGGAGGCGTGCTGTCAGCCCGTGACGCGGCTGCAACCGATGTGTCGATTTGGACGCCAGAGAACACGATCGCATGCTGAAATTTATCTGCATTATTATCCCGGGGAAGAATCCACAACTACCCGGGTCGATGACCGCCATTATTTCAGGTCGCTGTTGATCGTGTACGCCGTAAGGACAACACTGGCCCAGTTTGGCCACCAGCCCAGTAGATTGCAGCCATGTAGTATGCTGCAAGGACGGCACTAGATAGAGGAAAAAAAAAATTGACCCGTGGACGAAAAGAATTCACAAAGTGAACTGTTGATGAAAAAATTTCATCCGGCTGACCCTTTTGTGTAGCGCCCGACAATTAGGCGTCACACTATACTATGCAGCGCCTGCTGACAGGCGTTACATGTCTGGCCAGCGTCAAACCACGGAATACCTAAAAATTGCTAAGTCAGTGTGCACCGCCTGCGAGCTAGGCGCTACAGTATACAGTGTAGCGCCTAGAGCCTAGGCGCTGCACTAGTGTCTAGCGCACTGTGTGAGAATAACAGACTATACAGTGCAGCAGTCGCTACGATCGGTTTCACAGGAAGTAAAACTTTTTAAATCAAGGCAGGTGAGAGAAAATATATTAAACACTGGATCCCACAGTTGGAATACGAGGGAAGAGTATAGTAGTAGTATGGAAGGGCACGCCCAGGCCCAGCGGATGGAATCACCGGGGAGTGATTTTTGTGATGTTGCACACACACGTGGTGACTCCTTCGCCACTGTCCGAACGGCGCCAGCGTGTGAAGCAATCGCGTGCTCCGACGCGCGTCTGCGAAGGAAGAAATCCGTTTTTCACTAATGCAGCGCCTAGCCACTAGGCGCTACACTATACAGTGCAGCGCCTAGCTATTAGGCGTTGCACACTGACTTAGCAATTTTTAGGCATTTCGTGGTTCGACGCTGGTCAGACGTGTAACGCCTGTCAGTCAGACGCTGCACAGTGTAGTGTGACGCCTAACTGTCGGGCGCTACACAAAAGGGTCAGCCGGATGCAATTTTTTCGTCAACAGTTCAACAGTTCACTTTGTGAATTCTTTTCGTCTACAGGTCAAATTTGTTGTTTTTGCCCTAGATAGAGCGTCAGATTCCCTCTTATGCACACCCGGACGGGAGGCCACTAGGACATGATAGACATGTGACATGACCGCACCACGAAGCTTCAGAGTCCTGCGGGAAAGAGGCAGGAGTACGACCCGGAGAAATGCGTCACACATGATTGGTGGTGTTTTCCGCCCGCAGGAACGGTGGTGTCCACTCAAAAAAAAAGGAACGGTGGTGTAACAGTGGTGGAGGCAGGATCTCTACTCCTAAAGGAGGAGTCTGCGGTTGTGATGGTCAGTTTGGTCGTCGTTCGTTCACCTCCCTCCCCTCGATCGATCCCGTCGCCAGCCCCACCACCGATTTTTCGTTTTTTAGGGGTACCGATTTTTCGTAAGTGAGACCACTTCCTAGCAGGTTTATTTTCACCCGATCAATCAATTTTTTGCGCCGAACCGTAGACGGGCGTTGGCCCAATAGCCCACCCACGCTTAGCATCCACCGCTCTCTCTCTCTCGACCACGCGATGCCATATAGGGTTAGGGCTCCATGCCGCCGCCCATGATCGGATCACCGGCCGCCGTAGACGTTGCCTCCTACTGCCTGCCTCCCCACCGGCACCCGACCCCATTGCCAGCGTCTTGTTCTCCCGACGTCGACGCCCTAACCCTGGGGTGTTTGTGTTTTGAACGCCCACCGTCGGGCCGCTTTGGCAGTGATGGGAGGAACCGTCAGGTCATGGTGCTCGGGGGAGCAGCAACGGTTAGGGTGAAGGAATAGCATGTCCATTGCTTGTAAACTAGATCGGGATCGCGCCTTGGCGCGAGGGTGCCGGTCCTAACGTTTTGGTCAAGTAGGCAATGCTAAGTCATTAGTTCATACAGGATAACAATACAATGAAGAAACATTCAATTGTGATAGGAGTGAGACATAGTGGTGCTCAATATCGGCAATGAGTCTATAAGACACAATCAATTTTCCTGCCCTTCTTTGATTTTCTCTCTATCTCCACATATATCTATAGTGGATGCTCAACAATGAGATTCTGAAAGCCAAGAAGTGTTGCAGAAGTAACAATAAAAAGTAGCCATTCTTCTCACTTTTCCCGACACTTCTCAATGTTTGATAAGCTCAATACATGTCTCTTCATATCTTGTCCATTCACCCAGCAAATATTAAAGAAGAAAAAGAAGGTGAGGTATGTGCATAACTCAAAACAAAAAACAGTAACAGTAATTGTAGACATGGCCAAGAATGCTTAACTTCTAATGGCATATTGTCTAATCCATAAACAAATTAACTTCTACCACATAATCTAAAGTTAATCCTTTAGCCATGTGAAGTCAGATAGAAGCAGCCCTATATCCTAAACGTGCCAGTGTGTTTATTTTTTATTTCTCATATGACAACGCCATTGCCTAAAGTACGTTGCATTCTTAGCATGGCATAAGCAAGGCTACAGTTTAAAAAATCCGGATATCATTGAGAGTGCGTAATTGCTCAAGTACATTGCATCGTCGATGAACAGGAGGACAAAGCTCTGAGATCCTTGAGAGACGCATTGTGAAAATCCTCTTCACCGAAGTTATCATCAGCAGAAGCAACATTAAGTTCTGAGGGTGAAGGAGAGGCAACTTTTTCATAATCAATTATCTCAGTCTTGACAGACTTTAAAGTGGTGAAATCCATTTCATAACCGTCATTGTACATATCACTTGTTACACGAGTCCTCTTGAATTTCGCAGGCCTTCTGAAACTTGAATCTATCCTGCGAACCACACAAGATATTGTGGCTAAATGACAGTCCCTTATTTGTAGCAAAATCTATTCAGGGAAGTAATAACAGGATCCCTGTAGACATAAAAAAACAGGTGTTATAATCAAGTAAATGGTGCAGATAAGCATCAATATCTTCATTAGTCATCTTTCAAAGACACACCATATTATGATATTCATGAAAGCGTCTTTTATAACTAAAGACAATGTTTGAGGACATTGCAATTAGCTCATGCATTCTTCATAATATAGAAGAAGAAAAAAAGAGCTTAACACAGGATTTAAAAACAGAGCTTAAAAGCAAAATCTTGTAATAAACAACTCTGGTTCCAGTAGGGGAGATGGATGAAGAACATTGAATAGACAATTTGTATAGATATGAACAAAAATTGCAGCCTTTTACAAAGAAAAACCACACCCCTGTAGTCGTAAAGAGGGAAAGCCCTCAAATTTGTTATCAATCTTCAACTACAGAACAACCAATAATCACGAATCCCTGAACAAAACCTAGATCTGAGCTAAGAACTGCAACTCCAGCGCCTGTTGTCAGTCTATAACCCACCCACCGGCCTAGAATGCTAGCTCGCAAAAATTACAACAGTCCTAGCCATGGCATATTCAACACAACCCATCCCGCAAAAAAAAGGATTCAACACAAACCACACAGATCTACTACGGTTCATTTCATCAGCTTGAGATGCGAAAAAATAAACACAGATATAGACCCTATAGGTACCTGCCTGAAGGCCCCATAGCCCCAGGTAAACCGAGGAAAAAGCCGCGGGACGGTCCGTGTCGAATTCAAGGAGGGCGGCCGCCCGCTCCGTCCGGGGAGGCGCCGGCCTTGAGGAGGGAGGGACTGAAGAAGGATGGAGGGAGCGGCGGCGGCGAGCAGAGATCTCGGCGTCGGAACAGGAATCCTACTCTGCTTCTCGACTCCAGATATTGCTGTGCTCGACGGCGGACTTCCTGCTGCCGGCCACTTCGCCGGCCAGGCGGCACTGCTTCTCCGTGCATTCAGGAGCAACTCGGTCGCCGCGTTGAGGCTGCTACACTCCTCCATCACCACCAAAAATCACCATTGTCACGCTCGCAATAACACCATATCAGATCGGAAACCATAGCCCAGAGGGAACGAAACTCCTGCATACCCAAAAATCAACATCGTCACACTCCTGCATCACCACCAAAAATGCTAGTGTTGCTCTTTTTACCAAAAATAAAAATGTTCATAAGATGGGATTCAAAATTTGGGTATGGTTTTGAAGCCTCCTAGTTTAAACACAGTGGAGAAAATGTTTGCTTTCGAACTTGGTGGCATTCCTACACGACCAATGTGCCTCACTATAGAAACGACGAGTGTAGAATTTTGTCATTGACATTAGCAGTTAAAAGAAAAGGATCAAATCCAGATACAAAATCCCATAATTTTCGAACAAAGAATTGAGCAAATCAGCACAAACCAAGCAGATCTGCTTGCAAAAGTTCCGCTCCTTGTCATGCACCAAATACTAACATGATCCCCGCTTGAATATAAATTTAGTTCTAGTACTGTCACTCCTATTTGTAAATACCATGGATTTACTGACAGTTCTAAGCTTCTAATTATTATTAACAAAGCTACCACCTAATTATCAGTTTGGACAAAGCTGCACCATAAATATATATCAAACAAATACTCCTACTCCTAATCTGTCACAGAACCTATTATTAAAGCTGAGGTGTGTATACCAAAGATAAAAAAATTGTAACATAAAAGGATTAGGCTCCTTTTCACACATCAGTTTGGCCATATTAACCAGTCTTACTGTAAAGATCATAGATATTGCAAAGCTAATCTAACATGGGATCACGAGACCAAACCTGGTGCCAGACGGCGGGAGGATGCCAGCGTCCACCTGGCGAATCCCGCTATGAATCTTCTGCATTAGTGGCTTGACCCCCAACAACGACGCTTCTGTTAAGCCGCAGCAAAACACAACCAATGTTAAATCTCTGAATAGCGAAGCTCAAAAAGAGCGCGTTGCAATTACATGCAAACAACAAAGAGATGGAGCTAGTATCAATTTCAGGAATATTTCTGCAAAAATGTGCAGTCATGCACAACATTTTCAATTCTAAGATGCACTAGTAGAAAACAGGGCATCAATCCCGGTTCTAGAGGGCCTTTAGTCCCGGTAGGGTCGGGACTAAAGCCCAAAACCTTTGGTCCCGGTTCGCTTACGAACCGGGACAGAAGGGGCTCCACGTGGCCGCTGCGGGGCGCCCAGGCAGGAGGACCTTTAGTCCCGGTTGGTAACACCAACCGGGACCAAAAGGCTGCCACGCGTCAGTAGCTCGCAGGCGCTGGGGTTTTTGTTTTTTTTTTGAAAGGGGGGGGGGTTTATTAGGGGTTTTGGATGGTTTAATTAGGGCTTTCATATTGTGTTAGCTATAGCTACTACATATAGAGAGAAGTGACCTCCCTTTCTCCGTGCTTGGTCGACGCTAGCTACTACATATAGAGAGAACTCGACGCTACTAAGCAAATGAAGGAACCATTAATTACACAAGATCGTCATGAACATATACAGAGAGAAGTGACCTCTCTTTCTCCGAGATTGGTCGAACAACAATTTTTCGTATTTCTATCCGACGCTACTACATATATACAATATAACATATCTTACGATCCCTGACATCATCTAACGATAGTCAGCTTCAATTTCCACATGGTATTCTCCGTCTTTATGTATGACGTGGTCAAGAAAGAATCCCGCCAATTCCTCTTGAATTGCTCGTATGCGATCATGTGGTAGGAGTTCATCCCGCATCTGCCACATTTAATTTAAAGAAGGGGATCAATATATATATATATATATATATATATATATATATATGAATGAAACTCAACACAATTGATGGTAATAAAATAAAATTATGAATATTATTGCTTACGTACTTCATATTGTTTGTCAGAGTAGCCCCGCTGAGAGGTCACGCTGTGGATGAACTCGCAAACATAGTATCCACATAAATTATTCCCGCCTTCCTGCCACAATCACTTTACGAGAATAGAGTTCAATCAAACTGATAATCAAGCATGATAAATGGTATTGATGAAACTAGAATCAATGGGAGATGCGCGAAACTAGCTAGTAGTACTTACTTTCGGGTGTGTAAATCGCAGCTCCCTCGGCAGTCCCGGAACGATTCCGGTGAACTCTTTCCAAACCCTGCCAGACAAAGAAAATAATTACTTGATATCCGGAAATGAACAAAGTTGCCGATATGATATGGTGCGCACCAATAAGCGATAATGATCGATTGAACTTACTTCTGGAGCATTGCAGTCATGTCCGCATACATATTGGGATCTTTTCGTCTCGAGTCTAAGACAGTTACTACTCCCCGGTCAAGCTTAATCTCTAGCAGAATAAAGTGGAAGCTGCGCACGCATGCATAACTCATCAATTACATTACTATAACCTCGAGTAAGCGACACCGAATATGCACAAGACAGTAACACTCACTTGAAATTGTAAGGAAAGAGTATTTTCCCTTTGTTTTGATTTCGAAGCAATGATTGTAGCAAGTTGTCATCGGTATCTTCGACTCTGTTTTTAACCGACAATTCATTTATGGTATTTGGGTTAATGAACCCAATGTCATAGATTTGTGCTTTTTTGCATTCGACGATCTTCAGTCTGCATAATATAGTGAGGATAATTATATATACATGCAATGAAAGAGCTGAGCTATAGAGACTTAATTACAGAAGTAATACTTACAGACAATAGCAAGTCATGAGTTGTTTGTCAAGGGCGTCTTGATTGAATAACTGGAATAGCTCCAGAAATTCAACAGGCATCACCTCAGTTCCAACGAGGTCGTGCTCCTCTTTAATTGCCAGCATCAAACTATTCTTCCCAGACTTCCTGCAGGTATCCATGTACCATTCATGCAATCTTCGCATTATCGTTGTTAGAGGAGGATGATCAGGTTTGACGAGAGGCTTCCCGTACTAGTATCTAAAGATATCTACTACCTCTAACATTTCAAACTGTACATCATCGGCCAGGTAATCAGCAGGATTGATACCGGGCACTAGGCCCGGATGATTAGCGACGATATCGCTAGACACCTTGAGCGGGTGGCACGATTGCTTCGCCTGTTCCCCGAGCTGGGGAATTGTTTTCCCACTTCTTCGTTTTGCTTCTCTTGCAGCACTGCAAGTACTTCCCGACCGCTCTGCTTCCTTATATGTCCTTTCAATAATGCGCTCATAGTTGGATTGCGGCGAAGACGATGGTGGTCGCTTAAGGGCACGCAGAGTGCGCTTCACTTTCACCTGATCTATTGTTTCCTTAGGAGGTGGAGGTTTCCGTGCAAAATGGGCCTCCACTTCAGCAGCACTGATTTCCGCGGTTTCCTCGTCGGTCCTCTCATATGGTAACTTTTCCAGAGGCTTGAGGCTTGGACCGTATTTGAAAATCTTCTCGCCTCTTGTACTGCTAGCCGCCGGAGCGGCGCCGTCTCTCTTCTGCCGTTGCTGACGCGGCGGAGTCCGCTGACACGCCGGAGGAGGCGGAGTGCCCTCACGCGCTGAAGGAGGCGGAGGAGGAGGCGGAGTGCCTTGATCACTTGCCGGAGGAGGAGGCGGAGTGCCCTGACTCGCCGGAGGAGGAGGCGTCCAGTTTGGAAGCTTGATGTACTCCTTCCTCCATAGACATGTACTCCTCAAAGCATAAACTAGATGATTCTCCCCTTCACCTGTAGGGTGGTCAAGCTCTAGCTCCTGAAATCCCTCCATTATTTCATCCACCGTCACAACAGCATAGCCATGTGGAATCGGGCCGCAGTGAAAAGTTTCGTCAGCTTGAGGAGGTGCAACAGAGCTGACAGCCGCCTTCAAAGTGAGGTTCTGCCATTTCGTCATTAGCTCGCAATGTTGAGCCTCCGTGATAGTATCCACGAGATGGCGAGGAGCCGTGAAATCAGGCTGAACGAGCTCCATGGAAGCCACGCTGCTTCTCCGCTGAGATGGTGGGGTAGCTTCTAGGGCAGCGTCGAAGGAAGGATCTTCGTGCCGCTGAGATGGTTGGCCGGCAGCTGCAAGTTCCTCTAGCTTTGCTATTCTTCCATTGAGCTTCTCCATTTCACTCACTTCCGCTTTCCTCTTTTCTCTCTCGGCTTCTGTAACCACCACTGCCGGGAAACCCAACCACCCACGGAACGGAGCCTGGTGTGCCTCGTGTTCGTCCAGGGTGCTCAGGATTCCCGAGGGCCTCAGTCAGCTCGTCCTTCTCTCTGTCAGGAATTAACGTCCCTTCCTGCGCTGCACTGATATATTGCTGAAGCTTCTTGAAGGGTATTGCAAGTTGCTCGTCCGTCCAATGACACTCCCCTGTTTCTGGGTCCAAAATTCCCCCAACCCCAAAGAACCAGGTCCTACACTGATCTGGCCAGTTCAATGTCGCTGGTTGGACCCCTTTAGCAAGCAGGTCTTGCTCAGCTTTGTCCCACAACGGCCGGGCTTTGTAGTAGCCACCTGACCCCGTGTGATGGTGATACTTCTTCTTTGCAGCATTTTTCTTGTTTGTCTCTGACCTTTTCTTACCCTTATCCGATTTCTTGTAGGCCACAAATGCGGGCCAGTGATCTCTTATCTTCTCATATCGGCCGGTGAATTCTGGAGTCTTCCCTTTGTCGACAAACTTTGTGTTCAACTCTTTCTTCCAGTTCCTGAATAGATCTTCCATCTTCTTAAAAGCAAACGCCTTGACCTTTGGCTCTATAACTGGGTTATTCGGATCCTCCTCAGGCGGTAGGCTGAAATTTGCCATCAGCAAGGTCCAAAGACCACCTTTCAGTCTATCCTGGACATATGAAACTTCAGGGTCGTCCTTACTCTTATTCCATTACTGGACGCTGATCGGGACATTGTCCCTAAAAATAGCTCCGCACTGATGTACAAATGCGTCCTTGGTCCGCTTGGGTTCAATCGGTTGGCCATCGTCCGCGATTGCTGTGATCATGAACCTTTCATCCTGGCGCAACCTTTTCTTCGGGCCTCATCTCCTTACGGAAGTTTGGCTCGATCTGGAGGGCTATAAAAGAAGAAAGAAGCGTTAATATATGTACATACCAAAACAATTAATGCATCAAGTCAGCACAGGCTTAATTAATATATATACCTCGCCGGACTTTGCAACAGCTCCCTCCTCCGTTCGGTCACTGGAGCCGTCATCATGGTCTTCTTCCTCCTCCATTCGGTCACCGGAGCCGTCATGATCTCCTTCCTCCTCCATTGTTGGATTACCGGAGCCGTCATCCTCTCCTTCCTGACCATCGGTGTCATTGAGAAATGACAAGGGATCACCTCCGTCGCGGATTATAGCCCCCAACAACTCTTCTTGTTCTAAGTCTTTGTCCATAGTTTCTGCAAATATTACAACATGGCAATATACAAACATGAGAGATGGATATATTAGTGGCAAACATAGACCTAGCTAATATCACAACAAGGAATCATATGCATATATGAGCAATGGATTAGTTGCGGACCGCCTCTCTCATGCATGTCCGACGTCCCCCCTCATGTCGAAGTTATCGGGTAGGGGCGGGAGGGGGTAGGAGATCGACAACGCTCTTTCTTCTAGGGTTTGGGTGGCCTCGAGAGTTGGTCGGGCGAGCGGACCGGGAGTAAATTTTGAATGTATGAGTCTTTTAACTCATTTTGAATATATGAACATTTTAACTTAGTAACTTGATAAATTTTGAATATATGTTGAATTCCCGAGAGAGTTAGGGGTGTTCTAACGCGACACTACATGATATATAGGTGAAGGGGGATAACATCCGGGAATGTTCGGACAGATGAACCAGAGGGGGACTCCTCCCCCCTCATGTCTGATGAGTTTTTACTCCCTCTCTCCCATGAAACATTCATCGAACAAACTTAATATGAGTTTTAACAGAAAACATTCATCGAACAAAATTACAACAGAAAAAATTGACCAAGTTTTCATATATCATCATATCATCATCATCATTATCTACTACAAAAAAAATTGACCAAGTTTTCATATATATATCATCATCATCTACTACAAAAAAAATTGACCAAGTTTTTATATATCATCATCATCATCATCTACTACAAAAAAAATTGACCAAGTTTTCATATATATATCATCATATCATCATCATCATCTACTACAAAAAAATTGACCAAGTTTTCATATATCATCATATCATCATCATCATCTACTACAAAAAAAAATTGACCAAGTTTTCATATATATATCATCATATCATCATCATCATCATCATCTACTACAAAAAAATTGACCAAGTTTTCATATATCATCATATATCATCATCATCTCAATCATCACTACTACAAAAAAAAATTGACCAAGTTTTCATATATATACTACAGAAAAAATTATCTAACAAAATGTTCATCCATCCATCTATCCATATTCTACAATATCACCAAAAAAAATTCTATGAACATAAAAAGTTCTAACTTTTGCATATTCTTTGCATATGAACATACATACATTTTCTTTTTTTCTTAAATGTAACTTTTGCATATATGAACATACATACATAAAATTTTTATGAACAAAAAATAGACTTTTTTTGTGAGCATTACATAATCTTCAATATTTTTCTAAAAATGCAAAAAAGAGCATATACAGAGAACATACATACATTTTTCTAAAAATGCAAAAAAGAGCATATACAGAGCATATATAGAGCATTACATAATCTCCAATATACAGAGCATATACAGAGCATCAATAATCTCCATTACATTGGAGGCGACGACGAGGTCGGGGATGGTGACGATGGTTGGCGGCGGCGCTTATGGGTGGCGTGCGTGGACGGCGATGAAAAGGAAAGGAGAGGAGGCAGGGGCTCACAGCGCGGTCGTAGGGAACGACAGCGGGCTTGGGGAGGGCTCGAGGTCGCCGGAATCGATGGCGGCAATGACGAACGGTGCCGGGGAAGAAGGGGTCGCGGGCGCCGGCGTGGTGCTTCCCCGGGCAAACGAACGGGCAGAGGCGATGAGGTCGAGCGTGGGGAGGCTTCCGGGCCGGTCGGAACGGCGAGAGGAGGGCGGCGCGTCTGGGCAGGGCAGGGCGAGGGTGTCGACGGCGACGGTGACGAGGAGGCAGGGCGCGGCGATGGGAGAAACTGGGGAAAAATCCCAAGTGTTGGCTTATATAGCCACATCTTTAGTCCCGGTTTATGGCACGAACCGGGACCAATGCACCTCTTTAGTCCCGGTTCGTGCCACCAACCGGGACCAAAGGTCTCTTTTCGTTAGCCCAAAGGGCGGGAAGCAGAGACCTTTGGTCCCGGTTGGTGGCACGAACCGGGACGAAAGGTAGGCATTGGTCCCGGTTCGTGCCACCAACCAGGACCAAAGGTGGGCATTGGTCCCGGTTGGTGCCACTAACCGGGACGAAAGGGGGGTGCTGCCCGGGGCCAAAAGTTTAGTCCCACCTCGCTAGCTGAGAGGGCTCGAGAGTGGTTTATAAGCGCTGCTGCGCCAACCCTCTCGAGCTCCTCTCAACTGCAGGTTTATGGGCCTAATCGCACACTCCTCTGCCCGTTGGCCTACTGGGCTACTGCGGGCCTAAATCTTGGCCCAACTAGCTGATTGGGTTTCTAGTCGTATTCAGGCCGTGGTGGCCCTGTAGGCGGCATTTTTTTTAATTTTTTTCCAGTTTTTTTGTTTTCTTTTTTGCTTTATTTATTTTCTTTTGTTTCTACTTACACCTAAATACTTACTGTTTTTCAGTGATTCTTTTTGCTTTTAGGTCACAAAAATTATAAACTTTCTGTTAGTGCCATTAGTTTTCAAATTTGAATAGTTTAAATTTGAATAGTTTTTCAGTGATTCCTTTTGCTATTAGAGTTTTATAAAAGCTTTTTAGTTGATTCTTTTTGCTATTGAAGAATATTATAGTTTTGTTTTAGTTGATCATAATAGAATATTTTAATTGATTATTTTTAGTTCATTCTTTTTGCTATTAGAGTTTCATAAAAGTTTTCTAGTTCATTCTTTTTGCTATTAGTTCATTCTTTGAGCTAAATGACCTTGAAATTGAAAAGCACTACAAATGAACTCTGAAAAGGTTGAAAGTTGGCATGGTATCATCATTTCACCCACATAGCATGATCTAAAAAGTTGAGAGGGTTACGACAAAAGCTGGATGCACTTCGTGTACAAAATGGACAATCTCTTTCGAAGTATCAGGGTTTCGGATGAAAACTCATCTGTTACAAAGGGATTTCATTTTTTTGAACTTATTTGAACTCCAGACTTTTTGTGTGTTCAAAATGCACCATTCAAAGCCACATCATCAATTTTCAACCCTTTCTGACTTCATTTGGTATTTTTCATGCATTTACTGATTTTTTTGAGCTAAATGACCCTGAAATTGAAAAGCACTACAAATGAACTCTGAAAAGGTTGAAAGTTGGCATGGTATCATCATTTCACCCACATAGCATGTTCTAAAAAGTTGAGAGGGTTACGGCAAAAGCTGGATGCACTTTGTGTACAAAATGGACAATCTCTTTCGAAGTATCAGGGTTTTGGACGAAAACTCATCTGTTACAAAGGGATTTCATTTTTTTGAACTTATTTGAACTCCAGACTTTTTGTGTGTTCAAAATGCACCATTCAAAGCCACATCATCATACGAAAACTCATCTGTTACAAAAGGCATTTTATTTCTTCACATGTAACTGCAGTGATATTCTAGATCAAAGGCATCATCATAATAGTTGTGGAGAGAAATTCTTCACTTTTTCTTCGCTTGTGTCCTTTGCTTATTGCGCCGTAACCATGGATAATCTTCATCGTTTAATAGGGTGCTTGGGTCAGCCTTGACTTTGAAGGGAGGAATTTCATGAAACTTTCCATAATCTTCAGACATGTCTGTCTTGCCCTCCACTCCCACGATGTCTCTTTTTCCTGAAAGAACTATGTGGCGCTTTGGCTCATCGTATGATGTATTCGCTTCCTTATCTTTTCTTTTTCTCGGTATGGTAGACATGTCATTCACATAGAAAACCCGTGCCACGTCATTAGCTAGGACGAATGGTTCGTCTGTGTACCCAAGATTGTTCAGATCCACTGTTGTCATTCCGTACTGTGGGTCTACCTGTACCCCGCCTCCTGACAGATTGACCCATTTGCACTGAAACAAAGGGACCTTAAAATCATGTCCATAGTCAAGTTCCCATATGTCCACTATGTAACCATAATATGTGTCCTTTCCCCTCTTGGTTGCTGCATCAAAGCGGACACCACTGTTTTGGTTGGTGCTCTTTTGATCTTGGGCGATCGTGTAAAATGTATTCCCATTTATCTCGTACCCTTTGTAAGTCAATACAGTCGAAGATGGTCCCCTGGCCAACGCGTACAGCTCATCAGAAACAGTGTTGTCACCCATGAGACGTGTTTGCAACCAACTGCCGAAAGTCCTTATGTGTTCACATGTAATCCAGTCGTCACACTGCTCCGGGTGTTTGGAGCGCAGAATATTCTTTTATTCATTGACACACGGGGTCACCAAGGTAGAATTCTATAGAACTGTGTAGTGTGCTTGAGACCAAGAATGCCCGTCCCTACATATTATTGAGTCCGCTCCTAGCGTGCCTTTTCCAGTCAGTCTCCCCTCATACCGCGATTGAGGGAGACCAATCTTCTTAAGGTCAGGAATGAAGTCAACACAAAACCCAATGACCTCCTCTGTTTGATGGCCCGTGGAGATGCTTCCTTCTGGCCTAGCACGGTTACGAACATATTTCTTTAAGACTCCCATGAACCTCTCAAAGGGGAACATATTGTGTAGAAATACAGGGCCCAGAATGGCAATCTCATCGACTAGATGAACTAGGACGTGTGTCTTGATATTGAAGAAGGATGGTGGGAACACCAGCTCAAAACTGACAAGACATTGCGCCAAATCACTCCTTAACCTTGGTAGGATTTCTGGATCGATCACCTTCTGAGAGATTGCATTGAGGAATGCACATAGCTTCACAATGGCTAGTCGAACGTTTTTCGGTAGAAGCCCCCTCAATGCAACCGGAAGCAGTTGCGTCATAATCACGTGGCAGTCATGAGACTTTAGGTTCTAGAACTTTTTCTCTGCCATATATTATTCCCTTTATATTCGACGAGAAGCCAGACAGGACCTTCATACTGAGCAGGCATTCAAAGAATATTTCCTTCTCTTCTTTGGTAAGAGCGTAGCTGGCAGGACCTTCATACTGCTTTGGAGGCATGTCGTCTTTTTCGTGCACATGTTGCTGGTCCTCCCGTGCCTCCGGTGTATCTTTTGTCTTTCCATACACGCCCAAGAAGCCTAGCAGGTTCATGCAAAGATTCTTTGTCACATGCATCACGTCGATTGCAGAGCGGACCTCTAGGTCTTTCCAATAGGGTAGGTCCTAAAATATAGATTTCTTCTTCCACATGGGTGCGCGTCCCTCAGCGTCATTCGGAACAGATAGTCCGCCGGAACCCTTTCCAAAGATTACTTGTAAATCATTGACCATAGCAAGTATGTGATCACCAGTACGGACGGCGGGCTTCTTTCGGTGATCTGCCTCTTCTTTGAAATGCTTGCCTTTCTTTCGACATTGATGGTTGGTCGGAAGAAATCGACAATGCCCCAGGTACACATTCTTCCTGCATTTGTCCAAATATATACTTTCGGTGTCATCTAAACAGTGCGTGCATGCGTGGTATCCCTTGTTTGTCTGTCCTGAAAGGTTACTGAGAGCAGGCCAATCATTGATGGTTACAAACAGCAACGCATGCAGGTCAAATTCCTGCTCGTCGTGCTCATTCCACACACGTACACCTTTTCCATTCCACAGCTGTAAAAGTTCTTCAACTAATGGCCTTAGGTACACATCAATGTCGTTGCCGGGTTGCTTAGGGCCTTGGATGAGAACTGGCATCATAATGAACTTCCGCTTCATGCACAACCAAGGAGGAAGGTTATAGATACATAGAGTCATGGGCCAGGTGCTATGATTGTTGCTCTGCTCCCCAAAAGGATTAATGCCATCCGTGCTTAAACCAAACCATACGTTCCTTGCGTCACATGCAAAGTCCCCCCACTTTCTCTCGATTTTTCTCCACTGCGACCCGTCAGCGGGTGCCCTCAACTTCCCGTCTTTCTTACGGTCCTCTTTGTGCCATCACATCAACTTGACATGCCCTTTGTTTTTGAACAGACGTTTCAACCGTGGTATTATAGGAGCATACCACATCACCTTGGCAGGAATCCTCTTCCTGGGGCGCTCGCCGTCAACATCACCAGGGTCATCTCGTCTGATCTTATACCGCAATGCACCGCATACCGGGCATGCGTTCAAATCCTCGTACGCACCGCGGTAGAGGATGCAGTCATTAGGGCATGCATGTATCTTCTGCACCTCCAATCCTAGAGGGCATAGAACCTTCTTTGCTCTGTACGTGCTGTCGGGCAATTCGTTATCCTCTGGAAGCTTCTTCTTCAATATTTTCTGTAGCTTCTCAAATCCGTTGTCAGATACACCATTGTCTGCCTTCCATTGCAGCAATTTCAGTGTGGTACCCAGCTTTGTATTGCCATCTTCGCAATTGGGGTACAACCCCTTTTTTTTATCCTCTAACATGCGATCGAACTTCAACTTCTCCTTTTCACTTTCGCATTGTCTCTTTGCATCAACAATGACCCGGCGAAGATCATCATCGGGTACATCGTCTGGTTCCTCTTGATCTTCAGCTTCCCCTGTTGCAGCATCACCGTATTCAGGGGGCACATAGTTGTCATCATCCTCTTCTTCTTCGTTGTCTTCCATCATAACCCCTCTTTCTCCGTGCTTGGTCCAAACATTATAGTGTGGCATGAAACCCTTCTCAAGCAGGTGGATGTGATGGGTTTTCGAGTCAGAGTAAGACTTCGTATTCCCACAGATAGGGCATGGACAGCACATAAAACCATTCTGCTTGTTTGCCTCAGCCACTTCGAGAAAATTATGCATGCCCTTAATGTACTTGGAGGTGCATTTGTTACCATACATCCATTGCCGGTTCATCTACATGCATTACATATAATTAAGTGTGTTAAAAACCATTACAGAACATCATGAATAGAGAAGTGACCAAATTAATAGAAGTTCATCATCACATTAAAACCAAAGTACAGTAGTGATCAAATGTTATTACTGAAAAAATAAATAAATAAAGTTCATACATAGTTCTTATTGAACAACATATAGCTCTCTAGAGCATCTAATTAAAACATACATTGAAACTATGTAAACCATTTCAATGCAACAACAAATGCGATCATAATCGCAACTAAGGTAACCATTGATCCAACGGCATAATGATACCAAGCCTCAGTATGAATGGCATATTTTTTAATCTTTCTATTCTTCAAGCGCATTTTATCCATCTTGATCTTGTGATCATCGACGATATCCGCAACATGCAACTCCAATTCCATCTTCTCGTCCTCAATTCTTTTCAATTTGTTCTTCAAGTAATTGTTTTCTTTTTCAACTAAATTTAACCTCTCGACAAGAGGGTCAGTTGGAATTTCCGGTTCACATACCTCCTAGATAAAAACATCTATGTCACGTTGGTCGGCATAATTGTCATAAACATTAAATGAAACAAATAGTTATAAAAGATAATATATACCACATCCGAATCATAGACAGGACGAGGGCCGACGGGGGCGGATACCAAAACCATCGCACTATATAATAACAAACAATAATAAAAGTAAGAAAATTATACAAGTATCTACCTAAATCATACAAGTAAGAATTTTTTTCTTTTAGAAAGAAGATAAGAACAAGAGGCTCACCACGGTGGTGCCGGCGACGAGATCGGCGCGGGCGATCGACGGCGGTGAGGACGGGGACGGGACAGGACGGACCGCCAAACCTAGACAAATCTTGAGGAAAATGGAGCTTGGACAAGGAGCTTCGAGAGGATAAAGCTTAAGTGTGGCTCGGGCATTTCATCGAACACCTCATGTGCATAGGAGGTGAGCTAGAGCACCACAAAGCTCTCCCACGGCCAGCCAAAAAAATAGAGCAGTGGCTCTCCTCGCGGGCAGGGGCGGGGGTATATATAGGCCTCTCTTTAGTCCCAGTTGGTGGCTAAAACCGGGACTAAAGGACTACATTTGGTCCCAGTTCCAGCCACCAACCGGGGCTAAAGGTTGTGGGCCAGGAGCGAGGCCCATTGGTCCCGGTTCGTGTCTGGAACCGGGACCAAAGGGGTCAGACGAACCAGGACCAATGGCCCCCGAGGCCCGGCCGGCGCCCTGGCCTCACGAACCAGGACTGATGCCCCCTTTGGTCCCGGTTCGCGAGTGAATCGGGATTAAGGCCCTTATCCTGGCCTCAACCAAAGCCTTGTTTTCTACTAGTGATGCCTTATGGTGTGTCTAGAGATTCATGCACTTTGATCAAACAGAGACAATATTGCAAGGCAGAACATGAGGTGATGATTTCAAAACGTAACCAGAAGGTTTACTGCATAAGGAAGAGCAAGACAGACATATGCTGATAAGTGAATCAGGCATGTCATACATTACACAATAGTATGTAATAGCTTATGTTGCCTGATTAATCAGAGTGTCGTTGTAAGGTACTGCATGCCTTTATTTTGCTTCATATGAACTGACCAACTCCAGATAAAAAAGGAAAACCCAAACCAAACATTAGACTTAGTAAGCCACAACCCATGCCTAAAAGATGAATTCTAAATTAGAAAATGTACATTGGAAGGCATAAACTAAGGAATGAGAAAAGAAAAGCACCTGCGATGGGACCGTCGACCAAAAGCAAAACTGTCGAGACAACCATGAGCAACAACAACGACATATCCCACCAGTCCGACAGTCAAGAACATGAGCAGACGGAAACCATCAACGGAAAACGCTCGATCCAGCAGCAAACCCTAACCGCATCCCTACACAGAGCAAAAGCAATATAGAACAATAATAAGCCTAGATGTGTAGTAGGACATCCAACAGATGCAAACAGTAACAACTCACAACAAACATCCTGCTAAAAATATTAATAAACTAAAATAATCCCACTCAATATGAGAGAAAAAACTGACATTGGTTAGTACTTAGTAGCATAATTGAGTGCAACAATTAACTACCAGAATAGAGGCCTACTAGGCTAATTGGTGGTCGTTGTTGTTTTAGCAGCAAACATATACAAATCTAATGAGGAGGGAGAGTAATGAGCTTACCAGGGGCAACGTGGTCGAGAAGCAAATGACAGCATCCCATTCTTCCCGTACAGTCCAATGGCCCTTTCTTCCTTCACAATTCCAGTACACCCAATTCCACATGATTCGCTGCTTTGATTGCAAAACAAATCCTCATACCCTGTTGAAAGGATCGAGATGGACCTAGAGGGGGGGGGGTGAATAGGTACAATTACAAATTTTAATTATTACTTAGCAATTTTAGGCAATAAAGCGGAATATGAAAGTGAGCCTAACAATTACAAGTAAGAAACTAAGAGCTAAGCAAGATGAACAAGTAATACAAATATGTGAGTAAGCTAGCACAATATGATATAAGTAAGTGCTAAGAGACAAGTAACCACAAGTAGAGAGTTAGGGTTAGGAATAACCGCAACTCCGAGAGACGAGGATGTATGCCGATGTTCACTTCCTTGGAGGGAAGCTACGTCACCGTTAGAGAGGTGGATGTTACCATGAAGGCACACCAACACCACGAAGGCTCACCCTATTCTCCCTTTGAGACAACACCACGAAGGTGTTTCTCAACCACTAGTGGTAGACCTTGGGGTGGTCTCCAAACCCTCACAAACTTTCCGGGGGTAATCACAATGATCGATTCCTCTCTGAGTGACTCCTACCGCCTAGGAGTCTCCAACCTCCAAGAGTAACAAGAACGATGGGGAAAAGCTCAAGACTTGCTCAAATCACGAATTCCTTTGGTGCAAAGAAGGGGAAGGAGTGGATCTATCACTTGCTTGGACAACTTCTCACAGATGCTCTCAAATCCCCTTGGGATCCAAGATTTGGTGTATGAGAGTGAGAGAGAGTGAAAATGTGTTCTAGGGTTTGTTCAAAGTGAATGGTCAACCCTCTCCAAGGGAGGAAGAGAGCTATATATAGTGTGAGTGCAAATGTGGCCGTTGTAGTGCAAGTGACCGGGCAGGCCGGACATCCGGGCTAGGGGCCGGACATCCGGCCTGGCAAGGCACTTGAAGAACAGGGCAGAAGCAGAGGATAAACCAGAGGGGCCGGACATCCGGGGCCAAGCCCGGACATCCGGCATGTCAGGAAAGCCCGGACATCCGACAGGTGGCCGGACATTCGGCAAGTTCACAGAACAGAAGATGTTCTCTGGATAGCTCGAGCCGGACATCCGGCGTGAAGGCCCGGATATCCGGGGTGTATGGAGAGCCCGGACATCCGGCATGGAGGGCCGGACATCCGGAAGAGGGCACACCCATATATTGTATTCTGGATAGCAGGGTCTGGATATCCGGGGTGTGGGACGGATATCCGGCAGGTGGCCCGGACATCCGGGGGCCAGCCCGGACATCCGGCAAGGTCAGAGGCAGAATAAGCTAGAGCATATAGTGAAGGATCTAAACAATATTTTGGGAAGGAGCTTTGTGGCAAGAGCAAGTCTTTTACTAACCCTACCGATCCCCTCTTAATAGTGCGGGATCCTATACTCAAGAAAACAAATATGTAATCATTTTGATACTTCTTCCTTGAGTGAAATCCACTTCGTATGCTCACGATCCACACACTTTTGATGAACCGGGGACTAACACCTGAGATTCACTTGACGAACATAGTTAGTCCCCTACACGTATATTGTCATCAACATTAAAACATGATGTAAGGGCATGATTGCACTTTCAATCTCCCCCTTTTTGTTTGTTGATGACAATCATACATGTAGTATCATAGATGCAATAAATAAATTTAGCATTGTAAATCATGAGAGCATAAAACAAAATATGTTCCTATTTGCTTTAGCCCCCCCTCATTGTGTGCATGAGATGAATATGTTAGGATGTACAACACAAACTCTCATGGTAGCATATGTAGCAAAAAGATATAAATGTGTGACACACACATATTAAACAACCATAACAACATTTCATAGCCACAAAGAAAACAACATAGTCTCAAACGATTAAGTACCATAAGTAGCATACATTAAATAGCCAACATATAGCATGACCTCACTAAGATACTACTTCTCCCCCTTTGACAGCAACAAGTAAAAAGGGGCGAAGAACCAAAAAACACTATCACTCCTGGCGGATGTCATCATCATCAACAAAGAACTCAGCGTACACGTCACGAGATGGGAAACCGACGGTGGAAGAGGACGGAGCTGCGGGAATCGGGTCGTCATCACTCACGAGACACCCACGGTCACGAAGGCGCTGCTTGAGCTGGTTCTTGGAAATGATGAGGCGCTTCTGATCATCATGGTTTTGCTGACAGTTGAAGGTGATCGCCTTCATGATAGCAGACTGAGCCTTGCCCAAGAGCGAGGCAAGACGTCCACGAGGAGCAGTCGAGGAGGAAGGCACGGAGGGACCCGTGGGCTGAGACCCACCAGCAGACCTCCTAGGCTGAGTAGGAGCAGCAGACGGTGCAGGAGCCAGCATGCGCATATGAGCCGGAGGCTTCCAAACGGAGTGCACAACAGTCTTAACAACCGCAAAGGGAGCAGTGTGATCAATCATAGCCTGAATGAATGGAGCATGAGGGAATTGGCACATCTGAATGAAACTGGAAAGACGGATCTCATGCCAAATGTAATGGGCTGTATCCAGAGGCTCGGTGGGTTTGTCATGCATACGAACCATCAAGTCAATACAATAGTTGCGAGCCCTTGAGCGATCTCCCTTCTTAGGATAGAGAGTACGAAGCACGCACTGATAGAGAATGTAGTAAGGAGCCCGAAAGATGGATACCTCATTGGGAGGATATCCATGTTCCTCTGGAGTGAGCTGAGTGATAGGCTTAATAAGAGGCATGCAAGCATCAATCCCTTTGGGCTTATACTCTGGATCCAGACTATGGATGCAATGGCCAACACCGGAGAAACCCAACATCTGAACAAACTGAGCATAGGTGATGCTCAACATAGTGTCATCGGTCATCCATGTGAGAGTGTTGTTTGGACCAAAAAAGCAGGTGGCATAGAACTGAAGGATGGCCGCTTTATTCCAATCACACTTGAAGGTCATTGCTGGACCGAGAGTCATATCATCAATGATCTTGACCGGGTTGTTAGGAAACATGGCAGGATGATCACGCATGAATTGAAGATCCAAGTGCTTGTGAGGAGCTAGACCACGCCCGTGGACAAAACTGGAGTAGAGATCCTGCTGCATACGAGTACGGAAACAAGGATCTTCGGCATCAGCCACCATCTCATATGGGTTGGTATCCCGACAGAACTCAAGATACGGACCATCCCCCACGGTTGTGAAGTCGTGAGTGGGGCGATCCCCGCTGTCGGGAAGCTCCATGGAGATGCGACGACTATGGACAACGGGCATCGCCGCACCACGGACCTGAGGCACGGGAGCCCTCCGAGTGCCTGGTTTCGACTGGCCAACAGAGTGTCTTGGAGCAGTGACCTCTTCTTCTTCCTCCCCAACATAGTCCTCATCATCCGGATCAGAGACCGACGGAGTTAGTGATGGTGCCCGACGCTTCTTCTTAGGACCGGTGGTGGTCTTCTTCTTCTTGGGTCGAGCAAGTTCATCAGAATCAGTGGAACCTTGCCGGCGAGCGACTGAAACGGATACAAGATAAGGGTACCGATGAGAAGGAGACAAACAGTATGAACAAGGATAAAGCAAATTAAACAGTGGGGATGCGAACATTTTCGAACATGACCATAGGACAAGTCCAAGTGGTAGATCAAAATATTGACATGCCCATGATTAAGTTGTTTAGCCAAGTACATAGAGAGGATTTTAGGCTAGGCAAGTGACATCGAATCTCTAGAGAGATATATACACCAAGATAGTCATGAGAGATAGTGAAAGCCTAGGATGGTTGTGCCAAAACAAGAAAAAGGAGGCAAGAGTAGATAGCAGCCATACCCGAGGAAGAAGGAGCAGGCCCGCAATTCTTGGTACGTGCCATGAAGAACTCCGGCGGCCGATCCACAAGTGAACACCCGAACCTGTCCCTCCCGAGTGATTCACACCGCAGCCTAGAGAATGGATTGGATGGAAACGTAGATCTGGAGGAGATGAAGGTGTAGGCAGAAGATCGGGGCCGGAGGACGCAGGAGATGGCCGGGGCAGCGCCGGAGCATAGCCCGGCGGCGGCGGCTGATTAAGATTGATGGGAGAGCAAGGGGGAGAATGGGGAACTGCCCCCAAATCCCGAGCCCTCCCCCGTTTGGTGTGTCTGCGGGCGATGGGCCAGACATCCGGGGTCAAAGCCTGGATATCCGGCGACTGGAGGTCAGGGAGCAAAATCCAGGGCCCGGATGTCTGGCTAATGCCCGGATGTCCGGCCGCTGGAGGTGCTCGATGGGAAACTTAGCAGCAAAAATCTTGCCAGGGCCCGGATATCCGGCTGTGAAGCCAGATGTCCGGCAACTGGACAGAGAGCCCAAGCAGGGAAAATTTTTGTAAGGGCCAACAAGATATTTTGATATAGACTCCGCCAAGGAGATTTAGAGATTGTAGGGATGAAAACTTGAGTAATCTATGGCCATACTAAGATGTGCAACAATAACCCAACAATATTAAGTAAAGAAAGGTTCATATACGCACTCCATGAGCGGTGACCGAGGTCACCATGTTTGAGCATATGGGACATAGTACCGCAAAGATTTCGACTTTGGGTACATAGTCATGACTCCATCATTTAAAGCACCATAGTTCAAAAACCATGATAACTTTGAGAGTGTTTGTTCTATTTATGCATTATGTAGGGTGAGAGTACTCATGAATTGAATGTATCCCCCTAAATATATGCCTACATCAAGACAAGACATTAAGTACATATATGGATGGGTACTAGATTTCACATAATGTTGTCAAGCTCCAAGATACCAAGTTCACGCCTAAGTTGACAAAACCTTGCTTCATCCAATAGCTTGGTGAAAATGTCTGCAAGTTGCATATCTGTGCCAACATGAGCAATATCAATGTCACCTTTTTCCACATGATCTCTCAAGAAATGATACCTAATATCAATGTGCTTGGTGCGGGTATGATCTTTGGGATTCTCAGCAATATTGATGGCACTTTCATTATCACATAGAAGAGGTACATGTCTATAGGTGATACCGTAATCCTTCAAAGTTTGCCTCATCCATAGTAATTGAGTTGCACAACTGGCAGTTGCAATATATTCGGCTTCGGCGGTGGAGAGAGCAACACAATTTTGTTTCTTCGAGGACCAACTTACCAAGGAGCGTCCAAGAAATTGACATGCACCAGAGGTGGACTTACGATCCACTTTGTCTCCAGCCCAATCCGCATCCGTGTACCCAATGAGATCAAACTTAGCATCCTTGGGGTACCATAAACCCAACTTTGGGGTGTGAACAAGGTATCTAAGAATATGCTTAATCGCCTTATGATGACTTTCCCTAGGGGAAGCTTGAAATCTAGCACACATGCATACACTGAACATGATGTCTGGTCTAGATGCACGAAGATAAAGCAATGAACCAATCATAGAGCGGTAAATAGATGGGTCAAAAGGGATACCGTTTGTGTCTTCAGTGAGTACAATTTTTGTTGGCATGGGTGTCTTACATGGACTAGCATCAGACATGCCAAACTTCTCTAGAATATCCTTGAGGTACTTTGCTTGAGACAAGAAAATTCCTTCTTGAAATTGTTGAATTTGGAATCCGAGAAAGAACTTCAAATCCGCATTGAGTGACATCTCAAAGTTCCTGGTCATGGAAGCCGCGAACTTCTTGCACAAATGAATGTTAGGAGAACCAAAAATGATATCATCTACATAGATTTGGCATAAGATCAAATCACCCTTGTCCCTCTTAGTTAAAAGAGTGGGATCGATCACCCCTCTCACAAAACCATCATCGAGTAAAAACTTCTTAAGATGATCATACCAAACACGAGGTGCTTGTTTGAGGCCATACAAAGCCTTATGAAGTTTATACACATAGTCTTTGTGATCAGGATCAACGAACCCAGGTGGTTGTGATACATATACTTCTTCTTGTAGAGGACCATTAAGGAAAGCACTCTTCACATCCATTTGATGTAATGTAAAACCATTGAAAGCAGCATAAGCAAGTAAGATGCGAATAGATTCAAGACGGGCAACGGGAGCAAAGGTCTCACCAAAGTCCAAACCTTCAACTTGTGAGTACCCTTGTGCCACTAACCTTGCCTTGTTGTGGATGATTACACCATTCTCATCTTGCTTGTTCTTGAAAATCCATTTTGTTCCAATGACATTGTGTTCTGTAGTTGGCCTCTTGACTAATGACCACACTTGGTTGCGTTCAAAGCTGTTCAACTCTTCTTGCATAGCAATGAGCCAATCGTTGTCCATCAATCCTTCTTGTACCTTGAGAGGCTCAACACTAGACACAAACGAGAAGTGAGCACAAAAGTTTGTCAATTGTTTACGAGTGACTCTACCTTCCGATATGCCGGTGATGATTTTATCAACATCAACACGACCGGCCACACGGGGCATGATGGAGGTTAGGGTTTCACGAGGTTCAACTTCATGTCCATCATCCACATCCTCAACATATGGATCATTAATGTGAGGTGGAAGATCTTCTTCTTCATATTGCATTTGTTGAGGATCATTATCAACGATTGCATTTTCTCGTTCTTGCTCTTGGTGATGATCTTGCTCATGGAGATGCTCATGGTGAGGGACTTGATCATCTTCTTGTTCTTGAACAACAGGCATTGGTTGAGAAATAGGATCTTGTGGTGTTATGGGTGTTGAAGTGGTTTGATGATGTGTGAAACTTCCATCTTCTTCTTCATCATCATGAGGTTCTTGTTCCATGGGAAGAAGAGCACCAACACACATGGACAAAATATCTTGAGATGAATCTTCTTCACCTACATCACTTAGATCAACTTGCTCCCCATGGGAGCCATTAAATTCATCAAACACCACGTCACAAGTTTCTACAACACATCCATTGGATTTGTTGTAGACTCTATAGGCGTGAGAGTTTGATCCATAACCAACAAATATGCCCTCAGTTGTTTTGGATTGAAATTTTCCTAACCGTTCTCTTTTGTTGAGGATGAAACATTTGCACCCAAATACACGAAAGTACTTGACATTTGGCTTGTTCCTGGTTGGGAGCTCATATGGAGTCTTTTCCAATATTTTGTGGAGGAAGAGCCGGTTTGATGCATGGCATGCAGTGTTGACAGCCTCGGCCCAAAAACTATGCAGCGACTTGTATTCATCCAACATGGACCTTGCCATCTCCACAAGTGTACGATTCTTCCTTTCTGCAACACCATTTTGTTGAGGGGTGTATGGTGCGGAATATTGATGCTCAATTCCTTCATCACCAAGAAATCCTTCCAAGGTGTAGTTCTTGAACTCTGAGCCATTATCACTTCTTATTGCCAAGATTTCTTTGTCAAACTTGTGTTGTGCTTGCTTGGCAAAATCAATGAAGGTGGTCTTCGTCTCATCCTTGGACTTGAGAAAAAACACCCATGTGTATCTTGAGTAATCATCAACAATGACAAGTCCATACTTTTTCCCACTAAGACTATCCCATGAAGGAGGCCCAAAAAGATCCACATGAAGGAGCTCCAAAGGCCTTGAAGTAGACACAATATTCTTGGGTGGGTGCTTTGATTAATGTTGCTTCCCAGCTATGCAAGCACTACACACACGATCTTTCTCAAAAGAGACATTGGTTAGTCCAAGGATGTGATTACCCTTTAAGAGATCTTGAAGATTTCTCATGCCGACATGGGCTATCCGGCGATGCCAAAGCCACCCCTTGTTGGCCTTGGCCATTAGAGAAGTTGCATGGAATGTGCTCTCTTTCGAGAAATCAACCGTGTAAAGGTTGCCATCCAACTCTCCAACAAAGGCCACTTCGAGAGTATCTCTCTTAAAGACTTTCACATCCGTTAGTCCAAAGAGTGTATCATAACCAACAGAAGCCAATTGGCAAACAGAAAGCAAATGATATTTAAGGGATTGAACAAGCATGACATTTGCAAGAGACATGTCATTTGTGATAGCCACCTTGCCCAACCCGAGTACCTGTCCTTTTGATCCTCCACCAAACATAATGTTCATAAATGGTTGAATAGCTTCCATGAAATCGTAGAGCAATTTGCTGTCTCCGGTCATATGATTGGTACATCCACTATCAATCACCCATTTTACTCCACCAGAGAAGGTAACCTACACACAATTATGACTTGGTTAGAGGCACCCATTTTGCAATGGGACCTCTCAAGTTAGTCACAAGGATCTTAGGGACCCAAATAGCATAGAATCGGAATGCATTTCGAGGACCAACAAATTTTGCATAAACTTCTCCATCCTTAGTCTTACGAAGTACATAGGATGGAGGCATGAACTCTTGTGGGTTGTTGAGAGTGGGCATGCCCCTTGTGGCCTTCCCACTCACAACCTTACCTTTCTCCTTGTGCCCTTCTCGTACAAATGTTTCTTTTAGAGGGGTGATGCACTTTTGAGAAGACGTCTTCTTCTTGCTTGTGCTTGGGTCAAACCCGAGCCCCTCTTTGGCAAACATCTCATTGTGTTGGCCCAATACCTCATTAAGGTTCTTTTGTCCTTGAGCACATGTCATGAGACCTTTCTCGATTTGAGCCTTGAGAAAGCGATTCTCCTCAAGAATAGATGCTAGATCACTACTAGAGTTAGTAGTACAAGCATCAACATTGATAATAGGAGAAGAGTAAGCCTTGGCTAGAGTTTCCAGATAAGTAAGCTTGAGCGTCTCAAAACTCTTTGTAAGAAGGGTGAGCTCTTCTTCCTTAGTCTTGAGGGACACGGTTAGGAGCTCACAATCCTTAGAGAGAGAAGCATGAGACTTCACAAGCTTACTTTTATCATTCATCAACTCTTCGCAAGAGTCTTTAGCCTTTTTCAAGGAGGCAAGATCTATAGCATGAACATCAATGTTTGCACCAATTTTCAAGCATAGTTCATCATTTCGTGCTTCCTCATATTGGACTTTCCACTCAAGGATTTCATATTTTTCCTTTTCCTCGGTTACGAGGGTTTTGAGTTCCTTAATGGTGACGGTGTGCTTACCCACCATCTCCATAAGCATACGAAACATAGTGAGCTTCTTTCCTTTGAGGGAGCACTTGACCTTATTTATTTTAGCAAACATGGGGTCATCTATATCATTATCATCATGATTATCCTCCGCATCAAGGTACTCATCACTAGGAGTAGGAGGAGTGAAGAGAGGAGGATTTGATCGTGGGGTTACCTTTGACCTTGTCAGGAGAGTTTTGGTCCTCTTCATCTTCAACCACGGCCTTTGCCATCAGGCACTTGTGAGCGTTGCCCTTGTAGTCTTTCATATAGTTGTATGTGACAACATCACCACTCTTGTTGACTAGCCTCAAGGTGTTTTGAGAATCTTGAGCAACTCCGGCAACACCACTAACATCATCCGGATCGGATTCTTCATGAGCAACCATTGCTTTCCCATCTCTCTTCTTGAGCTTTGAGTTCAAAGGGTTTGGCAACTTCTTCTTGGGAAAGGTCTTGGGAAACCTTGGTTTATCTTCTCTCTTCTCATAGGGGAAATCGTTGGAGAAGTGGTTGGCTTCTTCACAATTGTAACATTTTCTCACTTTCTTCTTCTGGAATCTTCCCTTGAATTTTCCCGCGCTAAACTTCTTGACAAAGAGGGCAATGTCTTCATATGAAGGGCTCTCATCGGAGTCAATCTCATCACTGTCTTCATCCTCATCATCTTCTTCTTCTTCACTTTGCTCTTCTTCATATACATGCTTGGCCTTCAATGCAAGATTGATTTTTGATGTTGAGGTACCATGCATGGCAAGATGTTTTGTAGCATTTGCCTTTGACTCTTCAAATAGTTGGAAAGTGGATATGATGTCATCTGGAGTCATTTCTTTGAATCCATGATGTTGTCTTATGTCCCACACCATTTGGTGATGATACGGAGCAAGAGCATGAAGCAACTTATCCACGAGAAATCGCTTAGTCAAGTTGAATCCATCTTGTGCCTTGTCACACTCACATGACTCGATGTCAGCGGTGAGAGTCATGAGACGCTCAAGGAGTTGCTTGGGGGATTCACCTTTCTCCATACAAAAGTTTTGCAATTGATCCTTGGCAATTTCATATTGAGCAAGCCGGAGAGTGGAGGTACCGGTCTTGGTCCTCACAATGCTATCCCATAATTCCTTGGCACTTGTGATATGTATGTATGGTCTCCTTTGCTTGTCAGTCATACCTCTTCTTATGCACATGATTGCTGTGTCGTTGAGATTCTTGTCATATACCTCTCTTGGAGTAAGATTCTTCGGGTCAACGGCTTGGTAACCATACTCCAAGATCTCCAGCATCTCATCATTTCCATATCGAAGATGATCCTGCATAGCAACTCTCCACAAAGCAAAATCGGTAGTGTCATCAAGTAAAGGAGGTTTGCCTTGAGGGTTATACTTCGGTTTCTCTATTTGAGGTCTTGCATAAAGCCAAGGAACACTGGAGTGTTCATTACTAGGAGGTTGTTGGCCAAGTGAAGGAGTAGGCACAGTTGGCCTCGAGGCAGCACCACCAGAAAGTGGTGCAAGCATCGTGGTTAGTGTGGCTAGTCTCATTTGGACCAAGGCCTCAAGAGAAGCATCATGATCCTACTTTTGCTTAGCAAGCGCCTGTTCCAGATCCTCAGAAGTAAAATGCTTGACTTCCATGGAAGTCGCGCCCTTATCCTTCGGATCCGCAACAAGCGGAGTCCCATCGGGGTTCATCTCGCTCTAGGGCGGTTAAGCCACAAGAATAGAGCATGAGGCTCTGATACCAATTGAAAGGATCGAGATGGACCTAGAGGGGGGGGGTGAATAGGTACAATTACAAATTTTAATTATTACTTAGCAATTTTAGGCAATAAAGCGGAATATGAAAGTGAGCCTAACAATTACAAGTAAGAAACTAAGAGCTAAGCAAGATGAACAAGTAATACAAATATGTGAGTAAGCTAGCACAATATGATATAAGTAAGTGCTAAGAGACAAGTAACCACAAGTAGAGAGTTAGGGTTAGGAATAACCGCAACTCCGAGAGACGAGGATGTATGCCGATGTTCACTTCCTTGGAGGGAAGCTACGTCACCGTTAGAGAGGTGGATGTTACCACGAAGGCACACCAACACCACGAAGGCTCACCCTATTCTCCCTTTGAGACAACACCACGAAGGCGTTTCTCAACCACTAGTGGTAGACCTTGGGGTGGTCTCCAAACCCTCACAAACTTTCCGGGGGTGATCACAATGATCGATTCCTCTCCGAGTGACTCCTACCGAGTCTCCAACCTCCAAGAGTAACAAGAACGATGGGGAAAAGCTCAAGACTTGCTCAAATCATGAATTCCTTTGGTGCAAAGAAGGGGAAGGAGTGGATCTATCACTTGCTTGGACAACTTCTCACAGATGCTCTCAAATCCCCTTGGGATCTAAGATTTGGTGTATGAGAGTGAGAGAGAGTGAAAATGTGTTCTAGGGTTTGTTCAAAGTGAATGGTCAACCCTCTCCAAGGGAGGAAGAGAGCTATATATAGTGTGAGTGCAAATGTGGCCGTTGTAGTGCAAGTGACCGGGCAGGCCGGACATCCGGGCTAGGGGCCGGACATCCGGCCTGGCAAGGCACTTGAAGAACAGGGCAGAAGCAGAGGATAAACCAGAGGGGCCGGACATCCGGGGCCAAGCCCGAACATCCGGCATGTCAGGAAAGCCCGGACATCCGGCAGGTGGCCGAACATTCGGCGAGTTCACAGAACAGAAGATGTTCTCTGGATAGCCCGAGCCGGACATCCGGCATGAAGGCCCGGATATCCGAGGTGTATGGAGAGCCCGGACATCCGGCATGGAGGGCCAGACATCCGGAAGAGGGCACACCCATATATTGTACTCTGGATAGCAGGGTCTGGATATCCGGGGTGCGGGCCGGATATCCGGCAGGTGGCCCGGACATCCGTGGGCCATCCCGGACATCCGGCAAGGCCAGAGGCAGAATAAGCCAGAGCATATAGTGAAGGATCTAAACAATATTTTGGGAAGGAGCTTTGTGGCAAGAGCAAGTCTTTTACTAACCCTACCGATCCCCTCTTAATAGTGCGGGATCCTATACTCAAGAAAACAAATATGTAATCATTTTGATACTTCTTCCTTGAGTGAAATCCACTTCGTATGCTCACGATCCACACACTTTTGATGAACCGGGGACTAACACCTGAGATTCACTTGACGAACATAGTTAGTCCCCTACATGTATATTGTCATCAACATCAAAACATGATGTAAGGGCATGATTGCACTTTCACCTGTCCATCTGTCTCCGCGTGAACATCTATAGGTGGAGTGTGTCGTCGCCTTTTAAAGACATGTTATTCTTTTTAAGGCCACTATACATATTGAATGAGGAAGATACTAAAATGTGAGTGAAACAAAAAAATGTAAAGTGTATGTATGAGCACACATGATAACTAAAATCGATGCTCTCGTAAAGCATTGAATAAACATAACTTTAGGAAGGTCAACTAAAGATACTTTCAGGTTTCAGAAATCCTACGGGTGGCTTTAGCAAAAGTCTTTCTCCAACAACGTAAAAATGAGTATCAATGACGATACATATAACAACAGAAAGGAAACAAAATATTCAGGTTTTGAAACACCTTGCTAGCTTTAGTTAAACCTTCATTGTAAAACCATAGAAAATGTTAGTTCAACTCTGAATGATCGCTGAGCTGATCAACACATCCGATAATGAATTTTTGTTTTCCACTTTTAAATTAGCTCAGCATCAGCATGCTTGAGGAGATCATTATCTCACCTATTAGATGATAATGCCTTCCAGAGACCTACTTTGCAGTAATCTCTAGGAGCAGACAGCCTTAAGACTACTATATATCCTTTGAACTTTTTATCTAATTGACACAAAATCTACTTGGATAACAATGTAAGCCAATAGTTCCACGTCAATTAAAACGTTGTATGCATGTGGTCGGCCTTAACATTATTTGGGATCATCCAGCTTGGTTACGACAAGCAGAGGTCAAAGCCATATAAACATAGCCTTTGTCTTCAGCTAAACATACAAACTGCGTTAGTAACAAAAAGAGTCGATCATGAAAAAAAATATTGTTTGATGCATAAGAGATCACCATACATTTAGATAGTTCTTTACTTGGGTGTGGGAAGAACTGAAAGAACAGTCAAGTACTTGTCTAAAGAAGCTGGGTATCAACTTCTGCTGAAATTAGGCATCCAAATACACAAAAAAGACACTGAATTAATAGAATGTGATGTTCTTTGGGAGGCAAATGAATAATGATCATCTCCTATGATCCCCTCTTTCCTACTATATGCATATTCTCTAGCTGATACTGATAACTGAAAATACAGTCACACAAAGAAGAAGGAAACACAGCAAGGAGTGGTTCTATGACATGTTATTTTTCTTATTGCTTATAATGTCCAGTTGTGTTTGTAAATCCTAATAATTTCTCAAGTAGTGCAAATCAGTGTCAAACCGTCAAATTGAACTGATGTTTGTCGGTGAGAAACAACTTGCTGTTTGTAATGTTGTTATTGTTTTTCCTTTGGTAAAACACAACAAGGAGCTTTGTATTCAGTATTTTGCTAGCTGCTTGCCCCCTGCTTGAAATGCGTACAGATGGCCATGGATACATTACAGAAAGAGAGAGAGCATGGGGGGGGGGGGTTACCTTGTCCGCTCCAACAAAGGTCAACTCCATCAGAGGAGAGGAGTGGGCAGGCAGGGGAAGCCGACGCCGATGAGGAGCCTACCCAGCCTGCCTGCATGAGGAAGAAACCAAGCTCATGGCCATCTGTGAGAGGGGAAGAGCAGTGAGAAGGGGAAGAGCAAATTGAACCAAAGATGGGTCCCCACCTTGACCTTGAGGAGGAGCAGCGCCGGCACTATGGTCAGATCAGAGCAGCAGCGTCCGTAGCGAGCAGAAGCAAGTGTCCCTCGATCTGGACGTGGTCGAGCAGGAGCAGATGTGGATTCCTCACCTTCTTCTCGTACGGGAGCTGCTCGCCAGGGAGCTCCTGGTCGTCGGGCTGCGCGGCGGCCGCCGCGGCCCCCTCCTGCCGGCGGCGGAGGCGGCGCATGACACAGGGCCGGGGCGGGGCGTTAGGGTTTGGGCGGCGCCAGATCGGTGGGGTGGAAGGAGGAGGCCGGGCGGCGGCGGGGAAGGAGGAGAGGGAGGCGCTGGTGGGGAGGAGGAGGCGGCGCGAGCGGGAGAGGAGCCGGCCGAAGGGGTGGAAGGAGGAGGCCGGGCGGCGGCGGGGAAGGAGGAGAGGGAGGCGCGGGTGCGGGAGGAGGAGGAGGCGTGAGCGGGAGGGGAGCCGGCTAGGGTTGTCTCCACGGGAGCAGCCCCTTTTATACCCCAAGTGCGCGAAATGACGAAAATGCCCACGGCGGGGCAGGATATTTACGCGCGGTGGCACGACCGGGGCACACACTATTCATTACAACGACCTCAGTTTCGATCCGATGGACGAGGTCCATCCGGAGCGAGATCCGACGGCCGAAAACGCATCAGGCAAACGATCCGACGGCCGAAATGCGCTAAACTCCGTGAGCGCTCGTAGCTCGCTTCGTCTCATCTTTCTCGATACAAGGTCCAGAACGTCATTAAGTTCGATGGATCAAGAAGGTATGTGAATAATACTTTAACATGTGATGAATCACGAACCAATACAGCCTGCATATTTAATATTGTACTTTATAAGAAGCAGTTTCCTTTCCAACCGATATAATATTGACCAAGTTTCTTCTAACCTTACTTTGAGACGGATTTGTGTGTTTCTAAAACTTGTAACTTGTACCCACTTGCAATCATCGTTTGTCTTTTACTTCAATTCAATTCTTTGCTATAAGAAGCATAAACCTATTTAGCACAATCTCCATAGTTCACTATGTTCTATTGTGTGGTTGTTGGTATTCTAAAGACACTTCTATGATAAGCTTAGCGTTCTGTGTGCACAGCTAGGTGGCATGTAAGAGTTACTAATTTAAGATAATACTGACGCAACCAAATCATATAATACCAATAAATGGGATAATATGAGTCGGTGAGTACAAGACCGTCACAGGAAAGTTTGCATCAACACAGTGAAAGTGGCATTCTGTAGATAAATAGCAGTCATCATCTCACAGTTCCTGTCGCTATGGAATTGGTTGCTTAAGGTCAGTATATCCGAAGAGGAGGACATGTTCAGGTGCAGGCCGTCTGCTGATGGCAGATTCTCTATGAAATCTGCAGAGCGATCTATTCTTTCTCGGTAGAGAGCTTGCCCCTTGCGCTCAAGAACTGTGGTCATGCTGGGGGCCGCTAGAAATAAATAAAAAAATCTGGCTTGCTCTCCAAAATCGGCTGTGGATGGTAGATAGATTGGCTCGGAAGAATTTACAGCACCCTCCGAAATGCGTCCTCTGCTGCCAAGTTCAGGAAGATGTTAATCACCTGCTGCTGGGATGCCCATTTGCACGTGAAGTTTCGTACCATGCATTTGCTACTGCCGCTGCGATTGCATCGATTCACCCCATCTGCGATTGCAAACCTGCAGGAATGGTGGCCGCTGGTGTGTGTGACAACTCCGGCTAAAATGTGAAGAGAGGTTTTTTTTTAGAAAAGGAGGAATCACCCCCGGCCTCTGCATCTCGGTGATGCATGCGGCCATATTATTTATTATTCACAAAGACCTTACAAAGTAATACAACAGTAAGCCCAAGGCCACCATCTAGACGACACCTGTCGCTACTCCTATCCTCTTGATGAAGGGGTGCCGAATGTCCAGGCCAAATACCAAACAGACATCGCACAAAAGCCTAACATCTAACGCCGGATGCCCCATCCAAGCCACATAGGCAGGACTGGGTAACACTCCGGTATGTGAAGAGAGGTGAATCGCTGATTTGCTGCACCCTCAAATTTATATGGCTCGAGTGAAACAGCAGTGTTCGACAGGGAGGCCTCTATGCCTGCCGTGGTGATCAATCGGGCTAATGCTGAATTTACGATGTGGAAAAGGGCTCGTGACAGTGGTCAGGTAAATATCATGGGGTAGTTCATTAAGTCTCTCTTTCGTGGTGAGATCGAGGCTTAGGCTTGCATCTCATGTACATCGGCTTGTATCTAAGTATACTGATTCCCCTTCTGTCTTAATACAAAAGATACGCAGCTTTCGTATTCTTGAAAAAAAAAATCTCATGTAGTTAGAACGACATATTAGTACAGTTTTGCTATAACTGAGGCTAAGTTCTGCCATAATGTTCTTGTTGCTGATAACTTGTGTACTGATGATAATTTAGATGACATGGATGGTGATGAGATTCTCCGGGTAGGTGTTTTCATCTGATAATTTTGATATTTTATTTATTGAGTTATCTTCCGAGAATCGGGTTAGTAAAAGAAGGCCTTATCCATGGTTGCATTCTTTCCCTTGTGTGTATTATGAATTGTTCAATACGTTTTTTGTTAACTTGCTCAAGCAACTTTCTAGCATTTGAAGAATTGTATTATCTTATGAATTTCTTCAAACTTTGTATGTGTTCTTGAGAATTATTTTACGGACTTGACACTTTGAAATTTGAGACTATCTCTAAATCTCCCGGGCGCCCCTACACCCTCTATGAACAGTAAATTAAAAAAAAAACTGAAAATTTGGGATACCAAACATGATCAGACTTTCAATGATCTTGCAAAGTTTCAGCTAAAACTAACATTCGAGGAGGCCTCACCTAAAAAAAATCATTGTTCAAAGTTTATGTACACTTTTGAGCAGTGTTTATTTTTTGTGAGGGCTCCACGAAGATTATTTGTGCCTGAAACTTTGCAAGGACATCGAATCTTTGATCATCTTTGATCCCTGAAAGTATCAGTTTTTTTTATTTTGTTTTCAATTTTTTATGAATTTACTGTTCATGAGGGTGTAGGGACACCTGTGAGCTGTTACACCTCTCTCTTTTATTTTTTTGGGAAATACACAAGTCGGTTGATGCACAGGAATGCAATGAAGTATCACTTGAATTACAGTGCCTTTATAATCAAAATTTATGATGTTAATCCTTTCATAATTTATATGACTGGACCGCCATTTTTATGTAGGTCAATGAGTTTGTCAAGCGTGCTAGAGCTGCAAACACCCATGCTTACATAATTAGCCAACCGAAGACGGAGATAACTGCAATAATGGGGAAAGCCAAGGCTCAACACCATCGTGTCATATTAGAGTGATTTTAATATAGTCATTTAGCTATCCATCATGGCATGCTATGTTATTATTTTCATTAGAGGTTAACTATTTTTTTCAGGCACCTTGGACAAGTTCTGGAAGGAGTGGCATGACTCGCAGGTATGAGCCCCGGTGAGGGCCATCACAGCTGCGCTGACAAGCGGGTGTAATCTTTGAGGAATAGGGGCAGCGGCGTCGATCCTTCGTAAGGACCATAGGAGATGTTGTGATTCTTTCAAGATTTTAACTTTGCGAAAACAACATATCTATGGTCTATCTGTCAGTTTGGTTAAAATGGCTAAAAATGAGCATATGGTGTTTCTACGTAAGTCTTTTTGTGGTACTAAGATGAGCATGGTTATGTCTATTTTGGTATCTCTTACATTTGAGGGACTAACATGCAAGCTTCTTTCGAGAAGGGTGGTTAAAGGAACACAATGACTTTTAGGAGGTTGATTAATTAGTGTCTCATTATATATTTTGTTATCCCGTGGCAACGCGTGGGTACTTAGCTTCTTTCATACTTTTTAGTTTTATATAGATCATGCTAAGGATTCAACAAACTATTACTAGCATGATACGCAAAGATAGTGCACTAGTAGAAAACAGGGCTTTGGTTGAGGCCTGGGTAAGGGCATTAATCCCGGTTCACTCACGAACCGGGACCAAAGGGGGCATCAGTCTCGGTTCGTGAGGCCAGGGCGCCGGCCAGGCTTCGGGGTCCCGGTTCCAGACACGAACCGGGACCAATGGGCCTCGCTCCTGGCCCACAACCTTTCGTCCCGGTTGGTGGCTGGAACCGGGACCAAAGGTTGTCCTTTAGTCCCAGTTTTAGCCACAAACCGGGACTAAAGAGAGGCCTATATATACCCCCGCCCCTGCCCACGAGCAGAGCCACTGCTCTGTTTTTTTGGCCGGCCGTGGGAGAGCTTTGTGGTGTTCTAGCTCACCTCCTATGCACATGAGGTGTTCGATGAAATACCCGAGCCACACTTAAGCTTTCTCCTCTCGAAGCTCCTTGTCCAAGCTCCATTTTCCTCAAGATTTGTCTAGGTTTGGCGGTCTGTCCTGTCCCATCCCCGTCCTCACCGCCGTCGATCGCCCGCGCCGATCTCGTCGCCGGCACCACCGTGGTGAGCCTCTTGTTCTCATCTTCTTTCTAAAAGAAAAAAAATTCTTACTTGTATGATTTAGATAGATACTTGTATAATTTTCTTACTTTTATTATTGTTTGTTATTATATAGTGCGATGGTTTTGGTATCCGCCTCCGTCGGCCCTCGTCCTGTCTATGATTCGGATGTGGTATATATTATCTTTTATAACTATTTGTTTCATTTAGTGTTTATGAAAATTATGCCGACCAATGTGACATAGATGTTTTTATCTAGGAGGTATGTGAACCGGAAATTCCAACCGACCCTATTGTCGAGAGGTTAAATTTAGTTGAAAAAGAAAACAATTACTTGAAGAAAAAATTGAAAAGAATTGAGGAGGAGAAGATGAGATTGGAGTTGCATGTTGCGGATGTCGTCGATGATCACAAGATCAAGATGGATGCAATGCGCTTGAAGATTAGAAAATATGCCATTCATACTGAGGCTTGGTATCATTATGCCGTTGGATCAATTGTTACCTTAGTTGCGATTATGATCGCATTTGTTGTTGCATTGAAATGTTTTACATAGTTTCAATGTATGGTTTAATTAGATGCTCTAGAGAGCTATATGTTGTTCAATGAGAACTATGTATGAACTTTATGTATTTATTTTTTCAGTAATAACATTTGATCACTACTGTACTTTGGTTTTAATGTGATGATGAACTTCTATTAATTTGGTCACTTCTCTATTCATGATGTTCTATAATGGTTTTTGACACACTTAATTATATATAATGCACACAGATGAACCGGCAATGGATGTACGGTGACAGACGCACCTCCGAGTACATTAAGGGCGTGCATAATTTTCTCGAAGTGGCTGGGGCAAACAAGCAGAATGGTTTTATGTGTTGTCCATGCCCTAGATGTGAGAATACGAAGTCTTACTCTGACTTGAAAACCCTTCACATCCACCTGCTTGAGAAGGGTTTCATGCCACACTATAATGTTTGGACCAAGCACGGAGAAATAGGGGTTATGATGGAAGACAAAGAAGAAGAGGATGATGACAACTATGTGCCCCCTGAATACGGTGATGCTACAATGGGGGAAGCTGAAGATCAAGAGGAACCAGACGATGTGCCCGATGATGATCTTCGCCGGGTCATTGTTGATGCAAAGAGACAATGCCAAACTGAAAAGGAGAAGTTGAAGTTCGATCGCATGTTAGAGGATCACAAAAAAGGGTTGTACCCCAATTGCGAAGATGGCAACACAAAGCTCGGTACCACACTGGAATTGCTGCAATGGAAGGCAGACAATGGTGTATCTGACAACGGATTTGAGAAGCAACTGAAAATATTGAAGAAGAAGCTTCCAAAGGATAACAAATTGCCCGACAGTACATATGGAGCAAAGAAGGTTATATGCCCTCTAAGATTGGAGATGCAGAAGATACATGCATGCCCTAATGACTGCATCCTCTACCGTGGTGCGTACGAGGATTTGAACACATGCCCGGTATGCGGTGCATTGCGGTATAAGATCAGACGAGATGACCCTGGCGATGTTGACGACGAGTGCCCCAGGAAGAGGGTTCCTGCCAAGGTGATGTGGTATGCTCCTATAATACCACGGTTGAAACGTCTGTTCGGAAACAAAGAGCATGCCAAGTTGATGCGATGGCACAAAGAGGACCGTAAGAAAGAGGGGAAGTTGAGAGCACCCGCTGACGGGTCGCAGTGGAGAAAAATCGAGAGAACATGGGGGGACTTTGCAGGTGACGCAAGGAACGTATGGTTTGGTTTAAGCGCGGATGGCATTAATCCTTTTGGGGAGCAGAGCAGCAATCATAGCACATGGCCCGTGACTGTGCATGAAGCGGAAGTTCATTATGATGCTAGTGCTCATCCAAGGCCCTAAGCAATCCGGCAACGACATTGATGTGTACGTAAGGCCATTAGTTGAAGAACTGTTACAGGTGTGGAATGGAAAAGGTGTACGTGTGTGGGATGAGCACGACCAGGAGGAATTCGACCTACATGCGTTGTTGTTTGTAACCATCAATGATTGGCCTACTCTCAGTAACCTTTCAGGATAGACAAACAAGGGATACCACGCATGCATGCACTGTTTAGATGACACCGAAAGTATATATTTGGACAAATGCAGGAAGAATGTGTACCTGGGACATCGTCGATTTCTTTCGACCAACCATCAATGTCGAAAGAAAGGCAAGCATTTCAAAGGCGAGGCAGATCACCGGAAGAAGCCCGCCGTCCGTACTGGTGATCACATACTTGCTATGGTCAATGATTTACAAGTAATCTTTGAAAAGGGTCCCGGTGGACTATCTGTTCCGAATGACGCTGAGGGACGTGCACCCATGTGGAAGAAGAAATCTATATTTTGGGACCTACCCTATTGGAAAGACCTAGAGGTCCGCTCTGTAATCGACGTGATGCACGTGACAAAGAATCTTTGCGTGAACCTGCTAGGCTTCTTGGGCGTGTATGGGAAGACAAAAGATACACCAAAGGCACGGGAGGACCAGCAACGTTTGCACGAAAAAGACGGCATGCCTCCAAAGCAGTATGAAGGTCCTGCCAGCTACGCTCTTACCAAAGAATAGAAGGAAATCTTCTTTGAATGCCTGCTCAGTATGAAGGTCCCGTCTGGCTTCTCGTAGAATATAAAGGGAATAATAAATATGGCAGAGAAAAAGTTCCAGAAGATTGGTCTCCCTCAATCGCGGTATGAGGGGAGACTGACTGGAAAAGGCACGCTAGGAGCGGACTCAATAATATGTAGGGACGGGCATTCTTGGTCTCAAGCACACTACACAGTTCTACAGAATTCTACCTTGGTGACCCCGTATGTCAATGAACACAAGAATATTCTGCGCTCCAAACACCCGGAGCAGTGTGACGACTGGATTACATGTGAACACATAAGGACTTTCGGCAGTTGGTTGCAAACATGTCTCATGGGTGCCAACACTGTTTCTGATGAGCTGTACTCATTGGCCAGGGGACCATCTTCGACTGTATTGACTTACAAAGGGTACGAGATAAATGGGAATACATTTTACATGATCGCCCAAGATCAAAAGAGCACCAAACAAAATAGTGGTGTCCGCTTTGATGCAGCAACCAAGAGGGGAAAGGACACATATTATGGTTACATAGTGGACATATGGGAACTTGACTATGGACATGATTTTAAGGTCCATTTGTTTCAGAGGCGGGGTACAGGTAGACCCACAGTAAGGAATGACAATAGTGGATCTGAACAATCTTGGGTACACAGACAAACCATTCGTCCTAGCCAATGATGTGGCACAGGTTTTCTATATGAAGGATATGTCTACCAAACCGAGAAAAAGAAAAGATAAGGAAGCGAATACGTCATACGATGAGCCAAAGCGCCACATAGTTCTTTCAGGAAAAAGAGACATCGTGGGAGTGGAGGGCAAGACAGACATGTCTGAAGATTATGAAAAGTTTCATGAAATTCCTCCCTTCAAAGTCAAGGCTAACCCAAGCACCCTGTTAAACGATGAAGATTATTCATGGTTACGGCGCAATAAGCAAAGGACACAAGCGAAGAAAAAGTGAAGACTTTCTCTCCACAACTATTATGATGATGCCTTTGATCTATAATATCACTGCAGTTACATGTGAAGAAATGAAATCCCTTTTGTAACAGATGAGTTTTTGTCCGAAACCCTGATACTTCGAAAGAGATTGTCCATTTTGTACACGAAGTGTATCCAGTTTTTGCTGTAACCCTCTCTACTTTTTAGCACATGCTATGTGTGTGAAATGAGGATACCATGCCAACTTTCAACCTTTTCAAACTTCATTTGTAGTGCTTTTCAATTTCAGGGTAATTTAGCTCAAAAAAATCCGTAAATGCATGAAAAATACCAAATGAAGACAGAAAGGGTTGAAAATTTATGATGTGGCTTTGAATGCTGCATTTTGAACACACAAAAAGTCTGGAGTTCAAATAAGTTCAAAAAAATGAAATCCCTTTGTAACAGATGAGTTTTCGTCCGAAACCCTGAAACTTTGAAAGAGATTGTCCATTTTGTACATGAAGTGCATCCAGTTATTGCCGTAACCCTATCAACTTTTTAGAACATGCTATGTGGGTGAAATGATGATACCATGCCAACTTTCAACCTTTTCAGAGTTCATTTGTAGTGCTTTTCAATTTCAGGATCAACTAAAACAGAACTATAATATTCTTCAATAGAAAAAAGAATGAACTAAAAAGCTTTTATAAACTAAAAAGAATCAATAGCAAAAATAATCAACTAAAACGCTTTTATAAAACTCTAATAGCAAAAGGAATCAACTAAAAAGCTTTTATAAACCTCTAGTATTTTTGAAACTAAAATTATATAAAATTTATGCATCTAAAATTATCAAAGTATTTTTTGTTCAAAACATTAATAGCAAAAAGAATTTTCATAAAGAATTTTTTTAGAAACTTTAATAGCAAACTAAAATAACAAAATCTATTTTTGATTAAAATAGACATTTAAAATAACCTAAAAATTACCAAATTGAATATAATGATAAAACACAGTAATATTAAATAGCAGGAAAAAGAATCACTCAAAAATCTATTTTTATAGTAAAGTTATTCACAAACTAGTGATTCACACAAATTTCAAAGAATTCAAATTTGAAAACTAATGGCACTAAAAGAATGTTTATAATTTTTGTGACCTAAAAGCAAAAAGAATCACCGAAAAACTGTAAGTATTTAGCTGTAAGTAGAAACAAAAGAAAAAAAATAAAGCAAAAAACAAAACAAAAAAACTGGAAAAAAATTTAAAAAATGCCGCCTACTGGGCCACCACGGCCTGAATACGACTAGAAACCCAACCAGCTAGTTGGGCCAGCATTCAGGCCCGCAGCAGGCCCAGTAGGCCCACAGGCAGAGAGACACGTTTAGGCCAGTAGGCCTGCAATAGAGAGGAGTTCGAAAGGGGAGGCGCATACGCGCTTATAAACAAGTGCCGAAGCCTCTCAGCTAGCGAGGTGGGACTAAACATCCAACCGAACCGCGGCTGTGCCAGGCACAGGCCTTTGGTCCCGGTTGGTGGCTCGAACCGGGACCAATGCCACCCGTTCATCCCGGTTCGTGCCGCCAACCGGGACCAATGCCACCCTTTAGTCCCGGTTGGTGCCACCAATCGGGACCAAAGGTCTCTGCTTCCCGCCCTTTGGGCTACTGGAAATTGACCTTTGGTCCCGGTTGGTGGAACCAACCGGGACTAAAGGGGGCCATTAGTCCCGATTGGTGCTACAAACCGGGACTAAAGGGGGTTGCTATATAAGCCAAGACTTAAGAAATTTCCCCACACCCGCCATTCTTCTCTCGACGACGCCGCCAGGCTGCTGTTGCTGCCCGCGACGCCGACGCGCTCGCTCTCGCCGGGCCTCCTCACCGTCGTCGCCGTCGCCAAGTTGCCCCGACGCCGTCCCCGCTCCCACTGTGAGCCGCTGCGCCGTTCCCTCCTCTCCTCCTCCCTCCCCCCCGTGCCCTGACGCCGCCGCCCGTGCTCCAGCCCACGCCGCCCGCACTGCGCCCGCTCTCCGGCCTCCCGCAGTGAGCTCCGGCCGCCCCGGCCCCTTCCCCTGCGCTGCCGCCGCCGCCGCCCCTGCCCTGCGCCGCGCGCCGCCCCTGCCCTGCGCCGCCCCTGCCTTGCGCTGCATCAAGTTAGAATTTGCAAAGATTTTGCAAAAGTTAGAATTTTTTATGTGTATGTATGTTCATATGCATAGATGTATCTGTATATGTGTGTGTATGTATATATGTATGTGTATATATGTGTGTATGTATATATCATTTTTTGGTCCATGTATATATGTATGTGTATGTATGGATGGATATGGATGGATGTATATAGATAGAAAATGTTCATATGATTTTTTTGTTCATATATATGATGATTTTTTTTGTTCATACATGATCATATGATGTTTTTTTGTTAATAGATGATCATATATATGATGTTTTTTGTTCATATGTATGCATGGATGTGGATGGATGGATGGATGTATATATATAGAAAATGATCATATGATGTTTTTTTGTTCATGAGAGAGGCGGGGACGTCGGACATTCATGAGAGAGGCGGTCCGGTCGTCGGACATGTCATGTGGAAATTTTTTTGTTCATAGAAAACTCCGGTAACTTCGACATGAGGGGGGACGTCGATCAACCCCCTCTCGCCCGACCAAACTCTCGAGTCCACCCAAACCGGGACTGAGAAAGCATTGTCGAGGCCACCCCAAACCCAAGAAGAGTTGTCGAGGCCACCCAATTTTACCAAGTTAAATGAGTTAAAAGTTACTTACTCCCGTTACGCTCACCCAAATTTACCATGTTAAAAGAGCGTTGTCGAGGCCACCCCAAACCCTAGAAGAGTTGTCGAGGCCACCCAAATTTACCAAGTTAAAAGAGTGTTGTCGAGGCCACCCCAAACCCTAGAAGCGTTGTCGAGGCCACCCCAAACCCTAGAAGAAAGAGCGTCGTTGTCGATCTATCGTTGCCGGCATAGGTCAATGGGGGAGAATGCATGGATAGTTTGATCTCTTGCATAGCGATTATTTTTTGAAAAGTGTCCTCTCCTAGAAGAAAGAGCGTTGTTGATCTCCTACCCCCTCCCGCCCCTACCCGATAACTTCGACATGAGGGGGGACGTCGGACATGCATGAGAGAGGCGGTCCGCAACTAATCCATTGCTCATATATGCATATGATTCCTTGTTGTGATTAGCTAGGTCTATGTTTGCCACTAATATATCCATCTCTCATGTTTGTATATTGCCATGTTGTAATATTTGTAGAAACTATGGACAGAGACTTAGAACAAGAAGAGTTGTTAGGGGATATAATCCGCGACAGAGGTGATCCCTTGTCGTTTCTCAACGACACCGATGGTCAGGAAGGAGAGGATGACGGCTCCGGTAATCCAACAATGGAGGAGGAAGGAGATCATGACGGCTCCGGTGACCGAATGGCGGAGGAAGAAGACCATGATGACGGCTCCGGTGATCGAACAGAGGAGGGAGCTGTTGCAAAGTCCGGCGAGGTATATATATTAATTAAGCCTGTGCTGACTTGATGCATTAATTGTTTTGGTCTGTACATATATTAACGCTTCTTTCTTCTTTTATAGCCCTCAGGATTGAGCCAAACTTCCGTAAGGAGACGAGGCCCGAAGAAAAGGTTGCGCCAGGATGAAAGGTTCACGATCACAGAAATCGCGGACGATGGCCAACCGATTTCTCCCAAGCGGACCAAGGACGCATTTGTACATTAGTGCGGAGCTATTGTTAGGGACAGTGTCCCGATCAGCATCCAGCAATGGAATAAGAGTAAGGACGACCCTGAAGTTTCTTATGTACAGGATAGACTGAAAGGTGATCTTTGGACCTCGCTGATGGCAAATTTCAGCCTACCGCCAGAGGAGGATCCGAATAAGCCAGTTATAGAGCCAAAGGTCAAGGCGTTTGCTCTTAAGAAGATGGCAGATCTATTCAGGAACTGGAAGAAAGAGTTGAACACAAAGTTTGTCGACAAAGAGAAGACTCCAGAATTCACCGGCTGATATGAGAAGATAAGAGATCACTGGCCCGCATTTGTGGCCTACAAGAAATCGGATAAGGGTAAGAAAAGGTCAGAGACAAACAAGAAAAATGCTGCAAAGAAGAAGTATCACCATCACACGGGGTCAGGTGGCTACTACAAAGCCCTGCCATTGTGGGATAAAGCTGAGCAAGACCTGCTTGCTAAAGGGGTCCAACCAGCGACATTGAACTGGCCAGATTGTTCAAGGACTTGGTTCTTCGGGGTTGGGGGAACTTTGGACCCAGAAACAGGGGAGTGTCATTGGACGGACGAGCAACTTGCAATACCCATCAAGAAGCTTCAGGAATATATCAGGGCAGCGCAGGAAGGGACGTTCATTCCTGATAGAGAGAAGGACGAGCTGACAGAGGCCCTCGGGAACCCTGAGCACCCTGGACGAACACGAGGCACACCAGGCTCCGTTCCGTGGGTGGTTGGGTTTCCCGACAGCGGTGGTTACAGAAGCCGAGAAAGAAAGAGGAAAGCGGAAGTGAGCTCAATGCAAGAATAGCAAAGCTAGAGGAACTTGCAGCTACCGGCTAACCATCTCAGCGTCACGAAGATCCTTGCTTCGACGCTGCCCCAGAAGCTACCCCACCATCTCAGCGGAGAAGCAGTGTGGCTTCCACAGAGCTCGTTCAACCTGATTTCATGGCTCCTCGCTACCCCGTGGATACTATCACGGAGGCTCAACATTGCGAGCTAATGACGAAATGGCAGAACCTAACTTTGAAGGCAGCTGTCGGCTCTGTTGTACCTCCTCAAGCTGAGGGAACTTTCCATTGTCGTCCGATTCCACATGGCTATGCTGTTGTGACGGTGGATGAAATAATGAAGGGATTTGAGGAGCTGGAGCTTGACTACCTTACAGGTGAAGGGGAGAATCATCTGGTTTATGCTTTAAGGAGTACCTGTCTATGGAGGAAGGAGTACATCAAGCTTCCAAACTGGACGCCTCCTCCTCCTCCTCCGGCGAGTCAGGGCACTCTGCCTCCTCCTCCGCCTCCTCCTCCGGCGAGTGATCAGGGCACTCCGCCCCCTCCGGCACGTCGGAGCACTCTGCCTCCTCCTCCGCCTCCTCCGGCGTGTCAGCGGACTCCGCCGCGTTAGCAACGGCGGAAGAGAGACGCCGCCGCTCCGGCGGCTAGCAGTACAAGAGGTGGGAAGAAATTCAAAGTTGGTCCAAGCATGAAGCCTCTTCCAAAGTTACCATATGAGAGGACTGACGAGGAAACTGATGAAATCGTGGCAGTCGAAGTGCAGGCCCATTTTGAACAGAAACCTCCACCTCCGAAGGAAAAGGCAGATCCGGTGAAAGTGAAGCGCACTCTGGATGCCCTGAAGCGACCACCACCGCCTCCGCCACAATCCAACTATGAGTGCATTATTGAAAGGACATATAAGGAAGCACAGCGGTCGGGAAGTACTTGCAGTGATGCAATGCTAGCAAAACGAAAAAGTGGGAAAACAATTCCCCAGCTCGGCGAACAGGCAAAGCAATCGTGCCCCCTGCTCAAGGTGTCTAGCGATATCGTCGCTAATCATCCGAGGCTAGTGCCTGGTACCAATCCTGCTGATTACCTGGGCAATCATGTACAGTTTGAAATGTTAGAGGTAGTAGATATCTTCAGATACGAGTACGGAAAGCCTCTAGTCAAACCTGATCATCCTCCTCTAACAATGATGATGCGAAGATTGCATGAATGGTACATGGATACCTGCAGGAAGTCTAGGAAGGATAGTTTCATGCTGGGAATTAAAGAGGAGCACAACCTCGTTGGAACTGAGGTGATGCCTGTTGAATTTGTGGAGTTATTCCAGTTATTCAATCAAGACGCCCTCGACAAACAACTCATGACTTGCTACTGTCTGTAAGTATTACCTCTGTAATTAAGTCTCTATAGCTTAGCTCTTTCATTGCATGTATATATAATTATCCTCACTATATTATGCAGACTGAAGATCGTCGAATGCAAAAAAGCACAAATCTATGACATTGGGTTCATTAACCCAAATACCATAAATGAATGGTCAGTTCAAAATAGAGACAAAGATACTGAGGACAACTTGCTAAAATCGTTACTTCGAAATCAAAACAAAGGGAAAATACTCTTTCCTTACAACTTCAAGTGAGTGTTACTGTCTTGTGCATATTCAGTTTCGCTTACTTGAGGTTATAGAAATGTAATTGATGAGTTATGCATGTGTGCGCAGCTTCCACTTTATTCTGCTACAGATTAAGCTTGACCGGGGAGTAGTAACTGTCTTAGACTCGAGACGAAAAGATCCCAATAAGTATGCGGACATGACTGCAATGCTCCAGAAGTAAGTTCAATCGATCATTATCGCACCATATTATATCGGCAACTTTGTTTATTTCCGGATATCAAGTAATTATTTTCTTTTCTGGCAGGGTTTGGAAAGAGTTCACCGGAATGGTTCCGGGACTGCCGAGGGAGCTGCGATTTACACACCCGAAAGTAAGTAGTACTAGCTAGTTCCGCGCATCTCCCATTGATTCTAGTTTCATCAATACCATTTATCATGCTTGATTATCAGTTTGATTAAACTCTATTCTCGTAAAGTGCTTGTGGTAGGAAGGCGGGAATAATTTATGTGGATACTACGTTTGCGAGTTCATCCGCCAATCGACCTCTGAGCGGGGCTACTCTGACCGACAATATGAAGTACGTAAACAATAATATTCACAATTTTATTTTATTACCATCATTTGTGTTGAGTTTCATTCATATATATGTATTGACCCCCTTATTTAAATTAGATGTGGTAGATGCGGGATGAACTCCTACCACATGATCGCATACGAGCAATTCAGGAGGAATTGGCGGGATTCTTTCTTGACCACGTCATAAATGAGAAGGGAGAATACCATCTGGAAATTGAAATGGATTTTAGATGTTAGGGATTGTAAGAGATGTTATATTGTATATATGTAGTAGCGTCGGATAGATATACGAAAACTTGTTGTTCGACCAATCTCTCGGAGAAAGAGAGGTCACTTCTCTCTGTATATGTTCATGACGATCTTGTGTAATTAATGGTTCCATCATTTGCTTGCTAGCTAGTGTGTCGAGTTCTCTCTATATGTATAGTAGCTAGCGTCGACCAAGCACGGAGAAAGAGAGGTCACTTCTCTTTATTAGCTAGCTAACACAATATGAAACCCCTAATCTAACCTCCACCCCCCAACCTACCCCCCCCCCCCCCCCACTTTCAAAAACAAAAAACAAAAACCCCAGCGCCTGCGAGGTGCTGACGCGCGGCTTCCTTTTGGTCCCGGTTGGTATTACCAACCGGGACTAAAGGTCCTCCTGCCTGGCCGCCCCGCAGAGGCCACGTGGAGCCCCTTCTGTCCCGGTTCGTAAGCGAGCTGGGCCTAAAGGTTTTGGGCTTTAGTCCCGACCCTTTTGTCCCGGTTCCAGAACCGGGTCTAAAGGCCCTCTGGAATCGGGACTAGTTCCCTGTTTTCTACTAGTGGTGATAGACCATCTGATGAAGTTTACTGCATGTTCTTGTCTTTACCGTGATTGTACCACATGTTTTTTCTTATACCATGTTGATATTCAAATATAGTGCAAGTTCTAACTGAAAGATTAGACATTTTTTATTTATGTCTAATTTGGCAACAAAAATGTAGTCTTACCAATCATGCGGCCTGGGTGCTCACCAGCATCGTAGAAGGGGGGTAAAGGTATCGTCGGGGGCGATGGTGGACCGTCGGATAAGGCGGCTTAGGCAGGGTGGCACATGACATCGGCACCGGCTGCAACCAGTGTCAAAAGGTGGGTCATGGGTACAGAAAGGAGGAAGAAGATGACAACAAGCCTGGAATTTTAGAAGAGAGGGGGAGAGAGATAAATGAATGGTTGGGGGATATGGTGGTCCTACGAAGAGTATGGCTTGGGTAGGGCGACACGAGACATCGGCACCGGTCGCGACAAGTCTCAAAGGCTAGATCATGGCCAACGGCGGACCGACGAAGAAGGTAGCTCGGGCTGGGCGATATTGTCACCTGCCGCGACAACTGTCGGGGCAACGGTGAACCGATGGAGAAGGCGACTCGGGTAGGGTGATGCACGACATCGTCACCGGTTGTGACCAGTGTCTGAGGATGAGTCGTGGGGACGAAAAGCGGAAGATGAATAAGAGAAAGAAGATGACGATCACAAAATTTTAACATAAAAAAACAAGCGAATTTTACCAACAAAAAAACAAGCGACTGGTGCATAGTTGCTCTCATAGTATCCACTAAAGAAATTGATAAAAGGCGATATATATTTGAAGGACTTCACTCATGCCACTTCGTCATCAGTCTGATTCATTTTTCCCGTATTTTACCCGAAGTAATGCACGGGCATTCTATTAGTTTGATAAATATGCATGTTGAGACGGGCCGATTAGAGCAAATAATTTAAATCATGCATTGATCATCTTCCAATTAGGAGCAAATCAGTGACCTTAGGGAGGGACATGCCCATGTTGACCCCCTTATCTCCGCTCGAGGGCATGTTTACGGAAAACAAATCTTATACGACCAGGTCGTACGCCTCGCTACGTGAGACCCATTCCGATCCAGGACACGTGTTAATACCGATCTCAAAGCACGAGTCCTCGATTACGACTGAGCCGAGCCTTAATCCTGATTCCCACCGAAGTTGTCTAAGTTTTGCACAACCTCTGGGGCAACGGCGATGGCTGCGACGGCGAGGACGACGGCGGCGGCAACAGTGAGGAGGATGCACCATCTTGCAGCACGGCGGCCGGCGGCGACGACGAGAGGTCGTGCAGAACCCTAGACTTCCTATGGGATTAATAATGGTCGGTTGGAAATCAGAATTAAGGCTCGGCTGGATATAATCGGGGACTAGTGCTTTGAGATAGGTACTGACACGTGTCGTGAATCGGAATGGGTCTCACGTAGCGAGGCGTACGACCTGGTAGTATAAGATTTTTTTCCCATGTTTACCTTGGCGCGCAGGAACGAGCGACGATCAGGAGTGCTAATAAATACATCGATATCGAGATGGGCCACAGGATTTGCGACTTGTTGTCGTGTGCAGTAAAGAGAGAGTGAGCGCCATTTTCTATTTGACGCTTACTACGTTAAGATATCGTTGTTTCGCACAAGGAACCGAGCGAAGGAAGTTCAGATGTGTTAACCCATTTAAGCTATTATTATACATCCACAGATAACGGTTTTGTGAAACTTTCTTTCCTTTCTGATTTTTTTTCTTTACCTGCTTTTGGTTTCTTTACTTAAAAAAACACAAAATGTAAGCGTTTAAAAAATATTCATGTTTTTCCTAGAAAATGATCAAAATTTCAAAAATATGTTTTTTTCAGAAATGTTCTCAAATTTAAAATATTGTTCACTTTTAAAACTATATATATGTAATAATATTATATATATATATATTCATATTTTGAAAAAATAAAATCAATCTGAAGTAAGTAAAACAGAAGAAGAAAATGTCTCGCAACAAGAAGAACGTCTCGCTATAGGACAATCAGGCTCGCTCACTATGCGTCGACCTAGTCAGGAAGGATGTTCCGTGCGAAATAACGACTATTTGACGCCACTAGCATCAAATGGCGTCAAATAGGAGCACTTGGAGTGGGCGGTGGGGGAGAAAGGAGAGGCAATGAAGGGATGGGTTAGGCCTCTTGGCATACTATCATGGTATGTCCTCCCTCCGCCCCTTAATATCAGAAGCTTTTGCATTTGAATTGCAAAAACATCTTATACTACGGGACATAGGTAGTATATTTTTGGGGCAATATTGACTAAAGATTATTAGGCTCAACTCCAAATCAGATGCTATGATGGTATTTATTTAATTTATACTAAAACCTTCCAATTAATGCGCATGGCCAGCGATTTCTCTCCAGGGAGCTCCTATTCAGCGACCCGTTCGGTGGAAATCGAGGAAGCGTGCGCTTTTGGGCCGGCCCATGTAGGGGCGGGCGCCACTGTTTATTTATTTATTTTTTCTATTTTTTGCTTCTATAAAATTGTTTGGAATTTCAAACAAAAAATTGAATTTAAAAAATGTTCACAAATTCAAAAAAAAAATCATGAATTTTAAAAATGAAAAAAAATCACAAATTCTATAAATGGTCATGAAATTGAAAAAATGTTCATGAATAAAAAAATGTTCGCACATAGAAAAAATGTCTACCAGAGCATATCAAAGAACATTTTAACGAAGCGTAGGTCCATGTCCATTAAAGGAGAGGTCGTTTGCACGTCAACGGTAAATAAATTTATTACCCTTGCTTACTCTAATCTTAGGGAGGTTACCACTTTCCTTACTGTCCTTTAAGAAATTGCACTTTCTCTTTTCATTTTATAATTTATTTTAAGATTAGTTCTTACAAAATTCTAAGCTTGGGGAAGTTAATTTTGCATTTGTAGTCTTGTGCAATGATCTCCATCTCACAAATGCTATGCAATCATGTGTCCCACTGTTTGACATGCTTGCTTAGGTATGATTGTTCTGTATTCGCATAAGGGAATCACTTGCTCAAGTCAGGCCCCATATTGCTAAGTTAATGTTTCTATGCACTTTGTTCAAGTTTTTACTTTTCTTGGAAACAATCTTGTGATCGTCTAAAAGACATTGCCATGACCTATACTTTTTCGAAAGAAAAGAAAAACGATGGTTGAATAAAATTTTCGAGACTTGTTAGAATTGTTTTAAACAAAAAGTTATGGAGTACCTCAACCACATAGTGTTTACAACAAGAGGTCGGGGGTAGGGAAAAGAGTCAAGTCGATCGACCGGGAGAAGCAAAACGAAATCCGGACTTAATAGTTCTTGCTTTGGTCATTATTTATACGGAATCAATAGTCCATAATATTTAAGATTATGCCAAAACCTATGTCGCAATACATGGCGTTTCAGCTTCTTGCTGGTTCCATGGCCTTGTCACCTTATGTTGTTTTATGCCACATGGTTCCGACTTCGTCGCCTCTCTTGAGTTTATGCTGAAGACTCCGCTGGCCAATGAATAATCCACCAGACTTTTCGCTCGGATTACAGCCATTAATTTTTAACGTTCGTAGTCGCAACACTACATCAATTATTATTCGATTTTTCTCTTGAGTGTGTGTGTATGTGGTAATAAAAGAATATTGATCGCCGCGCTCGAAAGAGACAATTCTTGGTCCATTGTATTCAAACATAAGCCACAGTGAAACCCCCTCATTTGTATTTCACCTTCTGGCATAATCTTGAGAACTTGGAGATACCTATTCTGGATGCATCACAACTGAAGTAAGTACTTGAGAGCTTTGGCTTGAGAACATTACTGGGCATGAATGAGCTACATCTTTACTTTTTGACAACTTTCTGTGCTCAAGTTTGTTTGGAAAGAAAAACAGCAAAAAGAGATGAATATACTATTAAGTAAGAGGATCCAAGTATTTGTTTTCATGCTAAATTAAACTTTGATATGAAGCATAGATATTTGTTTAAGCTCTAAGTGGATTGGATGTCAAAATAGATTATATAACTGAGCATGTGCTACCTTGTACAAATATGTTCTATCATGCTTATAGCTTGCATAGAAGACAAGGATACGCCTCTGGGTAACAATTTTTATTGATGAGCTAGATGGATAACTCTGGTTTACCAACCTTGTTGCTCGAGGACGAGTAAAGTTTAAGACTGGGAATGTTGATGAGTGGATTTTATGCATAATTTTAAGAGTATATTTTAGTGCCAAAATCCCTCATATCATATCCATCTAGCACTTATTCACGTCCTCAATGTATAGTTTCCGGTATTTACTTGTTTTAACGAGTTTGTTGCACAAATTTTATTTTTAATAGTTTTCTTTTGTTTTGTGGTCTTTGTAGGTATGTTGGCATGTACATGGACTTGGCACATCAAAAGCACCAAGTTGGAGGTCACACCGGAGAAGTTCCAGGCATCAGATTAAGGCCCTATAGACTTTTTGATGTTTTAACATTTATTAAAGTTACAAAATTGAATATCGAAGGCCACTGGCGCATCGGGATTTTCACTAGCAATCCCATGATCCCAAAAATGTCAAAATTGTAGTTTGTATGAAGAAATGACGACCAAAATACAAAAGTGCTCCCGAAGTCTAGAATGAATGACAACATGTGGTTCATGTGCTCGCGCTCATACCGGCTTGTACCAGAGGCCGACGCTGCAGTAATTCGGCCATAACTTTCCCGATTTTGCTCCAATTTTGTCTCAGTTTGTTCCTACGGGATCCTTGGCGACCAAGGCTTGTTTTGGGATAGGATTTAACTCCCCTAGAGCCCTTGGACGAAAGGAGGAGAGGAAACATCCACGGAGGAGACCCGAGGAAGCCTCCTATAATGTTGGAAATATGCCCTAGAGGTAATAATAAAATGGTTATTATTATATTTTCTTGTTCATGATAATAGTTTATTATCCATGCTATAATTGTATTGACTGGAAACTCAAATACATGTGTGGATACATAGACAACAACCTGTCCCTAGTGAGCCTCTACCAGACTATAGCTCATTGATCAAAGATGGCTATGGTTTCCTAGCCATAGACATGAGTTGTCATTTGATAACAGGATCACATCATTAGGATTATGATGTGATGGACAAGACCCAAACTATAAACGTAGCATATGATGGTATCAAGTTTATTGCTATCGTTTTCTGCATGTGAAGTATCTGTTCCTATAAACATGAGATCATGCAACTCACTGACACCGGGGGAGTACCTTGTGTGTATCAAACGTTGCAACATTACTGGGTGACTATAAAGATGCTCTACAGGTATCTTCGAGGGTGTCTGTTGAGTTGGCATGGATCAAAACTGGGATTTGTCACTCCGTATGACGGAGAGGTATCTCTGGGCCCACTCGGTAATACAGCATCACAATGAGCTTGCAAGCAATGTGACTAAGGAGTTAGCCACGGGATCTTGTATTATGGAACGAGTAAAGAGACTTGCCAATAACGAGATTGAACTAGGTATGGAGATACCGACGATCGAATCTCGGGCAAGTAACATACAGATGGACAAAGGGAACTGCATACGGGATTAGCTGAATCCTTTGCATCGAGGTTTGACCGATAAAGATCTTCGTAGAATGTGTAGGAACCAATATGGACATCCAGGTCCCGCTATTGGTTATTGACCATAGAGGTGTCTCAGTCATGTCTGCATGGTTCTCGAACCCGCAGGGTCTACACACTTAACATTTCGTGATGATCTAAGTATAGTTGAGTTTTTATGTTGGTGACCGAAGGTTGTTCGGAGTCCAGGATGAGATCCCAGACATGACGAGGAACTCCGGAATGGTTCAAAGGTGAAGATTGATATATAGGACGAAGGGAATCGGATTCCGGAAGTGTTTCTGGAGGTACCGGGTTATCGTCGGAAGACCGAAAGGGGTTTCGGGGGGGGTGGGGGGCAAGTGTTGGGGGCCTCATGGGCCAAGGGAAAGGGGCTGGGCGCCCTCCCTCACCTCAGCCCACTCGACCAGGGGGTTGGTGCGCCCACCTAGGGCAGCCGCCCCCTTGCTTGGGAGGCAAGGCTCCTAGGGAGCGCCCCCCAAACCCTAGGGCGCCTCCCTTGGTGTCTGCCGCCCCACCTAGGGGGAAACCCTAGGGCGCCCCTACCTCCTCCATCCCCCCTATATATAGAGGTGGAGAGGGAGGGCAGCCGCACTCGTCCATGCCACGGTGCTGCCCTTCCTCCCCCTCGTAGTTCCTCTCTCTCTCTCGGATTGCTTAGCGAAGCTCTGCTGAAATTGCTCCACCACCACCGCCGGGAACTCGAGCTACTACTTCACCATCGCTCACCGGATCGAGGAGGTGAAGGCGTCATCAAGCCGTACGTGTGTTAAACGTGGAGGTGCCGTCCGTTCGGCACTTGATCGGGAGTTCATGGACGGATCGTGATTGGATTGCGAAGACGTTCGACTACATCAACCACATTTCTTAACGCTTCTGCTTAGCGATCTACAAGAGTATGTAGATCCAATCTCTCCTCTCGTAGATGGTCATCTCCTTGATTGATCTTGGTGAGCGTAGGAATTTTTTTGTTTCCCATGCAATGTTCCCCAACAGTGGCATCATGAGCTAGGTCTATGCGTAGATGACATCATGAGTAGAACACAAAGGAGTTTGTGGGCGTTGATGTTTAGATTGCTTCCTTCCTTAGTCTTATTTTGATTCAGCAGTATTGTGGGATGAAGCGGCCCGGACCAACTTTACATGTCCACGTACATGAGACCGGTTCCATCGACTGACATGCAACTTGTTGCATAAAGATGGCTGGCGGGTGTCTGTCTCTCCCACCTTAGTTGAATCGGATTCGACAAAGGCGGTCCTTGTAGAAGTTAAATAGCAACTTGAATATCACCGTTGCGGCTTTGCGTAGGTAAGAACCGTTCTTACTAGTTACCCATAGCAGCCACGTAAAACATGCAACAACAAAGTAGAGGACGTCTAATTTGTTTTTGCAGGGTATCTTGTGATATGATATGGCCAAAGACATGTTGGGAAACATAGTAGAAAACAAAAAAAAATTGCACCTACGATCACCCAGATCAATATGAAGATGCATAAGGGTTGGGATCAACAATCGTTACCAACTCCGGAGTGCAGCGGAAGAAGAAGAGTCGGTGTAGATCGTGCTCGAAGTCCCTCGAACGATGATGACGATCCCGCGAACCGCCCTCAAACGATCCCTCGAACAGAAGACCAAAAGCACGACCTCTCTACTTGGTTGCAAGCGTATGGTCTTCACGATCCGGCAGTGCTTCGCTGTCCAGAGCTAATCGTCGCCGGAGAATTAGAGGGGGGAGATTAGAACCACACTGTACTTCTAATTATGAGGATTAGAGGTGGCTAGGGATAGCTCTAGTTAGTCCAGGACCAACTAGAAATAGAACTAGATCAACTAGAAGAGGCACCCAAAAACTTATACTCTAAAGGGTGGAAAACCTCTAGTATATATAGGTTCAGGAGGGAGGAGAGGGCAGCCACCAAGGGAGGAAAGTCCTCCCTTGGTGCACTGGCCTAGGGGGGAGTCCAACTCCCACCCCTAGTAGGATTCGCCCCCCCCCCCCACAAGGAAAGGGGGGCGCCACCTCCACTTGGGCCTTTATGGCCCAAGTCTCCTTCCCCTTCTTGCACTTTTAAGGCCCGTTGATATTTAATTAATATATAAAATACTTTAAACATTTTCAGAGCATTATATATATAATTTAACATCCACGGAAACATTTTCCACCTATATATAATTAATCGGTAATACCCGGTAGTACCCGATATTCACCGAAACCCTTCTAGTGACCCCGAAACGCTTCCGGAACCTCTCGGAACTATTCCGGATATTAATGAAACTATTTCACAAATATATTCTCATCATTCCCATTCCACTAACTCTCAGCAAATCATGATTACCTTAAGCTTGTGACCCCGTAGGTTCGGTAAAACATAGACATGAACGAAACCCCTTCGTTCAATGACCGATAGCGGAACCGTGGACATCCATATCGGTCCCTATGATTACATGGATGATATTCGAGTGAACCTTTAGTTATCATGTGACATTCCCTTTGCTTCGTGATACTTTACAAAACCCGGTGTGCATCGGTATCCTCTTGGGTCATCACCATGCCCACTATACCGTTGCACCCGTTACCAGTTTTGTTCTTCTTTGTCATTGACTTGCTCCGGCATCCCCGTGACATAGTCACCTGTGTCTGGCCAGATGATGATGGATGCCATCACACTGAGAGGGCCCTAAGAATATCTCTCCATCGTCTGAGGAGCAAATCCCACTCTTGAGATGTTCGTTCACTTGTCAAACTTTCCGGTGAACCTAAAAATTGTCGTTATGATCACCTTGTTACAGATGACGTTTGAGCAACCCCAAAGTCCACCGTCTGGTAAGAAGTAACCGAGACACTCTCATGGTCTGAGGAACTAAAGTACACATGCTAACACTTTGTGTTATAACAGATGATTTTAGACGATATGATCACAAAGTATAACATACAAGATTGGGTCGATTCAATATGATCGTTCTTCTAACGTCATACCCTCAATGTTGTTTTTAGGACTATCATTGCACCTAACGATATCCTAAGATCCGGAAAACGTGATCACCAACAACACTTGGGCCAGTCCTAGAGGCTGGACCGGGAACCTATTGTTTGACCGTTTATCATTCCACACGTGCATATGATTTTTTCACTGAATCGCATATTCCAGGATCATAGCAGTTATAGAATGAAATATAAACTCTTAATTATGAATAATGGAAATATAATAATACAATATTATTGCCTCTAGGGCATCTTTCCAACAGTCTCCCACTTGCACTAGAGTCAATAATCTAGTTGCATAACACTTAACAACTTATCTTGTGTTATGAATGCATTGCTTGTGGTAGAGCCTTCGTCATTAGTTAAGACAAACTCAAAACTTTGTGATATTTGTGCTGGTATTGTCTGCTTCTCAGATCTTAATCCGTCTAGCTTTTCAGCCATAATATTTTATTCATAGTATAAATATTATTGGATTTATGATCATAATATTCTTATGTCAAGACTCTTCTTGATCATATCTTGAATTAACCCATTTTATAAAGATTATTCTTGCATGACCTTTATGGGTCACTTACAACTCTTGCAACATCTATTCAGACAAAACATTTATATCAAGACAATTCTTGATTCAAATAAAAATTGAAACATCTCATGTTTTCAAGACGTATATTGCTTGGGATATAACCCCACGGTGTGACCCTCCCAGGAGGGGCCGGGTTACACCGTTGGTGACTCAGAGATAAGGCCTAGGTAGGCCCAATAAACCAGACATGGAACCCGAAGGGCAACTTACGTGGTGAGCCACCAGGAGCCCAAGCCCAGAAGATGGTGCGAGACCCGACACTGTAAGCCGGCCAACGATGGCTTACCTAGTAAGGCAAGGCGACTTAGAACCCAGATCGGTCATGTTGTATGATCTGACTTGGACTCTTGTAAGCCCAGGGCCTTGGCCTGTGTATATAAAGGCGAGGCCCTGCGGTGGGTTAACTTAAGTTACAATCAATCGATAGCTAGGTCAAGCGATTCCGCTCCCTTGTAATCGGTACTCAATCAATACAACACAAAGCAGGACGTAGGCTTTTACCTCATTGGTGAGGGGCCGAACCTGGGTAAACTCGTGTCTCTCGACCCGCTCAACCCCTTTAAGCTAACCTACATTGCGATGGCTCCACACCTAAGTCCTTTCACAAGGGCATCTGCCATGTTAAACCCACGACAGTTGGCGCCCACCGTGGGGCTAGCACACGGTGGTTTCGAGTTCTTGAAGGGCTCTTTCCCAGGGATCGAGGGATACGCCGTTGGCAGGATGACTAAGAGTTGCCGTGGCAGGCTCTACATTGACGACGCTGGCTGGGGCCCCGAGGCCGACTCAATCGAGTACGGGTACCGGGTCCCCTTCGGCGGGATTCACGTCTTCATCGGCAAGATTGGCGGATCAGAGCCTGAGCCAGACATCTACACCGACATCGTCGAGTCGGCTCGGCTCGGCATGCACAACCCACCAGGGTTAACCTGGCCGGAAGCGTGTCTTCGTTGGATTTGTGCATGGCACGGACCTTGCGGAGGATTCTGTGTCCGGAGGAGAGACTCTCATCTACTCAGGTGATGAGTCCTCAACTGGAGAGATGGAGTCGACCTACCAGCTTCAAGACGGCGGGCTTGGGGGCTATTTCGATGGTGACAGTATTCTGGACCCCTATGAGCCGCTGTGCCGGGCTGCTATCTTCATGGCTGGCACAGGGCCGGCTCTCAATTCATCAACAACCGCAGCTATGACGTCTAGTTCAGCGGCTGCGGCGGCTGCGGCCGGCGGGTCAGCTCGGCCGCCGGCTCAGGTTTTGTCTGAACTCTTGGGCAATTTGACAACCCTGTTAGCAACAGAGGTTACTACGGCGAATCAAGCACAGCATAATGCAGAGGTTGCAAAGGTGCGAGATGAGGTGGCCAAGGCTCAGGAGGATCTTAATGCAGAGAACGCCAGGATGGCAACGGAACACGCTCTGATGGATGCCGAGTCACAGCCTATAAGGGCGGGGGCTTTTCGCCTGAGTCTGAATCAGAATGCGTCCAATGCTGTTCTTCGAAGGAGACACCAAACCCGCCTGCCTTTGCAGTATGAGGCGTAGAACCTTTTCAACACGTCTGGGGCAGGGCTAAGTAACCCGCCAGGTACAGCCTGGGCTGCTGAAGTCCCAGGAAGCAGGGCGGCAGCTCATCCTTGATTATCAGACCCGCCCCGCAGGGATCAGACCCCGCCTCGGTGTTTTTCAACACCATCTGGACATTATTCTAACCCGGTGGATAACATGATAGCGGCGGCTACATGGCTCAATGCAATCCCTATTACGGATGAGACGCCTTTCGCAGCTGAGGCGTGGAACGCAATTGAGCTCCTGCAGACGGTGGTTGCACAACAAGAGAAATATTCACACAGCGGCGGCTCAGCTAGGGGCTTATCAGCAGCCTCCGGTGGCCCCTTAGGCCTTAGTAGGGGCTGGTGTAATTTCCAGGTTGGTTGGGGTGCCCTGTTTAGTACCAGCTTTTCATAATGAATGTCTACCTAAGGATTTCAAGGGTCCTCGTAAGGTGGCTAACTACACAGCTGATCTCCGCCCTAAGGCCTAGATTGAGAGTTATGAGTTAGCCATGGAGATGCTGGATGTCAATGATGTCTATGATGTTGGATGGGCCAGCTCGAACCTGGTTAAAAGGTTTGCCTCCTAATTCCATCAATTCATGGGCATAGTTGAAAGCACGGTTCATTAAGAACTTTCAAGGGACGTGCAAGCAGCCTCTGACGATTATCGATCTTGATAACCGCGTGCAGCGTGAGGATGAGTCGGCCCATCATTGGGTCTGGCGGGTCTCTACTATTATTCACTCTTCAGATAGTATTGTGGTAGGTCAGGCGGTTCTGGTCTTGGAGAAGAACTGTCACTTTACCCCCTTAAACAGAAGCTTGGGCAGCTTAAGCATCATTCTAATGACATGGGTGAGCTCATGGCGGCTCTCATTAAATATGCCGACTCTGACACCACAAAGGACCCTGGATCTGATGATGAGAAATCCAACAAGGGAAAGAAGAGTGGCAATGGTAAGGGTCAGCAGCAGAATGTGGCGGGGTATAATGGCAATAACCAGGGCAATGGTGGTAAGCGCAGACACCCCGATGGCGGGTCAGATCTAGTAGCTAACACCAACACTGGGTACAAGAACCAGCGCCGCAATGGTAATGGTAAGCCGCCGTATGGCAAGGGAAAGCCTTTTAATCTTGAGGCGGCACTTAATGACCCGAGCCCAAAGCACAGTCTTCCTGAAAAGCCGTCCACTCACGCTTGGAAGGATTGTTGGATTATGTGAGAGTTCAGGAATTATAGCCTCAATCAGAATCACGGTAATAATAATGGGCCGCCCGGCGGGTCAGGATCCGGCTCACAAGGGTCTGGCTTTGGTGGCGGCGGCTCAAACACTGGCTATCAAGATCAAGGTAACCAGGGTGGTTATAATCAACACTCTGGTCAAGGTAACCATCAGCAAGGGAATCAGTCAGGATATCAGAGTAATCCAAAACATCTCAATGGTGGCCAGTACCATGTTTTCACCACAAGTATTTGCAAATGAGACCAGAAGGTTCATAAGCGCGCGGTCAATACTATTGAGCCTGCGGTGCCTCAATACTTGCGGTGGTCAGAACATCCAATCACCTGGAGTCGGGAGGATCACCCGCCCCGAGTTGAGAATCCAGGTCATCTGGCATTGATGGTAGCCCCTCAGGTCGGGGGTTATAAATTTACTAAGGTGCTTATGGATGGCGGTAACAGTATCAACATCCTGTATTATGACACCTTTCGCCGGATGAACTTAACTGACAAAAAATCAAGAGTCTTCCATGGTGTGGTGCCTGGTAAGTCGGCGTATCCTGTGGGAAAGATTGCCTTGGAGGTTGCCTTTGGTGATGATTATGACTACAGAGCAGAGACGCTGTGGTTTGAAGTAGTCAAAATCAAGAGTCCATATGATGCGTTGTTCGGACAGCCGGCTTATGCTAAGTTCGTGGCTCGCCCTTGTTATCTTTATTTACAGCTTAAGATGCCAGAGCGAAAAGGCACAATTACGGTTCACGGTGATCGGAAAATCGCTTTGGAATGTGAGGAAGGAGACGCGGATTATGCAGAGTTGGCTTGTGCTACCGAGGAGCTTAAGTTTTACAAGGATAATGTTGACCCGACTGATATGACCCCTTTGAAGAAGCCCACCACTGAGCAAGACCCTTTATTGAAGTTTAAGTCGGCTGATGATACTAAGCAAGTTGACTTTGTCCCTGGTGATTCATCTCGGCAGTTGACAGTGGGGGCTAACATGGATCCTAAATAGGAAGGCGCGCTCATCGAGTTCATCCATGAGAATCGGGACATCTTTGCATGGAAACCTTCTGACATGCCAGGTGTACCGAGATAATTCGCTGAGCACATTCTTAATGTGGATCCAAAGTTTAAGCCGGTTAAGCAGTTCCTTCGTCGTTTCAATGAAGAGCGACATAAGGCTATTGGAGAAGAAGTAGCCCGGCTCTTAGCGGCTGGGTTTATCATTGAAGTTTTTCACCCTGAGTGGTTAGCTAACCCTGTGCTTGTACTCAAGAAGAATGGCACATGGCGTATGTGTGTTGACTACACAGATCTCAACAAAGCTTGTCCAGCTGACCCGTTTGCTCTTCCCCGTATTGACCAGATCATTGATGCAACGGCGGGTTGTGAGAGCTTATGTTTCCTGGACGCTTATTCTGGTTAGCATCAGATCAAGATGGCAGTTAAAGACCAAGAGAAGATGGCTTTCATTACACCTTTTGGGGCTTTCTGCTATGTTTCTATGCCTTTTGGACTCAAAAGTGCTCAGGCGACTTATCAGCGCTGTGTTCAGAATTGTTTCCACAGTCAGATTGGGCGCAACGTTCATGCTTATGTGGATGATATTGTGGTTAATTCTAGAAAGAAGGAGACTCTCCTGGATGACCTGAAAGAAACTTTTGACAATCTCCGGGTCTATAAAATGATGCTTAACCCGGCCAAGTGTGTCTTTGGCGTGCCTGTAGGTAAACTGTTTGGATTTCTGGTCTCAGAAAGGGGCATCGAAGCTAACCCGGAGAAGATCAAGGCTATCACCTCACTTTATAAGACGGCATGTGTCAATGACGTCCAACGTTTGGCGGGTCGTATTGCAGCTTTGAGCCGTTTTATAAGTCGCTTGGGAGAGAAGCCAATTCCCTTATACCAGATGATGAAAAAGACAGAGCACTTTATCTGGAGTGATGCTGCTAATGAGGCATTTGAGGTGCTCAAGAAACAATTAGCTTAGCCGCCCGTCCTTGCTGCTCCCATTGAGAAAGAGCCTTTGCCCCTGTATGTGGCGGCTAATAATAAGGCGGTCAGCATGGCAGTTGTTGTAGAGCGTAAGGAGGCGGGTAAGGAGTACCCAGTTCAGCAGCCTGCTTACTATGTCAGTGAGGTGTTGATAGAGTCCAAGCAACGATATCCACATTGGCAGAAACTAGTGTTTGGGGTGTTCTTGGCAAGTCGCAAGCTGAAGCATTATTTTCTTGGCCATCCTATTACTGTGGTCAGCTCTGCTCCTTTAGGAGATATTATTTAGAACAGGGCGGCTATAGGCCGGGTTGCTAAATGGGCAATTGAACTTGGACCTCATAATTTGAAGTATGTGCCAAGAACAGCCATCAAATCTCAGGCTTTCGTGGATTTCATAAATGACTGGATAGAGTTGCAGACACCTGAGGAGAAACCTGACAACACATATTGGACAATCCACTTTGATGTGTCCAAACAGTTGGAGGGCTCGAGGGCTGGAGTTATCTTGACTTCCCCATGAGGTGACAAATTTTGTTATGTTTTAAGACTAATGATTCCTTGTACTAACAATGCAGCTGAGTATGAAGCTTTACTCCATGGCCTTCATATGGCTAAAGAGATGAATTTAAACCGGGTCAGGTGTCTGGGCGACTCAGACCTTGTGGCTCAGCAAGTCTCAGGCAAGTGGGACTCTAAAGACCCGCTCATGGTGGCTTATCACCGGGCAGTTGGTAATATTGCTGGTCACTTTACAGGTTATCAGGTGGAGCACCTTGATCAACGAAAGAATGAGGCGACTGATGCATTGTCCCGACTTGGGTCTCAACGTAAGCCAGTACCTCCTAATGTGTTCCTCGATGTTTTGCACAATCCTTCCATCAAGTTGCCATCTGAAGAAGACCTTGCTGTACCTGACCCGGAAGCGCAGTTGGTGGCGGCTCTTCATGCTATTCCTGACTGGACGCTGCCTTATTTAGCTTATATGACCTGGGGCGAGTTACCCGAGGATGAAATTTTGGTGCGACAAATAACCAGGAGGTCTAAATCTATGACTATCATCAACGACAAGTTACACCGATGCAGTGTGACAGGTGTGTTCCAACGTTTTGTTTCTCCTGAGGAGGGCCGTGAAATTTTACGAGAGATTCATGAAGGCGATTGTGGTCATCATGCCAGCTCTAAGTCTTTAGTGGCTAAAGCTTTTCGTCATGGGTTTTATTGGTTGACAGCTCATGCTGATGAGAGGACATCGTTAGCAAGTGCGACAGGTGTCAGAAATTTGCAAGACCGTTCATGTGCTGGCTCAAGAGTTGGGGGCTTGATATGGTTGGACTGTTCAAGAGGTCTAAGGATAAGAAGACCCACCTTTTGGTGGTGGTTGACAAGTTTACTAAGTGGATTGAGGCGGAGTGATACGTCTCCATCGTATCTAATTTTCCAAACTCTTTTGCCCTTGTTTTGGACTCTAATTTGCATGATTTGAATGGAACTAACCCGGACTGACGCTGTTTTCAGCAGAATTGCCATGGTGTTATTTTTGTGCAGAAATAAAAGTTCTCGGATTGACCTGAAAATTTACGGAGAATATTTTTGGAATATATAAAAAATATTGGCGCAAGAATCAACCAGAGGGGGGCCACCCAGAGGCCACAAGCCCTGGGGGCGCCCTGCAGGCTTGTGGGCCCCCTGGACCTCCTCCGACCTCAACTCCAACTCTATATAACCCTATTCGCAGAGGAAAAAATCAGAGAGAAGGATTCATCGCGTTTTACGATATGGAGCCACCGCCGCCTCCTGTTCTTCATCGGGAGGGCTGATCTGGAGTCCGTTCGGGGCTCCAGAGAGGGGGATTCGTCGCCATCATCAGCACCAACCTTCCTCCATCATCAATTTCATGATGCTCACCGCCGTGCGTGAGTAATTCCATCGTAGGCTTGCTGGACGGTGATGGGTTGGATGAGATTTATCATGTAATCGAGTTAGTTTTGTTAGGGTTTGATCCCTAGTATCCACTATGTTCTGAAATTGATGTTGCTATGACTTTGCTATGCTTAATGCTTGTCACTAGGGCCCGAGTGCCATGATTTCAGATCTGAACCTATTATGTTTTCATGAATATATTTGTGTTCTTGATCCTATCTTGCAAGTTGTAGACACCTATTACGTGTTATGATCCGCATACCCCAAGGCGACAATAATTGGGATTCTTTCCAGTGATTACCGTAGTTTAAGGAGTTCATGTATTCACTAAGTGCTAATGCTTTGGTCCGGTTCTCTATTAAAAGGAGGCCTTAATATCCCTTAGTTTCCATTAGGACCCCGCTGCCACGGGAGGGTAGGACAAAAGACGTCATGCAAGTTCTTTTCCATAAGCACGTATGACTATATTCGGAATACATGCCTACATTATATTGATGAATTGGAGCTAGTTCTGTGTCACCCTAGGTTATAACTGTTGCATGATGAATGCCATCTGACATAATTATTCATCACTGATCCGTTGCCTACGAGCTTTTCACATATTGATCTTCTCTAAGTTACTTTTCCGTTGCTACTGTTACAATCATCACAAAACTGCTACTGTTACTTTTGCCACCGTTACCGTTATTTCCATACTACTTTGCTACTAAATACTTTGCTGCAGATATTAAGTCTTTCAGGTGTGGTTGAATTGACAACTCAGCTGCTAATACTTGGGAATATTCTTTGGCTCCCCTTGTGTCAAATCAATAAATTTGGGTTGAATACTCTACCCTCGAAAGCTGTTGCGATCCCCTATACTTGTGGGTTATCACGAAGCCAGTTAGCAATTGTGAGGTGGCAACAGCGGTTCAGTTTGTTAAAAAGCTGATTTTCCGTTTTGGATATCGTCATAGTATCATCACTGATAATGGCACCAATCTTTCTAAGGGTGATATGAAGGAGTTTTGTCAAAGAGAGCATATTCGTCTTGATGTTTCCTCAGTGGCTCATCCACAGTCCAATGGTCAAGCAGAATGAGCAAACCAAGAAATCTTGAGAGGCATCAACGCCCGGCTTATGGTTCCTTTAGCGCGTACGCCGGGTTGTTGGGTTGAGGAGCTACCTTCAGTGCTTTGGAGTATCAATACCACCCCCAACAGGTCAACAAGCTATACGCCTTTCTTCATGGTCTATGGTGCAGAGGCGGTCCTCCCAAGTGATATCCGTCATGACTCGCCTAGAGTGACAGCTTATGTTGAAGCTGATAATGAGACGGCACGTCAGAACTCACTTGATGCTTTGGATGAAGAGCGTGACCTTGCGGCGGCTCATTCAACAATATATCAACAAGACCTACGTCGCTATAACAGCCGTAGAGTTCGAAGCAGGGCCTTTCAGGAGGGCGACTTATTGCTCCGTTTGATTCAAGACCAGACAAGGATGCATAAGCTTTCGCCTCCTTGGGAAGGGCCTTTTGTGATCAGCAAGAATCTCAATAATGGGTCTTACTACCTCATTGACATATGAGAGAACAAAGATTCCCGCACGTCTGAGAAGGAGACCAACAGGCCGTGGAACATTGCTCATCTTCGGCCTTACCACACTTGAGTCATAGGCTCTCATCATTGTATATACCTTCGTTGATGTACATACTTTTTGATCAGTATAATAAAGCCGGCATCCCCAAGATTCGGGGCCTCTGTCGTTTCATCTCAAATCTTTGGAGCAAGAGTCGTTATTGGTTACTCACAAGGTCATTTGGGGGCTTCCTGCTCTATGAGCATAGCGTATAACCCTCTTGATCGGCTTTTATGCCATGTTTGGTCATTTGGAGGCTTCCTGCTCTATGAGCATAGCGTATAACCCTCTTGATCGGCTTTTATGCCATGTTATGGGTCATTTGGGGGCTTCCTGCTCTATGAGCATAGCGTATAACCCTCTTGATCGGCTTTTATGCCATGTTATGGGTCGTTTGGGGGCTTCCTGCTCTATGAGCATAGCATATAACCCATTTTGACCGGCTTTCATGCCATGATTGGATTAAACCTGCCTGTTTGCAACTTGCTACTCCGCCAGGTGACCCATCGTACTCTTGACAGTTAATCTTTTCAAGACCCTGAACTTGTCAAGGTTAAAACGGTGGCTTATGTCACATGAGAGCCGGCTTACAGTGAGCTAGGATAAACCTACCTGTCTGCTGTAGTCTCTCCGCTATGTGGCCCGTTTGTACTCTTAACAGTTAAGCTTTCAATAAGACCCTGAACTAGTTAAGGTTTAAATGACGGATTTATGTCACGTGAGAGCCGGCTTACGGGATTACAAGCTTTTATGCCAAGCTTCTTTGGAAGCAAAAAATTGAATTTTTAAAAACCAATCTATTTTGGTCGTGCTTTGCAAGCCGGCTTAATAAATATTTGAGTTATGCATACTCTATATGTTTTTGTTTTGCAAAAACCTTTCACAGGTGAAAAGTTTCTGGGTCATATTGATCCAGGTTATATTGCTCTATATTGAGTTTATTATGCTTATAAGCTGCCAAGGGGATCTTTTCAAAAGCTGGATATGACTATAAGTCGCCCTGGTTGTTGAGTTGTTTAACTTGCCAATGGATTGTGATTATAAGCTGCCAGTTGAGGGATTAACAGCTCTTTGACAGATTTTATAAGCCGCCAAAGTTTTTTGGTAATACTGCGAAATAGTTATGCATCATAAAGGTCACCGAAATTCAAGTTGTTGAAGCATAAATTGATAAGAACATGCACAAAGGCATGGCAGAGCAGGCAATTGTTTTCAGCTACCTATTACATGGCTTCAGCTGAGCCCAAAAAATTTGTGAACAAGTGTTTTTTGGAGTTAAGTTACTCTAGTGAGCCGGCGTCAGCGCCGTCCGGGTTTTGGCCTGGCGGGTTGTTGTCATCTTGCTGCCTTGAGCTTGAAACCCCCAGATCATCCTGTGCCGGCTCTTCATCGATGGCCATCTGGAGATTGGCCGAGGTCTAGTCGATGCTGGTTAAAGCTTCAAATGTAGCTTCACCGTTAAGCATAACAGAAGGATCAATATCAGGGGCGAAGGTATGCTTACGCCTTGGAGGAATAAGGTCCATAACATCATGCAAGGGTGGCTTAATCTTATTGTTGTGGTCATCGTAAGCCGGCATGTACTTGTTCAAATCCAGCTCTTCTATAAGTTTGCAGGCCACGGGCCGCATCTCTCTGACGCATTTGTTGAAGTCTTTCTCTTCAAAGATCGACTCGTCATCCTTGAACTCTGGGCATCCGGTAGCTATTTCTTCCGGGTCAAGTTCTGCTTGCCACGCCTTGGCCCGGCCTAGACCAACAATGGCTCCAGCTCGGGCGGCTGATAATTTAACCTCCTCAATTTGAGCCAGCACCATTGAGAGATGATCCAGCACAGTCTTGATATGATTTGGAGGTTTTTGCCACCCGACAAAGCTATAAGGTTGCGCAGTGTTCCAGCATACAACTGCTCAGTCAACGAATAAGCCGCCTTCAATTTGAGCAGCATGTTCTGACCAAGACTGGCATTTCTGGGGCTGTCGGATTCAGGGCTCCACAGACTCAAAGAAGGTTCGAACTCTGGGGCGTGTGCGAAGAACTCAACCTATCCAACCAACCATCCCGTCGCCCTACATCCTAGCTCGATGGATCAAGGAAGGAGATGGACACGGCAGTTTACCCAGGTTCGGGCCACCTTGCGGTGTAAGACCCTACTCCTGCTTTGTGGTGGATTTGCCTCACGAGGGGCTGGGGACGAACTAGTACAAGGGAAGAACAACCTCGCGAGGTCTGCTCTGGGGTGAGGGTGAGTCGTCCTTCGGTTCGGTCTCCTCCCCTCTCTCTACGGTGGTGGCTAGCTTATACTTATAGCGGCCTCGGTCCTCTTCCTCCAAAACAAAGGTGGGAAGGGATCCCACAGTGGCCAATTTGAAAGGGGACAAGTAGTACATCTTATCCTGACGAAAGGTGGTCTTCGCCTGCAAAGCTTCTAGTCGTGACGCCACGGTGGGCTCGGCGATGACATCCATCCTGCCGTCCTGGCGGTCTTGGTCTCGTTGCACTGGAATGGAAACCTTTGCCTGATTCCTAGGGAACCCACGCCTGCGCTTGCCTCCTTAACACCAAAGAGGAAACCTACTGCTCTGCGCCTGCTGGCGCCCGCCTGGCCTTGGTCGTCATGGCTTGCGTCACCGCAACCTTGTGAGATTGGATACCTGCATAGAAATCTCCGCTCCTCAGGAGGCAGCCTGGGGAGGCCGCTCCCTCAGGAGGTCTTGGCGCTGTCTGCCTCGCGAGGCTTGGCCCCTCGCGAGGGTCTTGTCCTGTTGGTGTTGAAGCTGGGCCGTACCAGGCCATCGATGGAGCCACGCCGTGGGCCACAGGCAAGCAAGTCTGGGTACCCTGGTTTCCAGAACGCCGACAGTAGCCCCCGGGCCCAAGGCGCGCTCGGACTTGGCTTCGAGGCGAAGCCAAAGGGGAAGGGCGAAGCGCCACGGGCTCCAATTGCCTATGGACCGAGCCGATGCGTGGCGCTTGATGGGACGTGGGCGTCTCCACTTCCCCACGCCGCCTCGGCAACCGCACGACTTGACAACTACCTGGCGCATGCGGCCCAGCCATCAATTCCCGCCGCACTTGCCTTCTGCTCCCCTTCCTCCCTGCGAACTTGCGTCTTCCTTACCAGATTCCATGCCAGCTCCAATCTACTCCGCTGCCATGGCTCCCAGGATGAAGAAGGGGAAGGCTCGAGCGGCCACGGAGCCCTCGCCAGGGCCGGAACCGGCGCTGGACCGGTCCACGGTGATCAACCAGGAGGGGTTGGACAAGGTCTGGCAAGCCCTCGCCGCCGATTCCAACGAGTGGAAGGCGACGATGGTCTGGCCTGCCTCCCGGGCCTTAGTTGACATGGAGGCCACCGAAATCCCCCTTCATCTCCATGCTCTTTTCGCCGGCTTGCTGCCTCCGTTCTCTGGTTTCTTCAACGCCGTGTTTTTGCATTACCAGATCCACGCGCTGCATCTGGATCCTAGGTCCATCATCCTCCTCTCTGCTTTTGCCTTCTTGTGTGAGGCCTTCATGGGCATCGCCCCGTCCGTGGCCTTGCTCCGCCATTTCTTCGTGCTCCACTTGGTCGACGGTGGGCAATGCTCAGGGTGCGTGTCGTTCCAAGCGATGGCGGCGACTGTTGGCTCCGGCGTTGACTTCACGCTCCGCCAGGAGATGAGGGGGTTCCGGAAGCAGTGGGTGTATGTGGATGCCTCCGTGCTCAGCCCCCTGCTCCTTCTTCCATCGGCGCCGGCGGAGCCGAGCTCCAGCTGGGGGCACGCGAAGCTTGCCGACCTGCGGGTGGCACGCATCTTGTCCAGGCTGGCCAAGCTGAGGCAAGCGGGGGTGACGATGGCGATGGTGGTGAAGGAATTCATCCGACGGTGCATTGCTCCGCTTCAGCGCCATGCTCGCCCGATGTGGGCTTCACTAACCCCGATGACCCCATGAGGCTCTAGGTGCCTTCGCTCCCCCTCAAGACGTTGCGCAGGGTGCTGCAGCTCCTGACTGGTGGGGAGCCTGCTGTGCTTCCCCTCGACGGGCACCCTTTGTACAACTGCCAGAACGGGAAGGCCTTCGCTGAGAAGATGTCGTGCTTCAACGAGTGGGGGCTACTACCCGAGGGCCATGTGGGGCCTCGCGACAATCCCCTTTTGGTGATTCCCGTGCTCGGGGGTCCGGTGGTGCGCGCTCCAGAAGTGGCCGCAGGGGAGCAGGCACCGCCGAGCGCTCCCAAGGTGGCCGCTGGAGATCAGGCGCCACCATGTGCTCCTGAGGTGATCACTGGGGGCAGCCACCATATGCTCATGAGGCGACTGCTTCCAGCTCCACAGGCAGCGGGGAAGGGGCCCCGCCTATGGAAGCTGTTGCCGCCCCTGTCGTGGGGGGCTACACGCCGGCCTGCAGCGCGTCCCTTCCGGATCTGGGGTATCCCGCAAGCGGAAGGGGCTCGGGAGCCGCTGCGACCTCGTCCCACGGACCCTGAAAAAGCGGAAGTGGATAGCGGTGGATGAGTAAGTACCTTGTCCTCCTTGACATTCGCATATCGCGTCCTCTTCTGACTTTTGCCCCTCAGGATCCCTTCCGTCGCGAGGGTGAGCCCGCGTGGAGTGCGACCTTTGGAGGCCTTCGGCCCGGTTGTGATCCTAGGCCTCTCAAGAGGGGCGGCGGCGCACGAAGCGATGTCTGCACACGAGCCGTGGCCGCCCCTGGGGGACCGCAGGCCTACACTCCCGGCGTCCTTCTTCCGGAGCGGCCTCTAGGGCACGGAGGCCGTGCCGAGGGCTCCTCCATTGGTTCTTGCTGGCAGTTGGGTAACCCATACGATGGCTCCATCTTCAGGCAGCGGGGCCGGCCCGCGTCATGACCCGTCCTCGGCCCGGGGGCCGGTCGAAGGAGCTCCAGCCCCCAGCCCCCCGCCGGAGATGGGTGAATCATCACGCGCTTCTCAGGCCGACCGGGGCGCGGAGGAAGGGATCGGCCGGGCGCTGGAGGTCACGCGCGGGCGAAGTGCTGTCCGTCATGACCTTCTCCGAGAGGCGACAAGCACGTTGGGCCGCCTCGGGACGGAGCTTGCCGACGTTGATGCGTGCCTCGAGGCGGAGGGCCTTCGCCTGGCGCGCAAATGGCACCAGCTGAAAGTCGCCATTAACCTTGGTCGGTTGCAGCACGAGCACACCCGTGCGGAGGCAGAGGAGTCTCTTGCGGCATCGCGGGAGGCCCGCGATCGCGCCCTGGAGGAAGCCCGAGCCGCGGACCGTCGGCGCGACGCGGCGGAGGCGCGCGAGAAGGAGCTCCAAGCCTTCCAACTCCATCCTGGAGCAGCGAGTCCGGGCGCGCGTGGCCGCACTCGCCGCTTCGACGACTGGGCTATCCACAAGCGAGGTGAAGCCTCGCACGCCCGATGACACGCTGGTGCTGGAGGCAGTGGAGCTAAGCCTGGAGCGCGAGCGGCTGGAGGTGATGGAGCGCCAAGTGGCCTCTGCTAAGGATGCCCTTGCTTCTCGGGAGGCGAGAATCCAGCGAGAGGTCGACCAGAAGGTGGCGGGGATTCGCGAAGCCCTCGTCGAGGAATATCGCCAGAAGCTAGGGCTCCAGGAGGCTCGCTCCAAGCAGAGGCGCATCGAACTACAGGGCAAGGTGGATGCCCTCGAGGCGAAGCTGGCTGCGGCGGAGCGGCGCGAGAAGGGCGCCGAGGTAGCCCGGGCCATCGTTGAGGCCGAGCAGTCCTCCCTTCATCAGCAGGTTGAAGGCGTTACGTCCCTCGTGGAGGGAGCCTCGGACAAGGCAGGCCGCCGCCGAACGCTGCAGCGCGAGCGCTCCTTGATGTTCAAGGACCTCAGGGTCAGGGCCAACCGGGCCCTAAGCACCATCTGCGACGAGAGCCGCCCGTACAAAGATGACGATGCCAGCTACCTCCGCTTCTTCACCCAAGTCGTGACCTGCCTCGAAGGCGGGGCCACGAGGGCGTGCCAGCTCATCGAAGAGAAGAGCCGCGACCTTCTTGGGCGCAGGTTCTCGCGTGTCTTCAGCCACCTTCTTAGCCTCGATCCCGACTTTGACTTCAGCGCCGCAATAGCCCCCGTGCCCGGAGTAACCCAAGACGACCTGGCGAGTTGGGTGGACGATCATGTGGATTACCTGATCGCGGAATTCGCCCTTGCCGACGATGTGGCTGCGCTCGCAGTTGAAGAAGGCGGAGCTGATGGTGATGATGACGACATCGATGCTGACGGTGGCGCATCTCGCTAGGCCTGTATTTCCCTATTTTCCTGTCAAGACTTTGAACGTGACCCTGCGGGGATGCGAAAGCATTTTTTGGAAGAATTTTTCCTGCGATGTATTAAATGGTATTTGCACTTCCCTGTGGCCGTCCTTCTTTTATTTGTCGCGCACTCCCAACCCCAGAGTTGGGGCGAACATCGTTGTCGTGCCTGGTTGGGATGCCTGGTTCAAGGCCCAGGAGGGGTCAGGGAATGCGTGCTCTCTACTTCGCTTGAGAGCGCCTCGCGAGGATTCAGAGAGGTGTGCGCGTGAGCAAGGCCACGGCTGCTGTGGCCTGGGCCCTCAGGGCATTGGCCCCGGCTGCGCACCCTGCCCAGCCCCCGCTCATGTGGAGCGGTGGAGCGAACCACGGGCGTCCGCCATCTTCCGCAAAGACGGAGACCAAATGAAGGAAAAAACAGCTAGGAGATTGAAGAACCAGGAACACACCCCCCTTTTTCCAATAACACACAAAAGCTGCAAGTTTATTCCAAAAAACAGCAGATTCGGCTACAAGAGAAGGCAAGGAAAACGGCCATGTCCGACGCCTACACTAATCTTCTAGTCTTCCCCCCCAGCGCGGAGCATGGGGCTTCCACTAGGCGTGGGCATATAGCCATTGGGGGGCAGTGTCGTCCGCCAGCGCAGAGCATGTGGCTTCCATTGGGACGTGGGTGGGAGCCCCTGTGAGGCTCAGGGGCAGCGCTCTGGAGACTACGGGGCGTGTACAACCCCACTCATTATTACGTGAGAGTGTCACGAGCGGAGACTTGAGGGGTGCTTCTTATCCCCTGGGCGGGGACCCCGCCCCGCACATACCCCGACCACCGTTGGGGCATCCGAAAACCAGGACAGGACCAGGGGGTAAGGGGCTACACGGGCGGTGGTCAGGTGGCCACAAGCCCTCGACCGGGGAAGAGCTCGCCGGTGCCTTCCCCGATGGAGGACCCACTTCTGGATGGCATGCGCCACCGTAGTGGTGGCGCCCTGCGCTTCGCGACGCGGGGGGAGCTCTGGCATCGGGCTTCCCCTGCGCGACCTCCTGGCGCGCCCTGCCTGCCTGGGGCGGGGCCAATGTCCGGAGGTGCATCACCGTGGCGCGGTCTACCTGCGATCCAAGGTTAGTGCGACATGTTCCAAAGATATTGGTTGTAGATGGCGACCGTTGCTTTTGAAGGTGCCGGCGAGGCATTGGATCGGCTCGTAAGAGGCCTCGACCACGCGTCGTCTCGGCGATCCCGACGTCCAGGCCGATGAGGAGAAAATGCGTGGGCCTCTCCTTTGCTCATACAGCGAGCCCACCGATGGCGGCACGGAGGCACCAGGGGCCATCATCTTGAGGCCAGCCCCTGGTCCCTCCAGTCTGCCGCCTACCATCCCCGGTGCTTTGTTGCGGCGACCAGGGGGTGGTCCTTCATTGCGGCTCCTGGAGGGGCCGCCGATCCCGATCGTATTCTGGGGGGACGCGCCTTGAGCCGGGCGGGCGACGGCACACGCGAGATTACCGCCTCGAGACCCTCCGGGTTCCCGCTGGAAGGACGAGCACACGCAGCAGGGGCAAGCGTGGATCCTCGGCGGCGTCCGTGATGCAGGCATGGCACAAAAAAGCTCCGCGCAATCGCAGGCAGCATCGAGTAGCTCAGCGACCCGGCCGAGCAAGGCGTCGCCGCTGCCTTCCGCTAGCCGGCACCTTAGCAACTCCCGCGCTACAAGGAGTGCTGCCCGCATGTTCATCAACCCGCAACAAGCGTGCAAGGATGACGCCGCGGTGTAGTCGGAGGACCGCGCAGTGACGTGATTGCAGCGCCGCATGGGAGAGAGCAGTGGCAGGCCCCGCCGCCGATGGCCGGCGACACTAGCAGCATCATTAGCCGCAAGAAGCATAAGGTGATGATGAGCTCTGTGGCTGGGGGGCGCCGCCCGGGGGCCGCGGGTGGCCCAACGCTCAACGCAAGCTCGGGGAGCCTCTGCCATGGGCACGACGAGGCGAGGACGGGACGTGATTGACGAAGAGGCCGAGTCTCGACACGCCCTTACCTGGCGCGCCAAATGTCGGATTCAGGGCTCCGTAGACCCAAAGAAGGTTCGAACTCTGGGGCGTGTGCGAAGAACTCAACCTATCCAACCAACCATCCCGTCGCCCTACAGCCTAGCTCGATGGATCAAGGAAGGAGATGGACACGACAGTTTACCCAGGTTCGGGCCACCTTGCGGTGTAAGACCCTACTCCTGCTTTGTGGTGGATTTGCCTCACGAGGGGCTGGGGATGAACTAGTACAAGGGAAGAACAACCTCGCGAGGTCTGCTCTGGGGTGAGGGTGACTCGTCCTTCTGTTCGGTCTCCTCCCCCCTCTCTACGGTGGTGGCTAGCTTATACTTATAGCGGCCTCGGTCCTCTTCCTCCAAAATGAAGGCGGGAAGGGATCCCACAGTGGCCAATTTGAAAGGGGACAAGTAGTACATCTTATCCTGATGAAAGGTGGTCTTCGCCTGCAAAGCTTCTGGTCGTGACGCCGCGGTGGGCTCGGCGATGACATCCGTCCTCTCGTCCTGGTGGTCTTGGTCTCGTTACACTAGAATGGAAACCTTTGCGTGATTCCTCGGGAACGCACGCCTGTGCTTGCCTCCTTAACACAAAAGAGGAAACCTGCTCCTCTGCGCCAGCAGGCGCCCGCCTGGCCTTGGTCGTCATGGCTTGCGTCACCACAACCTCGTGAGGTTGGATACCTGCATAGAAATCTCCGCTCCTCAGGAGGCAGCCTGGGAAGGCCGCTCCCTCAGGAGGTCTTGGCGCTGTCTGCCTCACGAGGCTTGGCCCCTCGCGAGGGTCTTGTCTTGTTGGTGTTGAAGCTGGGCCGTACCAGGCCATCGATGGAGCAAGGCCATGGGCCGCAGGCAGGCAAGTCTGGGTACCCTGGTTCCCAGAACGCCGACAGGGGCCTGTTCAATTTTTTGAACAAGAGTTGCTAGGCGGGTTAAAGATTATATATTATGAGTCGCCAGGCGGGTTAAAGAAATATCAAAACAGATGATGAGTTGCATATTAAGCTTACCAAAGATGGCGGCTGACATTTGAGAGATATGTTGCTTCAAGCCGGCTAACTCTTCGGTTACCGGTTTAAGCTCAGCCTCAGCATCTTCTGCTCTTTTTTGCAGTGCAGCCTTGTCGGTTTCCCAGGCCGTTCTTTCAGCATCAAAACCCGCCTTGATTTTTGCAATCTCTTCCAATGAAGTTTTCAGCTTTGACTCGGCCTTGGAAGTTTCAGCTTGTTGAAGTTCTATATTCTTCGTTAAGTCACCAAGTTGCGCCTCTTTCAGGTTTAAAGCTTCCTGAGATAAGAGATTGAGACAGTGGTCACTGTCGGTGTTCTGGGAACCAGGGTACCTAGACTTGCCTGCCTGCGGCCCACGGCGTGGCTCCATCGACAGCCTGGTACGGCCCATCTGCAAGACCACCAAGACAAGACCCTCACGAGGGGCCAAGCCTCGCGAGGCGGATGACACCAAGACCTCCCGAGGGAGCGGCCTTCCCAGGCGGCCGCCTGAGGAGTGGAGATTTCTATGCAGGTACCCAGCCTCATGAGGCTACCATGACGCAAGCCATGATGACCAAGGCAGGCGGGCACCAGCGGGCGCAGAGAAGGCAGTTTCCTCTTTGGTGCTAAGGAGGCAAGGACAGACATGGGTTCCCAAGGAATCTGGCAAAGGTTTCCATTCCGGTGCAATGAGACCAAGACCGCCAGGACGGCAGGACGGATGTCATCGTCGAGCCCACTGCTGCATCACAACCAGAGGCTTTGCAGGGGAAGACCACCTTTCATCAGGATAAGATGTACTACTTGTCCCCTTTCAAATTGGCCACTGTGGGATCCCTTCCTGCCTACGTTTTGGGGGAAGAGGACCGAGGCCACTATAAATATAGGTTAGCCACCACCGTAGAGGGGATCCGAACCTCGTTGACTGATTCCCTCACCCATAGACCTCGCGAGGTTATTCATCCCTTGTACTAGTTTATCCTCAGCCCCTCATGAGGCTAATCCACCACAAAGCAGGAGTAGGGTCTTACACCGCAAGGTGGCCCGAACCTGGGTAAACTGTCGTGTTCGTCTTCTTCCTTGTTCGTGTGCATCGAGCTAGGCCGTAGGGCGATGAGCTGGTTGGCTGGATAGGTTGAGTCCTTCGCACACGCCCCAGAGTTCGAACCTTTCTTGGGTCTGCGGAGCCCTGAATCCGACATTTGGCGCACCAGGTAGGGGCGTGTCGAAGCCTCTCCTCCACCGTTCGTTCCACCGCCGTTCTGTCGCTCCTATGGCCGACGCTCGTCGTGTTCGTGCCGAGCGCCGGGCCGCTCGCGTCGCCCAGACGACGCCTGTGGGCAACGGCGCTCCTCGCTGCTCTGCCTCCCTGGCGGCTAACGCCGCCACTGACCCTGCTGCTCGCGAACAACAGGATTCCTCACTGCCACCGTCCGTGCGGCCCGACGGCCGTACCGCGACTCCATCACCCACTCCGGCCACGACGTCGTCTTCTCATGTTTGTCGCGGACCAGCAAACGCGCATGCTGCGCTACTCATATCGCGAGAGCTTCTGCGTGATCGCCCGGCCAACGACCTCTACGACGACTTTCTCGGTCGCATCGCCGAGCTCGTCAACGCCGCCGGTGAGGCCCCTGCACCATCCCGTTCACCTCGTCCTCTGCCGTCCCTAGCGGGCGACGTGGCTCACGGCGCGCCTCCTCCTCCTCCTCTGCATGGTGCGGACCCCGAGCCCAGGCATGAGGCACCCCAACGCGACCCGCCGTGTAGGGTGCCGGCGCGCGATGAAGAAAGCTGTCAGGTGGTGCAGCGGCCCCAAGGAGAAGTGCGTGCGCTTCTAGCACCGCCGCATCAAGGCCGCGTGCCACTGGAGGTGGTAGCGCGCGGGCACCAAGATCAAGCTCCCCCCATGCGACCGGCACCTGTGAGTGCGGCAGGCTGCCGTGCTTTCACCCCGGAGCTGCGCCACGTCGTTTGGCCCGGCAAGTTCAAGCCAGATCTGCCTCCATGCTACGACGGCACCCCCGACCCTGCTGAGTTCCTCCAGCTCTACAAGCTGAGCATCGAGGCGGCGAACCGCAATGACAAGGTCATGGCGAACTGGTTCCCCATGGCCCTCAAGGATGGCATGCATTCTTGGCTCCTGAACCTTCCGGTGGGGTCGATCTCTTCCTGGGACGAGCTGCACAAGCACTTCATCGCCAACTTCCAGGGCACTCGCGACCACGCTCCTGCAGCAGGTGACCTGCAGCGCATAAAGCAGCAGCCTGGCGACACTTTGCACAAGTACATACAGCACTTCACGAACATTCTCCTCAAGATCCCGAAGGTGTCGGACGAGGCCATCACCACGGCGTTCTCTAATGGCGTCCGGGACGACAAGATGAAGGAGGAGCTTGCCATCCACGAGGACTTGTGTTCAGCTCTGGAGATGTCCAACATGGCAACCAGATGCGCGAGGGCCGAGGAAGGTCGCCTCTCCCTCCTGGAGCTTCCGGAGGTCGATCCTGAAGACAAGAAGGCCAAGGCTAAGGAAGTGAAGCGTAAGGGCCCCGCCGTGCTGGCCGCGGAGCCCGAGATGAAGCTTGGCCGTGACCATGATGAGCCTCCCAGGGGCAACCGCCCGTTCTGCGTCTTCCACAACGTCCACAGCCACAACACCAACGACTGCCAGGAGCTCAGGGCAATCCGCGACGGGCGCTTTGGCCGCCGCCCCGAGCGCGGCAACCGCGGCTACAACTGTGGAGGAGGCCGCGGTGGAGGCCGCTGGGACAACCACGACCCCCGCCGGGACTGGCGCGACCAACCCTGTGAGGACCGCTAGCAGGGCCAGCCTCGTGAGGGCCCTTGGCGGGACCAGCCTCATGAGGATCACCCCCAGGGCAATGCCGGCCTCCCTTCACTGCCGCCACCGCCAAGGAGAAACGACGACAACCGCCAAGATGATGGGGCTGGGGCTTCCAAGAGCCTCGTGCAATCGTCTGCATCCTGGGTGGCGCTCAGGCTCCCGCCTCTCATCGCATCTTCAAGCAGTTCGCTCATGAGGTGAATGCAGCCCTCCCCAAGCTCAAGGCGTCGCGCCCCCTCAGGTGGTCCAAGCACGCCGTCACCTTTGACTCCATGGACCAGCTCAAGTGCTCAGCCGCTGCCGGCGCGCTCCCAATGCTCTGCACGCCAACCATCAGCAACGTCCTTGTCACCAAGACCCACATCGACGGTGGCGCTGGGCTCAATGTTCTCTCTATCGAGAAGTTTGAAACACTCCAAGTACCATATGACCAGCTTCTGCCCACCAAGCCTTTCTCAGGGGTGACCGATGGCTCCATCGTTCCCATAGGGCAGATTTGCCTCCCTGTCACCTTCGGCAATCGCGACAACTACCACACCAAGCTCATCGACTTCTACGTCGCCCACATCCACCTCCCATACAATGCCATCCTCGGGTATCCGGCCCTCGCCAAGTTCATGGCAGCAACTCACCACGGCTACAATGTCCTCAAGATGCCAGGGAGTGGCGGCATCATCACGGTCGCCTGCGACGAAAAGGATGCAGTGTGCTCCCTCGAGCGCGCCTACCAGGCCGCGGCGGTCGACAACTCAGATGGCGAGGGTGCCATCCTGCCTCCTGAGGACATCCCCAAGAAGAAGTAGCAGCTCCTCCCAAAGGGCCGTCAAGAGGCTGGGGCACCCGACGGTCGTGCCTCAGGCCCCGCGCCCTCTGATGGGGTGTCTTTCCCTCTCGCATAGGGAGGCGCGCCCAGCGCCCCCCTCAGTATGGGCTCGGGGGCTCTCCTCTGGAGGGCCTCTGACCTGACCAACGTGACGAGGGAGGTGTTCAGGCACCACATGGAGGCGTGCTTCGACGCGCGCCTCCGTGAGCAAGGCGCAAGGCGCGAGGCGCCGGGCGCTCAGGAGTTCATCACCAAGGCAATCGAGGAGCTTCAGGAGGCGTGAGCCATGCGTGGCGAGCATCGCCCCACACCATCCAGTGCAGCTGCCGCCCATGACATGGGTGGCGAACTGTGCGTCTGCGTTAACATCCCAGGCCTCAACAGGGCTGCTTCCCAGGACCTCTTCTGGCCATCCCGGGTCGGCAAGAGAGGGGGCTACCCCTGTAGCTACATCTGCATGCCGTTCGGCCTGCTGAACGTGGCTGCCTCATACTAGCGCCTCATGCAGGGAGGCTTGGCAGCTCATGAGGCCAGGCGCCAGGCGGTCCTGACCGAGGAGGTGACGGACACTCGCGAGCCCCCCGGACCTCCGGAGCCTCCCGGGACTCAGGAGCTGGTCGGCTCGTGAGGAGCGATCTCTACAGTACGCATCTTCAGCTACTTCAATGCTTCTACAACGATGGTGTCAGGTGACTTTTTGGTTTGTTCAACTGAGGGCACCCCTCGGGCTGCATCATCCTCAGGCTGCTAGGGCCCGACCCCGCAGCTGTATCATTTTGCGCATGTATCAGAACTAGCTTTGCCTTCATGAGTTTCCTAAGTATCTCAACTGCCTGTCCGGTGCTTCATCACTATGATGTCGCTGCGCCCTCGCGAACCTGCCCGTGACCGCCTCATGATTAAGGACTGGCACGGCGTCTATGCTCGGGTTCATCCCTACAGCGTCGACAAACCCAAGCGACCGAGCTCTGTCCCGCGGGCCAGCTCTCGCGCGCGTCACCTCCCGTGGTCCTTGGTGCCTTGTTCTCGCATGAGCTAATCGCGTGTGGGCAAGTGCGGGAGCACGACCCGGTTCGTACAACCGCAGTTCGGCGCTTCGCCGTAGCGGGAGCTGTGCGCCGGCTGTTTTTCCGTGGGATCGTTGCATGAGAAGACTTGGCACGGCATCTGTGCTCGGGTCCGTCCCTGCAGCATCGATAAAACCAATGGCTGAGCTCTGTCTGGCGGGCCGGCCCCCTTCACGTCACCTCCTGGGGTCATTGGTGTCTGGCCTTCTCATGCGATAACCTCCGGAGGGGCATTCGGCACAGGACCCCCCATCGCCCCGCAGGTTTCTTATGCGAGCCCCGCATCGTAAAAATCAGGCACAACCCGCCTTGAGGTAGGGCCTCATGAGTCCCGTGCTGGCTCACGAGTGCCCAGATACACCTCCTCCAGTTCTGTCGTGCTAGCCACGCGTACGAATGGGGATGTACACGCCCCGGAGTCTCCCCCAGCGGGAACTCCCACCCACGTACTAGTGGAAGCCCCATGCTCCGCGCTGGCGGATGACACGGTCGAGGAGCAACTACGCCCACGCACCAGTGGAAGCCCCATGCTCCGCGCTGGCGGATGACACGGTCAAGGAGCGACTATGCCCATGATAAAGTGGAAGCACCATGCTCCGCGCTAGTGAATAAACATTTGAGGGTGCCCTCGCGGCCGCACCAACCTCGGGATAGCCTCTCGGCTCTATGACCGGCAACACCCCACAGCTTCCCCCTCAGGAGGATCGCGCGAGGGGGCTGGACACGGGGGTTGTGCTCAGGCCCCGCCTGGCACACACTATCCTACCAGGTCCGGGTACCTGGTCTTCTCGCGTTCCCCCCAGGCGAAAGCTCGTTGGAAGCCCCTCATCGACAATGCTGCCACCGTCCTCAGCACTTTTAACTTTTGCTGCTGGAGCCTCAGAGATGGGAACGCAGAGGAACTTCCTTAGCAGCACGTCCACCTGGTCCCTCACAGCCTCTGCGGCAGCATCACGCGACTTGAGTGCCACCGGGTCGATCAGGGCGTTGAGGTCGAAGCAGGGGTCCTGGAGGTAGAGGTGGCTGAAGACGCGCGTCATGGCCACGGTGAAGATCGAGCGGCACTCCACCTCCAGGAAGGAGTCCACCACAGCGGCGACACCCTTGAGCGCCTCGGCAAGCTTGGGGAGGAGCCCTGCAAGACCATCTTCAGGAATCGCTAGCAGCTCTTTGTTCCCTCCCCCGTGGATGGAGCGCAGCGCCTTGCAGAACCCAAGCTCGAGGGCCAGGAAGGTTTCACGGTCCGTGGCCGCCTTCTTCTCCGCGGCAACGAGGACTTTCTCCCTGACCTCCAGCTGGGTTGCCGCCTCGGAGGCGTGCTTGGCATGGGCTTCCTGGGAGTCGGCCACCTCCATCTTCAGCGCGTCAAGGTGGCCGCGCGTCGCGGCTTGGTTGATGGCCACCTGGGCCAGCTCGGCGTCGCGATTAGCGAGCTTCGCTTCGAGGCCCTTCAGGTCCTCCTCCTGCTACTGAAGCCTTTGGCTACGCGAGGCTTGTTCCTCCTGAAGGGCCTTATGCTTGGCCTCCGCCTCGGCGCGGCGCTCTTCGATTAATGCGGCACTCGCCAACGCTGTGTCACGAGCCTCCTTGGCTTCGGCGGCCTCCTTCTTGCTCTTGGGGGTAGCAGCCTCGGCCTGACCCCAGGCCGTCTTAACGGACGTGTCGGCCTGGAGCCACCCAGAGAGGAGCCCCATGCGCTCCCTCGCGAGGCACCTGTCGGCGTCTTGAAGGTCTGCCCGGAGATGGCCGAGCACAAGGTAGGCCTCGTCCAGAGCCCCGGGCCTAACCAGGGGGCCGCAGTTCGCGAGCGCGAGGGTCGGAGGAGAAGGCGGCACGAGCATAGCGGGCTGTTCTGCGGCTTCGGAGGGGCTGGCAAGGTCGGCTTGGGTCGCCGCGGGCGCAGGGCCTGGCGTGGGTGCAACAGGCGCAGCCGGCTCCGCGGCCTGTTGGCCCGCAGGGGCCAGCTCCTCCCGAGGCGGCGTCATCATGTCCTAAGAAGCCTGCTCTGTCACGAGGAGACGGGGGATGGTCTCCCCCGCCTGTACCGAAGGCGCAGTGGTTGCAGCAAGAAGTGGCACCTCCGGAGCTTGAGCTCCTTCCTCTTCTTCGCCACGGCGCCCATCCTGGTCACCAGGGGGGAGCACTGTGAGCACGGTACGGTGTGCTGAACAAAAACAAGGTAAGGTACTTACTCGTCGGGGGCAATGTACGCCCTCTTCCTGGCCGGGGCAGGAGCACCCCCGCTCTTCCTGGGCGCGGCCTTCGTCGCGCTTGGGGAGTGGGCGGGGCGCTCTTCGGCCGGCTTCAACATGGCATCGCCGCTTGGCAAGGCAGAGGCGCCTCCATGAGGGAGGGGTGCCGCCCCGCCTTTCTTCGGTGTCGCCTGGCCTGGCCTTCAGAGGGCCCGGGGAGTGGCCCCGGACCTCATGATGACCCCGGTGGAGCGTGGGGATTCCACGGCCGCGGGCTCGACGGCGTCGTCGTCATCTGCGAGGCCGTGGAGGAGCTCGCTCAGGGACGGGGGAGAGATCTCCGCCACGTCGTCCTTGGTCGCCTTTGAGTCCTCCTCGCCCTCCTCGCCGGCGTTGTCTCCAGAAGACACCAGCACCGGGGAGTTGGGGAGCTCAGGCGGCACGAGCCCCAGCTCGTTGAAGATGGGCATGGCGGCGACCAGCGCCTCCTTGTCGGCACGATGTTACAGCGGCGTGTAGGCCTCTGGGAAGTCTCCCGGCTCGCCCTCGAGCAGGGTGTTCATGGCCTTGTCCAGCTCCTCGCCCGTCAAGCTCCCCGAGCGCAACCGGATTTCGTCCTCTGTGCCCTGGAACTCCCACATGGGGCACGTGTGCGCCTGGAGCGGGGCCAGATGCTGCGTCAGGAACTCCTAGATGAGCATGCCTCCCGTCAGCGCCCTGGCCTCCATGTCTACGGTCATCTTCCTCAGGACAGGCACAGCCCGGGGGTTGGAGAACTTCTCGTGACCCCACCCGTCAAGCTTCTCCGACAGCTGGGTTGGCAGTTCCAGCCGTGCATGGAGGCCCTTGGCATCCATGAAGACCCACCGGCACCGGAAGTTGTCCACCTTCTTTCCGGCCCTCATGTTGTTCTTGTGGACCGCAACGAAGGACACGTAGCCGGAGTGTTGGGCCGGATCGTGCAGTCGTAGGTAGAAGAAGTGTTGGAGGAGCAGAACGGAGGGCCTCACGCCCACGAATGCCTTGCAGTAGAAGGCAAAGATGGACAGGAGGAGAATGGAGTTGGGCTGAAGATGCAGGGCATGAACCTGGTAGTGGTCTAGGACGACGGTGAAGAATCCGGAGAAAGGTGGGACGAGCCCCGTGAAGACGCTGTGGAGGAAGAAGGGATAGAACGTCTGCGCCAAGGTCCTTTGCTTGGTGGAGCCGGCCAGGAGGATGGTCTCGTTCCACTCATTGTCTTTGCTCGCCGTCAGTGGGAGCGCGGCGGAAAGGTGCTTCTCCTCGGTGATGGAGGATGTGCCGAGGGCCAGCGCAGGAGAGGAGGACGAACTTGCAGCCGGCGCGGCAGGCTTTGCCTTCCCGGACGCCATTCGTGAGATCTCGAAGGAAAAGGGAGGAGCGCAGTCGGATCTAGAGATGTTCTCGGCTGAGAGAAAGGGGATCTGGAGCAAGGTGAAAGGGAAGCAATGATGGCACGGTAGCAGGCGCCAGTCTTTTGTCAAGCCTGGGCAGTTGCCAAGGCGGCGGCGGGAAGCAGAGACGCCCACGCCCCACCAAGCGCCACGCGTCAGCCTGGCCCGCAGGCGATTGGGGCCCGCGGCGCTTCGCCCTTGCCCATTGGCTTCGTCTCGAAGCCAAGTCCGAGCACGCCTTGGGCCCAGGGGCTACTATCGGCGTTCTGGGAACCAGGGTACCCAGACTTGCCTGCCTGTGGCCCACGGCGTGGCTCCATCGACGGCCTGGTATGGCCCATCTGCAGGACCACCAAGACAAGACCCTCGTGAGGGGCCAAGCCTCGCGAGGCGGATGACACCAAGACCTCCCGAGGGAGTGGCCTCCCAAGGCAGCCTCTCGAGGAGCGGAGATTTCTATGCAGGTACCCAGCCTCATGTGGCTACCATGACGCAAGCCATGACGACCAAGGTAGGCGGGCACCAGCGGGCACAGAGAAGGCAGTTTCCTCTTTGGTGCTAACGAGGCAAGGACAGACGTGGGTTCCCAAGGAATCTGGCAAAGGTTTCCATTCCGGTGCAATGAGACCAAGACCGCCAGGACGGCAGGACGGATGTCATCGTCGAGCCCACTGCTGCGTCACGACCAGAGGCTTTGCAGGCGAAGACCACCTTTCGTCAGGATAAGATGTACTACTTGTCCCCTTTCAAATTGGCCACTGTGGGATCCCTTCCCGCCTACGTTTTGGGGGAAGAGGACCGAGGCCACTATAAATATAGGTTAGCCACCACCGTAGAGGGGATCCGAACCTCGTTGACTGATTCCCTCACCCATAGACCTCGCGAGGTTGTTCATCCCTTGTACTAGTTCATCCTCAGCCCCTCGTGAGGCTAATCCACCACAAAGCAGGAGTAGGGTCTTACACCGCAAGGTGGCCCGAACCTGGGTAAACTGTCGTGTTCATCTTCTTCCTTGTTCGTGTGCATCGAGCTAGCCCATAGGGCAACGAGCTGGTTGGCTAGATAGGTTGAGTCCTTCACACACACCCCACAGTTCGAACCTTTCTTGGTTCTGCGGAGCCCTGAATCCGACAGTCAGAACACAATGAACAAGGGTTACTATGATACAATGGTTCAAGTTCCAATCGCATTGCAAGCAATACACTTGGCACTTGGGGGATAATGTACATCATTTCAATCTATAAGACCCGGCTCATCTTATTCAGATAAGCCGGCCCTCAGGGGCTATAGATTTGGTTCTTAACAATGATTGTAAGACGCGGCTGATCTTTTCAAGACAAACCGGCCCTTGGGGGCTACGGATTTGGTTCTTAACAATGATCGTAAGACCCGGCTCATCTTTTCGAGACAAGCCGACCCTTGGGGGCTACATGTTTGGCTAACAATAGTTTACAGACCCGGCTCGTCTTTTCAAAGACAAGCCGATCCTTGGGGGTTACATTTTGGAAGATTTACATGAAGTCTGAAGCACACTCAAGGTCTTTTCCTATACTTAAGACTTGGCGGCTATATAAGTATGTATATGTATGAAGATGGAAAGGGGTTAAAGATATACCTCATATCTTTGTTTCATCAGGTTTACTAAGCCGGCTTCCATGTCGCGGCTTGTATGGAGGCGGCTTAGGTAGCCTGCGTGGATTTCACTTGCACTATAAGATGAATAGTCTTCCAAGTCCAACTTAGCCTTGCCTTTCTCCAGTGAAGGCATTTCTTCTTTGGCCGAGTGCTTGGCTAGAACAATGGAGACCTCGGGCAGCTTGAAAGCTGACCCGGTAACAGTGATGTCGTCAACATCAGTAGCGACAGGACTCTTATCAGTGGACTTGGCAGGGCTGGGCGGCTTAGGACTTGGCGGATCATGATGGGCAGCCGGGTTAATCTCAGTATTCATTGGTTCAAGGACCATAGCATCAATTTGTGGTGGTGGGTCATTGACAGGCTCTTCGGGGTCTTGGATGGTGGCCTCAGGATTCTCTATCGTTTGCTTCTCCGACTCAGAACCCTTGGGGTCTTTGGAAGAGCCTCCCACTTTTTGTTTTTTGCCCGCCTTTGCTACGCCTTTGTGACAAGAATACAAGTGTCCATGAGTATATCGCTACAAGTCATTTATGAACAAATGAAAATACTTACCCATGGGCAATCTTGAAAGCAGGCATTTGAGTTCCAGTAGAGTCACCGGATGACGGAGGCGTCCCCTGATAATTTGAGTTGGAAGGATTAAGAGGTTGATGAATGAGACCAGCCTTTGGAAGGAAAGAGTCGGGCTATGAGGCACCTCGTTTCGACGCTTGCGAGGGGTAGGCGTGCTGGGTAAGCCAGATACGAGATCTTGAGCGCCGTCACTCCAGGTCATGCGCGTTGAATCATGCTGTTGTTTCTTCAAAAGAAAGTTGGGGCCCAAATGAGCAAGACGGTGTGAAAATCTTACTTTTCGGATGACCCACATTGTTTTCGTTCTTGGCAAAGATTCTGAGTCGGAGGAGATAGTAGTTACCTCTGCTTCGTGAGCCTGGCTTGTCTCCGCGTCGTCCTGAGAGGAATCAGCATCAATAAGTTGCATAAAGTGAAGGCTAAGAGAATCAAGTTCTACCTCTGACTCTTCCAGCTGGAAAAGCTCTTGTGTTGTTTGTTTACTGTGATGACCCGTGCCACGAGATTTTGTTCCCCTTGCCCTCTTGGCTGGAGCGGCGGCGGTTGGCATTTTCTTTTTCCAAAATGAAGAGTTGGCCTGTTCAAATATGAGCAATAAGGTTAGACAGTATGATGTACAAGAGATAGTTAAGTGAGATGAAGGCTTGTTCAAAATACTTACAGGAGGAGCCGGATTAAGGGCGCAGAAAGGGTTCAGACCCACTCGGCTATAGTTATCCAAAGGCTCCCCAAGCAGCGTCTTAACAGAGTCATTGATTTATTTGTCGGTTAGGCGGGCTTGGTTGTAACACTGTGGGTCCTTGGTGTCACCAGTATACTCACACATTAAACCAGGGCACCGACTTAGTGGTAAAATCCTCCAGGCAACCCAGCAGCAGACCAGATCGACTCCGGTTAAGCCATTGGCAATCAAGGCCCTTATTTTTGAAAAAGTGGAGGCAAAAAAAGCGCCCTCTGCGGTAGTCAATCGGCCTGGAAGCAAGCCGATGGTGGTGAGCCGGAAGGGATGGAAACCCAGCAAGGGGTTCTCTCCAGTTGGGGAAGTGTCTCTGCAATAAAACCAGGTATAATTCCAGTCTTTGGGATGACTGGGCAGGGCGGCTGAAGAAAAAGTTACATCTCTTTGTCTTTGGATGGAAACACCTCCGAGTTCAAGACTGGGCCCATCTGACATCTCAGTCTGGCGGTTGATATAAAAATAGTCTCTGAACAGATCAATAGAGGGTTCTTCCCCAAGGTACACTTCACAGAACACTTGAAAGTTGCATATGTTGGAAACAGAGTTGAGACCAATGTCTTGTGGATGAAGATTATAGAAATGCAGAACGTCCCTGAAGAATTTTCAGCCAGGCGGTGAGAAGCCACAGAGTTCGTGGTCCGTGAAAACCACAATTTTGAAGGAAGTATGCCCTAGAGGCAATAATAAATTTGTTATTTATATTTCCTTATATCATGATAAATGTTTATTATTCATGTTAGAATTGTATCACTACTAGGAAAACCCTTACCAGTAGCGCTGTTTTTTTTTGCTATTAGTAGCGCTGGTAGACGCGCTACTGCTACGGCGCTACAGCTATTTTTTAGCAGTAGCGCTTGTTTGCCCCAGCGCTACTGGTAACAGAAGCTAGCAGTAGCGTTGTTCCATCCAGTGCTACTGATACTTATCTGCAGCGTGGGTATCTAGCCAGCACTACTGTTATTTGAGTGCTACTGGTAATCTTTACCCCCACGCCACTGCGAACTTTTGTAGTTTTTTTTTGCGTTTTGGCTCTGTACACATTTAAATAGATCCACCATTTATACAATAACATACATATTCATTGAAAAGCAAGTGAGTCATCGATGAGCCAAAGTTATTAGAAGTCTCGACATGTCTCAAGTATCTCATCATCATCAATCATGGTCGAACACATGTCTCGAAATAGAGTTACAAGTCATTACAAGTTCCCAATACATGCAACTACATGGTCACATACTCATGTTTCATCATCTATGTAGACTATGATATGACCGCATAGAAGATAAGAGCGATCACGATGATCAAAAGCGGTATTATGTAGTAGTTTTTGCGGCGGCGCTGGTTCTGAATCCCCTGTTGTGCTATGAATCTCAAGTAACTAGCTTCGGCTTCCGCTCTGCTATCAAACCCTTTCTGGCTTCCACCCGAGAAGCCAGAGACTTGGGCCTGACACTCTGGCCACTCATCGTCCACCCGGAACATGCCCTACATACACGGCATACCACTTCCTCGCCATCGTTGATCTATATACCTTCAGAGATGCACATATTATATTATTTATATATTATATTTATATATATAATATATATATATATATATTATATATTTATATATATCATGAAGCGAATCAACGGAACGGTTATGAAATAGAAGCAACATATATAGTAAACATAGTTAACAAATTTCATCGTAGCGAATGTAATTAACTAGAGCGCGGCACCATACATCTAATAGTTTCGTCGTACAGAGACATTTCAAAGTTTCGTCGTACACAAAGTAACAAGTAACTAAACAGACACATTGTTTTTAAGCAGTGCACTCTTCATATCTGTCCATATCCGGGAGGGTGGACCCAAGCTTAGTGAAAGGCGTCATGTCCTGACGCTGTAGGGCAATGCAGGTTCAGACATCAGCTCGTGGTATTGGGCCGCCGTAGAACATCCCATTCTCTTCGAGGACATCTTTCATGATGATGGACGCAATTTCCTGCTGGATCCGGTAGAAATCATTTCGAAGTTGATTATCCGGCACGGCTCCAAAGGCTTCGGCCCATCTCTGGATATGGGTATCGGATGAAGATTTCATGCAAAGTGATTGCACATCCCTTCTGTACTCCATCATTAGATGGATGACGTAGAATCCATCGTTCTCACTTCTTGCCGGTTGCTGGATGCAACAGAAGTCAGTCTTGTGGCCGAAACAGAGCCCGGCCTTATTTGTTTTTTTGCATTGGATGTAGCCACCCCGCATGCTGAAGCCCAGCATAGCTCTGTCCAGAACATACTTTATGTGTGTGTAATCTTTCTTCTGTATGTTCTTCGATGGGTCCAAATATAGAGCGCGGGAGTAACGCGGGTAAAGAACAATGAGAACGGCATGACACCCCCCGCTGCGCAAAATACATGATCAAGTTAGCCTCCATGCGTGCAAAGTAATTATTGAAATGCACAAAAGGATGTATGTGTTATAGTGCTATCCGCGGATGACTTACGAGGGATGATAAGGTAGGAGAATCATTTCTTTGTCCTTATTGCTGACCAAGAATTCTTCGATGTACTGACTCGCATATTGACGGTTGGCGTCGTTGATTGACAAGAAGCCCTCATGCATGTAGTATGGGTCCGCGACCGCAAGACCGGTGACTTGCTCTCTCCTGACGATGTAGTTCATGTGCAGCGCATACAGGCGGACGAACGTAAAATCAAGTGTCCTCATTTGAAACATCTGGAAGATGTAATCAAATCACAGGAAGAAGAGGTCCGCAGGGCATGTGTGGATGTACATCTTGCAACTGCTCGGCACATGAACCGTATAAAGTGGGTATCCTGGATCATCCGAGGCAAGGAGGCTTCTCTCTGTCGAAAGCACATGGTCATGGAGTCTCCTGAGATCCCCTGTTATGGCAGCTAGTGCATTCGCCGGTACCATTGGCTCTCCCGCGACATGGATTAATGGCGCATGTTTCATCGGTACACTGTCAACCTTGGTCGAAGGCGGCTGGCTGCTAGAACCAACATTGCCAGCTTTATTGGATTTTCTCGCCGCCGGTCTCTTCCTTTGCTTCTTCTTGGTGGGCTCAGGTACTGGTGGGTCTGTCAGACCCTCCCTGACCACCACCCCTAGTGTTGTCGGGCTCAGCATTGGATGACTCTGGCTAATTAGTTGAGCTTGGGTGGAACCGGCATCTGGAGGCGTGTCCTGCGAGGATTGCATGAACAAAGACTTCTTGCACTCCCGAGGATGTTCCGGCTCTGGTACATGCATCTCATATTCATACGGTTGACTCATTGTTACATCATTGTCACAGCCGGTATTGAAATACTGGAGAGGGTCATCGGCCTCCTCCATGTCATGATCCATATCCTCTTCCATGGGGCAGATGGCATCATCTGCCGGAACGGTTGGCCCTCCTTCCTTGTGTCTCTCGATCTCAGCAAGCAGCACAGACGATGGTTGTACTTGTGTAGGTGGGGTTGTGGTCATACCTTCCTGAGGTCCCGTTGGTGTGCTCCCAGCCACCTCGATACGAAGAAGATTTTTCGGCCACAGGATCGGCCATTTTTTGCATTGGCCAAGCTGCGTGGGGGTCTCGTCATCCTCTCCATCGGTTTGTATCGGACGAGGGAAACCCTTGTAGCCTGCTTTCACACTCGCCATGGAGACCCTTAAGGCGTTATCAGGCATCTGCCGGCGGTGGAACAATCGATCCTTGGGCTTCACTATAGTACCCTTCCCCACATCCACCAACCCGCCCGTCATGTGGTAAAGGAGGGTGCACGGAGTGGAGTCGGCATACAAAGACATATACGTGCGGCGTTAGAGATCCAAAAAGAACGGCAACTGAAGATTAATTAATTAGTTGAGTTGATGAGGGTGCGACGCGTATTTACCATGAGGGCATCGAGCTCAGCCAATGTCGACGGCCCGACATTCAAGCCAGAGATGGAGCTAGGGCTGCTGTGAGAGCTAGGTGCTGGAGTAGGTGCGGGTGCGGTTGCCATACTAGGTACGGGTATGGGTGCGGTGTTCATTGAGTTGCTCCCGGTGAAGCTGGGCATGGGAAAATCAGTTGGTGGCGCGTTTGGATTTTGTTGCACCCAGCTGACCACAGTTGGAATCAAGCTTGTAAAGGCAGCCACCATATCATTTCTACAGGCAGCTACTGCTTCCTGGATTACCTCAGCTTTGACCTCAGCTTTGGTCTCAGCTTCTGTTTTCTCCATCGCCCGCGCCACCTTCTGGTCGATAGTCACTTGACTGAACTTCTTTCTCTGTCTTTTAGCCTCGGGGTCCTCGTTATAATAGTACTTCCACGTGGCGCCTCCCCCGGCGCCGTGCACACGTCCATATTGCGGCCGCTGGCCCGGCGGGTGTCCCATCATTATGTTCATGGCCCGGTTGAAAGGAGTGTCCCACTTGTACTTTGCCGACGACTGAGTCGACGAGTCGCTTTCGGCCGCAAGCTTGTGTTGCTCTCTCTGCAAAATGGAGCGTGAATTGGTTATGAATGCGACTAGAATGTAGTAGACTTCATTGATTAGAAGCTAATATGTAAGGTGGTAAAAGGATAATTACCAATAATCTCAAGAATTTCCTAGTCGGCCTGTCGGTGAAAAAAATCTTTTTTTTTGGGTCCCACGAGAATCGGGCCCTGATGAAGTCGTGCTCCTGCTGGTCGGTGAACTCATCCAATGGGTCTGGGATCCCCTGACGTTCACGTTTTGCGTCCTCCTTAGCCCACACGGGCCTCTTTCCCGTGTAACCACGACTTCCAAGGTGGTGGTTCCCCATGTTCCTTGCCTGCAGCTGCTTGCCTCTCTCCGACCTGGCCTTGGCAGCTTCTTCATTGCAAGTCTCCTTGAACTTTTCAAAGTCCTCTATCATAATTTTTGGATTGTCTGCAACAATCTCGGCGTAGGTTTCATGGTCTACTTCAATCGCCTTTTTCACCCTAGTTTTCCAAGCGCTCAATGCGTTGCTGAACTTCCCTAGGGCTTTGTTGTTGATTTTTTTCATGCCATCATCATCCCATGGGTCAACATCGTCTTTCTGACCGGGGAACAGGAATCTTGCGTGCAACCTAGTTAGGAGCAGCTTCTTCAAATTTTCATTCTTCCGTATTTTCGTGGTGTTGATGTTAGCTGTATCCCGTAGGATGCATGCTAGTTGGTTGCCGTAACACGCTGCCACTTCCCGCGGCTCTATTGGCTCGAACTCGCCAGGGTGCACCGACGTGACCACCAGTCTTTCGGTGCCGAGCTCATTTGGGCGTCGTGTCCTCTTTTCCTTCTTTCCTTCACTGGCTTGGGAGGTCCCACCTTCTGTGCTGTAGTTAGCAACATCATCAGCGCCAGTCTCAATGCCGGTGTCGTTGGTGGCATCAGTGTCGGCGCCGGCGCCACCACCGTCGTCATCCGTCATGACAAGGGGGTCCTGACACCCAGCTTGTTGTCTCTCCTGATCCGCCATAAAGTCGAGGTAGGCGTGTGCTTGACCTAATTGGGACTGAGAACCTCTGGCCTCATCGGTGTCGGTCATGTTTCCTAGGGTTCAATGTCGTAGTCGTTTAATTATCGAGCTTTATATAATAAAGTGAATAATGACAAATCTCGAGCACTCGATATGTCCAACTTTCTAGCACAAGTCATGCCGAAATTCACGGAAAATTTCAGCATGACCTTTGCTAGAAAGTGCACATATAGAGCGCCTGAAATTTGCCGGAATGGAAATGAATCAACATTTCCAGCAAAACATAGGTCACTCGCAATCGGTTTCCCTGCAAATGACAATAAGCACTATGTGCTGAAGTAGCATTTCACTACCATCTGCCAACACTAGCAGAATGCAATAACTATGTGATGCAAGAACAAAGATATTCCCCACACAGCATCTCACAAGCAATGAAGCCACCAAGATCACCGAAATTTTATAATTTATACTACTACTATGTAACAACCAAAGTCTGACATTTCATTTTAACAGCAACTCCAAATGGACTCCAATGGACAGCATTTCATTTCATTTTATTTGAACTCCAAATACTTTAGCAACTCCAAATATGAATCCAATGGACAACACAATTGCATTTCATTTTAACAGCAAGCATTTTAACAGTCTAACAAGCACTCTAACAAGCATTTTAACAAGCACTCTAACCAGCATTGCCTAATCGCATATCCATAACCACTCTGCAAACTATTTGGCTTATTAGTTTCTACTGGCTGTAGTGTGTATATTCAAACATTGAGCAAAGCACCTTGCCGCCGGAGGAGCCAAGCACCTTGCGTCCGGGTGACGTTCCCGGCTGTTGGGGAACGTAGTAGTAAATCAAAAAATTTCCTACGCATCACCAAGATCAATCTATGGAGAGACTAGCAATGAGAGAGAGAGGAGTGCATCTTCATACCCTTGAAGATCGCGATGCGGAAGCGTTGCAAGAACGCGGTTGGAGGAGTCGTACACGTAGCAATTCAGATCGCGGTCGATTCCGATCTAAGCGCCGAACAACGGTGCCTCCGCATTCAACACACATGCAGCCCGGTGACGTCTCCCGCGCCTTGATCCAGCAAGGAGGAGGGAGAGGTTGGGGAAGACAACTCCAGCAGCAGCACGACGGCGTGGTGGTGTTGGAGCAGCATGGTTCTCCAGCAGGGCTTCGCCAAGCACTACGAAAGACGAGGAGGTGGAGAGGTAGGGCTGCGCCAAGAGGGAGAGAGATTCATGTGTATGGCAGCCCCAAAAACCCCACTATATATAGGAGGAGGGGAGGGGGGTGCGCCCCCTCTAGGGTTCCCACCCTAGGGGGGGCGGCAGCCCTAGATGGGATGGAGGGGGGCGGCCAAGAGGGGGAGAGAGGGGGGGCGCGCCCTAGGGTGGGCCTTAGGCCCATCTGCTCCTAGGGTTTCCCCCTTCTCCCCTTTGCCGCGCCTTGGGCCTTGGTGGGAGGCGCACCAGCCCACTTAGGGGCTGGTCCCTTCCCACTCTTGGCCCATGCAAGCCTCCGGGGCTGGTGGCCCCACCTGGTGGACCCCCGGAACCCTTCCGGTGGTCCCGGTACATTACCGGTGACGCCCGAAACACTTCCGGTGAACAAAACCTCACTTCCTATATATTATTCTTTACCTCCGGACCATTCCGGAACTCCTCGTGACGTTCGGGATCTCATCCGGGACTCTGAAAACCATTCGGTAACCACGCACAAACTTTCCCTATAACCCTAGAGTCATCGAACCTTAAGTGTGTAGACCCTACGGGTTCGGGAGGCATGTAGACATGACCGAGACATCTCTCCGGTCAATAACCAACAGCGGGATCTGGATACCCATGTCGGCTCCCACATGTTCCACGATGATCTCATCGGATGAACCACGATGTCGGGGATTCAATCAATCCCGTATACAATTCCCTTTGTCTACCGGTATGATACTTGCCCGAGATTCGATCGTCGGTATCCCTATACCTTGTTCAATCTCGTTACCGGCAAGTCTCTTTACTCGTTTCGTAACACATGATCCCGTGGATAACTCTTTAGTCACATTGAGCTCATTATGATGATGCATTACCGAGTGGGCCCAGAGATACCTCTCTGTCATACGGAGTGACAAATCCCAGTCTCGATTCGTACCAACCCAACAGACACTTTCGGAGATACCTGTAGTGCACCTTTATGGTCACCCAGTTACGTTGTGACGTTTGATACACCCAAAGCATTCCTACGGTATCCGGGAGTTGCACAATCTCATGGTCTAAGGAAATGATACTTGACATTAGAAAAGCTCTAGCAAACGAACTACACGATCTAGTGCTATGCTTAGGATTGGGTCTTGGCCATCACATCATTCTCCTAATGATGTGATCCCGTTATCAACGACATCCAATGTCCATGGTCAGGAAACCGTAACCATCTATTGATCAACGAGCTAGTCAACTAGAGGCTCACTAGGGACATGTTGTGGTCTATGTATTCACACATGTATTACGGTATCCGGTTAATACAATTATAGCATGAACAATAGACAATTATCATGAACAAGGAAATATAATAATAACCATTTTATTATTGCCTCTAGGGCATATTTCCAACAGTCTCCCACTTGCACTAGAGTCAATAATCTAGTTACATTGTGATGAATCGAACACCCATAGAGTTCTGGTGTTGATCATGTTTTGCTCGTGGAAGAGGTTTAGTCAACGGATCTGCGACATTCAGATCCGTATGCACTTTACAAATATCTATGTCTCCATCTTGAACATGTTCATGAATGGAGTTGAAGCGACGCTTGATATGCCTGGTCTTCTTGTGAAATCTGGGCTCCTTGGCAATGGCAATAGCTCCAGTGTTGTCACAGAAGAGAGTCATTGGGCCCGACGCATTGGGAATAACTCCTAGGTCGGTGATGAACTCCTTCATCCAGACTGCTTCCTGTGCTGCCTCCGAGGCTGCTATGTATTCCGCTTCACATGTAGATCCCACCACGACGCTTTGCTTGCAACTGCACCAGCTGACTGCCCCACCATTCAAAATATACACGTATCCGGTTTGTGACTTGGAGTCATCTAGATCTGTGTTGAAGCTAGTATCGACGTAACCCTTTACGACGAGCTCTTCGTCACCTCCATAAATGAGAAACATATCCTTAGTCCTTTTCAGGTACTTCAGGATGTTCTTGACCGCTGTCCAGTGTTCCATGCCGGGATTACTTTGGTACCTTCCTACCAAACTTACGGCGAGGTTCACATCAGGTCTGGTACACAGCATGGCATACATAATAGACCCTATGGTTGAGGCATAGGGGATGACACTCATCTTTTCTCTATCTTCTGCCGAGGTCGGGCATTGAGCCGTGCTCAATCTCACACCTTGTAATACAGGCAAGAACCCCTTCTTGGACTGATCCATATTGAACTTCTTCAATATCTTGTCAAGGTATGTGCTTTGCGAAAGACCAATGAGGCGTCTCGATCTATCTCTATAGATCTTGATGCCTAATATGTAAGCAGCTTCTCCAAGGTCCTTCATTGAAAAACACTTATTCAAGTAGGCCTTTATGCTTTCCAAGAATTCTATATCATTTCCCATTAATAGTATGTCATCCACATATAATATGAGAAATGCTACAGAGCTCCCACTCACTTTCTTGTAAACACAGGCTTCTCCATAAGTCTGTGTAAACCCAAACGCTTTGATCATCTCATCAAAGCGAATGTTCCAACTCCGAGATGCTTGCACCAGCCCATAGATTGAGCGCTGGAGCTTGCATACTTTGTCAGCATTATTAGGGTTGACAAAACCTTCCGGCTGCATCATATACAATTCTTCCTTAAGGAAACCATTAAGGAATGCCGTTTTGACGTCCATTTGCCATATCTCATAATCATAGAATGCGGCAATTGCTAACATGATTTGGACAGACTTCAGCTTCGCTACGGGTGAGAAGGTCTCATCGTAGTCAACCCCATGAACTTGTCGATAACCCTTAGCGACAAGTCGAGCCTTATAGATGGTCACATTACCATCCGCGTCTGTCTTCTTCTTAAAGATCCATTTGTTCTCTATGGCTTGCCAATCATCGGGCAAGTCTGTCAAAGTCCATACTTCGTTTTCATACATGGATCCCATCTCGGATTTCATGGCTTCTAGCCATTTGTTGGAATCCGGGCCCGCCATCGCTTCTTCATAGTTCGAAGGTTCACCATTGTCTAACAACATGATTTCCAGGATAGGGTTGCCATACCACTCTGGTGCGGAACGTGTCCTCGTGGACCTACGAAGTTCAGTAGCAACTTGATCCGAAGTTTCATGATCATCATCATTAACTTCCTCTCTAGTCGGTGTAGGCACCACAGAAACATCTTCCTGAGCTGCGCTACTCTCCGGTTCAAGAGGGGGTACCTCATCAAGTTCTACTTTCCTCCCACTCACTTCTTTCGAGAGAAACTCTTTCTCTAGAAAGGATCCATTCTTGGCAACAAAGATCTTGCCTTTGGATCTGAGGTAGAAGGTATACCCAATTGTTTCCTTAGGGTATCCTATGAAGACGCATTTTTCCGATTTGGGTTCGAGCTTTTCAGGTTGAAGTTTCTTGACATAAGCATCGCATCCCCAAACTTTCAGAAATGACAGCTTAGGTTTCTTCCCAAACCATAATTCATACGGTGTTGTCTCAACGGATTTCGACGGAGCCCTATTTAAAGTGAATGCGGCAGTCTCTAAAGCATAACCCCAAAATGATAGCGGTAGATCGGTAAGAGACATCATAGATCGCACCATATCCAATAGAGTGCGATTACAACGTTCAAACACACCATTACGCTGAGGTGTTCCAGGCGGCGTGAGTTGTGAAACAATCCACATTTCCTTAAGTGCGTGCCAAACTCGTGACTCAAATATTCCCCTCCACGATCTGATCGTAAGAACTTTATTTTCCTGTCATGTTGATTCTCAACCTCACTCTGAAATTCCTTGAACTTTTCGAAGGTCTCAGACTTGTGTTTCATTAAGTAGACATACCCATATCTACTTAAGTCATCAGTGAGGGTGAGAACATAACGATAACCACCGCGAGCCTCAACACTCATTGGACCGCACACATCAGTATGTATGATTTCCAATAAGTTGGTTGCTCGCTCCATTGTTCCGGAGAACGGAGTCTTGGTCATTTTGCCCATGAGGCATGGTTCGCACGTGTCAAATGATTCATAATCAAGAGACTCCAAAAGTCCATCTGCATGGAGTTTCTTCATGCGTTTGACACCAATGTGACCAAGGCGGCAGTGCCACAAGTATGTGGGACTATCATTATCAACCTTACATCTTTTGGCATTCACACTATGAATATGTGTAACATCACGTTCGAGATTCAATAAAAATAAACCATTGACCAGTGGGGCATGACCATAAAACATATCTCTCATATAAATAGAACAACCATTATTCTCGGATTTAAATGAGTAGCCATCTCGCATCAAACGAGATCCTGATACAATGTTCATGCTCAAAGCTGGTACTAAATAACAATTATTGAGGTTTAAAACTAATCCCGTAGGCAGATGTAGAAGGTAGCGTGCCGACGGCGATCACATCAACCTTGGAACCATTCCCGACGCGCATCGTCACCTCGTCCTTCGCCAGTCTCCGCTTATTCCGCAGCTCCTGTTTTGAGTTACAAATATGAGCAACCGCACCAGTATCAAATACCCAGGAGCTACTACGAGCGCTGGTAAGGTACACATCAATAACATGTATATCACATATACCTTTGGTATTGCCGGCCTTCTTATCCGCTAAGTACTTGGGGCAGTTCCGCTTCCAGTGACCGTTTCCCTTGCAATAAAAGCATTCAGTCTCAGGCTTGGGTCCATTCTTTGGCTTCTTCCCGGTAGCTTGCTTACTAGGCGCGGCAACTCCCTTGCCGTCCTTCTTGAAGTTCTTTTTACCCTTGCCTGTCTTGAACTTAGTGGTTTTATTCACCATCAACACTTGATGTTCCTTTTTGATCTCCACCTCCGCTGATTTCAGCATTGAATATACCTCAGGAATGGTTTTTTCCATCCCCTGCATATTGAAGTTCATCACAAAGCTCTTGTAGCTAGGTGGAAGCGACTGAAGGATTCTGTCAACGACCGCGTCATCCGGGAGATTAACTCCCAGCTGAGACAAGCGGTTGTGCAACCCAGACATTTTGAGTATATGCTCGCTGACAGAACTATTCTCCTCCATCTTACAACTGTAGAACTTGTCGGAGACTTCATATCTCTCGACCCGGGCATGAGCTTGGAAAACCATTTTCAGCTCTTGGAACATCTCATATGCTCCGTGTTGCTCAAAACGCTTTTGGAGCCCCGGTTCTAAGCTGTAAAGCATGCCGCACTGAACCAGGGAGTAATCATCACTACGCGACTGCCAGGCGTTCATAACGTCTTGAGTTGCCGGGAAAACAGGTGTGTCACCTAGCGGTGCTTCAAGGACATAAGCTTTGTTGGCAGCTATGAGGATGATCCTCAAGTTACGGACCCAGTCCGTGTAGTTGCTACCATCATCTTTCAGCTTGGTTTTCTCTAGGAACACGTTGAAGTTGAGGGCAACATTAGCGTGGGCCATTTGATCTACAAGACATATTGTAAAGATTTTAGACTAAGTTCATGATAATTAAGTTCATCTAATCAAATTATTCAATGAACTCCCACTCAGATAGACATCCCTCTAGTCATCTAAGTGACACATAATCCGAATCGACTAGGCCGTGTCCGATCATCACGTGAGACGGACTAGTCATCAACGGTGAACATCTCCATGTTGATCGTATCTTCTATACGACTCATGTTCGACCTTTCGGTCTTCCGTGTTCCGAGGCCATGTCTGTACATGCTAGGCTCGTCAAGTCAACCTAAGTGTTTTTGCATGTGTAAATCTGGCTTACACCCGTTGTATTCGAACGTTAGAATCTATCACACCCGATCATCACGTGGTGCTTCAAAACAACGAACCTTCGCAACGGTGCACAATTAGGGGAAACACTTTCTTGAAATTTTAGCGAGGGATCATCTTATTTATGCTACCGTCATTCTAAGCAAATAAGATGTAAACATGATAAACATCACATGCAAATCATAAAGTGACATGATATGGCCAATATCATTTTGCTCCTTTTGATCTCCATCTTCGGGGCACCACGATCATCATCGTCACCGGCATGACACCATGATCTCCATCATCATGATCTCCATCATTGTGTCTTCATGAAGTTGTCTCGCCAACTATTACTTCTACTACTATGGCTAACGGTTAGCAATAAAGTAAAGTAATTACATGGCGTTTTCATTGACACGCAGGTCATACAATAAAATAAGACAACTCCTATGGCTCCTGCCGGTTGTCATACTCATCGACATGCAAGTCATGATTCCTATTACAAGAACATGATCAATCTCATACATCATTCATCACATCCTTTTGGCCATATCACATCACACGACATATGCTGCAAGAACAAGTTAGACGTCCTCTAATTGTTGTTGCAAATTTTTTACGTGGCTGCTATAGGTTTCTAGCAAGAACGTTTCTTACCTACGCCAAAACCACAACGTGATATGCCAATTTATATTTACCCTTCATAAGGACCCTTTTCATCGAATCCGATCCGACTAAAGTGGGAGAGACAGACACCCGCTAGCCACCTTATGCAACTAGTGCATGTCAGTCGGTGGAACCTGTCTCACGTAAGCGTACGTGTAAGGTCGGTCCGGGCCGCTTCATCCCACGATGCCGCCGAATCAAGATAAGACTAGTAACGGCAAGTAAATTGACAATATCGACGCCCACAACAACTTGTGTTCTACTCGTGCATAGAAACTACGCATAGACCTGGCTCATGATGCCACTGTTGGGGAACGTAGTAGTAAATCAAAAAATTTCCTACGCATCACCAAGATCAATCTATGGAGAGACTAGCAACGAGAGAGAGAGGAGTGCATCTTCATACCCTTGAAGATCACGATGCGAATGCATTGCAAGAACGCGGTTGGAGGAGTCGTACATGTAGCGATTCAGATCGCGGTCGATTCCGATCTAAGCGCCGAACAACGGCGCCTCCGCGTTCAACACACGTGCAGCCCGGTGACGTCTCCCGCGCCTTGATCCAGCAAGGAGGAGGGAGAGGTTGGGGAAGACAACTCCAGCAGCAGCACGACGGCGTGGTGGTGTTGGAGCAGCGTGGTTCTCCAGCAGGGCTTCGCCAAGCACTACGAAAGACAAGGAGGTGGAGAGGTAGGGCTGCGCCAAGAGGGAGAGAGATTCGTGTGTCTGGCAGCCCCAAAACCCCCACTATATATAGGAGGAGGGGAGGGGGGTGCGCCCCCTCTAGGGTTCCCACCCTAGGGGGGGCGGCAGCCCTAGATGGGATGGAGGGGGCGGCCAAGAGGGGGAGAGAGGGGGCGCGCCCTAGGGTGGGCCTTAGGCCCATCTGCTCCTAGGGTTTCCCCCTTCTCCCCTTTGCCGCACCTTGGGCCTTGGTGGGAGGCGCACCAGCCCACTCAGGGGCTGGTTCCTTCCCACTCTTGGCCCATGCAAGCCTCCGGGGCTGGTGGCCCCACCCGGTGGACCCCCGGAACCCTTCCGGTGGTCCCGGTACATTACCGGTGACGCCCGAAACACTTCCGGTGTCCAAAACCTCACTTCCTATATATTATTCTTTACCTCCGGACCATTCCGGAACTCCTCGTGACGTCCGGGATCTCATCCGGGACTCCGAACAACATTCGGTAACCACGCACAAACTTTCCCTATAACCCTAGCGTCATCGAACCTTAAGTGTGTAGACCCTACGGGTTCGGGAGGCATGTAGACATGACCGAGACATCTCTCCGGTCAATAACCAACAGCGGGATCTGGATACCCATGTTGGCTCCCACATGTTCCACGATGATCTCATCGGATGAACCACGATGTCGGGGATTCAACCAATCCCGTATACAATTCCCTTTGTCTACCGGTATGATACTTGCCCGAGATTCGATCGTCGGTATCCCTATACCTTGCTCAATCTCGTTACCGGCAAGTCTCTTTACTCGTTCCGTAACGCATGATCCCGTGGATAACTCTTTAGTCACATTGAGCTCATTATGATGATGCATGACCGAGTGGGCCCAGAGATACTTCTCCGTCATATGGAGTGACAAATCCCAGTCTCGATTCGTACCAACCCAACAGACACTTTCGGAGATACCTGTAGTGCACCTTTATGGTCACCCAGTTACGTTGTGATGTTTGATACACCCAAAGCATTCCTACGGTATCCGGGAGTTGCACAATCTCATGGTCTAAGGAAATGATACTTGACATTAGAAAAGCTCTAGAAAACGAACTACACGATCTAGTGCTATGCTTAGGATTGGGTCTTGTCCATCACATCATTCTCCTAATGATGTGATCCCGTTATCAACGACATCCAATGTCCATGGTCAGGAAACCGTAACCATCTATTGATCAACGAGCTAGTCAACTAGATGCTCACTAGGGACATGTTGTGGTCTATGTATTCACACATGTATTACGGTATTCGGTTAATACAATTATAGCATGAACAATAGACAATTATCATGAACAAGGAAATATAATAATAACCATTTTATTATTGCCTCTAGGGCATATTTCCAACACCGGCGTCCTTCTCCTCCTCGCCGAGCACCTTGCTTCCGGAGGAGCCGAACCTGCTACAGAGAACACGACCGATCAGAGAGAGAGAGAGAGAGAAAGAGACTGCTGGGGGGAGGGGCGCTGGCCGGTGGAGGGGACTGCTCGGGGGAGGGGCGCCGGCCGGTGGAGGGGACAGCTCGGGGGAGGGGCGGCACGGGGGGAGGGGCCAGGCCGGGGGGTGGACCTATGGGGACGGGGGCGGCAAGGGGGGGAGGGAGTGTCGGGGCGGCCAGTGGCCGGCGTCAGGGTCGGGTGTGGCGCGCGTCGACGGCGGCGTGGGCGGGTGCGGCGTCGGCGGTGGAGTGGGAGAGGGGATCGGATCGAGCGAGAGTGAGAGAGAGAGGAAAGAGATGTGTGCTATCTAGGCAACTTAGCTATAGCGCGGTGTGGCAAAACGCGCTATAGCTAAGTTAGCTATAGCGCGGGGCAGCAAAACGCGCTATAGCTAAGTTAGCTATAGCGCGGCCCCAGCACAAACCGCGCTACTGCTAACTTTTTATTTTTATTTTTATTTTTCTTTTTCATATTCCACAAACTTCCTTCCTTTTTCTTTTTATTTTTCTTTCATTTCATTTTCCACAACTTATTAGTTCCTTTTTCTTTTTCTTTCATTAATTTCATTTTGCAAAACTTCCTTTCTTTTTCTTTTTCTTTTTCTTTTTCATATTCCACAAACTTCCTTCCTTTTTCTTTTTATTTTTCTTTCATTTCTTTCATTGGAGCAATACGACTGTTACCCTCTGGATAATAATTAGTATAATATATATTACATCATTTGACCGCTAACGGCGGTATACAAAATAGACACACACAAAATTTGTGGATTAGTTTGTCAGCTTGGGCGACGACGACGGTTCAGACTGATCTTCTTCCTTCTTTTGTTCGTTGTCGAATAATTAAGCCCATGGTCGTGACTTTTCCTTTTCCAGGGATTACGATCTTTCGTAGGTAATGTAGTCTTCATTCTTCTTTTGACGTATGTTTCGTCGTCATCAGCATCATCTTCCCTCATCGGATCACCGTACTGGTCGTAGTCTTCCTCGTTGGCGACTCCATCCATTCCGACGATGCTCCTTTTGCCTCTCCTCACGACAACACGGCTGGGATTGATCGGGTCGGTTATGAAGAAACATTGTGTCACATGTTTAGCGTGTACCCATGGCTCATTTTTGGCGATGGCGTTGACGGTACCGCTATCGGAGTCGGGTATACACATGGTAGTGAAATGTCGGTTTTCTCTTTGTACATTCTTAGCCCATCTGACACGAAACATCGTCGCGCTATGCAATCCAGAGTAGTTAAGCTCCCATATCTCTTTGACCCTTCCGTAATATCTTTCAATTACATTCCCGGTCATGGCTTCCATCGTCACCCCTGAGTTTTGGTCATCACTGTTTATATCTTTCTCCTCCGTGTAGAACATGTATCCGTTGATATCGTATGCTTGATAAGTTGCGAGGTTGGTCGACGGGCCATGTGCTAAGGCGTATATGAGCGTTCCGTTCGGACAGCCCTCTTCCGGGGGATTAGCCAAAACTCGCTCTTTGAACCAACGCAAGAAAGTGGAGTTGTGCTCTCTAATAACTTCAACGTCCGTCCTGTGCACCCCACGGTCACGGTACTTCTTTGCGATGGTCTCTTTGTGCAGTGTCACGAAATCTTCTAGCACATCTAGGTGTTGTAGCACTACTAAGTTTGCCCTGTCAAGGTCGTTTTGTCGGCCCGAGCGTAACACATTCACATCCCTATGACCGTTGGTGTGACCTTCGCCTTCGAGCCTTCCACAGTGCTTGTTGACGGGCAAACCAACAACAGGGTCTCCGGTGCCTACTAGATAACTCTTACAGAAAGAGATGCACTCTTTGGTCAGATATCCCTGGGCTATGCTTCCATCTAGACGCGACATGTTACGAACAAATCCTTTGATGACCCCATTCATCCTCTCGAATGGCATCATGCTGTGCAGGAATGTCGGCCCTAGGTCGATGATGTCGTCCACGATGTGGACACATAGATGCACCATGACATCAAAGAACGCGGGCGGGAAGTACATCTCTAGCTCATTCAGTATGACAACGATCTCTTCCTGTAGCCAATGGAGTTGCTTCACACTGATCGAATTTCGAGAGATAGCATCAAAAAAGTGCATAGGTCAGTAAGCGTCTCACGCACATGTGTGTCCATAATCCCTCTAAGTGCAACCGGGAGTAACTGCGTCATCATCACATGACAGTCGTGAGACTTCATCCCACTGAACCTTTTTTTCTTAGTGTCCAGATATCTGCTTATCTTCCCACAGTATCCGGAACTAACTTTGATTCCAGCAAGGCACTTGAACAATTGAGCGACCTCCTTCGGATCTAAGGTGAAGCAAGAGGGGGGGTAATATTGTTCTTCCTTCTTGTTTACTTTTTTGCCCCTATCTTCCGTCTCCGTCTCGGTCTCCTCTGACGACTTTTTACCGGGCATTTGGAGATCTTTCCTGATATTCAAAAATTCCAAGTCTTTTCTTGCCTTCAGCCCATCCTTGGTCCTCTCTGGCATGTTCATCAATGTTCCAAGCAAACTCTCAAGGATATTTTTTGTGATATGCATTTGATCAAGGCTATGAGGCGTGTCGAGTTTGGGCCAGTATTCCAAGTCCCAGAAAATAGATCTCGTCTTCCATACCTTCAGCAGGGGCTCCGGCGCCTTTTTCTTCGTCTTTCCCGGCGAGGGGCACTCTTCCCAGTTCTTCAATAACTCATATATTTCTGCACCGCTACGCTTACGTGGAGGACCTCGATGCTCAGACTTACCATTGAATAGATCTCCATGCTTTCTCCACGGGTCATCCTTCTCGAGCCATCTTCGATGCCCCATGTACACGATTTTCGAAGACCCGCCATCTTTCGATAGCTGCTGAGAAGTTGTATCATCCATGCACCTCGTGCATCCGCAATATCCGTGGCACACCTGGCCGGAGAGATAGCCGTAACCGAGATAGTCCTGCACCGTCGTGATTAATGCGGCTCTCATGTAGAAATACTCTCCTTTGCTTGCATCCCATATCTTAGCCGGCGTTGTCCATAAGGTCTGTAGCTCCTCTTTGAGTAACCCGAGATACAGATTTATATCATTTCCCGGTTGTCTCGGCCCTTGAATAAGCATAGCCATGTGTATGTATTTTTCCTTCATGCACAACCAGGGGGGAGGTTGTACATCCATACAAACACTGGCCATGTGCTATGATTGGTGTTCTGGTTGCCAAACGGATTCATGCCATCACTACTAGCGCCAAGAACGATGTTCCTTGGATCATTTGAGAAAAAATCAAATTCAGCATTTAATGCTCTCCACTGGCTAGCATCTGCGAGGTGTCTCAGCTTCGGATCATCTCCGTCATCTGGCTTCACCCTCTCCGCGTGCCAGCGCAAAAGCTTTGCTTCCTTAGGATCTACGAAATACCGCTGTGATCGGAAAGTACCATACAAATTTCTGTGGAGCTTTCTTTCTGGCCTTTTTATATCGTGAAGCATTGCACTTTGGACAGATGGTTTTTTCCGCGTGCTCGTTCCGATATATGATGCAATCATTGATGCATGTGTGATATCTAATGTGTGGCAGATCAAGAGGGCACACGATTTTCTTTGCCTCCTCGACACTAGTAGGACACAGGCTTCCCGCAGGAAGAACCTTCTTTTGATACTTCAGAAGCTCATCCAGGCTTGCATCTGTCCATTTGTTTTTTGCCTTAGTCTTTAGAAGTTCTAGTGTGAAACTCAAGCGGGTCACCTCGGGATTGCAACCATCATACAAAGGAGTCATCGAGTCTACCTCCAGTTGCGCCAGTTTGGCCTCCTCTCTAGAAGCAGCTCTGTCGCTAGTCGTCTTCTTGCGAAGCAGGTCTCGAACATGCGGGTCCCGCATGGCTGAACTTAGTACCGACGAAGACGGCGGCGTGTCCGCGTCTTCTCCGCCTTGAACTGCCTCTTCGCCATCGACATTTCCGAGGCCGTCTTCCTCTTCGGGCACATAATCGGTCATCTCTTCATCTGGTGGCCCCATGTCATTATTTCCTGCCCCGTCGACGTCCTCATCATCATCATCATCTTCACTTATCCACCGAGTATGGCCATCCATGAAACCATGCATGAGCATGTGCGCCTTGAATGTACCACCCTCAAAGGGGTCGAGCCTGACTATTCCTTTGCATTTTTGACACGGACATAAAACATCCTTCAGTCTTTTTTCATACATGTCATCCATAGCGGATTGCCAGTATCTTTCCACCATCCTTCCATTGACCTTCATGATCACCTGCGCGCGGAGCAAATATTATAACCACGTATATATGCATGCATGGATCAAATTCATACAAAAATTCGGCATGACCTTCCCTAAACATAGGACATATTGAGTTTGCCCGAAATTCGCTGAAACGGAATTGAATCGACATTTTGGCAAAACATAGGCAACTCATGTCACCCACACATTATTTCATCAAATACACAATGTAGGCAACTCAAATTATGCCACAAACAATTCAGTATATATATTCTCATATCGCCCATATATATATAGTTTCGGTCCTATCCACACAAACACCTTTTTTATTGCTCACCTATGTGTCGAGAGGGATATCGAGCACCTTTCTTCTTAATTACCTAGTAGCTCTAGATATATAGCTCTAACTAGCTAGCTAGCTAGGGAGATAGTGCGGGGAGGAGAGGGAGAGAAGAGGGAAGGCATTAATGGAAGGGGGTGGAGGGCAAAGAAGAGGGGGAGGGAGGGCTCTAATGGAGGGGTGGTGGAGGGGGAGCATTGAAAGGAACAAGCAAGGTTCAAGGAAAGGGCGAGAAAGGAAGGGGGAGAGGAAGAAGAGAGGGGAGGAAGAAGGGGAAAGGTGGTAGGTGGCTGGCGGGCATAGCAGTAGCGTGGGTCAGCTATGCGCGCTACTGCTATGGCAGCTTGCAAAATATCTACGGCTAGTGTTGCACTACATATAGCACGGGCCAGAAAAACACGCTACTGGTAAAATGTTATACATAGAAAAAATAGCAGTAGCGCGTTTACATAAACGGGCGCTATAGATCCTGAACTAACAGTAGCACCGGTTGGACGACCAGCGCTGCTAATATTTATTGATCAGGGGGTGTGGTGTGTTACACTTAGCAGTAGCGTGGGGCTAGATAACAAGCGCTACTGCTAACAGATACCAGTAGCGCGCTTTCTAGCCAGCGCTACCACTAACTACTAGTAGCGTGGGGTCATAAAAAAATGCTACTGGTAAACTTCTATCTATAAGCATTTTCCTAGTAGTGTATTAACCGAAAACTTGATACATGTGTGAATACATAGACAAAACACCAAGTCCCTAGTAAGCCTCTACTAGACTAGCTCGTTGATCAAAGATGGTTAAGTTTCCTAACCATAGACATGTGTTGTCATTTGATAAATGGGATCACATCATTAGGAGAATGATGTGATGGACAAGACCCATCCGTTAGCTTAGCATAATGATCATTAAGTTTTATTGCTATTGCTTTCTTCATGACTTATACATATTCCTTTGACTATGAGATTATGCAACTCCCGAATACCGGAGGAACACCTTGTGTGCTATCAAACATCACAACGTAACTAGGTGATTATAAAGATGCTCTACAGGTGTCTCCGAAGGTGTTTGTTGGGTTGGCATAGATCGAGATTAGGATTTGTCACTCCGAGTATCGAAGAGGTATCTCTGGGCCCTCTCGGTAATGCACATCATGATAACCCTTGCAAGCAATGTGACTAATGAATTAGTTACAGGATGATGCATTACGGAACGAGTAAATAGACTTGCCGGTAATGAGATTGAACTAGGTATGGAGATACCGACGATCGAATCTCGGGCAAGTAACATACCGATGACAAAGGGAATAACGTATGTTGTCATTGCGGTTTGACCGATAAAGATCTTCGTAGAATATGTAGGAACCAATATGAGCATCCAGGTTCCGCTGTTGGTTATTGACCGGAGATGTGTCTCGGTCATGTCTACATAGTTCTCAAACCCGTAGGGTCCGCATGCTTAACGTTCGATGACGATTTGTATTATGAGTTATGTGTTTTGGTGACCGAAGATTGTTCAGAGTCCCGGATAAGATCACGGACATGACGAGGACTCTCGAAATGGTCGAGAGGTAAAGATTGATATATTGGACGATAGTATTCGGACACCGGAAGTGTTTCGGAATGTATCGGGTACGTATCAGAGTACCGGGGGGTTACCGGAACCCCCGGGGGAAAGATATGGGCCATATGGGCCATAGGAGGGAGGCTAGGCAGCCCACAAAGGGTGCCCCCCCATGGGGAGTCCGAATTGGACAAGGGGAGGGGGCGGCACCCCCCTTTCCTTCTCCTCCTCCCTCTCCTTCCCCCTTTCCCCTTCCGGTAAAAGGAAAGGGGGGGCCGAATCCTACTAGGAGCCCAAGTGGGACTCCTCCCACTTGGGGCGCCCCTAGGCCGGCCTCCTCCCCTCTCCCTCCTTTATATACGGGGGCGGGGGGCGCCTCCAAGGATACACCAATTGTTCTTAACCGTGTGCGGTGCCCCCCTCCACCGTTTACTCCTCCGGTCATATTGCCGTAGTGCTTAGGCGAATCCCTGCGCGGATCACTTCACCATCACCGTCACCACGCCATCGTGCTGACAAAACTCTCCCTCGACACTTTGCAGGATCAAGAGTTCGAGGGACGTCATCGAGCTGAACGTGTGCAGAACTCGGAGGCGCCGTACGTTCGGTGCTTGATCGGTTGAATCGAGAAGATGTTCGACTACATCAACCGCGTTAAGCTAACGCTTCCGCTTTCGGTCTATGAGGGTACATGGACACACTCTCCCCCTCTCGTGGCTACACATCTCCTAGATAGATCTTGCGTGAGCGTAGATTTTTTTTTTGAAATTGCATGCTACGTTTCCCAATAGTGGTATCAGAGCCAGGTCTATGCGTAGATGATATGCATGAGTAGAACACAAAGAGTTATGGGCGATGATAGTCATACTGCTTACCACCAACATCTTATTTTGATTCGGTGGTATTGTTGGATGAAGCGGCCCGGACCAACCTTACATGACCGCGTTCATGAGACCGGTTCCACCGACAGACATGCAACTTGTTGCATAAAGGTGGCTAGCGGGTGTCTGTTTCTCCAACTTTAGTTGAATCAAATTTGACTACGGCCGGTCCTTGTTGAAGGTTAAAACAGCAAACTTGACGAAACATCATTGTGGTTTTGATGCGTAGGTAAGAACGGTTCTTACTAGAAGCCCGTAGCAGCCACGTAAAACTTGCAACAACAAAGTAGAGGACGTCTAACTTGTTTTTGCAGGGCATGTTGTGATGTGATATGGTCAAGACATGATGTGATATACGTTATTGTATGAGATGATCATGTTTTGTAAAATTTATCGGCAACTGGCAGGAGCCTTATGGTTGTCGCTTTATTGTATGAAATGCAATCGCCATGTAATTGCTTTACTTTATCACTATGCGTTAGCGATAGTTGTAGAAGCAATAGTTGGCGAGACGACAACGACGCTACGATGAAGATCAAGGTGTCATGCCGGTGACGATGGAGATCATGACGGTGCTTTGGAGATGGAGATCAAAGGCACAAGATGATGATGGCCATATCATGTCACATATTTTGATTGCATATGATGTTTATCTTTTATGCATCTTATTTTGCTTAGTACGGCGGTAGCATTATAAGATGATCCCTCACTAAAATTTCAAGGTATAAGTGTTCTCCCTGAGTATGCACCGTTGAGACAGTTCGTCATGCCGAGACACCACGTGATGATCGGGTGTGATAAGCTCTACGTTCACATACAACGGGTGCAAGACAGTTTTGCACGTGCAGAATACTCGGGTTAAACTTGACGAGCCTAGCATGTACAGACATGGCCTCAGAACACTAGAGACCGAAAGGTCGAACGTGAATCATATAGTAGATATGATCAACATAGAGATGTTCACCATTGAAGACTACTCCATCTCACGTGATGATCGGACATGGTTTAGTTGATATGGATCACGTGATCATTTAGATGACTCGAGGGATGTCTATCTAAGTGGGAGTTCTTAAATAGTATGATTAATTGAACTTAATTTATCATGAACTTAGTCCTGATAGTTTTTGCATATCTATGTTATAGATCAATGGCCTGTGCTACCGTTCCCTTGAATTTTAATGCATTCCTAGAGAAAGCTAAGTTGAAAGATGATGGTAGCAACTACACGGACTGGGTCCGTAACTTGAGGATTATCCTCATTGCTGCACAGAAGAATTATGTCCTTGATGCACCGCTAGGTGAAAGGCCTGCTGCAGGAGCAGATGCTGATGTTATGAACATCTGGCAAGCTCGATCTGATGACTACTCGATAGTTCAGTGTGCCATGCTTTACGGCTTAGAATCGGGACTTCAAAGACGTTTTGAACGTCATGGACCATATGAGATGTTCCAGGAGTTGAAGTTAATATTTCAAGCAAATGCCCGATTTGAGAGATATGAAGTCTCCAACAAGTTTTATAGCTGCAAGATGGAGTAGAACAGTTCTGTCAGTGAACATATACTTAGAATGTCTGGATATCATAATCACTTGACTCAGCTGGGAGTTAATCTTCCGGATGATAGTGTTATTGAAAGAGTTCTTGAATCACTGCCACCAAGCTACAAAGGCTTCGTGATGAACTATAACATGCAAGGGATGGATAAGACAATTCCCGAGCTCTTCGCTATGCTCAAAGCTATGGAGGTAGAAATCAAGAAGGAGCATCAAGTGTTGATGGTTCACAAGACCACTAGTTTCAGGAAAAAGGGCAAAGGAAAGAAGGGGAACTTCAAGAAGAATGGCAAGCAAGTTGTCACTCCCGGGAAGAAGCCCAAGTCTGGACCTAAGCCTGAAACTGAGTGCTTCTACTGCAAAGGGACTGGTCACTGGAAGCGGAACTGCCCCAAGTATTTGGCGGATAAGAAGGATGGCAAAGTGAAAAAGGTATATTTGATATACATGTTATTGATGTGTACCTGACTAATGCTCGTAGTAGCGCCTAGGTATTTGATACTAGTTCTGTTGCTCATATTTGCAATTCGAAACAGGGGCTACGGATTAAACGAAGATTGGCTAAGGACGAGGTGACGATGCGCGTCAGGAATGGTTCCAAGGTCGATGTGATCGCCGTCAGCACGCTACCTCTACATCTACCTTCGGGATTAGTTTTAGACCTGAATAATTGTTATTTGGCGCCAGCGTTGAGCATGAACATTATATCTGGATCTTGTTTAATGCGAGACGGTTATTCATTTAAATAAGAGAATAATGGTTGTTCTATTTATATGAGTAATATCTTTTATGGTCATGCACCCTTGAAGAGTGGTCTATTTTTGTTGAATCTCGATCGTGGTGATACACATATTCATAATATTGATGCCAAAAGATGCAAAGTTGATAATGATAGTGCAACATATTTGTGTCACTGCCGTTTAGGTCATATTGGTGTAAAGCGCATGAAGAAACTCCATGCGGATGGACTTTTGGAATCACTTGATTATGAATCATTTGATGCTTGCGAACCATGCCTCATGGGCAAGATGACTAAGACTCCATTCTCCGAAACAATGGAGCAAGCCACTGACTTATTGGAAATAATACATACCGATGTATGCGGTCCGATGAGTGTTGAGGCTCGCGGCGGGTATCGTTATTTTCTGACCTTCACAGATGATTTGAGTAGATATGGGTATATCTACTTAATGAAACACAAGTCTGAAACATTTGAAAAGTTCAAAGAATTTTAGAGTGAAGTGGAAAATCATCGTAACAAGAAAATAAAGTTTCTACGATCTGATCGCGGAGGCAAATATTTGAGTTACGAGTTTGGCCTTCATTTAAAACAATGTGGAATAGTTTCACAACTCACGCCACCTGGAACACCACAGCGTAATGGTGTGTCCGAACATCGTAACCATACTTTATTAGATATGGTGCGATCTATGATGTCTCTTACTGATTTACCACTATCGTTTTGGGGTTATGCATTAGAGACAGCTGCATTCATGTTAAATAGGGCACCATCTAAATCCGTTGAGACGAAACTGTATGAACTGTGGTTTGGCAAGAAACCTAAGCTGTCGTTTCTTAAAATTTGGGGTTGCGATGCTTATGTGAAAAAGCTTCAGCCTGATAAGCTCGAACCCAAATCGGAGAAGTGCGTCTTCATAGGATACCCAAAAGAGACTGTTGGGTACACCTTCTATCACAGATCCGAAGGCAAGATATTTATTGCTAAGAATAGATCCTTTCTAGAGAAGGAGTTTCTCTCGAAAGAAGTGAGTGGGAGGAAAGTAGAACTTGATGAGGTAATTGTACCTTCTCTTGAATTGGAGAATAGCTCATCACAGAAAACAGTTCCCGTGATGCCTACACCAATTAGTGATGAAGCTAATGATGATGATCATGAAACTTCAGATCAAGTTTCTACAGAACCTCGTAGGTCAACCAGAGTACGTTCCGCACCAGAGTGGTACGATAATCCTATTCTGGAAGTCATGTTACTAGACCATGACGAACCTACGAACTATGAGGAAGCGATGATGAGCCCGGATTCCGCGAAATGGCTTGAGGCCATGAAATCTGAGATGGGATCCATGTATGCGAACAAAGTGTGGACTTTGGTTGACTTGCCCGATGATCGACAAGCCATAGAGAATAAATGGATCTTCAAGAAGAAGACTGACGCTGATGGTAATGTTACTGTCTACAAAGCTCGACTTGCTGCGAAAGGTTTTCGACAAGTTCAAGGAGTTGACTACGATGAGACCTTCTCACCCATAGCGATGCTTAAGTCTGTCCGAATCATGTTAGCAATTGCCGCATTATTATGATTATGAAATCTGGCCAATGGACGTCAAAACTGCATTCCTTAATGGATTTCTTAAAGAAGAGTTGTATATGATGCAACCAGAAGGTTTTGTCGATCCTAAAGGTGCTAACAAAGTGTGCAAGCTCTAGCGATCCATTTATGGACTGGTGCAAGCATCTCGGAGTTGGAATATACGCTTTGATAGTGTGATCAAAGCATATGGTTTTATACAGACTTTTGGAGAAGCCTGTATTTACAAGAAAGTGAGTGGGAGCTCTGTAGAATTTCTAATATTATATGTGGATGACATATTGTTGATTGGAAATGATATAGAATTTCTGGATAGCATAAAAGGATACTTGAATGAGAGTTTTTCAATGAAAGACCTCGGTGAAGCTGCTTATATATTAGGCATCAAGATCTATAGAGATAGATCAAGACGCTTAATTGGACTTTCACAAAGCACATACCTTGATAAAGTTTTGAAGAAGTTCAAAATGGATCAGTCAAAGAAAGGGTTCTTGCCTGTGTTACAAGGTGTGAAGTTGAGTCAGACTCAATGCCCGACCACTGCAGAAGATAGAGAGAAAATGAAAGTCATTCCCTATGCCTCAGCCATAGGTTCTATCATGTATGCAATGCTGTGTACCAAACCTGATGTGTGCCTTGCTATAAGTCTAGCAGGGAGGTACCAAAGTAATCCAGGAGTGGATCACTGGACAGCGGTCAAGAACATCCTGAAATACCTGAAAAGGACTAAGGATATGTTTCTCGTTTATGGAGGTGACAAAGAGCTCGTCGTAAATGGTTACGTTGATGCTAGCTTTGACACTGATCTAGATGACTCTAAGTCGCAAACCGGATACGTATTTATATTGAATGGTGGAGCTGTCAATTGGTGCGGTTCCAAGCAAAGCGTCGTTGCGGGATCTACGTGTGAAGCGGAGTATATAGCTGCTTCGGAAGCAGCAAATGAAGGAGTCTGGATAAAGGAGTTCATATCCGATCTAGGCGTAATACCTAGTGCATCGGGTCCAATGAAAATCTTTTGTGACAATACGGGAGCAATTGCCTTGGCGAAGGAATCCAGATTTCACAAAAGAACCAAACACATCAAGAGATGCTTCAACTCCATCCGTGATCAAGTCAAGGAGGGAGACATAGAGATTTGCAAAATACATATGGATCTGAATGTAGCAGACCCGTTGACTAAGCCTCTTCCACGAGCAAAACATGATTAGCACCAAGACTCCATGGGTGTTAGAATCATTACAATGTAGATTATTGACTCTAGTGCAAGTGGGAGACTGAAGGAAATATGCCCTAGAGGCAATAATAAAGTTGTTATTTATATTTCCTTATATCATGATAAATGTTTATTATTCATGCTAGAATTGTATTAACTGGAAACTTGATACATGTGTGAATACATAGACAAAACACCGAGTCCCTAGTAAGCCTCTACTAGACTAGCTCGTTGATCAAAGATGGTTAAGTTTCCTAACCATAGACATGTGTTGTCATTTGATAAACAGGATCACATCATTAGGAGAATGATGTGATGGACAAGACCCATCCGTTAGCTAGCATAATGATCGTTAAGTTTTATTGCTATTGCTTTCTTCATGACTTATACATATTCCTTTGACTATGAGATTATGCAACACCCGAATACCGGAGGAACACCTTGTGTGCTATCAAACGTCACAACATAACTGGGTGATTATAAAGATGCTCCACAGGTGTCTCCGAAGGTGTTTGTTGGGTTGGCATAGATCGAGATTAGGATTTGTCACTCCGAGTATCGGAGAGGTATCTCTGGGCCCTCTCGGTAATGCACATCATGATAAGCCTTGTAAGCAATGTGACTAATGAATTAGTTACGGGATGATGCATTACAGAACGAGTAAAGAGACTATCCGGTAACGAGATTGAACTAGGTATGGAGATACCGACGATCGAATCTCGGGCAAGTAACATACCGATGACAAAGGGAATAACATATGTTGTCATTGCGGTTTGACCGATAAAGATCTTCGTAGAATATGTAGGAACCAATATGAGCATCCAGGTTCCGCTGTTGGTTATTGACCGGAGATGTGTCTCGGTCATGTCTACATAGTTCTCGAACCCGTAGAGATGTGTCTCGGTCATGTCTACATAGTTCATGAATTAGTTACGGGATGATGCATTACAGAACGAGTAAAGAGACTATCCGGTAACGAGATTGAACTAGGTATGGAGATACCGACGATCGAATCTCGGGCAAGTAACATACCGATGACAAAGGGAATAACATATGTTGTCATTGCGGTTTGACCGATAAAGATCTTCGTAGAATATGTAGGAACCAATATGAGCATCCAGGTTCCGCTGTTGGTTATTGACCGGAGATGTGTCTCGGTCATGTCTACATAGTTCTCGAACCCGTAGGGTCCGCATGCTTAACGTTCGATGACAATTTGTATTATGAGTTATGTGTTTTGGTGACCGAAGATTGTTCGGAGTCCCGGATGAGATCACGGACATGACGAGGACTCTCGAAATGGTCGAGAGGTAAATATTGATATATTGGACGATAGTATTCGGACACCGGAAGTGTTTCGGAATGTAACGGGTACGTATCAGAGTACCGGGGGGGTTACCGGAACCCCCGGGGGAAAGATATGGGCCATACGGGACATAGGAGGGAGGCTAGGCAGCCCACAAGGGGTGCCCCCCCCCATAGGGAGTATGAATTGGATAAGGGGAGGGGGCGGCGCCCCCCTTTCCTTCTCCTCCTCCCTCTCCTTCCCCCTTTCCCCTTCCGGTAAAAGGAAAGGGGGGGCCAAATCCTACTAGGAGCTCCTCCCACTTGGGGCGCCCCTAGGCTGGCCTCCTCCCCTCTTTCTCCTTTATATACGGGGGCAGGGGGCGCCTCCAAGGATACACCAATTGTTCTTAGCCATGTGCGGTGCCCCCCTCCACCGTTTACTCCTCCGGTCATATTGTCGTAGTGCTTAGGCGAATCCCTGCGCGGATCACTTCACCATCACCGTCACCATGCCATCGTGCTGACGAAACTCTCCCTCGACACTTTGCTGGATCAAGAGTTTGAGGGACGTCATCGAGCTGAACGTGTGCAGAACTCGGAGGCGCCGTACGTTCGGTGCTTGATCGATTGAATTGAGAAGACGTTCGACTACATCAACCGCGTTAAGCTAACGCTTCCGCTTTCGGTCTACGAGGGTACGTGGACACACTCTCCCCCTCTCATTGCTATGCATCTCCTAGATAGATCTTGCGTGAGCGTAGAATTTTTTTGAAATTGCATGCTATGTTTCCCAACAAATTTCACCCTCTTGGGGCCGAGGGGGAAATTCAGAGCCTGGAACCCGCCAGTGGATGACCTCTTTGGCAGGTAAAACCCCCATGGTCACATAATCATTGAGAGTGTCCTATGTGACTTTGGAGGCAATCCAGTCACAAGAGGTGGGTGCTTTAGTCATAATGAGCTGGAATAACAAGCTGTGACCAAAGAATAAGGATGTGGCGGGTTAAAATTACTATGGTAAGCCGCCCAAATGATTATATGACAATTCAGCAATGATGAGCTAGCTACAGTTAGAAGGCTACATATTATGATGAACCATTAAAGGAATTATGAGCCGCCTTAGCCATGGAGTGGAGTAATTATCAGGTTATGAGAGCATGGCGGGTTAAGTTATAAAAGTATGAGCCGACAACATGTTGGTGGGTTAAACAAATCTTTGGAATTCTTGGCGGGTTACAAATTCATTATTAAGTCGCCCCAATAATGAAGGGCGGGTCAATTACCTTCAGATCCAAGTTGGTGGAAATTTTGTTAAGTATTGGACAAACGAGTTTTGCAGATTGCAGCTACAATTACAGATCTACGTCAATTCAGAAAAGGGGCATAATTATTAAACCTAGAATGCGGCCGCAGAAGAACTAGTAAGCTGGGTATAGATTCACAAGAAGAAGGGATCTATCCAGGATATGAGATAAAGGCTAAAACTACTACCGCGCTACTTTTATTTTGTTTTTGGATTAAAAGTGCGACTTCTGGGCAGAGCATGGATGAACTTGGACAAACACCGACGAACTATCAAGAATTGACATAACCTAATGCGGATCTAGGAAAGAAGAAGGACGTTACCTGATGATTTGGGTGAAGAGCGGATGAGCACCGCAGATTTCTGGTCCGAACAGGGTGATGCAGCGGCCTCCACGGAGTGGTCGGTGCGGTTCAGCGGCGGCGGCGGAGCTCCAATGCCGACGAATGACACGAGGAAGAAGAAGAAGAGGAGGCGACGGGGGTAAAAGTGAAAAAGGATACCCCCCATGCCTATTTATAAGGAAAAGTTATTGAAACAGTAAAATGGCATGCGCGGAAATCCAGGAGGCGTCATGATTATCTTAACAGAGGAGGCGCCTCGATTCTCGGACATCTAGTTAATGCAAAAAGATCTGTTGTGATGTCATAAGTTTTTCTGGATTTATTTCACATGACGTCATGGCGGGTTATAGGGATTCGTTCAAGATTAAGTGTTGGAAGGAATCAAAGAAGACTCGCCAATCAGAAGCAGTGAAGATTGACATGAACAAGTTCAAATCAATCTGGGGTCTAATTTTGGGGATATAACCCCACGGTGTGACCCGCCCAGGTGGGGTCGGGTTACACCGTTGGCGACCCAGAGATAAGGCCTAGGTAGGCCCAATAAACCAGACATGGAACCCGAAGGGCGACTTACGTGGTGAGCCGCCAGGAGCCCAAGCCCAGAAGATGGTGCGAGACCCGACGCTGTAAGCCCCCCAACGATGGCTTGCCTAGTAAGGCAAGGCGACTTAGAACCCAGATCGGTCATGTTGTATGATCCGACTTGGACTCTTGTAAGCCCAGGGCCTTGGCCTGTGTATATAAAGGCGAGGCCCTGCGGCGGGTTAATTCAAGTTACAATCAATCGATAGCTAGGTCAAGCGATTCCGCTCCCTTGTAATCGATACTCAATCAATACAACACAAAGCAGGACGTAGGCTTTTACCGCGTTGGTGAGGGGCCGAACCTGGGTAAACTCGTGTCTCTCATCCCGCTCAACCCCTTTAAGCTAACCTACGTTGCGATGGCTCCACACCTAAGTGCTTTCACAAGGGCATCTGCCGTGTTAAACCCACGACATATATCCTTATCGTTTATAGATTCAACAAATTTGTTCATATATAATTCTGAATTATTATAGCCCAACTGTGAAGTTTGATATTCATATATTCTTAATAATGAATTTCAACCTCAATACCTTGAAATAAATATTTTTATCCTTTGATGTTTTTATTTACTAACTTATAGTAATATACTTTGGCCATTATATATAATAACTTATAAAGATAATTTTATCTTCCAAGCTTATCATTCATAAGCATCAAGTTATATGACATTTAGAGAAAACATTTTTCTCTATATTTTAAAACTCCCCTTTTAAAATTTTGTCAAAATATATATAAACTTTGTTTTTAGCTTAATCAGAAATCTTGATCTACCTTCATAGATCCTTTCATGCCCAATATTTCTCTTTACACTTCGATGGAAAATTTGTTTCAAAATCATTTTGCTATGTGCTTAGGAACTTTATATTCTTTCTATTCCATAATTATCATATACTATAAGGATCAAAAAACTTTATACAGCTCCCCACTGAGTTCTTCTACAAAACTATTTTGTCAGTACTTGGAAGTTTTATATTATTTCTATTTCATGATATGTCTTACATATATGACTTAGAAATATTATATAGTTCCCACTGAATTTTACACAAAAATACTTTTGGACAAGTCCAAAATACAATGCTAGTTCAAATCTTCAAACGGTTTTTGAAGTTTGCACATTCATCCGGTTATCTCAAGGATAAAACCTTTTCTGGTTGTATCATTCATACATCCTTTTCCCAATTAAGGAAACTTGTTTTGAAATCCTTCTTTTACTTCACACTCCGTGAAGTATTGTCAAGTTTTAAACTTGTCAGAAAATAACAACTAAGTTCCAAACTTGATAGAATTTTCATTCCGGTGTGCATGACCAAGGGCCATTTCATATGAGCTAGGCGCCACCTTTGTTTCCTTGTAGTGTTCACATTCATCTTCTTACAAGATGAAAAACTTTGTCGTGTCATTTCATAAATTCAACGATGTTCATGATCATGTTTTAGCTTTTTAGAATTTTTCTACATCTAATGTAGAAATAAGGGTATGTCTTGTAAATAATTTATCGGAACAAATTCTGATTAGTTTTGTAACGTTAAAGATTCACTAATTTTTCAAGCTATAACATCCTCCCACTTATTCCTTTGACAAGAAAACCCTTTTCTTAAACAATGTCTATCCGTGACAAACATTTTTGTCTCTTGGATATTTTATTGGGAGAAATCATATAAACCTTACAATTCAACTGTCATCTTGTTAAATAATGTTCATATCTCATATGATTTCATTTTAACAAGATCTATACGTGGTTTTCTATTTCAGTGTATATTTTGTTGTTTCGGTTATACCTCAGTTATGAATAGCAGATAGAATAATTTCATTTTTATTTAAACGATCTTGCTAAACTTATGACTTTAGATCTATTTCTGCAAATGAAGAATCACAATATCAATTGTCATAATGATCCATAATATTCATTAAAATATTTGAACTCTTCAAATAGATTCTGAAATTCTGTTGAACTATTCAAGTATTTCAGTCTGAGTAAAACATTTTTAATTATTTTAATGAATTTAATTTATCCACCATACTTTGTTTCTGTCTATCGATTTTATACATGATTATGTATTTTATTGATCACAATGATCTTATAGTTCATCTATATGAAGATTATTCCCGATGTATCCAGGAAGAGATATATTCATGTGGAACTTATCAGTCTTCTTAAGACGTTTAGCATAAATGTTGTAATATTTTAAATCAAGATTTCAAGAATAACCATCGAAACTTGTGGTAAATCCAAAACATATTCTTATAATAACTTCAACAACTATTGTTCAAAACTTTATAAGAATGCCCATTGCATAATCCCAAACATAATGTCTTATACAACTCCGGAACGTAATAACTCTTATTCGATCCTAAGATAAATCTTGAAGATAGACTCCATCAGTCTTGAGTAGCGATCCCATCACCATCCTTGACTATCATCTTGTCTTTATTTCTTCTCAACTTGTGAGCTTTCTGTAGTTCCTATACCAGATTGCAAATTAAAAGCAATCAATTAGTATCAAATACTTATGACATACAGAAACAAGTAAAACAACATTAATATCGTATAACTATTATACCTTTGTCTGAAGAATCGTTCTTCTTATCTGCTAAGTACTTCTTGCAGTTCTGCTTCCAGTGACCCTTCTGTTTGCAGTAGAAACATTCAGTCTCTTTGTTGGCTCCGCCCTTGTTCTTCTTCTGGGAGGCGGTCTTACTGGCACCAGTAGATTTCTTCTTGGACTTGCCCTTCTTCTTGAAACTAGTAGTCTTGTTGACCATCAACACTTCTTTGTTCTTCTGCATCACAACTTCCGCAGTTTTGAGCATAGCAAACAACTCATTTGCACTTTTCTCCATCCCGTTCATGTTGTAATTCATGATGACACCATCGTAAGATGGGGGGAGTGAAGCAAGCACAATATCTATACCGAGTGTTGGCGGAATTCCAAATTCCAGTGAAGCAAGCCTATAAACATAGCCACCAAGCTTCACAATATGCTCACTCATTGAGGAACCTTCCTTCATCTTGCATTCTATCAGGGCCTTGGTTAATTCAAACTGTTTGGTCCTTGCCTTTTTCTTGTACAGAACTTCCAATGACCCAATTATGAATTGAGTGGTGGATCGTTCAAAACGCTTCTGTAGTTCAGGATCCATGCAAGTTAACATGAAGCACTGGACTGATTCATAGTCATCACTACGAGTAGCATAAGCAGCAACTTCTTCTGGTGCAGCATCCTTTGAAGGAGCTTCACCTAGGGGTTGATCCAGCACGTACTCCTTCTTAGCACTCCTGAGAACAAATCTCAGGTTTCGGATCCAATCCGCATAGTTCCCACCATTTGCAGCCAACTTTTCTTTCTCAAGCATAGGGGCTAAGTTGAACATATTACGAGCCATCTACAACGACAAACACACAAATAATTTTAGACAAAATTCAAAATTAATTGTAGCACTAATGTATAAACAAGTTTTAATATAAAGTGCACTCCCACTCAAATTAATATCTCTCATAATTAATTGTGAGTGATTCAAGATCCAAGTCTAGTTCTTAGCCATTGATGTGTGCATCACTGATGATGAGAATTTTGACCGGTGGGCAAGCTTTTGCCGATCATATCTCCATATGACTCTTTTTCATCTTTCGATGCTTTGTGCTCCGAGCTCAGAACTATTCTACCAGAACTTCAAGACAACCCAGTGCAATCTGCATGTATGATCCGACCATCGCCGCCTTACACCCAACAATCCGTTTGTACTCATGTGGACATGACGCACTCCGGAACGTTAAGTGTTATATATGGTTGCTACACTGGGAAGAGCACCTTTTGACTTGATATTTTAGTGAGAGATCACCCTAATAATTGACTACTGCGCAATCAAAGGGTGCAAACAACAAAGGGATAAACATCTAAGGCAATTCATAATAGCATGATATGGTATAGCCCTGGGCGCCGGGAGTCCTCCATGATCATCTTTAATCTCTAGTTGAAGCGACGTGACGGCCAATATTTCGTTACCGAGGCAATTGTTTCAAAAACATTACCATAGTGGCAATCTCAGAAAATGTTGCTGTGGCGACCGTTTCAGAAAACATTGTCATGGAAACAAAATATGAAATTCCGCCGTGGTACGAAATTATAGCTCCTCGTCCCGTGCCTGGTACACCTTCTCCCCGTCGGGGTCCTCCGTGTACATTTTGCCACCATCACCTCTAACCTATTTCTACGATCTTTACATTAAGGTGGCAATCCCGTGGCTCCAGCCATCATGCTGTGGCGCGCAGGCCACTTAACATTACAACATATAACCATCTCATACATAAACTCATTATCATGACGAAGGCTATACCACATCATATGCAAACCCTGCAAAACCAAGTTAGACGTCCTCTAATCGGTTTTAGCAAAAATTTAGTTACGTGGTTAACCAGTTTTAATGATTAAGACTAGCTACCTATGCAAGCACAACAAGGCGATGTTCTTGATGCTAGATTAAGTTTCGGGTGTGTGAAAGAGAGACTTAATTAAAAGTCTCGCCCCCCACACTAAACTTCGTCAATACGCGTGACACCCTAGAAGATCATCCATCTTCGGCACCCTCTTGTGTACGCGACGGTTCACTATTCCTGACTATGATGTAGCCCAAGGAACTGTTAGCAGATCGTCGACAGCCAGAGCTAATCGATTGTCAGAACCTTGTAGCAAAACTACATCATTCGGCCGATGAACTGAACCGAAGCAACACTCGTGGGAAGCATAGCAAGAACATCAACTCTCACATATCAGATGTGATCTAGATCACAACCTGCATCTACTCATAAACCTGCTCATGATGCCACTGTTGGGAGACGTAGTAGAAAACAAAAAAAAATCGCACCTACGATCACCAAGATCAATATGAAGATGCATAAGGGTTGGGATCAACGATCGTTACCAACTCCGGAGTGCAGCCGAAGAAGAAGAGTTAGTGTAGATCATGCTCGAAGTCCCTCGAACAATGATGATGATCCCGCGAACCGCCCTCAAACGATCCCTCGAACAAAAGACCGAAAGCACGGCCTCTCTACTTGGTTGCAAGCGTACGGTCTTCACGATCCGGCAGCGCTTCGACGTCCAGAGCTAATCATCGCCGGAGAATTAGAGGGAGGATATTAGAACCACATTGAGCTTCTAATTATGAGGATTAGAGGTGGCTAGGGATAGCTCTAATTAGTCTAGGACCAACTAGAACTAGAACTAGATCAACTAGAAGGGGCACCCAAAAACTTATACTCAAAAGGGTGGAAAACCTCTAGTATATATAGGTTTAGGAGGGAGGAGAGGGCAGCCACCAAGGGAGGAAAGTCCTCGCTTGGTGCGCCGGCCTAGGGGGGGGAGTTCAACTCCCACCCCTAGTAGGATTTGGCCCCCCACAAGGAAAGGGGGGCGTGATACGTCTCCAACGTATCTATAATTTTTTATTGTTCCATGCTGTTATATTATCAATCTTGGATGTTTTACAATCATTTTATAGCAACTTTATATCATTTTTTGGGACTAACCTATTGACATAGTGCCCAGTGCCAGTTGCTATTTTTTGCTTGTTTTTTACTTCGCAGAAAATCAATACCAAACGGAGTCCAAACGCAGCGAAACTTTTTGGTGATTTTTTCTGGACCAGAAGACACAAGTTGGGCCAAGGAAGTACCAGAGGGGTGCCCCGAGGGGGGCACAACCCACCTGGGCGCGCCTGGGGGCCCAGGCGCGCCCTGGTGGGTTGTGCCCACCTCGGTGGCCTCCCGCACTGCCTCTTTGCTCTATAAATACCCCAATATTCCAGAAACCCTAGGGGAGTCGACGAAATACAATTCCAGCCGCCGCAAGTTCCAGAAACCATAGATCCAATCTAGACACCATCACGGAGGGGTTCATCATCCTCATTGGTGCCTCTCCGATGATGCATGAGTAGTTCATTATAGACCTATGGGTCTGTAGTTAGTAGCTAGATGGCTTCCTCTCTCTCTCTTTTGATTCTCAATACAATGGTCTCTTGGAGATCTATTTGATGTAACTCTTTTTGCGGTGTGTTTGTTGGGATCCAATGAACTTTGAGTTTATGATCAGATCTATGTTTTTATCCATGAAAGTTATTTGAGTCTTTTGATCTCTTATATGCATGATTACTTATAGCCTCGTATTTCTTCTTCGAATCTTTGGTTTAGTTAGGCCGACTAGATCGATTTTTCTTGCCATGGGAAGAGGTGCTTTGTGATGGGTTCGATCTTACGGTGCTCAATCCCAGTGACAGAAGGGGAAATGACACGTATGTATCATTGCTATTAAGGATAACAAGATGGGGTCTATTCCTACATGAATAGATCTTGTCTACATCATGTCATCGTTCTTATTGCATTACTCCATTTCTCCATGAACTTAATACACTAGATGCATGCTGGATAGCGGTCGATGTGTGGAGTAATAGTAGTAGATGCAGGCAGGAGTTGGTCTACTAATCTTGGACGTGATGCCTATATAATGATCTTTGCCTGGATATCGTCATAATTATTTGAAGTTCTATCAATTGCCCAATAGTAATTTGTTTACCCACCGTATGCTATTTTTCTCGAGAGAAGCCACTAGTGAAATCTACGGCGCCCAGGTCTCTTCTTTATCATATTTGCCTTCGAGATCTATTTTTATTTGCTTTTATTTTCAGATCTATTAATCCAAAAACCCAAAAATATCTTGCTGCAATTTATTGTTATTTATTTTATCTCGCGTTCCTGCGAGATCTATTTATCCGATCTACTACAAATTTATCTATCTCTTTAACCGGGAGGGATTGACAACCCCTCTTTTACGTCGGGTTGCAAGTATTTGTTCTTTGTGTGCAGGTGCCGTTCATGTAGTGTTGCGTGGTTCTCCTACTGGTTTGATAACCTTGGTCTCATCACTGAGGGAAATACCCACCGTAGATGTGCTGCATCATCCCTTCCTCTTTGGGGAAATACCGACGTAATTCAAGCGACATCAGGGCGCCACCTCCACTTGGGCCTTCATGGCCCAAGTTTCCTTCCCCTTCTTGGCCTTTTAAGGCCCGTTGATATTTAATTAATATATAAAATACTTTAAACATTTTCAGAGAATTATATATATAATTTAACATCCCCGGAAACATTTTCCACCTATATATAATTAATCGTAATACCCGGTATTACCCGATATTCACCGAAACCCTTCCGGTGACCCCAAAACGCTTCCGGAACCTCTCGGAACTATTCCGGATATTAATGAAACTATTTCACAAATATATTCTCATCATTCCCATTCCTCTAACTCTCAGCAAATCATGATTACCTTAAGCTTGTGACCCCGTAGGTTCGGTAAAACATAGACATGAACGAAACCCCTTTGTTCAATGACCGATAGCGGAACCGTGGACATCCATATCGGTCCCTATGATTACACGAATGATATTCGAGTGAACCTTTGGTTATCATGTGACGTTCCCTTTGCTTCGCGATACTTTACAAAACCCGGTGTGCATCGGTATCCTCTTGGGTCATCACCATGCCCACTATACTGTTGCTCCCGTTACCGGTTTTGTTCTTCTTTCTCGTTGACGTGTTCCGGCATCCCCGTGACGTAGTCACCTATGTCTGGCCAGACGATGATGGATGCCGTCACACTCTAGAGGTCCCTAAGAATATCTCTCCATCGTCAGAGGAGCAAATCCCACTCTCAAGCTGTTCGTTCACTTGTCAAACTTTCCGGTGAACCTGAAAGTTGTCGTTATGATCACCTTGTTACAGATGACGTTTGAGCAACCCTAAAGTCCACCGTCTGGTAAGAAGTAACCGAGACACTCTCATGGTTGGAGGAACTAAAGTATACATGCTAACACTTCGTGTTATAACAGATGATTTCAGACGATATGATCACAAAGTATAACATACAAGGTTGGGTCGATTCAATATGATCGTTCTTCTAACGTCATACCCTCAATGTTGTCTTTAGGACTATCGTTGCACCTAACGATATCCTAAGATCCGGAAAACATGATCACCAACAACACTTGAGCCAGTCCTAGAGGCTTGGTCGGGAACCTATTGTTTGACCGTTTATCATTCCACACGTGCAAATGAGTTTTCCACTGAATCGCATATTCCAGGATCATAGCAGTTATAGCATGAAATATAAACTCTTAATTATGAATAATGAAAATATAATAATACAATATTATTGCCTCTAGGGCATATTTCCAACAAGACATGATGAGATATATTTGATGTATGAGATGACCATGTTTTTAATAGATTATCTTGACTTGCATGTCGATGAATACGGCAACCGGCAGGAGCCATAGGGTTGTCTTTAATTATTGTATGACCTGCGTGTCAATCATTAAGTGCTATGTAATGCTTTACTTTATCGCTAAGCGTTAGCAATAGTTGTAGAAGCATGGTTGGCGTGACAACCCCGATAGAGACACGATGATGGAGATCATGGTGTCATGCCGGTGGCGATGGAGATCATGCCGGTGCTTTGAAGATGGAGATCAAAAGCACAAGATGATGGACATATCATGTCACTTATGATTTGCATGTGATGTTAATCCTTTTATGCATCTTATTTTGCTTAGGACGAAGGTAGCATTATAAGGTGACCCCTCACTAAAATTTCAAGATAAAATTGTGTTCTCCCCAAGTGTGCACCATTGCGAAAGTTCATCGTTTTGAAGCACCACGTGATGATCGAGTGTGATAGAATCTATGTTCACATACAATGGGTGCAAGCCAGTTTTGCACGTGCGAAACACTTGGGTTAAACTTACGAGCCTAGCATGTACATACATGGCCTCGGAACACAAGAGACCGAAAGGTCGAACATGAGTCATATAGTAGATATGATCAACATGGAGATGCTCACCATTTAAACCACCTCATCTCACGTGATGATCAGACTTGGGTTGGTGAATTTGGATCATGTTACACTCGGACAACCGGAGGGATGTTGATTTGAGTGGGGGTTCTTAGGTAATATGATTAATTGAACTCATTATCTTGAACAATAGTCTAAGTTATCTTTGCAAATTATGTTGTAGATCAATGGCTCGCGCAGTAGCTCCCCTGAATTTCAATGCGTTCCTAGAGAAAGCTAAGCTGAAAGATAATGGAAGTAACTTTGTGGACTGGGCCCGTAATCTGAGGATTATCCTCATGGCTGCCCAAAAGTCTTATGTCCTTGATGCACCGCTTGGTGCGCCACCCCCTCCAGCGACTGTGGATGTTGTGAACGCCTGGTAGTCGTGTGTTGATGACTACTCAATAGCTAAGTGCGCCATGTTGTATGGCTTAGAACGGGACTTCAAAGGCGTTTTGAACGTCATGGAGCATATGAGATGTTCCAGGAGTTGAAAAATGCCCAGATTGAGAGGTATGAGATCTCTGATAAGTTCTATGCCTGCAAGATGGAGGAGAACAGCTTTATCAGTGAGCACATACTCAGAATGTCTGGGTATTACAACCGTCTGGCTGAGTTGGGTGTTGAGCTCACGCCTGAGGCGGTCACTGACAGAGTTCTTCAATCGCTACCACCTAGCTACAAGAGCTTTGTGTTGAACTATAACATGCAAGGGATGAACAAGTCAGTCTCCGAGCTGTTCGTGATGCTGAAAGTCTCTGAGTCAGATATCCAAAAGGAGCATCAAGTATTGATGGTCAATAAAACCACTAGTTTCAAGAGGAGCAAGGGAAAGAAGGGAAACTTCAAGAAGAGTGGCAAAGCAGTTGCCCCTCCCGTGAAGAAACCCAAGGCTGGACCCAAGCCAGAAACTGAGTACTTCTATTACAAGGGAACTGGCCATTGGAAGCGGAATTGCCCCAAGTATCTGGCCGACAAGAAGGGGGCCAATGTCAACAAAGGTATATATGATGTACATGTGTGTACCTTACCAGCTCTCGTTGTAGTGCCTGGGTATTTGATACTGGTGCGGTTGCTCACATTTGCAACTCTAAATACGAACTACAGAATAGACGAAGGCTGGCGAAGGACAAAGTGACGATGCGCGTGGGAAATGGTTCCAAGGTTGATGTGATCACCGTCGGCACGCTCGCTCTTCGATTACCATCGGGATTAGTGATAAACCTGAATAACTGTTATTTAGTGCCTGCGTTGAGCATGAACATTATATCTGGATCTTGTTTAATGCGAGGCGGTTACTCATTTAAATCAGAGAATAACGGTTGTTCTATTTATATGGGTAATATCTTTTATGGTCATGCACCCATTGTGAGGGGTTTATTCTTATTGAATCTCGATAGTGATGATACACATGTTCATAACATTGATGCCAAAAGAAGTAGAGTTGATAATGATAGTACCACTTTCTTGTGGCACTGCCACTTAGGTCATATTGGTGTAAAGCGCATGAAGAAACTCCATGCTGATGGACTTTTGGAGTCACTTGATTTTGAATCACTTGACACATGCGAACCATGCCTCATGGGCAAGATGACTAAAACCCTGTTTTCCGGAACAATGGATCGGGCAAGTGACTTGTTGGAGATCATACATACTGATGTGTGCGGTCCGATGAGTGTTGACGCGCGCAGTGGATATAGTTACTTTCTCACCTTCACCGATGATTTGAGTAGATATGGGTATATTTACTTAATGAAGCATAAGTCTGAAACGTTTGAAAAGTTCATACAATTTCAAAGTGAAGTTGAGAATCATCATAACAAGAAGATTAAATTCCTATGATCTGATCGAGGGGGAGAGTATCTAAGTTATGAGTTTGGCAATCACTTAAGGCAATGTGGAATTGTTTCACAATTGACGCCACCTGGAACACCACAGCGTAATGGTGTGTCCGAACGTCGTAATCGTATCTTATTGGATATGGTGCATTCTATGATGTCTCTTGTCGATCTGCCACTATCGTTTTGGGGTTATGCATTAGAGACAACTACATTCATGTTAAATAGGGCACCATCTAAGTCCGTAGATACGACAACGTATGAACTATGGTTTGGCAAGAAACCTAAGTTGTTGTTTCTTAAGGTTTGGGGCTACGATGCTTATGTCAAAAGGCTTCAGCTAGATAAGCTCGAACCCAAAGCGGACAAATGCGTCTTCATAGGATACCCAAAGGAGATGGTTGGGTATACCTTCTATCTCAGATCCGAGGGCAAAGTGTTTGTCGCTAAGAACGGGTCCTTTCTCGAGAAAGAGTTTCTCTCGAAAGAATTGAGTGGGAGGAAGATAGAACTTGATGAGGTTGTTGAACCTTTACTTCAACCAGAGAGTAGCGCAGCGCAGAAAGATGCTTCTGTTGCACCAACATCAGTTGAAGAGGAAGCTAATGATAGTGATCATGAAGTTTCGGATCAAGTTACTATCGAACCTCGTAGGTCGACAAGGATACGAACTGCTCCTGAGTGGTACGGTAAGCCAGTCTTAGAGGTCATGTTGTTGGATAACGATGAACCTACGAGCTATGGAGAAGCGATGGTGATCCCAGATTTCGACAAATGGTTAGCGGCCATGAAATCCGAGATGGGATCCATGTATGAAAACAAAGTATGGACTTTGGAAATATTACCTGAAGGGCGAAAGGCCATTCAAAATAAATGGATCTTCAAGAAGACGACGGACGCGGACGGTAATGTCCTCGTCTATAAAGCTCGACTTGTGGCAAAGGGGTTTTCACAAGTTCAAGGAGTTGACTACGATGAGACTTTCTCACCCGTAGCGATGCTTAAGTCCGTCAGAATCATGTTGGCAATAGCTGCATTTTTCGATTATGAAATCTGGCAGATGGATATCAAAACAGCGTTCCTTAATGATTTCCTTAAGGAAGAGTTGTATATGATGCAACCGGAAGGTTTTGTCGATCCAGAGAATGCTGACAAAGTGTGCAAACTCCAGCGATCCATTTATGGACTGGTGCAAGCATCTCAGAGTTGGAATCTTCGCTTTGATGAGGTAATCAAAGCGTTTGGATTTATACAAGTTTATGGAGAAGCTTGTATTTACAAGAAAGTGAGTGGGAGCTCTATAGCATTTCTAATATTATATGTGGATGACATATTGCTGATTGGAAACAATATAGAACTTTTGGAAAGCGTGAAGGAATATTTGAACAAGAGTTTTTCAATGAAGGACCTAGGAGAAGCTGCTTTCATATTAGGCATCAAGATCTATAGAGATAGATCGAGACGCTTAATAGGACTTTCACAAAGCACATACCTTGATAAGATTTTGAAGAAGTTCAAAATGGATCAGTCCAAGAAGGGGTTCTTGCCTATTTTGCAAGGTGTGAAGTTGAGTAAGACTCAATGCCCAGCGACTACAGAGGATAGAGAAAAGATAAGTGTCATCCCCTTTGCTTTTGCAATAGGCTCTATCATGTGTGCGATGTTGTGCACAAGACTAGATGTTAGCCTTGCCATAAGTATGGTCGAAAGGTTTCAAAGTGATCCAGGAGTGGAACACTGGACAGCGGTCAAGAATATCCTTAAGTACCTAAAAAGGACTAAGGAAATGTTTCTCGTTTATGGAGGTGATCAAGAGCTTGTCGTAAAGGGTTACGTCAATGCAAGCTTTGACACTGATCTGGATGACTCTAAGTCTCAAACCGGATACGTATATATTCTAAATGGGGGAGCAGTAAGCTGGTGCAGTTCCAAGCAAAGCATGGTAGCTGATTGTACATGCGAAGCGGAGTACATAGCTGCCTCGGAGGTAGCAAAGGAAGGTATCTGGATGAAGCAGTTCATGACAAATCTTGGAGTTGTGCCTAGTGCACTGGACCCAATGACTCTGTTCTGTGACAACACTGGTGCCATTGCTCTAGCCAAGGAACCAAGGTTTCACAAGAGGACCAGACACATAAAGCGACGCTTCAATTCCATCTGCGATGCGATCAAGGAGGAGGACATAAACATTTGCAAAGTACATACGGATCTGAATGTTGCAGATCTGTTGACTAAACCTCTTCGACGGGCAAAACATGATCAACACAAGGACTCTATGGGTGTTAGATTCATTACCATGTAATACTAGATTATTGACTCTAGTGCAAGTGGGAGACTGTTGGAAATATGCCCTGGAGGCAATAATAAAATGGTTATTATTATATTTCCTTGTTCATGATAATCGTTTATTATACATGCTATAATTGTATTGACTGGAAACTCAAATACATGTGTGGATACATAGACAATAACCTGTCCCTAGTGAGCCTCTACTGGACTAGCTCGTTGATCAAAGATGGCTATAATTTCCTAGCCATAGATATGAGTTGTCATTTGATAACGGGATCACATCATAAGGAGAATGATGTGATGGACAAGACCCAAACTATAAGCGTAGCATATTATCGTATCAAGTTTATTGCTATCGTTTTCTGCATGTCAAGTATCTGTTCCTATGACCATGAGATCATGCAACTCACTGACACCGGAGGAGTACCTTGTGTGTATCAAACGTCGCAACATAATTGGGTGACTATAAAGATGCTCTACAGGTATCTTCAGGGTGTCTGTTGAGTTGGCATAGATCAATACTGGGATTTGTCACTCCGTATGACGGAGAGGTATCTCTGGGCCCACTCGTTAATACAACATCACAATGAGCTTGCAAGCAATGTGACTAAGGAGTTAGCCACGGGATCTTGTATTACAGAACGAGTAAAGAGACTTGCCGATAACGAGATTGAACTAGGTATGGAGATACCGACGATCGAATCTCGGGCAAGTAACATATCGATGGACAAAGGGAATTGCATATGGGATTAGCTGAATCCTTGGCATCGAGGTTCGACCGATAAAGATCTTCGTAGAATGTGTAGGAACCAATATGGACATCCAGGTCCCGCTATTGGTCATTGACTGTAGAGGTGTCTCGGTCATGTCAGCATAGTTCTCGAACCCGCAGGGTCTACACACTTAACGTTTGGTGACGATCTAAGTATAGTTGAGTTATTATGTTGGTGACGGAAGGTTGTTTGGAGTCCCGGATGAGATCCCGGACATGAAGAGGAACTCCGAAAAGGTCCAGAGGTGAAGATTGATATATAGGACGAAGGGAATCGGATTCCGGAAGTGTTCTGGGAGGTACCGGGTTATCGCCGGAAGACCGAAAGGGGTTTCGGGGGGCCCCGGCAAGTGTTGGGGGGCCTCATGGGCCAAGGGAAAGGGGCACACCAGCCCACAAGGGGCTGAGCGCCCCCCTCACCTCAGCCCACTCGGCCAGGGGGTTGGTGCGTCCCCCTAGGGCAGTCGCCCCCCCCCCCCCCCAAACCCTAGGGCACCTCCCTTGGTGCCCGCCGCCCCACCTAGGGGGAAACCCTAGGGCGCCCCTACCTCCTCCCTTCCCCCTATATATAGAGGTGGAGAGGGAGGGCAGCTGCACCCATCCATGCCACGGCGCTGCCCTTCCTCTCCCTCGTAGTTCCTCTCTCTCTCTTGGATTGCTTATCAAAGCTCTCATGAGATTGCTCCACCACCACCGCCACCACGCCGTCGTGCTGCCAGGAACTCGAGCTACTACTTCACCATCGCTCACTGGATCGAGGAGGTGAAGGCGTCATCAAGCCGTATGTGTGTTGAACATGGAGGTGTCGTCCGTTCGACACTTGATCGGGAGTTCATGGACGGATCGTGATTGGATCGCGAAGACGTTCGACTACATCAACCGCGTTTCTTAACGCTTCCGCTTAGCGGTCTACAACGGTATGTAGATCCAATCTCTCCTCTCATAGATGGTCATCTCCTAGATTGATCTTGGTGAGCGTAGGAAATTTTTTGTTTCCCATGCAACATTCCCCAACATATAAATCCACCTCCAACCCTAGCCGCCGAAAATCATCATCTTCATCCTCCACAATAGTTTCATCTGTCACTTCCACACCTTCACAGCAGCAACACCATCATAGGGAGAGGGCCAAGCCAAGAAGAAGGAGGAGAGGAGACGCCTCCCATGTCCTTCGGTCGGTGCCATCTCCATCAACACCGCCGCCATGCTCCTCTCCACCTCTAACAGGATGTTGGCTTGTAACTTGTCTCTACCCTCTATGTACACCATGTACATGTTTGAGTAATTTATTAGTTCTCTTGGAGAATAAGATGAACTTGTACTACCACCGAATGTCTTTGTGCGATATAAAGTCCACTCTTTATGTTTAGGTTAATATTCTTCCTGATGCTGGGTGAAGTGCACCATACAACATTTGCCTATTTTGCACACAAAAGGATATTACTATCCGGATGAAGCGAAGAGCGGAGATAAAGTGACAAAAGCTATCTCTTGGGAAGTGGAGGTGAACAAGTTAGAGTAGTAACCTTCCTCTTCCTATCTCTGCCAATTCTTAGGGGAATAACGGAGACCGTCCATTGGTCGCGTCCATGGGGAAACCTTAATCATCGATGCCATAACCTACTGGGGGGATGGTGGTTGCGTGTGTCACAACATCACATTCTCACATATCAACACATGCTCACATATGTACTCCTACCACATGCTCATATATCTAAGCTAGAATGACCAGGAAGGAGGGAGTGATTGAAATTACGACCATTTGTGAAGCCGGGCGGATGCGCGGAACATGTCGGAGAAGAAGAGGAAGACAAATCGACGCCGCCGTCTACCGCTGGCCGGAGAAGACGTGCTACTACCTGCTTGTCGGTGACGAATCCACGCGGGATGGAGAGCTCTCGAGGGGGGGGGGATAGTGACAGGTTTTGGGCGGTGAGTCAAAGGTGGACACATCGGGTGACCAATCCAGCGGGAGGTGAGCCAATTTCTTCCGCCGCTTTTCCGGGAACGCGTGCAACTCGTGCCATCTCCCTGCTCGCATGAGCTCGGCCCAGCGTTCCCCTCCCCTACATTGGCCGAGCCTGGCTGAGAGAAAGCTGTCGATTTGTCCGTTTCTATCGGGTCTCGCCTGGAGGTACTTTAAGAACCGTCCTATGCAAACCAAACAATAAACACATTGCCACCAAACATGCCAAATTTCCGTCCACGGGCCTGGTTCATGGGAATGCAACGCGTCCTCCGAGTTTCTGTGGGATGGGATTCGGAGGTGGGGCAGGCAACCCAAGAGACGGATGAAACGGCTGGCGATGCCGTGTGTCTGTTGGAAAATTAGGCAAGTTCATGATTAATTCCAGTAAATAATTCATGACTAGAACAGATACTAGCATGCAACAATCTAGCAAACTAGAAGAACAACAAGACATGCATAACAGCAGCGAACACGAAACAATAGCTGTAGAGACAGACATGAACAGATGATGTTGGACATACTGTTCGTTAGCTATTGTGGGTGTGACGGTGTTGATGACGATGTTGGCGACGATCTGCTGCTGACGGCGATGAAGGCGATGATGAGTAGCACCGCCCGACTTGGACGGAAGACGACCCGTGATGACGAATTTGAGCAGTCGCGCAGAGCACTTCCCAAAAACCTAATTCGTCCTCTCCCGGTGCAGGATCGCAAGGACGAACGGTTTCGGAGACCTGCTCTCCCATGCGCCGATGCACGCCGGCGTTTGGGATGAAGTAGACTACGACGGCGGCGCAAGTTGCGAGATGAGGGAAAACCCTAGGTGTTTTTCGGTGTGTCTTTGGCCGCAGCCGGTAGCTCTGTATATATTAGGACCAAAGGCGGTATTGTGTCGCGATCACAATCCCAAACCGACTCGGTTTCTAATTCGTATACTTACTGGACAAGAAATCAAAAACTTGTCTGCCAAGACATAAAAAATAAAACGCCAAAAGGAAGCTGCGCCCCTGCAAGGAGACGGATCGGATTTCGGCGGACCATTCATGCGCATGTCGCACGTACGCCTCGCCTCGCCACGCCACGCCACGGCCCGGCCAGGCGAGGCGAGCGAGCGCTCGCGTGTGGTCTTTCCTTTCTCTTCTCACACACCACTTAGAGTGGTGGAGAGAACCCACTATATAGAGAGGTCCAACTCTTCTTCAACTTCCGGGGTGGGACTAAACTTTAGCACCACCACTTGTCATTTTACACATGGGCTTTGAGATTTCAGAAATTGCTATGGGCCTAGCCCATTAATTCTAACAATCCCCCACCAGATCTCAAATACCCATTTAGAGATTTGCCTTCTCTCACCACTTGTTTAATATACCAGTGTTTCAGCAGAGACTGTTAAGTTGAACTTCTGCCTAGAACTTTAAGCTACATCCTTTCACAACTTGACAATGGACTATGCCTTGAATTGCTAGTTTTGTGTGAACAGGTTTCACTCAAAGTATTAACCAGTATCTGACCGCCAGTAGGCTACCCCGCGGTTTGGAGCTTATAGGTCATACTCCCTGGTCTCTTCATGAGCTTACTAGAGATCACCCAAATCTCATAGACTGCGACTTTTACAGTCAGAACTCATATAGGTGTGTTCTTTCAAGACTGCTCTGTAGGATAGCATCTTTGCTAATTATAGCCAATAGAACCACATTAAGGCATGTTGCCAACCTGCCTTACAGCTCTGAGCCTTATAGCTCTGAGAGTTTTGCATCTTCACTTAGAGACGGTCATTAGTTATTACTCTCCTCAGTTAACCAATAGCTTGTTCTTCCCAGATTCTAATTCACGGGATCTCCGATCACAAAGGTTGGGTTACTACTATGGTGTAACATATATGGGTCTCATACCCATCTCCCTCGATGCAATATCTATCACATTTCGTGATAGTCCCTTTGTAAAGGGATCTGCCAGGTTTTTGTCTGTTTGAATATACGTAAAAGTTATTACTCCGGAGTTTCTCAACTTCCTGACAGACTTCAAACGTCTCTTCACGTGTCTTGATGACTTCGCATTATCTTTAGAATTGTTTACTTTAGCGATAACCGTTTTGTTGTCACAATTCATAAGAATAGCCGGTACAGGTTTTTCAACCACAGGCAAGTCCATCAAGAGCTCACGCAGCCATTCTGCCTCAACAGTAGCTGTGTCTAAAGCAGTTAATTCTGCTTCCATAGTTGACCTCGTCAATATGGTTTGCTTGCAAGACCTCCATGACACTGCGCCACCTCCATGAGTAAATACATACCCACTTGTTGCGTAGAGTACATCAACATCGGAGATCCAGTTTGAATAACTATATCCTTCTAGCACAGCAGGATGCCCTGAATAAGTAATTTCGAAACTCATAGTACCTCTCAGATAGCACAAGACCCTTTCTAGTGCATGCCAATGATCATCACCCGGCTTGGACATGAACCTACTCAGTTTGCTCACAGCAAAAGAGATATCTGGTCTTGTAGCGCTAGCTAAGTACATGAGTGAATCGACAATTTGAGAGTATCTTAATTGATCTCTTGTTTCTTTCTTATTCTTTCTGAGTGTCACACTGGGATCATAAGGTGTTGGAGAAGGCTTGCTATCCATAAAGCCGAACCGGCTCAAGACCTTCTCAACATAGTGAGATTGCGTTAGAGTAATCCCACTCTCATCCTTAATAAGTTTGATGTTTAGAATTACATCGGCTTCTCCCAGATCTTTCATGTCAAAACTTTTTGATAGAAAAGACTTGACCTCATTGATCGCATTAATGTTTGTACCAAAGATCAGTATGTCATCCACATACAAACATAATATGACACTATTGCCCCCACCATGGCGATAGTAAACACACCTATCAACCTCGTTAATGACAAATCCTGCAGAAGTCAGAGTTCTTTCAAACTTCTCATGCCATTGCTTAGGTGCCTGTTTCAGGCCATACAAAGATTTTAACAACTTGCACACTTTTCTCTCTTCACCCTTTACCACAAACCCATCAGGCTGATCCATATAGGTTTCCTCTTCCAACTCTCCATTGAGGAAAGCTGTCTTTACATCCATTTGATGAATGATAAGACCATAAGAGGCAGCCAAGGAAAGTAACACTCGAATGGTGGTCATTCTAGCAACAGGTGAATAGGTGTCAAAGTAATCTTCGCCTTCTTTCTGAGTGTAGCCCTTGGCCACTAGCCGCGCCTTGTACTTATCAATAGTACCATCAGGCTTTAGCTTCTTTTTGAACACCCACTTACAGCCCACAGGTTTACAACCATATGGTCTATCAGTTAGTTCCCAAGTTCCATTAGAAAGAATTGAGTCCATCTCATTATGAACAGCTTCTTTCCAATCATCTACATCCGGAGATGCATATGCCTCTGCAATCGTCTTGGGTGTGTTGTCCACAAGGTATACAATGAAATCATCACCAAAGGATTTTGCAATCCTTTGTCTCTTGTTCCTTATAGGAACTTCATTGTTATCCTTCTCAAGGACTTCCTCATGTGATTGTTCAAAATATTCATCAGTTGTACTAGATTCAGGAATTATCTCAGAAGAAAATCTAGCAATGCTATGCATATCTTTCATAGGAAATATGTTCTCAAAAAATGTTGCATCACGAGATTCCATTATAGTATCAACATGCATATCAGGTACTTCAGATTTTACCACTAAAAATCTATAAGCAATGCTCCGTTGAGCATACCCTAGAAAGACACAATCCACTGTCTTTGGTCCAAGTTTGCGTTTCTTAGGAATAGGAATATTGACCTTTGCCAAACATCCCCAAGTGCGCAAATAAGAAAGTGATGGTTTTCTCCCAACCCACTCCTCATAAGGGGTTTTCTCCTTATTATTGTTAGGAACTCTATTCAGGACATGACATGAAGTCAATAGAGCCTCCCCCCACCATGCCTTAGATAAACCAGCAGTGTCTAACATGGCATTCACCAAGTCAGTCAATGTGCGGTTTTTCCTCTCGGCAACTCCATTTGATTGAGGTGAATAGGGAGGCGTCCTCTCATGAATAATACCATGTTCCTCACAAAATTCATCAAATACTTTGGGAAAATACTCTCCACCACGATCGGACCTAAGACGCTTGATATTTCTCTTTAGTTGATTTTCAACTTCAGCTTTATAGATTTTAAAGTAGTCTAATGCTTCATCTTTAGTTTGCAAAAAAAAACATAGCAAAATCTAGTCGCATCATCAATCAAAGTCATGAAATATCTCTTTCCACCTTTTGTCAACACACCATTCATCTCACAAAGATCAGAATGTATGAGTTCTAGAGGTGCCAAGTTTCTCTCCTCGGCAGCCTTATGAGGCTTTCGAGGTTGCTTCGATTACTCACAACTATGGCACTTAGAACCTTTGGCAACAGTGAAATTTGGAATTAAACTCATACTGGATAGCCGAGACATTAAACCAAAATTAATATGACATAAACGAGAGTGCCAAATACTTGCATCATCATTAACACTAGCACAAATTTGGTTTACTGACTTATTGCAAAAATCTGAAAGGGAAAAGCGGAACAAGCCTCCGCACTCATAGCCTTTGCCTATAAATTGTCCAAATCTTGACACGATTACTTTATTCGACTCTAAAACTACCTTAAACCCATCTCGACATAGAAGGGAGCCGCTAACTAGATTGTTGTTCATAGTAGGGACATGCTGCACGTTCCTTAATTACACGATCGTTCCCGAAGTAAACTTCAGATCCACCGTGCCAATGCCACGAACAGAAGCATGTGACCCATTCCCCATTAGGATGGAAGAATCCCTTGCGACCTGATAAGAAGTAAACAGGGAGACGTCAGCACACACATGAACGTTACCACCCGAATCAATCCACCATGAAGATGATTGAAATACTGAAAGCACAATAGGTAAATTACCATACCCATCAGTATTGCTAGCGGTCACCATGTTGACAGTCTTGGAGCTCGTTTTCCCTCTGTGGTCTACACGTTCAGGGCATTCCTTGGAAAAGTGTCCGGGCTTCCCACAGGCGTAGCACTCTAGCTCAGCCTTGTTGAACTTCTTCTTCTTGAAGGTAGTAGTCTTGGTAGGCTTGTTGAAAACAGGTTTGTTTTTTCCTTTGTTCTTGTTCTGTGGGTACCTCTGCACCATATTGGCGGTAGGCTGAACCTCACCTCCTTTCTCAGTAGTGTCTTTAGCCCGAGCTTTTTCCTCAACATCAAGAGATGCAATCAGATTTTCAACTGATATCTCCTGTCTCTTATGTTTCAGAGTTGTGGCAAAATTCCTCCATGAAGGAGGCAACTTTGCAATCATGCACCCAGCCACGAATTTGTCGGGTAGAACACACTTAAGGAGTTCAAGTTCTTTCACAATGCACTGTATCTCATGAGCTTGTTCAACCACAGAACGGTTATTCACCATCTTGTAGTCATGAAAACTCTCCATGATCTACAGTTCACTGCCTGCATCTATTGCACCGAATTTTGTATTCAGTGCATCCCACAGAGTCTTTCCGTCATCTATGTGCATATACACATCACACAGACGGTCAGCAAGAACACTCAGAATGCATCCCACAAACATAGTATTGGCTTCCTGGAATTTTCTCTGATCTTCGTCAGACATTCCCTCTGGAGCACCAACACTAACGTGGAAAACTTTCAGAGCAGTAAGCCAGAGCGTGGTCTTCACCTGCCACCTCTTAAAGTGCACACCGGTAAATTTATCCGGCCTCAGTGCATCAGCGAATCCAGCCATAGTTAACTCAGGAAATTGCCTACAATTAGGTTTTTGGATTGTTGGAAAATTAGGCAAGTTCATGATTAATTCCAGTAAATAATTCATGACTAGAACAGATACTAGCATGCAACAATCTAGCAAACTAGAAGAACAACAAGACATGCATAACAGCAGCGAACACGAAACAATAGCTATAGAGACAGACATGAACAGATGATGTTGGACGTACTGTTCGTTAGCTATTGTGGGTGCGACAGTGTTGATGACGATGTTGGCGACGATCTTCTGCTGACGGCGATGAAGACGACGATGAGTAGCACCGCCCGACTTGGACGGAAGACGACCCGTGATGACAAATTTGAGCAGTCGCGCAGAGCGCTTCCCAAAAACCTAATTCGTCCTCTCCCGGTGCAGGATCGCAAGGACGAACGGTTCCGGAGACCTGCTCTCCCACGCGCCGATGCACGTCGGCGTTTGGGATGAAGTAGACTACGACGGCGGTGCAAGTTGCGAGATGAGGCAAAACCCTAGGTGTTTTTCGGTGTGTCTTTGGCCGCAGCCGGTAGCAGTATATATATTAGGACCAGAGGTGGTATTGTGTCGCGATCACAATCCCAAACCGACTCGGTTTCTAATTCGTATACTTACCGGACAAGAAATCAAAAACTTGTCTGCCAAGACATAAAAAATAAAACGGCAAAAGGAAGCTGCGCCCCTGCAAGGAGACGGGTCGGATTTCGGCGGACCATTCACGCGCATGTCGCACGTAAGCCTCGCCTCGCCACGCCACGCCCCGGCCAGGCGAGGCGAGCGAGCGCTCGCGTGTGGTCTTTCCTTTCTCTTCTCACACACCACTTAGAGTGGTGGAGAGAACCCACTATATAAAGAGGTCCAACTCTTCTTCAACTTCCGGGGTGGGACTAAACTTTAGCACCACCACTTGTCATTTTACACATGGGCTTTGAGATTTCAGAAATTGCTATGGGCCTAGCCCATTAATTCTAACAATCCCCCACCAGATCTCAAATACCCATTTAGAGATTTGCCTTCTCTCACCACTTGTTTAATATACCAGTGTTTCAGTAGAGACTGTTAAGTTGAACTTCTGCCTAGAACTTTAAGCTACATCCTTTCACAACTTGACAATGGACTATGCCTTGAATTGCTAGTTTTGTGTGAACAGGTTTCACTCAAAGTATTAACCAGTACCTGACCGCCAGTAGGCTACCCCGCGGTTTGGAGCTTATACGTCATACTCCCTGGTCTCTTCGTGAGCTTACTAGAGATCACCCAAATCTCATAGACTGCGACGTTTATAGTCAGAACTCATATAGGTGTGTTCTTTCAAGACTGCTCTGTAGGACAGCATCTTTGCTAATTATAGCCAATAGAACCACATTAAGGCATGTTGCCAACCTGCCTTACAGCTCTGAGCCTTACAGCTCTGAGAGTTTTGCATCTTCACTTAGAGACGTCATTAGTTATTACTCTCCTCAGTTAACCAATAGCTTGTTCTTTCCAGATTCTAATTCACGGGATCTCCGATCACAAAGGTTGGGTTACTACTATGGTGTAACATCTATGGGTCTCATACCCATCTACCTCGATGCAATATCTATCACATTTCGTGATAGTCCCTTTGTAAAGGGATCTGCCAGGTTTTTGTCTGTTTGAATATACGTTACAGTTATTACTCCGGAGTTTCTCAACTTCCTGACAGACTTCAAACGTCTCTTCACGTGTCTTGATGACTTCGCATTATCTTTAGAATTGTTTACTTTAGCGATAACCGTTTTGTTTTCACAATTCATAAGAATAGCCGGTACAGGTTTTTCAACCACAGGCAAGTCCATCAAGAGCTCACGCAGCCATTCTGCCTCAACAGTAGCTGTGTCTAAAGCAGTTAATTCTGCTTCCATAGTTGACCTCGTCAATATGGTTTGCTTGCAAGACCTCCATGACACTGCGCCACCTCCATGAGTAAATACATACCCACTTGTTGCGTAGAGTACATCAACATCGGAGATCCAGTTTGAATCACTATATCCTTCTAGCACAGCAGGATGCCCTGAATAAGTAATTCCGAAACTCATAGTACCTCTCAGATAGCGCAAGACCCTTTCTAGTGCATGCCAATGATCATCACCCGGGTTGGACATGAACCTACTCAGTTTGCTCACAGCAAAAGAGATATCTGGTCTTGTAGCACTAGCTAAGTACATGAGTGAACCGACAATTTGAGAGTATCTTAATTGATCTCTTGTTTCTTTCTTATTCTTTCTGAGTGTCACACTGGGATCATAAGGTGTTGGAGAAGGCTTGCTATCCATAAAGCCGAACCGGCTCAAGACCTTCTCAACATAGTGAGATTGCGTTAGAGTAATCCCACTCTCATCCTTAATAAGTTTGATGTTTAGAATTACATCGGCTTCTCCCAGATCTTTCATGTCAAAACTTTTTGACAGAAAAGACTTGACCTCATTGATCGCATTAATGTTTGTACCAAATATTAGTATGTCATCCACATACAAACATAATATGACACTATTGCCCCCACCATGGCGATAGTAAACACACCTATCAGCCTCGTTAATGGCAAATCCTGCAGAAGTCAGAGTTCTTTCAAACTTCTCATGCCATTGCTTAGGTGCCTGTTTCAGGCCATACAAAGATTTTATCAACTTGCACACTTTTCTCTCTTCACCCTTTACCACAAACCCGTCAGGCTGATCCATATAGATTTCCTCTTCCAACTCTCCATTGAGGAAAGCTGTCTTTACATCCATTTGATGAATGATAAGACCATAAGAGGCAGCCAAGGAAAGTAACACTCGAATGGTGGTCATTCTAGCAACGGGTGAATAGGTGTCAAAGTAATCTTCGCCTTCTTTCTGAGTGTAGCCCTTGGCCACTAGCCGCGCCTTGTACTTATCAATAGTACCATCAGGTTTTAGCTTCTTTTTGAACACCCACTTACAGCCCACAGGTTTACAACCATATGTCTATCAGTTAGTTCCCAAGTTCCATTAGAAAGAATTGAGTCCATCTCATTATGAACAGCTTCTTTCCAATCATCTACATCCGGAGATGCATATGCCTCTGCAATCGTCTTGGGTGTGTCGTCCACAAGGTATACAATGAAATCATCACCAAAGGATTTTGCAATCCTTTGTCTCTTGTTACTTATAGGAACTTCATTGTTATCCTTCTCAAGGACTTCTTCATGTGATTGTTCGAAATATTCATCAGTTGTACTAGATTCAGGAATTATCTCAGAAGAAAATCTAGCAATGATATGCATATCTTTCATAGGAAATATGTTCTCAAAAAATGTTGCATCACGAGATTCCATTATAGTATCACCATGCATATCAGGTACTTCAGATTTTACCACTAAAAATCTATAAGCAATGCTCCGTTGAGCATACCCTAGAAAGACACAATCCACTGTCTTTGGTCCAAGTTTGCGTTTCTTAGGAATAGGAATATTGACCTTTGCCAAACATCCCCAAGTGCGCAAATAAGAAAGTGATGGTTTTCTCCCAACCCACTCCTCATAAGGGGTTTTCTCCTTATTATTGTTAGGAACTCTATTCAGGACATGACATGAAGTCAATAGAGCCTCCCCCCACCATGCCTTAGATAAACCAGCAGTGTCTAACATGGCATTCACCAAGTCAGTCAATGTGCGATTTTTCCTCTCGGCAACTCCATTTGATTGAGGTGAATAGGGAGGCGTCCTCTCATGAATAATACCATGTTCCTCACAAAATTCATCAAATACTTTGGGAAAATACTCTCCACCACGATCGGACCTAAGACGCTTGATCTTTCTCTCTAGTTGATTTTCAACTTCAGCTTTATAGATTTTAAAGTAGTCTAATGCTTCATCTTTAGTTTGCAACAAATAAACATAGCAAAATCTAGTCGCATCATCAATCAAAGTCATGAAATATCTCTTTCCACTTTTTTTCAACACACCATTCATCTCACAAAGATCAGAATGTATGAGTTCTAGAGGTGCCAAGTTTCTCTCCTCGGCAGCCTTATGAGGCTTTCGAGGTTGCTTCGATTGCACACAACTATGGCACTTAGAACCTTTGGCAACAGTGAAATTTGGAATTAAACTCATACTGGATAGCCGAGACATTAAACCAAAATTAATATGACATAAACGAGAGTGCCAAATACTTTCATCATCATTAACACTAGCACAAATTTGGTTTACTGACTTATTGCAAAAATCTGAAAGGGAAAAGCGGAACAAGCCTCCGCACTCATAGCCTTTGCCTATAAATTGTCCAAATCTTGACACGATTACTTTATTTGACTCTAAAACTACCTTAAACCCATCTCGACATAGAAGGGAGCCGCTAACTCACTACTACGAAAAGGCCTGTTAGTGGCGCACCTGTTTTGGCCATTAATGGCGCACTACAGGTGCGCCACTATCATCACGCCATTAGTAACTAATACTAATGGCGCACCCCTGGTGCGCCATTAGTATACCAGACAGTAGTGGCGCACCAGGAAGTGCGCCATTAGTATGTCCCCTGGTGTGCCATTAGTATGCCTCCCAGGGGGCCATATTTACCTTGTGCTCTGGGTTACTAATGGCGCACTTCTATGTGGTGCGCCATTACTAAGTCAGTAATGGCGCACCACATAGAAGTGCGCCATTAGTAACAAAATTTTTTCAAATTTTTTTTTCCAATTTTTTTTTTCGTTTTTTTCTTAATCTCGGGTCACTATGGCTTAATCTCGGGTCAATATGCTTAATCTCAAGTCAAATCGCACTAAGTGGTCAAACTTCCCAGAAAGTCACCCATCCTCACACTACTACAGCCCGAGCACGCTTAACTTCACAATTCTATCCAACCCCAACACCACCTCACTTAACAAGCACTTGTTGATATATCTATGATATCAATCCTATTAAACCTTGTTGATGTCTAGGACTTTGTTCATGTTCATTAGTGTGATGAAATTTTGAAAAAATATTTCAAACTTCCTGGTCATATTACGTATCATATTTTGAAAAAAAATTCCCAAAAAAAATTCAAAACCAAATTATTTTTTTCTGTTACTAGTGGCGCACCTGGTGCGCCACTAGTAAGTTTGAATTTTTTTCCATTTTTTCCCCTCTAGATCTTAAAAGCTCCGTATCTTTCGTTCTGTTAGGTTTTTGGGAATTCTGAAAATGTTTAACGGGGTTCCCCCGATTAAATTCGGATGTAACTTTTCGAGTAGATGATTTTTCATATAAAAAACTTTTTCATCGGAGTTCGTATGCAAAAGTTATGCCCATTTTACAAATTCTCGAGAGATTTTGCAAAAAAGTCAAAAATTCATGTTTGTAAATTTTGCTAAAACTAGACCACATATCACATGGGAATCTTATTTTCTTTTATTTTTTTGACATTTCTATCATTTTTTTTTATTTTATTTTTAAACTGAAAAGGCGGTCCACGGGGGGGGGGGGGGGGGTGGGGGGTGCATTTGGTGAATAAATTGTAAGACTCAGAAAGTTAGTAATGGTGCACCACGTAACAGGTGCGCCATTAGTAACCCTGGTGGTGGTTACTAATGACAGGGTTACTAATGGCGCACCTGTTACGTGGTGCGCCATTACTAGTTTTGCAAAAAATATAAAAATAAAATGTTTAGTAGTGGCGCACCAGTGGATAGTGCGTCATTACTAGTTTGAACTAGTAATGACGCACTGTACCCAGGTGCGCCATTACTAGTTTTGAAAAAAAAAGTAAAAAAAAAATGTGTTAGTAGTGGCGCACAGAGTGTGTGGTGCGCCATTACTAGTTAAAACTAGTAATGGCGCACTATGCCCTGGTGCGCCATTAATAGTTTTGGAAAAATAAAAAAAATAAAATTTGCTAGTAATGGCGCACCGTGTGTCTAGTGCGCCATTAGTAATGAGGACACTAATGACGCACATGTATCTGGTGCGCCACTGCTATATAGCAGTGGCGCACCACATACATGGTGCGCCATTAATGTCCATATCAGCTATAGCCATTTTCCTAGTAGTGACTAGATTCTTGTTCATAGTAGGGACATGCTGCACGTTCCTTAATTGCACGATCTTTCCCGAAGTAAACTTCAGATCCACCGTGCCAATGCCGCAAACAGAAGCATGTGACCCATTCCCCATTAGGACGGAAGAATCCCTTGCGACCTGATAAGAAGTAAACAGGGAGACGTCAGCACACACATGAACATTAGCACCCGAATCAATCCATCATGAAGATGATTGAAATACTGAAAGCACAATAGGTAAATTACCATACCCATCAGTATTGCTAGCGGTCACCATGTTGACAGTCTTGGAGCTCGTTTTTCCTCTGCGGTCTGCACATTCAGGGCATTCCTTGGAAAAGTGTCCGGACTTCCCACAGGCGTAGCACTCTAGCTCAGCCTTGTTGAACTTCTTCTTCTTGAAGGTAGTAGTCTTGGTAGGCTTGTTGAAAACATGTTTGTTTTTCCCTTTGTTCTTATTCTGTGGGTACCTCTGCACCATATTGGCGGTAGGCTGAACCTCACCTCCTTTCTCAGTAGTGTCTTTAGCCCGAGCTTTTTCTTCAACATCAAGAGATGCAATCAGATTTTCAACTGATATCTCCTGTCTCTTATGTTTCAGAGTTGTGGCAAAATTCCTCCATGAAGGAGGCAACTTTACAATCATGCACCCAGCCACAAATTTGTCGGGTAGAACACACTTAAGGAATTCAAGTTCTTTCACGATGCACTGTATCTCATGAGCTTGTTCAACCACAGAACGGTTATTCACCATCTTGTAGTCATGAAAACTCTCCATGATGTACAGTTCACTGCCTGCATCTGTTGCACCGAATTTTGCATTCAGTGCATCCCACAGAGTCTTTCCGTCATCTATGTGCATATACACATCACACAGACGGTCAGCAAGAACACTCAGAATGCATCCCACAAACATAGTATTGGCTTCCTGGAATTTTCTCTGATCTTCGTCAGACATTCCCTCTGGAGCACCAACACTAACGTGGAAAACTTTCAGAGCAGTAAGCCAGAGCGTGGTCTTCACCTGCCACCTCTTAAAGTGCACACCGGTAAATTTATCCGGCCTCAGTGCATCAGCGAATCCAGCCATAGTTAACTCAGGAAATTGCCTACAATTAGGTTTTTGGATTGTTGAAAAATTAGGCAAGTTCATGATTAATTCCTGTAAATAATTCATGACTAGAACAGATACCAGCATGCAACAATCTAGCAAACTAGAAGAACAACAAGACATGCATAACAGCAGCGAACACGAAACAATAGCTGTAGAGACAGACATGAACAGATGATGTTGGACGTACTGTTCGTTAGCTATTGTGGGTGCGACGGTGTTGATGACGATGTTGGCGACGATCTGCTGCTGACGGCGATGAAGGCGACGATGAGTAGCACCGCCCGACTTGGACGGAAGACGACCCGTGATGACGAATTTGAGCAGTCGCGCAGAGCGCTTCCCAAAAACCTAATTCGTCCTCTCCCGGTGCAGGATCACAAGGACGAACGGTTCCGGAGACCTGCTCTCCCACGCGCCGATGCACGCCGGCGTTTGGGATGAAGTAGACTACGACGGCGGCGCAAGTTGCGAGATGAGGCAAAACCCTAGGTGTTTTTCGGTGTGTCTTTGGCCGCAGCCGGTAGCTGTATATATATTAGGACGAGGGGCGGTATTGTGTCGCGATCACAATCCCAAACCGACTCGGTTTCTAATTCGTATACTTACTGGACAAGAAATCAAAAACTTGTCTGCCAAGACATAAAAAATAAAACGGCAAAAGGAAGCTGCGTCCCTGCAAGGAGACGGATCGGAATTCGGCGGACCATTCACGCGCATGTCGCACGTACGTCTCGCCTCGCCACGGCCAGACGAGGCGAGCGAGCGCGCGCGTGTGGTCTTTCCTTTCTCTTCTCACACACCACTTAGAGTGATGGAGAGAACCCACTATATAAAGAGGTCCAACTCTTCTTCAACTTCCGGAGTGGGACTAAACTTTAGCACCGCCACTTGTCATTTTACACGTGGGCTTTGAGATTTTAGAAATTGCTATGGGCCTTAGCCCATTAATTCTAACGGTGTCGTCACATGTCCGAGTGTGCGCGTAGGGCGCAGTCTGTGAGATGAAGTCACACACACATATGCGCGCATGTTTCCACCAGCATGCTATGTCGCTTCACGTATCGAAACACTTTGATGACACACCTCTAGGATCGGCCTAATTGTCACATGATATATCGTGTACCAACACATCCAGCAATGCTAGGGACGAGCGCGGAGTGTGCCCTTGTTGGCATCACGCATGATGACGTCGTGTCGTGTGCTTGCTTGCGCCCATTTTCCTTTTTTCTTGGCGCTGGATCTTTTCTTGGGCCTCTGCTTAACTTGTCTAGCTACGGCAACCACTGCAATGATCGGTGGGTGGAGGATCTTGGTAATAGAGGCGACACGTAGCACTACCTTACGGCGAAAAATGTTGGTTTCCCTTCGCATGAAGCAACCAATCGGACCGATTGTACTCCAGTGTGCTGTTGTCCAAGCCGCACAAGACAACCATTCATGTGCAAGTGCTTGGTTAATTACCCGAGTTAGTTGGATAGATAGTTAGTTTGTGCATGCTTGCAAGTTTTCCATTGCTTGACAATTTAACACCGTACACCGTGCGAAACCACGCATGCACCCATCTGTCGTTCCCTCCATCCATTTGTTTGTCCTCTCCTTCCCCATATTTACAAACAATTCAGAAAATAGATGCAGTTCAACGATCTAGGTGCGAGGAATTAAATTTAGGTCTCAGTCGATGTGACTCATGCATGAAGCCTGTTTTTCCTAATGCACGTACGTGCGTACTGCTCGTTTTTGGCTGCTCTCCTTTTTCCTTCACAAAAGAGTCATGTACCTGAACAGAAACTGCTCCATTGTTTCTGAGAAATCTACTAGTTGCTTGCGACATCCCGGATCGGACGACTTAGAATCAATGCGCGATTCATGCGTAAAGCTTAGCACTCCACCGTGCAGACGGATCGATGACACACGGCACGTGTTGAGAAATAATTGAAACCTAACCCTAAAAAAAATGAAACCTAGCTAGTCGAGCTATCGGTCGATCGCCATCGGCTAATCAAAATCACTCGGGCCGGGGCACAACACGCTTGCGTGCCCCCTTACTGTTTTATAGTAATTGCAAAAAAGATACTTGCACAACTAATGTTCAGTTATATTAACAAAGAAGCAAGACTGCCTGTCCACGACTCCACGTTGCGATCCCAGCTGATTATGGTCTTCTACCTGTTGCCGCATTTCATATCTTTCCGGCGAGATATGAGTGATGATGCGACGGGAAGCTGATTCCTAGAAACAAGGGAGACACAAACGCACAATGCATCCTCAGTTAGATAGATATATATGCGCACCCGCAAAAAAAAAAGATAGATATATATGCGCGTGCAGTGTTAACTTGTCCGTACATGGCCGTGGCGTAAACGCCCCGCTACTTCTTCATCTGTCCGTCGTCTCGTCGTCCCACTCCCACTCGCTGCGTACGTACGTACTCCTACGATCGAGCGCACGCGCCACATTAATCCCACAACCTAACCAAGAAAATTCAGAATTCACGGCATCCACAACTAGTATGATGCGTATTAGTAGTACACTAGTAATGGAGCATCAATGAATTAACCACCATTTTGATGTACTACGCGGCCACCAATGAGAATGAGCAGTAAAGTAGGCTGTAAGTTGTTGCCGGCAAGCAACGTGCACCTGCAATTGATTCTTGCATGGAACATATCGATCTTGCCAGTGTGATCACTCCTGCTCGCCACCACTATATAAGAACCAGCTGATCGCCATGGCTATACCACCACCACACCACGGCCAGCCATCTCACAACATAAGCTAGCTAGCATACACTGCAGACTGCCTAACTAGCATTGCCAACGTTTCAATCATCAATGGCGAGAGCGATCGTGCTTGCGGCCACCATGGCCGCGGCCGCGCTGTTCATGCTGCTGGCAACTGCGCCGGCGCCGGCGAACGCCATGGACTTCGGCGACCACGACCTGGCGTCGGAGGACTCTCTGTGGGCGCTGTACGAGCGCTGGCGGGAGCAGCACACGGTAGCGCGCGACCTCGCCGACAAGGCCCGCCGCTTCAACGTGTTCAGGGAGAACGTCCGCCTCATCCACGAGTTCAACCGCGGCGACGCCCCCTACAAGCTCCGCCTCAACCGCTTCGGCGACATGACCGCCGACGAGTTCCGCCGCGCTTACGCCTCCTCCCGCGTCTCTCACCACCGCATGTTCAGCCGTAAGGAGGGTGGCGGCGGTTTCATGCACGGGAGCGCTCGGGACGTGCCGCCTTCGGTGGACTGGCGGCAGAAGGGCGCGGTGACCGCCGTCAAGGACCAGGGGCAGTGCGGCAGCTGCTGGGCTTTCTCGACGATCGCGGCCGTGGAGGGCGTCAACGCCATCCGCACCAAGAACCTCACGTCTCTGTCCGAGCAGCAGCTCGTGGACTGCGACACGAAATCTAACGCCGGCTGCAACGGCGGCCTCATGGACTACGCCTTCCAGTACATCGCCAAGCACGGCGGGGTCGCCGCCGAGGACGCGTACCCCTACAAGGCCCGGCAGGCCTCCTCCTGCAACAAGAAGCCGTCCGCCGTGGTCACCATCGACGGGTACGAGGACGTGCCGGCCAACGACGAGACGGCGCTGAAGAAGGCGGTGGCCGCGCAGCCGGTGGCTGCGGCCATTGAGGCTAGCGGGTCGCACTTCCAGTTCTACTCGGAGGGGGTGTTCGCGGGCAAGTGCGGGACGGAGCTGGACCATGGCGTGACGGCGGTGGGGTACGGCGCCACCGTGGACGGCACCAAGTACTGGATCGTGAAGAACTCGTGGGGGCCGGAGTGGGGCGAGAAGGGGTACATCCGCATGAAGCGTGATGTGAAAGACAAGGAGGGGCTCTGCGGCATCGCCATGGAGGCGTCATACCCCGTCAAGACCTCAGCCAACCCAAAGCATGCCGGTGCCCATGACGAGCTCTGAATCTCTCGTCCATTATCTAACAAATTATTGGCCCCAATATGCATGATCAGGGCATTATCGCTAGGGGAAAAAATAAGCAGTCAATCGTTATGTACCCATCACATATAGTAGTTGCACTACTTAATTGTCATACATGTAGTCGAAAATTGGTTGGCGTGGACGAGCGCGCACGCTCCTGGAATCGCCAACCATCGAGTTGTTTTGGGGATGTGGGCCGTACGTTGTACTGTAGGTCTTGTAGCCTATCTGTACGGCATACGAGGAGGTATGAATACGCATGTAACGTAGTTTGGTCTTTGACGGCCGTCTTGTCCTCACGGCGTGGTTGCTGGAAGCTTGTGACCGTCACATGGTGGAAGGAGTGCGTGTGCGGTCCAGCGAGGTCATTTATTATCCTAGCTTACCCCGCAACCCATCTGCTCATTCGATCATCAAAATCCAGTGAAAGAACCCTAGCTAGAGCTCATGGCGAACGCCAACCAAGGTCCAGATTCGGTGGCCCTGCTTGTAGTCCAGTGCCCGGATTGCGGCAGGGTAGTGGTGACGTTCGTCGCGAAGCGTGGTTAGTTCGCCGTCGACCGGTTCTACAAGTGTCGCAATCACAATGTAAGTGGATCTTGAGTCAACGAGTGTTTGCTCTTTTTTTTTTTTTGTGGATTCGATATCTTAGTCGTATTCTTCAATCCATGGCAGTCGGGGAGAGGTGGATGTGATTTCTACAGGTGGCAGGAAGCCTACGCGGAACACCTGGCTACGCTTGGACCGGTGGCACCTCCGGTCGCACAAATCAATCAAGGTCAGCAGGAAATCGCAGCACCAAATCAAGGTGGTCAGATGCAGGCAGCGAAAGGCAGGGTGGGGCAGCAGAACGGTGCACCGGATGCCTCACATTTGGCGTCGGCGGCAAGTGAAGCTGCAGGATCTTCCCTCGCTGTGGCGACTGTTGCTGGGCATCAGGCAACCATCGCCCTCGACCCTGCATCGATCAATTTGGTGGTGTCTGTGCAATTAGCAGCACACATAGATAACACTTTGATGGCCAATTCTGGAAGATACCATAAAAAAAGAAGCAAAGTTAATAGGAAATAAGAGACGAAAATCAATCTGATCGCCAATAGTGGAACATGTCATCAGCAGCACACACAAATAACATGAGATCTTAATTACCCAGTAATGCACGGAGGTTAGTTTTAAGCAACACATAGCCACATAAGTCAAAGGTTTTAGACAGATACAAGAGGAAATATTGTCACAATTTCTAAGTTGATAATACATAATTTATTTCACACAGCTGGTACTGAGCAGTGAGCACTCATCATACAAGAGAAAAACAGTGGAAATTCAGTGATACACCAGATTAATCTAAGTTAAAGGTTTTAGACAGATACAAGAGGAAACATTGTCACAATTTCTAAGCTGACAATACATAATTTATTTCACACCACTAGGTAGTGAGCAATCATCATACAAGGGAAAAACAGTGGAAATTCAGTGATACACCAGATTAATCACATTTCCACAGGTCGTTCATGTGCAGCTTTCTGAGGAACATGTAAACAATCTTTGGATTGTTGCAGGTGTTCTTGCGATGCCCTCCCACTCCGCGGATTGAGCATTTGGCATTTTTTCCTTTTCTTTTGAGGGAGCTCACCCCTCTGTGGACATGTTGTCCTCTTGTGCCCTGGTTCACGACATATACTGCAGAAACGTGTTCGTTTGCTTGTACCACATCCTACAGCAGCATCCAGATGTGCCAGAAACTTAACCTTTTTTTTTTTTGCTCTTTGCACCGCGATCATCATATGGAGGCTTGTCTCTGCTGCTGGTTGGTCGACCGGCCTTCCGTTTGCGTTCTGGAGCTGCTAAACCAATGAAATGTCCAACTGCGCTACCTTCAGCATCACTCCCGTATACTTTTTGTGGTTCAGGAACACACTCGATTCTGTACCTTTTGGCTTGTTGAACTCAATTCTGTGTTCTAAACCCAGACCGTCATGCTCAGAAGCTAAAGGGATTAGTTTATCCACTGCTGATCTAAGAAGCTCCATTGCACAATCATATGCAATTTGGTTTGCATCACCAAGTTTTACGACCTCCAAAGCATGAGTATACAGATTTGAATGTCTGAATGTAATGGAGTTAACCAAAATCTGGTCTTTCTGTGCGTGTGCCAACTGTTGTAGAAGTATATCTCTTGCATCTTTCGTCCACCTCTTGAGAATGTGCTTTGATGGTATTTTGTCTATACCCAAGAAATCAAGAACCCACAATACAGAATATAACTGATCACCATGTATGGTTTTGAAAATGATGCGGACAGCTAACGCTAAGAATGGCAATAGAGAACAGGTTCAGGAAACGTGTCTAATACCAGGGAAAGAAGTGCGTATTTAATACTAATAGATTGCAGTAGCAGAAATAAATTACTGTCATCCGAAACAAAGCAAAAAATAATAATCTTAATCAGCATCCAAATAACAGATGAACTAACCAACAAAGAGGCTATTGTAGGCAATGCACTCGGTGCAACTGAAGTTTACATGTTGAAAATGGGCCAAGAAATTAGGCTGTTAGCTCAATTTTGAAGTGTTCTGAAGATGAAAGCTGCCCATACTGCGAGTGACTGGAATGCACAATCGTATCACCAGTACGCTAAGAATATTAAAAATACATCATCGAGTAACAAAACGGAAGGAAATCACAGCAGAAATGAAGCAGGGGTTGTGTTCATTGTGAGTAAAGAAACTGGACTGATAAGAAGCTTTGGCCACATACCTGACCAAACTCAACTGAACTAGATCATGTGTTTGTTGTATCCAAACAGAAGGCCTCAGAGACACAACTTGTGCGACTTGTCACTTCATTAGAGTGAATACAGCTCACAGTTCACTGGCGAATCCATGATCAAAAGATTACGGTTGGCTCGTGCATACAAAGCAGCAAATGAAGATGCAGTACAAGCGTGTCAGATATTTTACATGTAAGACATCATCTGCCAAAGAACAACAGAGGTTTCAGAAAAACCAACAAGAAGAAAAACTTAGCTTGGACACAAAGTGGAGTAGCTCAAGTTTAAATGTAACTCAAACAAGAACCAAGATCAGTGAGCGAAGGAGAAGGGAAATAAAAACGGTTTCATAGTTTCAGCAGGGCATACCTACAGTCAGTAGCACGAAGGGAAATAATTAAGCATTCAGAATGAATTAACTCAATCTGCACAGGGATGCTTATTTTTTCAGAACAAGGTACTGCAGATGAATGAACAACACAAAAGACTGATCATAATTTCAGAGATCTAAATAGTTCAGATAAGCCTTTAGCGCAGTAGATACCTAGTTAAGCATAACCAAGATGAACACTTCAGTTTCATCATGATTCAATCTCTTTACCTTTTAGTCCAGCCGGGGGCTTGAGGGTCATCCTTTCCAGTTGACTGTTCCATCGCAGACAAGCTTAATGCTTCACAGCCGTTGTTGATGGCCAATTGCAGGGTTAGCGGCACATCGCCCACATCTCCCATGCTGGATTCAGCCGCTGACTGTGTGAGAATAGCCTCTGGCTCACCGTCGGGAGTGAAGTCGCCGCCTCCAAGATCCGCCAAGGGGAACCTGCGAGAACACTCGGACACACCTAAGTTGGCTGCCGCAAAAGATTTAGAATCACTAGTTCGTCTTCTGCGCTAGGAATCATACCTGTCCACCGGATCTGATAGGAACTCGAATCCATCGCCGCCCTCCTCCGTGGTCGCCATAACCTCTCGGCTTTCTAGAGCGCGCCGCAAATCACTCAAATGATATTTTTTTTACTCTTCTCGGGGAAACATGTGGTGGGTGCGCTTTGTCATATTTTCTTTTTTTTTCATTATGCGTACGCCGTTGTTTGGACTGAACGGGTGGCCTGCGCCCATCCTGTACTGCGCGCTGATGTATGTACTAACTGTACATTTCGTTTCCCTGCCATTACCCCACGTAGACTTCCCTCAGGCCATATGTATGTTCCTGTAGATGTGTATTAATGTCCGAACAGGCCCACCACAGCAGAATTGCTCCATTGGTCCACGTAGCGAGAGCAAACGAGCTCGTCCTGTCTATCACCGTTGCGGTTTCGACCAACGAGCTCGGCGGCGGGAGAGGATTGGGGAGGAGCCCGGCTTCCTCCCGTCGACGGCGCGACGACCCACTGCTCCGGTGGCTGTGGTGGCTCGTGCTCCTCCTCGCCGCGTCTCCTCCGCGTGCAGGGTCGTGCGGGCGCGATGTGAGGAGAGGAGGACGGGCGGCGGCGCAGAGGAGAGGAGGAGGACGGGCGGCGGCGGCGCAGAGGAGAGGAGGAGGTAGGGTTACGGGAGGGGAGCCGCGAGGGGAGGACAGAGCGGGGTGTGCGCGTGCGGGAGGTGGCGGCTAGGCTTGCTGCACTTATATACCACCAGGTGAAATGACGGAAGTACCCTTGGCGGGCCACCAAATTTACACGCGGTGGCATGGCGACTCTGAGCACTATTCATTGTAGCAGTGCCGTACTGGATCGGACGGCCAGGGTCGCTGCCGGGCTCGATCGGATGGCCAGGGTCGCTCCACCCGGAGATCCGACGGACGAGATGCGTTTGGGAGCGCGATCCGACGGTTGTAAGGGCACATAGCTTGAGATTGCTTCATTTTTCCTCAGACTCTAACAATGGGATTTGTATCTAAACGGTTTACATTATATATCCTGTCATTTTTTTGTGTGAAACCTCACCCATATATTGAATAATTAAAACATTTGTTTTTTTTTCAAAAAGGGACGCTTTATTACTTAAAATATTTAAGCATTACACTCGGCCTCTGCATAGCTAAGATGCACATAGCCAAATAAGGTCCTCTCGCACAAACACAAAAATTAAAAAAAGGCGAAATACAAAAAGATCCATATAACACCTAAAGCGGAGGGGGGCCAATCCTAATATCATGCTGCCACCCATGTTGGGTAAAAGTATCCCTCGCCGTAGCCTTCAATCGTGTACACACCTCCGTAAATAGGTCTCGATTCTCCACGCGTTGTAGAGAGGACCATAAACGAAGAGTCCCGGTACATCTATAGATAATCTGCATCAGAGAAGTACTTTTACCATTAAAAACCTTATCATTTCTACATAGCCAAAGCGACCAAATAATGGCAAGCACTCCCATCCTGAGAAGAGTTCTAAACATGTGATCTATCCCATGTAACCAGTTGCCAAATACATTAGCAACACTACAAGGAGGATACAAGCCAGAAGCTATTTGGATGACTGACCATATAGAACGAGCCAATTTGCATTGGAAGAATAAATGTTTTATTGTCTCATCATGGTGACAAAAAACACATTGCGGACTTCCATGCCAATTCCTCTTAATAAGGTTATCTTTAGTAAGAATGACTCCACGACGAAGATACCATGCAAAAATTTTATTCTTAAGAGGTATCTTCATCTTCCAGATCTTCTTATTATTATCAACTGGCACATCAGATTGGAGCAAAGCTCTATACATGGACTCCACTGAGAATTGACCGTTCCCATGTAGGTTCCAACGAAATACATCAGATCCATATGACAATTGCACCGTGGACAACCGCTGGAGCAGGATGTTCCACGATTGAAGTCTGGGTCCAATTAAATTTCTTCTGAACGTCACATTCGGTGGAAATGATTCCATTACCGTGGCGATAGTATCACCCTTGTGACGCATAATATTGCACAGAGCTGGATATTGTTCCCGGAGTGTGGCATTTCCTAGCCACTTGTCCTCCCAGAATCTAATTTTCGAGCCGTCCTTCATTGAGAAGGATCCATAGCAGAAGAAAAATTTCTTCGTAGCCATTAGACCCGCCCAAAAGTGGGAATCCCCAGGCTTCCAGTATACTTGGAATACCGCCTTTGAACCCACATATTTCCTCCTTAGGAGGGTTTGCCATACACCATCTTCCGTTAGTAATTTAAACAACCATTTCCCGAGTAGGGCCATATTCTTAACCTCAAGGTCATGAATGCCCAACCCGCCTTGGTCTTTGGGACGGCAAACCAAACTCCATTTAGCCAGTCGATATTTCTTTCTCTCGTTATCTCCTTGCCAAAAGAATCTTGGTCGAAAATAATACAATCTATGTAAAACTCCTTTCGGCAACTGGAAGAAGGAAATCATATATAGTACCATATTACTTAGTACTGAATTTATAAGGACCAATCTTCCACCCAGAGACAACAGTTTACCTTTCCAACTGCTAAGTCTTTTTTGCAGTCTCTCCTCGACGTGCTTCCATTCAGCATTTGTGAGTCTCCGATAATGTATCGGTATCCCCAAATATGTGATCAGAAACTGGCCCAACCCGCGTCCGAACAGTTCAGCATACAGCTGGTCCTCGTCTTGAGCGTCGCCAAAGCAAAACAATTCAATTTTATGAAAATTGATCTTAAGACCCGAGAGTTGCTCGAATGCTGATAACATCAGTTTCACATTTCTCGCTTTCTCGAGGTCATGATCCATGAAGAGAATCGTATCGTCGGCATATTGAAGTATAGAGAGACCACCATCAACTAGATGATTTACTACCCCATCAATTTGGCCATCTACCTTGGTGCGCTCAATCATGATCGCTAGCATATCTGCCACTATATTGAATAGCATGGGCGATACCGAGTCACCTTGTCGCAATCCCTTTTTCTTTGGAAATAGTGTCCAATGTCATCACTGACCTTAATGGCAACACTACCTCCAGAAACGAAGCTATGGATCATAGCACGCCACTCTACAGAAAATCCTTTCATTTTGAGCGTCTGTTGAAGAAAGTGTCATTTGACTTTGTCATAAGCCTTTTCAAAGTCAATTTTGAGTACCACTCCATTCAACTTTTTCCGGTGTAATTCATGGACTGTTTCATGAAGGATAACAACTCCATCTAGGATGTGTCTGCCTTGCATAAAAGCTGTCTGTGAAGGACGAACCACATGTTCAGCAACCGAATTTAGCCTGATAGTCGCAACCTTCATGAATATTTTAAAACTAACATTAAGGAGGCAAATAGGTCTATATTGTTGTATCCTTTCAGCCTCATTAACCTTAGGTAATAAAATAATCTCACCAAAGTTTAAGCGAAACAATTCTAGTTGGCCAGCATGAAGGTCGCTAAACAAAAGTAGGAGATCCGGTTTTATGACTTCGCAGAAGTTCTGATAGAACTCTGCGGGAAAACCATCCGGGCCTGGGGCTTTGTTATGCTCAATTAGGAAAACCGCCTTTCTAACTTCCTCCTCAGAGTATGGGGTTGTTAGAAGGTTATTTTCCTCATCAGAGACCTGGGGGATGTCATCTGTTCGGGATTCATCCATCGAGAAGCTTCCTTCCTCTGGTGCTCCGAACAGATTTTTGTAATAATTAGTAATATAAGATTTAAGTTGCTCATGCCCCCTCAATCGTGCCCTCATCCTGTTGTAGTGAATGAATAATTTTCTTCCAGTGTCTGCCATTGGCGACGCCATGAAAATATCTAGTATTCGAATCACCTTTCAGGATAAACTGAGAGTTGAAATGTTGGTACCATTTGAGTTCCTCTTCACGCAGCATGTTAGCTATATGTACATTCGAATGATTCTTGATCTCGATTTCATACTCAGATAGAGGTCTAACCTCTGTCAAAGCTTCTAATTCATCAATGATAGATGAAAGACGAAGCTTCTCTTTTTTGAGGATACCCACCGTATGCCTAGCCCAACCACCAAGGAATTTACGTAATGCACGCATTTTGTTATTCCATCTATGTATTGGGGTAGACCCGGGCACCGGTTTCTCCCACACCTCCTTGACCATGTCATGGAAGCCATCCCGAAGCAACCACCCAAGTTCGAACTTGAACTTGCGTCTATGTTGTGGTCGTGGCAAACCAGTAGTTAGGAGAATGGGTGTGTGGTCTGATATAGCCTCGATACGAGGTAGAGCACAAACAGACACCATAGGAAATTTTGATTCCCAGCCGGTATCCATTAAAACGCGATCTAGTTTCTCATATGTCGATTCTGGAAGACTGTTCACCCAAGTGAATTGTCTTCCAATCATGAAAACCTCTCGCAGATCTAGACTGTCGATGACAACATTGAAAAGGAAAGGCCAATGATTATCAAACCTACCGCGGCTTTTCTCATTTGAAAATCGAAGCAAATTGAAATCCCCACCTATAAGAATGGGATAGGGATTATCTTTCGCCAGGTTAACCAATTCACGGAGAAAACAGGCCTTGAAATCATCCTAGGCTGCCCCATACACGGCGAGGAGGGTCCATATGAAGTTGTCGGCCTTGTTGCGAATATGGAGTTTAACGTGAAACTCACCATCCGAACTAGCCAAAACATCCATAGTCCCTCTATTTATGCCAAGTAAAATGCCCCCGGAACGACCTCTAGGCGGTCGTGAAACCCAAGTAAAGTCTATCCCGCCCGAAAGACGGTTAAGTAGACTCACTGAGAAATCACGTCTCCCCGTTTCAGAGATAGCCAAAAAATTTAAATTGTATTCCCTATTACATTCCGCAATGAATAAATGTTTAGCCAAGTCACGAAGACCTCTGCTATTAAAAAATATTCCATTCATGAGGAAACAATAGGAGATTTAGAACACTTCGCCCTCTTAAGGGACTTACTAACTTTTTTCGAACGTGCGGTCTTTGATTTACGTCCGGATGCTGTAAGCTCAATCAATGAACTAAGTCCGGGTTCATCTAGACCCACGTCTGAAACCTGTCCAACTAAATGAGAGAGTAGCTGACCATCTGATGTGGCATGCAGCTCCTCCTCATCAGTATGGGAGGCATAAGACTTGCTAGAAACACGTGGAGTAACCTTCAAACGGTCATATTCCAAGTGTTTCAAAGCGTTAGTCGAAATAGGAATATCCTTCTCATTCTTCCCAAGACTAACACCCACATTATTTAACTTAGAAACGATGGCAGTATTGGAAAAAGCTAGAAAGGATTTGGGTGACGACGTGATACCTTGATTGTCGAGGTTGTGCTCTGCTTTGCGCCGCATAGCCTTGGTCAAGGAGTCCTTATCAGTGTCCATCGTCCCATCGTCGGCAACCGCATGCCGATTACTTTGGCGTGTAGGTGTCACTCTCGGTGAAGGTAGTCGCACAAGATTTGCTGTCGAAGGAGGGGATGAGGGTGGAGTAGCAATCCCCTCCCCGACAGTCTCAGACAAAGTCGTGCGTGGAGATGCCGCTGTCGGCGAAGGAGCCGTGGACGTCGAGTGTGCCGCCGCGGGCGCCAAGGGATCCGCCAAGTCCGCGGTCGCGGGCACAGAGGGGTCCGCTATGTCTATGTCTATGGTTGCCGTCGCCGGGGCATATGCAGTCGTCGAGGGAACCGCTATGTTCGCGGTTGCAGTCGCCGATGGTTCCAAAATGTCCGCAGTCGCGGTAGCCGCGGAGTCCGCCGAGTCCACGGTCGCCCTGGTAGCCGACGCTGTTGCCGTGTGACCAACCAGGATCGGCACCATCTGCCTCGGCATAAAGGCCGAAGGGGCCTCAGCTGATCTCGCATGCACCGGCTCTGCAGCCGAAGGAGCAAGCTGACCCAGCGTCAATCCAGCCATGCATCTATTTCCATGCAGAACACCATCCATGCATGTATTTCCTTGCAGTACACCAGCGTGGGTGTGTGCACCCGAGCACGTGAGGCTGCCTAGCAGCTCACCACCAGAAGCGTGAGAAGTCACAGTACCTGCGGACAAAATTGACAACAACGAAGGATCTGTCGTAGTAGCAGGAACTGTCGCAATAGCAGGCGCTGAGTGGGTCCCCTGCTGCATCAACTTTGTTGATCCTTCGAGGCATCCTCGCGACACGGATTTCACACGAAGATCCGCTACTGGCTGAATACCTCTCGGGGTCTGCGGAGTGGAATTATAAGGAGTCACCGCCAAGACCACAGGGTCGGTCCTCTGTGCACTCGGAGAATCAACGCTCGCTAGCCCACGCTGTTGCACTTGAGTCATGTGAACATCCTTAGTAGTAGCCGATCTAGATGAGTGCAAGTTGGAGGAGAAAGTAGCATGCTCCAAGGTATCCACACTAGTGCAGAACCGGGCTATAGTACCGGTTCGTAAGGCCTATAATGCCGGTTCTGCAACCGGCGCTAAGGGGTGGGGTCTAAAGGTCCCCCCTTTTAGTACCGGTTCAATACGAACCGTCACTAAAGGGCCACCATGTGGCACGAGCCAGCGTCGGGGGCTAGGAGACCTTTAGTACCGGTTGGTAACACCAACCGGTATTAAAAGGTTTAGTGGGTTTTGGGTTTATGATTTCTTTTTCTTTTTTGTGTTTTCCATTTAATTCTTTTTCATTTGCTGATATTTTACAATACTACATATTGTATACGTTATGCATATATATAAATAGAATTTCTCGTAGAACCGATCATATATATATATATATATATATATATATATATATATATATATATCATCGAATGTCTCGCACCACTATTCACACATACACATGTATATATACAAGTTGGTATATACAATTTCTTCTACATGGAGGCATTACTGCGGTACCGGATAATGGTATTCTCCTTTGGGATCTATGACATGGTCGAGCAAAAATCCCGCTATTTCCTCTTGAATTGCTCGTACGCGATCCGTTGGTAGGAGCTTATCCCGCATCTCGTTGAACTTTAAAGAAGGAGATCAAATATGCATGTATTAGTTGTGTGTATATATATTAGATATCGATAATGATGTAAAAATTGTGAATAGTGTTCTGACAAACGTATCCATATCTGTCTATCAGATCTGCTCCTTTCGGACGTCATCATGCGAATGTTCTCGCAAACGTAGTATGCACATAAATCAGTCCCCCGCGCCTGCTTCATGGCCTTTACGAGAATAGAATTCAATCGAATAATAATTAATCAAGCATGATAATTAATGGTATTGAAACTAGAATTAAAGAGATGGTAGCTAGCTAGTACTACTTAATTAATTACTTTGGGTCGATACCATTTCAGCTTTTCTTTCCAAGTGCCTGGAACCTGTTTGATGAACTTTTCCCAAGCCCTGCCCGTCGACAAAAAAAAATTTGAATAAAAGAGTTATTAATTAGTTGATATCAGGAAATGACGAACTAAAGAGGCCGACATATATAGTTCGATAATGATTGAAATTACCTGTTGACTATCCCCTTCATGATTTCGTACTCAGTAACTGGTTTAAGTAGTGAGTCCAGTACTTCAACTTTTCCATTTTCAACTTGAATGATTAACAAGATCCAGTGAAAACTGCATGCGCACACGTTTGCATGTATAAATTAAGCGGGCATATGCATAACACTCATCAACTATCATAAACCCTATACACTTATTAACATCTAGCTAGTAAGCAAAAAACAGAATTTATAGTACAAGACAGTGTGACTCACCCGAAGTTGTAAGGAAGTAGTATATCTCGATTGCTGTTGAGTTTCTTCAAGAACTCTAGCATGTTTTTCTCTACTTCTTCTCGATACCATTCTTGTGACCATGTCTCTTGATTAATGGTATTTGGGTCAATGAACCCAATGCCATAACGTTCAGCTTTTTTCATTTCATAGATCTTCATTCTGCATAATACCACAGAAAAGAATATAGTGAGGATAATTACAGGCAATGATCAACGAGCACTACAGCTAGCTTGAGACTTAAATTACAGAAAGAAATCACTTACAGACAATAGCAACTGACGATAGATTTGTCGAGTGTGTCTTGATTGAATAACTGAAACATTTCTTGAAACTCAACCCACAAATCTTTTTCATGGAAGTAATGCTCTGCCTTGACTTTCACCATGAGGGACTCTCGATTGGTAGTCTTGGCAATTTTCATGTACCATTCATGCAATTCATACATTCTCGTTGGGAACTTCTTGACCTCCTCAGGTTTGACCAAAGGTTCGCCGCGGGCATATTTTTGTTTTATGTCCTCCTCTCTAAGCGTATCCATGGGCTCGATCTCTAGGAGTTGATAAACAGTGATACTGAGCTCTGCAGCCTGCCTTCTATGCTCGTCGGTTATTACCAGCTGATCGGCGCCGGTACTCGCATGTGTTGGTACAATGAGCGAAGGGATCGATTGCACCGCCTGTTCTCCCAGCTAGGGAACAGTTTTCCCGCTTTTTTTGGCAGCTGCTTGGCTGGAGCTGGAGCTCGAGCTCGACTCCTTCTTTTTTTGTGCTTGATATGCCTTCCTGATTTGGCGCTCATAGTCTGAGTCAATAGGCTTGGGAGCTGGTGGTTCAGCCATACGAATAAAGTGGTCAATGACATGCTCAGGTACTTTCCCCTTTGGCGGCGGTGGCGGTTTCGGTCCAAAATGGGCCCTCACTTGGGCTTGCACTTCTGCTTCGTTTTCCTCCACAGTTAGGTCGTAAGGCCTCTTCGGAAGAGGCGTGAGACTTGGACCAAATTGGAATCTCTTGCCTCCTGTACCTGTACTTGTACCGCTAGCCACCATAGCTGCGGCGGCTCTCTTCCGATGTTGCTTAGGCGGCGGAGACGGCTGACGCGGTGCCTGACTTGGAGGAGGAGGAGTGGGCTGACGCGTTGCCGGACTTGGAGGAGGAGGAGTGTGTTGGGGAACGTAGTAATTTCAAAAATTTCCTACGCACACACAGGATCATGGTGATGCATAGCAACGAGAGGGGAGAGTGTGTCCACATACCCTCGTAGACCGAAAGCGGAAGCGTTAGCACAACGCGGTTGATGTAGTCGTACGTCTTCACGATCCGACCGATCCAAGTACCGAACGCACGGCACCTCCGAGTTCAGCACACGTTCAACTCGATGACGTCCCGCGAGCTCCGATCCAGCAAAGCTTCACAGGAGAGTTTCGTCAGCACGATGGCGTGGTGACGGTGATGATGATGCTACCGACGCAGGGCTTCGCCTAAGCACCGCTACGATATGATCGAGGTGGATTATGGTGGAGGGGGGCACCGCACACGGCTAAGAGATCAATGATCAATTGTTGTCTCTATGGGGTGCCCCCTGGCCACGTATATAAAGGATGGAGGGAGGAGGAGGCCGGCCCTCATAGGGCGCGCCCAAGGTGTGGAGTCCTACTAGGACTCCCTAGTCCTAGTAGGATTCCACCTCCCACATGGAATAGGAAAAGGGGAAGGGAGAAGGAGAAGGAAGGAAGGGGGCGCCCCCTTTCCCTAGTCCAATTCGGACCAGTCCATGGGGAAGGGGCGCAGCCACCCTTGAGGCCTTTCTCTCCTTTCCCGTATGGCCCATTAAGGCCCAATACGAATTCTCGTAACTCTCCGGTACTCCGAAAAATACCCGAATCACTCGGAACCTTTCCGATGTCCGAATATAGCCTTCCAATATATCGATCTTTACCTCTCGACCATTTCGAGACTCCTCGTCATGTCCCCGATCTCATCCGGGACTCCGAACAAACTTCGGTCATCAAATCACATAAACTCATAATACCGATCGTCACCGAACTTTAAGCGTGCGGACCCTACGGGTTCGAGAACTATGTAGACATGACCGAGACACGTCTCCGGTCAATAACCAATAGCGGAATCTGGATGCTCATATTGGCTCCCACATATTCTACGAAGATCTTTATCGGTCAAACCGCATAACAACATACGTTGTCCCCTTTGTCATCGGTATGTTACTTGCCCGAGATTCGATCGTCGGTATCTCAATACCTAGTTCAATCTCGTTACCGGCAAGTCTCTTTACTCGTTCCGTAATACATCATTCCGCAACTAACTCATTAGTTACAATGCTTGCAAGGCTTATAGTGATGTGCATTACCGAGTGGGCCCAGAGATACCTCTCCAACAATCGGAGTGACAAATCCTAATCTCGAAATACGCCAACTCAACAAGTACCTTCGGAGACACCTGTAGAGCACCTTTATAATCACCCAGTTACGTTGTGACATTTGGTAGCACACAAAGTGTTTCTCCGGTAAACGGGAGTTGCATAATCTCATAGTCATAGGAACATGTATAAGTCATGAAGAAAGCAATAGCAACATACTAAACGATCAAGTGCTAAGCTAACGGAATGGGTCAAGTCAATCACATCATTCTCCTAATGATGTGATCCCGTTAATCAAATGACAACTCATGTCTATGGTTAGGAAACATAACCATCTTTGATTAACGAGCTAGTCAAGTAGAGGCATACTAGTGACACTCTATTTTGTCTATGTATTCACACATGTATCAAGTTTCCGGTTAATACAATTCTAGCATGAATAATAAACATTTATCATGACATAAGGAAATAAAATAATAACTTTATTATTGCCTCTAGGGCATATTTCCTTCAGTCTCCCACTTGCACTAGAGTCAATAATCTAGTTCACATCGCCATGTGATTTAACACCAATAGTTCACATCACCATGTGATTAACACCCATAGTTCACATCGCTATGTGACCAACACTCAAAGGGTTTACTAGAGTCAATAATCTAGTTCACATCGCCATGTGTTTAACACCCAAAGAGTACTAAGGTGTGATCAAGTTTTGCTTGTGAGAGAAGTTTAGTCAACGGGTCTGCCACATTCAGATCCGTATGTATTTTGTAAATTTCTATGTTTACAATGCTCTGCACGGAGCTACTCTAGCTAGTTGCTCCCACTTTCAATATGTATCCAGATTGAGACTCTGAGTCATCTGGATCGGTGTAAAAGCTTGCATCGACGTAACCTTTTACGATGAACTCTTTTATCACCTCCATAACCGAGAAATATTTCCTTAGTCCTCTTAGGTAACTAAGGATAACTTTGACCGCTATCCAGTGATCTATCCCCAGATCACTATCGTACCTCCTTGCTAAACTCATAGCAAGGCACACAACTGGTCTGGTACATAGCATGGCATACTTTATAGAACCTATGGCTGAGGCATAGGGAATGACTTTCATTCTCTCTCTATCTTCTGCCGTGGTCTTGCTTTGAGTCTTACTCAACTTTATACCTTGAATACAGGCAAGAACTCTTTCTTTGACTGATACTTTTTGAACTCCTTCAAAACTTTGTCAAGGTATGTGCTTTGTGAAAGTCTTATTAAGCATCTCGATCTATCCCTATAGATCTTGATGCTCAATACTTAAGCAGCTTCACCGAGGTTTTTTATTGAAAAATTCTTATTCAAGTATCCTTCTATGCTATCCAGAAATTCTATATCATTTCCAATCAGCAATATGTCATCCACATATAATATCAGAAATGCTACAGAGCTCCTACTCACTTTCTTGTAAATACAGGCTTCACCATAAGTCTGTATAAAACCATATGCTTTGATCACCTTATCAAAGCGTATATTCCAACTCTGAAATGCTTACACCAGTCCATAGATGGATCGCTGGAGCTTGCACACTTTGTTAGCACATTTAGGATTGACAAAACCTTCTGGTTGCATCATATACAACTCTTCTTTAATAAATCCATTAAAGAAATGTAGTTTTGACATCCATTTGCCAGATTTTATAAAATGCGGCAATTGCTAACATGATTCGGACAGACTTAAGCATCGATACGAGTGAGAAAATCTCATCGTAGTCAACACCTTGAACTTGTCGAAAACCTTTTGCGACAATTCGAGCTTTGTAGATAGAAACACTACTATCAGCGTCTGTCTTCCTCTTGAAGATCCATTTATTCTCAATGACTTGCCGATCATCGGGCAAGTCAACCAAAGTCCATACTTTGTTCTCATACATGGATCCCATCTCAGATTTCATGGCCTCAAGCCATTTTGCGGAATCTGGGCTCATCATCGCTTCCTCATAGTTCGTAGGTTCATCATGGTCTAGTAACATGACTTCCAGAACAGGATTACCGTACCACTCTGGAGCGGAACGTACTCTGGTTGACCTACGAGGTTCTGTAGTAACTTGATCTGAAGTTTCATGATCATCATCATTAGCTTCCTCACTAATTGGTGTAGGCATCACTGGAACTGATTTCTGTGATGAACTACTTTCCAATTCAAGAGAAGGTACCACTACCTCATCAAGTTCTACTTTCCTCCCACTCACTTCTTTCGAGAGAAACTCCTTCTCTAGAAAGGATCCATTCTTAGCAACAAATATCTTGCCTTTGGATCTGTGATAGAAGGTGTACCCAACAGTTTCTTTTGGGTATCCTATGAAGACACACTTCTCCGATTTGGGTTCTAGCTTATCAGGCTGAAGCTTTTTCACATAAGCATCGCAGCCCCAAACTTTAAGAAACGACGCTTAGGTTTCTTGCCAAACCACAGTTCATACGGTGTCGTCTCAACGGATTTAGATGGTGCCCTATTAAACATGAATGCAGCTGTCTCTAATGCATAACCCCAAAACGATAGTGGTAAATCGGTAAGAGACATCATAGATCGCACCATATCTAATAAAGTACGGTTACGACGTTCGGACACACCATTACGTTGTGGTGTTCCAGGTGGCGTGAGTTGCGAAACTATTCCACATTTTTTAAATGAAGACCAAACTCGTAACTCAAATATTTGCCTCCGCGATCAGATCGTAGAAACTTTATTTTCTTGTTACGATGATTTTCTACTTCACTATGAAATTCTTTGGACTTTTCAAATGTTTCAGACTTGTGTTTCATTAAGTAGATATACCCATATCTGCTCAAATCATCTGTGAAGGTCAGAAAATAACGATACCCGCCGCGAGCCTCAATACTCATCGGACCGCATACATCGGTATGTATTATTTCCAATAAGTCCGTAGCTCGCTCCATTGTTCCGGCGAACGGAGTTTTAGTCATCTTGCCCATGAGGCATGGTTCGCAAGCATCAAATGATTCATAATCAAGTGATTCCAAAAGTCCATCAGTATGGAGTTTCTTCATGCGCTTTACACCAATATGACCTAAACGGCAGTGCCACAAATAAGTTGCACTATCATTACTAACTTTGCATCTTTTGGCTTCAATATTATGAATATGTGTATCACTACGATCGAGATTCAATAAACCATTTACATTGGGTGTATGACCATAGAAGGTTTTTATTCATGTAAACAGAACAACAATTATTCTCTGACTTAAATGAATAACCGTATTGCAATAAACATGATCCAATCATATTCATGCTCAACGCAAACACCAAATAACATTTATTTTGCAATAAACATGATCCAATCATATTCATGCTCAACGCAAACACCAAATAACATTTATTTAGGTTCAACACTAATCCCGAAAATAGAGGGAGTGTGCGATGGTGATCTTATCAACCTTGGAATCTCTTCCAACACACATCGTCACTTCGTCCTCAACTAGTCTCTGTTCATTTTGCAACACCTATTTCGAGTTACTAATCATAGCAACTGAACCGGTATCAAATACCCAGGGGCTACTATGAACACTAGTAAAATACACATCAATAACATGTATATCAAATATACCTTTGTTCACTTTGCCATCCTTCTTATCCGCCAAATACTTGGGGCAGTTCCGCTTCCAGTGACCAGTCCCTTTGCAGTAGAAGCACTCAGTTTCAGGCTTAGGTCCAGACTTGGGCTTCTTCCCGGGAGTAGCAACTTGCTTGCTATTCTTCTTGAAGTTCCCCTTCTTCCCTTTGCCCTTTTTCTTGAAACTAGTGGTCTTGTTAACCATCAACACTTGATGCTCTTTCTTGATTTCTACCTTCGTTGATTTCAGCATCACGAAGAGCTCGGGAATCATTTTTGTCATCCCTTGCATATTATAGTTCATCACAAAGTTCCAGTAACTTGGTGATAGTGACTAGAGAATTCTGTCAATTACTATCTTATCTGGAAGATTAACTCCCACTTGATTCAAGCAACTGTAGTACTCAGACATTCTGAGCACATGCTCACTGGTTGAGCTATTCTCCTCCATCTTGTAGGCAAAGTATTTGTCAGAGGTCTCATACCTCTCAACACGGGCATGATTCTGAAATACCGATTTCAGCTCTTGGAACATCTCATATGCTCCGTGGCATTCAAAACGTTTCTGAAGTCCCGATTCTAAGCCATAAATCATGGCGCACTAAACTATCAAGTAGTCATCATATCGAGCTTGCTAAACGTTCATAACGTTTGCATCTGCTCCTGCAATAGGTCTGTCACCTAGCGGTGCATCAAGGACATAATACTTCTGTGCAGCAATGAGGATAATCCTCAGATCACGGAACTAGTCCGCATCATTGCTACTATCATCTTTCAACTTAGTTTTCTCTAGGAACATATCAAAATTCAAAGGAACAGTAGCACGGGCCATTGATCTACAACAACATAGACATGCAAAATACTATCAGGTACTAAGTTCATGATAAATTTAAGTTCAATTAATCATATTACTCAAGAACTCCCACTTAGATAGACATCTCTCTAATCATCTAAGTGATCACGTGATCCAAATCAACTAAACCATAACCGATCATCACGTGAAATGGAGTAGTTTTCAATGGTGAACATCACTATGTTGAACATATCTACTATATGATTCACGCTCGACCTTTCGGTCTCAGTGTTCCGAGGCCATATCTGCATATGCTAGGCTCGTCAAGTTTAACCCGAGTATTCTGCGTGTGCAAAACTGGCTTGCACCCGTTGTAGATGAACGTTGAGCTTATCACACCCGATCATCACGTGGTGTCTCAGCACGACGAACTTTGGCAATGGTGCATACTCAGGGAGAACACTTTTACCTTGAAATTTAGTGAGAGATTATCTTATAATGCTACCGTCAAACAAAGCAAAATAAGATGCATAAAGGATAAACATCACATGCAATCAATATAAGTGATATGATATGGCCATCATCATCTTGTGCTTGTGATCTCCATCTCCGAAGCACCGTCATGATCACCATCGTTACTGGCGCGACACCTTGATCTCCATCGTAGCATCGTTGTCGTCTCGCCAACTATTACTTCTACGACTATCGCTACCGCTTAGTGATAAAGTAAAGCAATTACAGGGCGATTGCATTGCATACAATAAAGCGACAACCATATGGCTCCTGCCAGTTGCCGATAACTCAGTTACAAAACATGATCATCTCATACAATAATATATAGCATCATGTCTTGACCATATCACATCACAATATGCCCTGCAAAAACAAGTTAGACGTCCTCTACTTTGTTGTTGCAAGTTTTACGTGGCTGCTACGGGCTGAGCAAGAACCGTTCTTACCTACGCATCAAAACCACAACGATAGTTCGTCAAGTTAGTGATGTTTTAACCTTCACAAGGACCGGGCGTAGCCACACTCGGTTCAACTAAAGTTGGAGAAACTGACACCCGCTAGTCACCTGTGTGCAAAGCACGGCGGTAAAACCAGTCTCGCGTAAGCGTACGCGTAATGTCGGTCCGGGCCACTTCATCCAACAATACCGCCGAACCAAAGTGTGACATGGTGGTAAGCAGTATGACTTGTATCGCCCACAAATCACTTGTGTTCTACTCGTGCATATAACATCTACGCATAAAACCAGGCTCTGATGCCACTGTTGGGGAACGTAGTAATTTCAAAAATTTCCTACGCACACACAGGATCATGGTGATGCATAGCAACGAGAGGGGAGAGTGTGTCCACGTACCCTCGTAGACCGAAAGCGAAAGCGTTAGCACAACGCGGTTGATGTAGTCGTACGTCTTCACGATCCGACCGATCCAAGTACCGAACGCACGGCACCTCCGAGTTCAGCACATGTTCAACTCGATGACGTCCCGCGAGCTCCGATCCAGCAAAGCTTCACAGGAGAGTTTCGTCAGCACGACGGCGTGGTGACGGTGATGATGATGCTACCGACGCAGGGCTTCGCCTAAGAACCGCTACGATATGATCGAGGTGGATTATGGTGGAGGGGGGCACCGCACACGGCTAAGAGATCAATGATCAATTGTTGTCTCTATGGGGTGCCCCCTGGCCACGTATATAAAGGATGGAGGGAGGAGGAGGCCGGCCCTCACAGGGCGCGCCCAAGGTGTGGAGTCCTACTAGGACTCCCTAGTCCTAGTAGGATTCCACCTCCCACATGGAATAGGAAAAGGGGAAGGGAGAAGGAGAAGGAAGGAAGGGGGCGCCCCCTTTCCCTAGTCCAATTCGGACCAGTCCATGGGGAAGGGGCGCAGCCACCCTTGAGGCCTTTCTCTCCTTTCCCGTATGACCCATTAAGGCCCAATACGAATTCACGTAACTCTCCGGTACTCCGAAAAATACCCGAATCACTCGGAACCTTTCCGATGTCCGAATATAGCCTTACAATATATCGATCTTTACCTCTCGACCATTTCGGGACTCCTTGTCATGTCCCCGATATCATCCGGGACTCCGAACAAACTTCGGTCATCAAATCACATAAACTCATAATACCGATCGTCACCGAACTTTAAGCGTGCGGACCCTACGGGTTCGAGAACTATGTAGACATGACCGAGACACGTCTCCGGTCAATAACCAATAGCGGAACCTGGATGCTCATATTGGCTCCCACATATTCTACGAAGATCTTTATCGGTCAAACCGCATAACAACATACGTTGTTCCCTTTGTCATCGGTATGTTACTTGCCCGAGATTCGATCGTCGGTATCTCAATACCTAGTTCAATCTCGCTACTGGCAAGTCTCTTTACTCGTTCCGTAATACATCATCCCGCAACTAACTCATTAGTTACAATGCTTGCAAGGCTTATAGTGATGTGCATTACCGAGTGGGCCCAAAGATACCTCTCCGACAATCGGAGTGACAAATCTTAATCTCGAAATACGCCAACTCAACAAGTACATTCGGAGACACCTGTAGAGCACCTTTATAATCACCCAGTTACGTTGTGATGTTTGGTAGCACACAAAGTGTTCCTCCGGTAAACGGGAGTTGCATAATCTCATAGTCATAGGAACATGTATAAGTCATGAAGAAAGCAATAGCAACATACTAAACGATCAAGTGCTAAGCTAACGGAATGGGTCAAGTCAATCACATCATTCTCCTAATGATGTGATCCCGTTAATCAAATGACAACTCATGTCTATGGTTAGGAAACATAACCATCTTTGATTAACGAGCTAGTCAAGTAGAGGCATACTAGTGGCACTCTATTTTGTCTATGTATTCACACATGTATCAAGTTTTTGGTTAATACAATTCTAGCATGAATAATAAACATTTATCATGACATAAGGAAATAAAATAATAACTTTATTATTGCCTCTAGGGCATATTTCCTTCAGAGTGGGCTGACGTGGTGCCGGACTTGGAGGAGGAGGAGTGGCCTGATGCGTTGGCGGACTTGAAGGAGCAGGACTCTGTTGAGGCGGTGGCTGATGACTTGGAGGAGCGGGAGTCTGCTGACGCGGTGGCGGACTTCGAGGAGGAGTCGGCTGACGCGGTGTCGGTGGCCTTGGAAAGATGATGCAATCCTTTCTCCATAGGATGATACAATGTATGGCCTCTCCCAGTGTATGCTCGTCGTCACCTCTAGGAATGTCAAGCTCTAGCCCCGAATATTATGCCACCACTTCATCAACCACGACACGAGCATAACCAGCTGGAATCGGGTTACAATGGAAGGTTGCTTCGGGGGGATTTGTATAAGCAACGGCGTCCGCTACCTTCATGGATATGTTCTTCATTTTGAAGCGTAGCTCACAATTAGTGTTCTCCATGATGTTATCCACAGGGTATGTATCCAGCAGTGCCTCGCCCGGGGCGGAACCCACGCTGCTTCTCGGCATGGATGGGACGGTGCTATCCAATGCTAGATCATCCGCTAGCTGCTGCCGCTGCTGAGACCCCCTTTCTTGGCTAAGTGAGTCGATCTGCTGCTGCTGCCGCTGGATTTGGAGTGCCAACTCCGTGTGCGCTGATTCTAGGCCTTTAAGGCGTTCTGCTTCCTGCTTTCTCTGCTCCTCCTCTAGCTTCCTCTTCTTCTCCTCCTCCATCTTCTTTCTCGCACAGCTTCTGTAGTCGGTGTTCCAGTCCGCAAACCCCTCATACCACGGAACAACGCCTTTGCCTCGTGTTCTTTCCAGGTGTTCAGGATTTCCCAGGGCACGCGTAAGCTCGTCGTTCTCTCTGTTGGGCATGAACACCCCCGTTCGAGCCTCTTCTATTGCAACAAGTAACTTGTCGTTGGCTCATTTAAGACTTGCCTTCTTCAAAACCTTGCCTATCTTCGGGTCCAACGCCCCCCCCCCCCATGCGCATAGAACCAAGTCCTGCACCTTTCCGGCCAGCTCAATGTAACTGGAGTGACCCCTGCATCCAACATCTGTTGCTCAGACTTATCCCACTTAGGCTGGGCCATCGCGTAGCCACCTGGCCCCAGCGTATGGAAATGCTCCTTTTTTGCGGCATTGATCTTGTTTATTCTCGACCGTTCCTTAGATAATTCCGATTCCTTGAATTTCACTAAAGCGGGCCAGTGATCTCTTTGCTTCTCCAGTGTTCCCGTGAATTCTGGAGTCTTCTTTTCTCCTTCGACATACTTGGCCCATATAGTTTTCTTGTGGGTGCTGAATGCAATTGCCATCTTCCTAAGAGCAGTGTCCTTGACTTTCTGCACATCTGCATCTGTGAAATGATCTGGTAGGGTGAAATGTTCCATGAGAGATTCCCAAAGCCGATCTTTTGCTCTTTGGTCGACAAAAGTAAGATCTGGACGTTCCTTTGCTGACTTTTTCCATTCTTGCATGGAGATCGGGATTTGGTCCTTCACAAGAACTCAGCGCTGACGAATGAACTTGTTCGCATTCTTCTTAGGCTCGCTTGGTTCGCCATTAGGTTTGATGGCATCGATGTTGTACTTTATGCCCTCCTTCAACTTTTTGGCCGGGCCTCGCACTGTCCTGCTACCTGTAGAAGATTTGCTCGATCCGGAGGGCTGAAAGAAGAAAGATCGATTCGTTAATATATCTTCAAATTATTTAAAACATGTGATGATCACCAGATGCCTTCTTATATAAATATACCTCGCCGGTCTCTGTTATTTCAAGATCAACATTTTCTTCGTCATCATAATCATAGTTCTGGACTTCATCAATTCGGTCGTCTTGATCGAATAGCATATCACCCTCCCCGGTATTGTTCAGATATTGGGAGTCGTCATCTTCTTCATTCTGATCATCTGGCCGGCGAGGGGAGCGTATGATCTCGAACAGGGCCTCTTCTCCTTCTCTGCTAGTATTGTTCACCATAGCTTTTATTTAACTAATCCAGAAGAAATATAAAACAATTTAGTATTCAAATTACAATGCATGCATGCAATCAATAAGGAAAAACTGAATCATAGTACATAATATGCATCATCGAATATAATCTCGAATACATCGTCTCGAATATTATCGAATAATATATATAATCTCGAATACATCGTCTCGAATATTATCGAATAATATATATAATCTCGAATACATCGTCTCGAATATTATATATCGAATACATCACTAGCTAGCTAGCTAATATAGATCGAATACTATCGAATAATCTAGTTCACTCGCGGTTCCTGAGGCGCGGACGGTGGACACCCAAAGAGAAGGAACCATCACAGGATCATAGCTTGGGTGAGATCCCCGAAGAATCTGCCAGGTATTGGAGAACCTGACGTCCATAGCAGCCATGTAGCGACGGACGTGCTCGTCCTCCTCCCTGACACGGCGACGTACCACCTCGGGCAGGGCCGGCTCCCTCCGCACCGAAAGTGGTCCACGCGAACGCCACCAAAGGAGCTCCGGGTCGACGACGGGACCCGGGGCCGGGTTCCTTACCAAGCGGCGCGCCCCTGAAGGTAGCACCTCCCAGTGCCAGTCCGGCGGAGCCCAGTCCCGGACATGGCTCCTCTAAAGCAGGACGTCGTCGCGAACGGGTCGACGGCGAGGATGCGGGCCGGGCATCATTCACGTATAAAAAACTAACAATATAACATTTCTAATTAACATTTATATATCTAAAATTCATCTAACATTTCTATAACTAAAAGTATAAAAAACTAAAAAAAACATGCATCTAACATTTATATATCTAATTCATCTAACATTTATATATATATAACGAAAAGTATCAAATTCCTTAACTTTTTTCTATATACATCTAATCATCTAGTGAAAGAAAATGTCAAAATTCATCTAACTAACATTTCTATATCTAAAATTCATCTAACATTTCTATAACTAAAACTATAAAAAAATAAAAAACAGAAAATAAGAAAATATGTGTGTGTGTGTGTGTGAGGGCGGCCATGGCGGCAGGGGCTCACAGCGGGGCGTCAGGGGCGGCGACGGCGACGGCGTGCGAGCTCGAGGGAGGGGCGGCGCGCGACGGGGGACGGCGTGGGCGGCGCGTCGGGGGCGGACTTGATGGGCATAATTTGTCATATGTGAACGATGTCAACTTGATGGGCACCTCCTAGATAAAAATATCTATGTCAACTTGATGGGCATAATTTGTCATAAACACGAAATGCAACAAATAGTTATAAAAGAGAATATACCACATCTGAATCATAACCCGGACGAGGGCCGACGGGGACGGATATCAAAACCATGGCACTATGTATAACAAACAACATACGGGTAAGATAATTATACGAGTAACTATATACCTAAATCACACAAACATGATTTTTTTTATATAAAAAAGATAAGAACAAGAGGCTCACCACAAGGTGGTGCCGGCGACGGGACGGTGCGGGCGATCGATGGTGGTTAGGACGGAGACGGGAAGGCACTAAGTAAACCACACCTACATATGCAAACTAAGAGTTATTTTGACCTCAAATTGCATATAAATCAAATACTACCACATATAATTCCTCCCAAAATAAAACACACAAATCACTATACTTATAGAGCATTGCAAGAGCTAATCTAGCAATGAGAGATGAAAGGACAAAGTTGCTAACCTTTGTGATCACTTGGATGGATGGGGTGCCTTCAAATCTTCACAAATTTTGGCAAAAATGGAGTGTGAGCTCGAGAGGAAGAGAAAGAAAACAGAGGAGAGGGGAAAGGGGAAGAACAGAGCGCTCGGGCTCGACGAAGGGGTTTATATAGGATGACCTTTAGTACCGGTTGGTTATACGAACCGGGACTAAAGGTGCATCTCTAGTCCCGGTTCGTATAACCAACCGGTACTAAAGGTGCTGGTGGAGCCCCAGCCAAACACAAGCCTGCCACCACGTCTTTAGTACCGGTTCGTGGCACGAACCGGTACTAAAGGTTCGCCACGAACTGGTACTAAAGGATCGCCACGAACCGGTACTAATGATCGCCGCTCGCCTAGTCGTTGGAACCGGCACTAATGAGCACATTAGTGCCGGTTCAGTTACAAACCAGGACTAATGTGCTTCACATTAGGCCCTTTTTCTACTAGTGCCATGTCATCATCCCTCTCCTTCTCAGTGTTATCATCATCCGCATCATCACCCTTTCGCCTCCAAATAAACGGGACAAAATCCGGATCTGATACGAAGTCTGCCGGTTCCCTTCTGTACGTGAAAGCATAGCCCTTGAGCTTAACCACACTAATAGAAAAAGGCCCATTTGTCCCGGTTCCAGAGGCCCATTTGTCCCGGTTCTGGAACCGGGACTAAAGGGTCGGGACTAAAGCCTAACACCTTTAGTCCCGGTTCGCTTACGAACCGGGACAGATGTGGCTCCACGTGGCCACTGCGGCGAGCCCAGGCAGGAGGGCCTTTAGTCCCGGTTGGTAACACCAACCAGGACCAAAGAGCATCCATGCGTCAGCAGCTCAGGAGCTGGGGTTTTTGTTTTGTTTTTGAAAGGGGGGGGGGGGGGGGGGGTTTGGGGGTTTTGTAGGGTTAATTTAGGGGTTTCATATATTGTGTTAGCTAGCTAATAGAGAGAAGTGTCCTCTCTTATCTCCGTGCTTAGTCGACGCTACGTACTATACGTATAGAGAGGACTCGACACGCTAGCTAGTAAGCAAATGAAGGAAACCATTAAAGACACAAGATCGTCATGAACATATACAGAGAGAAGTGATCGACCTCCTCCTTCTCCGAGAGATTGGTCGAACAACAAGTTTTCGTATATCTATCCGCCGCTACTAGCTACATATATACAATATAAGATCTCTTACAATCCCTAACATGTGATGTCAAGTTCCACATGGTATTCTCCGGCTGGATTGATGACGTGGTCAAGAAAGAATCCCGCCAATTCCTCTTGAATTGCTTTTATGCGATCTTGTGGTAGGAGTTCATCCCGCATCTGCCAAATCTAATTTGAAGAAGGGGGTCAATACATATATATGAATGAAACTCAACACAAATAATGGTAATAAAATAAAATTGTGAATATTATTGCTTACGCACTTCATATTGTTTTTCAGAGTAGCCCCGCTTAGAGGTCGTCGTGTTGTAGATGTACTCGCAAACGTAGTATCCACAAAAATTATTCCCGCCTTCCTGCCACAACCACTTTACGAGAAATAGAGGTCAATCAAACTGATAATCAAGCATTATAAATGGTATTGATGAAACTAGCTTGAATCAATGGGAGATGCGCGGAACTAGCTAGTAGTACTTACTTTCAGGTGTGTAAATCGCAGCTCCCCCGGCAGTCCCGGAGCTTCTGCGGTGAACACTTTCCAAACCCTGCGAGACAAAGAAAATAATTACTTGATATCAGGAAATGAACAAAGTTGCCGATATGGTGCGATAATGATCGATTGAACTTACTTCTGGAGCATTTCATTCATGGCCGCATACTCCTTGGGATCTTTTCATCTTGAGTCTAAGACGGTTACTAGTCCCTGCTCAAGCTTAATCTCTAGGAGAATAAAGTGGAAGCTGCGCACGCATGCATAACTCATCAATTACATTACTATAAACTCGAGTAATAATGGAAACCGAATATGCAGAAGACAGTAACACTCACTTGAAGTTGTAAGGAAAGAGTATTTTATCTTTGTTTTGATTTTTAAGCAACGATTGTAGCAAATTGGCCTCGGTTTCTTTCGCATTATATTTAACCGTCCATTCATCTATGAGATTTGTGTTAATGAACCCAATATCATAGATTTGTGCATTTCTGCATTCGACGATCTTCAATCTGCATAATATAGTGAGGTTACTTATATATACATGCAATGAAAGAGCTGAGCTATATATAGAGACTTAATTACAGAAGTATAGTACTTACAGACAGTAGCAAGTGATGATTATTTTATCGAGGTCCTTTTGATTGAAAAACTGGAAGAACTCCTCAAATGGAACAGACAACAGATCAATTCCAACGAGGTCATGCTCCTCTTTAACTCTCAATGTCAAAATATCCTTCCCAGACTTGCAGGTGTCCATGTACCACTTATGGAATCTTCGCATCATCGTTGTTAGAGGAGGATCACCAGGTCTGACGAGAGGCTTCCCGTACCGGTATTTGTGTTCGTCCACCTCCATTGTATCAAAATGTGCATCGTCAGGCAGGTAATCACCAGGATTGGTACCGGGCAGCATCCTCGGCAGATTTGCGACGATATCGCTAGACACCTTGAGCGGGGGGCACGATTGGTTTACCTGTTCGCCGAGCTGGGGAATTTTGTTCCCACTTCTTCATTCTTGTAACCTTTTGTCACTTGAAGTAGTTCCCGACCGGCGTGCTCCTTCCACTGCCTTTTTAAGAGCGCGTACATGGTTGTCATCCGGCGGAGGCGGTGGTGGTCGCTTCAGGTTCTTCAAAGTGCGCTTCAATTTCACTGGATCTATCTTCTCCTCCGGAGGTGGATTTTTCTTTGCAAAAAAGTCCTTCACTTGGGCTTGACAGATCTCCGCGTTTTCCTCCTCGGTCATCTCGTATGGTAACTTCTCTAGAGGCTTGAGAGATGGACCGAATATGTATTGCCTCCCGCCTCTGGCTGTACTGCTAGACGCTGGAGCAGCCGGAGCGGCTGCGGCTGTCTTCCTTCATTGCTTACGAGGCAGAGAAGGAGGCGGAGTGCTGCGACGCGCCGGAGCAGCCAGAGCGGCGGCGGCTGTCTTCCGCTATTGCTGACGAGGCGGAGAAGGAGGCGGGCTGCTCGGACGTGCCGGCGCAGGCGGAGAAGGAGGCGGAGTGCCGCCACACGTCGGAGCAGCCGGAGAAGGAGGCGGACTGCCCTGATCACTCGTCGGAGGAGGAGGAGGCGCAATGCCCTGACTCGCCGGAGGAGGAGGAGGAGGCGTCCAGTTCGGAAGGTTGATGAGCTCCTTCCGCCATAGACATGGAGTCTTCAGAGCAAGACCCAGCTGAGTCTCCCCTTCACCGGTAGGGTGGTCAAGCTCGAGCTCCTCAAATCCCTCCGTTATTTCATCGACCATCACAACAGCATAGCCTTGTGGAATCGGAAGGCAGTGAAAAGTTGCACCGGGTTGAGGAGGTGCAACAGAGCCGACAGCCGCCTTGACTTTGAGGTGCTGCCATTGCGTCATAAGGTGGCAATCTTGAGCCTCCGTGATAGCATCCACGGGGTAGCTGGGAGCCGTGAAGTCAGGCTGCTGAAGGAGCTCGGTGGAAGCCACGCTGCTTCTCCGCTGAGATGGTGGGGTAGCTTCTGGGGTAGCTCCGGCAGGTCGCTGGCTCTGAACTAGTAGTGCTTGTTCCTCTAGCGCTCGTACCCTTGCATTCAGCTTCTGTAGTTTGGTCTGCTCCACTTTCCTCCTCCTCTCCCGGGTTTTGTAACCGCCTGCGCTGGGAAACCCAACCTTCCACGCAACGGAGCCTGCCGTGCCTCGTGTTCGTCCTGGGTGCTCAGGATTCCCGAGGGCCTATGTGAGCTCGTCGTTCTCTCTGTCGGGAATGAACGTCCCTTGCTGCGCTGCGGCGATATACTTCTGAAGCTTCTTGACAGGTATTTCAAGTTGCTCCTTCGTCCAACGGCACTTCCCTGTTTCAGGGTCCAAGGTTCCCCCAACCCCAAAGAACCAAGTCCTTGAACGGTCTGGCCAGTTCAATGTCTCTGGTTCGACACCTTTATCAAGCAGGTCCTTCTCAGCCTTGTCCCACAACGGTCGGGCTTTGAGGTAGCCACCTGACCCCGTGCGATGGTGATGCTCCTTCTTTGCAGCATTTTTCTTGTTTGTCGCTGACATCTTCTTACTCTTCTCCGATGTCTTGTGGGCCACAAATGCGGGCTAGTGATCTCTTATCTTCTCAAATCGGCCGGTGAATTCTGGAGTCTTCCCTTTGTCGACAAACGTTGATTTCAACTCATTCTTCCACCTCCTGAATAGATCTACCATCTTCTTAAGAGCATGAGCCTTGACCAATGGCTCTATAACTGGCTTATCCGGATCCTCCTCTGGCGGTAGGGTGAAATTTGCCTTCAGCGCGGTCCAAAGATCATCTTTCTGTCTATCGTTGACAAAAGACACTTGAGGGTCTTCGCTCTTAGGCTTATTCCATTGGTGGATGCTGATCGGGATCATGTCCCTAACAAGAACCCCGCACTGAGCAGAAAATGCTTCCTTGGTCCGGCTGGGTTCAATCGGTTGGCCATCGCCCTTGATTGCTATGATCGTGAACCTTTCATCCTGGCGCAACCTTTTCTTCAGGCCTCGTCTCATTACCGAAGTTTGGCTCGATCTGGAGGGCTAGAAAAGAAGAAAGAAGAGAGTTAATATGTGTACATACCAAAACAATTAATGCATCAATTAGCTAGTCAGCACAGGCTTAATTAATATATATACCTCACCGAACTTTGCAACATCTCCTTCCTCCGTTCGCTCACCGGAGCAGTCATCACGGTCTCCTTCTTCCACCGGCATTCCGTCACCGGAGCCATCATAATCATGTCCTTCCACCTCCATTGTTCGATCACCGGAGCCTGCTTCACCCTCTCCTTCCAGACCATCGGTGTCGTTGAGATACGACAAGACATCACCTCCACCGAGGATTATGTCCCCCAACAACTGTTCTGCTTCGATGTCTCGGTGCTCCATAGTTTCTGCAAATATTACAACATGGCAATTAATATACAAACATGACAGATGGATATATTAGTGCAAACGTAGACCTAGCTAGCTCGACTCTTCTACGGTTTGGGGTGGCCTCGACAACGCTTCTAGGGTTTGGGGTGGCCTAGGCAACGCTTCTAGGGTTTGGGGTGGCCTCGACAACGCTTCTAGGGTTTGGGTCGGACCGCCTCTCTCATGAATGTCCGACGTCCGGACCAACAAGGGATTTAACAAAATGACGCCATTCTGGATGTGCAGAAAATGGTCCATATTTTTCCTGATCTCATCTACCCTTCTATATGTCACGTTGTCTAGTGTCAAAGAATTCAAGAAAACCATGACTTCATCATTAGCCGGAAATGACAGGCGTATAATGGTACGAAGCTCTTCAAAGTTGTTTTGGAACGGAGTTCCCGATAAAATAATTTGCTTTTTGGTACAAAGTTCAGCAAGAGCCTTCCGAATATCGCTATTTGGAAGGCCTTTGCTGAAATTCGTACCAAAAGGCGAATTATTCTATCAGGAACTCCGTTCCAAAACAACTTTGAAGAGCTTCATAGCATCATACGCCTGTTACTTCTGGCAAATGATGAAGCCATGGATTTCTTCAATACTTTGACAGACAACGTGACATATAGAAGAATATATATATATATAGATGAGATCAGAAAAAAAATTGGATCAACTTGTGCACATCCATAATGGGGGCATTCTTGATAAATCTGGACCCTCGACCCCTGGACGACCCTCGACCCCTCGGCGACCTTCGACCCTCTACCCTAGTTCACGACCCTCGACCGCTCGGCGATCCACGACCCTCTACCCTAGTTCACGACCCTTGACCGCTCGGCGATCCACGACCCTCTACCCTAGTTCCCGACCCTCGACCCCCTCATGTCAAATTTGTCTAGTGTCAAAGGATTCAACAAAACCATGTCTTCATCATTAGGCGAAAGTAACAGGCAACCTTGAACCTTCCGCCGCCCCGACCCTCGACCGCTCGGCGTTCCTCGACCCTCGACCCCTCGACGACCCACGACCCTCGAACCTTCGGCAACCCTCGACCCCTCGGTGACCCTCGACCCTCTACCCTAGTTCCCGACCCTCGACCGCTCGGCGATCCTCGACACCCTCGTTCCCAATAAAAATTAATAAGAGGAAGAAGAAGAAAAAACAAAGAGGAGAAGAGAAAAAAAAGAGGAGAAGAAGAAGGAATAGAGGAGAAGAAGAAAAAATAGATTAAAAATATTAATCTTATTTTTTCTTCTTCTCCTCATTCCTTCTTTTTCCTTTTTTTTCTTCTTCTTCCCGTTCAATACTTTGCACACAAGGCAACCTCGAATTCTCCGCCGCCCCGACCCTCGACCGCTCGGCGTTCCTCGACCCTCGACCCCTCGACGACCCTCGACCCTGAACCTTCGGCGACCCGACCCCTCGGTGACCTTGACCCTCTACCCTAGTTCCCGACCCTCGACCGCTCGGCGATCCTCGACACCCTCGTTCCCAATAAAAATTAAGAAGAGGAGAAGAAGAAGAAAAAACAAAAGAGGAGAAGAAGAAAAAAAGGAGAAGAAGAAGGAATAGAGGAGAAGAAGAAAAAATAGATTAATATATTAATCTATTTTTCTTCTTCTCCTCTATTCCTTTTTCTTCTCCTCTTTTTTTTTCTTCTTTCTCGTTCAATACTTTGACACAAGGAACAACTCGAACCTTCCGCCGCCCGACCCTCGACCGCTCGGCATTTCTCGACGACCCTCGACGACCTCGACCCTCAAACCTTCGGCGACCCTCGACCCCTCGGTGACCCTCGACCCTCTACCCTAGTTCTGATCCTCGACCGCTCGGTGATCCTCGACACCTCGTTTCCGATAAAAATAAGAAGAGGAAGAAGAAGAAAAAACAAAAGAGGAGAAAAAGAAAAAAAAAGAGGGGAAGAAGAAAAAAAAGAAGGAGAAGAAGAAAAAAAAAGGAGAAGAAGAAGGAATAGACTTCTCTATTCCTTCTTCTTCTCCTTTTTTTTCTCTTCTCTCTTCTTTTCTTTCTTCCTTCTCTTCCCTTCTTTCTCTTCTTATTTTTTTCTCCCCTTCTTCTTTTTTCTCCTTTTTCCTCTCCTTCTTTCTTCCCTTCTTCCTTCTTCCTCTTTTCCATACATATAAAAAGTTTAAAAAATACATACATGCATACAAAAAATACATACTACATACATATAAAAAGAAAACATATATATATATTATATATAAGTTATATAAAAAAAATCAACGCGGCGGCGGGGGCAGGGGCGCGCTGCTCTCAGCGAGGCGCGGGGCGGGCGTTGGGGCGGCGGAGTGGGGCGAGGAGCGAGGCTCGGGGAGGAGGAGTGGGGGAGGCAGGCAGTAGGGGCAGCGGAGAGTTGGAGGTGGGAGGTGGGAGAGGAGTAGCGGGATGGAGCGTCGGAGGGGGAGGAGTAGCGCGGAGGGGGGTAGTGGCGGGAGGCGGTTGCGAAGTGGTTGGGCGGCTGTGCTTGTCGGGGGAGTGTTTGTTTGTAGGCGGTGGGGCGGGCGGTGTGGGGGGCGCAGGCGGCGAGGCGGGCGGGCGGCGTCCGGCGGCGGGGGCAGGGGGGCGGGCAGGAGAAAGAGTGAGTTTGGTAGAAAATTTCTAAGTGTTTGCTTATATAGACGAAACATTGGTCCCGGTTCGTGGCACAAACCGGGACCAATGCCCCCCTTTGGTCCCGGTTCGTGCAACCAACCGGGACCAAAGGTCTCTTTTCAGCAGCCCAAAGAGCGGGAAACAGACACCATTGGTCCCGGTTGGTGGCACGAACCGGGACCAAAGGGGGGGCATTGGTCCCGGTTTGTTCCACCAACCGGGACCAATGCCCCCCTTTCGTCCCGGTTGGTGCTACCAACCGGGACCAAAGGCCTTGCGCTGGCGTGGTGCGGTGGGATGTTTAGTCCCACCTCGCTAGTTGAGAGAGCTCGAGAGTGGTTTATAAGCGCTGCTGCACCGACCCTCTCGAGCTCCTCTCGACTGCAGGCTTTCGGGCCTTCTCTGCTACTCTTTGCCCGTGGGCCTGCTGGGCCTCTGCGGGCCTGAATCCTGGCCCATGGATGGGTTTCTAGTCGTATTCAGGCCGTGGTGGCCCAGTAGGTGGCATTTTTTTATTTTTTTTTCTAGTTTTTTTGTTTTCTTTTTTAATTTATTTATTTTATTTTGTTTCTACTTACAACAAAATACAAACTGTTTTTCAGTGATTCTTTTTGCTTCTAGGTAATAAAAATTATAAACTTGCTGTTAGTGCCATTAGTTTTCCAATTTGAATAGTTTAAATTTGAATTCTTTGAAATTTGTGTGAATCACTAGTTTGTGATTAACTTTACTATAAAAATAGATTTTGGAGTGATTCTTTTTCCTGCTATTTAATATTACTGTGTTTTATCATTATATTCAAAAACTTTTTATTGTTATTTTAGTTTCTAACAAAAAAAATCTTTATGATAATTCTTTTTGCTATTAAAGTTTCTAACAAAAAAAGTTCTTTATGAAAATTCTTTTTGCTTTTAATGTTTTGAACAGAAAATACTTTGATAATTTTAGTTGCATAAATTTTAGTTGATTCCTTTTGCTATTAGAGTTGCATTAAAGTTTTCTAGTTCATTCTTTTTTCTATTAGAGTTTCATTAAAGTTTTCTAGTTCATTCTTTTAGTTTATTATTTTTGCTATTAGAGTTTCATAAAAGTTGTGAGGGTTACGGCAAAAACTGGATGCACTTCGTGTACAAAATGGACAATCTCTTTCGAAGTATCAGGGTTTCGGACGAAAACTCGTCTGTTACAAAGGGATTTCATTTTTTTGAACTTATTTGAACTCCAGACTTTTTGTGTGTTCAAAATGAACCATTCAAAGCCACATCATCAATTTTCAACCCTTTCTAACTTCATCTGTTATTTTTCATGCATTTACTGATTTTTTTGAGCTAAATGACCCTGAAATTGAAAAGCACTTCAGATGAACTCTGAAGAGGTTGAAAATTGGCATGGTATCATCATTTCACCCACATAGCATGTGCTAAAAAGTTGAGAGGGTTACGGCAAAAACTGGATGCACTTCGATACAGAATGGACAATCTCTTTCGAAGTATCAGGGTTTCGGACGAAAACTCATCTGTTACAAAGGGATTTCATTTTTTTGAACTTATTTGAACTCCAGACTTTTTGGTGTTCAATGAACCATTCAAAGCCACATCATCAATTTTCAACCCTTTCTGACTTCATCTGTTATTTTTCATGCATTTACTGATTTTTTTGAGCTAAATGACCCTGAAATTGAAAAGCACTTCACATGAACTCTGAAGAGGTTGAAAATTGGCATGATATCATCATTTCACCCACATAGCATGTGCTAAAAAGTTGAGAGCGTTACGGCAAAAACTGGATGCACTTCATGTACAAAATGGACAATCTCTTTCGAAGTATCAGGGTTTTGGACAAAAACTCATCTGTTACAAAGGGATTTCATTTTTTTGAACTTATTTGAACTCCAGACTTTTTGTGTGCTCAAAATGAACCATTCAAAGCCATATCATCAATTTTCAACCCTTTCTGACTTCATCTGTCTTCACTTTTTCTTCGCTTGTGTCCTTTGCTTATTACGCCGTAACCATGGATATTCTTCATCGCTTAACAGTGTGCTTGGGTCAGCCTTGACTTTGAAGGGAGGAATTTCATGAAACTTTTCATAATCTTCAGACATGTTTGTCTTACCCTCCACTCCCACGATGTCTCTTTTCCCTGAAAGAACTATGTGGCGCTTTGGCTCATCGTATGATGTATTCGCTTCCTTATCTTTTCTTTTTCTCGGTTTGGTAGACATGTCCTTTACATAGAAAACCTACGCCACATCATTGGCTAGGACGAATGGTTCGTCTGTGTACCCAAGATTGTTCAGATCCACTGTTGTCATTCCGTAATGTGTCTCTACCTGTACCTCGCCTCCTGACAGATTGACCCATTTGCACTTAAACAAAGGGACCTTAAAATCATGTCCGTAGTCAAGTTCCCATATGTCCACTATGTAACCATAATATGTGTCCTTTCCCCTCTTGGTTGCTGCATCAAAGCGGACACCGCTGTTTTGGTTGGTGCTCTTTTGATCTTGGGCGATCGTGTAAAATGTATTCCCATTTATCTCGTGTCCTTTGTAAGTCAATACAGTCGAAGATGGTCCCCTGGACAACGAGTACAGCTCATTAGAAACAGTGTTGTCACCTCTGAGACGTGTTTCCAACCAACTGCCGAAAGTCCTGATGTGTTCACATGTAATCCAGTCGTCACACTGCTCCGGGTGTTTGGAGCGCAGAATGTTCTTGTGTTCATCGACATACGGGGTCACCAAGGTAGAGTTCTGTAGAACTGTGTAGTGTGCTTGAGACCAAGAATGCCCGTCCCTGCATATTATTGAGTCCCCTCCTAGCGTGCCTTTTCCAGTCAGTCTCCCCTCATACCGCGATTGAGGGAGACCAATCTTCTTAAGGTCAGGAATGAAGTCAACACAAAACCCAATGACATCCTCTGTTTGATGGCCCATGGAGATGCTTCCTTCTGGCCTAGCGCGGTTACGGACATATTTCTTTAGGACTCCCATGAACCTCTCAAAGGAGAACATATTGTGTAGAAATACAGGGTCCAAAACGACAATCTCGTCGACTAGATGAACTAGGACGTGCGTCATGATATTGAAGAAGGATGGTGGGAACACCAGCTCAAAACTGACAAGACATTACGCCACATCACTCCTTAGCTTTGGTATGATTTCTAGATCGATCACCTTCTGAGAGATTGCATTGAGGAATGCACATAGCTTCACAATGGCTAATCAAACGTTTTCCGGTAGAAGCCCCCTCAATGCAACCGGAAGCAGTTGCGTCATAATCACATGGCAGTCATGAGACTTTAGGTTCTGGAACTTTTTCTCTGCCATATTTATTATTCCCTTTATATTCGACGAGAAGCTAGACGAGACCTTCATACTGAGCAGGCATTCAAAGAAGATTTCCTTCTCTTCTTTGGTAAAAGCGTAGCTGGCAGGACCTTCATACTGCTTTGGAGGCATGCCGTCTTTTTCGTGCCAATGTTGCAGGTCCTCCCATGCCTCCGGTGTATCTTTTGTCTTTCCATACACGCCCAAGAAGCCTAGCAGGTTCACGCAAAGGTTCTTTGTCACGTGCATCACGTCGATTGAAGAGCGGACCTCTAGGTCTTTCCAGTAGGGTAGGTCCCAAAATATAGATTTCTTCTTCCACATGGGAGCGCGTCCCTCAGCGTCATTCGGAACAGATAGCCCGCCGGGACCCTTTCCAAAGATTACGTGTAAATCATTGACCATAGCAAGTACGTGATCACCGGTACGCATGGCGGGTTTCGTCCGGTGATCTGCCTCGCCTTTGAAATGCTTGCCTTTCTTTCGACATTGATGGTTGGTCGGAAGAAATCGACGATGCCCCAGGTACACGTTCTTCCTGCATTTGTCCAGGTATATACTTTCGGTGTCAGCTAAACAGTGCGTGCATGCGTGGTATCCCTTGTTTGTCTGTCCTGAAAGGTTACTGAGAGCAGGCCAATCATTGATGGTTACAAACAGCAACGCATGCAGGTCAAATTCCTCCTGTCTGTGCTCATCCCACACACATACACCGTTTCCATTCCACAGCTGTAAAATTTCTTCAACTAATGGCCTTAGGTACACATCAATGTCGTTGCCGGGTTGCTTAGGGCCTTGGATGAGTACTGGCATCATAATGAACTTCTGCTTCATGCACAGCCAAGGAGGAAGGTTATAGATACATAGAGTCACGGGCCAGGTGCTGTGATTGTTGCTCTGCTCCCCGAAAGGATTAATGCCATTCGCGCTTAAACCAAACCATATGTTCCTTGGGTCACCTGCAAACTCAGCCCGGTACTTTCTCCCAATTTTTCTCCACTGCGACCCGTCAGCGGGTGCTCTCAACTTCCCATCTTTCTTATGGTCCTCTCTGTGCCATCGCATCAACTTGGCATGCTCTTTGTTTCTGAAGAGACGTTTCAACCATGGTATTATAGGAGCATACCACATCACCTTGGCAGGAACCCTCTTCCTGGGGGGCTCGCCGTCAACATCACCAGGGTCATCTCGTCTGATCTTATACCGCAATGCACCGCATACCGGGCATGCGTTCAAATCCTCGTACGCACCGCGGTACAGGATACAGTCATTAGGGCATGCATGTATCTTCTGCACCTCCAATCCTAGAGGGCATACAACCTTCTTTGTTGCGTACATACTGTCGGGCAATTCGTTATCCTTTGGAAGCTTCTTCTTCAATATTTTCAGTAGCTTCTCAAATCCTTTGTCAGGCACAGCATTCTCTGCCTTCCACTGCAGCAATTCCAGTACGGTACCGAGCTTTGTGTTGCCATCTTCGCAATTGGGGTACAACCCTTTTTGGTGATCCTCTAACATGCGATCGAACTTCAGCTTCTCCTTTTCACTTTCGCACTGTCTCCTTGCATCAACAATGACGCGGCGGAGATCATCATCGGGCACATCGTCTGGTTCCTCTTGATCTTCAGCTTCCCCCGTTGCAGCATCACCGTATTCAGGGGACACATAGTTGTCATCGTCCTCTTCTTCTTCGATGTCTTCCATCATAACCCCTATTTCTCCGTGCCTGGTCCAAACATTATAGTGTGGCATGAAACCCTTATAAAGCAGGTGGGTGTGAAGGATTTTCCGGTCAGAGTAAGACTTCGTATTCCCACATATAGGGCATGGACAACACATAAAACCATTCTGCTTGTTTGCCTCAGCCACTTCGAGAAAATTATGCACGCCCTTAATGTACTCGGAGGTGCGTCTGTCACCGTACATCCATTGCCGGTTCATCTGCGTGCATTATATATAATTAAGTGTGTCAAAAACCATTACAAAACATCATGAATAGATAAGTGACCAAATTAATAGAAGTTCATCATCACATTAAAACCAAAGTACATACATAGTTCTCATTGAACAACATATAGCTCTCCAGAGCATCTAATTAAACCATACATTATTGAAACTATGTAAAATATTTCAATGCAACAACAAATGCGATCATAATCGCAACCAAGGTAACAATTGATCCAACGGCATAATGATACCAAGCCTCGGTATGAATGGCATATTTTCTATACTTTCTAATCTTGAAGCGCATTGCATCCATCTTGATCTTGTGATCATCGACGACATCCGCAACATGCAACTCCAATATCATCTTCTCCTCCTCAATTTTTTTCAATTTTTCCTTCAAGTAATTGTTTTCTTCTTCAACTAAATTTAACCTCTCGACAATAGGGTCGGTTGGAATTTCCGGTTCACATACCTCCTAGATAAAAAAATCTATGTCATGTTGGTCGGCATAATTGTCATAAACAATAAATGAACCAAATAGTTATAAAATATAATATATACCACATCCGAATCATAGACAGGACGAGGGCCGACGGGGGTGGATACCAAAACCATCGCACTATATAATAACAAACAATAATAAAAGTAAGAAAATTATACAAGTATCTATCTAAATCATACAAGTAAGAATTTTTTTTCTTTTAGAAAGAAGATAAGAACAAGAGGCTCACCACGGTGGTGCCGGCGACGAGATCGGCGCGGGCGATCGACGGCGGTGAAGACGGGGACGGGACGTGACGGACCGCTAAACCTAGACAAATCTTGAGGAAAATGGAGCTTGGAGGTCGAGTTTGGAGAGGAGAAAGCTTAAGTAGTGTGGTTCGGGCATTTCATCGAACACCTCATGTGCATAGGAGCTGAGCTAGAGCACCACAAAGCCCTCCCCTCGCCGGCCAGAAAAAAACAGAGCAGTGGAGTGCTCTGCTCGCGGGCGAGGGGTATATATAGGCACAACATTGGTCCCGGTTCGTGGTTGGAACCGGGACTAAAGGCCACCCTTTGGTCCCGGTTCCAGCCACGAACCAGGACCAATGGATGTGGGCCAGGAGCGAGGCCCATTGGTCCCGGTTCGTGTCTGGAACCGGGACCAAAGGGTCCAGACGAACTGGGACCAATGCCCCACGAGGCCCGGCCGGCCCCCTGGGCGCACGAACCGGGGCGTATGCCCCCATGGGTCCCGGTTCATGACTGAACCGGGACTAATGGGCTGGGCAGGCCTGAACCAAAGCCCTGTTTTCTACTAGTGCCACCACATCAGTTGAAATGAAATGTCCAACATCATCTTTCTCCTTAGACAAAATCTGAGTGTTAGTCATGGCTACCAGGATACGGACTATTCCACGACGTCTCAGGCTGATGAGATCAACATCCAAGGTCTTGCCCATTAAAGTGCCAACTGCCCAGAGACCCCAAAAGTGATGAACCGTGTGAGGGACACCGTCGACATGAAGCCAAACCTACTTAAGTTCCAACTTATGTGGGATCTCCTGAGATTTCCATGCAGAAATGGTAATCTGGGCATTAACTGAAGGCACATTCATCCGAATACCGTCAACTCTGTCTAAATCCTCAAAAGAGGGGAAGCTAACAAGGTAAGCATCCTCCCCATGTTGTATGGCCTCCCACTTCCACTGAGTCTGAACCGGGCATCTCCTTGCAATCTGGCTCTCAATAATGTTCGCAGGCACCATCAGACCGCTAACTCGAACACAAGCGATAGGAGTCTGAGTCGGTATCAGGTGCTCTTTCACAACACAATCAGGTAACTGAGCAAAATAAGTCTCTTCCGCACCCACTCCTGAAATAACAGCATGAGGCTTAGGGAGCTTAAGAACGGGACAACGCAGCGTTGGATGTGCCATTTTGTCACAAATATAACAATAATGTTGAACCGGACAATCCTTAGCTGCATGCATGTCAACTGCACACTTCCAACGACGAACCCCTTTTTTGGCTTTAGCCTTGGTCGTGGGAGGATTCCCCTGGACATTAGGCATAAGAGTCATCGTGGATGGTACAGTGATCCCAGTCTCTTGTACTTGTCCCTGCGGCTGTTGCGGTGGCATCTGCGTCTGCTGTCCGGTCTGCTGAACATGCCCAAACTGTTGTGCCTGCATTTGATGCTGTGGTACATACTGGTTCGGAGACTGTTGCTGAGTAGTCACGTATTGTGTTGGGTATTGAAAGCCATGTTGCATGATACCTCCAAGTAGGTGCTGTTGAGGCTGCTGTTTCTTCTTCTTCTTACGTTTCTGAGCAGCGCCCTGGCCTACCGTGAAAACTGCTTGCTGTTGCTGAACCGGAGCACCCTCAGGCTGGAACTGAGCGGGAGGAGGTGCCGCCCCTGCAGCCGGAGCGGGGCCCGTATCGCGTTGCAGGCCCGTATTGCGTTGCATAATGCATTCCTTGGCCTTGCATCGGGTACTGCGCCTCGTTTCAGATTTTTTCGTCCAACATAAATATACAAAATGAAAAATTTTTGTGTAAAAAATAATATTTTCAATATATATGATTCACGAAAAAATCTGAAAGTTTTTTCTCACATTATAGTTAGAATGTTTTGTTGTTCGGCAAAGTTTGAAGTTCATATGTTCTTCTATTTGGAAGAAACAAAAAAGAGAAATGTGTTTGCACGAATCGCGATGCATAAATGGATGGCAAGATAAGGGGGTGTACCAAAGCCTATGCTTTCTCAAATGTTAACCGGCGAGAAGACGCGGGGTCCAACCCCACGAAGGAGCCACGAACGAGAGGCCCTGATGCCTGCCCAACAGTTGACGAGGTGTGCTGCGGCGGCGGGGGCGCGCCCGCCATTGGCCGCGGCCTGGACGCAACGACCACCGCGTAGGAGCGCAATGACCCAGCGCTGGTGGAGCCGGTGGGAGTTGGGATGACCGGCGGGATGACACAGGCCGGCCGCCGGCGAGCAGATTGGAGCGGCGGAGGTCGAAGGCGAGTCGGCTGCGTGCGACGCAGGTGAGGACGAAGGAGCTGTCGTTGTGCAATCGATCGTGAGCGAAGCCGGCTGTTTAGGGTTACCTGGCCAGAGAGCCCACATACGGTGACGCAACCAGGCCCATGAAAACTCGTGGCCCGAGGCATGCAGCGCATGCAGGACTGGCCCACTCGACGGCGATGGCTCGTTTTGAAAATCCTGAGATTGCGTCTCCGTAACTGTCTCCGATCTGGCCACCGCACCCACAGAAATCTCCGGCGCCGGCGATCCACAGCGTCCCGCCTCGGAACACCACCTTGGCCGTGGCTAGGAACTGCCCTGGCACCGGTGGTGGAGTGACCCGACGAGGAGGTAGGGGCCCCCTCCAGGTGCCCATGCGGGGGCAGCGCGATACGCGGATACCAGTCGGATCGGAGACGCCGGCGCCTTCCGCTCCGTCAGTCTGGTCGCTGTCGAAACGGCTGGCGATGTATATCGTGCCCGGTCCGGCGAGTCCTCCACCGTGGAGATCTCCTTCTCCAGTTCTCCCTGCCAGTTGAAGACACCATACCAGCGTGTCCCGGCGCCGGCGACGAAGAAGCATGTCTTTCCCAGAAGCGAGACGCCGGAGTTGGGAAGCCGGCGTCAACCCAAAACTGTTGAACGATCTCTGCCTCCGTCTTCCTCTTCCTGTTTACCACCGGAGTCCACTCCGAGTGTTCCTCATCTTGATCCAGGACGTCGAGCGCCATCCGAACACCAACGGCCGGCGGGCTCTCCTCGTCCGAAGAACCACACTCCGAGCCTAAACAGGAGTAGCGAGATCCACTCGAGCCCCCAGCCGCAGAGGTCTCCGCCGGCGAGGGCGGCGCCGGCCTGAACGCCATAGTCAGGCGCCGGCCACGGCCGCGGGACGCCATCAAGGCTTTACAACTGTCAGATGTTCATTTGTACAATCATTGTTTAAAGATTATTTTCAGATGAATTATGTATAAAGAAACCGATCTAAATCAAAAGCTACTTTTTTTTAATGTAGACACGTTTCATACTTTCATTTTGTGTCAACAAAGAATATACATGTGGTTTGCATTTGGCTGAATAATAATGTTAGTGGATGCTTACGCGACACACTTGGTGAGGTGGAAGACTACATGTTGAGAGAATTAGAAGTAGTGGGGATCAATTATTTATGTATACTAGCAAAATATGATCGTGCGTTGCAACAGGTACAACATAAATAATATGAAGCTAGAAATCTATTTTTTTATTGAAAATACTGAAAACTACTACTCCGTCCTATAATGTAAGAAGTTTTTGCAAGCTATACATTATGCGACGAAGGGAGTACCATGTGTCATTCTTGAAAACCAAATCATATTTAGCCTAGGCTTCGGTCCTATACTCAATCGCCTCCTCGACTGACCTTGGATGTCGTTGAGGTAGTAGCAATCTCGTGCATTCATTGCTATTAGAGGAGATGCCAGATTTGCCAGAAGGAAATAAACACGGGAGCGCCAGTTTCAGAATTACAATCGATCATTGAGGATGAAATGTTCGAGTGTACGGTGGACGACATATGAAACAGATGACAGATGAAGACATATGAACCCATGCCACCGGGCTTCCGCCTCGAATTGCTTTACCTCCGCCTTTCCAATCATTACATCATCGAGTTCATGCACCTGTCGATGAAGACGACTCCTCCTTCAACGTTGTCAAATCCTCCCAAGTGAAGCTAAGGTCCCTCCTGTCCCCCCTTTGAATAGAACCAGGGCAGTAGGTCGAATCCCATTCATAAAACACGACGAACTCTCTAAGACCGGATTCGCTAGGTTAAACCCTTAGCGAAAGGTAGGTTTGGCGGGCGTGGGTATGTAGGTTACATGTTTTTATTACTTCTTCGTAGGAGTCTCAGCCAGACTAGGCACACAGGCGCAGGAAGCCCACAGGGGAGTCACATGGCCCATTCAACAGTAACGGGCCGGCTCACTCGCGCACACTTCAAAAGAAAAAAGTGAAAAAGGAGCCTTGCATTGGGATTCGAACCATGGTTTCCTAGATAGATTTCAACGGTGCTAGCCACCGGGCTAGCGTCGGGATTCTGTTGAAGTAGTAGGGCGGGATGTAGTGGAGGCGAAATGAGCCCGGGTTTCACTGGTTTTGTTTTTTTTCTTTTCTCTTCTTTCTTCCGGGATGTTTCTTTTCTTTTGTCTTCTCATTTTTTTCTTTTGGTTTATTTTGTTTCCTTTTTGGGTTTCATTGTTTGGTTTTCTTTGTTTCTTTTGGTTTTCATTCTACATTTTTTTTATATGTCAACAACATTTTTTCTAATGCACGTTTAATATATTTTCAGTACAAATTTAACATTTTTTAACTCATAGTCGACATTTTTTCTATACACATTTTAAAAAGAATTCAAATGTTTGATTAACATCTTACAAATAAAAGTTTAACATATTTTATGTACATGGTCAAGATTTTTCCTATACACTTTGAACTTTTTCAAATGCTTGATTAACATTTTTCAAATACAATATAAACATTATTCTAATACATGCTCAACATTCTCTATATGGTCGACATTTTTCTGCACATTTAACATTTTTCAAATGCTTGATTAACATTTTTGAAATATTTTTTCAACATTTTTTAAAATGCTTGATTAATATTTCAAATACATGATCATAAGATTTCACCATTTTTAATACATGGTCGATATTTTTTAAATGCTTGATTAATATTTTTCAAATACTTGTTTAATATATATTAAATACATGATCAACTCTTTTCACACCCATTGTGAATTTTTCGTATACATGGTCAACATTTTTCCTATAGACTTTTAACATTTTTTAAATGCATGATTAATATTTTTCAAAATATTATGAAAATTATATTTTGTAATATATATGTTTAGAATTTTTGGGAGTATAAACAAAAGTAAAAAATAAAACTAAAGGTCAAAACAAATAAACCCAAAAAAAAGAGGCAGTAGCCTCGCGCGACCTGGGCCGGCCATTTTGGCAGCTGCCTTCAGCGAGAGCTGACTCTGTCTTGCTGTGCCTTCAACGAGAGCTGACTCTGTCTTGCTTGCAGCGAGACATAGTCGCGCCCGTCGATCTGCCTGCTAAATAGTTTCACCGTATCTCCAGGTATTCTTCTCCCAATTTCCTATTCCGCGTGTTTAGGGCCAGCCCACGGGTACCCATCCACATGGGCTAGGCCATAGCACACTGTTTCGTCCATGGTTTTGGCAAGCTTTCAATCAGTTTCTTTACTACATGTTTTGCCCTGTTTGTTTCACTGGGTTTTGATTTGAGATTTATTTTTTATTTTTTAGTACTTAATTTTTATGTTTTTTATTTTCCTTCTCTTTATAACCAATTTTAATTCGTGAATACATTTTAAAAGTTTCTAAACATGCTTTAAATTTGTGGACATTTTTTAATTTAGGAATGTTTTCAAACTCATGAACATTATTAAATTCCTGATTATTTTATAAAAAAATTGAACATTTTATTCTACAAATGTTATTAAAGATTTATGAACATTTTTATTTATTTATTTTCCAAATATTTATAAATTGACCCTGTTTTTTTCATCTTCTCTTCTACTCCCTCCGTCCGGTGAAGAGTGTACATTTGGCTTTAAAATTTGTCCACAAAAAGAGTGTACTTCTATCTTTCCAATGCACTTTAAAGTAAAAAAATATTTCTCTCATCACACGGTAATCAAGACCAATAACATTCTACATATGGTCTTCTTGATTTCTACATGCACTTAGCTCATTGGGGGTTGCCTAATTAAAGAGGAGAGAGATGGTGGTCTGCATCTTTCCAATGCATTTTTTTATTTGACTTAATATTTTGTCCTAAAATTTCTATATGTACACTTTTCACCGGACGGAGGGAGTACTCTGTTTTCCCCCTTCTCTCCGCTAGATTAAGTGAGCGCTTGTCCTCCTTCTAGCCTACGTATTGTTTGCTTGCCATCCGACGTGTAACGCACCTGATAGGAGTTTCCATTTTCGTGTGAAATCACTAGTTAAGGCGTACATTTTTTTAACCACGAGACATATATGGTAAGCAATCCAAACAATTGAAAAAGACATATATATTTTAAGGATTATCCTCAAACTCGTCTGGTGGTTTGCGTCAGTTATCGCTACCAAAGAGCTTTGATGGGTTTTCTCACCCGCATATAAGGGATGGGAGGTTAGTTGTCTTCGTTTTTCTTTCACTAGTAAGCCTGCACGTGAAAATTCATGTATATAGAAAAATAGTCTAAACATAATAATTAAAACTATTAAAAACGAATTTGCTCTCTCCCTCCCTCCCTCCCTTTCTCTCTCTTTCAATCCCATTGATGGAATAATGTAACACAAAACACATCATTCCTTTTGATTAATTAAGCGAATGCATCTAGAAGCATAGGGTAAATTGCACATTATCAAAACCATACTATCATCACAAGTAACATGAGTACAAAAAGAATATAACCTTAAATGAACTCATACATCAGGAAGGGATATGCCATGTACAATTGTCCACAAGGGTCAACATGCTCATCGGGAAAAAGAAGAAAGAAACTCGCTCCGCCCTTTGTAAAAAAATGCCACCTAAACTACAACACATTTAATATTTACTTGTTCCATTATGTTGCAGTTTTCTCGTCAAGCATAAGGGTAGCCTGCCTGGACGAATCATCCAGATTGGTACTGCTTGCCTGTAATCCTCGAGGCAATATTTGGTGAACTGGTATTGTTGAATGTTTCAATTCTGGACAACAACTTGGGGCCTGGATCTCCAATACTCTACATAGATGTGATCTATCATGTGCCTCATTTGCAAGAATGGAAAAGAAAAACAGTTTACTGCACAGATCCCAGTGAGATATTGCTCCATCTTTTTAACATACTCAAAGAAAATTTATAGGACTTCCTTAAAAAAAAATTATAGGACTGAAATTCAGCACAACCAGAAAGTGTCAATCACTCACACAATTAGGCAATAATGAAACATTTACTAGAACAATAGGGTCATTGGATGTACAGAAAGGGTTGACTTCATACTGTTTTTAAAAGTTCAGTGCCCATCTCCATGGTACGGGAACAGAGATGAATTATTTCAGTTTGAAGCTGAAAGGAATTAACTTCAGAACCATGAACCTGCATATATAAAAAACAAAATTATGAAGCCGGCCAGGTAAAACACATATTATGATGTTCAACAAAATTATGAGGTGCAAAAGAAGTTGGTCCTGCAGTGACCAGTTCAACAAAATTATGAGGGAAACGAAAGATTTCTATATTGTTGGTGAAGAATTTAGCTGCTCCCAAACAGAGACGGCATCATATATATATATATACTGCAAATACCTTTGTCTTGGTCAAAATTGAAAGTGCGTTATATCGACTAGAGGGGGGGTGAATAGGCGATTTTTATGAATTCGTCGCTGAGGAAATACTACTTGAGGAATTTCCTAAGCAACAAACTACAAGCAGCGGAATAAGTACTCAGGTACATGGATAACGAAGCAGTAGCATAGTCATCATGATGAAATGAAACAAAACAGAGCACAGGTAGCGTGTAAACAGGATAAGCAGGCTGAAGACAAAGTGACTGAAGAAATAGGAATGAGGAAATTGAGAAAGTCTTCAGTCAAAGTCTTCAAACAGTACCGATCAAGTACACAGCAAGTATGCGAGGAAATGAAAGGGTTGAGGAAATAGAACCAGTAGCTTGGTGAAGACAGTGATTTGGTAGACCAGTTCGAACTGCTGTGACAGTTGTACGTCTGGTTGGAGCGGCTAGGTATTTAAAACTAAGGACACACAGTCCCGGACACACAGTCCTCACCATATTCTCCTTGAGCTAAGGTCACACAGACCTTGCCCAATCACTCGTGGTAAGTCTTCACAGGTGACTTCCAAACCTTCACAGACTTGGTCACTCGGCAATCCACAATTCCTCTTGGATGCTCTAGACCATGACGCCTAACCGTCTGGAGGATGCACAGTCCTCAAAGGTAACAAGCATTGGTTCCACACAGGAACAATTTCTTCAGTGATGCTCAATCACTTTGGGTTTTAGGTGTTGGGTTTGGGTTTTTCCTCACTTGATGATTTTCGCTCAAAGTCCTCGGAGGATGGGATGCTCTAAATGACAAGTGTCAGTTTCTCTCGGAGCAGCCAACCAGCTAGTTGTTGTAGGGGGCGGCTATTTATAGCCGGGGAGCAGCCCGACATGATAAGACATAAATGCCCTTCAATGATATGACCATTAGGTGGGTAGGATATTTTGGGCAGCTGGCGCATAGCACAGCAACGGTCAGAAATTTGAGCTCTCAAATTCCTCAGGGCTATCATGCTCCTCACTTGTAGGCAATCCGCACTGGCGAATTCCTAACTCCTCAGTCGGAATAAATTCCTCAGAGAACAGAAGAACTTCGTCTCTGTCACTGAAGAACTTGACTGAACTGTATGAGATTTCCAATGGCTTCACTCGAAAGGATTGGTAGGTGTAGGATTTGAGTTGAGCATCACTTGGAAACTTTTCCTTAGTTTTACCTCGACCCCCTTTAACAGTACGGTGTTTCCTATGACTCAAGAAAGGGAAAACAAAACTATGAAAACAAAAGTCTTCACGCTTCATAATCCTTGCATCAATATCAAGTCTTCAAAGTCACACCAATTTCCTCATTTTCAAAGTCTTCAAGAAAACCAAAGTCTTCAACTGAAGACATTCATTTTTAGGGGTTGAATTTCTTCGTAAATATCAAACTCCTCATAGACTTATAGAACCTGTGTACACTCACAAACACATTAGTCCCTTAACCTATAAGTCTTCAATACACCAAAATCACTAAGGGGCACTAGATGCACTTACAATCTCCCCCTTTTTGGTGATTGATGACAAATAGGTTAAGTTTTCAACGGGGATAAAACATATGAAGTGTAAATACTGATATTGAGGAATTTGATTGCAAGATATAGAGGAACTCCCCCTGAAGATGTGCATATTGAGGATTTTGCTTTGGATTGCAAATGCACATTGTAGAGTAATATCATGGAGATCTCCCCCTATATCTTGTAATTCATACACGCATTTAACATATGATATGAAGAATTTGAAATGCATGATGAAATATGGTGTCTGACAAAATTCAGCATGCGTGCATTAAGGTACTTGAGGAAATAAGCATGCAGAAAGCAGTTCAAAAGTATCAGACCACCATAGGACTTAAGTTTACAACTCATCAGATCAAACACCTCAGAAGAGCAAGAGTTGTAACTTAACAGAAAAAAATAGCCCATATATAAGACCCGCTTGAAGACTAACTCAAATTTCTCCCCCTTTGTCATCGAATGACCAAAAGGGACGAAAAATGAGGACTAATGCCCCTGAAGAATATCATGATGATGTCGATGGAGGAGCGCCAGCGTTGTTGGGGTCGTCCGTTGAGGTAGGGCCTGCCGCAGTGTCGTTCAAATCTTCAGCTTCATCCGTCTCGCGCGATGAAGAATATGAACTGGTAACAAGCTAAGGAACTTTGACCTTCTTGAATTTCTTCGAAGGTGGCTGAGACCAGTCAAAGTCCTGTTGGAAGCCCATCTCCTTGAGATCTTCAGCACTATAAAGATTTGACAGAATAGCCCAAGTGCGGTCAAAGACTTCATGCAAGTAGTAGTGATTCTTCTTCACAGTATTTTGAGTGACTGTCATGTTCTGAAGAATTGCACCAAACTGACGTTTGACCCACTTGTGATTTCGATCGACTTTCTGATGAAGACTGAGGAGAAGTTCACGATCAGTCATCACACGCGGAGCTGTTGCTTGAGGATTTTGCTTTGAAGCTTTGGCGGCAGAATCTTGTGTTGCAGAGTCATCATTGGTGGAATAGGATGCAGCTTTGCGAAACTGTCCATCCAATGGACGAGCGCCTTCATCTATAATAGCAGCCTTGCCCTTCTCATCAGCTGAGGAAATAGTCCGCTTGAGGACTTCGATAGGTGGCAAATAGCTGAGATGATTCTGAAAGTCAGCCTGATAATGAATTGAAGACCTTGATCTGATGAATTTCATGATCCAGGGAGCGTAAGGCTTCAACTCAAAAGGTGACAGAGCAGCATTGGCCAAAGTCCTCATGAAGAAATCATGGTAGTTAATGGGAATGCCATGTATCATGTTGAACAGCAGATTCTTCATGATGCCAACAACCTCTTCTTCATCAGATTTGTGGCCCTTGATTGGACTGAGGGTTTTGGTCAATATGCGATATATCTTCCTTGGCACATAGAGCAATTCCTTCACAAGGAAGGTGGTCCTTGGAGCTTGGCCAGCCTTCAAAGGCTTCATCAGCACTTGCATCAAATGATTTGAGAGTTCAAGTTCCTCATAGATGAGCCTAGCACCTTCAGTGGGAGGACTGATTGGGACGGCGTGAAGCAATTCAGAGGCCGGTGCTTTGTAATGTGTATTTTCGGTCATCCAGTATAGCACCCATGAATTCACATCTTCAACATTTCCAGTGATATGCAGTGTGGCGTAGAATTGAAGAATGAGTTCTTCATTCCAGTCGCAGATGTCAGTGCAGAAGTTAAGTAGCCCAGCATCATGAAGAACACTAAGGACTGGATGGAAGCAAGGAAGCGACTCCATATCCACATGAGGAATTTGCTCGTGGTCAAATACCTTGTTCTTACCAAACAGGAGGGAAGAGTAATAGTTCATTTGACTTGCTGTCCAGAAGCGCTTGCGTCGCAGTCTTGCAGAGTCATAGGGATTGTAATCCGTGAAGAAATGATGCTCAGCAAAGAAATCATCAGCGTTGAATTTTTGCTTCTTGGTATGAGGATTTTGTGGCTTGGGATGAAGATTAACAGTTGAAGTCTTCACAGCCGCTTGGCGCACAACCTCTGGAGCCACAGACTGAGGAATTTCCATAGCAATTTCATCAGCAGCAGTCTTTGTCTCCATTTCTTCAGCATTAGTAGCTGGAACTTCTTCTGGAATAGAATGAAGTGAAGATTGATGTCCTTCAGAGCCCGTATGAATTTCTTCAGTCTGCACAGGGGACTGAGGAATTTGTTGCAGAGTAGTGGTCAATGGAGAATTTGGATGATGTCTTTCCCAAAAATCATCATTGAGAACTGGTGTAGTAGACCCAATGTCCACATCCTCATCTTCTTCATCAATTTCTTCAATCCCTGCCTCTTCAGCTGTGAACTAAGGCACGGGCGATGATACCAGTGGGGTTGAAGGGATATCATTCACTTCAATTTCTTCAACCAACTGCTCTGAAGTAGCAGCAGAAGGATTCGCTTCATCAGTGTCATCTAGAATGACATAGTCCTCACCAAAGGGAACAATTTCCTTTGATGGCATGCTTGAGATAGGAGCAGCATCAATGGGGTAGGTGTACGAGCTTTGCAAAGTCTTCACTTTCTTGGGAGCTGAAGACTCTGCAGTTTCTGATGCTTTCCTTTTCTTCACAGCTGCCTTTTCTGCAGCTTTGGTCTTCTTCGCTTCTGATGCAGAAGGAAGGTGGATATCTTTCATCTGTGATGACTTTGCAGGAGGAGCAGATGAAAGTGGTGCAGTTTCTTCAGGCACAACTGATGCAGTTGCCCTGGCTTGATCAGATTCTTTAGGCGCAACATTGGTGGTTGCCCTGGCATTTTCTTCAGGAACTAGAATTTCTTCAGCAGCCCTGGTACTTTCAGTTTCTTCAACAGACTGATTTTCATCAGCTGTGCTAGCATTCTCTTCAGTAGGCTAAGCAGATGCATCAGCCTGAGGAATTTGTTGTTGCGTTGGAACTGCAACATTCGGGTTGAACCCCTTGGCCATTCTGACAAATCTGACTTTGTCACCTAGCCAATCTGCACGATATGCGTCAAATTCATCGCTGAGAGCTTTGATCTCCTTTTGCAGATTCACAAGTTCGTCAGGAGTCATCTTCACAGCATTCTTCTTCAGAAAGCGCTCCTTTTTGTATTGAGCTTTTTTGACTTGCCTGGCCTTCTCAAATTTCCATTTTTCTTCGGCTATGAAGGCCGTCAACATGTGGCTCTGGCCAGGAGTGAGGTTCAATTCAGGCAAAGGAGTATTTGTGTAACACCCCCTTGTAATGAGCTCTGTGACACTCTGTTAATCATGCCAAGTCATGACCATTTGCAGTGCCAAGTCACATGGGTTAAGGATCCAATTCAAATTCAATTATGGAAATCAACTCAAATTCAAAAGTGCAAAATAAGTTTGCTCAAACACCTTTGGAAAAATGTTCACTAATTAGCAAATAATCCAAGAGTACACATAAAAATAACACCAGTAGCACTTGGACTAATTAAATGACTCAGACTATATAAAACAGCAACAAAACAGCCTTAATTAATCCATTTAAAATCATTTCAAATCCAAACAAAATCTTGTATCGCCCAAACCACTTTTTGGTGAAAGCTAATATTGCACTGCAATATTTGGGCCTAGTCCCATATTTTACAAAATAACAAAAGTGGCCTAACTATTACAAACGGAATTGAAATAAAGAAAAAGAAAACAGAAAAGGAAAAGAATAAGTAAATGCCACTGTGCACTGCCACTAGTGCACAGTGCCTGGACCGCGGCCCACCTGGCCCATCTCCTCTTTCTCTCCCCTGCGTGTCGGCGCGCCCCTGGCCGAGCGCGCGCGCGCCGGCGCGACGTCGACACGTCGGCGCCGCCGACAATACAGGAGCGCGGAGGGGATAAGGGGAAGCCGAGCCATTCCCCCTGGTCCTCCTCGACCACTTCTCCCTTCTCCCCTCGCTCTCTCCTCCTTTTCCCCATCGGTGTCCGACGCGGTCGCCGTCGTGCCTCGCCTGTGCTAGCGGCCACCGACGTTTTCCGACCACGCCGCTGCGTCCAGCTGCTTCGCCATGGAGCGCCGCGTCGACTACGCCGACTAGATCGAGCAGGGAGGCAGCACCGCTCCGGGTCCGCGTCGTCTTCTTCCTCGGACCTGGCGATCCACTTCCGTCTCCGTCGCCGTTCTGCAGCTCCTAAACCACCGCCGGGCCTACGTGTGCCTTCACGGTGAGCTCACGCCTTCTTCCCCTCTTTATTTCGCACGAATCCGTGTCCATAGCCACCCCGCCGTCGTTGCCGAAGCTCAGCTCCGCCGCGTTTGTCACCGTTGCTGTTACGGTGACCCAGCACCGCGCCTGAGCAAATGGACGAGCTCCCACTGCCTCGTAGCTGCCGCCTGTGCCCTCCATTGACTCGGAAGCGAGCCGCAGCCCCGTGCCCGCACTTTGCCGAACTCCGGCCGTCGCTTCGAGCTCGTTTCCGGCGAGCTCCGGCCACCCCAGTTGTCGTGGACACCACCAACGGACGCGGCTCCGTGAGCCCGTTCGAATGAACCCGGGCGCACGCGAAACGGCTCACCGTAGCAGATTTCCGGCCAACTCCGGCGCGGATCCGCCGCGGGGTTGGTCGCCGGCGCAACTCCGGCAGCCCCGCTGGCGTGGCACCCACGTGGCACCACCTGGGCCACTGACTGGTGGGCCTAGGGACCCCACTTTGACCTCGTTGACCAGGGTCAACGCGGCACTGTTCACCCCCTCTCACTGACATGTGGGCCTCACTCGGCTGATTAGGCTAATTAAACATTTTTGTAAATAAAATAGATTAGTTAGTCTAATATCTCACTGACACCCGGGGCCCACACCCTTAATTAACCCTGTTATCTAGATTAATCCATTGTTAGTCTAAACAGAGACTGACATGTGGGTCCCACTGGACCCACATGTCATGTTTGACTGGTCAGCGACGCTGTTGACCGCTGACGTCACAGTGAAGTCATGCTGACATCATAATTCATTTTCTGTAAATAAAAATAATTCCAGAAAATCAATAAATCTTTAAAAATTGATAACTTTTAAACCGTAGCTCAGATCGAAAAAGTTAAAACATGAAAGTTGCTCAGAACGACGAGACGAGTTTGATCGTGTCATCTGTTTCTTTATCGGAACCCCCTACGTAGACGAACTCGTAACTCCGAGCCCGATTTCGGTAGATGAATAGTGCACACACCTCGGTAAATAAATCCCAGATTAATTCTAAAAATAACTAAAATGACTTAGAGGCATATTTAGGCAACCCTGCACTGCATCATAGCATCGCACGCACTGTGTTGTATCTGTTTGCATGGTATTTACTTGTTTCCTTCCCCTCTTCTCTTTTGGTAGACCCCGACGTTGCCGTAGCTCCTGAGGCAGACGCCGCTCCGGAGTACGACTACGTCCCCGATGACCTTGCCCTTGCCCCAGAGCAGACAGGCAAGCACCCCCATTTTGAGCATTCTGATATCACCTATTCTCTTCCCTCTTATGCTTGCATTAGATGTTACTGCTGCAGTTACCATTCCATATCTGTTGCATAGCCTGTTTAATTGTAGCCTACTATTGATACCTGCCTGTTATCCTAAACTGTTTAGATAGGATGGGTAGAGCCTGATCAGAGACCCACTTGTCCCGACTGCCGCGCTGGATTCTCAGAAGACCCGAGCAACGGGACTGAAGATTAGAACCTGGCACCGCACGTCACTTCCCCTAAGATGCTCGACACTACTGGGTTACTATCGAGTGCCGAGGGTGATACCTCGTCAGCACTTCTGATGATAACCTTGTAGGTTAGTTAATCGGTCATGGTAAGCGAGGGTGATTCCTCCTACACCACCGCCGATAACGACGCCGTCGCGCAACCTCTCAAGTGTGGACCTCGAGGGTGATTCCTCCTTTGTTCACCTTGATGATAACATCGAGCGGGAATTCCATCGAGGGTGATTCCTCAGGGTTCCCTTCGGTGTCAGACACATAGTTACCTTGGATATTATGACTTGACTATGAACCATGATACTAAAGACGGGTCGGCCCTAAGGGGTACCCGCGAGAGCATGAATGCGAAGTGCTGTGGAGTCGGGTTGACCTGAGAGGTGCCCGCGAGATAACTACGAGGCGTGGCCGGGCATTCTTAGCCCTTGCCGCAAGTCCTCGAGACGGGGCGACGGGGTCACATCGATCGTGAGTCTCTGCTCGTTTCCGCGCGGTCCTAATCCACTACGGTTTGGATATTTGATCCGAGGGGCCTCTGGCCTGATAGCACTAACCATCACGTGGGCATAGTATGGGCGTTCTGCGTCGTATACTTCAGCCGAAGCTTAATGGACGTCAGCGACTGATGCGGCACACGCTGGGTTGGACTGGGAACGCAACCGCGCTTGTATAAGGGGTTGCTAGGTCTGCTCACCGGCGGTGCATGTAACGTGCAGGAGTTCCCGGGGCGATGGCCCAAGACCCCTGGGGGCATAGGTTAGTCCGGCGTGCTAACCTCTCTGTTAAGTATTTGGTCGGGTTGCGGCGTGTTGCTTAGCCGAGGCCGGGCATGACCCAGAAAAGTGTGTCCGGCCGGAGTTAAGCGAGCGTGGTGGGTAAGTTGGTGCACCCCTGCAGGGAAGAAACTTCTATCGATAGCCTGTCCTACGGTAACGGACACTCGGAGTTGTATCCCGATCGGTACAACTAGAACATGACTTGAGATGAAATGGATAGTATGGCTCTGGGATTGCTTTCTCGCAGGGAGTCGAGGAAGAATCCCCGGCCGAGGTTGATGACATTACTGCTATACTTTACATTATGTTGGTCTGCTCTCTTCTAATGCTGCGAGACCGTTGAAGAGGCTGAAGATGCTAGTCTTCGTTAGGACTAGGCTTTCCCCCTCTATTCTGGCATTTCTGCAGCCCAGTCCACATATACAGCCCCCTTTGAAAATGTTGCATATGTAGTGTAGATCCTTGCTTGCTGAGTACTTCGGATGAGTACTCACGTTTGCTTTATTTTTCCTTTTTCCCCTTTATTCCTTTGTCGCATCCAGACGACAGAGCCCCGGAGCCAGATGTCCCCGTCGACGACCAGTACTACTACCAGCCCGGAGAGTACTACTACGAGGAGCCGTCTGACGACCAGGAGTAGGATCGGAGGGTCCAGGGCAGGAGGCCCACGCCTTTTCGATCGTAGATTTTATTTTCCCCCGCCTCTGTGAAGGCCTATCTCTCTCTCTCTGTTCTGTAATATATCTGTACCCAGATATCTGACGCTTCCGCTGACACTTGTATGCCATCGAGCTATGTATTCGAGCCCTCGATGCCCTGGCTTGTAATATTAAGCTTGTATGAATTTATTTATGTTTTAGAGTTGTGTTGTGATATCTTCAAGTGAGCCCTTAGGCTTGATCGTGTGCATTTGCGTATATGATTAGTGCATGATTAAGCCGGGGTCATCACAGGTTGGTATCAGAGCCGACTGCCTCTAGGAATCCCCCTTTCCAACTCTTTGGCCGAAGTTGAGTCTAGTGGTCAAAAATGTTTTACTAACTTGGCTGTGTGGCTTACGGGCCCACATCGCCAACTGGGTGGTATTAGGATCTTTTATTCCTCGTCTTTACTCTGGGACTCTGATTTCTCTTCTATTCGGGTTTAATAAAAATTACTAACACCGACACTTAGGATCCTGATAATTCTATCCACCCGGAGAGCTGGATTCAGTGCGATTTCCCTGTCTTTGATCTGATTAGTCTGATAATCATTTCCTTTCCATTGTTTTGTTTAACCTTTCTCTCCGAGTTGTATTATACTCCGAGTTGTCATTCGATAAGACCGGATTCTGCATCAGAGTGCACATGGAGAGTAGGATCCAACAAGTTGATCGATCATCGGTGTTCTCTAAACTCGACCTGAGGTTGGGTTATCACCAGATCCGTGTCCGTGAAGAGGATATTCCAAAGACTGCATTTGTTACTTGATATGGCTCCTATGAATACACTGTCATGTCATTTGGCTTGACGAATGCTCCATCTATGTTCTCCCGTCTGATGAATTACATATTCATGGGCTACCTCAACAAGTTCGTCATGGTATATCTGGACGATATCCTAGTATATTCGAAGAATAAGGAAGAACATGCCGAACATCTTCGCCTTGTTCTGGAGAGGCTTCGAGAGCACAAGTTATATGCCAAGTATTCCAAATGTGAATTCTGGCTTTCTGAAGTGACCTACCTTGGACATGTGATTTCCAAGGACGGTATTGCCGTTAACCCGGAGCGTGTTCAGGCTATCCTTGACTGGACTCCTCCGAAGAATGCCAAGCAAGTCCGAAGCTTCCTCGGTCTAGCCAGTTATTGTCGCCGATTTGTCGAGAACTTCTCTAAGATCGCCAAGCCCTTGACTAATCTGCTCCACAAAGGTGTTAAGTTTGAGTGGACAGACAAATGTCAGGAAAGTTTCCAGACCCTCAAGGACAAGCTAACTTCTGCTCCAGTGCTTGCTCCTCCTGATTCTCGAAAGGACTTTGTCATATACTGCGACGCCTCTCGTCAGGGATTAGGCTGTGTCCTAATGCAAGAACGAAGAGTGATTGCATATGCTTCACGTCAATTGCGTCCGCATGAAGAAAATTATCCGGTGCATGATCTTGAACTTGCTGCAGTGATCTATGCATTAAAGTTATGGCGACATTACCTTCTGGGTAATCGGTGTGAGATTTATACCGATCACCAAAGTCTGAAGTACTTGTTCACTCAACCGGATCTTAATCTCCATCAGCAACGATGGTTAGAAACAATTACGGACTATGACTGCGGTATTTCATATACCCCGGGCAAGGCTAACGTGATGGCCGATGCCCTGAGCCGCAAGTCATATTGTAACAACCTCATGGTTAGGCGAGCTCAACCTCGTCTCTATGCAGAATTGAATCAGCTGAATCTGCGAATTGTTCCCCAAGGTTCCCTTAATAACCTTGTGGTATAGCCTGTAGGAGATATGCCCTAGAGGCAGTAATATCAGTTATTTTGTATCTCCTGGTTTGTAATGAAAGTTTATGTTCCATGCTATAACTGCAATGATTCTCGAGTCTACAATAAAACGAGGCTTGGAGGGAAACTCATGTGCACGTGTGGGATAATAAACGGAAAAATGTATTCCTGGTCAAGCCTCTATGACTGGCTCGAGTATTGCATGATGATCCTGTTTTCCTGATCATGGGCATGTCTATGCCGGCAATTTTGAGGGCACAAATTGTTGGTAGAACACTTGTGTTGAATCGACCCAAATTGATGTTATGCTATGAGATACATTCGTCACAAGTTAATGGTATTTTACACATGGAAGTTAATGTTTGCATAATTCCTTAGACCATGAGAGTGTCGAGTTCCTTCGTACTTGCTTCGTGAACTTTGGGGTTTGTTAAACGTCATCCGTAACTGGGTGGCTATTACGGCGGCTTACGGGTTCACGGAAAAGTATGGCAAGTAACGAGATAGCTCAAGATTGGGATTTGCTCCTCCGACGATGGAGAGATATACTCGGGCCCGCTCGGTGAAACGGTATCCATCATCGTCTGGCTAGACAACTTGTGATTTGATCACTGGGATACCGAAACACGGAAACGAGAAAAGAGAACAAAACCGGTAACGAGGTAACTTGCATAGTGGACAAATTGTTGATCCACGGGGGTGCAATAAATCTCACCTCGGGTGTTTTGTGACATATCGCGAAGCAACAGGAATAGCTCACGGCAACTGGAGGTTCACTCGAATATTCATTCGTGTGGGTATAGGGGTCAATATGGGTGTCCACGGCTCCGATGTTGATCATTGATCGGAAGGGGTTTCAGGTCATGTCTATGCTTCACCGAACCTATAGGGTCACACGCTTAAGGGTCATCTATCTGCTGAATACTAGACAGGGAGTCTGAGAGAAAATCACCGAAAAAGTTTCGGACACCGAAAAAGTTTTGGACAGCGGAAAGGTTCCGCAAAGAGGTCACCAGATGAGTTCCGGTGAAACTGAAAAGTTGTTTCATAGGATACCATAAAGTCAAATTGTTTTCGGCACATGCCTGATAATTCTTGGAGGGTGCCAGAATCATTCTGGAAACTTCTGGGAATTTTCTGGAAGAAAAACCGGAAATGTTTCGGAGCTGCCAGAACCGCTTCAGATGCTTTTCGCAGATGAAAATCACTAATCTGGAATTGTTCCAGAACGCGTTGAAAATTATTTTAGTGGGTATTGGAATTGTTCTAAGCCCACATAAATATTTTCAGTTTGAACGGACGCTGAAAAATGTCGTCATGAATAGTGAAAGTGCTTTTTGGATAATTTTTTGAAGCCACCTTTTAGGGCTTTTGCTAAAGGCTTCTAGAAGGGCTTGGGGGGCCATGAGAGCCCCTCATGGGGGGCCCCCTAGGGGTGGCCGGCCAAGGAAGGGGGAGCTCCTTGGAGCTCCACATGGCATCCCAAGTTTACCCTTATGCCCATGAGGTGTGACCTAATGCATGGGTTTTTGGTAATTAGTGGAGGAGCCCTACCCCTTGGCTTTCCTATAAATAGAGGAGATGGGGGCTGCCATCTCTTCATCCTTGCTCTCATACACATGCCATGCATTATCTGGCTTCTTCTCTCCCTCCCACGAAAAGAGTTTCGTAGAGCCGAAAGGCTGTCTGGGTTCCGGCAGGAACTAGTTCTGGACGGCGAAGCCCTGCCGGATAGCTGACACCGTATGTGTGCAACCCCGTAGAGAGGTCGTAGTTTCGGTCTTTTGCCCGAGGGGCTGTTCGAGTGTCCTCCCGAAGGGCTGTCCGAGTCTCCGTTCAAGTTTCGAGGGTCCTCCCGAAGGGCTGTCCGCGACATCGTCCGGGGGACTGTCCGACCGCCTCCCGAAGGGCTGTCCGACGAGGGAGTACATCCTCGCGGTTGGGAGGTTGTAAATCCTAGCTGTAGGGATCTGCACCAACGATCACCACCGACTCTTCTTCCGCTGCGCTTCGAGTCGGTACGGATCAGATCAAACCTTGTATGCAGTCTCCATAGTGGTCCTGGGCGTGCTCGCTATACCGAAAATTTTCGTTTTCTGTCGCGTTCCCTTACATAGCCAGACCTTCAGAAGGCTGTTAAGGAAGCACAAGCCAAAGATGCTGAGATTGACCTGATGAAGAAAGAGCTTCACCTTGAGAAGTACCGGGATTTCTCAGTTGCTGAAGATGGAACATTATATTTCAGAGACCGCATTGTAGTACCTCGCTTCAAGCTTATGACTGACAAGGTCATGAAAGAGGCTCATGATACACCGCTGTCTATCCATCCGGGTAGCACCAAGATGTACCGCGATCTCCGACAGAGGTACTGGTGGTCCAGAATGAAGCAGGACATTGCTCGATACGTTGCCGAATGTGACGTATGTCATCGCGTGAAGGCAGAACATCAGAAACCTGCTGGAATTCTTCAACCACTCCCAATTCCTCTATGGAAGTGGGATAAAGTGCAAATGGATTTCATTACTGGTCTTCCCAAGTCTCAGAAAGGTCACGACGCTATTCTTGTCGTCGTCGATCAACTTTCCAAGGTTGCTCATTTCCTACCTGTCAAGGAGACTATCACTGCTAGCCAGCTAGCAGAGCTATATATCTCCAGAATTGTTTCACTCCACGGTATTCCGAAGGAGATCAGTTCGGATCGTGGTGGTCTTTTCACGTCCAAGTTCTGGGAAAGTTTTCAAGAAGCTATGGGAACTCACATTACATGGAGTTCAGCTTATCATCCCCAATCCCAAGGCCAAGTTGAGCGCGTTAATCAAGTGCTTGAAGACATGCTTCGAGCCTGTGTTATATCCTTCGGTAAGAAATGGGAGGAATCTCTCCCGTATGCCGAGTTCTCTTATAACAACAGCTAGCAAGCCAGCTTGAAAATGGCCCCCTTCGAAGTTCTCTATGGACGTAAATGTCGAACCCCTCTGAATTGGTCAGAAACTGGGGAACGACCTCTCGTGGGACCGAACATTATTCAGCATGCCGAAGAACAAGTCAGAATTGTCCAGAAGAATCTCAAAGCAGCTCAAGACCGCCAGAAGAGCAATTATGATCGCAAATGATGGGGTCTGACTTATCAACCAGGTGATCATGCTTATCTTCGTGTCACTCCTATGAAAGGCACCCGTCGTTTCGGCATCAAGGGCAAGCTAGCTCCTCGCTATATTGGTCCTTTCCGCATTGTGGCTAGACGTGGACAAGTGGCTTATAAATTGGAGTTGCCGCCACAATTCTCTCATATCCACGACGTCTTCCACGTGTCGCAACTTCGCAAATGCTTCAAGGAATCTCCGCACCACGCAGTGGACCACGAGATGCTTCAGTTGCAAGACGACTTATCTTATAAGGAGCATCCGATCCGCTTCCTTGATGAAGCTGAACGTCGAACTCGTCAGAAGACGACCAAGTTCCTGAAAGTGCAGTGGTCGAATCACACTGAAGATGAAGCCACTTGGGAACGAGAGGATCATCTTCGGGAAGAATATCCCGGACTCTTTCCTTCTACCTCCTAAATTCTCGGGACGAGAATTTCTTTTAGAGGAGGAGAACTTGTAACACCCCCTTGTAATGAGCTCTGTGACACTCTGTTAATCTTGCCAAGTCATGACCATTTGCAGTGCCAAGTCACATGGGTTAAGGATCCAATTCAAATTCAATTATGGAAATCAACTCAAATTCAAAAGTGCAAAATAAGTTTGCTCAAACACCTTTGGAAAAATGTTCACTAATTAGCAAATAATCCAAGAGTACACGTAAAAATAACACCAGTAGCACTTGGACTAATTAAATGACTCAGACTATATGAAACAGCAACAAAACAGCCATAATTAATCCATTTAAAATCATTTCAAATCCAAACAAAATCTTGTATCGCCCAAACCACTTTTTGGTGAAAGCTAATATTGCACTGCAATATTTGGGCCTAGTCCCATATTTTACAAAATAACAAAAGTGGCCTAACTATTACAAACAGAATTGAAATAAAGAAAAAGAAAACAGAAAAGGAAAAGAATAAGTAAAGGCCACTGTGCACTGCCACTAGTGCACAGTGCCTGGACCGCGGCCCACCTGGCCCATCTCCTCTTTCTCTCCCCTGCGTGTCGGCGCGCACCTGGCCGAGCGCGCGCGCGCCGGCGCGTCGTCGACACGTCGGCGCCGCCGACACTACAGGAGCGCGGAGGGGATAAGGGGAAGCCGAGCCATACCCCTGGTCCTCCTCGACCACTTCTCCCTTCTCCCCTCGATCTCTATTCTGGCATTTCTGCAGCCCAGTCCATGTAACACCCCCAGTGCTTAACTGCAGTAATCACCCTTTTGATTATGCCATGTCATCATGTTTAACTGTGCATGATCATCATTAGCATTATATTGCATTTCAACTCCTAAGTCAAAATCCAAATTTAAATAAAGTGAAATATAAAAGTAGTGCAACATAGAAACTAAAATGTTCGATAAATAACAAATATTACAGAGACTATTCTAAAATTGAAACCAACAATAAATAAAATAATTAGGTGGCTCTAACATTGTCAAAACAGCAAGGATTAATGCATTTTAATTATTATAAAAATTGTGTGAGATCCATTTAACTCCAAACTAATTTTTGGTAGTAGTAGAGGATGCCTAGTAATTATTGGAACAATTGCTATGTTTTACAAAAACCATTTTGAGGCCTAACTATTTACTAAACAGAGACGTATGAATAAATAAGAAAAAAAAGAAAAGGAAAAAGAGAAACCTCCCCCCCCCCCCGACTGGGCCAAGCCCAGCTGGCCTCAGCCAACCAGGCCGGCACAGTTTCCCCCACCCTCCTAGCCTATATGGCCTGCCCCACCCACCTAACCCTAATCCCCCCTCCCCCACTCTCCCTCGATCTCTCCTCCCTCCCCCTTCCCCATCTGGATCGAGGAGGAGGGCAACGGCCCCGCGGCCCTGACGCCAGCGCCGCCCCGCTCCGTCACCGCCTTCTCCTCGCCTCGCCCCGTCGCTCCTGACGACGCCGCCGCCCATCGATCACCGTTGCCGCACGCCGTCTTCAGCGCACGCCGTCGTCACCGCCCGACCCCGTCGCCCCTCGCCATCGTCGCCTCGCCTCGCCTCTGCCTCGCCAGACCACCCCGAGCCCGCAGCCCTCCCCGACCGGCCCCTGTGAGCCGCCGCCTCCCCTTCCCCCATCTCTGCTTCCGCAGCACCGCCGCCTAGCCACCGCAGCTCGCCTCCCTCTGCAGCTGCGGCTCGCTGCCGCCCGCGCCCCCCCCAAGAGCCCGCGCGCTCGCCCGTCGTGGCCGCACCCTGGCTCGCCGGCGCGCGCCCACTACCTTGCGCCCCTGCCCGGCACCCATGCCCGCGCGCGCACGCATGCGCCGGACCGCGCGACCCCGCCACCACCGCCACCGCTGCGGCTCGCGCGCGCCGCCGCGCGCCTCGCCATCGCACCCGACTGGCCCCGCTCACGCCCGCCTCTGACCCACAGCCCCGCTGGGGCGCTCGGGGCCGCCGGCGGCCATGCTCGCGCGCCCCTGGGCGTGCGCCCGCTCGGGTAGCGCCCAGCGCCCGTGCCCGTTTGGCCCCTTTGGGCCGCTGACAACGGGGCCCCACGCGCCCAGCCCCTGTTTAAAAAATAATAAAAATAAAAATAAAAATAAAAATAAAAACAATTAATTAATTAATTAGTTAATTAATCCTAATTAGGTTAATCTAATTTAGTTAATTAGTTTAATTAAGTATTAATTAATTAGTTAACCACTAATTAGCCAACAGCCTATGACAGGTGGGACCCACTGGTCCTGACATCATGCTGACGTCATGCTGACGTCAGCAAACACTGTTTCGGATAATGTTAATTTAAATAATTAAATAAATTCTAGAAATTAATAAAAGCTTTAGAAAATCATATAAAATAATCTGTAGCTCAGATAAAAAAACTTTGTACATGAAAGTTGCTCAGAACGACGAGACGAATTCGAATACGCGGTCCGTTCGTCCGTCACACGTCCCTAACTATCCGAACATGCAACCGTTCCTCTCCGGTCATCTGTCTGACAAATGTCTGGAACCGGGAAAACATTCCCGGATGAATCCCACCTTCGCCAGTAACACCCGGCACTGCGTTAGATCACCTCTGTCACCGCGTATTGCCATGTTATGCTTTGTGCTGCACTTGTTCGCTGTGTATTTATACTGTTTCGTCCCCCTCTTCTCTCTCGGTAGCCCCCGACACCGACGTCGTCCCCGAGGCCGACGCAGCTCCAAAGCCCGAAGACACCATTGACGACCTTGCCCTTGCCGCCGAGCAACCAGGCAAGCCCCTCCCCCTTGAGCATACCGATATCGCCCTTTCTATTTCTCATGCATGCATTAGAATTGCTGCTGCTACTGCTTTACCTATTCTGATGCATAGCCTGTTTATTGTAACCTGCTGTTGATAATTACCTGCATAACCTAAACTGCTTAGTATAGGCTGGGTAGAGACCTATCAGTGACCCCACTTATCCCGACTGCCCCGCTGGCTTATCCGAAGACCCGATCAACGGGATTGAAGACCAGGCCCCAACACCGCACATCACCCCCCCTAGTTGTAACGACACTGTAGCGTTACTATCGAGTGCCAAGGGTGAAACTTCTTGTAGCACTCCTGATGTTAACTCTGTAGAGTAGCTATTTGGTCGTGGTCATCGAGGGTGATTCCTCCTTCACCACTTCCAGTAACGACACTGTCGTGCAACACATCAAGTGTGAACCCAGTGAGGGTGATTCCTCCGAGTTCACCTTGACGGAGACATCGAGTATGAATCCAACGAGGGTGATACCTCAGATTCCCTTGATGTTATGGACACCCGGATACTTGGACTGTACTATTGTTACTTGGAAAGGAGGGTCGACCCTGAGGGGTACCCGCGTGTGATGTGAAGACGGGTTGCCTGTATGGTGCCCGAGTGATGAATACGAGGCGCGGCCGGGCATTCTTAACCCATGCAGCAAGTCCTCGAGACGGGGCGACGGGGTCACATCTTTCGTGAGTCTCTGCTTGTTACCGCAAGCCCCTAGTCCATTAACGATTTGGATATTTGATCCGAGCAGGCCTCTGGCCTGATAGCACTAACCGTCACGTGGGCATAGTATGGGCGTTCTGCATCGTAGCATCAGCCGAAAGCTCTGTCAGACGTCTAGTTCAGCCTTGCGGCCAGGACGAACCGGCGCCCTCCGGGTGCCTGGCTTCACCCTGTTCGCAACGACCCAGAGTGCACAGGGCGATGGCCCAAGACCCCTGAGCGCTTAGGATGTAGACCGGCGGGGGACCTCTCTGCTGAGCTGTAGGTAGGGTTGCGATGTGTCGTTTGACCGAGGCCGGGCATGACCCAGGAAAGTGTGTCCAGCCGGAGTTAATCGAGCATGTTGGGTAAGTTGGTGCACCCCTGCAGGGAAGAAAACTTCTATCGATAGCCGGTCCTACGGTAAAGGACACTCGGAGTTGTATCCTGATTGATACAATTTTAGAACTAGATACTTGGATATATGGCTCTGGGATTGCTTCTCGCAGGGAGTCGAGAAGGGATCTTCGGACGAGGTTGATGACTGTATGGCTCTGGGATTGCTTTCTCGTAGGGAGTCGAGAAAGGATCTCTGGGTGAGGTTGAGACTTAATGATACTGCTATATTATATTGTACTGTTCTACTCTCTTCTACTGCTGCAAGACCGCTGAAGATGCTAGTCTTCGATAGGACTAGGCTTTCCTCTCTATTCTGGCATTTCTGCAGCCCAGTCCACATATACAGCCTCCCTTTGAAAATGTTGCATATGTAGTGTAGATCCTTGCTTGCTGAGTACTTCTGAGTACTCACAGTTGCTTTGTTTTCCTTTTCTCCCCATATCAGTTTGACGTGACCAAGATGACGGAGCCCCTGAGACAGATGCCCCGTCGATTGACTACTACTACTACTACCCAGAGGATGGATACTACTACGAGTTGACTGACGACCAGGAGTAGGATCGGAGGGTCCCAGGCAGGAGGCCTACGCCTTTCGATCGTAGAGTTTTATTTTGCCCCGCCTTTCTGAAGGCCTTACTGTTTCTCTTTTAATATCTGTACTCAGATATCTGATGCTTCCGCTGACGCTTGTACGCAAGTTTATGTATTCGAGCCCTCGAGGCCCCTGGCTTGTAATATATAGCTTGTATGGCTTTATTTATGTTTTAGAGTTGTGTTGTGATATCTTCCCGTGAGTCCTTAGGCTTGATCGTGTGCATTTGCGTGTATGATTAGTGCACGATTAAGCCGGGGGGCGTCACAGTCCACATATACAGCCCCCTTTGAAAATGTTGCATATGTAGTGTAGATCCTTGCTTGCTGAGTACTTCGGATGAGTACTCACGTTTGCTTTATTTTTCCTTTTTCCCCTTTATTCCTTTGTCGCATCCAGACGACGGAGCCCCGGAGCCAGATGTCCCCGTCGACGACCAGTACTACTACCAGCCCGGAGAGTACTACTACTATGAGGAGCTGTCTGACGACCAGGAGTAGGATCGGAGGGTCCAGGGCAGGAGGCCCATGCCTTTTCGATCGTAGAGTTTATTTTACCCCGCCTCTGTGAAGGCCTATCTCTCTGTTCTGTAATATATCTGTACCCAGATATCTGATGCTTCCGCTGACACTTGTATGCCATCGAGCTATGTATTCGAGCCCTCGAGGCCCTGGCTTGTAATATTAAGCTTGTATGAATTTATTTATGTTTTAGAGTTGTGTTGTGATATCTTCAAGTGAGTCCTTAGGCTTGATCGTGTGCATTTGCGTGTATGATTAGTGCATGATTAAGCCGGGGTCGTCACAATTTGGATCCTTGTGCCATAGATCGATGAAATCAAGGATCCTTTTAGGATCCAGCATGAGTGGCACAGCACTGCCTTTGGCTGTAGCGGCCTTTTCTTGCCTGTCTTTGATGATCTCAGCAAGTTCTTCATCATCAGCATCATTGTCATCAGACGGAACTTGGAAGGCAACTTGCTTCTTGTGAGGACTTGGCCTTGGGCCTCGTCCAGCAGTGACCTTTTTCTTCAGCAAGATTGGACCAGTTAAAGATTGTGGCGGAGCTGAGGAACTTACAGATGCTCCTGAGGCAATAGAGATTCCTGTAGTCCGTTGGCACGTGGCAAGATACACAGGTGCTGAGGACTTTGCAGCTGAAGTTGAAGACTTTGTGGCAGCTGAGGGAATTGGAGCTGCCCTCGATGTGGTTGCCTGAGGAATTGGCCGTGAGGGCTTTGCAATTGGCGTGAGGGTATAGCAGTTGAGGAACTCGGCTTCACATCAGATTTCTTCGGCAAAGCCTTCTTGGGCTTGCTAGCAGAGGCCTCAGCAACAGCAGTAGCAGAGTCTTCATTGAATTTCTTCACTGCTTCCTTTGCTACTTTAGCCAATTTGGCTTGGCGCTTAGCCCATTCCTTGGGAAATTCCTCACCGCGCCTGATACTTGAGGGATCAGCTTCTTGGCCTGGAGCCAATGGAGGTCTTGGACATGGAGGGTTAACAGAAAATTTCTTCATGTACTTGGGAGTAACATAATGATATTCCCTCCATTCCTTAGCCCATCTTCTCTCAATTCTCTGTATGCGCACTTTGCGCTGAGTCTTGGTCTCTTTGCCATGAGTTGCTTCATCAGGAGTGCAGTATTCATCATATATGTCTTCAGGGATCTCAAAAGCAGTGTTTGTTTCAGGCCTCTTTCCTCCCTTCTGAGGTCTTTTACCATCAGCCATTTTCTTCACTTGAGGATTTTGAAAAATTGATGTTTCTGAGGAAGTGTGCAACTTATCTTCGAGGAACGCTGCAAATGAGTTAAGTTGATGAGAACCTAGTGATTCAGCAGCAGACATTTTTGTACCTGTGAACAGAGTATAGGTGCGAAGAATTTGGAGAGGTCATATGCGTTCTCAGAAATTTTTCAAAAGAAATCAAGTTTGAGGAATTTGACCTGGGGAGTCTTGAGGAATTTCACTAAGCGTTCTTGACTTAGGTTCCAGAGTTGTATAGATTAGAAAATCCACACAATTGAGGAATCTTGAAGAAAAACATAGCTTAGAGAAACAAATCAAGATACAGAAGCATTCGGGAGTTTATGGAATGGGAAGTTGAAGAATAAACACCTTTTGAAAATTTTGTGAAATCATCAGAATCAAAGTAGGGCAGTAAAATCAGATTTTATATACCCTGGACAAAGAACACGATGAACTGGAAGTGGAAGTGGAGAAGTTCGTCCGTTCAGATCTCCCACGCCCTAACTTGGCGGTGAGAGACAGCTACGGCGGTGGCGGAGTGAAGATTTCCGCGGCCAGCGCGAGTACGACAGCGACGAGGTCGAGGCAATGAAGCTCTTCCTCACCGGCGATGATGGAGAGTAGCGGCGGTGCTAGGTCAGAGAGCTCGAGCGAGTTGGTGGTCGAGCGGAGTAAATGAGGACAAAGGAAGGGAGGGGGTATTTATAGCCACAGTGAAAAACTGCCCGTCCAAAAATTTTGGACGAACATGCCCCTGACCCTTGCTCTTCTAACGACATGTGTCACCCACGTACAGAGAGATGGAGATCGTGGGTGAGTAGTTTAATCCTATCGCGGGATGCGGAACGGTTTGAGCGGCAAAAGCCAAAAATTCAGATATGAAAATTTTAACGTTTCGTTCGCAAATTCTTCAGCTGTCAAGGACACAGTGAAGACTTTGAATGGGTTTTAGATAGAACGCACATGAAGGATTTGTGAACAGACTGGGTTGAGTTTAGCATAGAGGGGGAACGGGTCCGATCACATTCACTTAGAAGAAAATCAACTTGAAGAATTAGCAATAAGTGAATGATGTTGAGGACATGAAAAACTCAATTATATATATATAGTCAATGAAGAACATCAGTCAATTTTTTTTGAAGACTTTGCAATTTGAAGAATTTGAAAGTTGAAGAATTTGAAAATTGAAGAATTTGCAAAATGAAGAAAAACTCAATTTTGAAGATTTTCAACTTTTGTGGTGGCGTGACCCATCGTATAAGAATGATGATTTCAGACGCCGCGTACAATTGTCGTAGGGCTCTGAGAATCAAATTCTTCGTTAATTTCTTCACACTTAGAGGGTTAGTCTTCATTGATTGAAGAAAAACGTTCTTCGTGTGTTGCACATCTAAGTCATCAATTTTGCATAAGTGTTAGGATGTGTGTCCTTTTCAAAGAACATTCGAAGATTCTAAGATATTTAGCTCACACCGCAACTTGCTAAATCTCTTCTCATCCAAGGGCTTGGTGAAGATATCCGCTAGCTGTTCTTCAGTCTTCACGTGATCAATAGAGATGTCGCCCTTCAACACATGATCTCGAAGAAAATGATTATGAATCTGGATGTGCTTTGTCTTTTAGTGCTGAACTGGGTTATGAGCAATCTTGATGGCACTCTCGTTGTCACAGTAGAGTGGCACATTCTTCACATTGATGCCATAGTCCTTGAGGGTTTGCTTCATCCACAGCAATTGAGCACAGCAAGAACCAGCAGCAATGTACTCAGCTTCAGCAGTAGAGAGTGATACGCAGTTCTGCTTCTTCGAGGACCAACATACTAAAGATCGTCCGAGGAAATGGCATGTGCCTGATGTTGACTTGCGATCCACATGATCACCAGCATAGTCAGAGTCAGAATATCCAATGAGATCAAAAGCCGAGCCCTTGGGATACCATAATCCAAGTGTTGGAGTGTGAGCTAGATATCGAAGAATATGTTTCACAGCCTTATGGTGTGATTCCTTCAGTGTAGCTTGAAAACGGGCACACATGCAAACACTAAGCATAATATCTGGCCTAGATGCACATAGATACAGTAAAGAGCCAATCATGGAGCGGTATACCTTTTGATCGAAGTCTATACCATTTTCATCGGTGCATATATGGCCATTTGTGGGCATCGGGATTTTGACGCCTTTGCAATCTTGCATACCGAATTTCCTCATAACGTCCTTGAGGTATTTCTCTTGAGAAATGAAGATGCCATTGCGTTGTTGACGAATTTGAAGGCCTAAGAAGAATTTCAATTCTCCCATCATGGACATTTGATATTCCTCACTCATCATATAAGCAAATTCGTCACGGGTTTGAAGCCTTTCTTCATGAGGAATTCCTTCAGAGTATCATACCATGCCCTAGGGGCCTGCTTGAGGCCATACAGGGCCTTATTGAGTCTGAAGACTTGATCAGGATGCTTAGGATCTTCAAAACCTGGGGGTTGAGCAACATATACTTCTTCCTCAAGCTTACCATTGAGGAATGCACTTTTCACATCCATTTGATATAAGATGATATTATGATGGTTAGCATAGGCAAGCAATATGCGAATAGCCTCAAGTCTAGCAACAGGTGCAAAAGTTTCATCGAAATCAATTCCTTCAACCTGTGTGTAGCCTTGAGCTACAAGGCGAGCCTTGTTCCTCACCACTAGGCCATTTTCATCTTGTTTGTTGCGGTAGATCCATTTGGTGCCGATGATATTGTGCTTGCGTGGGTCTGGTCGCTTGACAAGCTCCCACACCTTGTTCAGCTCGAATTGGTGTAATTCCTCTTGCATCGCTTGAATCCATTCAGGCTCCAGAAATGCCTCATCTACTTTGGTGGGCTCTGTGATAGAGACGAAAGCAAAATGCCCACAAAAGTTAGACAAATGTGAAGCTTTTGAGCGAGTGAGAGGACCTGGTGCATTGATGTCGTTGATGATTCTCTCAATCTGCACTTCATTTGCAACGCGAGGATGAGCAGGTTGACGACTTTGACTTGGCTCAGCATTTTCTTCAGAGCCATTTTCTTCAGATGCACCAGCATGATTTTCTTCATGATCTGGAATGACTTCTTCAGCAGATTCTTCAGTAGGTATGACATCCTCAGTAGCCTTTAGCTTGATGGATTCCTCAGGAGACATTTCATCTAGCACAGGAGGTAGGTGCTCTCTTTGCGAGCCATTAGTTTCATCGAACCGCACATCTATAGTTTCAACAACCTTGTTGTGATAGGTGTTGAAGACTCTGTAGGTGTGCGAGTCCTTTCCGTAACCAAGCATAAAACCTTCATGTGCTTTCGGTGCAAATTTAGAATTGTGATGGGGATCTCTAATCCAACATTTAGCACCGAATACTTTGAAATAACTCACATTGGGTTTCTTGTCAGTGAGGAGTTCATATGAGGTCTTCTTGAAGAATTTGTGAAGATATACCCTGTTGATGATGTGGCATGCAGTATCAATTGCCTCAGGCCAGAAGCGACGAGGTGTCTTGTATTCATCAAGCATGGTGTGAGCCATCTCAACAAGAGTCCTGTTCTTGTGCTCCACAACGCCATTCTGCTGAGGACTGTATGGGGCAGATAACTCATGAGTAATACCAAGTTCATCAAGATAGTCATCAAGACCAGTATTCTTGAACTCGGTCCCATTGTCACTTCGAATATGCTTGATCTTCACACAAAAATTCGTCGAAGCCCTTGAAGAAAATCGTCTGAAGACTTCCTGCACTTCAGTTTTGTAAGTAATGACATGCACCCATGTGTAACGAGAATAATCATCAACAATGACAAAGCCATATAGAGATGCTGCATTTGTTAGTGTGGCATAATGAGTAGGGCCAAAGAGGTCCATATGAAGCAATTCAAAAGGACGAGAGGTGGTCATGATAGTCTTGGAGGGGTGCTTGGCTCTGGTCATCTTTCCAGCCTCACAAGCCCCACAAAGATGATCTTTGAGGAATTTGACACCCTCAATGCCAATGACGTGCTTTTTCTTCATGAGCGTGTGTAAGTTCCTCATGCCAGCATGACCCAGTCGTCGATGCCATAACCAGCCTTCTGAAGCTTTTGCAAGTAGACACGTGGCAGGCTATGGTCCTGCAGAGAAATCAACAATATAAAAGTCTCCTCTCCTAAAGCCTTTGAAGACTTTGGAATGGTCAGATTCCATGAGCACTAAGCAACGATATTTTCCAAAGACAACAACCATATCAAGATCACAAAGCATTGAGACAGACATGAGGACTAATCTGAGGGACCCTACCTAGACCCAATACCTTGCGTTTGCCTTTGTTTGCGTAGGTAATATGCTTCAAATGTGTTGGAGATAAAGGAGTGTTCATCAGTAAGCTCTTGTCACCAGTCATGTGATTAGTACATCCACTGTCGAGGACCCACTCAGTAGCTTTGGGTAAATCATCCTTGGCACCTTTTGCCATGAAGCAATAGGTTGGAGCATAGTCATCATTGCTGTCATCAGCAGTGTTGGGGAAGCCATTTTCCTCAGTGCTGAAGATGGACTTGCTGACGTAAGAAGTAGCAAGGGCTAGGCTCACCACACCAGAGTCTGACTCCTCAGATGCCTCCTCTTCCTCATGTTCCTCAGATTCAGCTTCAGAGTCCATTTCCTTGCCAATGAATGCCCGAGCCTTCTTGGAACTGCTCTTCTTGTGAGATGAAGACTTTGAAGATTTTGATGATGAGGACTTTGAAGATTTCTTCTTCTTCTTTGAGTCATCTGAACTATCATCCTTGTATTTCTTCTTCTTTGATTCCTTTGCCCGCTGAGGACAATCAGTTATGTAGTGACCATGTTTCTTGCATTTGTGGCAAGTCCTCTTCTTGTAATCACGGGATGAGGAATCTGATCTTGTGTCATCACCTTTTGAAGATTTTACAAAGCGACCATGCCTTGAGAACTTCTGGAATTTCTTCACGAGCATTGCTAGCTCTTGGCTTAGTTCTTCAGGGTCACCAAGGCTGCTATCAGAATCTTCTCCTTCAGATGAGGAAACTGCCTTGGCCTTCAGTGCGCGTGATCTTCCATAGCTTGGCCCGTAGAGATCTCTCTTTTCAGCTTGTTGGAATTCATGAGTGTTCAGCCTCTCAAGAATATCAGCAGGATCTAGTGATGTGGCTATCAGTGATGGTAGTCACCATGGGAGAATGATGAACACATCTAAAGCGGTCAACAATGAGCAGATTATTTATTTTGGAAAATTTCCTGTTCAACTGGTTGCACCGGACGAAGTCAAGCCCACCTTCAGAACTCCTTGTGCTACAGGATTATAGTAGGAACGGTACTTGTCAATTTGATCTGGGTCCGTAGCATGCAAAAGCACGTCCAAGTCTTTTGTTCTGGTTACTAGTAGTTAAATAGTCCTTTCTGAGTCCAAGTTAATTGGTAGGTGATCAACGTGGCCGTGTGATTAATTAGGTAGTTGCTTGTTTAGTTTGGATAGGAGAGTCCGTTTCAGATTTTGCTGGGATTGAGTCGGTTGAGAACCGGTGCCTGCGCGCACCATATAAATAAAGGCTATGGCCGTGTAACAGGGCAGATTTTGTTTTTAGTCGTGAGTTGAATAAAGCTACAGAAAACATCCCATGTCGGGGGACACCAAATATCTTCGTTGCTAATCCGTGGGGATTTTGTTTCTGTTGTGCGTGGAGTCGAACTAATCTACTCGACGCTAGTTTTTGATCTTACGGTCTTGCATCTTTGCTCGATCGGAATTTCTTGTGCTGCTGCCAGTATCGTGAAAGATCGGGCCGTCGAACGACTCGCATCTAGTCGGGTCCTTATCATCTAGTGACTTGTAGTCTCCACGTTCTTGAATCATCAGTGCCAGTGTATCGAATGAAGAATCGAGTGACCTCAGCAATTTCTTCACCACCTCATGGTCGGTGATGTCAGTGGCACCCAGTGCTTGAAGATCATTTGAAATGTCAGTGAGGCGATCAAAGGTTTGCTGGACATTCTCATTGTCGAGTCTTTTGAAGCGGTTGTAGAGATTGCGAAGAACGTCAACTCGAGAATCATGTTGAGTTGAGATTCCTTCGTTGACCTTGGATAGCCTGTCCCAGATAAGCTTTGCAGACTCCAAAGCACTCACTCTGTCGTACTGTCCTTTGCTCAGATGGCCACATATGATATTCTTCGCTTGAGAGTCGAGTTGCTTGAATCTCTTCACATCAGCAGCGTTCACGGAAGGAGTGACAGAGGGAACGCCATTTTCCACAACGTACCAGAGATCGTTGTCAATTGCCTCAAGATGCATGCGCATCTTATTCTTCTAGTAGGGATAGTCCGTCCCATCAAAGGTAGGACACCTAGCCGAGACCTTGATCATGCCTGCAGTCGACATAACTAAAACTCCAGGTGGTTAAACCAAAATCACACAGAACAAGGGAGTACCTTACTCTGATACCAATTGAAAGTGCGTTATATCGACTAGAGGGGGGTGAATAGGCGATTTTTATGAATTCGTCGCTGAGGAAATACTACTTGAGGAATTTCCTAAGCAACGAACTACAAGCAGTGGAATAAGTACTCAGGTACATGGATAACAAAGCAGTAGCATAGTCATCATGATGAAATGAAATAAAACAGAGCACAGGTAGCGTGTAAACAGGATAAGTAGGCTGAAGACAAAGTGACTGAAGAAATAGGAATGAGGAAATTGAGAAAGTCTTCAGTCAAAGTCTTCAAATAGTAACAATCAAGTACACAGCAAGTATGCGAGGAAATGAAAGGGTTGAGGAAATAGAACCAGTAGCTTGGTGAAGACAGTGATTTGGTAGACCAGTTCGAACTGCTGTGACAGTTGTACGTCTGGTTGGAGCGGCTAGGTATTTAAACCTGAGGACACACAGTCCCAGAAACACAGTCCTCACCGTATTCTTCTTGAGCTAAGGTCACACAGACCTCGCCCAATCACTCGTGGTAAGTCTTCACAGGTGACTTCCAAACCTTCACAGAATTGGTCACTCGGCAATCCACAATTCCTCTTGGATGCTCTAGACCATGACGCCTAACCGTCTGGAGGATGCACAGTCCTCAAAGGTAACAAGCGTCGGTTCCACACAGGAACAATTTCTTCAGTGATGCTCAATCACTTTGGGTTTTAGGTGTTGGGTTTGGGTTTTTCCTCATTTGATGATTTTCGCTCAAAGTCCTCGGAGGATGGGATGCTCTAAATGACAAGTGCCAGTTTCTCTCGGAGCAGCCAACCAGCTAGTGGTTGTAGGGGGCGTCTATTTATAGCCGGGGAGCAGCCCGACATGATAAGACATAAATGCCCTTCAATGATATGACCTTTAAGTGGGTAGGATATTTTGGACAGCTGGCGCATAGCACAGCAACGGTCGGAAATTTGAGCTCTCAAATTCCTCAGGGCTATCATGTTCCTCACTTGTAGGCAATCCGCACTGGCGAATTCCTAACTCCTCAGTCAAAACAAATTCCTCAGAGAACAGAAGAACTTCATCTCTGTCACTGAAGAACTTGACTGAATTGTATGAGATTTCCAATGGCTTCACTCGAAAGGATTGGTAGGTGTAGGATTTGAGTTGAGCATCACTTGGAAACTTTTCCTTAGTTTTACCTCGACCCCCTTTAACAGTACGGTGTTTCCTATGACTCAAGAAAGGGAAAACAAAACTATGAAAAGAAAAGTCTTCATGCTTCATAATCCTCGCATCAATATCAAGTCTTCAAGGTCACACCAATTTCCTCATTTTCAAAGTCTTCAAGAAAACCAAAGTCTTCAACTGAAGACATTCATTTTTAGGGGTCGACTTTCTTCGTAAATATCAAACTCCTCATAGACTTATAGAACCTGTGTACACTCACAAACACATTAGTCCCTTAACCTATAACTCTTCAATACACCAAAGTCACTAAGGGGCACTAGATGCACTCACAAAAATAATGTATGCTCATGATCAACGATCGCAAGGATATAAACCTTCTAATAGGTGATGTCAGAAACTTACAGATGCACTAAATAGAATTATTTACTATGTGCTATTCTAAAGTAATCTGGGAACATTATCAAATAAGTTTTTTTCTTGAGTAAGCAGCAAAATGCATGTCATTTGTATTAGGAGGAAGTGCCAAGATGACGTGAATCATAAGAGCGACCCAATGAAAACAAAGCAAGACAAAGCCAAGAAAAATTAAAAAAGGAAGCCTCGAGCAAATGAAACAAAAAGGGAAAACTGTACGGCTAGCTATCCATCACTGCACAAATAAGTTGAAGCAAGGAACTAAAGCATAGCACTATATTGGTTACCTTAAAATATAACCCATCCTATTAACGTTTTGATTCTGCTCCACCGTTAAATTTATTGAGACAAATAAAACTCATGTTTGTCACCGTTTCACAAACTCATAATCTCCACTGAAGGAAAAGGGGCAATAATCAGTCATTACCTGAAAGGTTCAAATGTGGAATAACTGTATATGTTAAGAACCTCCTCAAAACCACGACAATGATGTTTTTTTTGGTAGAAGATGAAGACAGAATGATAATGTGTAGAAGCTTTGTTTTGGTCAAGTCACAGAAGAAGTACAAAATTTGCTTGAAGCAAAGTCTAAATGGAAAAAGTCAAAAACAATGAGAAAATACTTACCATCACCAAATCGCTTGCTCATATGGATTCGGGGTGCCACTAACGATATGCAGAGGTTTTCTTCCAAAGGAATGCCTACCTACAAAAATTCAGCAGAACATTTAATCGGTTAAATGACAAGGACCTTTGGTAAAACAACAGATCTGATATGAGAGTGATAGAGAAATTCATTGCTTTTTGTGAAAATGCCAAGAATTATTTGATGATTCAAGCTCAACTTCTCTCAATACAGCGATGACCGCCATATATAAGAATTAGCCATGGACACTGGCAACGATGCCGCGGATGACCAGACCTCCTCTTCCTTCCGTCCAGTCCAGCACTCCTCCTGGCGAGTCCGGAGGAACGACGACGGGAACGACCACGGCGCCGCAGACAGCTCGACCACCCTCGTCGTCTCCACGGCCCACGTTCATCCTCCTGCCGGTCCCAATGGGGAGCAGGAGGGAGGTGAGGAGACGGCGAGGCGTTAGTTGCAACGGGCAATAAATTTAGTATTACTTAGTCCTTTTTTCATTTTGTAACACTTTTTATATTGAATTGACTAACGTCAGTAAACAGGTGTCCTTGAGTATCACTTTTCATGCAAATTTTCAGGGATAAAACTTAAGCACTTTGAACTTTGGAGATAAAAACTCGAACACCAAATGTTATAATTAATTATATTTCTTTCACCAACGGAGCACTGTTATCCCATATGGCATGAAAATTTTCAAACACGCCTGCTACAGTAATGTGAACATGTAAAAAATTTGGATTTTTAAATTTTTTTTTTTGTTCATTAGGGAGCATATGCTCCCAGAGTCAAAAATCCGCGTCGGGGAATTCCTCCTTTTTGAAAAAAAGAAGATAAAATAAAAAAACTGAGTCGATACAATGTACATTTGTTATGCCAACTTTGGTCTGCCCGGTCTGTTTCAATAGTTTTTTTAGAGAGAAAGTCTGTTTCAATAGTTAGTGGAGTTAACTAAAAGTCCCAACTGAATCCATCTGATTGTTCCAGCCCAGCAGCACTTAAAAAAAAAGGAAGTCGTTCAATCAGAAGCTGTCTTCCTCAATCCCCTTAAAAATACTTCCACAGCACCAGTCGCAGCAGACTCGTCTAGGGTTCTCCCGAAACATTGCAGCCAAGTGACAACTTCGCAGTTAGAATTGAAAACTTGAACGTCTTGAAGGAGACAGAAACATTTGTGTATATACAAAATTATTCATGGTATAATTCTCATGTATAATGATCTGAACCACCAAATCATTCTTGAATATTTTTTATTATGTGTCCAGTAAGCATGACATAGGGAAAGTATACTAACAATACGAGGTGGCGGGCATCAACATGCAGAATCTCATCTGTGTTTATTTCTCTCCAATTCCATCATTCTTAAAGCTTATTATTAAATGCAAACCAGTAGCTAATATTCACATTGTTATATTACATATTTACAATGCAATCAAACCTGTTTTGATATTTATATATTAATTATTATCCAGGAAATATTAAAACTACATCTAATCAAATGTGCTTAAAATGGATCACTATTAATAGGGGTAGGGGGGCCTAACACTGCCAATGCCGGTCCCAAACCCGAAAAAAGGTGGAGGGGGTAAAAACTAATTAACACTGCACCTTAAGATGAGAGGTACAGCATGAAAAGAAATAACTGTGCTTCACACAGGAAAATGGGCCCGCGGAAATTGGTAGCAGTGAAATGTGTACCTGCTTGAGATTGTAGCCTCTTATAAATTAGTATTGGATAGTAAGAACAAACTGGAACTGCACCAAGCAATTGATTTTGGCTCAATGAAGAAGATGCTCAGCAGACATTTTGAGCAGAGAGCCTGCAGATTTGGAGCAGAGACAATTGAACAATCATCGAGTGAATAACAGATCCACTAACCCCTTGAGTCTGTGTGACAATAAAGAGAAAAGTTTGCCTATTCTGCATAACAATTCTAGAACAAAATAAAGTAAACTCAGCAGAAAGTTAAAGGCTGCACTTTGTATGTGAAATGAAATTGCCAGATGATGACATACCCGAGGGAGGCGCTTAAATATTTGTTTCATGTCCTCCTCAAAATGTTGCTCAAGTTTGCGATTAGCTTCATCAATTATAAGCCACTGCGACACAGGGTGAATCTTACTACAACAATTGTAGCGAAGTTATCATCAGCCAATACCATGTCTGAAGCGCTCTGAAATAGAAAGGTAAACATAAGTTTATCAAATTTTGCTTCCTGGTTGCTCCATGTTTCTGAATTCCTAAAAGTACTGCGTCAAAAAGTTTCTGAATTATGCAATTGTGTGCTGAATTTTTAAAGTTTCTGAATTTCTAAAATTATGCAACAGTCTGCTGGAGTACTGCTTGTTCATGTCAATTGATGTCCACTGTTGTTAATGATCGTACAAAGTCTTTCACTTCTACAGAGTCTAAATATTGCCATGCTTGTACGAATCACAAATTCTGCAGAAGGTTGATGGTCATCACTGTTATTAATCATACAGTGTCTTTTGCTTCTGAATTACTTCTGCTCACATTTTGTTAAAGAATGACAAAAATGCACAGGTCAAGATAAACAACTTCTGTTGACAATATTGAACCCAAATTTGAACCTGGGTCCATAAAATAAATGCTGCTGCAAACTTCCAGAGTTGAGACAAAAAATTGAACAGAAGCTAGAATTCATGAATAAAAAATAGTCCAAACATGCAGATTACGAGCAGATTCTAGAAATGGTGCGCATTACCTTTCCAACATTAGAGGCAGCGTCACGGAAGCAAGGGGAGGAGGATGGCAGCCAGACGCAGGGGAGAATGGAGAGGAAAGAGGCGGCAATCGGGACGCTAGCCGGGACGACAGATAGGTGTGGCGCTTTTGTGTGAAGCGGCGGCAGGCACCCAAGCTAGGTCGGCCAGGAGAACGACCTCTGGTAAGATCTCGAAGGAAAGGAGGTCAGCGGGAGGAAAGCGAGCGGCGTCGGGCACGGCGCAGCACCAAACCCCAGCGGCGCCGAGCCACCCCGTCGGACGACGATGGTGGCCCTCCACCAGCAGCGCGAGTGCTGAAGCCCAAGCCACTCCGTCGTCGCCTCTCCTCCTACCTGATGCAAACACCTCCTCATCCATGGCCGACTGTCTCCCGTCATCCTCACCTCCGGCCGGGATGCTCTCCTGTTCGCCCTCCTTGCGCCGGCAAGAACTGCCGCCCTGCTCCGTCTACCCCTCGAGCGGATCCACGGCCGGCCGCGTGATGGTGCCAGTTTCCATAGGCGGGCCAGGTGGCGGAAATGAAGACCATGTGGGAGGTGCGAGCGGGGCAAGAGCACGCAAGCGGAAGAGAAGGGTGGTGGTGCGGGAAGTGCTCCCGGGCGGGTGGGGGTGGGGGTGGGGGTGGGGGACGAAACTACCTGATGGTTTGCGAGAGGAATGGGAGATCGTGGGCGGGCGTACGGTGGGGAGGGGATCGGTGTTCTGCCAGGCGAGGCCTTTTTTAGAGGCTAAACATGGTTATAACCAATGGCAGTGGTGGGTAATTAGAGTGTCAAACGCGTTTGATGCTTAGAGACGATTTGGACCATCAGATCAACATGTTTTGATGATTGAGATGATTTGATTCTCCGCCCTTTCGTGCTTTTATAGGGATAGTAGATAGATTTATCTTTAAAAAATAAAATATCCCGTGAACCATGCGTCCAAATTATAAACCATTTTCATCGTTGCATTCTTGCATCAAAAATCTTTAAAACTAGATTCCATGCTCAAGGTTTGAATGAAACTTTTTTCACGCGAAATGTGTGCTCCCAAAATGAACTAACATATGCTCCTAAACTATGGTAACATAGGCTCCCAAGTGAAATAACTTGTGCTCCCGTATGGGGTGAAGCACAATTGTACTGACCTATGCCTTCAAACTGTACTAACATGTGCTCACAAGCTATAATAACATGTGTTGACAAATTTGTACTATTCTATTTTGTGTACTAACTCGTGAAACTAAACTGTACTAACCTGTGCTTCCCAACTAACTGACATGTGCTCCCATTCTCGAGGGGGCACACCTAGAGGGATGAATAGTGGCTATAAAGTGTGAATGGGCCCGTCTAATATATCGTTTCATTGGAACAAAACTCAGCAATGTTCACTAAGTTTTTTTGACAGTTTAAAATGTAAAAAAACATTATAAAATAAAATATTCTTGAATTTTTCAAAAAATGTTTTTTTGAAAATTGTGTATTTTTTAATATACAAAAATGTTAAAATTTTCATAAAATTACAAATGTTCGTTAAGTACAATTGAAGTGTTCATGATGTATTTTTTAAATCATGAATTTAAAATTTCTCATGATTTTTTAGAAACATTCACCATTTTGGAGAGTACTAGCAATTTTGTATAAAATCTTAGCAAATTTTAAAGATGTTCATGCATTAGGCTGAAGGGGAAAAAAGCAAACCATATATTGGAAAAGCTCTCCAATTCCCTGCACCCCAACACCAGGAGGTACCTAGACTCCTTTAGCTAAAGTCAATTTTGCCTGACGAGCAGCTCTGACAAGACCTCGACGGAGCCCTCGCTATGGCTGCCTTCGGTTGGTATTGGTGTCGCCTCGTGTCGCCTTTGTGTTTGGTGAGGGACATGCTTGAGGGAATATTGTTAGGAGGGATCGAGGCTGCCGATGAGTGGGGCAGCTCGAGGGGCGTTGATCGAGGATTTGGGTGCTTCTGGCGGCGCACCGGATAGGTCGGGCGGAGAATAGTAATGTAGGAGGTTCGTTAAGGAAAAGAATGGGAAGTAAAGAGAGTCTAAAACGTTGTTTGCAACTTATGAGTGGCTTTGGTGGGTAACACTGTGCAACTATGACTCCTCTAATTTCAAAGAGATGCAAATCACTGGCTTCCCCAACTCCTCCAAAACTCCACTATGCGGACAACCAACTTCTCCTTCTCAATTCCACGTAATTAGGGCGTTCGCCCTATCCCTGACCACTAAGTTGGAGAACTGCCAACTGTAGAGCTACCGAACACGCCCTACATGTACAACAACTAAATCAGAATACAACAACCTGATCGGTGGGGGTAGGATTCTAACTAAACATAATTTTATTAGATAGCATTGTAAGGAGGAAAATCGGCTCTTGATCGGGGGGCTCTCAGTTCCCCGCATCACGCGAACAACATCACCATGCGATGAAGAAATGGGAAAGTTAGAAGAGACAATGAAATCAGAAAGTCAATCACAATCTAAGAAGAAATTATTGGGAAACATAGTGGAAAACAAAAAAATTGCCCTACAATCACCCAGGAACAATATGAAGATGCATATAAGGTTTGGATCAACGATCATTACCGACTCCAGAGTTGCGGCGGAAGTAAACGAGTCAGTGCAGATCGTACTTGGAGTCCCTCGAACCATTGATGACGATGCCGCGAACCGCCCTCGAACGATCACTTGAACGGAAGACTGAAAGCATGGCCTCTCTACTTGGTTGCAAGCGGACGGTCTTCACGATCCGGCAGCGCTTCACCATCCAGAGCTAATCGTCGCCGGAGAATTAGAGGAAGGAGATTAAAACCACACTGGACTTCTAATTATGAATATTAGAGGAACTAGGTCTAGCTCTAATTAGTCAACTAGGACCAACTAAAACTAGAACTAGAGGAGCACTACAAAAAAAATACACTTCCGTGATGATACGTGTTTGTCACAGTAGGTCACGTTATTTGTCATGCATGTACATCCATGACGATTTTATGACAGAATCAAGATAGTCATACCTGTGCTGTCGTAGAAGTGTTCCATGACAATACCAAAATTATCATCACGGAAGTGTCCACTTCCATGACGATAAATTACGCGTCATGAAAGTGCTTTCGTCAAGGGTAACTGACACGTGGCATCCACCGTAACGGGTCGCCGTTAAGCTATCGGGTTCCGGTTTGAATCTGATAACCCGTTAACAGCCTGGACCAATGGGGATTTTCCACGTGTAAAATTCTCAATGGCCAGAGAAACCACGTGTCGGCTCACCGTTGGGACAGATGTCATCCACTCATTGGACAGGAGGCGCCTATGATACGTCGACACATGGCATGGCCCAACAGAGGCCCATTCCGGTGAAAAGGCCGGCCTGTTTGACTTGGTCAAAAGGTAGTGGGCCGGCCCACGGAAAGCCTGTTAACGACCTGTTCGCATATAGCCCATTTACAGCCCGCTAACTCACGGCCCGTTACGACCTATCCGAATTGGGGCCAATAGCGTCATCTGGGCCGTCCAATATGATTCCAGCCCGTCGTAACTTCCGGCCCATGTATGGCCCATGACGTCTTTCGGCCCATACGAGGCCCTTTGTAACTCTGGGCCCACTAAAGGCCCGAGTTGAAACTAACCCATAATGAACAGTCTATCACTTTATACCCATTAACGGCCCATTATTCCGTAGGCCATTTTCAGGCTGTGTTAACTTTCGGCCTTCTAAGGGCCCATTTATTCTTGGGCTCATTTCCAAAATTCGGCTACTTACGGTCCGTTACTGGCCTGTTCCGCCTGTGGGCCAAATTCAGCCTGTGGTTACAGTCGGCCCGATTGTGGCCCATTAACACGTTGGGCTGTTTTCATAGCATCATCAAATACGGCCTATTAACGGCCCGTTATGGTCGGGCCATAAACAGATGGTTTCCACTCTAACCTGTTTACGGCCCATTTTGCGGACCGTTAATGGTCCATGAATAGTAAGTCCCATGTTTGGCGAAACGATCCTACGGCCCGTAGAAGGCCCATTGATGAGACGGCCCGTAGAAGGCCCATGGATCCTACGGCCCGTAGGAGGCCCATGGATCCTACGGCAGGTAGCAGGACCATGGTTACAACAGTCCGTGTGTTGCCATGGTTATTGTGGCCTAGTTATAAAAATAGGTTATTGTGGCCACTAGAAAAACGCGGAAAAAGAATTGCAGTGAACTAGCAAACAACTAAACAAGACAATAAGGAAATAAATAAGCAAGCAACTAACGCTAGGATATTACGGCTATTAAACATATTACATCCACTGGGCATCAAAGTTCGCCACCAGTGCAAATATAGGGAACAAAGCAGCATATTACATACACTGGCCTTCTAAGGCCCCGTTCGGAATGTCTCCACGAGCCAGCTTCCCAGGCTCCGTGCAGAAGCCACCCCGAACAGTCCAGCTCTCGGAAGCCTGCTTTGCAGAGCCCGTCCCGGCTGTGTGTATTTTTGTGGAGCAGCAGAAGACCACCTCCTAAAAAACCAGGAGGAGAAGTTGATGCAAATTACAGGGATTGCCACTCCGAAGTGGATCGCTTGCGTACCGTTTCATCGAGCAAAAACTCACCCGCACGCCGAGCGACCGCAGAAACCACCCGGACCGGCCCGCGCGTGTCTCCTCTGCCGCCAACCCTAGCAGCCACTGACCCGCCGCCAACCCCGCCGCCGGCCGCCCGGCCGAAGCGCCGCTGCCAGTCTCCGCCGCTGGCTCCTCTCATCTCTGCCGCGTACAAGGGCCACCGCCAGTCTCCGTCGTTGGCCCCTCGCATCTCCGCCGGCCGCTCGCAATGCCTCAACCCCACCATCTCCGGCAGCGTCACCCCCGGAAGCTCCAGCACCCCGACGCCGTGGACCGACGCCATCCTTGCCCCTTCCCCTAGCTCAAGGTGAGCTGCCCCTTCCCCTACCTCTGTTTTCAAACCACTGTGTGTTGCTACTGTGTAGTGAACATATTTGACTGAAGAAATGAGAAATTGACTGAAGAAATGAAAAATTGACAAATATGGTTGTTGGTCTAATTTAAAAGCAATATGGCATAATGGTATAATATGGTTGTTGGCCAGGATTTATGTGCTACTATGAAGTGAACATCAATTTTCACAGTAACATAAGAATTGTTGGTCAGGATTTATGTGCTACTGTCAGTCTCTAAAAATGACATAGATTTGGACATCTTTGTGGTGCTACTGTGAAGTGAACATCAATTTTAACATGTGTGTGCGCTGACCTGCTTACTGCTTGTTGGTTATGTATGTTGACACATGAATTTGCTAGTCTATTTATAGATAAGTGTTGAGTATGGCTGCCGAATGGACCGATGAGAACACTCGGATTATTGTCGAGCTGTTTGTGAAACAAATGAGGGCTGGACATGTGCCAAACACTCATTTGACACCCAATGCATATGACGACGTGGGAAAGGAATTCCTTATGAGAACCGGACTTGAGTACATGCATAAGCAAGTGAGAAACAAATGGGACAAGTTAAAACGTGAGTACAACCTATTCAAGCAGCTCAAGTTCCGCGAGACTGGAGGGGGTGGGACTTTGAGAAAAACACTGTCAAACAAGATAATGAGTGGTGGAAAAAGGCAAAAGTTGTAAGTTCTCATGCTTATGTTTCTCATAAAAAATCTATACTTGTCATGCTTTATTTACTAATGCTTTCTCTTTTGTACAATAGGACATCCCAGGTTGTGGCAAGTTCAAGAAGCATGGACTTCGTAATGAAGAAGGCTTGCGCCTCTTGTTTGAGGATATCAGTGTTGATGGTACTGACCATTGGAACCCCGCATCTGGCATGCCTCCCCCCTCTAGTGCCGCATTGAAAGACGCCTTGAATGTTGATGAAATCACCGATCTTGATTTGGAGGATGATACCGAGGAGCAAGAATCTCCGACAATAGCTAGTTCTTCTAGAGTGAGGCTTGGGATCATAGTTCCGGAGAAGAACAAGAAACTGAAGACCGCACAAGTGATGCAGGAGGAGATTAGAAAGATTAGTTCCATTGCCCAAGCTTCGTAGACATTGTTTCAGTCTTTCCTAAAGAAAGATGAGACCACCTCTGTTGCCTCTGCGATGGATTTAGTTTGTGCTTGCGGCGCAATAGAAGGCACAGATGAGCACTTCATTGCTACTGAGCTCTTTTTGAAGAGAGAGTAAAGGGAGATGTTCTTGCACATGACACCCGACTCTCGAAAGGGTTGGTTGCGTAGGAGGTTTGACATCAAGTATGGGAACTAGTTTGTTCCATCTTATCTATCGATAATATTTCATATGGTCTATGCTATCGAAACAATATTTATGCCTATGTTGGTGAACCTATTGTTATGTTGTGCATTGGGAACAATATTTATGCCTATGTTGGTGAACCTATTATTATTTTGTGCATTGGGAACAATATTTATGCCTATGTTGGTGAACCTATTGTTATGTTGTGCATTGGGAACAATATTTATGCCTATGTTGATGAACCTATTGTTATGTTGTGCATTGGGAACAATATTCACTCCTCCAAATGAAATTCCATAGAGAGAACCTTTGGAGTGTGGAAGATGAAATGGCAAATTCTCCTCAAGATGCCAAACTACTCGTTTCAAACACAGATGAAGATTGTTGCAGCTACTATGACATTGCACAATTATGTTCTCCTCCATGACAAAGATGATATCCACTTTGTTCGATGTGAAAGGGATCCGGATTATGTTCCAACAATTCTGGATAGATATAAGAAGTATTTTATTCCTTCGAGTGCATCGGATGCTTCAACTTCAGAGGCAAGTGCTCCTGACATGGATAGGTTTAGGAATGAACTAGCTACCGCCATTGCTCTTGGTTGGTGAAGTAATGCTCGTGTTGCATAGATATTTGTCTCCGCTTTGATTTGCAAACATATGCAAATTTGATGAAGCTTTTGTCATAGGACATATCTCAAACCTTGTGGTTCTTTATGTAAACTTGATGAAACTCAAAAATCTGCATGTTCATTACACTATGTGCATTTGTACTACACAAAACTGCTCTCTGTATAGGAAATAATGCTCTCTGTACAGCCAAAATCGCAGAAACCTAAAAAAAGGACCTTCGAAATCTGGCCTGCAATGCTTTTTCAGCCCAGCCAGCCATCCCCACAGAACCAGGCCATTCCGAATGGGCTTCAGAAGCCCTTCCTGGGCTGCCAGCCCATGCAGTGGGAGCTGGAGCAGCCAAAGCTGCCGAACGCTCCTGGCTCCCGTGGGAAGCTGGCTAGCGCTGGCTCCCACGAGAAGCTGGCTGCACGGGAGCCAGGAGACGTTCCGAACGGGCCCTAAATTGGTCACCAGTGCAAATAAACGCGGCAGCAAAACAAGTCCATAACTGAAACAACTTCAGAAGAGCTCAAGAAACGTTATCCTGGGTATCCACCATGTGGGCAATAAGCTTAGCAAGCTTATTAGCTTTCTCTTGTTTGGCGCTAAAATCCTCCAATGCTTGCTGTTGCACCAGAAAGTATGCATCTGAATGCTCCAGGGACTTCCGAAGTCCTTCGGCTTCTTGTCGCAGCACAGCTGATCGATGTCTTTCAGCTTGTAGTTGAGACTCAAGAAACCGAACTGATTCAGACAGTGAGTTTGAATAGCTTGTGCCAGCGGTAGTGGCCAGTAACTCAAACACTACACCAAGACAGGACTTTGGGGTTGTCTCACTGTCTTCAAGATAGTTTTCCTTAGATGTTTTATCAGCTTTGTTGGAGACCAACAAGGATGTCTCACTATCTTGAACCTTATCTGCATTACTTCCTTTACCATTGCTTAATAAGGCACTCTTCCCCAATATTCTGTCAGCATTCTAAAAGAAGAAACAAGCAGACACATAACATGTTTAGCATGTACTAGTATATGAAATTCATTTCGGTGAACCAGTTCATTAGTAAGGTGGACAGGATTAAACTACCAAGTCTTTTATTGCCAAGTAGTACATAATAAAAGCATCAAACAAACATATGTCTATGTCCTATGGTCACTGCATTGTCTTGCCAAATCAAAATAGAGACATGGTTCAAATCATATCAGTTCAAGACAAAGCAGCACTGAAAGAATACAAAGCATGGGAAACTACACGGCACAACAAGATTTCAGATGGGTACCATGGGTCTACATGTACAACAACACTATTGGCTCTGTTATGATGCTAGTAATGTGCATGATATGAGAAGTCAACTGTATACACAATTGAAATTGAAATCAACAGAGCTATTTATAAGAGCAAACCTGTTAAAGAAACATGCGTAAACATACCTGTTGTGCCATTGGAGTTTCGATTGGATCCTTCAATTTAAAAATAAGTTTGTATGAGTAAATATAGTGATACAAGAGCAAAGCAGTATGCACGATAGCAATGGAATCTTAAATGAGAACAGTTGTTCTTCAGGTTTAAGCACTTGTTCTACACGAACAGAGTACAGTAAGACGCAGACATATAGTACTTAAAAATAAAAAATGAGCTCATAGACCTTAACACATTCTTGGTTCGGGACCAGTACAGAACAAGGCGTTCCCAGTCATCGTCCAGTAAATGTGTCTCAGAAGAACGTAAGGGAATTTGATGAGTTTCTTTGCCAGTGAAGTATGTTTTCTTCAGGTAATTCTGATACTGCCACCAAGCATTCTTGAAGATAGCAGAGGTATTAGCACAGGTTACCTCATCCTGATTTTCCAAATCGGTCCTTCTCTATAGAGAAAAATGGGAAACTTTGCTGTATTATAAGCATCATGGAGGTAGAATGTATGGAACAAAGCAAAGTAATTGCCATGAATAACATTACTTACACATAACTCCTGGACGAACACCTGCAACTGGCATTTTCCTTCATCTTCAGTATAATATTTCCATGATGGGAAGATACGCACATAGGATTTAACAACATCAAGTGCGATAGATGCTAAACTACAAATGGCTGGTTGTGCTTCCTCTACAGGAATATGTGTACTAACTGGTGGAGTTGGGGTTCGTCGTGGTAGTACTGGCGCTTTGGGCATTGGAGTTGCCTTACTAACTGCTCTTGTTTGGGAGCTCTGTGGTGGAGATGGTGCTGTGTCAACAGGAACTGGGTTACTATCTGCTGGGGTTGGGGTTAGAATGGGTGAAGCTGGTTCTCTGTCCATCGTAGTAGGGGTACAATCTGCGAGAGCCTGGGTTATGTGTGGTAGGGCTGGTTCTCGTGCATGTACAACCGGGGTGCTATCTCCACCAAGAGGTACCACTGTTTTATTTGAAGACCGTGTTTTTACTCCGCTAGATACTGCCATCACCCGCTCCAATTCAAATGGCTGATAAATAGGAAACATAGTTGAATGTACAGACCTTGTATGAGAGACAGATGCAATAGATAGTGTGGAAAAAAGAGGGCATGAAATAGTTGATATGTACATTGTTTAACTAAAAAGGATAGCATGACATAATTTCACATATATGATGTATATCTAAACTAGATAGCATAGCACGACATAATTCAAAGATATGATGACTAACTAAATAGGATGGCATGAGATAATTATATGATGTCTTTAGTAAACAGGTTCGCATGACATAATTCACATACATGTTATCTAAGTAATCAGGATCGCATGATTTAATTCACATATGTGATTTATATGCTAAGCAGAGGGCATTCGCATATATGATGTCTGAACTAAGAACATGGTGTTGAATATTGTGTATATGATGTCTAAACTATGCAATGCAAGACACCATATGCATGATATGAGCAGTATAACCGTGCCAAGTTAGAGCATACACCTTGGTGGGGGAATAGGACTGGTCATCTATCTCTGAATCCATCTCTGAGGAGCTATTAGGACCCAGCAAGAGATCTGCTTCGACAGGTAGCACTGTCTGCTCTGAAGACCTTATTTTCACTCCAGATTTTTCCATCACCCACTCAAATGGCTGATTCACAGGAAGAGTAGTTTAATGTATAAACATTGTCGACAAATGGAAATGTAATGAAGAAAAGGATGGGCAAGATATCATTCAAATATATGATGCCTGGTTAAACAGGATGGCATTGCATATTTCACATATATTATGGCTGGCTAAAAGAGATGAGACTGCATAATTCCCATATATGTACAGAAACTAAACATGTGGCATTACAGAACATGTCTAAACTAAGCAGATGACATATATGATGTCGAAAGTAGGCACTGCAAGGCAACATATGCATGATATGACCAACATCATCATGCCAAGTTAGAGCAAACACCTTGGGGGTAAATAGGAGTGGTCAGCTGCGTCTGAATCCGCCTCAGAACAGATATCTTCCTCTGGATTACAATCAGGAGAAGGGGGGAGGGTTTGCCATTGAACCCACCATGGAGCGATGTCTGCATGACATTGTATTGCTGCGCAAAACTCTTCTCTTTTTTTCTACATGTTCAACATGATTGTGTATAATATCTGACATGCATACAAAAAAAATATAGTGAGATTATGTAAGGAGAGCATGCAGAAATCTAGAGTGATGGTAACAACCAATGGATGGATCCAAAAATAATAATAGCAGGCTGATGATAGCTTTAATTTAATAAAAAGACAGATGATGATTGCTTTACTATTTGTTTCCCACCCAAGATGAACAACATAGCCATACTGTCAGGACCGGTTTTCCAGGAAATAAATTTCCCAGTCAATGGTCCTTGTGCTCACCAGCCCCAGGATTACTGTTAGCTGATGAGACACAATCTTGATACAGAAATTCCAAGCAAAATATAAAATATGTAGTACAAGACCATTCTGGTCTATGAGTACAACAAAAGTTTTCTAATGGTTGACGGCGGAAGCGGTTTGCGGATCATCAGCGTCTATGGGACTCCATTTCCCACAGGAACAGCTGACCTGGATAACTCCTATCTTCGCGCGGCTGCTATCTCCATTGCCTAGGTTCCGGGGCTGTCGTTGTTGTGCTCCTCTCCAAGCAAGAAATCTGGCCAAGACAATAGCCAGGGACAAGCCAGTGAGTACTTTGAATGTACTCGCAAACATCATGAAAACAGGTATAACATAGCAGGTGATAATCATGCACTGAAATAATCCACGATCACTTAGTCAGTCCCAAAATAAAATTCATGATGCACGTAAGCAGGTCATTCGTATTAAACAGGAATAAGCAATCAGAGAATGAAGATAAAATAAACCGATCGGGTGTCTGAAGCGATGCCTCGAAAGGATAATAATATAAAGCATGCCTCAGTCGGGCGTCTGAGCGACGCCACATAAAGGGCTTATAAGAAAAATAAATAACATGCGTGCCACAGTCGGGCGTCGGAGCGACGCCACCTAAAGGGCTTATAAGGAAAATAAATAATCAACATGCCACAGTCGGGTGTCTGAGCGACGCCACATAAAGGGCTTATAAAGGAAATAAATAACAAGCATGCCACAGTCGGGCGTCTGGGCGACACCACATAAAGGGCTTATAAAGAAAATAAATAACAAGCATGCCACAGTCAGGCGTCTCAGCGACACCACATAAAGGGCTTATAAAGAAAATAAATAATAAGCATGCCACAGTCGGGCGTCTCAGCGACACCACATAAAGGGCTTATATAATAATAATCACAATGAGTATTCAGGAGGTAGAACCATCCTAGGGATACTCAACAATTCAACAGAAATATAAATGGTTAATCCACAATAATAATAATCCCAATCATCATTCGTCACACGTCATGATCAATATTCTGGTTTAGAAGTTTTCCTCCGAAGACCGACACTAAGACCGACACTTGACCCATCCCAGACTGTAGTCCTTAACCGCGGACACGGCTATTCGAATAGATATAAACTCTGCAGAGGGTGTACTCTTTACCCACGAGTAACGGATTCCTTTAGTCCACCGGGACTAATTCCGCTTACGGTCTTTGAATTGAAAACACACCTGACCCGCACACACCAGCTTAACTTACCGGTGCCTGGGATCACCCATGACACTCGTTAAGCAAAACTCTAAGTGGGGAGGCTACAACCTCGATTAGCATGGGATCAAATTTATACCACGCGCTACTAAGGGGTGCCCCCCTCTCGGTCCCAACCGGAAACACCCATGCCCCCGGACCAAGTGGCATGCCTACCGGATGCACCCGGTATCTTCCACCATGGCCTCTCTGCACGGTGTGTTCCAAGAAAGGGGTTGACAACTTACTGAACCGTACCCTACCGTCGGCAGGGACAAGTGGTAGTATGAAACAAGCATGGGGGTTACTGGAGCAAGACTCGATCTATGGTCGACTCAGGAGGTTTATGTATTCCCTGCATGGTTAGCACAACAATGCTCTTCACAGTTTCCTGACAGGTTCACCACCCCTCATGCTCCATCATGCCTCACTGCACATCCTCGCCACAACGAGATGTCAGTCACATGGTTGTGTTCACCGGAACACAACCTTCCTTCGGACTCCATCCGAACTATCACCAGGCATATGTGGCATGAGAAGTGGCTACTGTCACCAATATCACATATATAACAGAAAAGATTTTCACCATATGTTGATATGCAAGAGTATGACTTCCACATGAAATAACGTTACTCCATTTTAGCATATTGATGGAGTTCATATGTTCTAGCAAACAACACACAGCTTATATCATAATGGAGTTCAAGATGCTTGCCTTCAAGGTGCAGAGAGGTGAGGTGCACTCCAAAACTTTTCAAAGTTTTAATCTTCCCTCCAATTCCTATTTTTGAAAATATTCAAATTAACACAAACTTTAAAAACAGTACAAAAAGTTGTCCTAATTATTTTTGAAATAAATCTTAAAATAAACTAGGTGAAATTTGAGAGAGGTAGGAAAAAGAATCAATTCATTTGGAGTTTTATTTTAAAAGATATAGCCAGTCAAAGATAAGTCAAAAACCAGATTTTTAGAAACAGACTAAAAAAACCGGTTCGGAGCAGAATACGCTATCAGGCAGGGATGACGTACTCGGGGAAAAAGGCGCCATCACTTAAAACAGGCCAGGGGCGACCTAGTCGCTGACGTGCGAGACCCGCTTGTCGGGTTCCTTCCTCCTCTCACGCGCACGTGCTTGGCAGAAACGGAGGGATACTCCGATGGGGCTCGCCGGCGCTAGGAGGCGCCATTCCCGACGCTCGGTGTACCAGCGCGTTCAGGAGGAAGGGCCGCATCGGATGGGGGTGAAGGGAAACGCTGGAGAGCTCTAGGCGAAGCAGAGCTTCAACAATGGCGACCGAGGCTTCGGTGAAGAAAGGGCTTCTGCCCCAGAGCTATCTTAGGCACAAAGGGGACTGGAATTGGTGCTATAGGATCATGGTGAAGCTGATAGAGATCAAGGGGTTCTGGGAGGGCTTTATATAGCAAGGGGGAGGCGGTTCCGAGAGCACCCGAAGATAAGGACGACGGCGGCGAGGGTGATCTGCCACCACTGTTGCCGGGGCGACGTGGCTACTTAGGGGGCACGCCAAGAGCTAGAGGACGAACGGGGACTGCTTCAGAGGCTAGCTGGCGCGCGCGGATGGCTTGGGCGGCGCTGGCCATGGCAGAGTCGGTCACGGGCGCCGGCGGCTTGCGGACGCGTCGAGGGGAGGCTGCAGAGCCCGTGAATGCTGCTGGTCTGGGCTCCTGGTGCGACATTGCGAGCGGCGACAGGTCAAGATAAGCCCGGCTGCTGCTCCAGGGACGCGGCGGCTCGGTTGCGCGCGCGTGCAAAACGTGCGCTCTGGCCGCGCTCTGGACACGCGCGCCAGACGCTCGACGAAATGCCAGCAAGAGTTATGGGCTGCGGATAAGGATGGAACTTAACAGGGCTACTAGTGGGGCTTCTATAGACACTATAGACACATTGGTTTGGCTAGATAAGCTGGATCCTAATACAATCATAGCACCATGCCAATTCTGGCCATGCACTAAAGGTGCTCGACAGAATGACAAAGGCATCTAGAGAGGTTTCCTGGCCACCAAAATTTCCAGGTTGGGGTCTCTTTAGGTGTAGGTGATGGTGGCAAGGTTAGTTTGGCAAAACCAGAAACTTGTTAGTGCAAGTTTTTGAGAAAACCAAATCTGGACAGAAAATGTAGGCTATTATTGCATGGACCAAAATTATTCAAATGTGTCCAATATCCTAGACTTAAGGGTTTGGTAGCAAGTACTAATAGCAGGAAAGATCCCAAGATCACTAGATGAATTTAAAATATGGTTGCAGTGCAAAATACCAAACTGGACCAGAATGAAAAAGAGGATGGTTTTCTCAAAATTTATAAAACACAAAGCTGGATTTCTGCATAAAAAAGATTTATATGCATCTACTAACATCTCCAAATTTTTATGGAATTTAATAAGAAATATTTAAAGCAGTTGTAGTGCAATGGGAGCCCTTAACAGAATGGAAAAGCCATTTTAGAAGAATTGATGCTTGGCAAAAGTATTATACAAATGCTTCCCCTTGCATACCCAACAGAAATCAAATATTTTAAGAAAGCATTCAAGCCCCTCAATATTATCCAAAAGTTTCAGATAAGAGGAAAAAAAATCCAGAGAAAAGAAGTAGCTCTGAAATTAATAGAAAAGTCAGAAAATAGAAAATAAATCTTTCTGACAAAATTTTTATTAATAAAACAAGATTAAATTTTTGGGGTGTTACAACACTACCCCCCTTAAGAAAAATCTCGTCCTCGAGATTTGCTAAGAACGTATTTTGCAAAAAGATTACTCGTACCACGCGGCAACCGTAACATGAAAACAGATACACCACACACATGATAGGACGGGGTTACAGTCAAAATTTGCTGACTAATGTGCAGTTGTGGTGTACTAGCGAGGTAATCGATTTGGTTATAAAAGCGCGTGCGGTCCTGCATTTAGTGTACGTAGTGTGTGAGTCATATAACGAGAGGGCATGCAAATCAAATTTTTATTGAGAAAAACATTTTTCATCGCAGTGGTCTTTTAAGAAAAACCTTACTATGAAATTTGCTATAATTAAAAACAATCGATTTTTTAAATCACAAGAAACAACTTCAACCAATGCAATATACTAATACAGAAAATTTTAAAGCACAACACAGCTATCACAACAAGTAGTCAATTGCTACACAAACTGATATAACCACGGTGCTGACGGTTCAGGTAATAAGCTATATTTCACGAGGAATTATTCCCTGCAGTGGGATGTATCCTTCGTCTACTCGGAGCGGACGGGGGACTCACAAAAGGCGTCTCTCTTAGTCTGGCCCTCAGGGGTCTGCTAATGGTGACTTGGGTTTTACACAGCAAGGGTCTGGAGAAAATCCATCACTTGCTGGGTCAAGCGCTCTCGAGCGATGACATAGTGCACCAGCTTAATTAGCGTCGGACCTTTCTCTTCTCAGGTGTAGGGAAAGGATGTGGCTTCTCTGGCTGCTGCACTATTCAGGAAAAAAAATAGCCACGTTCACTGGCATAGGGTACCATGAATTGAAGATGGGTAACCGCTCCATAAGCAGCAATCTTTATGGTCATTATTGGAGTGGGCATGGATTTTCCCGATGAAGGGAACTTCCGTAGGGTCTTGGTTTGGGTCTACCTGCGGGGTGTGCCTGGCTGTACAATATGAGAGTGACCCTTGATTTGAACAGCTCGTACCGGGATGGGTGGGGAGAACTCATGGTACCGTGGTTAAAATCTCACAATTATTTTTAATAAAATTCCCCGGGGTTGCATCTGGGGTCTTTATATGAATCCCAAGGTGTGACCTGAAAAACAAATGGCTGTGAAGGCAGTGCACAAGGTGAGGGATGCTTGGTAAGGTCACGAAGTGGCCTCACGTAAAGCATCTGGGCTGGATGACATATTGCGGTGTGGGGGCAATATTAACTGTCGGTTCTGTCCTCTGGTGGTCGGGGTCAATGTCACAGATATATATATAGCAAAATGCGATGTATTACTCTGGTTGTCGGTTGGGGCAAACGTTCCCTTTATATAAAGAAAACGAAATCTTCCTTCGCACGCTTGCGAATGGGGCAACTCAGGTGTCGATCACGGGCATGTAGCTTACTGGGCTAGTCTGATAGGTTGGGCACCGACTGCCAAAAGCTGTCGGGGTCACTGTGTGGGCTATCGGGTAGGATAAGCTTGGTTGTGGAGAGGTTAAGGTCTGGTGGGTGGGTTAACCTAGGTTTATCGACCCGGCTAAGATAGGATTAGCCAATGGTCAGCCTGGCTCTGATACCAAGGTTGTCAGGACCGGTTTTCCAGGAAATAAATTTCCCAGCCAATGGTCCTTTTGCTCACCAGCCCCAGGATTACTGTTAGCTGATGAGACACAATCTTGATACAGAAATTCCAAGCAAAATATAAAATATGTAGTACAAGACCATTCTGGTCTATGAGTACAACAAAAGTTTTCTAATGGTTGACGGCGGAAGCGGTTTGCGGATCATCAGCGTCTATGGGACTCCATTTCCCACAGGAACAGCTGACCTGGATAACTCCTATCTTCGCGTGGCTGCTATCTCCATTGCCTAGGTTCCGGGGCTGTCGTCGTTGTGCTCCTCTCCAAGCAAGAAATCTGGCCAAGACAATAGCCAGGGACAAGCCAGTGAGTACTTTGAATGTACTAGCAAACATCATGAAAACAGGTATAACATAGCAGGTGATAATCATGCACTGAAATAATCCACGATCACTTAGTCAGTCCCAAAATAAAATTCATGATGCACGTAAGCAGGTCATTCGTATTAAACAGGAATAAGCAATCAGAGAATGAAGATAAAATAAACCGATCGGGTGTCTGAAGCGATGCCTCGAAAGGATAATAATATAAAGCATGCCTCAGTCGGGCGTCTGAGCGACGCCACATAAATGGCTTATAAGAAAAATAAATAACATGCGTGCCACAGTCGGGCGTCGGAGCGACGCCACCTAAAGGGCTTATAAGGAAAATAAATAATCAACATGCCACAGTCGGGTGTCTGAGCGACGCCACATAAAGGGCTTATAAAGGAAATAAATAACAAGCATGCCACAGTCGGGCATCTGGGCGACACCACATAAAGGGCTTATAAAGAAAATAAATAACAAGCATGCCACAGTCAGGCGTCTCAGCGACACCACATAAAGGGCTTATAAAGAAAATAAATAATAAGCATGCCACAGTCGGGCGTCTCAGCGACACCACATAAAGGGCTTATATAATAATAATCACAATGAGTATTCAGGAGGTAGAACCATCCTAGGGATACTCAACAATTCAACAACAATATAAATGGTTAATCCACAATAATAATAATCCCAATCATCATTCGTCACACGTCATGATCAATATTCTGGTTTAGAAGTTTTCCTCCGAAGACCGACACTAAGACCGACACTTGACCCATCCCAGACTGTAGTCCTTAACCGCGGACACGGCTATTCGAATAGATATAAACTCTGCAGAGGGTGTACTCTTTACCCACGAGTAACGGATTCCTTTAGTCCACCGGGACTAATTCTGCTTACGGTCTTTGAATTGAAAACACACCTGACCCGCACACACCAGCTTAACTTACCAGTGCCTGGGATCACCCATGACACTCGTTAAGCAAAACTCTAAGTGGGGAGGCTACAACCTCGATTAGCATGGGATCAAATTTATACCACGCGCTACTAAGGGGTGCCCCCCTCTCGGTCCCAACCAGAAACACCCATGCCCCCGGACCAAGTGGCATGCCTACCGGATGCACCCGGTATCTTCCACCATGGCCTCTCTGCACGGTGTGTGCCAAGAAAGGGGTTGACAACTTACTGAACCATACCCTACCGTCGGCAGGGACAAGTGGTAGTACGAAACAAGCATGGGGGTTACTGGAGCAAGACTCGATCTATGGTCGACTCAGGAGGTTTATGTATTCCCTGCATGGTTAGCACAACAATGCTCTTCACAGTTTCCTGACAGGTTCACCACCCCTCATGCTCCATCATGCCTCACTGCACATCCTCGCCACAACGAGATGTCAGTCACATGGTTGTGTTCACCGGAACACAACCTTCCTTTGGACTCCATCCGAACTATCACCAGGCATATGTGGCATGAGAAGTGGCTACTGTCACCAATATCACATATATAACAGAAAAGATTTTCACCATATGTTGATATGCAAGAGTATGACTTCCACATGAAATAACGTTACTCCATTTTAGCATAATGATGGAGTTCATATGTTCTAGCAAACAACACACAGCTTATATCATAATGGAGTTCAAGATGCTTGCCTTCAAGGTGCAGAGAGGTGAGGTGCACTCCAAAACTTTTCAAAGTTTTAATCTTCCCTCCAATTCCTATTTTTGAAAATATTCAAATTAACACAAACTTTAAAAACAGTACAAAAAGTTGTCCTAATTATTTTTGAAATAAATCTTAAAATAAACTAGGTGAAATTTGAGAGAGGTAGGAAAAAGAATCAACTCATTTGGAGTTTTATTTTAAAAGATATAGCCAGTCAAAGATAAGTCAAAAATCAGATTTTTAGAAACAGACTAAAAAACCGGTTCGGAGCAGAATACGCTATCAGGCAGGGATGACGTACTCGGGGAAAAAGGCGCCATCACTTAAAACAGGCCAGGGGCGACCTAGTCGCTGACGTGCGGGACCCGCTTGTCGGGTTCCTTCCTCCTCTCGCGCGCGCGTGCTTGGCAGAAACGGAGGGATACTCCGATGGGGCTCGCCGGCGCTAGGAGGCGCCATTCCCGATGCTCGGCGTACCAGCGCGTTCAGGAGGAAGGGCCGCATCGGATGGGGGTGAAGGGAAACGCCGAAGAGCTCTAGGCGAAGCAGAGCTTCAACAATGGCGGACCGAGGCTTCGGTGAAGAAAGGGCTTCTGCCCCAGAGCTATCTTAGGCACAAAGGGGACTGGAATTGGTGCTATAGGATCATGGTGAAGCTGATAGAGATCAAGGGGTTCTGGGAGGGCTTTATATAGCAAGGGGGAGGCGGTTCCGAGAGCACCCGAAGATAAGGACGACGGCGGCGAGGGTGATCTGCCACCACTGTTGCCGGGGCGACGTGGCTGCTTAGGGGGCACGCCAGGAGCTAGAGGACGAACGGGGACTGCTTCAGAGGCTAGCTGGCGCGCGCGGATGGCTTGGGCGGCGCTAGCCATGGCAGAGGTGGTCACGGGCGCCGGCGGCTTGCGGACGCGTCGAGGGGAGGCTGCAGAGCCCGTGAATGCTCCTGGTCTGGGCTCCTGGTGCGACACTGCGAGCGGCGACAGGTCAAGATAAGCCCGGCTGCTGCTCCAGGGATGCGGCGGCTTGGTTGCGCGCGCGTGCAAAACGTGCGCCCTGGCCACGCTCTGGACACGCGCGCCAGACGCTCGACGAAATGCCAGCAAGAGTTATGGGCTGCGGATAAGGATGGAACTTAACAGGGCTACTAGTGGGGCTTCTATAGACACTGTAGACACGTTGGTTTGGCTAGATAAGCTGGATCCTAATACAATCATAGCACCATGCCAATTCTGGCCATGCACTAAAGGTGCTCGACAGAATGACAAAGGCATCTAGAGAGGTTTCCTGGCCACCAAAATTTCCAGGTTGGGGTCTCTTTAGGTGTAGGTGATGGTGGCAAGGTTAGTTTGGCAAAACCAGAAACTTGTTAGTGCAAGTTTTTGAGAAAACCAAATCTGGACAGAAAATGTAGGCTATTATTGCATGGACCAATACTATTCAAATGGGTCCAATATCCTGGACTTAAGGGTTTGGTAGCAAGTACTAATAGCAGGAAAGATACCAAGATCACTAGATGAATTTAAAATATGGTTGAAGTGCAAAATACCAAACTGGACCAGAATGAAAAAGAGGATGGTTTTCTCAAAATTTATAAAACACAAAGCTGGATTTCTGCATAAAAAAGAGTTATATGCATCTACTGACATCTACAAATTTTTATGGAATTTAATAAGAAATATTTAAAGCAGTTGTAGTGCAATGGGAGCCCTTAACAGAATGGAAAAGCCATTTTAGAAGAATTGATGCTTGGCAAAAGTATTATACAAATGCTTCCCCTTGCATACCCAACAAAAATCAAATATTTTAAGAAAGCATTCAAGCCCCTCAATATTATCCAAAAGTTTCAGATAAGAGGAAAAAAAATTAAAAATCCAGAGAAAAGAAGTAGCTCTGAAATTAATAGAAAAGTCAGAAAATAGAAAATAAATCTTTCTGACAAAATTTTAATTAATAAAACAAGATTAAATTTTTGGGGTGTTACACATACCCTAGGTGAACCAGATAATAGACAGAGATACTATTCATTGCTGCCTCGATATGTGCCCCACAAGTAATTTTAAAACTCAAGTTTGAACATTAATTTGGACCTGACTTGGAGTCTAAGAGGTGAACAGGACGATAAAGTAGCAGGTAATATTAAGCAATGCATAACATAAGCAGAAACAAAAGAGTGTGACCTCTCTTGTGGATCCGTGTACTCCTCAGGTTCATCTGCTGAGTCGATGATGGTGATGCAGTTGTGGTGGGTGCCGGCGGCAGGGAAGGAGATCTGAGGTGGCGAAAGATGGTCAGGAGTCGTGATGTCTGGTTTTGTGGATTCTTCTGTCGATGGAGCAGCTCAGGTGAGGTGGACGATGTCGCGGCAGGAGCAGGACAAAACACATAAAGTTTTCTTCGACACCTACCTGTAACTGAAGTAATTCTGTAAGGGGTCCTTTGGCTTGCAGGATTCTAAAAACGTAGGGATAGGAAAAATACTGGAATAGGATAGGAATGCACGTGGGAAACAGAGCATTTGTAAACACAGGATTTCTTTCAACTTGGGTGTTTGGTTCATAGGAATTGTAAGAGCAGAGGAATGCAAAGAAACATGGCCAAATTAAAGTGAAACCATATGAAAGCGTGTACAGTTAGAATGTTATTCTGCCACTAATGCACTTGGTCTTGTTTTCATGCATAGGATTTTGAAAAGTAGGTCCAGGTGGATGTTTTGCTCCATTCTTTTCAACAAAATGCATGAATAATTGAATAGTAGAGTGCCATAGGAAAATTTCCTATTGCTATGTTTTTCCTTCACTTTTTCCTTTGAATCAAAATAGCCCTAATGGATCGACATGAATGTAGAGTAATAAGTGATGCGACAAGTGTACAACCTCTTTGTCGTAGCCGTGTCGACCTCAGCATCATTGGGTTGGTCGCTGAAGAAGTTGCGGCAGAGGTGGTTAACGGAGGTGTGGAGGAAGATCTGAGGAATCTGTAGACGGTGTCCAGGGCACTGCTCTGTTGTGATGGATTGTTCCGTCGTTAGAGTAGCTCCGGCGAGCCGTAAGACATCGAGGCTGAAGCAGTACAAGACAGACATTGTTAATCTCAAGTGGGATTCTAATAGCATCTCCAATAGATGATGTAAAATACATTACCAAAAAGTGATAGATGTAAAATTTACATCACCAAAAAACACCTGACTACAACAGATGAGGTAAAAACTGTTGACTCTAAACTTAACTGTTGAAACTGAAATTTACTGTGGAATCTGAATGTTACAGTCAAAACTGAACGCACTGGTAGCAAAGAGGCACTTCACATGTAATTTAGGCGGCTCGAGCACTAGTAGTAGAGAAAAAGTGATCTAAATCAGCAGGCGATCGACGGGGAACACAGTCGCAGATAGCAGCCGGAGCAGCAGCGCCTGGAGGAGCAGCACGAACTAGAGCCAGAGCAGCAAATCATGTAGCTGCAGCAGCCCGTGTACCAGCATCAGCAGCGCGAGCGAGAGCAAGAGCAGAGCAGCAGCACAAGCGAGGGGGAGAGCAGAGCAGCAGCGCGACCGAGCGAGAGCCGGAGCAGCAGCAGCAGCGCGAGCGAGCGAGCAAGAGCCGGAGCAGCAGCAGCAAATCCGGCTGGTATGGACGCTGCCGCCGAAGGGGCGTCGCACTGGGGGAGAGCTGCCATGGAAATGTCGCCCACGGCGCCGGCTTCGAGGTAGCCGCGCCATGGGGGTGCGGGATGGAGCACCGTCAACGCTGGGAGGTCGAGTTAAGGAGAAGGTGCGATGCGATGAGTGTACAACCTCTTTGGTGGTGCCGAGTAGGCCTCGGCTTCATCCGAGGAGTCGGTGAGGATGCTGCGGTTCCGATGGAGCAGGTTAAGGCGGCGCTGTGGGGATGGATCAGCCGCGATAGACGAGGCGATCGTCGGAGCAGCTCCTTGGAGGTGGAGGACGGGGCGGCTGAACCGGCGGGATGACGAGATCGACGACGGATCCTCATCCGGGGAGGTGGATGAGGGACGCCGGGCTGTAGTGGTGGACGACGTCGTCAGGGAAGAGGCTCCGGCTGGGCAGCGGTGGGGTGGCGGACGAAGGAGGGCGGGGTTTCGTGGCTGGAGCAGAGAGGTTATGGAGGCCTGGGATTTCGAATGGGGATTTCGAATGGCGAAAAGGAGGTGATGGGAGGGGGAACCATGACTTAGGGACGCGCTTGTCCAAAATGTAAGGTGTGTTACAAAAGTACCCCCACCGATTTGAACTAGCGGCCCTTTCGGCTCAGGGTTAGAAGGGGGATTTCGCGTGTCGGGATTTGGCAGCTAGAGGGAGTTTTCGCGCGCGTTGTAATTTCGGGATAGCAAGGCGCGGGTTGTGAAGGCGCGAGTTTTGGGAGCACGATATCTGAATTTTTGGGATATAACAAGGCGCGGGTTGAATTTTAGGGACAAGCCTAACGTGTAATACTGTACGTACCAAATCAATTCACACTTCCCTTAACAAAAAAACGAAAAAAATAAAACTATTCGCACCACACAAAGAGAGAGTCTTGTCCCGTTTTACTGTACAAATGATATTCAAAGCTATGAATCCATGTTATGTCCAATTAAATTTTTTCGCTGGCTGTATAATGCATGTAACCTACTCATACCAACATTTGAGTGCATTCCAAATGTCTATACTACCGCTGCAATTCAAACTAAATTTGAATTTGTTTCTCTATTTGAATAAGAATCTATAATCATGATTGTTGCCAACTTAAACCATCATTCGTGTATTATCTTAACAACACACCACATGATTACTATAGAGATAGATATGAACTATGTGTACTATATGAACTCGAGTTCGAAATTTTGAATACACTTGATGTTGATTCCAAATAATAGTACATTTGATGTACTAACTAGATCTTCATAATCTAAACCATGTTTCATATGTACACTGTGTTTATCACACAAAATATAGTGCCCCGCCCCCTACATTATGACATGTATTTAGCCCTGAGCTGCAAAAGCCACACATTATCACAAATTCAAATAAATGTTCTATATATTATATGTAGTATAACATGTTCATAACCACACCATGCGTATCACCATTATATATATTCATGCATGCGTTGGTTTAAAACACTATGATATATTCTTCAAATATCCGAATCCACTTTTATAATGAATTATGATCTCTATTCGTATTTTACACCCACACAATCCTCTTATCTTTGTAGCTAGCGCTAACTTTCTCTCGTGCATGCACACGCCCGCCTCCCTCTCACCCTCCCTCAGCATTCTCTAGCTCCATCGCGCACATTTGTCTTTTCACTTTAGGTCGTTCACCCACGGTGTGTGTAGGCCCCCCAGCTCCTTCTTTCCGGCACACACCGATCGGTATGCCTCTCTAGCCAGGTGTGCCTACCACAAACACAAGCTTTTCCTCTTCTCTTCTCACCATCCATGCCTCACTCCCGCCCCTCTTTTCATCGATCTCATACTCGCACACTCCTTCCCCCTTGATATAGTATGCCTCTCGCACCACCTCCTAGCTGCATCCCTCTCTCTCTATCCTTCTCTCCGGGCCTTATTTGCTTCTAACACATACATGCATGTATACCGATTGATCTCCCTACATATACATAGGTCGACTATAACTCTTTTTCCCCACGCATCGATCGGCGTACTCACAAGTTATGTCTCTCCCTTTCTCCGACAAAGGACGATTGATCTTCCTATGTAGTTACGTCTGCTTACCACAGCCATATCGTCCCCCCTCATCATTCGTGCATGCCATCGGACCCGTCTCTCACACGCACATGCACAGACAGGCATGCATCCCCTCTCTTATTGATATTGCAAGCGTGCCCTCCGTTTGTCTAGCAGGCCTCTCCCACCATTTGTGAGAAGCAACTTCACCACCAACCCCTCCGACACTCTAGCTCTGTCTCTCTCCCAACCTTATTCCTCTCCTACACATATGCATGGATGCTGATCGATCTCCCTCAATACATAAGGTAGGTCTCTCTCCTCCTCCACACATATACCAGCCATTGTACCTCTATAGTTAGGTCTCTGCCCCCCCACCCCCCACACACCGATAGTCGAGCACTGTAGGTAGGTATCCATGCCACAGAGACAAACTGCACCTGTCCCCTCTCACGTTCCAGTAGCCCAGCCACCCTATATCTTTGACATGAGCACACACAAATTCGATGGCACTCTTTATCGATCGCGCGCGCACACACACATCATCCCTCTCTTCGATTCTATGGATACCTCACGCCGAGGATACGTCCACTCTCTTCTCGTGGATCGCCCCCTCTATATATATGATATATCCAGGCCTCTGTTTCACACACATTGCATATGTTACATTTTTTGATTGAAATATCATCGACACATATTCCCTGTCTATCTCTCAACGCCCCCCCCCCCCCCCAAAACACTCACGAACCCACACACTATATCTCTCTACGTTTGTATCTCTCACACAAACCCACGTAGGTGGTGTACATACACGAAGAGAATAGGTGCACGTACTCACGCTTCGTGCCCAGCCACACCCGCGCGGGTACACGGTGGAGCTCATTTCTGTACGAAATGGCAGCCCACGTGCTAATTTGAGCGCGTGTAGCGGTTGCTTACCTACGGAGGTCGTGTACCACACGTGCACGAAACAAAGTTCGACTTGATGCGTTGGCGCATTATTTTTAAATAAAGTTATATTGCTCAATGGCACGGACACAGAATATAAAACGATTTTTATGGAGAAAAAGGTAGTCCGGTCCACTATATACAATGGAGCCTGCCTACCGGCGTTTGTCTCTCTTCAGAGTATCTCACACAAGGTGGCGGTGGCCTCTCTCTCTCACCGTTGGTCACTGATCCGGCCGCATCCCATCCGCCGGCGGAAAGGGAGGATGTGCATCGTTTCTCCGTTCGACGGCACCGAGGCAGCATGTCCCGATCTGCGGTACCTGTCGTTCTCTCTGACCAAGCTTCGGCGCGGTAGGGCCTACGCCACTTGCTCGCTCCCGCAGTATGGGCAGATCCCGCCCACCGCCGCCCTCCTAGTTACATCCCGACGACCCCCAGGTATCCCCTCCGGCCTTGCTCCACTGCCCATCTTCCCACGTCGCTGCATGTGGAATATCTTGCATGTGGTTCTTCCCTAGTTCTTTGCCCAAAATGTGGCTCGTCCGGCGTACTTTCCATATTGCAATCTCTTCCTCACACCGTTTTAGATAAACACAACTGTACTGTTATCTTCCCTTAGGACAAGGAATATGCTTCTTTTTTGTCGTCGTATGTGTCATCAACTGTTATTGGCCAGTAATTGTTTCCTTTCTACCTCTTTTTTGCAAACAGGGCTATCCATTTCACCTCGTTGCTATTGCGACCTTTTGATGAACTGCACAAATCACTTTTTTCTTAAGAGTGTTTTGTGCAGTTCTACTAAAATGTCACACGGGCAACGTCTCTACATTTCAGTGCGACTGCACAAAGGGAGATTGGTTTTGCTCTATCCTCCTCATCCAACTCCGAGCCTAATCTTCTCAACTATTTGCTTAATCTTCTCCTACTAGTTAGTCTTAAGAGAGACTTCAAAGGTGATCGGCTTCTATTTGTGTGTTTATTGTTTCATCAACAGTCCTCTATTATTGTAATCACACTTAATATCTTTGGAACAGGGACGCTCGGCTCTATTTTAGTGGAACTGCATAAAATGATCGGAATGTTGCATGCTCCTGACAGCTACTTTTTTTCCCAACATGCCTTGTTGATTTAGACAGAGCTGGGGAGAAGTTGCTGCCAATGAAAGCATGGATCAATTTTAATTTAACACCTTCTCACAACTTTGTCTTCAGTTGTGATGTAAATATTAGCTCTGATCTGCTAATCATTGAGATGCATTAACAAGGAAGTTAGTTTTTTATTTTTTCCGAAAGAGCATGGATGGCAAGACACACGAAACAAAAGCTGAAAGCTCAGAGCATTGTACAATTTCATGTCGCTGGAAAATTATTTGTATAGTACGTCAATTATGTAAACAAATGCTAGAAGCTTGATAGCATTGCCAGAAGCATCTTCAGCATCCGGGTCCATGTGCCATGCACCAAATTATACTCCCTCCGTTCCTAAATATTTGTCTTTTTAGAAATTTCAAATGGACTACCACATACAGATGTATGTAGACATATTTTAGAGTGTAGATTCACTCATTTTGCTTCGTATGTAGTCACTCGTTGAAATCTCTAGAAAGACAAATATGTAAGAACGGAGGGAGTAGTGCACAACCACATGGGAGACTCAGCCCGGTCGTTGCGCCGCACTAATAGTGAGTAATGAGCAGTCAAATCATAAGCCCCACCTTTCCCACTGTAAGTTGCTCGGAAGAAGCAACCATCAATACGCTCTTCTTTGAATTCGCTCATACTACTCCCTCCGTCATTGTTTATAGAGCGCGCTTCAACAATCTCTGGGACCAAGGCAACTAGCGATCGGCCTGAAAAATAGCATTGGTAGTTATAGCACGGCGTCTATTACTAGAGGAAATAATGCGTACACACATGCATGCATGCAGTGCTTCCACCCCGGGTACACACATGCATGCACTTACTCCACTCCGCGTACACACCTACATCAAGAGAGAATTGTGGACTTGATTGCGGTTACCATGCCCTAATTAATTGAGCATTAAACCAAACGCGTCTAAAATCTCTCTGGTGGTGAAAATGCATGGAGAGAAATGCATGAGAATGAAGCGCGCCCTATAAACTATGACGGAGGGAGTAGTATGAAGGTGCAAAACCAAGTACGCGTATGGTCTGTCGGTCAACACACTTCCTCTTGGCGTATCATTGACATGTGGGACCGGAGTGTGAGCAAACCGATCTCAATTGACGGCAAAATGGCCAACCCGCCGTTCCTTGAGAGAGATGAGGAGCGAGAACACACAGAAGGGCTCGCACGGAGGCCAAGATATATTCGAGCATGGTTGATCAATATCATCATTACATGTTCGATGTTTTTTAATAGTACTATTAGGTTCCCGTTTTCCGCACTTCTCCCGAATAAATGTGTACTTTATCAGAGATTAAAATAAAATAAGAGTATAGACGCTCCCCCATGCGGTTCCTAGTACCTGTATACTAGTAGTACTACTCGTACTACGAAACCTTGCGCTTGGCTCTTCGCCTCTTTGGGAAGTCGAACAATGATGGTACTACAGGGTATGCCTCTGGCAATCTGACACCGAATGAACTGCTGCACGTCCACCGCCTGGGCGAGGGTAGGTTGCATTAGTCAAAAGCTTCTCCTCGTCCTACGAGCCACCAGGCTTGAGGTAGACGGAGAGGGCGTAAGCGAGCTTCACCTTGTCCTGCAAGCTTCTCCTCGTTCTGCGAGTTAACGGGACACACGAAAAAGTAGTGCTAGTCTATACTCCCTCCTTTCCGGTTAATATGGCTTAGGGGCCGTTTGGTTCCCAACCACAGTTTGCCAAGTCAAAATTTAGCAGCTACAGTTTAGTTGGGAATTCCATTTAGTTGGCATGTGTTTGGTTTTTGCCACATTTTGGCTTGCCACACTTTATTGCCCCTATGGTCCACTTGTCATAGAGACAACTTTTTTGCCAACTTTTGCCAAAGTTTGGGGTACAATTTCTCAGCCACACTTGTGTGGCTTGCCATACTTGTGTGGCTGGCCACACTTTGGCTTGGCCACACTAGTCTCCAACCAAACAGACCCTTAATCTTTTTTGCGGGTAAATGAGAGAGCTTTATTCATATATAAGCATTCTTAGGACAATCAGCCAAGAGACTGGTCACTAGGAAGCGAGGTACCCCACGAAAAAAAGGAAGCGAGGTGTTTCATCAAGCCAGCTCTCGGTCACATTCAAAGTGCAGTAAGCACGGTTCGCACAAAGATGCACCGCAAGGTTTGCTGACCTGTTTACATGCTGAATAACGAAAAAAGAGAAAATATTACGGAGCGCTTCTATTTCTAACAGGATCAGAGCCAGAATTAAGCGAGAATTATGGCGAGTGTTCCATGCAATCAACTTCCATTATCACCTGTGAGAACCCTCGAAGAGAAGCAAATGTGTTGAAGATTGCTTTATCACAGATTAAAATAAAATAAGAGTGCAGACGCTCCACCATGCGGTTCCTAGTAGTACTACCTGTACAGTACTAGTAGTACGTAATACTACTCGAAGTACTCTACTACCATAGTAAACTTTGCGCTTGGCTGTTCGCCTCTTCGAGAAGTCGAACAATGATGGTACTAGTACAGTGTATGCATGCTTCTGGCAATCTGACACCGAATTAACTGTTGCACGTCCACCGCCTGAGTGACGAAGAGCTTGCGTAGTCAAAAGTTTCTCCTTGTCCTGCGAGCCACTGTGCACAATCTTCTCCTGTCCTACAAGCTTCTCCTCGTTCTGCAAGTTGACGGGACACAACAAAGTAATGGTAGTCCATACTGCCTCCTTTCCGGTTAATATGGCTTGATTTGAAACGAGATAAATACACTGGCTATCACTGTATATTTATAAAAATACGGTTAGTGGACTTCATAATATGCTCATTGCGGTCAATATATAGATTTTCCGGTGTTTATACGGTCACTAGCTCACCCTGGCTGAGTATGTGGGTGCATGCACGTGTAGGTTGAGCACTTGAGCGTGAGCGTGTGTGTTCTATCGTGTGCTCGGACATGCATGCATTAGGGCCTCACGCGCGTTTTTGCGTGCATGTGTACGTGTGACTGTTGCATGAGGTTGTAGTCCCTCACGTTCACATGTTCATATGTCAATGCTTTGTCAAAACGTTGCATGCAAGGTTTAATCATTCGTTGTTCATGCATGCATTCCCGATATTAATACGTTGGTAAAGACAATTTCTTGAGGAAAACGAGCCCATGAATTGAGTACAAAGGGGACCAATAAACCAGGACGGAGGGAGTACTAGTAGTGAACCAGAAGGAGGGAGTAGGTACTACGTAAACAACGTGCAGTAAAAAAAAATCCTCTATGCGCATCCAGTCTACGTGTCATGCAAGAAAATAGAGATAAGTACAAGTGAGACTCAGGAATGGTCATACACATAGGGGGAGCACGTGCAGGGGCCACTCAGGAGCAGTCAAATCACACAGTAAGTTAGTCGGACGAAGCAACCATTAAAAGGTTGATATGGAGAGAAAAAGAAAACAGCTCCACTATATATACACGAGCAAGAGCCTAAGCTACAAGCCTGCTTGGTTGGGTTGCTCTCTTCACAAGCATAGAACGATGGTGACCACACCGCTGGTCACAGATCCGGCCTGATCCCGCCGCCGGGGGAAGCGGACGATGTTCTGCGTAGACGCGGTCGACAGCGGCGAGGAAGAAAACCCACTGTCGGAGCGTCCCGATCGGGGGTCCCCGCGGTATGGGCTGATGCTGCCTCCCACCGCCCTTCTAGCTACACCCTGACATCCCAGGTACAACTTCCTTTTGGAGTCGTCTTGCTCCACTACCGCAGCTCCCCACGTAGCTCCATCTCCATGTGGATCTTTCTCTACTTCTACCGGCTTCTATTTGTGATGAGTTTATGTCTCATGAACTAGTGCCACTACTATTATTCTAATCACACTTCTTCAATATCTTTGTCAACAGGGATGCTCAGCTCGATTTTAGTGGAACTACATAAAAGCATCGTATGATCCGAGGGGGTCAGGCTTCTTTCCTTCGACAGGTTCTACCTAGCCAGGAAATTAAATCCTATTTAGGGTTTAGGGTTCAAGTCGTAGAGACCCCATAAGTAGTTTTTTTGTACACACTCTCACAACTTTTGTCTTTACTTGTGAAGTAAATATTGGCTATGATCTATGAATCATTGAGATGCATCAGCATGTGTGTTAATTTTCCTTTGTATTTGATGGAATGTTGTAACGGGGCAACCTTGGAGTCAGGATACATACATGAAACAAAATCATAAAGCTTCGTACCCCCTCCGATCCTTTTTTGTATGCGTATAAGGCTACTCATAGTGGGGAGTATCATATACTAGTATCATGCATAAATTACATAGGGAACTAATAAACCAGGACGGAGGTAGTATGTGAGAGTGTATGGTGGGTCATGTGGTAAAATGTAGTCCCTCCTTTCTGGTTTATTGGGCTCATCTCATTTTCTTAGTCTTATACCATATTATAAGTCTTATTTTCACTTCTTTCCACCACATGTTCACATTCCAAGGTGCATTAAATTGATGCATGCAAGGATTAAAACAAATCAACCAATGCATGTAACCATTCCTACTCATTTAGTGGTCATCCATGCATATATTCTAATTAATGCAGATTAAAGTTTGAGTAATTTTATAAACTACGAGATACATTTCTCCACTCATCATCTGCCTTGGTTGATGTGATTTCAAATTTAAGCCCTATATAAACCGGAAAAGAGGGAGTACTACGCAAAGAAAAAAGGACCGAAGGTGTCGCACGATGTCCAAGGAATATGGTGACAGTGGGAGGTGGGCCATGTAGTCACTGGGCTGCCGTGTTTCGTACTCCTCCGGTGTAAGAGTGGAGAAAGTTAGTTTTATCAGAGCATAAATAAATAAGAGTGCAGACGCTCTACCGCTGCAGTAATAGTGACCAATGAGCCGTCAAATCACATAGACCCGTTATAGTTAGTTGGACAGAAGAAGCAAACCATCACTCTATCTCTCTCATGCAGTACAGTATTCTTTTGGAAACCAACGTTTCATTTCGTTGGATTGTGCCATCGAGAAAAAACAACGTTCAAATCACGTCTGTCGCGTTCGTGTCTCACCCTCCTCCACCCCCACATGCTCGCTTGGCATGCCACTCACCGCAAACCGAGTATACGCAAACTTTCCCGCCTGCTTCTCGATGCATCACGCCATGGAGTACTAGCACTACTGGAAGAGATAGACGAGGAGGGGGACGACAGCTAGCTATAGCACGGACTCCCAAGAACTTTTTTACATGCATGTTGTGGCCGGCAGTGGTGACATTTGAACGCGGAGCAGTCGCGTGCACCGGGAAGCAGCGTGGGCGGCGCTCCCTCGACCGGCACGCCGCTTCAATGCCGGCGCCAGTGAGAGGTCGCGTCCGCTCTGGCCGGGCATGAATGCGGCACTGACCGTTTTAGGCAGGAACCGCGCGCGGGTGATGAAGAGGGTTCGGGTTGGCCAGGGCGGTCAGGCTGGATGTACGTAAATATTGCTGCATAATTAATAACGTAAATAATGTGCCAGTTGGACAAATATGATTGGAGATGGAGATGAAAGTAAGAATTTTACGTAAACTTGGATATGCATGTCTATGTGTGTGTGCGCGCTCACACACATAGTGACGACTCTCGCGACTACTCGTACACAACATCGATGTCTCATTCTCCCTACACACACACAAACTTAGTACCGCCTCATTTTGTTCCTAGGATAGGAATATCATAGGAGTGGGAAACAATATGAAGTGAGATAAATGGAGTACTACGTACAAGAAGAAATGTACACTCACTCACTCTGCCTCCGACATACCCGCGAGTACACGATGGAGCGCATTTGTACACGAAGAGGTAGCTTACATACGTAATAATTCGACCCTTTAATTTGTTCACTTAATAATGGAGGCTCGGGGACCACACATGAGCGATACAAACAGCGGAAGCAGGGGCATGTTATTGATCAAGTTTTCTTTCTTGGTACCTTAAAAAATGATTTGTCCGGCAGTTTTCGTTTCTTTGTTCCGGGAACACGCGTATTCTATTTAAAACCACTATTATGGAGAGATTTTTTTACTCCATTATATATGCAGCCTCTTGTTTGATAGGGTTTCTCGCGTCTCACTCTCTCACCCTCTCAATATCTAAACAAGATGACAGTGTCCACTCTATCTCTCTCCTCACCGGAGGTCACAGATCCGGCCGAATCCCGTCCGCTGCAGGAGGTGCGGAGGTGCAGCGTTGATGTTGTCGCCGGCGGCAATGGAGGAAGCCGATGTGCACTGTCCTCTCTGAGCTGGCGCTGGCACGGACGAATGTCCTCCGCGCCCTTGTTCACTGCCGTTGTGTGGGCAGATCCCGCCCACCCGCCTAAGCGACATCTCGCCCACCTGAGGTATAACTTCTTTTGGATTTCATGCTTCATTGTACTGGTCCAGCTCCCCAGCTCGCTGCATGCGGGTTTTCTTCTATACCACTACTCCCCAGCTCCCAATGTACAGTAGCTAGGGTTCGTCGGCTGGTCCAACATCACCTATTTTTTACTATTATAGAGGAAAGGCCACTCGAAAAGTTGTCCTGGTTTATGCCTCGGTGGAGGTATACACGTTTTTTCGACAAAAAGTGCATGGTGGTTGTGCGGTCATTTTCCATATGCTCCTATTGCTGCTGTTAATCTAATACTATCACTGGTTAAATGTAGCAATGCCCACGTTAAAGTGATGTCCCTTTTAAGTAATGCTGATGTCAATCCAGAGGCATCGATAAATGCTTCTGTCCTGCTTTTTTTTCTCAGGTATCCTGGTTTAGTTCCCATCAAGATAATCATGATGCTTCTATTTGTTGGTGTACTTTTCATTAATTCTTATTGACAATTGAGATGTCGCTGTTAATCTTGTACCACTGCCAAAACAAAGTAATAACACTATATCCCTTTTTTATATTTTTGCAAACAGCGATGCGTATCTCCATACCCGAGCATGTCTTCCTCAATTTTAGTGGAACTGCACAAAATTGGATGGCCATTGTTGTTCTGCCTCACTGTCCTCTACCACGTGGTTCTTCCTTCCTCGAGCTTGATTACCGAGAAGAAACAGACCACAGTGAGGATTTGTCGAACTTCATTGGTGCCTCACCCAAACTTGATGCCAAATGGATGATGCATCACCACGATGACCTATCGATGCTCATGGTTGCGTCTCATGGTTGCATCGGCTGGTGAAGCTGATCGATTTTCGACAAAAAACAAGCTGTCTTCCATCAGTGCTCTTTGCTTGTTACCCACAAAGATGATATCCTTCATCAGTTCACCTTGGTTGCGTTGGAGATGCAATCGTCTTTCACGTTGGTGCAATTTTATCACACAATTGGCTATGAACCAAATGTTTCCTCGAAGAAGCATCGACATTGGTACTAAGAGCATAAGTTTTGTATTGATTTCTAAACCTTCTCACAACTTTGTCTTCAGCTCCCCTGTAATTTTATGTGTCCAGCTATTAACTAAATATGTGGTCAGACTTTGATTAAAAATATGGCGTGGACTAAAAACCCGAATGGACGTAGTACCCCTCCATTTTTATTTACTCTGCATATTAGATTTGACTGAAGTCAAACTTTGTAAAGTTTGACCAAGTTTAGGCCAAACACAACAAACCATAATTATTGAGAGAGGGCAAACTGTACATACTCTCAAACCTTTCTGATAATTGAAATTAAAATTCTTTATTTGTACACACTCTCACACCTTTCCGATAATTTGGCGCGTGTGTCGTTGTTCACTTAACGGAGGGTGTAGTGTACCGCACGTGAAGGACAGGAAGTGCGACCAGGACGCGTGGATCGTTAGTTGATCGTAAGTAGTTTTCTTCACTGGTACGTTAAATAAAGAATTTCATTTCGTACTTAGACAATTTAAAATGATTGTTATGGAGAGAAAAAGAAAACCACTCAACTATATTAGTAGTATACACGAGTACTATATAAGCTGGAGCCTCAGCGCTTGTTCGCTAGGGTTTGCACTCTCCACACTCTCGCTGCACTACATATATATATATACACACTGGAGGCTCAGCGTTCCTTTGCTAGGGTTTGCTATATTCACAGTCTCTCACCCTCTTCACCAGATCTAAACAAGACTATATTGGCCTCTGTCTCTCTCTCCCCCCTCATAGCTGGTGAAGGAGCCGTCCGGATCCCGTCGCACCGGGAAGGAGAGGAGGTGCAGCGTTCACTCTGTCGCCTTCGGTGAGGGAGGTAATCCACTGCCGGCTGCGCTGTTCTCTTTCACCCAGCGCCTGTGCGGGAGGGCCTCCGACCCCTTCTTCCTCGCTGTCGTACGTAGTGTGGGCAGATCCGGCCTCCCGCCGCACGCCTAGCCACATCCCGACGACCCTAAGGTATAACTTTCTTTGAAACCGTCATTGCTCTAGCTGCATGCGGATCTTTTTCGATTCTGTAGTCGAATCTAGGTCTTGGTTCAAAGAGGAAAGAAGGGTGGGGTGGGGTGGAGCATGAATCTAGGACGTGGTTCAATGAGGAAAGGAGGGAGGGAAAGTAGTATAGACTGGCTATCCAGCCGCTTTGTTGGTCGAAAAGGGAAAAGGGGGGTAACCCAGTACACACATCTGTCAGGAACCGATCTCTTTGTTGAAAAAAGAAAGAAACTGGGGGGTCAGGTAGTTTGTGCATGACTAGATTTGCTGCCCTCACATAGGAAAAATGTTCAAAGAGAACAAATATGGGACCAACGCAGATATGCTGCTTGGCAACATACTCTGCATCACCCATTTATACGTGTGGACGCACATGGTGCTGGCATATCCCATGTCCCATACAACTATTTTGCTGTTGTTAATCTAAGAATGCCGCTAAAATTGAAGCAATACCACTGTTAAAAGTAAATTGCATTTTTAACGAATGTTGTTTTAAGAGAATGTCTTTGTTAATATGAATCAATGCAACCATTTTAGAAATGCTACTGTCCTACTTTGTTTTCCCTCAAGATAAGGTAGATGCTTCTTTTTGTCGCTGTATGTTTCATCCTCCTTTATTTGCCAGTAATTATTTCCTTTTTTGCCTCTGTTAAAACAGGGATATCTATTCAACTATTTGCTATAGCGAACTTAAATGTCACACCGGCAACTTTGCTTGATTTAGTTGAACTGCACAAAACGAGATTGGATTTCCTATTCGTGTTGGCAGATTCGTAAGTGATATTGACTGTGTCATGAAAGGTCAGTACCGGCCTTCATCCACATGATCATGCAGTGTGCTTTGAGATGCTATGCTACTTGTATTGGTACTGTTTTAAATAAATATTGAATTGAAGCTATTGAATTTCTATCTTTTCCCATTAAGTGAACAAAAATGGTACCAACCCAGACATGATGCTTGTTGCTTTGTTACAACAAACTCTGTATCACCCCCTTTATAAGTAGATGGAAGCACATGGTGTTGTTGCGCCCACTCTCCCCTGGAACTGTTTATGCTTTTTGTTAATCTAATGCCACTGGAAAAATTAAGCAATGCCACTCTCAGAATTAACTACTGAATCTTAGTTCAAAACTGCAACACTTGTTAGGGATCGGTGGGAGTACCATTTCTGTTAGGGATCGGCCGGAGTACATGTTTAAGAAATGTATTGTTGAGATAATGTCTCTTATTGTATATCAGTTACAGTGTTTTACAAATGGTACTATCCTGCTTTGTAGTTCTTTCTACATGTTTAACCAAGGTATTGTTAAGGTAATGTCTCTGTTAATATGAATCAGTTGCATTGTTTTAGGAATGGTACTTTTCTGCTTTGTCATTCTTTATACATGTTGAAACAAGGTATTGTTAAGATAATGTCTCAGTAAATATGAATGAATCACACTATTTGAGAATGGCTACTCTCCTGCTTTGTTTCCCTTTAAGATAAGGTAGATGTTTTTTCTTCTGGGAGTATAAGTCATCAACCATTATTTCTCAGTAATTGTTTTCTTTATACCTATTGTTGCATACAGGGATATCAAAACTTCTGCTCGGTTCTATTTCGACTTTGATTTTAGTTGAACTGCACAAAAGGAACCAATGTGTTTAAGGCAAAATGTTGCATTATTGGGCCCAGTTGGTCTTTCTACTTTGCAGAAAGAAGCAGTCACTGTTTGCGCTACATTACACAAGGAATAATTGAGAAGCTTTACAGAGTATTAGTAGACGCTGGTGACATGACTAGTCTGCAGAGAGCATGGGAAACTCAACAACACGTGGAGTGCAAAATTCACTCCACAAGGAAAGGAATGACCAAGTCAGTTGCCGACGCAGCTGTAACAAACGAGGTCAGTATCGGCCTTCATCCACATGATTGTGCTTTGTTATGTTGTGCTACTTATATTGTTGTATTGTTTTGAATAAATGTTTAATTGAAGCTATTGTATTGCTATCTTTTCCTGTTAAGATAATGAAGATGATTATAGTTGTAAGCGTATATTTAATCAACTAGTAACACTATTATATTCATCACGCTTTTTCTGTATTTATGCAGACAGGGATGCTCAGCTTGATTTCAGTGGAACTGCACAAAATGTTCAGATGGTTCGTGTCCTCCATAATACTTCATCATTCACAATACATCGAATGGTTATCTAATCATTCGTCGTCACCTTGAGCCACCGGACTATCTACTTGAATGAAGCTGCCAACGTGTTCAACGCCTTGCAACATATAAATACGAAATCTACCATGCTACGCAAGACATTGTTTGATTTCAGTGGAACTGCACAAAAAGATACGCTGGTTAATCTGGCTACATGTGCCATTTCAATGTGCAAAATGATGACAAACCCTGCTCGTCTGAATGGAGCTACCAACGTCTTCAAGGCAGAAGAATTCCCACAAGTTCAAGGGAAAGAACTCTGTCCAGCAGAATACTACCTTTAAGAAGAAGGGTAAGAAGAAAGACAAAGAGAGATGGCTGCTTTACTTGTGGTTCAGAGGAACACTAGGCAAACAAGTGCCCAAACAAGTACAAGAAGCCAGGACAGGACTCCAAGTCTGTCAATGTCACTCTAAGCAACAATGATGGGGCATCTGGGTATGGTAATCTGTTTACCGTACTTTCAGTTTGTCAGTCCACCGATTGATGGGTTGACACTGGGGCCAATATTCATGTGTGTGCTAGTGTGTCTTTGTTTTCTTGCAGCCTATAAATACGAAATCCACCATGCTACACAAGACATTGTTTGATTTCAGTGGAACTGCACAAAAAGATACGCTGGTTAATCCGGCTCCATGTGCCATTTCAATGTGCAAACTGATGACAAACCCTGCCCGTTCCAGAATCATAGGCATTACTGTAACACCCCGGTAGTTAAGTTACAGTAATCACACACTAATGGTGCCATGTCATCGTGATTAATTTGCTAAACCACACTTTGGTCCAAACCGAGTTCAAATTCAAATTTAGAAGACAAGTCAAATTTTTATCTCTTCAGACTATAAAATTGAAATGTTAGAATTTTAGTATAAATTCCCCTGATCAATTCTCATGTTGGAACCATCATCATTTGAAACTTCAAATGGCCCTTATCTATTTTTGATTTGACCAACAACACTTAAGTGGCGCAATTAATTTCAAGCCGAAATTATAGCCTTTCAAAAATAATCTAAAACCCTGTGGATAGTTCCACAATATTACAAAGTATTTTTGAGACAAGTTTCTTATGTAACAAAATTCAATTGAAATTAAATAAAGTGTAAAACAGTGCCTATGAGTTGAAAACAGAGAAGAAGAAAAAAGAAAAGGGCACTATGCACTTACTAGGCCCAGATCACACTGTACACATATAGCCTAGTGCTACGGTGCACAAGGCCCAGCCCGCGCGGGCCTTTTCCCTAACCTCTCACCAGAAGCAGAGAGGCCATGGCACGCACGTCGTCCACCCGCCGATTGCCTCGCTGTCGAACATCCCACGGCCCTCTGGTGGATAAGGAGACCGTCCCCGACGCCCCTATCGAACCCTAGCCTATCCCCTTCTTCTCCCTCGCTCTCCTCCCCGATCTGGAGAGGCAACCGTACGCGACCGACGCCGCCGCCTCGTCGTTGACATGCTCCGGAACCACCCCGTCCTGCTCGAAGGTGCCAGGAGCTGCGCCTCAACGTCCTCTACCTCCACGAGAACGCTCACGAGCAGGGACCTCCCCAAGCAGTCGCCATCGACCATCTTCATCCTCGGGCGCCGCCACTTGCTCGCCGTCGATTCGGCCGACTCCGAGTGTCCCCGGCCACCCTGAGCTCCTCCCCGAACTCACTGTGAGCCCCCGGTTCCCCTACACCTCTCCTTGCTTCCCCGTGCACTGTAGACGCCGCACTGCTGGAGGCCGAAGCCACCATCCGCCATGGCCAAGAAGCCCCGCGCTCCCGAACTCGCTGCTGCCCGGCGGCTTTCTGTGCGCGCATCCGCCGCGCCCGGCGCTGGCCGCCGCTCGCCCTGGCCGCGTCCAAGGTGATCCCCCGCAGCCGCCCACGACCCCTGCTCTGCTTGTTGCTGTTGCTGTTGTGTTGTTGCTCCTCTGTACCACTGCTGCTAATTGCTGCTTGCGGCTGCTGTCCCTCGCCTCGCTCACTTTTGCCTGACCGCCCCTCCCCTCGCGCTCATGGCCATGCCCCTGCACGTCCTCGTCCCCATGCCCATGCACTGCTACTCGTTGCTTGCTACTTGCCACTGTAGCTGCTGCTACTGCTGATGCTCGCCGCTGCTATGCTACTGCTGCTGCCCGTTGCTCTGCAGATGATGATAGCCGCCGCTGTTGCTTCGTTGCTGCTGCCACTGCAGGCCATAGCCATGGCCAAGTGCGGCTATGTGTGTGTGTGCCGTGCGTGTGGCCGGTCCTGGTTTAAATTAGTTCTATGGTTTAGCTAGTATTAATTAGTCCTAAGATAGTCTAGTAGTAGATGACATGTAGGCCCCATTAAATAAGTTAGGTTTATTTATTTGTTTAGGTAAATAGTCCATGACATGTGGGCCACTCCTGCCCTTTTGACTAGTCAAGTTGACTTGGTCATTTCGGATTAAACTAATTATAATAATTTTAAAATATTGTTAAAACTTCAAAAAATCATATAAAATAATCCGTAACTCGGATGAAAATACTTTGTACATGAAAGTTGCTCAGAACGACGAGACGAACCCGAATACGCAGTCCGTTTGTCTGCCACACATCCCTAGCACAGCAAACATGCAACCTTCCCCCCTCCGGTTCGACTGTCTGAAAACGTCAAACACCGGGAATACTTTCCCAGATGTTTTCCCCCTTCCCCAGTATCGCCTACTACCGCGTCAGGACACACCTAGCACCGCGTATTGCCATGTTATGCTTTGTGATGCTTTGATTGCTCAATTATTTATTGTGTTCCCCCTCCGTTACTTCTTTCTGGTAGACCCCGAGACCGTTGTCGATACCCCCGTGATCGACTACATCGACGATGACTCCTCCTTCTTGCCAGAGCAACTAGGCAAGGCAATCCCCCTTGTTCATCCCGGTATCGCCTACTCTTTTCCTCCACTACTTGCATTAGAGTAGTGTTACTGTTTCATCGGTTTGATCCTATACTGCTGCATAGCCTGTCCTTGTTACTACTGTTGATACATTTACCTGCAATCCTAAATGCTTAGTATAGGTTGCTAGCTTATCATCAGTGGCCTTACACTCTTGTCCGTCTGCCATGCTATACTACTGGGTCGTGATCACTGTGGGAGGTGATCACGGGTACATATACTATATACTTTTACATTACCTATGTTACTGTTTGGAGATGGGGGCTGAAGGGGCAGGTGGTTCCATCCAGGTAGTGATGGGCCTGGGTTCTCGGCAGCCCCCTGATTGTTACTTTGTGGCGGAGCGACAGGGCAGGTTGCGACCACCTAGGCGACAGGTGGGCCTGGTCCCTGGTCGGCGTCCGCGGTTACTTCAAAATAACACGCTTAACGAGATCTGGATATTTGATCTGAGTCTGGCCACTGGCCTATACGCACTAACCAACTACGCAGGAACAATTATGGGCACTCGACGTCGTGGTATCAGCCAAAGCCTTCTTGACGTCAGCGACTGAGCGGCGTGCGCCGGGTTGGACTGGAACGCCTGCTCTTCTATAAGGGGGGCTAGGTCTGCTCACCGGCCGCCCTCGCAACGTGCACGTGTGCAATGGGCGATGGGCCCAGACCCCTACGCGCTTAGGATTTAGACCAGCGTGCTGACCTCTCTGTTGTGCCTAGGTAGGGCTACGACGTGTTGATCTTCCGAGGCCGGGTATGACCCAGGAAAGTGTGCCCGGCCAGAGGGATCGAGCATGTTGGGTAATGTGGTGCACCCCTACAGGGAAGTTTATCTATTCGAATAGCCGTGTCCCTCGGTAAAAGGACGACCCGGAGTTGTATTCTGATCTTATGACAACTAGAACTGGATACTTAATAAAACACACCTCTTACAAGTTCCAGAGACAACCCGGTGATCGCTTTACCACAGGGCGACGAGGGGAGGATCGCCGGGTAGGATTATGCTATGCGATGTCACTTGCTACTATACTTGCTACTCTCTTCTTCATGCTTCAAGATGAAGGTTGCCAGAAGCGTAGTCTTCGATAGGACTAGCTATCCTCCTCTTATTCTGGCATTCTACAGTTCAGTCGACAGATACTACCCATTTCATTGATACCAATGCATATGTAGTGTAGATCCTTGCTTGCGAGTACTTTGGATGAGTACTCACGGTTGCTTTGCTCCCTCTTTTCCCCCTTTTCCATTCTTCTCGGATGTCGCAACCAGATGTTGGAGCCCAGGAGCCAGATGCCACCGTCGACGACGACCACTACTACACCGAGGGTGCCTACTACTACGTGCAGGCCGACGACGACCAGGAGTAGTTTAGGAGGATCCCAGGCAGGAGGCCTGCGCCTCTTTCGATCTATATCCTAGTTTGTGCTAGCCATCTTATGGCACCTTGTTTAACTGAATGTCTGTACTCAGATATTGTTGCTTCCGCTGACTCGTTTATGTTCGAGCACTTGTATTCGAGCCCTCGAGGCCCCTGGCTTGTAATATGATGCTTGTATGACTTATTTGTTTTTAGAGTTGTGTTGTGATATCTTCCCGTGAGTCCCTAATCTTGATCATACACGTTTGCGTGTATGATTAGTGTACGATCGAATCGGGGGCGTCACAAGTTGGTATCAGAGCCGACTGCCTGTAGGAATCCCTCTTTCCAACTCCTTGGCCGAAGTTGAGTCTAGTTATTACAAACTTTTACTAACATGGTTGTGTGGCTTACGGGCCCACGTCGCCATTGGGTGGTATTAGGATCTTTTATTCCTCGTCCTATACTCTGGGACTCTGATCTCTCTTCTATTCGGGTTAAATGATTTTACTAACTCTGACTCTAGGTTCTCGTAACTACTTCCTCCCGAAGAGCCCCTCACTCCAGATGATTGCTTGGTGCACCAGAAGATTCCGCAGATACTCTCCGGTGTTCTCCCGAGACTTTGTACCTTCGCTTTTGCAATTACCTTCCACCGGTATATCCTTATTGATAACTTCTTACACTGCCATTCATACATTCGTTCCCAGTTGATCTTGTTATTACAAGATACCCCGAAGTTCTCTCTATTGTTCTGAGAATACTTTGTGCCTACTGTCTTGCAGTTCTTTGCCACACTAATACCCCTACGGATAATTCCTCGCACTTACCGAGTATTCGCTCATCCCAAGTTGTTCATGTGTTTCACAAAAGTCTTCGAAATACCATTCGATCTTCCGATCCTTAGCAGCCTATTGCTCTTGAAATTCTTTCTTGCCTGCATTATGGTTAATTCCATATTTATAGTAATCTCCATTGACATCCTCTGTCACTATCAATTCGAGTCCCTTGATTCAATATGTTGTGAATGCTCGTAATCCTCAATCAGATCCTAGAATTCATCCTTCCGGCTTAGACATCATTTTAAACATGAGCTGGCTCTCGACCAATCAAATTGTCGTCAATTGTACCCCTAAGCTTAATCAACTTATCCATCCTTAATCAGAGCGTTTTCTTCTGATCCCTTGATTTGGGAATCATAATTCCTTTACCTTTGAGCTTTGAATTCGTCAGTTGTTTCTATAATCTGATCCCTTGCATTATCTCTTCTTCTGGTTGAGTACCGTTACTCACATTAGATCCTTTGCGGCCCACTAGATCCTTTGGTGGATTATTATCCGATCGTTCTTGCATATTCTCAAAACCTGGAGTTCTTTCCTTGATACATAATGCCATTGGTAAATCCTATTCTCTGATTTAGCCAACCATGCTCTGCTTTTGAGCTGGTGATATTTACTCTTGAAACTTGTGGTATATGTTTCTAAGAAACCCCTATGGGTTGAACCTATGCCTTCTCTAAACCGTGTGAATCCGAAAGTTTTCACGAGTCATACTCTTCTGGTGCTTCGCCAGATAAAATTTCAACACTACAACTTCTTCGAAGACAAGAAATGAATGAAAGGTTATGCATTAAAGAAGTGGGAGTCGACCTTGAACTTTGTGTTCATGCCCATGGACCCAATGTGGAACTTATCATGGAAGCTTCTTGCAAAATATTTAATCATTTGGGTAATTCTTTCGGTGTCATTAAATTGGATTCTTGCAGCTATGGTTCCGACCATATTGTTCTTCTTTGATCCCATTTCTTGGGCAAGTTTAAGCATTTGTCTTCTGCGGATCAATACCCCAGTCCAACCTTTAATTTCATCTACCGTCGAGTATTACACTCTGGTATCTCGAGAATATCACGGAACTACATAACTTCTTATGAGTTCTTCATCAACTATTATTCTCGTCGATTCCAATTTCCCCCTGGGTTTTGAGTTATTAGTCACTCTAGAACACCAATAAGTGAATCGAATCCGCTCTCCGATTCAATAACCCTAAGTAATTTTTGTTGCTTACGAGTTTAATAATCCTTCAAATCATTCCTAGCCTGATCGGCTATATCATTATTGTGCTAAATTTTAAACTGTGCCACCTGGTCCTTATTCCCGGAGCACAACTTCCAATGATGAGCTAAGCTTACGTCTATTTACTCGTCTTATCGTCCCACCACGAACAACAAGCTTGATTCCGAGTTGGTGTTGTATCCGTGAAAACAATAATCTTTCGCTGCATCAATCCTTTTGCTTGATGCAGTCATTGTTCGATTGCTTCTTCATGGAGCCTCTGGACCAAATTGTCCTGATCATCATCAACATTCTAAACTCTTCCAGGATATCAATCGAATTCATGATGAGAAATACCATCCTTGCCCCTCGATGATTTGTGTTATCATCGACAACATTCTTGCCTTCCCCCCAACACAAACTTGTTCCTGTTTTGAGTTGTACCTTGAGTTCCTTACTATCTAGCTCATGTTCTGTTCTACCTTGGAGTATTACCATCGTTTATGTCAAGGATGTTGTGAGAATTGCTCCACCTCTTAAGAATTCCTGATATAGTAATACTTCTCGCCATCTCCGTTCATTTCTTGGTCCCCGTGTGGCTTCTAACCGGAACACCGACAATTGAACTATGATGTGTAAATTCAAAACTTCTAGCAACCCTATTGCTTTGAAGTGAATGGTCGATAGTTTCATTTTAAAACTTTTGGCTATTAAACCACCATTCTAACATTGGTCGTGCAACTTAGTCTAGGTTTCCGGGTGCACTTTTCAATCAATGCTTAATTGAGGATGTTTTCCTCGAGCTTACGTCATTATATCATTTGATCTGACGAATGCTATCACTCGTTCACTTAATGGTGGAAATCCATGTTTATGGAATTCTAGATAAATTTTTGCTGAGCCCATCGGCAACCTCCTCATCTTTTCCATGATGAAATTGCATTAGTTGTTCGAGAAGTTACTGATGGACTTTTGTATTCCCCAAAGTCTTACCTTTATCTGATGACAATGCTAAATGTTTCTTGATCAACTATCCAAACACCATTGTATGGATAACATCATGACTTTCCTTGCCCCTTTGTCTAAATAGTTACATACTTGGAGCCCTATCATGTATATCATGCTTTGCTTTTCCTTGGGAAGGATATACTCTTGATACTCGGTTATATTCACATTTTCCCTTCCATTGATTTGATTAAAATACTAATCACATTTTCCTTTCCATTATTTTGTTTAACCCTTCTTGTGATCTATATGATATAAGCAGTGATAATTCCCTACTTATGTCGACACCTCGGTTGTACAACTCCATCAGCAAGACCTTGTTACTATTGTTGTTGACATTCCGGTAACCACCGATGGAGGAGAACTTTACCTATTGGTCCGCCTCATTTCAACGAGCAGGAAAATGGTTCTCTTCGTCCCTCGCCTTTGGTACAGACGTTGTTGCCAACATAACTGACAGGCTATCCTCTGGCCTGCCTTGCTAGCATGACCGTGCAAGATGTCAGCGCCCTTTTCACTTTTAACCCACATAGTGGGCCCATAACCCACAGTTCCACAGGATCGAAATCTGACCCTCCTGTACACCCCCTGTCCCCAAAGTTATTCCTCACGCGTGGCTTCGTATTTAAATCATGAGCCACCTTCCTAGGAATGATCTATTCTAGTATCAGACACAATACTTATTCCCGTTGCTCATAAACCCCTTTTCAACTTCTGAATAGGCATCGCAGGATTGCCTGCTCGCTCGAAACTTCTCACGGTACCTTCTTACTTTGCTCTCAATATTTTCTTAAGTTTCAATTCGAGAGTTACTTTCCGCCAACTTCCCTGATGTTATCTACCAGATAAGCATCCTTGTAGAGGACCGTTCTTCCAATGTTAACCTTGTCCTTTCATAGGTACGGTGAAGATCCGGAAGGAAGAACGACAACTTCATCATGATGCATTGATGCTGAAAATTGAAGACATCAACGAAAGGGATCAACTTCTTCGAGAAGAGTAACCAAGAACGAGAAGACCCGTTAGAATTTCGTAACCAAAACTTTCCCCCATACTCCACCTCCTAAATCTCGAGACGAGATTTCTTGTAGTGGAGGAGATCTGTAACACCCCGGTAGTTAAGCTACAGTAATCACACACTAATGGTGCCATGTCATCGCGATTAATTTGCTAAACCACACTTTGGTCCAAACCGAGTTCAAATTCAAATTTAGAAGACAAGTCAAATTTTTATCTCTTCGGACTATAAAATTGAAATGTTCAAATTTTAGTATAAATTCCCCTGATCAATTCTCATGTTGGATCCATCATCATTTGAAACTTCAAATGGCCCTTATCTATTTTTGATTTGACCAACAACACTTAAGTGGCGCAATTAATTTCAAGCCGAAATTATAGCCTTTCAAAAATAATCTAAAACCCTGTGGATAGTTCCACAATATTACAAAGTATTTTTGAGACAAGTTTCTTATGTAACAAAATTCAATTGAAATTAAATAAAGTGTAAAACAGTGCCTATGAGTTGAAAACAGAGAAGAAGAAAAAAAGAAAAGGGCACTATGCACTTACTAGGCCCAGCTCACAGTATACACATATAGCCTAGTGCTACAGTGCACAAGGCCCAGCTCGCGCTGGCCTTTTCCCTAACCTCTCACCAGAAGCAGAGAGGCCATGGCACGCACGCCGTCCACCCGCTGATTGCCTCGCTGTCGAACATCCCACGGCCCTCTGGTGGATAAGGAGACCGTCCCCGACACCCCTGTCGAACCCTAGCCTATCCCCTTCTCCCTCGCTCTCCTCCCCGATTTGGAGAGGCAACCGTACGCAACCAACGCCACCGCCTCGTCGTTGACACGCTCTGGAACCACCCCGTCCCGCTCGAAGGTGCTAGGAGCTGCGCCTCGATGTCCTCTACCTCCACGACAACACTCACGAGCAGGGACCTCCCCAAGCTGTCGACATCGACCATCTTCATCCTCAGGCGCCGCCACTTGCTCGCCGTCGATTCGGCCGACTCCGAGCATCCCCGGCCACCCTGAGCTCCTCCCCGACCTCGCTGTGAGCCCCCGGTTCCCCTACACCTCTCCTTGCCTCCCCGTGCACCGTAGACGTCGCACTGTTGGAGGCCGAAGCCACCGTCCGCCATGGCCAAGGTGCCCCGCGCTCCCGAACTCGCCGCTGCCCGTGGCTTTCTGTGCGCGCATCCGCCGCGCCCGGCGCTGGCCGCCGCTCGCCCTGGCCGCATCCAAGGCGATCCCCCGCAGCCGCCCGCGACCCCTGCTCTACTTGTTGCTGCTGCTGTTGGGCCGTTGCTCCTCTGTACCACTGCTACTAATTGCTGCTTGCGGCTGCTATCCATCGCCTCGCTCGCTTTTGCCTGACCGCCCCTCCCCTCGCGCTCATGGCCACGCCCCTGCACGTCCTCGTCCCCATGCCCGTGCACTGCTGCTCGTTGCTTGCTGCTTGTCGCTGTAGCTGCCGCTATTGCCGATGCTCGCCGCTGCTATGCTACTGCTGCTGCCCGTTGCTCTGCAGATGATGCTAGCCGCTGCTATTGCTTAGTTGCTGCTGCCGCTGCAGGCCATAGCCATGGCCAAGTGCGGCTATGTGTGTGTGAGTGCGTTCTGTGTGTGTGTGTCGTGCGTGTGGCCGGTCCTGGTTTAAATTAGTCCTATGGTTTAGCTAGTATTAATTTGTCCTAAGATAGTCTAGTAGTAGATGACATGTAGGCCCCATTAAATAAGTTAGGTTTATTTATTTGTTTAGGTAAATAGTCCATGACATGTGGGCCACTCCTGCCCTTTTGACTAGTCAAGTTGACTTGGTCATTTCGGATTAAACTAATTATAATAATTTTAAAATGTTGTTAAAACTTCAAAAAATCATATAAAATAATCCGTAACTCGGATGAAAATACTTTGTACATGAAAGTTGCTCAGAACGACGAGACAACCCGAATATGCAGTCCATTCGTCTGCCACACATCCCTAGCATAGCGAACATGCAACATCCCCCCCTCCGGTTCGACTGTCCGAAAACGTCAAACACCGGGAATACTTTCCCGAATGTTTTCCCCCTTCGCCAGTATCGCCTACTACCGCGTCAGAACACACCTAACACCGCGTATTGCCATGTTATGCTTTGTGATGCTTTGATTGATCTATTATTTATTGTGTTCCCCCTCCGTTACTTCTTTCCGGTAGACCCCGAGACCGCTGTCGATACCCCCGTGATCGACTACATCGACGACGACTCCTCCTTATTGCCAGAGCAACCAGGCAAGCCAATCCCCCTTGTTCATCCCGATATCGCCTACTCTTTTCCTCTACTGCTTGCATTAGAGTAGTGTTACTGTTTCATCGGTTTGATCCTATACTGCTGCATAGCCTGTCCTTGTTACTACTGTTGATACATTTACCTGCAATCCTAAATGCTTAGTATAGGCTGCTAGTTTATCATCAGTGGCCTTACACTCTTGTCCGTCTGCCATGCCATACTACTGGGCTGTGATCACTTCGGGAGGTGATCACGGGTACATATACTATATACTTTTACATTACCTATGTTACTGTTTGGAGATGGGGGCTGAAGGGGCAGGTGGTTCCATCCAGGTAGTGATGGGCCTGGGTTCCCGGCAGCCCCCTGATTGTTACTTTGTGGCGGAGCGACAGGGCAGGTTGCGACCACCTAGGCGACAGGTGGGCTTGGAACCTGGTAGGCATCCGCGGTTACTTCAAAATAACACGCTTAACGAGATTTGGATATTTGATCTGAGTCTGGCCACTGGCCTATACGCACTAACCAACTACGCGGGAACAGTTATGGGCACTCGACATCGTGGTATCAGCCGAAGCCTACTTGACGTCAGCGACTAAGCGGCGCGCGCCGGGTTGGACTGGAGCGCCTGCTCTTGTATAAGGAGGGCTAGGTCTGCTCACCGGCCGCCCTCGCAACGTGCAGGTGTGCAATGGGCGATGGGCCCAGACCCCTGCGCGCTTAGGATTTAGACCGGCGTGCTGACCTCTCTGTTGTGCCTAGGTAGGGCTGCGACGTGTTGATCTTCCGAGGCCGGGTATGACCCAGGAAAGTGTGCCCGGCCAGAGGGATCGAGCGTGTTGGGTAATGTGGTGCACCCCTGCAGGGAAGTTTATCTATTCGAATAGCCGTGTCCCTCGGTAAAAGGACGACCCGGAGTTGTATTCTGATCTTATGACAACTAGAACTGGATACTTAATAAAACACACCTCTTACAAGTTCCAGAGACAACCCGGTGATCGCTTTCCCACAGGGCGACGAGGGGAGGATCGCCGGGTAGGATTATGCTATGCGATGTCACTTGCTACTATACTTGCTACTCTCTTCTTCATGCTTCAAGATGAAGGTTGCCAGAAGCGTAGTCTTCGATAGGACTAGCTATCCCCCTCTTATTCTGGCATTCTTCAGTTCAGTCCACAGATACTACCCATTTCATTGATACCAATGCATACGTAGTGTAGATCCTTGCTTGCGAGTACTTTGGATTAGTACTCACGGTTGCTTTGCTCCCTCTTTTCCCCCTTTTCCATTCTTCTCGGATGTCGCAACCAGATGTTGGAGCCCAGGAGCCAGATGCCACCGTCGACGACGACCACTACTACACCGAGGGTGCCTACTACTACATGCAGGCCGACGACGACCAGGAGTAGTTTAGGAGGATCCCAGGCAGGAGGCATGCGCCTCTTTCGATCTGTATCCCAGTTTGTGCTAGCCATCTTATGGCACCTTGTTTAACTAAATGTCTGTACTTAGATATTGTTGCTTCCGCTGACTCATTTATGTTCGAGCACTTGTATTCGAGCCCTCGAGGCCCCTGGCTTGTAATATGATTCTTGTATGACTTATTTGTTTTTAGAGTTGTGTTGTGATATCTTCCCGTGAGTTCCTGATCTTGATCGTACACGTTTGCGTGTATGATTAGTGTACGATCGAATTGGGGGCCTCACAATTACATATTTTGAATGGGAAAAGCTTGTCAAAGTTTAATCATTGATGTTAGCAAGAAGACATTAGTTTAATATATAGGAATTGGAAATCCTTGTCAAATTTTGCTCATTGATGTTAGCCAAAAGACATGCATTTGATATTTTGGAGTCGAACGCCCTTTGCTGTGAGCAGCGTCGATCTTTTTTTCCTATTCTTGTGTTCAGTTCAGAAGTAAATATTTACTCTGCTGAGATACATAGTCACATGAATGTTGACTTATGTAAGGTATTTTAAGAGTTTGTTCTGAATGTTGTCTATGTAATGCCAGGCATTGTGAGTTTGATGGCAAAGAGCTTGGAATGCTGTGGCATGCGGCATCACGAGCTGTTCACCATGCCTCCTGAGAATAATGCTTCATATTGTTTTGCATGTTGATCTAATGCCAGTGATTTGCATGTTAAGAAGATCATCCTCTTCTGTTGCTTCTGTGCTTAAGAAGTTCATCGTCTTATCTTTCATTCATAGCCTATACGACAACTCGGGTAGGTTAGACGTGAAACCATATGATCTTCCGACCAACTCATCATCTTAGGCCGTGATTGGATCGTCGTTTTCCAACCAAAACCGCTTGTAAAACTGATGCTTGTAAATAAAAGCAGATGATCTTGGGCGAAACGCTTGGTTGGTCGATTTCGATTGGTAAAATATACACTGGTCTCTCAAATTACACGCGTAACTCGGCGGTTTTTGTTACAGACCTCGGGCCGTCGGTTTCATTATGCCTGTATTTTACGCGTTGTTTTCGATGACGAGTAAATTACACTTGTATCTTAATACAGGTGTGAAACAATCCAGAGCTCCCAAGCGCGGCCTTACCGTTTCATGCCGGCTCAGTCTCTCGAAGGTGCTCATAGGTGTCCGATGATCCTGGCTTCTTGAATGAGCAGCGAGCGCTGTATCAGACCATCCGTAGGGCCCGCGAGGCCCTCTTCGTCGTCCTTCGAGTTGTTGCGCTCGCCGTGGCGCCGAGCGTTGTCAACATGGTCAACGAACATGAGGAATCAGGAGATGACTTTACTTGGAGAGGATGACAGTAGGGACCCACCAGGACCATAGCCGTACACGTACGCAAGTTCCTCCTTATTATATACAACTATAATTTTTTTTGCTTCCTCCTGGTTTCTTGACATCACGGTCCCACACCATTGTCAACCTATATAGTCAATAAACGAGAGAATTGCACAAGGAGCGGCCGACAGCTGGGACCCAGCAGCTCGAGCAGTATTTGTTTTTTTAGGTGTAAGCGGAGTTTTTCTTGAGCGATGTTTTTGTTATTGTTCAGAGGAGCTGGGTATCAACCGGGCGGGCTGTAGCCCGTCTAGCCCAGGCTATTATTTTATGTCGACCAAATATCCAACCCAGATATTAATTTTCAAGGTGAAAATGGCTAGCCCAGCTATACTTTTTTTGCGGAATACCCAACGCAGGTCAACTTGTTATTCTCCACCCCGCTGGGCTGTAAATCTTTCCTAGGAGGGATGCATTAGGCCTAACAAGAAAATGGACTTTAATAAATAATAAATGGAATGTAATTATAAAAACTAGGCTGTAAATATACAAAAACGCACCAAACAGGTAATTAGTTTCAAAAATATTATTTTTTGAATTTGAAAATTTTAATTTCATTACTTATTGTGCGCGCAATATTTCGTTAGATTTTTAACTAATATAAATTCATTTTGAAATTATATTTAATCTGACTCGAAATTTCGGAATAAAAATATTGCGGATCCCATCAAAATGTGGGATTTTTTGTTGAATTCTGTTTTGAGCGGTTGGTTGAAATTATTAATCGTTGTCCTGGCTAAAAAATGGGCTGTAATTTTAACAGACTGTAAATGGGTTGTAGTAAATTCCATTAGAATTCAAAAATGGGCTGTACATTATTACAAATGGAAAATGGGCTATATGTTCTCTGCCACAGATGTGATGCTCACTTGTGGGCATACTATTTTTTTGAGAATTATAGTCAGTGACGCGTACGGAAGGCTTGTGCGCCTACTAAGGCGTACGGAAGGCTTTGTCAACTTATAGTCAAGTCACGATTCTAGCAGCAGTGGTCGTTGTATGTCCATCCAACGGCTCTAGTGCTTCTTCAATCTTGGATATTCTTGCTTCAGCCGTCCAAACCACCGCCGGCGGTACCGCTTGCTACCGCCTCCCGTGGCCGGTTGTGCTGCCGCACAGGCTTCACCGGCCCACCCTACTCCCAAATGCTGTCCAGGCCATTCCTCTACTCACCAACACCTTCTGTTCTTCTCTGGCGACGGCAGCCTCACACCGCAGCCGAACCAGTGAATCCTCGTACTCCCCTCCGCGTGGGCATCCACTGTTGTGTCTTTGCCGGCTCCGGGTCGTTCCCTTCCTAGGACTCACCATCGTTCACTGCATTGGTTCTCTCGGCGCGGCATGGTCAACTTTGTCAACAAGCGACAGCCATCGGAAGAGGCATGTACGTGGAGTGGCTGACAGTAGGGACCCACATGGCCCATGGCCGCACGCAGCAAGTTCCCCCGTATTATGCGAAAACAAATAATTTCTCCCCCTGACAGGTTTGACCCACCAGCTACATCTTCGCACGCAAGGAAGTGCTTCCTTTATTACGCGGAAATAAAAAGTTTCCTCTCCCTGATAGCTGGGACCCACCAGCTTTATTATGATCCTTTTCGTGAAAATATAGATTGTACTAAAGATGCTAAATTATTTTCTTTTTATTCTAACTCAAAAAAGAAGAAATTAAAAAAACCAGAAAACATCTTCGCACGCAAGGAAGTGCCACCTTATTACGTGGAAAAAAAATTGATTCCCCCTGCTAGCTGGGACCCACCAGATTTGAAGGCTGACTTGTGGGCCTACTAAGTTAACGCGTACGCAGGGCTTTGTCAACTTAGTCAATAAACGATTCTAGTTGCACTACCCGTTGGATGTTAATCCAACGGCCAAGCTGCGTCTTCAACCTCTGGTCGTCTTGCTCCAGCCGCCCAAACCTGCGTCCGCCGTACCGCCTGCTCCAGCCTCCTGTGGCCAGCTGTGCTTCCCCGCAGGCCTCACCGCCCGACCATACTACTATTGGCCAGGCCTTCCCTCTACTCACCCACACCCCCTGTTATTCTCCGGTGACGGCAGCCTTACACCGCAGCCGAACCAGTGAACCCTCGTACTCCCCTTCGCGTGGGCATCCACCTGCCTCGTCTTCCCTGGCTCAGCGTCGTTCCTTCCTAGGCCTCGCCATCATCCATCGCCTGGGTGATGTCCGCACAGCGTTGTCAACATGGTCAACGAACGACAGCCATTGGAAGAGTAGTGTACGCGGTGAGGCTGATAGATGGACCCACCAGCTACATCTTCGCACGCAAGGAAGTGCCTCCATATTAGGTGTGAAAAAAATGAATCCTCTCCCTGACAGCTCGGACCCACCATCAATAACTTCGCACGCAAGGAAGTGCCTCCTTATCCTCCCTGACAGCCGGGACCCACCTGGTCGAAGCATACGTAGCGTTGTCGCGAACGTGTACGTACATACTGGTCGATCGGTCTCTCTGCAACGACGAACCGTGGCCAAGCAAGCAGCGGCACGTGTAGTAGTAGAGCCCCTGACGTAGCAGTTCAGGCAGTCCCTTCTAAACCGTGTACACGTACGTACAGCCACATGCCAAAAAATACGACCACGTACGCACATACGGGCGGGGTCTCGAACGCCTACTCGCGCATACATATGGCCAGGGCTCGTGTACATGGAGAGGCAACAGACGGTAGCAACGGCGTCCTGTTCATCGGGCAGCCAACCGGCTGGGTCGGAACGGAGAATTAACGTCCTATTCATCGGAGGCAACAGACTGGGTCGAAATGCGTCCTGTTCAACGGGAGCCAACCGGCTTGGACGGAACAGTCGAAACGTAGTCTGGCGTACTGCAGTACGGAGGAAACGGCCTTCTGTTCAACCGGCTACGGTCGAAACGGGGGTCCAGTTCATCAGGAGGGGTGTGGCGTACCGCAAAACGGAGGAAACATATTAGTGTTGGAGCGCTACGGTCGAAACGGGGGTCCTGTTCATCGGGAGGGGTGTGGCGTACCGCAAAACGGAGGAAATGGACTTGTGTTGGAGCGCTACGGTCGAAACGGGGGTCCTGTTCATCGGAGGGGTGTGGCGTACCGCAAAATGGGACTCCACGGGCTATTGTTCACCCACCGTCGACTTCCTTCAGCCTCTACATGCACTGTTCATCCACCGCGTCTTCCTCCTGCCTCCACCAGCCACTGTTCATCCACGGGCTACTTTTCATCCAGCCCTCCACCGGCTACTGTTCAACTAGCCCTCCACGGGGTCCTGTTCATCCACCCCCAACCAGCTCGGCTGTGGCGGCCTCCTCTCGGGGTCCTGTTCATCCAGTGGCAATGGCCTACTACTACTACCACGGGGTCCTGTTCATCCAACCCCCACCGGGAACTGTTCATCCAACCCCAACCACGTACGTCTCGACTCGTTCAACCAACCCCCACTTTCACTGTTCATCAAGAGGCAGCAGGTTTGATCGGCTTCAGTTAGTAGCAGTAGCGAAGGAATCCCTCGATCGGGTTCAGTTAACAGCCAGGGATCGATCGATCGCTCGGGTTCAGTAACGTAGCTAGTGCAATCGCTCGGGATCAGTAAGCGAACGCCTCGCTCAGGTTCAGTTAGAGCCCAACGCCTCGCACACACGCGCGTACGTATACGAGAGAAAATGCGCAAACCTCCGTGCATCGCTCGGCCCCGACCACCCACCGTAACCGGGAACTCCCCAAAGTTTTCCTCGCCCTCGCTTCTACCACAATTTTTTCCGTCATGGACGGCCCAAAGAATGTCATGTAGCTGCGTCTCCGGCCCACCCAGGACGAAAAGCCCATTTTCTGCCATGATTTTTTGTCATAGAAGTAGGAGCCCACCACATCTATGATGATACCGGGTTTTGTCATAATTATCGTCATAGAAGTATCATAAGCATGACAGAAAAAAAAAATCGTTCGGCCCAAAATGTCACGGATGTGCTTTTTTTTTGTAGTGGAGGCTCAAAAACTTGTGTAGACAATAGGCATAATACCTCAAGTATATATAGGTTAGAGGGGGAGAGGAGGGCTGCCACCAAGGAGGGAAAGGGCCTCCTTGGTGCGCCGGCCAGGGGGGAGGAGTCCAACTCCTCCCCCACTAGGATTCCCCCCCCCCCCCACACACACACACAAGGAAAGGGGGCGCCAACTCCAGTTGGGCCTTTGAGGCCCAAGTTGCCTTCCACACCTCTTGGTCTTTTAAGGCCCGTTGATATTTAATTATTTATAAAAGCCTTCTAATAAATACTAGAGCCTTTTATATATAATTTAACGTCACTAGAAATATTTTTCACCTATATATCTATTATCGGGAATACCTGGTATTGCCCGATAACTCGGAAACCCTTTCGATGACCCCGAAACGCTTCCAGTTCCTCTCGAAACTATTTCGAATATTAATTTCACAAATAAATCCTCGATACTCTCTTCCTACTAACACTCAACAGATCGTGATTACCTTAAGCTTATGACTACGTAGGTTCGGTAAATCATAGACATGAACAAAACCCCTTCATTCATTGACCGACAACGGAACCATGGGCGTCCATATCGATCCCTATGATTACATTCAAGTGAACCTTTGGTTATTATATGATGTTCCCTTTGCTAGTCATACATATGCTCACCGTATCGTTGATCTCATTGCTGATTATGTTCTTCTTTCTCGTTGAAGTGTTCCGACATCCCCGTGAGGTAGTCACCTGTGTCTGGCCAGACGATGATGGATGTCGTCACACTGAGAGGGCCCTAAGAATATCTCTCCATCGTCAGAGGAGAAAATCCCACTCTCGAGCTATCTAGTACCTTGTCAAACTTTCCGATGAACCTGTAAGTTGTCGTTATGATCACCTAGTTACAAATGACTTTTGAGCAACCCCAAAGTTCACCGTACAGTAGGAAGTGACTACAATAATCCCATGGTCTGAGGAAATAAAAACACATGTTAACACTCCGTGCTATAACAATTGATTTTAAACAATATTATCTAGAAGTATAACAAACAAGTTTGGGTCGATTCAATATGATCGTTCTTCTAACGTCATACTCTCAATGTTGTTTTAGGACTATCGTTATACTTAGCGATATCCTAAGATCCGGAAAACATGATCATCAACAACACTTGTGCCAGTCTTTGAGGCAACACTAGGAACCTATTCTTTACCATTATCATTCCACATGTGCAAATGAGTTTTCCACTGAATTGCATATTCCAAGATCATAACAGTTATAGCATGAAATATAAAGTCATAATTATGAACATGGAAATATGATAATACAATATTATTGCATCTAGGGCATATTTTCCAATAGAAACCCAATGGAGGATGTAACCCATTATGCCTATTCATGCCCATAGACCATGGCAACCCCTCTTACATGAACCAATGCACGTGACCAAATTTTACTAAGATATCATTGACGTTTCACATTTCCAATGGCATTTGTGACTTCTCTAGAATAGATCGTTTTAACTTTATATTTCCTTTACCATCAAGGGTATTGGTGGTCATCTGTACAAGGCCAAGAGCCTATGAAATGGACTGATTGGTCATTTGTGAATGATATCATTCTTATGAAAGTATATTTCACCTAAATAGTGGTGTTGAGAGCTCTTCTTCATGGTGCAAGCATCTACCATCTCTTCTAGGGCAGGTGAGAGGTTTTGAAAAGGATGCCTAAATTAAAGTATTATTCTTAATGGGATTCTCGTTCTCGCCTCTCAACGATTTTCCTTGATATTCTCAAGAGCGCAACTAGGCACCGCATTTTCTCGAATTGAACATGTATAAAAGTCTAAGTGTCTTCTTTATTAAAGTACGACGACCCGTAGCACAACCAGTGCACATCCCCTCCCTTATATCGTCTTCACTACAACAACGGTAACTTAACAAATCTATTACTTGATAAAACACATCAGGTGTATCCCCGGCTATGCATAGTGCATTCAACAACTTGAGGCTCCCACCTTTGGGTTGGACAACTCATCCGACTTTCCAAAACTTATAACGTTATTGTAGCTAGTGCATGGCAGGTATTTTGCTGTTTCTTTGGCAAAGATTATGGAATATCAAGATATGAACAACCAATATAGAGATGTCAACTTCAAAGAGCCTCTATCTTGAAAAAGAAATGACCCTGCAAGTTTCGGCAAATTTCAAGAAAAATTCATCTAGATGTGATTATGCAAGAATAAGATGAGCAAAAAATCATGGAAATCTGGTTTTACTTGTGAGGTCCACATAGAAAAACAAAACTTTTGAGAATTTTTGTCTATTGTGCAGGGCTAGAGTTTTTTGGAATGTTTTTCCCTATTGAAATCTAGCATACTGTTAGTAATAATTGCTAAAATGTACTCCCTCCTTTCCGGTTTAGAGGGCTTATCTCAACTTTTTCATTCTTAAGATTTAAAAGGGCTCATCTCCATCTCCTATTGAGATTTCGAGGTGTATTAAATCTTTGTATGCAAGAACTAAAAAGAAACTCACCAATGCATGTAATATTCCTACTCATCTAGTGGCAGAGCATGCATGCACTGCAATTGATCGACATTAACGCATCAGTTTAATTTGGTTAGTTTTGTAAAATACGAGATACATTCCTCCACTCACCATCTGCCTTGGTTGATGAGATTTCAGAAATAAGGCTACTCAGGCTGCTCATAGTGGGTAGTATTATAACTTAGTATCATGCATATGATACTAGTGTATGATCCGAGAGAGATGATTTGGTGCTCGGGCTCAGATGAGCCCGGGCATGAACAGTACCGCGATTTAAAATAGAAAAAAGTTTAAAAAATTCCAAAAAAAATTGTGGTGCAAGATGCTCCTGTGCGTGAACTCCATGCAAAATTTTGTGAAGTTTGGACATTCGAGGAGCTTGTGAAAAAAAGACAAATTTCGGATGTCTGATAAACTTTTGAAAATCGCACTGTTCATGCTTGATTTTTTCTTTTTTGCCATGAGATCCTTGAATGTCCAAACTTCACAAAATTTTGCATGCAGTTCACGCACAGGAGCATCTTGCACCACAAAAAAATTGGAACTTTTTGATTTTTTTTGAAATTTTAAATCGAGGTTCACCGGGCTCATCTGAGCCTAGGCTCTAGGTTGAATTATCATGTATGATACTACCTTCGTAACATAGTATCATATCTTAGTATCATAGATGATCCTATCCTTCAGATCTAGTATGTGATGTCACTTGAACTACGTTGATATTTCCCCAAAGAGGAAGGGATGATGTAGCACAACTACGGTAGGTATTTCCCTCAGTTATGAAACCAAGGTATCAATCCAGTAGGAGAACCAAGCAACACTATGTAAACGATACATGCGCACAAAGAACAAATACTTGCAACCCGATGATTAGGAGGGGTTGTCAATCCCTCTACGGGTAATGGTGCTAGAAATTGTGAAGTTGACGAGATACAAATTGTGTAGATTGGATAAATAGATCTCGATAAAACGCGAAATAAAATAAGTAACAAAAAAGTGTAGCAAGGTATTTTTGGGTTTTTGAAATAATAGATCTGAAAACAAAAGCAAATAAAAATAGATCTCAAAGCAAATATGATAAAGAATAGACCTGGGGGCTGTAGATTTCACTAGTGGCTTCTCTCAAGAAAATAGCACCCGATGGGTGAACAAATTACTGTAAGGCAATGATCAATATATAGGTATCACGTCCAAGATTAGTAGACCGACTCCTGCCTACATCTGCTACTATTACTCCACACATCGACCGCTATCCAGCATGCATCTAGTGTATTAAGTTCATGGAAAAACGAAGTGATGCAATAAGAACGATGACATGATGTAGATGAGATCTATTCATGTAGGAATAGCCCCCAACTTGTTATCCTTAATAGCAACGATACATGCGTGTCTTGCTGCACCTTCTGTCACTGGGAAAGAACACCGCACGATCGAACCCATCACAAAGCACCTCTTCCCATGTCAAGAAAAATCGATCTAGTTGGCCTAACTAAACCAAAGATTCGAAAAAGAAATACGAGGCTATAAATAATCATGCATATAAGAGATCAAAAGAAGACTCAAATAATATTCATGGATATAGATCTGATCATAAACTCAAAGTTCATCGGATCCCAACAAACACACAGTAAAAAAGAGTTACATCAAATAGATCTCCAAGAGACCATTGTATTGAGAATCAAAAGAGAGATAGGAAGCCATATAGCTACTGCCTATGGACCCGTAGGTCTATGATGAACTACTTACGCATCATCGGAGAGGCACCAATGAGGATGAGCAACCCCTCCGTGATGGTGTCTAGATTGGATCTAGTCGTTCTAGAACTTGCGGCGGCTGTAATTGTGTTTCGTCGACTGCCCTAGGGTTTTTGGAATATTTGGGTATTTATAGGGCGAAGAGGCGGTGCGGTAGGCCACCGAGGTGGGCACAACCCACCTGGGCGCGCCCTGGTGGGTTGTGCTCCCCTCGGAGCCCCCCTCCCGTACTTCTTTGGACCATCAAGTGTCTTCTAGTCCAGAAAAATTCTCCAAAAAGTTTCGCTGCATTTGGACTCTGTTTGGTACTGATATTTTGTGAAGTAAAAAACAAACAAAAAACAGCAACTGGCATTGGGCACTATGTCAATAGGTTAGTCCCAAAAAATGATATAAAGTTGCTATAAAATGATTGTAAAACATCCAAGAATGATAATATAACAGCATGGAATAAGCAAAAATTATAGATACGTTGGAGACGTATCAGCATCCCCAAGCTTAATTCCTACTCGTCCTCGAGTAGGTAAATGATAAAAACAGAATTTTTTATGTAGAATGCTGCCTAACATGTTCATCACATGTTCTTTTCTTTTGTAGCATGGACATTTGGACTTTTATATGGTTCAAAGCAATAGTCTAGTTTTAACATGAAGATTTTAATACTCAAGCATATCAACAAGCAACCATGTCTTTCAAAATATCAACACTAAAGAAAGTTATCCCTAGCCCATCATGCTCAATCATTGATCCACACACTCGCATATTAGCTACATCCAATGCTCAAGTACGATCATAGTGCCCCTTAGTTGGTGCTTTATAAGAGAAGATGGAGACTCAAATAAAAATAAAAATTTCATAAAGTAAATAGATAGGCCCTTCGCAGAGGGAAGTAGGGATTTGTAGAGGTGCCAGAGCTCAAAGCTTAAATTGAGAGATATTTTTTTTTGAGAGGCATACTTTTCCCGTCAACGAAAACAACCGTGTAATTCCCAACACTTTCCATGCTAGATATATCATAGGTGGTTTCCAAACATAAAATAAAGTTTATTTCTTTTTCCACCATTCTTTCACATTCCACAGCCAGCTGTATCCATGGGTACCGTCCATACCAACACTTTCCAAGGAATTTAATATTTGAAAACATAAAGTAAATTCTTTTTCATTTCGGGACTGGGCATCCCTATTACCGCCGTACTCTTGTGCAATGACAAGTGAATAAACACTCATCTTGAGAATAACACTTTTAGCATGAAAAATATTGGCCACCCCCTGCTGCTTCATGAGCGGTACGGGCACACAAAAAGGAAATTTATTTTGAAAATTAGAGATGGCACATACAAATTTGCTTAGAACAGCATGGAAATACCGCATATAGGTAGGTATGATGTACTCATATGGCAAAACTGGGTTTAAGGATTTTGGATGCACGAGTAGTATCTCTACTTAGTACAAGTGGAGGCTAGCAAAAAGATTGAGAAGCAACCAACCAAGGAACAAAAAATCACATAAGCGAGCATTAAGCATAACTAACACTGAATAATGCACCACAAGTAGGATGTAATTTCATTGCACAACTATGGACTTTTGTGCTTACATAGGGAATCACAAACCTTAACACCAATATTCTTACTAAAGCACAATTACTCACCAACATGACTCACATATCACTATCATCATATCTCAAAACTATTACAAAGAATCATGTTTATTTTGTCCAATGATCTTCATGAAAGTTTTTATTATATCCCTCTTGAATATCTATCACTTTGGGACTAGTTTCATATATTGCAATTGCTTTTGACAAGCTCAAACAAATCTAAGTGAAGAACATGAGCATAAATTTTTTCGTATCTCAAATTAATATAAGTGAAGCATGAGAGAATTTCTTCAAAATTTTACTAACTCCCAAATAAATCTAAGTGAAGCATGAGATCATTTCTTCAAAAATATTAAAGCACACCATGCTCAAAAAGATATAAGTGAAGAACTAGAGCAATTCCATAGCTCAAAAAATTTAAGTGAAGCATATAGAGCAATTCTAAGAAATCATAGCATAATTTTGGCTCTCTCAAATAGGTGTGTCCAGCAAGGATACTTGTGACAAACTAAAAAGCAAAAAAATAAAAGACTCATATAATACAAAGACGCCTCAAGCAAAACTCATGATATGTGACGAATAAAAATATATCTCCAAGTAAAATACCGATGGTCGTTAGAAGAGGGGATGCCTACCGGGGCATCCCCAAGTTTAGTTGATTGGTTCTCCTTGAATATTAACTTGGGGTGCCATGGGGCATCCCCAATCTTAGGCTCTTTTCACTCCTTATTCCTTCATCCATCGTGATCTCACCCAAAACTTGAAAACTTCAATCACACAAAACTTAACAAAACCTTCATGAGATCCGTTAGTATAAGAAAACCAATCTTTACTTGAAGTACTATAGAAAACCCATTAAAATTTTGTTATTGCATTATATCTACTGTATTCTAACTTTACCATGGCTTGTACCCCCCGATACAATCCATAGATTCATCAAAATAAGCACACAATGCAAAGAAAACAGAATCTGTCAAAAATAGGACAGTCTGTAAAGATACGAATTGTTCTCATACTACCGTAACTCCAAAACTTCTGAAATATTAGAAAAACATAGGCAATTTGTATATCAATCTTGTGTAAAAAATTCAGAATTTTTTGTCACTTCTGTGAATTCAAACAATTATGTTACTGGACACAAAAGTTTCTGTTTTTCAACATGATCAAATCAACTATCACCAAAGCTATCCCAAAAGCTTTACTTGGCACAAACACTAATTAAAAACACAATCATAACAGAGGCATAATTTTGCAAACACTCAAGAACAGAAAGAAAAAGGCAAAAATAAAGTTTATTCATTGGGTTGCCTCCCAACAAGCGCTATCGTTTTATGCCCCTAGCTAGGCATAATGCATAGATTCAAGTATTGTCATCTTTCTTCTTATTTTCCATAGATATGTTCTTGTCAGGAGATTTTGCAAAAATAACTTGAAACACATTATCCATAGAAATTTTAGCATTATCAAGTTGTCCATCTGCGTATCCCCTTTGACTTCCGGCAACAATCCAAGAATATTGTTGATTAACATCATTGAAAACTTGTTGGATTATATCTAAAACGGGGATTTTCTTTTTAAGATTCTCATCAAAAATTTGGTTGTTTCCAAGCAAATGTCTCAACATATAATCACTATTATAAAGGATATCATTTATCACCGGTTTTTCACGGTTCATACCATAAAAATCAAAAATTTCCCTAGCTTCCCGTACTATGTAGTCAAATTCATTCATAAGAATAAGGGTAGCTAACTTTTTAGCCTTAGGATCCTTCATAATGGGTAACTCATAAAACAATCTTTGCAAGGTAGGGTGAATACGGATAAATTTATTTTTAAGTTTCAGAACTAGTGCTGAAATAGCTTTCGCATAAGATTTAGTTCTTTTAAGTATAGGAGTATCATCAAGAGTCAAATTTCCAACACTATTGAAAAAAAATTGGATATGTTCTTTTCCCATAACGTTCCCTTGCCCCAAAACAAAAGTTTTAGCATCCAGATTGCCAGATCTTCCAATTTTAGGAGTTATGCCATCATCTATTTCTGCCATACCAAAGTCACTCATGGTGACAAGCTCAAGCAAATAAGAGATCTGACTAGAAAACGACGAACGAAAAAGAGGGCGAATGAAACGGCAAATTTTGTGATGTGAGGGAGATGAAAACGAGAGGCAAATGGCAAATATTGTAAATTGCAAGGAGATGAGATTTGTGATTAGGAACCTGATAGATGCTGATGATGTCTCCCAGGCAACGGCGACATAAATTCCTTTTGATGCCGCTTGAACTACGTCGGTATTTCCCCAAAGAGGAAGGGATGATGCAGCACAGCTACGGTAGGTATTTCCCTCAGTTATGAAACCAATGTATCAATCTAGTAGGAGAACCAATCAACACTATGTAAACGGTACCTGCACACAAAGAACAATACTTGCAACCCGACGATTAGGAGGGGTTGTCAATCCCTCTACGGGTAACGGTGCCAGAAATTGTGAAGTTGACGGGATAAAAATTGTGTAGATTGGATAAATAGTTCTCAATAAAACACGAAATAAAATAAGTAACAAAAAAGTGTAGCAAGGTATTTTTGGGTTTTTGGAATAATAGATCTGAAAACAAAAGCAAATAAAAATAGATCTTAAAGCAAATATGATAAAGAATAGGCCCGGGGGCCGTAGATTTCACTAGTGGCTTCTCTCAAGAATATAGCACACGGTGGGTAAAACATCCAAGAATGATAATATAACAGCATGGAACAAGCAAAAATTATAGATACGTTGGAGACGTATCGGCATCCCCAAGCTTAATTCCTACTCGTCCTCGAGTAGGTAAATGATAAAAACAAAAATTTTGATGTGGAATGCTGCCTAACATGTTCATCACATATTCTTTTCTTTTGTAGCATGGATATTTGGACTTTTATATGGTTCAAAGCAATAGTCTAGTTTTAACATGAAGATTTTAGTACTCAAGCATATCAACAAGAAACCATGTCTTTCAAAATATCAACACTAAAGAAAGTTATCCCTAGCCCATCATGCTCAATCATTGATCCATTCATGAAACACACTCGCATATTAGCTACATCCAATGCTCAAGTACGATCATAGTGCTCCTTAGTTGGTGTTTTATAAGAGAAGATGGAGACTCAAATAAAAATAAAAATTGCATAAAGTAAATAGATAGGCACTTCACACAGGGAAGTAGGGATTTGTAGAGGTGCCAAAGCTTAAATTGAGAGATGAAATTTTTTGAGAGGCATACTTTTCCCGTCAACGAAAATGACCGAGTAATTCCCAACACTTTTCATACTAGATATATCATAGGCGGTTCCCAAACAGAAAATAAAATTGATTTCTTTTGCTCCGCCGTTGCGACGGCGTTTGCTCCAGCGCCGGCGCGAAGCTTGGTAGGTAGTCCAGGAGCGAATGCAGATTGTGGTCTGCATCGACGACATCTGGAAGACGAAATGTGTGCTGGGCTCGTGGTTCGTGGATGGCAGGTATGGTTTCACTCCTTCGACGTCTTAGTCGTGGCGGGGTGCCAGATCTGGAGTTCAATGGCGTGTTCGGGGTGTTGCCCTGGTCTGATTCGTTCAACGGCAAGGGCTTCACTTTTGGTGAGCCACCTTGGAGGTCCGCAAAGCTGCATATCATCGATGGAGCCACGTCGAGCTCGGGTGAGGAGGTGATTCGTCATTCTTTTCTTCGGTGGCTGCTATGGTGGTGCTGGAGGTAGGTGATGGGCGTTGGTGTCAAATTCAGAGATGTTCTGCTATGTTTTCAATTTTGTCATGTCGGTCTTTACGTGACTTGTATTTTGATCTTTATGATATGAACGAGACACGTATTACCGTGAGAAAAATATCAATTAGTCGGCGGGCATATACATCTCCATCGCGCAATCACCAGGCCCCACGGCAGTCGGCAACACATCATCTTTATCCTTCCTTTTTCTGTTTCTAATTAGCAAAGGCGTTTAGAAATTTTGCATCCATGCATTAACGGCACGCTATAAAAATGGCCGACAGAGCATCTATGAGCATAATTGGTTTGCTGCCAAAAATTGGCATGCCAATGTTTGGCATTGTGCCAAATATTGGCAACTACTTGGTTGGCTATGAGTTGTTTTCCCTATCTCACATAAAATTGCCAATAGTTGGCAAGTCTTGGTATTGCCAATATTTGGCAATGCCAACATTTGGCAAGCCAAATATTGGTAGCAAACAAATTATGCTCTATACTACTATTAAAAAAGCAAACATAATTTCTCCTAACTCCACACAACAAACTGTACACGGGATAATCAGAACCATCTGATTAAATGAACTTAAACACATCCTACTGTCTATATTGCGCCGATAGTCTGCCATCCAAATCAACGTCCCAGATTAAATGTTCTGCCTAGCTGACGCACCATGGTCTGCCAATTTTCGTCCTCCGCATCCCGATCCCCGCCCGCGACTCCGTAATTTGGATCAATTCCACCGGAGGCTCCCCGATTGTTTTTTCTTGGACGACGATAACTGCCACACGTGTGGCATCTAGGGGGTCTGCCCACACATTTTGTGTGGTGTCTAAGAGGATCATCCCACACGCCTACATGTGGGCAAAACAAGTAATGCCCACACGCCTCTTTTTTTCCTCGCGGTCCCTCTCACACTCCTACGTGTGGGCAAAATAGATAACGCCCACACGCCCATACGTCAGGCCTCCTATCTCATGGTCCCGCACGCCCCGCGTGACAGTCACCACGCGTCCCGCAGTTGCCATGGTCCGGACCCTCTTCCATGTTCGTTTGACTGCAGTTGCCATGTCGCTGAACTACAGTTGCCATGTCGGACGACTACAGTTGCCATGGTTGCTCAACTGCAGTTGCCATCTCAGGTCAAGTGCCAGATGCCATTTTTGGACAACTGCAGTTGTTGCCATGTATGGTCTGGTTTACTATAGTTGCCATGATTTGAAAACTTTAGGGGTTACCACCTACTAACACTAGGCAGTTGCCATGTATGGTCTGGTTTACTACAGTTGCCATGATTTGAAAACTTTAGGAGTTGCCACCTACTAACACTAGGCAATTGCCGTGTAGTGCTACAAAAAGACATGGCAAAATAACATGTTCGGGTAAAGAGAGAGTTGCCATCTGCTTACAAGCACACTAGGGCAGTTGCCATGTACCCTGCAAAACACATGGCAACTGACATGTTCGGGTAAAAGAGAGAGTTGCCATCTGCTTACAAGCACACTAGGGCAGTTGCCATGTACCCTGCAAAACACATGGCAACTGGCAGCTTTGGGTGTGGGAGAGGAGACGGGCGTGTGGGCGAACTAATAAATGCCCACACACCAGCCCCTGTGCGTGAGTGAAAACTGACGTGTGGGCGAACTGCTAAACGCCTACACACCGGTCCTTCCGTGTGGTGAAAACGGACGTGTGGGCGACCGGATGAATGCCCACACACCAGCCCAGTCCTACGTGGCACCACAAACATGCCAAGATTCGTGCAACCACAAACGGACGTGGATCCACGCGTCTGGGCGAGATGCAAACGCCCACACGTGTGGGCGTTAGTATTTCTGTTTTTCTTTAGGCCCCAGATCCGAAAGAACGGATCCACAGCACCTTGCGTCCCAAAGGAGGAGGTGATAGCAGCGGTGGAAGAGGGCGTGGGTACCAAGGGGCGACGACGACGGCGATCATGGCCGAGGATGAGCCTACCAAGGCGGCGGCTGTGATGGTGGAGGCCGCGCCCGTGGCTACAAAGGGGTTCGTGATGGCAGACGCGGCCAAGGCTATCAACAGGGCGACAACGACTACGGTGGCGGCCACGGTGGGCGCAACAACTACGGCGGCCGCGGCGATAGAGGAGGAGGAGGAGGAGGCCAGAGTCAGCCGCCCCCGACATGCATCAAGCCATGGGGCCTCCCCTCTCCAAGCGCTACCACGCAGAGGTGGCCCAGCTCCGGGAGAAGTTCCACACGATGGACATCAGCCGTGCGGCTGTAGATCCAACCGCCCGGCGATGGAGCGGTTGTCAGCGTTCCTCCGCGCGGCACCAGGTTCCGTTGCACCTCCTCCATTATCCTCTCCCTGCCTCGCGGTCCCTACTAGAAGCCTTCTGAGCCGCAGCCTCCCAGTCTCCCAGATCCTCCTCTCTACGCGTCTCCGCTTCCCCTGCGATGTCGCCGGCTTCACGATCTCCACCATGATGGCATCACAAGCCTAAGGGAGTGCATCGAGGCCATGGCGATAATGCTCCCCTTCCTACCGTTGTCATCGCGTTCCGCCAATTGCGGCAGGAAGCCATGGCGCAGGCAAAGAAGCCACCTGTCGAGGAGGCGGCTTCAGCTGCAGCACCGGATAAGTGATCCCTCCGTCATAAGATGAGGTTCTTCAGTTACACACCTGCAGCTTAAACAAAATTCCTTTCTATTTTTGTAGATTTTGAATTCAGTGTAGTTGAGAACACCCACAAAATCTTCACAAGGATTCATGAACTCACTTTCCAATGGAAGAAATGTGGTGATCAATTAGCATTAACCCGATTGATCTCTTGCCTGGTAAATATACGGTCGTCTGAATCTGGTTCCTTTGCGGATTATTCTAATGTTTACGGCATCTGATTTGGTGCAGGGGAAGGGAGACCGAGGAGGAAATGGCGACCAAGAGGAGCGTGATTTTTTTTCAAAAGTATGACAAATTTTATAGCAAATTTGAAAACTAGCAGGCTGAAACAAAAAAAACCAGAAATAGCACCCTGTCGGCCTCCCATAGGCCGAGGGGGGCCTGTCGGCCTCCCGTGGGCCGAGGGGGGGCTGGTCGGCCGGCTGTGGGCCGAGGCGGGCCTGGTCGGCCTCGTGGCGGCCCAGGGGAGGCCTGTCGGCCTAGTGGCGGCCGAGGGGGGCCTGTCGGCCTCCAGGAGGCCGACGAGCCCCTGGATAAGGCCGACAGCTCTTTCTTCTTCCTTCCTTCGCTGCTTCTCCTCTCTCTCTCTCTCGTTTCTCTCTCTGTATTCTCCACCCCCGCACCGACCTCTTCCCTCATCCACCCATTTTCATATCCAACCCGCAGAAACAATAGATCATAGCATTCTCCGCCGGCGTACGGTAATTTTTTTTGCTATGGGGTAGTTTTTTGTGCGTGAGGAGGAGCCATGGTGGGGTGGAGGAGATGTGGCTGGTGAGGAGGTGGTGGGGTGGACGCAGTGGTGGTGAGGAGGAGGAGGTGGTGGTGAGGAGGAGTTCCGGTGGTGCAAGTAGTCCGCAAGGTGACCGGTGCCGCTGAGTTGAAGAGAGGAGGAAGAAGAAGGGGACACACGCGTCGAAGGTATAACTATGTCGTCATAATTTTTATTAGTGTAGCCGGTAATTTTTTTTAGTGTAGCCGGTAATATTTTTAGTTAGTGTAGCCGGTAATTTTTTTGTTAGTGTAGCCGGTAATTTTTTTGTTTAGTGTAGCCGGTAATATTTGTAGTTAGTGTAGCCGGTAATATATTTTTTAGTGTAGCCGGTAATATTTGTAGTTAGTTGTAGCCGGTAATATTTATTTTTAGTGTAGCCGGTAATATTTGTAGTTAGTGTGCGGTAATATTTTTTTTAGTGTAGCCGGTAATATTTTAGTTAGTGTAGCCGGTAATATTTTTTTAAGTGTAGCCGGTAATATTTGTAGTAGTGTAGCCGGTAATATTATTTTAGTGTAGAGGGGTAATATTTGTAGTTAGTGTAGCCGGTAATATTTTTTTTAGTGTAGCCGGTAATATTTTTAGTTAGTGTAGCCGGTAATGTTTTTGTTCGTTGCGATTAATGAGAAGGTGGCAATGACTGACAGGTGAAAATATCTGAATCAGTAAATTTGACTGTTTACTACGGCCCTGGTAATGTTCGATATAATGAGTTGGGGGTTGATCTTAGCGAGTTTAAAAATGGCGTCATGACACTTTCAGACCCAAACAGAATGGACATTAGACAGTTGAAGTACTGGTTGACTACTAGTTTTGGGCTGGATCCTGAAGTATGTTCCGTCAGTATTCATGCATTGTGGATGAAATCCTGTAAAAATGTGAAGTGGGAGTTGATGTCGATAGATAGGAGCCAGCATTGGTTGACCCTGTTAAGTCATTGCCAAGACAGAAGAATCCACCCATATGCCCTAGTGCAACCTGTGGCGAAGGAGGAGAATACCGTACAACTCCACGTGGGGTATGAACCCGGGCAGGGTAGTCAAGTGGCTAACGAGATTTATTTATCCGGGTCACAGCCACAGGATGTGGATGCTAGCCAAGAGTCAGACTACGTGCCACACAAGGTCATGATACTGGGCAGAGTCAGACGATAATATTAGCTGGTTCTGGTGTTGCTGATGGGGATGAGGAAGGCGATGAAATGCAGAGGGTGATGGAGGAAGAGGACGAGGATGGATTTGCGGAGGATCTGGATTCTGAAAATTCCGAGGATGAAGTGGAGGTACCGATTCCTTCTGCATGGGATCAGGACATATCCACCGGCCTTACGGTCAACGATGGCCATGAGACTCCATGGCAGTATAATCTGAACCAAGTCCAGATAGGGGCTATGTTTGATACAAAGAAAAAATTGAAGTATGCGGTGATAAAGTGGGCTATGTCTACGCAGAGGGTTTTCCGAACACACATATCAAGTCCAACAAACTACACCGTGAAGTGTGCTGAAACAGGTTGTCCTGCGAAGGTGCACGGGCACGTGCCGAAGTATAACATCCACTGGGTTGTCACCAATGTGGTCCCACATAATTGTGTGAGGAAAAACCTGTTGGTTCGTCATCCAAACCTGACTTCAACTCTCATTGCGCAACTCATGTATACTGAGATAGTGGAGAAGAAAGATATGGAAGCAAAACACATCCAGACAGCAGTGAAGGTCAGATGGAATTATGAGATTCCTTATGGGAAGGCTTGGAGGGCTAAGCAGAAGGCTATGGAGGAAAGGTTTGGGACGTTCTTCGACTCATATGATAATGTTGTCCGTCTCCTTGACATACTGAAGGAGAGGAATCCCGGCACTTATGTTAACATACAACACACGAGGTTGGACAGTATACCAGATTTCAAGGTGTTGAAACGAGTATTCTTCTCTTTCGCTATGTGCATCGAAGCTTTCCGGCATTGTCCTCCTGTGATGTTTGTGGATGGTACATTCCTGACTAGTCAGTACAAAGGGCAAATCCTGACTGCTATTGGTGTGGACGGGAACAATCAAATCATCCCACTTGCCATGGCATTTGTGGAGGGTGAGAACTTTCCGAGCTGGGTATGGTTCTTCCGTCAAGTTAAAATTGCGATCGTGAAAGACCGACCAAATGTGTGTGTCATTTATGACAGACATGCTGGTATATTGAAGGCCGTGAAGACACTAAGGAATCCAACAGCTGACGAACCAACACCTTGGAAGGACTTGCAGAGCTGGTGGTGCATGCGCCATCTTGGGGCTAATTTTTTCTCACAGTTTAAGAACAAACGGTTGATGAACTTGTTCAAAAAATTATGCAACCAGAACCAGCAGCACAAATACGAATTTATTTGGTCAAAACTAGATGAGTTTACTAAGAAGCAGGTCCGTGAGAGGAAGAAAATGGAAAAAGATCAGGTTAAATTAGCAGCACTCATCGCGGAGCTAGAGGAGCCAGTAGGTCTTTGTGACTTGCCAGCATTGACCCTCCTAATACTCCGAGAAAGAAGGGCAGGGCAATAAAGAATTTTTCTGAGTGGATAGAGAAAGAGCCTCCGGTGAATTGGTCTTTGCTGCATGACACCCATGGAGCTAGGTATGGCCACATGACAACCAATCTTGCAGAGGTGTATAACTTTGTACTCAGAGGGAATAGAGCATTGCCACTCACAGCTATTGTAGAGGCTGTATTCCATGGCACTTTGAGATATTTCAGAGAAAGGCACGAGTTAGCAAAGAAGCATATTGCAGATAACCAGAACACACCTTATTGTAGCCGTGTCATGGAGTACATGGCAAAGAAGATAGAGAAAGCAAAGAAGCACACTGTCAGACTCATAGGTAATCAGGAAAGGAGGTATGAGGTTCAGCTTCCTACAGATGATTTTGGTTCTGCAAATGAGGTGAAGACGCACGAGGTATAAATTGGAACGGAATTTTATCCAACTTGTGAGTGTACATGCAACAAAACGAAGTTGTTGCACCTGCCTTGCTCACATGTGTTGGCTGCCTGTGGCCAGATTGAGTTGGACACTATCTCCTTCGTGTCCCCATACTATTTAAAAGATGCAGTACTCAATGTCTGGACAGGTGAGATGACAGGGTTTAGAGTCGTCGGCAATTTCAACAAGGTAAACGATGGGGAGAGAGTATACATTCCGGATCCAGAACTTCGGCGAACAAGCAGGGGCAGACGTAAGGTAAAGCGCATCCGAAACGATATGGACCAATCTGAAGCTGGTGGAGCAACCAGACAATGTTTGCTATGCGCGGCTTATGGGCATAGGATGAAATATTGTCCCGACCGGAACAAAGACGGTGCTTCCACATCGACGAGTGCTTCTACATCGACGACTGCGACAACAGTAGGAAGAGGCGGACGTGGTCGTGGCAGTCGTGGTGGTCGTGGCAGTCGAGGCCGAAGGGGCGGACGAGGAAGAAATAACTCGCAAGCTATATAATGTGTTGGACTATGTTTTAATTTGTAATATGTGTTGGACTATGTTTTAATTTGTAATATGTGTTAGACTATATTTTAATTTGTAATATTATTTGACTATGTTATAATTTGTAATATGTCTGGACTATGTTTTATTTTGTAATATTATTTGACTATGTTTTAATTTGTAATATGTCTGGACTATGTTTTAATTTTTAATATGTCTGGACTATGTTTTAATTTGCACCTGAGATTTGTTGTTTGAATTGCAGATATGGCTTCGTATCCGTTGCTTAATCATAATATTAATAGAGGGCACCGGGCCGCACTTATGGAAGCGGGCAAGAACTTAGACGTGTTGGTCACTCGCACCCCAAAGTCTAACTGGATGATACACCATTCATGGGTTAATAGGTATGTGTCGGTATAATGACTTACTATGTTTGACATCATTTTGATAGCCACTAACTGTATGCTACATTCTCTTTATTTTGTAGGTTAAGTTGGGCTGGACTTCTACCCTTGGCACGGCTGGTTGATGGTACATTGGATGAGTGGGTTGAACATCCGCAATTGGATGAGGCAGGTGAACCAATGCAGTTACGCAAGAGGCAAGTGAAACGTTTCTCTTACGACAAGTCACTCATTACCTTCTTAGTAGATAGATGGAGACCAGAGACACATACGTTTCACTTTCCCTGGGGAGAGATGGCGCCTACTTTACAGGATGTGTCTTACTTGTTGGGATTACCTCTGGCCGGTGCTGCCATAGCTCCTTTAGAGGCAGAATCTGGTTGGCTAGCATCGATGCAGGGCTGTTTTTTGGCTGCGGTGCCAACTGCTAAGGTCCTAGACAACGATACTCACAGGCCTCATTTTAAGTGGTTGACCCAGTTTCAGGTAACCTTCATGGCCAGTTTAAAAACTGATGTTTTCATTGTTGTCCTCATTGCATAGTTCAAACAATCTTTGGTTTCTATGTAGATTGTCTCCTTAGGATATCCCAATGTTCAGTTGTCAGAGGCATAGATTGACCGATCCCTAGAGGCATATATTTTGTGGTTGTTCGGCAAGACGATGTTCACGGAGAACCATGTGACCACTGTCGATGCACGACTCATCGGTATTGCACGAGAGATAGCTGACGCACGTTGCCCTGGGGACATTCTACAGAGGAGTTTTGGTTCTGCTGTGTTAGCGGCTACGTACAGAGGCCTGTGCAAAGCTTGCTCGTTGAAGGCTAGAAAATCAGGTATTACAGGATGTCCACTATTGTTGCAGCTCTGGTCATACGAGAGATTCCCTATTGGTCGACCCTATGTCTACGTTGATAGACCTTTTGGTTTGGAGGACATGGCTGGGACTTACGTGCCTGCTATCGGCGACTTGCCTACTATGGGATCTGTTTGGACACGGAGAGAGGTATTTTCATATTAAGTAACAACATGAATTACTAATGCTTATTTCTTGCCATTCAATAGTATTACTAATGCTTATTTCTTGTCATGCACAGAGATAGTTCGCGCATAGCCAGGTGAGGGGCTGCTACCCCTCCTTCACGGCGCAGTTTGATAGTTTGCACGAGGATCAAGTTATCTGGGAGCCATACTCCCATCAGGCTATATTATCCAGGTGTCCAGTTGGGATTTCTGGATTGTGCACTAGAGATCGGCACTATTGGATGACCAAGGCCAAGTTGGTGTTCGACGTGACAGTTGAGGAGATGGCTCTTCATAGGGTGATGAGACAGTTCGGCCTATGCCAAGAGCCTGACATTCCAGTTATTCCACACTTACCAGATCACGTGCACAAGTAAGTAATACTATTTTAGTTCTCAGGTCTGCATTCAGAATATCACTAATCATGTAACGCGCATGTCAATCTCAGGTACAGTCGCGCAGGAGGAAACAAGTCCCACGATTCTTGGCTTCGCGACATTAGCCCTTACGTGGACGAATGGACTACTGCGCCGACAAATATCTGGGATGAGGTTCGGCCCTTTGACTGGGACAAGTTCGGGTTGTATCTGCAGAGTTACCGGCATAGCACCAGGATGTACTTGGTTCCATCAGCAGCTCCTGATCAGATCGAAGCCCCTCTCACCAGCGATATGTACCCAACTGCCTCTGTTATGGGAACCAGACACCACGCGGTACGTGCTATGGTTCTCACATGTTAAGTTTTTTCTTAACCTGAACATATACAATTGGTTGACTATTCATGTTGTCTGTCATACAACAATGATCTAATTGGTTAACTCTCCGTGTACAGGGTGACTTGACAAGCGAGGCGCTAGAGGAGGTTTCCGCTTTAATGCAACGCTTTGAGAGGGGAGATAATATCCCACCGCGAGAGAACGTCTCATGGTTGAGGCGTCTTGATGAGAAGCTACGAGGGATTTACGCAGCTGTTACATGTAGACGATCTTCGGATGTTGCTATTTCTCGTCCAGCACATCGTCCGCCACACCACTCTCTGCAGCGTTCAGAATCTCGACCCTCTATGCAGTGTTCAGAACCATGACCCTCTGTGCAGCGTTCACAACCAGGGAGCTCTTTCTAGCAGCAGACACCTCCTTCACAACCAGGGAGCTCTTTCTTCCAGCAGCCACCTCCTTCAGAACCAGGGGGCTCTTCCTGGCATCATCAGATGGACCTAGGTAACACTACTTTGTACATTCTTTTAAACATTGTAGGTTTGCAAATCAATTTTACATGTTTTACTTTACCGCAGTCGGCAGCCAGTCGTAGCCGTTCATGCATTCAGTCCAGTCACCGATGCTTAGTGGTGTTGGTTCGTTCTTAGCCGGCGACGACGACGATGATGACCGAGCTGCAAATACCTATGAGTTCTCGCAGACAGTTCTTCACACTCCACCACCACCATTGACGCAGGAGACACAGACAGACGAGGTTATCTATGGTCGTGGTAATCGTCAGCGTCATCCACCGGCTGATCGCTTATCGCCTTCCGGGCCTCGTCCGAGGAAGACCCAGATTCGTCGTCGTCCCCCCCAGTGATATCATTATCTATGTATGAGTCGTTATCTATATTAGTTTCAGACTATTCGCATATGTTACTATCGCACTTGCTTCTATCTGATCAGGATACATATATTGTTTTATGTATGCGAGAGACATATTACTATTAATCCGCATTGTTATTCGAGTTACATTTCCAAAGAGACTGCAACCGATAATTAAGATACAAGTACATCTCACATAAATGGTAGGAATGAACTTAAAAAATACAGCTTACATACTACATGAAGGCATCATCGTCATCCTCCGTCGCTGCAGCACTCTTGCCCTTCGACGATGCGGTACTCTTGCCCTTCGACGATGCGGTACTCTTGCCCTTCGACGATGAGGTACTCTTGGCCTTGGTGCTCGGCATGAAGATATCGTCTTCGTCTTCGCTGTCGGCAGTCCATAAATATGTATGCTCTGCTGCAATCCTTATAAAATTTTCACTCTTCGTCTGCACTACCTTCTTCCACCTTCCATGCAACCTAAGAAGTTCTTTACGTACCTCCTCATAGGTCCTTTCAGGCCACCCAGACCTACGTAATGCGTGAGCCAACTCATTCTGTATGGTGTCACTACCGATGAGTTCGTCCCATGGAACTATCCTATTGTCCATCCTGAAATTGGTGGCTAGCCTAAGAAGACATTTGCTCATCTCAGGGTGAAAACTACGATCGAAAGGATAATCGGACATCTCGACTACACTAAAATGGACTGCTTATCCAACTCCGTGTGAAGGGGGTTTTATAGGTAGAGAGGAGAAAATGGCAGGAAAGAACGACTGCGGTATGGAGGGAAAGGTGGCGGGAACATATGGCGGGAAGGGGTTGGCGGGAAACGGGTGGCGGGAAGGGGTTGGCGGGAAACGGGTGGCGGGAAGGGGTTGGTGGGAAACGGGTTGCGGGAACATATATCGACACAGAGTTGGCGGGAAAATATTGAGGGAAATGAGGGGGAATGGTTGTGCAGCAATTATAATGAATTTATTTGTAAAAAAAAATACTTAGAACCCCTCGGCCCACAGCACTGCCTACTACACTACACTGCACTGCCTACCCACCTTACTGTCAAGGGGGTTTTATAGGAAGAGAGTAGAAAATGGCGGGAAATAATGGCGGGAAAGGGTTGACGAGAAAGGATTGCGGGAAAGGTAGGCCCGCGGAAGCATAAATAATATTTTTACAATATTTATAAGACGGGCAATCGTTGTACATCATTAATAAGTCAAATTTCACAAAAAAAAACATTTCGGCTTACCATGGGCCAACAGGAGCCCACTCAGCCGTGTGGAGGCCGACAGCCACTTGTCGGCTTCGTGTAGGCCGACAGGCCACTGGTCGGCCTACTGGTGGCCGACAGGCCCCCCATCGGCCTACTGGTGGCCGACAGGCCCCCCATCGGCCCACCCTAGGCCGACAGCCCCCCATCGGCCTACCCCAGGCCGACAGGCCCCCCGTCGACCCAGCCCAGGCCGACAGGGTGCTATTTCTGATATTTTTGCATTCTGCCCAATAGTTTTCAAAAAGGCTATAAATTTAGTCATAGTTTTGAAAAAAAATCAAGGAGCGTGGGCACTGTTAGGGGGAAGAAGGTGTTCCTTCGTGCCGATCTGAACGTTCTGCTGGACGACAGCCAGAACATCACTGACGACAATTGCATCCGCGCCTCGTGTCGTCCATCAAGTTCCTCATGGGGAAGGGTGCCAAGGCCATCCTGGCCAACCATCTGGTGAGCACGTGATTCTCAATCTGTGCCTATGGCGTTTTACTGACGAATTTGTGCCGCTTGAGCTTAGAGTGTCAGATGGGGGACTCACTGTCAATCTTCTGTTCATCCACTAATCTCTTTGGAGTGAAGGGAAGAAGAAGAAAATTCTTTCAGCTAATAGTTATATGTTCCGTAGCCTGTTAGCATTGTGCTTAAAAATCATACTAACAAAAATAGTGAGAATTAACTTAGAATTGCATTTTCTTTGATTGTTTGTTACCTTTCTACGCAGAAACATACAGAACAGAGTCCTCTGTCCAGTTCATGTGAATTGCTTTTGTATATGTCGATTAGTCATTGCAGTAATTTGTAAAACAGTTTGTTCAAGTGGCTCCTGCCGCTTGCCACGCCTCACCCGCCGGCCCGTTCGCCACTAGCCTCGGCCCCCGCCTACCCGCCTCTCCTGTGGTGCACGGTGCCCGACCCGGCTCTGTTTGTCTGCCTCCCTCGTGCTACTCGTCAGTCGCCCCCGCCATTCAGCCTATCGTGTGGCGCACGGCTGTAGCTGCTTGATGTCGGGAGCAACACCACAGGATGGCCCTGCCGCACCTTCATCGCAGACTCACCGGTAAATTCCTTGCTTGCTGCTCAGACAAAGGCAATTTCAAGTCTTGTGCATTTTTATTTGATACCCGTGTGCCGAAAACCGAATTCTAAGTGGTACGACTGGAATTCCTGTTAAGTTCATATGTTGCAATTCTGAAACTGAATTTTGTGTTCTGTAGTTATTCTAATGTCCCTCAGTTCAACTCTATGTATTCACTTCTCATGTTGAACTGATGTGTGATACTGGATCTTGTGCACTTTCAACAGCCTTGCAATTTTTGTTAGGATTTGCTGCGTGTGCATTTTCACATAATTTCTAACAATCCAGTTCATCTTTTAGTTGCACAAGAATACTAACCAACTAGGCGCAGATCCATTTGTGTATGCTAGCCTCCTCCTCTGCATTTGCAGGCCGCCGAGTCCAACTCCGCTGCGGCGCAGATCACCCGCCCGCCGCGCTGCGCAACTACGACGCAGGCGGCCCTCCTCCGCGGCAAGGCTGTCTTCACGCTTATCGACATTAGTTTAATTCAGAGTCTATTTCGGTGTGTTTGGAGTGGATCGTAAGATGATGTGCTTAAATAGAATGAGAAGAGCAGGCATATCCGTTGGGTGGTACTTTTTTCCGTAATAAAGTGGTGGTGGTGCTAATTAACTATGGGCTCTTAGTTTGATTGAGACTCTGTAGGTGCACTGCATGTACTTTAGTACATAGCAAATTCGCAAACAAAATTTAACTTTTTGTTCATTTGTGTGAACTTCCTTTGCATATATGCTGATAACAGTTTAACTTCAAATGAAAAGAGAATCCAATCCATACTGTGCTATAGTAATTTTTAGTGTCAACTAATTCAAGAGTACTTGAAATCTGATGGGGAATACTGATTGTGCATCATTTTGGACTAATCTTCTTAACTGAGACCAAATTTAAATGCCCTAGAGGCCTTAACACTAGGATGGCTTAATCCTTTCAGCATCTAACGATTATTATAAAAAAAACTGAGAAAACTCCACCTATGGTGAAGAATGGATGAGTCTGTTAGAAACTCCATCCTTTTCTTGTTTCGGTATTGTCCGCAGCTTTGTTTCATGAAGATTCTATTCTGTATTTTTATGTCACATTTGAAGGTGCTGGCAAGTAGGTGGCTCTACATCTTGCCAATTCAATTTCTAATAGGCATGAGCCCCCTGTATTCTGGACAACTAAGGACACATGCATAATTACTTGATCATGTAGCAATTCTAAGTGAGACTTATGCATTTAGATTGGATGTTGAAGCGAGCCCGCCATTTTATTACTCTGAAAGAACTATACAGTGATATTTGGCTATTGCTTTCAGTATTAGAGAATCATAGAAACTGAACTGCGGGGCTTACTATAGTTTTATGTGACATTCCTCTATGCCATCATGCCATACTGTTTATTTTGAGCAACCTTTCTTTTGTATTTTGTTGGACAGTTTTTAGTGTAATGCCTAGCACCTCAATATACAGTAAATAAGTGCAAGCTTGGGTATAAATTTTATTTTCTCATGTTTTATTCATTTTATTTGCTCTGCTACTTTAGCAATCAAATAGAATCACGCACAAGCTCCAGTTAGTCCTGTGCAAAACTGATGTAGAAGTGTGGACTATGGACTCCTTATTTTGTCTGTTTCAGGCTTAGGATCGTAGGGAAAAGTGTGGACTATGGATTCATACTAGAACTGGATTGGCCATGGCACATCTTCACCAACCAGTCATGGTGTCGGCAACAATATTCAAGATTTCCCATTTCCTTCATTTTCAAGCATCTCTCTTAAAGGCAATATATGCAGGTTCATCATTCATGCGAGGGATCTGAAAGGTGAAACAAAAATAAAAGGTGTTTATGCCTACGGAGCATCATAATTGTAAAGGAGTGTCATGTCAATTTTATAAATCCATTAGTATCCTACTACTCGCAGTTTCTGTAGTTCAATCAAATAGTACAATTTTCAAATGATATTTGTTATGGTTAGATAAATTTTTTTAAAGATTTTGAGGTTCCGTGAGATGAGATGATGGCTCATATGTGTCATTTTGACAAAAGTCCCACTACGGTCAGATCTTGTAGTTCAATTAGATAATGCAATTTTCAAATGGTATGTGATATTGCGATATACTTTTATTTATTTATTTCCTATGTGAATGAATTGGCTACATGTCTGCAAAGCTAACCAAATAAAAATGAGATGAATTACATGTCTGCAAAGCTAACCAAATATGGATGATATGAGCTTACTATGAAAGAAATGCTCTATGCCAAAATCACCACTCTCCTATTATTTTTATTTTCACCGGTTTACTGACTTCATTCTTCACCAGAAGCCGTGAAAAATCTCTATGAATAGCAACAACTAGCAGTAACTATGTTTGGTTCTAGGCCGCCCTGCTCCATGTAAGTGGACAAGTCTTCTGCAGTATCAGTCTGATAACAAATACTCCCTCCGTAAAAAAATATAAGAGCGTTTACAACACTCTTATATTTCTTTAAGGGGGAGTATAATTCTTCACCATATCAACTAGCAGTACTACATTGCCAGAATCCATTCTCTCCATGCCCTGGAAGTACTTAACTTCCTCTTTGCAGAATCCACATACTACGTATTACATGTAAAAAATATGTTTATACAGGAGATTTTTCTTCTTCTTCTCATGGTTATACGTGCATTGCACGTGCACGCTTACTAGTCAAGTCAAAACGGCGATCCTTCCCTTGGTTGCCGCGCTCCTCGCGCGTTCTTTTCCCATTCTTTTTTCCCCTCCGCGCTTCACCGATGCGACTTCTGTAACGTTATGTCGACCACGGAATGTTTGCTGCCGACAAATTAAGGGTTCCATTGATTCATAGGGATTTTGAAGGATTACGATCCTTAGAATTTTTTCATATGTTGGTAGTTTGATTTGTAGGGTTGAATCATATAGGAATTTTTTTTGAAGGATTTTTTTACTACTTTTCATAGGATTTCTAGCATCCAATCTAATCTTTTAAAAAAAGCATTTGTTTTTTCTATGATGCAATCAAACAACCCAAAATCCTGTGGGATTGAGATGAGCACGCTGTTCAAATTCTATGTGTTTTCTATTCTATGTTTTTTGTATCCTGTAAATAAAAAAATCATGTGAATCAAAATAGGGTAGCAGATTGTATGGCAAACTATAGCTGTACCGAGTCATGTACTGTGGTTTGGATATGCAGATGTCCTCCATGTTGTGAGGACTTATTGCCTCTCGATTGTAACTCTGTAAGTTTCGAATAAAACTCTCATATGATTTCGCAAAAAAAAGGCCCTAAATATTTATTACAGACTGCACAAACCGGGGCTAGTTTACAATCAGCAATACAATACTCCACATTGCCTGACCCAGTAAGTAGCCAAACAGCCGTACGGCGGACGTCTAGGCCGGCAAAATTTGCCGGGGTTACTAATTCCACTAGAGCAGATTAACATGTCGGCTCCATGTAAATTACTCATGCATGACGCCGCTGAGTAGCTAACAACCAGAGAAACTGGGGGACATCGACATGCCAATGTGTGACATGCTTTAGCTATCTAGCTCAATCGACCAAATTCTACGTACGTACATCGACTTGTAGAAGAAAAATGAGCAACTTGCACAATCAAAAGTGAGCCTCTCGCATCATGGAGTTTCTTTAGGCAACTTGCCCTAAGACTAGTCCCATACGCTGCAAGGTGGTACAACTAGCTACTTATCTCGATCGGAGGCCAAGGCAAGATATTCCCCGTACAAGGGGGGCGGCCCGCTCTGGTTTTTCTTCTGACTTTGTTGAATTGAGCTAGGAACAAGTTGTTTATTTGTTATTAATTTGAAATGTATGCGCGCGGGGCGCCAAGTGGGCTCGCGAGATTTCTCACGATCGTGATAATGGGGGACCTGGAAGGTGCAGTGCAGTGTCCAAGTGAGGCGCATGCAAGCTACTCCCTCCTGAACTAAAACCACGAAGAGTAAATCGGAACGGAGGGAGTAGTTGTGATCTGTTTAATAGTTCTCCGTCGGTCGCCGTCGAGGTACATTTCGTCTCCGAGAGCGTTTCTACGCGTGATGAGCCGCTGTTGGGCAAAACAGCGCGTCGGCGAGATCGACTTAGACAGCAACACGGATAATGTTAGGAGGTGCGGATTGATTTGGTGCACTCTGTTCGTTTGATTAGGTTAAGCACATCAGTAATGCACACGGCCACATAGACGTACTTCATCATTTAGTTTGTCAGTTAGATATACACGCATATGTACAAGATCTCACTCATATCATATGCAAACTTCGAGTAATATGTAGTCGACCAACGAAGTTAAACACGATGAGATGATTTGAACAAAACAGCAGGGTGTACACACAACCAATCTTTTTTCACACAACACACTAGGCTAATGCAGGGTGCAAATCATGTCACTCCAGAACCCGAACCTTGCGTGCATGGTACGGTGGGAGTACCTTTCTGGTCTGCCGGAGTGCATGACGGGCATCAATTGACGTGCGGCTCTGCCAGCGCGAGTTGCTCTGCCGTGCGCGCGAGCGACTGGAGGTTGCACCGCACGATGGTGTCCACGAACAGGCGCGTGTCGTCGCTGGTGTTCCCCGGCGGCACGTCCACCACGTACGACTCGACCACCAGGGTCACCCGCGGCGCCCCGGCCACCGTCGACGCCACCTCGTTCACGGTGGTCACGGACCGGTAGTTGGCGAGGCGGTGCTCGCCGCCGACGATCCGGAAGCTGAGCACGCGCCGCTCGTCGTCCAGGATCTCGAGCCGCTCGCGGCTGCAGGTGCCAGGCAGGCCGGAGACCACGCGCACCTCCCGCACCGACCCCACCGCGCCACCGTCGCCGTCCACCACGCGGCAGCTCTTGATGAAGCGCTTGTACGCCTGCGGCCGGTCGAAGCGCCGCACGACCGACCACACCGCCTCCACGGGCGCCGCGATCGCCTGCACCACGGCCGAGCAGCACTGCCCCGCGCCGGCCGCGTGCTCGTGGTACCGCGCCACCTCGCCCGGCACCGCTGCGCCGTGCGCCACTAGCGCCTTACAGCCGGCGCCGATCCGGCTGTGCTGCTGAGGTGACGGCCGTGCAGCTGCGTACGGCATTGTAGGCAAGCCGCGACCGGCTCGAGATTCTGAGTTCTATTGCTGTGAAGAAGAAATCTCAGAAGAGTGGGTGGGTTAGGAACTTAGGAGTTAGGATTAACAGAGGAAGTTCTAGTATATGTCAAATGGGAGACCAAGAGGTGGATGGTTGCAAGTTAAATACTAGTACTCCTAGTTAATTTTCTTTAGGAGGTTACACTTGCTTTCGTTACTTTGTGCTGGGATAAGCAAGTTGATGTGATAGTTTAGGAATATGGAGAGTGAAGCCTAAACGGGGGTGGTTAGTTTGAGAGTTAAATCAACCGTTCTCCGACCAAATATACAAGCCCCAACCTAGAATTTTGAGCTTAATTTTGACCAAAGATTATATGTCGTAAAAGTTATACCATTAAAAATCTCTTTCACTTAGGAATCCAGTGATGCTTTTATGGCACATAGCTTATACTCCATAAAAGTAAAACCTAGAATTTGGGGCCTATATTTACTGACGGGGAAGCATAGGGAGAGAAAGCTCCCCTACCATTCTGCCTGGTCACGTCTAGAAATTCACTGCTAGTGATTAATAAGAACATAAGAGTTAGTTGTGAAAAATTGCAGAGCAACTATTGTCTAACATCGCGCGACCCGGTCTTAGAAAATGGTCTAGTTCGGCCGCCAGGAGAAACGAAATGTATAAGGTTGTCTTCTCTTAAAGAGATCACCTAAAGATCATTGCTCTATCCATTGTACGTGGTCATGTGTCTTATGTATTCGTACCACAACAGTAACAAAAGAATTAACTGTTTGAGATTTTAAAAAATGTGAAAACCAATTATGCATTTTTATTGCCATGTATAAATGACACTGATGACGCAAGAGAAAGCTGACCTACCTGGGTTTTTTTTAAGGCTGAACTACCTGGTATTGGTGATCTCCTAATGCTCTTTTTTTCAATAGAAGGCATTTTTATTGATTCATAACGTCACATCAAAGGGATACAAACATACCAAGTACATACCCGGCATCAGCATGATTGCAATGCACACATCTAAACAGCACCGCACACAACAAAGAGCAACGTTGTAAGACAACAACGAAGCCTAAGGTGCCCCCCCCCCCCCCCCCCCCGAGGGGGGGGGGACATCCTTGGCCACTTGCTCCAACCGCATAATCATCACCGTAAATAGTTTCAGTTTTCCTAATGCCATACTAAGGTTTTCCTTGAAAAATATGAAATATTTAGTGTAATGAACTAAACTGATGTGCCACTTGGTCATAGAGAATATACTAAAGTAGGATCCATGTTGGCATGTTGTTCGGGATAGACCTTTGGGCAGCGCTAGGCATCAGACTACTGATAGTTTGCATCTATCAGACTAGCCGTATGCCATTGGATCGAAAGCATTCCATACGTCCGATCTGTGCGAGAGATTAGATTCTTCCGATCGCTAATTTGTCGCTGCTTCCTAACTGCTTCCACAAATGACGCCCTCTCCCGCGTCTCTTGTTGCATGGTTCTCTCCAGATAAGGAAGCATATCTTTCCATAACAACTAGTTCCATAGATCACGTTAGTCCCGTCCTTGCTTTTCACGTCAGCGATGTGCTTCCTAAGAAACAGATCTTGGATGATGAAAGTTTTGTTGTTGCGTTATTGTATGCATCCCTTCAATAGCGCCTACTTCCAGATAGTTCTAAAACAAATTTCATGTAATTGCTTCCATATACGAGGTCCCTATAACCACGCACGGTATAACTACACCTTGGAAGTTTGAAAACGAATTCCATTTATACATGTTACTCCATAATAATGGGCTTCCTATAATCTATGCGTTTCTGTGTACAGACGATGTTTCCTTCCATTTGATATTTGATTGCACAACGTGATAAACATGCTTCCAACACTACAGGTTATGCTTCTTAATTCTTTATCATGTTTTTTCCAAGCAATATCATGATTCGTTTTGTGATATGAAGCATGCATGGCTGTATTTGAAATACAGCTTTTTGGTGGTTGAAGCATGAAAATGTAGTATCAAAATATTGCTAATATAGTGTTGGTTTGAAACAAATTGGAATTTTGTTTCCAAAGTAATTAAAATATGCATCCGAAAGAATCTGAATTTGCTTCCATAAAACAAAATATGGCATATATGATAAGCTTTTGTGCCATCTAGCATAATATTGACCAATTATCCAATAGTGGCATGTGTCCTATGGTGGTCGTGCTTCCTTTCGATGGTATGTGCAATATAACATAAAAGAAATGAGGCAAAAATAAAGATGCTACATTTCTATTTGATTGATGCTTCCAGAGAACTTAAAATTACAATTCATAGAGTCTGCCGAAACCCATTCAAGCAACAACATCTCGTGCAACTTCTATTTGCCTTTGGTCACCCTCTCCCCCCATTGTACGCATCATCTCTCCCATGATGTCCAGAAGGCGTGCTGTGACATGTCCTTCAGCTGGTGCATACCACCAAATATAGCCTCCAAGGGGAGCAGAAGAAGCAGTCCACTATCTACAGTAGCAAACAAAGAGTTGCATATATAAGCTCACAAACACATCGACCAAATCACCACCAAATGGCTGGTAGCAAAAAAGATGATTGGTTTGAAGCAATAACAGGTTTGGTTGGAAGCATTGAAGCAAATGTATGTTTGATGAATAACCAAGAAAAACATGTGTGGCTGAAGCATAAAAACCAGCTGAGACACATGCACGCACGCACACATGTTGCGATCTAATTCATATTCACAAGGCTATGATGCACTAGAAACAAAAATACAAAATTAAGAAGCACAATTGTAGTGGTGCAGTCATTTGATAAGAAGCACATATATGAGACCTAGGAAGCATGGATGCTCTAGAACAATTTTCTGTTGGTATCAAACTGGAACCATAGAGCATTGAAAAACATAAACAAACTAAATTGCAGCCAACATGGAGATGAATATTTTGTGTCACCTCCATACACAATTCACCATGTTTTCTTTGCCCAATGGAAGCAAGCTCTCTACTCTCCACTTCACATAAGCATATTTATACAATTAAGAAGCATAGCTCTGGAGCAATCCTGCCTATTAACCATTCAACCAGACCATCGGGAGTTGACATGTAGCCTACATTCAAAAGATTTTCCCAGCCTCCATCTTGCACTACTGTTTTCCAATGCATTGTCATTTGAAGTTCCACTTGCCAGTTGGATGAAAATATATATTCTATATACAAGATACATAGAAGATATGCTATACACATGGATTCAAATTGAAGGAGAGAAACTTGAATATTGAAGCAAAACTATAAACGTTTGGCCACCAACGGGATGTATGTTTTGACTCACCAACATGTTGATTGATTTTTTGGGGGCATTTGGAAGCAAAATATATAGAGTCAAGAAGCATCTGCATAGCAATTTAGATGCTACGAAACTAACAAGCACAACCATAGTAGTTGGGAACAGATCTAAACTTGGATGGAAGCATGGAAATTTAAAATCAAGTTGAAAACTAATATTACCTCCAAGATTTGGAATCATATTAATTTGGTTCGCATAATAAATTAACCAAAATTCACAGATGATATAGTGACCCATTACACATCGGATAAAACATAGATATATGCTCAGCGAAATTCATCAAACCAAGCACAAGCATTGCATCCAGAGTTCAGGTGAGTACATACCACGGGGCGTCGCCTGGGATACACGTGCAGCCTCTTTGCCGAGCCAAAACGGCGCACCAGCGCGGTGGGATGAATGATGATGGAGCAGGGTCTGGAGGGGAACGGAGCCGGCGATGGGGGCGACCTCGTCGGCGGTAAGAGCAGGATTCAGCGGAGCAGACGGGGGCGGGTCTTTGCACCGGCTACCTGGAGCAGTTGTAGACGTCGCGGAGTTTGGGGACGGAGCGAGATGGTGGCGGAGATTGCCGGCACGACGAGGGAGGTCGGCGATCTTGGGGCTGCGCTCGCCCGGGGATGCCAGACTGGTGGGGCGGGTGGATCTGGGAAGCGGGATTAATTCGTTCGTGGCATAATGAGGTGGTTGGGACGGGGCAAGCGAGATTTGCTCGGATCAGATTTATTTGTGCAGGTCGCTTAGAAATACAGGCCGTGGGATTAGAGAAACATCAACGGCAGCGGAGCCGTCTGAAAAAATTTGCCTACCAGACTACTGAATATAAGTGTTTCCCTAGACCTTTTGGTATGGATAGCAACTACAAGTTGAAGCATCGGTAATTGATGGCAAACTATTTAATACGGAGTACGGCGGCAAAACTAATTAATGAAAGATTTATTTAGCATGTAGTTCATGGATACGGGAATCCTTAGCCACTTGGTAATAGAAAGGAATATGAGAAACGTTTTTGTATTGGTGCTTGGTGTTTGTATTATTGCACTATTTTATCCAGAGTGACTTCTGAATTTGCGTGGAAGATGGCATGGATGGATGTACATTGAACTTTGTTAGCCCGGTGTCCTGTAATAAAGTATCTAAATTATAAACTTGTTAGGTCCACTTGTTTCATATAATTGTCAGTTATTTAATTGGCTACAGGCCGCGAGTGTATGGTAGCTCTTCTCACTCCTATGGTGGCACGAGCGCTCTTCTTTCCTCGTCGCCGCTGGTCAACAAGGTTTCTAGGACATCACACATGCCGGTTTGGTTCCTAGAACGGTCTCGGTTGGCGGTGTATTCGTGAGTGTGTCACGGGTGCTTCTTGGGAGCGTTTGTTGGTTCTGACGTGCATCGTGACGCCACGACGCTGCACACTTCCATGAGGTTTCTCACTAATCCGGGCAATAGATGGTCCCTGCGGTCGTTTTAGTTGTCATTAGGTGAACTTTGAAGAAACCACGGAGAATCGATGTTGGGTTTTTGAGCACTGAGGCGAATTCCTTGATGTGGTTTTCGTTAGTTAGATATGGCAATGACATTACCGGCATGACATTTTCTTTCTAGAAGTGTTGTTTTGGAATTTCAGACGTTATGGTGAAAACCTATGTTCTAGCATTCACTGGTTAATTTCGGTAATGTTGTCGTATGTGTTGCCTCCTTCTTGAAGGTGCTAACGTGGTGTTTCAAATTTTTCATGGGTTGTTTAGGGTCTGTTTGATTACAAGATATCTTAAACATAGAAATAGAAAAAACACAGGACTGGAGTGGCATGCCATCTTCCATACCACAAGACTTGTATAGGCGTTTGATTTGACACATGAAAACGTAATATTCTTCACATGAGGTTGGAGTGGACGAAAAAGGTTATATGAAAACTAGTACAAGCGAATCCTACAGAAAATATATGGATTGTAAACCTAGGAATCAAATAACCAAAATAGAAAGAAAAAAACTAAAAATTAGAATCCTCCAAGACTCCTTCAAAAATATGGGTTGCGTTAAGATTCCGGTTTATGGATTTATGCTATGCCTATTTATGGGTTGTGTCTGGGTGTGCATGTAAACTCACCACTCCAACAAGAGATTATTTTTTTTGAAGCCACCAGCAATTGCTGGCAAATACATTATGGGGGGTAGGGAGCAGTATTTACAAGGCCGCTGTCGCGGTTTGAAGGGGAAAAACAGAGAAAAGGAAAAACAGGGCCCCTTGTCACCACTCCAACAACAGATTATTAGACCATATGTGTTGCATGTAACCAAACACCTCATACTCTTCATCTGCCTAGAATAGGCCTGCAACCAAATACCATGCGTGTGTTTCTTCTCAACCAGGTTGAGGAAGATGCAAACAAATAAACTATGTGCAAAACATGATTTGTAGTATGTATTCACTCCGTCAGGCAGTGGCGGAGGCAGGGGTTGCTGGCAGGGGCCTTGGTCCCCCCTATGCTCTCAGAAATACAACTATATGTGCTCTTAATCCTCCATTTGTCAAACAAAAATAGCAAGATTTAGATGATTTGACCCTGTCTAACATTATATAACATGTTTGGCCCCCTCTATATGAGTTTCTGGCTCCGCCACTGCCGTCAGGCCCAACTCGATCACATATGCAAGGAGGCAAAAAACGTTGTAGGCTACCAACGCGTCCCTAGAGTTTGAAGGGGTAGTTGGTCTTGCGGCTTTTTTTCTTTGACATCCTGGTCTTGCGTAGGCTCTCATTACATGGCAGATTGGTGTCTAGTCCAGGCAAAGAACAGAAGTCTATGGGCCAGTTTGGTTGATGTACATAACGTCGTGCCTGCAATAAATGGTTGCCTCGACTGCACCCGAAAAGATGTCATTTTATTGTCTGGTCAGGCTAGTCTATGGTCCACACGTTTGGTTCATGACCTAGCCTGATGACCACACGTTTGGTTCATGACCTAGACAGGTTTTATTTAAGACAGGCGTTCAACTTCGTACGTCCGGGCAGGCTAAGCACATGCATGGAGTTATGGCCAGGCTAAACACATTTTTTTTTTGAGACACTCCAGGCTAAACACATGACAAGACTTTCCACAACCAAGGATGGTACAGGCATTTTCAGGGCCCCAACCAAACAACGTCCAGGCAACTTTCAGGCACACGGCAGGCCAGGCCATACGCTGCCAGGATGGAATCCAAACACGCCCTATGTTTCTTAGAACGCCGGCCTAATAGAAAATGTAATAGTAGCAGTCTCCATCCAAGGTCATTGTGGCACTGACAAAGCACGGACGCACCCAGCTCCGCGGGCACCGCGCCACGCGCCGTTCTGCGCTTAAGACATTTTCTTACCTCTTTTCTTCTTTCTTTCTTTTTTTCTTTTTCTAATTCGATGAAAAAAGTTCACCGGATTTCATGAACAATTTTCCAAATTTAACGAACTTTTCCAAAATTGTATGAACTGTTTTTTTCAAGTTCGATGAACTTTTTTCCAAATTCGTTGAACTTTTTTTCAAATCCGATGAACTTTTTTTTCAAATCTGATGAACTTTTTAAATTCGATGAACTTTTTTTCAAATCCGATGAACTTTTTTCATTTTTTTGTGTTCAAAATTGATGAACTTTTTTTAGAATTGATGAACTTTCTAAAATTCGTGAACTATTTTTCAGATTTGCAAATTTTCAGATTCATGTGTTTTTCAGTTTTGTGAACGAAAGGACAAACAGCAAAAAAAAATGAACGAAGGAAACGTGAGCGAGCGATCGAAGAAAGGAAGATGTGAGCGTGCTAGCTGGGCCGGCCCATGCGAGGCTGTGCGCGAGCGCCCGCTAAGCGAACGGGCGCATAAGGCGCCGAAGAGGAGGTCTCTTGTTTAGCGTGTGCGCTGGCGAATGAGCCAGCACGCACCCTCCCTTCCCCCTGCGCGCCACTTTGGGATGGCCCATTTGCAGGGTTGGGTGCGAACTGTTTTTTTATTTTTGTTAAATGGCCGACCCAGTCACTTCGCTAGTGCGCCTCCCTGTGCGATGTGGAGACAATTTGCGGCAACGCGCGGCAAATAGGGATTTCCAGAAAGGATCCCCGGACGCTTATAGCGTCAAATTGCCACCTTTCCGCAAAGGACAACCCCCGAGTGGGCCGGCCCACTTCCGCACACTACGGCGTTTAGATACAGTAGCGACGACGAGCAGGAACAGTAGCGAGTCGACTACCACTCAAAAAAAAAGTAGCGAGTCGACTACAGTAGTAGATTATCGATTGTAGCACTTATTTTTTTCCCATTCTGTTTTCGAAAGAAAAGATGGGAAGGGGATATTTTAAAAAGTGTATTTTTTTATGAAAAATTGAGATTCTTTTTTAAAATACAAACATTTTTCAAATTTGCAAATATTCTTTTGAAACATGAACATATCTTGGAAAAGTAAATATTTTCCAATTTTTTGTAAAAAACTAAAAATGAACTTTTTAAAAATTGGGAAAAAATAAAACACAAAGATTTTTAAAATTTTGGGTAATGCTGAGCATTTTAAAAAAAGGAGGAACAAACTTTGAAATTCCAAAATATTTTAAAAAATGTGAACAATTTGTAAGTTTTACAACAATTTTTAGAATTTATGAATAGTCTTTGAATTTTCAAAACTTCCGAACAAAAGAAGAGCAAAAAAGAAATATAAAAAAAGAAACCAAAAGAGATGCCAAAAATGAGTAAAGAAAATAACCCAAAAAACCTTTCAGGAACCTTCTAGAAGGTTCCCAAAACCGGGTACAGTAGTCACTTGTGGGCCGTCCCAAATTAATAGTTCGCTCCGTTTCTTCTGTGCGTTTGAACATCAATCTGACGCAAAAAGCGTTATATAGGATTTGCCCTGCCGCTCAGCCGTCTTTCTTCCTTTATAGCTGTTGAGCCAGCCCATTCTAAATGGTGTATCTTATTGCTGTTCACGCCAAACTTGGTCGAAACCATTCAAAAAGAGTTTTGATTCAATCGTTGTTCTTATTGCATGGAGCCTGTGGAAATAAAGCAATGCGAAGATGTTCGGGAATGTTGCTCAGCAACACAACATCCCTCAATTTGTAAACCTTATTCTAGACGAGGTTCAGACTTGGAGAATTGCGGGAGCGGTGTTTTCAAATCTTTAAGAGAGAGTCTCTACTTCTAATGGAGGACTTGATAGTCTCCGTTCCACGATCTATTTTCGTCTGGCTTATTTTTGTCTCATGTCCCTCCACCCCTTCCATTAAAAACCAAATCAATTCCCATGACCCTTCCTCTGGTTTTTCCATCTCGGCACTGGTATTTCCTCATTATGTACGATTTTTTCCTTCTTGGGTAAAGATTTCCATTTTACTGATTTTCAAACAATCAAGTGTGGATACGGCCAACACTTCCCAAATCACAAAAGAATCCTGGCACAAATCTTAACTTCCCTTACTTAGGCCCACACTTTCCAAATCACAAAACCATCTAAAATCTTCCCTCTTCCATTAGCTCATCGATCTCGCCGTCTCTCAGTTCTGCAACATCCGCGCTCGCCCCCAGCCTCAGCGCCTCATCGACGCGCTCACCGTCAGGGAGGTCAGTGACGGCAAACTCAACTTTGTGTACATTGTCACCTTCGACGTCGGCGCCGTTCATCGTCAAGCGTGTTCGTGCGCCAGCCCACCATATCGCTGACGTGCTAGGTTTACTATTGGTTCCAGCCCCACCTAGCCTCTCGGCTCATCGACTGCCGCTTCTGGCCGCTGGTCCACCGCCGCCGTCCTCAACCCCTCCCCACCGGCGCGCCGTTGAAAACCTCTCCCATCCCGTGGCTGCGCTCGCCCCGTCCTCGTCGGCGACGCGGCAATCTTCCATGTGGACCCGTCTCTGTCGCCAGCAGTGACAGGACAGTGGCGCTCCGCAAGTGTATGTGGGCTAATGTCTTCTTGTACAAATCCCGAGTCTATGACGCAAACAAGAAGCATAGTAAATTGAGCTAAGTGTATGTGGGGTAACGTCTCCAATTAGGAACGCCATACTTCCTAGCTGTTAGTTTGTAGACGCTTTTCTGTTGTTACTATCATCTTATCTGAGTTTTCTTTCTCGCGGTTCTTACTGATTTTCCATGTCATCTGCTTTGTAGAAGCTGCTACATCAAATTAAGTAAGTACATCCTTGTTTTTCTTGTCCAAGTTTGTTCTATTCTATTCTTCCAATGCCTATTTTTCTGTACATCAATATAGGTTTCAGAGATTGAAAGTTTTATGTTTTTTCCTGCTATGTTATCTTACTTGAAAAAAACTCCAGTGTGGCTGATGCAGGCTATCATTAGCTTTTCAAAAATTGTTTGTAAAATTTTCATATACAATTATAAAAAGTCGGCCTTGTTTTAAAGTTAAATATTTGGGTAGCTAATATTTAGAGACTAAAAATATTACATGCTGAGTATATTTGTTTACAGAGGGATTAGTTTATATATTGATGCATATATGATCAGGTGCCTTAGAAGGACCGATACACCTGGAAGGCGTTCCAGGTAATGAGGAGGAGCTCACGATTTCCAGGCTCGGATGAATTGTAGAGGCTTTCACCGGTTGCTACATCATTATATTACCATTCAAGTAAGTATATTGCATATTGGAAGCCTGGAAGGAAGCATTGGTCGGTGTAGCTTGACCTGATGAAGAATTTGGTGCCGGAAAGGAAGATTGAACTCTCTGCATGACATGTAGTGTTGCGCTTGCTATGATAGACGACAAGGAAGCAATCCGAAGATGACAACCAATATTGAATTTTTTTATCCGATCGTGTTATTTTTCTGTAAAGTTACTACATGATTGTTATGTGATTGTAAAACCCTACTACATGATCTATTAAACTCTATCTGTTAGCAAATCATGGTAGTACGGACACATGCAATCTTTAATCGGTGTTACATTTTGAGAATAACTATTATTGCTTCCCATACATTCTTGGCTCAGGGGAACAGAACATGGGTTGGTTTGACTTTTTTATATTCGATTTCATTCGGTAGTATTGTGGTTTTCGATTCTGATCGTGTACCAGATGCAACATTTGTTTGGCAGGTCTATACTCCAGTGGAATCGTTGAGATCATAGGAGGATAGGAAGGAAAAGGACATTACATATTCGGGTTCAGTGGTAAATGCTTCCCTACGTTCATCATGCACATATAATTTCTTTCTATATGTACTTTTCTCGCTGGTGGAATAAAACAAGAACAAATATCGTGTGTGATTTAAGCATTTTCTTTCTTCCTTTCTTTATTGAGAGGATTGTTAATGTATAGTGGAACAATGGAACTAAATCTGAAGTGAAGCATAACATATTTCAGCGGAGTAACAAAATGTAGGACAATTCATATTGGTTTTCAGATTTGTGATCACATATTGGTTTTATTGTAGATCTGTTGCAACACACGGGTACTTTGCTATTATGTTTGAATGCTGAATTATAGCAATATTGATCAGGGCAATGTTTTACTGAGCTAACGGTACTACGCTGCACAGCAAACGTTGCATGTCGATCTTACTGAGTTAATGTCACCACAAGTTCTCATTTTACTGAGCATTTTATTCAGTTATGTAGGCTCTTGTTATATACTATCAGGAGTTCTTTGAAAGAAAATACGTTTACATGTATTACTCAAGTGGCAATTGAATACCTCCAAATACAAGTGCAAAGCCTAATTTTTTTTAGTATTCCACCTTCTATAAAGGGTTCTAGAGTCAGGCTCACAGTATTTGAATTGCATTTGTCTGTATGTTTTTAGAATCTCTGAATTTTGTTAGTTTTCTGTGTTGCCTTGATATAACTATGTACTCTATAGTGGCACAGACATTAGAATTTGGCCCTCCTTTTGCTGGTGATATGATGGAGCAATAGTACAAGTGTTTAATTTGTATTTTTAATGATTAAGCAATGGAAGAGGTTTCAATAACAGTTATACTGCATACACATGCATCTTTATCATACTGATCTCCTATAGAGTGATTAGTAGAGTGCCCGTGCGTTGCCACGGGCTTCTGAAATAGTTTGTTGAAGTCACATAAAGATAAAGCATGCTAAATATCGCGGGTAGAGACAAAATAACACGATCACAATTGCATAATAATTGAAGTCCAATTCACTTGTAATGTAAACTCATAACAAGATATCAAATTGAGAACGTATACATTTAAAGTAATGATCCAAATAAAAATATATTACAGAATATTGAGATCTCCTTGATGCGCTTAAGAAATTCTCGCACAATATCAGGCAAGTTGTCTTTAGCTTCATTCGCACGATGTTTGAGCAAGTATAATAAAAACCGCTTCCTCAACTCATACCCATCCTGCAAAAGCAATATACGTAGTTAGGACGAATACTTCACATGGAAGATTTAAAAACATGTGTAACGCACAATACTCACCGCACAAACCGGCTGCACAAGGTCTTTACCGTTCCACCAGAGCATAAAATGAAAGACATAAAAGCCTGACAAATCCCTGCAATTTACTAAATTGTTATTGTATTAAATATGGTGATAATAAAAATAAATGTTCGTATGATAAATTTATTACCCATCTATGCTTGTTGGAATACCATTAGGAAATACACGTTGCCATTTTGATATATCAGAATGCCATCCTGGTTGCTTTATTTCGAGTGCTTCTTTGAATTCCCTCGCAATTTTTTTTAATTTCACTAAGTGCCTCAAAATTTTCATCTCCGTCGTTTGTGTTGTACGAATAGGATCCAGAATAGATACACGACATGCCTCTTTGTCGATGACGTACAAGATGTATCGACCGATGGATTCATATAGAAGATAAATCTACAAGTGGTAGGTATTACAGACAACAATAAACCATGACAAACAATGAAAAAAATGCCTTACTTACCATGTTGCACGATAAGATGTTGTTATCTATCCCAGGCTAGCTATCAAACAAAGTTGCCAACTTCTGAATAGTTTCCTTATCGCAAAACTTTTGATCTCGTGTTGAATCCCGCAGCATGGACTGAGTAAAAAATACTATTTAAAAACATGTTCATACTAATGATATTGAATGAAGAATTATGATTACTTACACAAAATTGTAGATCCATGTAGTGTATTGGAGGATCTGTGAACAATACTCCCTCGTCACACGCCAGAATACGCACAGCAATGTTGAAACAATCATTGTCCATAGACTGCTCCATGTTAAGTATGCTCTGAAGTTTTTTGAGACTTAAGCCCATTGGACGGGGTGTCGAGCTTCGGACCCATTCTTTTCTGAGAATTGGATGGTAAGAATAACAACAGTGTATACTGGCACCTTACATATTGATAAATGATACTTACTCCAAACACTTGGCATCATCAATGGACATGATATAGTTGCAAAGGCCGACAAGCAATTCACATTGATCCGTGGGCATGTTGGGGATTGGGCTAGGACGTCTGTCTTTGACTCCATCCGGTGGATTATCCAGGAGCTCGAGATCAGATTTCGAAACATTTTCTTTAATTTCTGGTTGATGGTATATCGGACATCCTTTTAGCTTATTCAGTTCTGAATCGAGCAAAATGACAACTAATTTTCGTCGAAAGTGCTTGATATCCTCCTGCAAGATATACAAAAAATCGATATAACATTATTTGATATAAAATAATGAGATAATGTATAAAAGGAAATACCTGGGTGAACTGATCTGTTAATACATCTGCTGTCCAATATTTCATAAAATTTAGCATAAACAGTCCACAAGATGCGCTATAATATCATAAAAAATACTTTAGAATATCACACATCTGAATCAAATAAATAGACCATTTCAAAAAAAAAAATAGTGTTCATTATACCCACATCCTTGCGTCAACTAATAGATACAGTACGGCATTTTACTATCAAAATGTTCTACTATATCATATTTTTATGTTGATGAGTACCAAAGAAAATAAATTTCAATTTGTGACAAGTGCTTACCCATCCGTTTGTTTTGCCTCATGGAACTGCTCTACGACATTCCATTTTGTAACATTGAGATCAGGCCACTTATGATCTTTATTAAACTCCGAACTTTGTTCTCCAAGTTTCAAACGCTTCTCAAGTCCTAGTAACTATTTTATATATGGAAAGTAGTAGGGGTTAAGGCAAACAAACTTATGTCAAGAGTACCAAAAAAAGAATAGTAATTACCGTAACAGTAAGGTCACTCCGATTGATCCGAGAACCAAGCGAGTCCAATACTTGAATCTCACGTTTTTGGGCATTGACGACTGCCAGATACCAATGACTCCGCTCAATGTTAATCGGAATGAATAGCTGGTGTAAATATCATATAAGTTGTAGTCGTAATTAGATATAAATTATAACAAATCATTATACACATGGATTAATTAAAAAAATACATCATGATACGCATGGATGATGAGGCGAGACTAACCATATCTTGTTGTAGATAAGTATTAACATGATGTATGATGCGGCGATATTTTGATGGGTCTATGTCTCTTTCTCCGTCTTCTTTTATCTGGCCAGAAACGAACGTGCTAATAGTATGTACCTTTCCACCTGCCCTGTCTCGTAGATGGTCATGAGCCAGCATGCAATATATGTAAGCATTTATCACCTGCAATTCCACGTATGGATTATATCTATGTTTTACGCGATATTATATATTGTTTATATTAATAATCACAAATTTTATGCAATTGGTCTTACACCATCGTGTAAGAACACATCATCCTTCATAAGACATTGCAGATCGTCGTTTGATAACAAGGCATCTTCAATGTCCACGAATATGGTTTTTTTGGGGGCAGACATGATTGATTCGATGACTGTAATATCTCTAGGGGTACAAACATAGTCTGTCGGCATAATAAAAAAGAGAGCCAAATTAGTATAAAAAATGAGACAATTTGATTGAATACAAAAGGCAATATGAAGAAGGAAAGATCGATAATAACGCTGAAAAGAATACCTTGTGCGATAACATTTAAATTGGCATCCTTTTTTGGTTTGTTGTGAGATATCACCGCCTCGACATCATTATGTTGTGAAAAACTCGGTGAATTTTCGGCCCTTTTCAGCGTTGCCGCTTCGGAACCCTTGTCGATGCATTCTTTTTGTGTATCTCCAAAATTCATATCTATGTCTCCTATATTATAAAAAATAAAAATATGTAAAAAATAAACATTTTGTATTACCATGTATAAGACACAGACAAAGATGGATTAGCTATATACCTCTTCTCGTGGTGTTTCAGTTCGGTCTGTCATCGTTACATCAACGTGTATGTCGGAACCCATCAGATTTTATCTCTGATGAAATGTGAACGGTAATTTTTATTGCATCATATGAACATATAATAAAAAAAAGTGAAACTAACACAACTTTTTTATTTTGTAAAAAAGAAAAACCAATTTTCATATTATTAAAAAAAAATGTTGCCTTTCTTTCAGAGCAAACAACCAAATATAATGTTCATATATAATAATATGTCATCTGAAATTTCTTGAATCATTTTAGTCTATTTCTTTAACATATTAGGCTAAGGAAAATTGTCCGACAAAGGATAAAAGCATGCAAGCAATCCAAGATAAACCAAGTATATTCGGTTTCTTTTATCAAAATTTTCATTTTTTGTGATATTATGAATATATCTAATAAGTATAAAAAATATTTATATCAACATAAACCAATAAAAAACATGTAAGAAATCCAACATAAACCAAGTATATACTTTATTTCTTCTCACAAAATTGTGTTTTTCTGTGATATTCTGTATATATCAAAAAGGAAATATTTTTGGATGATCCATTTTTAATTAATATATATCCAATTTTTCTTTAATATATACGTTTTTTCGTACATCATTTTAGTTGAGACATTTTTTTCCCTACCGCATTTCAATTGCTGATCCAAAGCCCAAAGAAGCCCAAGCCCACTCGCATTCTGTTGACTCTACTAATGGGCCAACCAGCACCCACAAATTCCCCTCACTCTCTCCACTCCAGTGAAGCACAATCCCTAATCCCTATCCACTCTCCTTCCCCTCCCTCACTCCACTCCCTCCGCTCTTGACCCGACGGCGGCGGCATCCTCTCCACTCTCCTTCGCCTCACCCACTCTACTCCCTCTGCCCTCGCCCCCACGGCGGCACAACCGACGGCAACAACTCTCACATCATCGCTCCAATCCATGCGACGACGGTCACCGCGCAGATCGAGCGACAAGGCGGCGGCCAGATGCGCAGACAACCGGTGACCGGTCTTCTTCCACCTCGACGGACGACCTCATGCGCCAGGAGAGTAGTGGGGGTCCTGCGCATCTTCATCGCTCAGCACAAGAAGTCGCCACGCCATGGATGGAGTCGACAAGCAAAGTCAACATGACCATATCCTCGGTAAGCAGCACCACCCCATAGCCTCGCCATCGCCATGAACTGCCTCCAGCACCTGCTCAAGTAAGTCAGGCGGGTGCCCGGCCCTTTCGATTCCTCGCCGGAATCATGTTTCGCCGCCGCCGCCGTCTCTCGACCCCGCAGCTTGGCTGATTTTTGGCCACCGCCTACCCCCCAGGGAGCCTCAGATCTTAGCGGGATCCAGATCGATGAGCCGCCAGAATCATGTTTCCATTTGCATTTCGCCGGCCACGGATTCCAATCTCTAACCTAATCTAACATGCTTCTTTTGGCTTTGGTGGGATGCGCAGGCCATGGTTCGCAGAGGGAGTCGCCGCTCCAACACCGTCAGAACTGTGAGCATTTCAACATCCTCTGTGATTTGACTTTTGCTTCAGGCAGGGGGCTACAAAATCGCCGTTAATCGGCATAATATTTTCTTCCGCTATTGGAATTCTTCTTTGCACTGCCTTAACGCTTGTGGGCTTGCAATTTCAGGCATCCGGGGCATCCACTTCCAGCGCGGAGAGCAGCGCGATGGAGCCAGAAGCCGACAAGTCCGATTCCTACAGCACCAACATGACACAAGCCATGGGAGCAGGTACGTGAGGAGAAAATATCGACTAACATGACCGATTCACACTTTTTTCCTACAGTCGCGTGTCTGATTCACTATCAATAGCCATTTCAGTTTTCATCTATGTTCTGTGTGTGTGTACTGATGATGGAGTACAGTTACTGCTATCTGTGGGTAATTAGTTTGCTTGTGTGTTGGAGTCCAGTTAGGGTGCGTTTGGGAGTGAAGTATTTTTGGGAATACTGTGGTTTCAGCCGGCATCCGTTAGCACACGCCAGTCGTGTTGTTGTTTAGGTGTAGCTGAGTCAGCACATGCTAATTGATTTGGCCATGTAGTAGTTATCAGTAAAAAACTGTAGCAAAACAATACCAGCCAAACACTACGCTGGACTTGACAAAACTGAGAAAAAATACGTTTTTTAGAAACCAGAGTATTTGTTGCCCACACATCAGAATACTGTGGTTTTAGAATACTTCAGTTTTTTCAAAACTATACTGCCAAACTAAGCTTTACCCTCTAGAAATCTGGATGAGTTGCACTTTTTGTTATTTTGTTTGGAAGATCTGTGGTTGGCTGCTGAAGGACTCAACTTAACTGTGAATCATGATCATTGGTGCGTGAGGGACTCAAACTTAACTGTGATGGTAGTTCTGCTCTCTTCGAGAAATCAAAGAATTATTCCATAGCAAATGGCGTTGTGGTAATGCATGCTTAATCTCTGTAGTGGTTTGCTGCTGAGTACAATTATGTAGTTTTGTCTGCTGAACATTGAATTCTTGTGCTATTGCTTCTTTTTTATTGTAGGTTAAAACACGTGCTCTTTACTCTCAGATCCATACAAGAAAAAGCATTTTCCGGATGCAGAAGTATATTAATGCATAAGAATACATTTTTGTCAATTTCATTGAATTGAGATCTACCTAGTCGAAACATCCTATGATTCTGATTGTCTACCACATCGTTAGTTTTGATGGTTTCTGAGTATATGTTAGCATTTTATCCTACTGTTACTGCATGTTCTGTTTCCTATTTCCACCATATGCTAGGACAGACGGTTTCGTTACTTTTTGTGATGTATGAGCTTCAGTAATGTCAATGTTTGTATCAATTAATTAAAAGTTCATATTTGTTAAACTTAAATTGAACTCCAACACACAAGCAAACTATCATGGGTTAATGTACTGGTAATAGTAATCTTGTTTAATCTGATAGATGATTCCTATGCACTGCAACATAATCCAGATTACAAGTGTCAGAGTAGTTCACAAACTGCAATATCCCAAGGGGTTGTGTAGTTGCTTGTCTGCAAGTGATGAAGATTCGCTTGCTGAGACAGCAGCCACTTGTGCTGGCAAGGAGCTGTCAAGCCGAATTTCAGAGTCTTGTTTCAACAGACAACCTTCCTGATATTCTTAAACAGGAGGTGCGTTGATTCAGCCCAAGTACATCACCTATCTAAGATACTCAGTGTACTGGATCTTTTTAAATTTATTATTCTTATGCAAATTATATCAAGCTTTGTGCTAAATGGATCTTTAATCCAGTATCCTATTAATACTCAGGATGAAAGCTGAGATAGGTGCTATTTTAGTATACTGGACATTCTTCCTGAATAACCCTTCACTCCATGGGACAGTCTCATTCCATAGTGGTGCTATTTTAACATACTGGTCATTTTCTCATGCATGATTGCTTCGTTGATTAAGGATATGAGTTTGAGCTAAGTAGCAACCTAATGTATTTGATTCTAAGTTACAACCGTCGGAATTTAAATTAGTACAAAAAAAGATTTATACATTAATATATATCCACTGTCAGAATTCTAAGTATGAGCTAAGTTTTCTCATGCATTTCCTAGCAAGTATAAAAAAGATTTATTTGGGCGATCCATGTTTAATTATTATGTATCATTTTTTTGTACAGCAAACGTTGCTGATCCAAGGCCCCAAGAATTAGATGCCCACTTTCGCATTCTGTCGTTCCCCTCATGGGCCAACCAGCATGATTCTGCTCGGCCGTGTCACTCTACATGAACATCTCCTCGAGTAAGTAGCAGCACCCCCATGGTCGTCTCAATTTTCATTTATTTTTTTGTGTTCTGATGTTGCCTTCTCTTCTCCATTGCTACACACGAATGGATTTGATATCCACGCACGGCTCTGTAGCACCGACTACCATCCACCACGGGTATGGATCATGTGATGTGGGGCCTAGACACGCTGATTGCAGAACCCATTGTCGGCACAGTCATCACAAGCCGTTCATCCTTCAACACCAAGCGGCTGGACCGAGAACAGTGCCAACCTTTTTGGTGAGCAAGAATCAATCTCCCACTATGTGCTCAGTCATCCATTGTGAATGATTTGTTACAATAGATAATTTTGATTGGTTGATAACCACCATGTAGGAACGTAGTGGTAACACTTTTGATGGAAAAATCCACTTTTGAAAAAGTAGAATGTGAAGTTGTTTGCTTTCCTGATTCTTGATCAATTGTTCTTTCACTTGCTCTATTTTTGAGAATGTAGATTCATTGAGTTGGGATATTGTTGGTATTGGACTTTTAGATATCCATTGTGAATAATTTTAGACTATTCCAGTGGGCTAGAATTTTATCCTTATGCAATTTTTTATTACATGAAATGACTTAATATAATGGACTGTGATGATATATGTCTTCAGAAGATGATTATATTTGTTTGTTTTCTGGCCGAAACTAACAAGAAAGATGCTTCTCTACATCCACAGAGTGGCGGTTCAGATTCACTTCTTTTGGTCTGCTTTGAGGACGTGGTGCTTTTATTTTCTCTGGCATCATTGACTCAGGTGCATACTTGGCATATGCAAACTACTACTTAGAAATTTCAAACGTCTAAAGCTTATTGGTGATGTTCTTTTTCCATCAGGAAAGCAACAAGCATCTACATAAAACCAAGCTCACAAAAAAATGGTGCTGGTCAGCAATTTTCAAGAACAACGATGATAAAGCTTGTGGATTGATATTATTTCATCAGACAGGCATCATAGAATTGTGATAGTTACTATTTTGTCATGTTGTTTGCTTGGTATGCTAGAACTTTTGATATGAAGGTGTTTGCCATGTTTTCTTCATGATTACATATTATAATCATGTGGATTATCTAATACGACACTTATTGTCAAAGTATGATGGTGGAGAACGGATTCACTCTTTACATTTGTATCCTCTTACTGCAAGTTTACATTGACTTCTTTTTTCACATGCTTGTCAAAATTTAGATTGTAACAGTTAATAAATCTATAAAGTACAACCTGGTAATACTATCATCATCAATATTTGTTGTTCCCTATGTCCCATGTGCATCACCATGAAGAATCTCTTGGGAATATGAGTTTGTTATAGATAAAAACAGTCTTTGATTGTAAATCTTCACAGTATTTTTTTCTTTTAGAACATCTTGTGTATATTTTAAAGATTTCAAAAGGAAGACTTTTCAGGTGTTATCATCTATTACCTGTAGTTGTGTACATCCATGCAAGGGCCTCGTGAAGTTATGCACATACCTTAACTGTTTTATGTTTCTCATGACAGATCTTTCCCAAGCCTAGATATTCTCGCTGAGAGCTCCTTGATGGAATCACTAAGATGGACTTACAAGACAGGCATGGATAAAACCATGAGGTCCTCAAATGGACAGATTGCTCTGGTAAATTGTTCTGCTTGCTTAACTTGATGTTCAACTTTTGACTGTTCACTAAATTTTAGCACCACATTGTATCTTAACATTATTTTGGATTATGAAGTTTGCTTGGCTATGCAAAATTAGGCAGTGAGCCCTGTTCATCAGTTGAAAAGCTAGGGGTGTGCCACAGTTGCAATGTCCAGAATAGACTGTTAGCCTAAAATCTCTGAATGAACTGTTTTTCATTAGTTGCAGCCCACCTAATAGGACTGCTTGGTTAGATCTACAATCAATTGTATTGGCTATGAGATTTTTATAAGCTGGCAGTATCTCCACTGGTGTTCTTTATCTGGAATTTGATGGTATACCTAAACCAAAAGATGATACTAATCTAATAGCTATTACACTTTTAGAGAAGAGAAAGATGCAGAAATTGTCATACCTAGAGGAACTCGCCTTCTTGATGGTCCTTGCTTACACAACGTACTCCTCGGGAAATTCTCCTCCAGGTCTGGGCGAAGGGAGAGTAAGGAGGGGGAGGAGGGATGGCTGAGTAGGTTAACATATATAGTATGCCATGCGGAGGACAGCTGGGTAGCAGATCATGGCTTATTCCAGTTATACCATATATATTTCTGTATGGCGCAGATCTGTTTCCTTTTTCTATCAAATGCACACCTATTAATAAATTAGAAAAGATGTCAGAAATCAGAACTTACTAAAGAATTAAATTACTGTATTCATTAAATAAGCAACTTATCATTGATTGAATGCCACTTTGCCCTTTTCTGACTATATAATCTCTGCATAATCTTATCAAAACCTACACAGCTAATATACACCTTATAACATTTTCCATCAAATTAGAATTGTCCAAGTACGTTATAATAATCTAACTTGTCCCAGATAAATAAGCGGAGTACAAAATTTGATCTAGATCAGCTTACAACTCTTTCTTCCATTTCATGTGTAATACCTATTGAGATGCATATGCCTATTTTTTCCTCCTCTGAATCAGTCGTTAGTGCCTCTTTTATTTTATTGTTATTTAACGTCATAAATAACCTATATGGCTATTCTGTTTAGAGAAAGTTCATACATAGAACACAAAATATTTTCAATTATATTATATTTGAAAAAGATGTGACTCCCTTAGAGTAGCTTAATAATAATTTTCTTCCTCCCCCCCTCAAATTAGAAAATGTTGGGACGCAAATGAGGATACTTTTGAGAAATAAAATATTATTTGTAACGAAATGGGACGCAAATGGCATACCTGCATCCTCCTCATCATCATGGCCCAGTGGACGATGTTGTACAACCAACCAAGGAACATTACGTTTAGGTAGCTTCGGATGCCAACCTAGCTCCCCCCCTTGGATAGAATAGGGGATAAGACAACGGGTCATATGCTCCATCGGTCACATGTATACTGTGCCTTTCGTTGTTGTTACCACAAAGTGTTATCCTCCGGTCAAACCTTTTTGCTAGGTCATTGCCTTCAACCCAAATTGCAGCGACCTCAGATGACACCGGTCTATTATATCTTCTTTGGTCAAGCCTCTGATCAGTGTTTAGGTCTATCCTATAATCATCGAGGTTGTCCTTGTGTGCACCCAAACTCCTAAATTGCTGGGAGTACGGGTTTTCTTTGAGTATGTCCACTAACTTCTTCACGACATCCTGGTCTAATTGCTTGGTGGCAGCCTTACGATGAGTTAGGTTTGGGTCGTCATCATAGAAGTACAACTGCAGATGTTCTGGACGGGAGCTAGGCCCGAACGAATGCACATTGTGGTAGATGGTGCCGTGTGCCCGGAATGTGTACACCCCAGACTTCATGTTTGTGTAGTTTTCATCAAGGCTGACGCCAAGGGTTGTGAACGCGAAATGCCCGTTGAAGAACCGTATGTTCTCCCGAAAATGTCTAGAATCTGCATCCATGCTGGACCATAGCCTCATCAGCTCTGGGATTGGTTCCGGTTGCTTGAGCTCGATTTGGCCATTGCGACAGCAGAACCCGTCAGTCTTAGACTCAAACTTTCTGGCCTTGCAGTGGTCGCAGTTTGCGGCGTGCTTCAGGATGTGAGTGATGTCTGGGATGTTTGAGTAGACAAAGTCAAATGGATCAGTCTCGATAGGTTTAGCGCTAGACATGCTCGCTTCCTCGTCATCATCCATGCTGTCATAATCGGATCGTACGGGCATTTGTTGAAACATCATGTTCAAAACAATAATTACTAATAATTCTAATTACAATAAAGCTGCACGACTTCCTAGTTCAGAGTTGACCATACCTTGGTCGCGAAACATGTAGTACTCCTCATCCATCAAATCGGGTGGTGTCGGCTCATCGCCCATGATGCCGCTTAGGAATACATCGATGTCGTCTGCATTGTCGTCGTGGCGAATGTGACAATAGACAACATCTTGTCAGAAGAGGGTTCCTGAGTATGAGCATAAGAACGTGACAATAGCAATTTCATACCATCGGTACCAACAGTGTAATTCGGCATGATCATCGGAGGGACGCCATCAGATGAATCATCTTCGGCGGCCCGAGAGATGGGTGATGCGCGGCAGGTGAAAGCGGGACATTCAGAGGTTGAGTTTGCTAGGTCTGGACGTGGGATTGCGATGGATTCATTTCACGGGGTGTTTTTCCTTCTAGCATAATTGGCCTTCCTCTGAGCACTTGACTCCCCCTTCTCAATCACCGACATGCTTTTGCGGTGTTGCATGCGCTTCTCTCGTAGCTTTGCATTCAGTTTTTCTCTGACATCAACCGTTACTTCATCCTTTTTCTTCTGATAACATGCTCGGCTACGTGTGTTTCTCTGCTCCCTTTGCTCGTTTGTTAAATTACGATTCCGTTCATTATCACGTTGCCTCCTAGCTTGGTCATTGTCATGGGTGACACCAGACGCATCTAATGTTGAAGGGGGAAATGTTGCATCATCATGCAAGAATTCTGTATAGCTGGAGCTATTAGGGTTGGCTGGTTGCACAACATTTTGAAAACATAGTTAGAACAATCTGATCTTAATACGTATGGAGGTAGTGACAAAAGAATATTAGAACTTTCTTTTGCTACATAAATACAAACCATGTGCATTAACATGAAGCATTAAACTCTATGCTTCGAGCATGATGCTCGCTAAAAGAATATTTTGCTATGAAAAAAAAAATCTATGTTCGTCAAGGTGAAACTAAAGGTAATATTTTACCAGATGTCGAAAGTGGACGAAGATTTTCATCTTCGATAAGCCGATCCTTTTTCCTCCGATAACCAGATCTCCTCAGGGCGTTTTTATGATCTCTCTTGCGTTCTTCGTCCGTTTTTTGCTTTGTTTCTTGGGTGTCATTCAAGTTCCCATCTGGTGTCATTCAGGACATTCAAAAAATATAGAGAATAAAACATAAACTGACATCAATTGATTATGGAGTACGCACAATATGATTACCTTGTAGATCATTGACATTAATGAGACCAGATGTGACCGTAGTTGTAGCAGGAAATGTTGAACCATTATGCGAGAATGATGTATAGTTGGAGCTAGTTGGGTTGTCTGGTTAAACAAAGTTGTCAAAACATATTGAAAACTTAATGGTTAAGACATGAATGAAGTTTCTGACTATAATGGTTAAAACATTTAAAGCTTACCTGTCAAATTAAGGGCCCGCAGATTTTCATCTTGGAGATTCCGATCTTTTTTCCGCCGATAAGAAGCTCTCCTCATGGCGTTTCTATGGTCTCTTTTGCGATCTTCTTCTGTTCTTTGCGTATTTTCTTTGGTGTCATTCAAGTCATCTACTGGTGTCTTTCATGTCATTCTCTCAAAAGCCAAAGGAAAAAACACAACTTGACATCAAACGATCATGGAAAAGGTAGGGGCAGATTACCTTGTATATCTTTCTCACGAATGACACCAGATGTGACCGTAGCTGTACGAGGATATGTTGCATCATTATGCGAGATTGATGTATAGCCCGAGCTAGCTGGGTTATCAGATTCAACATGCGTGGTCAGTATTTATTTAAATGGTTAAACCATGAATATGTACTCCTAAACACACGTACATACCATGCATGTTAGGATGAAACATAAAACAATCTTACTTGATATACTACGTGTGGGTTTGTTTATCTGCCCCAGCTTCTGTTCTGACCCGGTATCGTTGCATTGTCCCACCAGTTTACCCATGGTTTATTTGGGGTCATTTGAGACAGCTCCTATTGTAATCCAGCATAAATGCAGAAAACAAAGAGAAGTTAAACAGAACCTGAAATTGTACGCTTACCGAATACGCAAATATAACGAACGACATTGCAAAAGTACCAAAAATGTACCTGGGATTACATGTGAAGGTTGATGAACATTCTTGATATCACACAGAGTACGGCGGTGAACAATCTGCCCATCGTCTTGTTGGTTTTTCAAACCATCTGACTTGTTAGTGCGATAAGATGCCCGCCTCCGCGCGTTGATAAGTTCCCTATGGTCTACCAGATGTACCAGATGTATGAGAGTTAGTGAATAAAAAAAGTATGAGCATGGGATTTTAGAGGTCTGGTTGAACAATAGGTTTCTCTCTTCATGTTATGTTTATTCTGGTTATGTTTAGTCAAGCCAGATTTATTCAGGTTATGTTTACAAATCACTTAGATCACATTGATACAATATCTAGGAAACCAGCACTGGGAACTTTGCACATTAAGGAGTAATATATAGTCAGGTTACCATAACAAATAATTCGCATACTATATGTTTTCAAATAATAATTTATATCAACCTAAGATTAGTCAGCAAACTCACGGTAAACAACTTACCAGACTTTGAAAGGGAAGGCTGACTCTCCTCTTGTAACCTGACCGTATCCTCCTCCTTTTTCTTCCGATAAGCTGCACGCCTCTGTGCGTTGAACTGCTCCCTTGTTTCGTCAGCGTAATTTTTGCGTTCATTAAATACAGCTCCTGTTGCATGCTGCTCGGAAGTTGTGTCATCTGCATGATGTAAAAAGTAAAAACCAGAAAGCCCATAAAGCTCATCTTGGAAAATGGACTAAACCTGACTGATCCGCTACCGAATACATCGGTTTGGATGGTGGATAAGCATGCCTGGGAATACCTTGAGTATCATCTTGTAGCTTCGTCGTACCATCCTTCTTATTCTGATAAGACGACCGCATCCCGTCGTTTAAAGGTTCACAACCTACAACTTACCAATCACCAAAAAATGCGGTATGTTGTACGTGAAGGTGAACACCCATAATTATAAATTATGTCATATGAAATGCGGATGAGTCAGTACCATATGAATCTTGCGCTACATATGTGCCATAATCCAGTGTTAGATTACTCGGAGCCGACAACGAAGCATCATGATGGTCTCCAACCCGTAGCAATCTTGATCCATCTGTAGAGTTGTAACCATGATGAATGCAAGACCAATGATACATAGGCGACAAAGTATGCATGCAACATTCTCAGCAATCTTCACACAGTCTCATACCAGGAACAGTCGTGTAACTATCGTCAACATTTTCAGATACGAGTATGATGCTTGCATTGTATTCTTCAACATTTGTCCCGCTCGTAACGCCTGCAACACATTATGCATACAGCTTGCCACTGTAGGAAATGCACGTCTCGCATGTGTAGGAATTTCTCATAGAGTGCATCATACCTGTAGTTACGTCCTCTTCTGGTTGATGTTCACCTGCCTTGCTTTTTGAATTCCCCATACGCACCTATGGAATAGCGGGGGTGGGGTGCTCAAGCTAACTACTACTTGATTATGCAGGTCAGGCAAAACAATATCAAACTTGAAGATTGCGAATGAGCAGCATCCATGTTATCTATGTGCTCTATCATAATTTTTTTTCAAACTGCACTAATTGTACATGAATGTTCTCTATAGCTATGTGCCCTATCATAATTGTGTTTCAAACTGGCTTGGTTGTACATTCATGTTGTTTTTAGACATGTCCTTTAGATGTCTAGTACGTGTGTACATATAGTTGTCCTGTCTCCATCTTAAATGCATGCACTTACTCTGCTTATTAATTATTTTGGCCTAGGAAGTGTTGTTTAATCATTTTGTCTGAATTCATGGATTTTCATCAGTCAATATGCATATGTAGATATTTCTCTAGCCTGTATGAGGATTGTGTAACTTGTTTTGGTTAATCGCAGGTGCAGGAAGACTATTGGATGTACATCTTATTAATGGTGACAAATAAGCACTTCTATTTATTGTACTATGTAAGCGCCCTTCTAACCTCTTTAAATTTAACCTCAGCTAATGAACTTTTAACTGGTGACAAATAATGAAATTATAAACTCTTTAAATGTAACCTCTTTAAATTTAACCTCAGCTAATGGTGACAAATAATGAATGTAAACCATTTGCTTTGTTCTCTTTAAATTTAATGTACTATTGCTTTGTTCTATCATTTGCTTTGTGAGTAATTGCCACAAGGGGTCACACATATTGTAGGAAGCCACATGGCTCTGTAGCTTGAGTCATTACACGAACTACAGTTATCAATTTTTAGCTTATTCGTGAGACATGTTTTTGTTTTGATGTTTCTTTCATGCCTTTTTCTCATGTGTAGAGAGACCTTCAGGCAAGTTAATGTATGAGCACTCTTTTCCTTTATGCTCCTGACCACCTCTACTCTTTTGCTGCACAGTCATTTAGAATCTTCATTTTCATCAGGAAAAAGCAAGGTCTGGAGTAACCTACAGGCAAGTCGATGGTTCAGCCCTATTCTCCTATTTGCTATTCAGCACCACTTTACTTTTGCTATATGGCCGTGTGCTCATGTTTATTTATATCACCTGTAGGCAGAAATTAGTGACAGCTTACTACCAACTGTGCTCATTTCATACCAGCTACTTAGTACCAACTGTGCTCAGAAAGATGCAAGGATCATTTCATACCAGCAGCTTACTACAAGATGTGCTTAGAAAGATGCAAGGAGTAATTTCAAATATGGGTTACTATGTGTTGTTTACTGAGGCTAGACTTTCCTGCTCATAAAAAGTAATCATTTGTGTAAAAAAATTGGACTGTATAAGCTGGATCATGTGTTGTTTACCTGGTGTAGTTTCGGCGCCGGATCCTGGACGCGATCGGCGGCGGCGCCTGGAAGCTATAGGCGCCGGATCCGAACGGGATCCGGACGCGATCGGCGGTGGCTTCCGCAGGTCCTGAATCCTCAACGAGAACAGCGCCGCATCGGGGGATCGCCGTCGGACTGAACCGCAGCGGATCCTCAACGGGATAAGCTGCACATCGGGGGCGTCTTTGAACTGGGAGGGCGGCGGCGAAGGGATGTATCGGCGGCGAAGGGGACGTCAGCGGCGTGGACGAATGGACAGAGAACGGCGGCGAACGGACGAAGAATGGCGGCGAACGTCTCGTGCGTGCGATTGATTATAGGTCAGGAGGAATCGCTCGTACGTGCGACCAATTCCTTAGTGTTGGTTTTTTTTTCGTAGGTTTATTTTCGTAGATTTATTTTCTAAGCGTTTTTTTCTCGATCGACCGTGTGGGAACCTCGTGTGGGCAGCGGTTTTTTTTTGGTTCGGCGGCGGAACCAGGGCTGGATTGCTGGTATGTGGGAGGTGGGAATGAGGACGAAAAAAAACCGGGTATGGTGGGACGAAATTTAACCGTGGAACGGAGACTACCAACTGAGACATTAGGAGTAGAGATAAACATAGCATCAAACTGCAGGTTAGTTGGGAGACATACTTGAGAACTTTATGTAAACATGACATCAAACTGCAGGTTTTAGCTACAATATGTAATAGAGCATATGGAAAGTTGTATCTCTAGCGAATCTAGGTTTCTTATTCTTCTTATTCTCTCTAGAGAATAAGATAGCATGAATATTTTCATTGAAGAGAGGTGTGTTAAGATGAGAAAATTTATTTTTCCATTTGACCTTGTGATAAGTTGGAAAATATTATGACAATTTCTAGGCTAAAACCATGAAATAATTTGTCTTGGAATGATCGTCACTCTTGATTTTGAGCTCCTCTCTTTTTCTAACGATGGTAGGGAATGAAATGTAAGAGAACCGTTGTTTCCCAAGCTCCCAAGGTTGCATTTCAGTGGTGTAATGACATATAATGGTGTTATTCACAACATGAAAGCCTGCAATAGATTCAGATCATTGGTGATTTACCAGCATGGTGAAATTTGCTTCCACAATATACTTGATCTTCGTCCTAGGGAAAGGAAAGTGTTTTTGTATGCGTATATTGTTTTATATATACGATATGAATCATGGATTAATTTGAATAATCCTTTTATAGTGTAAAATATTTATGTATAAATTTATCTAAGTGTGCTAATAGTGTTAATCTTAGCAATAGGGGCCACAATTCCGACTTCTGTTAGGGCTTTTCAAACACTGGTTTTGTATATTCTGTCCCGCAAAAGATAATTCATTGCGATTTTTTCTCCTTTCCTAGGGGCTGGGGTGGGGGAGGGGGATCATTAGGAAATATAGTTCTTTTATTTTCAAAAAAATTAGAATACAAATTCATTTATACTCACACGAATTCCACATGCATTGGTTGTGACTTGTGTTGCACATGCAAGTTTACTGATAATTTGTGCTGGAATCTAGGTTTCTTTGGGAAGCACTTTATTTTTACGGTATAAGCATCTATTCAATTATCTTTACATTGGGGACGGCTTAACGCCACACATGATGTACCCTATTAAAGCAAATTTAGAGTATATGGCAGTGAAGGCGTTTTGGGATCCCAAAATTAAATATGTTTGTATGTATATGTCACTTTTATGTGTAAAAGCTATATAATGTTTTTCTATTAATGTTCTATAATTTATTTCCATTTTTGCGTCCGGTGTAATTTTACAATGATCTCATAGCTAGGTCCAGTTAAATTAGCCAAATGAATACACTTTAGCACTTGTTTCGTAATTTACTTTGCTGCGACCTTGACTGTTTATTGTTATTTCAAAACTGGTCCCCGAGTAAATTGCTACTCCCTCCGTTCCAAAAATTAAGTCTTTTTAGAGATTTGAATATGGACTACATACGGATTAATACAGACGTATTTTAGAGTGTATATTACTCATTTTGCTCTGTATGTAGTCCATATTAAAAATCTCTAAAAAGAATTATATTTAGGAATGGAGGGAGTAGATAATTTCATATAATTTAATTTATCTTTATTTTTAGGGAACATAAATTAGTAAGATGATCAGATACCAGATTGAGATTAATTTATTTACAATGTTCTTGGGAGGAAGATGAGAAGATGTTGATTAACAACATGACCCTCTCGCGAGGCAGCTGATGGAGCACCGGGGCGAGGGTTCGCTCTAAAGAAGAATGCGCTGCTGACCGAGCTATTCAACGAGGATGAGAAGGACACCACGATGGGAGGAGAAAAGATGATTACCACCATGGGAGAAGATGACCATCACAAACCCATGTGATGTGCATGAGGATCCTAAGGTATATGTCAATTTGTAACATATAACTATTTGGATCGTTGCTCTCTATGTATACATCATCGATTTACATTGCAGGTGAAGTCAATTATTTTTCTAATTGTTGCGAGCTATCTTTTCTATACATGCGAAATATGATATACATTATATGCATAATCAGGAAAAAAACTATACATATGAAATTTGATATGCATTGTATTCATATGTGTAATAAGAAAAAATAAATCAAAGTCCCGTGGCAACGCACGGGCGTTCTACTAGTAGCTTGTAATATTCTTGTCGGTGTGTGGATGCCTGCCGGTAGCTTAGCTTGTTTTGCTTCTGGCATCTCTTGTAACACATTTTCCGCCTTCTATAAAAATGTGGTACGCAATTTGTGTACTCACAATAAAAATGGTGTATCTTGCTGGACGCGACTATGTCCCCTATTGCGACACCAAAAAACATCTCCCCTAAAGTGCATGCGACAATGGTCGGACCAGCGCGCGGGAGGACCATAGGCCTTAAGTGCTCATTTTTTCGTCCTTTTTCACAATTTATTTTTGCTTTCATTTTTTTTACTTTTTTCTATTACAAAAACCAATTTACATAAATTTTGAAAAAAGTAAATCATGCATTTTAAAAATGATAAACATGTATAGAAATACGTTTCTAATGGATACAAAAAATGTACATCGTGTATGAAAAAAATAGACATGAAAATGTATATATGAAAAAAATATGTATTTTAAAAAGGGCAAAGTTGTATAAAAAATATACATAGCGTATGAAAAAGGAGATACCTAAACATATATTTCAAAAACTGTTAATCATATATTTAAAAATACTAAACTTATATAAAAATGTTCCTAATATATATTCCCTTTCTTTCCAATGCAATGAAACGCAAAGGCCATTTGCGTTTTCTCTCTCTCTCTCTCTCTCTCTCTCTCTCATATATATATATATATATATATATAACCTGTATGAAAAAACAGACATGGAAACATATGTTTAAAAAAAATCTTAATCATGGATTTGAAAAATATTAAATGTGTAGAAAAATGTTACTATTGTATACAAAAAAATGTACAAACTATATGATACAAAGTATACATCGAAACATATATTTGAAAAAAATATGTTAATTATGTATGTGAAAAATGTTAAATATGTATAAAGAATGTTATTATTGTATACAGGAGATGTATAATGTGTACATCAATTTGATAAAAAATGTTAATTATGTATTTAAAATACATTATGATATGGAAAAACTTCAAGTAATTCAAAACAAGTGTTTCGTACAACTAAAATAATGTGCGTGACATTTTTATTAAAATGCTTATACAATCTTGATTTAAAAGGAAGAAAATCGGTGAAGAATGCAGAAAAAAGAAGAAAACGGTGAAGGAAGGAAAAAAATCATTGAAACACTTGCAAAAAAAACATAGAAAATCGGTACACACAACTCATAGAAAAAATCCAAAGGTTCTAAGTACAATGAAAACCGTAAAGAAAACTTGAAAAGGGAAGAAAAAAACGCACATAGAAAACCGACAAAAACCGCATGTAAACTGAACCAATTAAGCCAATATAGATAGAAAAATAATTAAAAAATTGGAGACAAGATAGAAAAATAAGGGAGGTCCTATAGGTCAGCACGTTTGTGGGCCGGGCCATGTTCACGCAGGGGCAGTGCAAAAAAAAAAGTATTTATGTGCTCTTGTCAGGATTCGAACCCACGGCAGTCAACTCCAGTGCATGATGATTGGCTAACCACTAGGCCTATCAAGCCCTTGCAAAAAGATTGCAACGCATAAGACCTAAGAACTACTCCCTTCGTTCCAAAATATAGTGCGTCCTCGGTTCCCGTGCTTCAACTTTGACCATAAATTTAACCAACGAAGCCGACTGCGGCGGGAGAAAAATTTATACCAATGAATTCGTATTCAAAAGAACTTTTTGATTATATAATTTTTGCTCCCGCCGCAGTCGGTCTCGTTGGTTAAATTTATGGTCAAAGTTGAACCTCGAGAAACGTGGACGCACTATATTTTGGAACGGAGGGAGTATAATTTAGCCGCGCTATTTAGAAAAACGGGATTTCTTCTGAAAAGAAATGTGAACAAATTTTGAATGTACACAGATTTAGAAAAAACATCGCGAACTAGAAAAAAGTTCATGTATTCAAAAACATTCACGAATTCAAAAGGTTCATAAAAATTGAGAAAAGTTCATTGATTTTCAAAAAAGTTCATCAATTTTGAAAAATCTTAACAGATTTTGAAAAAAATCACCGATTTTGAATAAATTCCATCAAATTTGAAAAAAGTTCATCGTATTTGAAAAAAAAAGTACACCAAATTTGAAAAAAAGTTCATCGTATTTAAAAAAAGTTAACCAAAAATTAAGAAAAAGTGCACAAAAAAATTAAAAAGCTCATTGAACCATAAAGAAGGAAAAACGGAAGCAGATGAAAAAAGGAAAAAGGAAAGTAGATTGAGAAAAAGGATGAGAAAGATGTACGTAGTCACATAAGGTTTGGAGGTGGGGTGGTCAGTGCAGTGAACCTCGAAGGATGAGGTCGCAGGTTTGATTCTCGCTGCCCCGAACTTCTTTTTCCCTTTTATAAAGACAGAAAAAAAAACATAGATGGGCCGGCCAATTTAGATCGAAAGGAAAGCAGGGGGAATATGCGTTGTTTGCTAATAACCCATTAAGGGGCGTCAAGGCACTGTTTAGGAAGAGCAACTAGTTGACGAGCGCTCCTTCGGGAGCCTCCCAGCAATCACTTGGGGGTGGGTTGTGCGCGCTCTCAGCCGCCGCCATGTGTCGCGCTCTAGGTGCTCCCTCCGATTTTTTTTTTCGCACGCATTTTTTACTTTTTATACGGATTTTTCCGGGGTTTTTCGACTTTTAGGTTTTCCACCGGTTTTTCTTAGTTTTTGGACAAAAAAATAGAAAAAAATCTTTTGCGTGAAAAAAAAGTGTTTTTTTACTTCCGCCAGAGGCACGGTTTTACTCCCGCGAGAGGCATGGATTTGCTTTCGCGAGAGGCACGACCATGCCTCTCGGAAACAAAAAAAACATGTTTTCTTTTTTTCCTTCTATGAGAGGCACAGTTTTGCTTCCGCGAGAGGCTCGGTTTTACTTCCCCGAGAGGCCGTGCTTCTCGAAAACAGGAAAAACGTGTTTTTCTTCTTTTTTTCGTGAGACGCACGTTTTGCTTCCGCGAGAGGCACGGTTTTGCTTCCGCGAGTGGCACAGTTTTGCTTCCACGAGAGGCACGACCGTGCATCTCAGAAACAAAAAAAATGGCATTTTCTTTTTTTTTCCTTCCATGAGAGGCATAGATTTGTTTCGGCGAGAGGCATGACCGTGCCTCTCGGAAAGGAAAAAAGTGCTCCCGATTCAGTTTTTTCCACCCTTTTTTGTACAATTTTTTTCTGATCTCGACGAGAGGAATTTGATGGTGAAAACGGTTCGAGATTTGGACGCATGGTTTAAGAGATAAAACGTTTTGAATAAACGAATCTACGAAAAAAGAGAAAACTCCCAGGTTGCGACAAGTGGCCTGGGGTGGAAGTGGTCTTTGGAAGGAGTACTTTCGAATTAGTGATTTTGTTGTTTAGGGTTTGCCGAAAAATAATTGCAACGAACGGCAGCGACCCATGCGAGGGAAACCGACAGTTGGGCCGGCCCATTCACGGAAGCATTTCAGGCAAGACCCAAATAGGTTTCACTACATGCGATATATAGCCCTGATGCATCCTGCCAGCGTGGGAGCTCGTACTGACCAAAGCTAAGATGCGCGTTGTTGAGAAATAAAAACATGTGATCAATTGTATGAGAAGGATGGCTCTCAGAAGGTGTCTGTTGAGGAAGATGTGTCTCCCCAACACACTTTTTTATCATGTATATAAATGGGCCTTCCACGTTACAATAGAACGAGTGAATCATTTGGACTCTTGGTTTGTCTCTTTAGTTTTCGCTCTACAACACGTTATCAGCACATGATAGTTTCTACCGAGAGAGCAAGACGACACACAACGGCTTTGCTCGGGCTCCTGCGCCGGCGCTCGCCTGGTGATAGAGCTCTCAGGACCTGCGTTTTTGAAGCGCACTGCGGCCCTGAATCCCAGGTACAGGCGAAACAAGGCCACGCAGAACAGAAAATGACTGAAGAAAAGGGATGACATCAACCGATCAAAAGATTGGAGGTTTAAACCAAGAATTCAATGTCTCCCTGCACGGTAAGAGTGCAAATCGAGATCCACCAATGAAAGGATCGAGGAGAACACGAAAAAGGTACATGCATTGATTTCTTACATCACTTCACCTTTGTTTACTCCAAGAGGGACAGTCTTCCTCGTCGCTCCCCAATTGCCAGCCCGGATATGAACCGGAGAACACAGTTGTCTTCCGAATCACCCAGCCTGCAACCAAGCCGTTGGCTCGACCCTCCACGGCGAGGCGACGCCGTCTGGCGCGGCTCATTCGGGTGAGCACGCAGTGGCGTCCTTCGGCCTCGGCCCTCGGATCCATGGCGGCGCTCAGCTCCCGCGCCCTTGACGATTGGCCAGTGGTGCGGCGCGACGCGCGGCATCCTTGCAGCGTCATTCGGTGGCTGCCTGTGATAGTCGGCTGTCCGGCGCGGCGGCGGTTGGATCGGGACTCGATCCCGATCGAATGAGAGGGCTGGTAACCGCCACCTCGCTGCATGATGAACAAACCGGACGAAGGCTTGGTTGCCACTTGCCAGGCCATGGGGCTCTGCCTACTGTGTCATTCTGCACAAGGCAAAAAGGCCAAATGGACTTCCAAGTGGGCAGAAACCCACATCCCCATTCCCTGCCAAGAAGAAAAAGAAAAGAATAAGGGTTGTGGCACTGGTTGGCTACACAGATTTGGCCCTTGAACATGTTCTTTTCTTTTCTGCTTTAGCTTATAGCTATGCAGTTTTTGTTCTGATTATTATTATTTCCGTTTTATGCCTTGGGCTTCAGAGTAAATATACATGACAGACCATTAGGTCTTGCTGAATTGCAGAATAATTGATTATGCATTATTTTACATCATGTAAAATGACCGTTTAAGGCCCTCAAGTCCTCATATATGTTGCACAAGTATGTTTATACTTCTGCATTTATTTATATTACATGAGTAATACGGTTGCACAACAATATGTTGATTTCATTATTCGCACAGAATATAGAACTTGGTTGCAAATTTGGGAAACATAAGGTAGTGAAGTGTATGACACTGCCTGACTATGTCAAATTTACATTTGTCGCAAGGAATCGACGAATTGTACCTACTACTTAATTGCAGATTATCCAATGTTATTGTGAGGTCAATATTATGTTATTCCGACGTAATGACTACCTTTAATTTTGCACACAACTTATGATTGCATTATGACAACGAATTAATTTCGTTCACAACTGCGAGATCTACACCACCATGTGGTGATTACCTTCAATGTGTTTTTAGTTAACAAAAAGTTGTGAGAAGCTCCATAAAAGTGAGGTCTACACTACTTAGTAGTGATTATCTCCATGTGCTCAAAGCAAAAAAAAAGGAAGGCACAACACTAATGACATAGCCATTATGAGGCCTACACTGTTGGTGCCTACCTTCATGAATTTTTTTCCAAATATTTCTCAATTTCATAGCATTTGTCATTGGTTGTGACTATAGTGTCACATGCTCCATCAGGAGATGAATCCAAGGCATTAGTGGAGACTATGCTACATATTGTGCTATGAAGAGAATTATGCAAAATACTTGCATATTTTGGTGATTACCTTCCATGAGTACACAATTTATGATATGTAATCATAGCAACGAATTAAATTTCATGCACAACTGAGAAGTTTATGCCGCTTTGTGGTAATTACCTTCATGTGTTTTAAATAACATAAGGTTGTGGAGGCTATGATCGATTGAAACTGTCCATAAGAGTGAGGCACCACTGGGTGGTTAATTACCTCTATGTGTTATATGGGAATTAAAGGTTTATCCTTTATGAGGTGACTACATTTAATTTGAAAATCCACACCACATAGTGGTGATTATCTTCTTGTGGAAGGATTACTATATGGGTCACTAAGAATCACCATGACAATGATTATGTTTAGCCATAGCATTTTCATCCTACTTAATTTACTGCAGGTAAATTAATGCATGAGAATTTCGTGCAACATATGGCTGGCCTTTTTGGAATGGAAATGTGATGAGATGATATTAGGTGGGAGTAATTATTTGACATGGGTCATAAACATTAATCATTATGTCGGCCTGTGGCCTTGTCTCTGTAGAAACTCTAGCTACACAAATGTCATGGCTATTGATAAATAGCTAAAATGTGCATATTTACATTTATGTGGCGTCGCAATGTCTTGGTTCTCAAACTGAGTATTTAATGGACAATGAATATCCATTTGCCCTTTGGGACTCCCTTAAGGAGAGATATGTTGTCATAAGCATCACACGAATGATTATTCATTCGTATTAAGGACATCAAGTCCGTTGAGGCTTATAATTCTGTTGTCTATAAATCAACACTAAGTTGAGATTATGTGATAAGGAAGTCCCAGATCTCATTCTCCTATGATGGTGAAAGAAATACCATCTTTATTTCAGGTTGAAATATGATGAACTTCTTGTGAAGAATCATCAGGTACACCCCAACGGGTGCTATACCATTACCTGAAATTCATGCTAGTGCTTACAGTACTAAGACATCTTGCGATGAATAACAACAAGACATTTGTTTGCACAATGATAATCCATGTAGTAATCAAATTGACATTTCTTATAAAACACACCAGATATTTCATATCCGTATAACGGCAACCAGGATTTCATAATCGAATAACATCAGATAGCTTCAACACTCAGTTACACCAAAGAGGGATATAGCTAGCTACGCCATTACACAACTACACCAAGTTTCACATGCAACATCGAAAACCTTTGGAAAAGTAGCATCATACACGGTAAATAGACAGATGAATCTCATCTGGGAAACTGCAGAAGCGGAAGGCGAATATTGAGCCTTCAGTGATGTTGAACGTCCTTGCAACTTTAGGCCAGCGGCTATGGATAATTGCCCGCCCAACCTTCGTCCTCTTCAGGAAGACTTCAATATTGTACCGTGGGTGTTGAATGACTACCTTCCTCGCCTCTTGACCATGCAGGTGGTTTGAGAGGTAATCACTGGTGAACTGCTTTGAAAAGTACTGAAAACAAAGATATGCATAAATCGCTGTTATAAATTTTGAAATGATGGAAGGGGTAAAACCAAGGTAAAAGAGTTAGTATCATCCTATAGTTGTCTGATATCTTCTTCATTGTGCAAACAAATGTCTTGTTGTTATTCATCGCAAGTTTCTTCATCCTAACAATCTTTCTGAGTTTCTTGACTTGACTGATATTCATGGACATCTCATTTCCCCATATGCAAAATGGGCCGAACAGTGGGTCTAAGCCTCTGACAGCAGGACCTACATGTGCAAGACCAAATTGTAAGAAACCTAAAGATTAGAATGATTCCTGTAACTACACAATAATGTGCTATTAGCGAAAGGACCATGCATGAGCACACCTCGATGGTAAACCGCAGTGTCTCCCATTGTTTCCCTGCAACACATATAAGGAAGATCTTGATTAGGTTAACAGAGAGTTGCCATACTATCAGTAGAATATGTATTGAGTACAGCCAAATTCGATTTATTTCTCATATGCATAACAATATAAAATTGTACCCACAACAAATGAAAATCAAATTGCAGAATTGAACCAAACAGTTAAATGGACAGCAGACCAAATGAACCAAAACAGTTAACTGAGCACGACATTGCAGAATAGAAACATGTACTAGAAGATAAGACAGTTAACGAAACAAAGAATGCTTGAGAACAGTACTACAAAATGTAGCAATTGTTGGACCAAACTGTTAACTGAACATTACATTTCAGAATATCAGATTGCATATTAACATTACAGAGGACAAATCACTAGAAGGCACTGGCGGTGGCCTCAAGAAAACAGCACGAACTGTATTTTAAAGTAGACAACCATGTGGCAGTGTCAGCGGTGGCCTCGAAGACGAGGTGCTCCTCCAAGATCTGGCGGTCGGCACGCATGGCAGCCATAGCGACCTCGTCCGCGCGTGCGGCCGCGATTTGCTTCTCCACCGCCAGATGCTACTGAGCTCCACGTTATACTGCGTGCAAAATGGCTGTGGGCGGCGCTTAATTGGAGGACGGGGCCAGTGATTTCGGCGGAAGGTGCTACGCCATCGGTCGGGGCATGTGGGACGGGGAAGGAGGAGGATGGTCTGGGTGGGGTGTGGATTACCTGACCATATCGACGAGGCCGCTGATACGTCTCCAACGTATCTATAATTTTTGATTGTTCCATGCTGTTATATTATCATTGTTGGATGTTTTACAATCATTTTATAATCATTTTATATCATTTTTTGGTACTAACCTATTGACATAGTGCCCAGTGCCAGTTGCTGTTTTCTGCATGTTTTTTACATTGCAGGAAATCAATACCAAACGGAGTCCAAACGCAGCGAAACTTTTTGTGGATTTTTTTTGGACCAGAAGACATCCAGTGGGCCGGAGAAGCACCTGGGGGATGCTCCGAGGGGAGCACAACCCACCAGGACGTGCCTGGAGGCCCAGGCGCGCCCAGGTGGGTTGTGCCCACCTCGGGGGCCTCCCGCACCACCTCTTTGCTCTATAAATACCCCAATATTCCAGAAACCCTAAGGGAGTCGACAAAAATCAATTCTAGCTGCCGCAAGTTCCAGAACCACCAGATCCAATCTAGACACCATCGCAGAGGGGTTCATCATCCTCATTGGTGCCTCTCCGATGATGTGTGAGTAGTTCATTGTAGACCTTCGGGTCAGTAGTTAGTAGCTAGATGGCTTTCTCTCTCTCGTTTGATTCTCAATACAATGGTCTCTTGGAGATCCATATGATGTAACTCTTTTTTGCGGTGTGTTTGTTGGGATCCGATGAACTTTGAGTTTATGATCAGATCTATCTTTTTATCCATGAAAGTTATTTGAGTCTTCTTTGATCTCTTATATGCATGATTGCTTATAGCCTCGTATTTCTTCTCCGATATTTGGGTTTTGTTTGGCCAACTTGATCTATTTATCTTGCAATGGGAAGAGGTGCTTTGTGATGGGTTCGATCTTACGGTGCTTGATCCCAGTGACAGAAAGGGAAACGACACGTATGTATCGTTGCCATTAAGGATAACAAGATGGGGTCTATTTCTATATAAATAGATCTTGTCTACATCATGTCATCATTCTTATTGCATTACTCCGTTTCTCCATGAACTTAATACACTAGATACATGCTGGATAGCGGTCATTGTGTGGAGTAATAGTAGTAGATGCAGGCAGGAGTCGGTCTACTAATCTTGGATGTGATGCCTATATAATTATCATTTCCTGGATATCGTTATGAGTATTTGAAGTTCTATCAATTGCCCAACAGTAATTTGTTTTCCACCGTTTGCTATTTTTTTCTTGAGAGAAGCCACTAGTGAAAACTACGGCCCCCGGGTCTCTTCTTTAATATATTTGCCTTCAAGATCTATTTTGCTATTCGCTCTTTTGTTTATTTGCAACTTTTATTTTCAGATCTATTAATCCAAAAACCCAAAAATACCTCGCTGAATTTTATTTGCATCTTTCAATCTACTATAATTTTATCTATCCCGTTACCCGAAAGGGATTGACAACCCCTTTAACACGTCGGGTTGCAAGCATTTGTTCTTTGTGTGCAGGAGCTGTTTACGTGGTGTTGCGTGGTTCTCCTACTGGTTCGATAATCTTGGTCTCATCACTGAGGGAAATACCTACCGTCGCTGTGCTGCATCATCCCTCCCTCTCTGGGGAAAAACCGAGGTAGTTCTAGAAGACATCAAGAGGAGTTTCTGGCGCCGTTGCCGGGGAGACATCATCAACATCAACCAGGTTCCTAATCACAAATCTCATCTCCTTGCAATTTACATTATTTGCCATTTGCCTCTCATTTTCCTCTCCCCCACTTCACAAAAATTTGCCGTTTTATTTGCCCTCTTTTTTTTCATTCGCCGTTTTCTCGTCAGATCTGTTTTTGAGTGCAATCTTGTTGCGAAGTCACCATGACTCAAGAGATCACCAAGTTGTGTGATTTCTCAAATACCAACAACAATGATTTTATTAGCACTCCGATTGCTCCTCCCGCCACTAGCGCGGAGACTTGAGATATTAATACTGCTTTGTTGAACCTTGTTATGAAAGATCAGTTTTCCGGTACTCCTAATGAGGATGCTGCGTCCCATCTTAACACATTCGTGGAATTATGCGATATGCAAAAGAAAAAAGATGTGGACAATGATGTTGTGAAGTTGAAATTATTTCCGTTTTCTTTGTGAGATCACGCAAAAATTTGGTTTTCCTCTTTGCCTCGCAATAGTATCGATTCTTGGAATAAGTGCAAGGACACTTTTATCACTAAGTTTTTTCCGCCCGCGAAAATCATTTCCCTTAGAACCCAGATCATGAATTTCAAGCAACTTGAGCATGAGCATGTTGCACAATCTTGGGAAAGGATGAAAATGATGCTAAGGAATTGCCCAACTCATGGGTTAAATCTTTGGATGATCATACAAAATTTTTATGCGTGATTGAATTTTGTTTCTCGTAATCTTTTAGATTCCGCCGCGGGGGGTACTTTTATGGAAATTACTTTGGGTGAAGCTACTAAATTACTAGATAACATTATGGCAAATTATTCACAATGGCATACCGAAAGAGCTCCTACTAGTAAAAAAGTTAATTCGGTAGAAGAAATAAATTCTTTGAGTGAAAAAGTTGATGCTCTTATGAAGTTGGTTGCTAATAAAAATTCTCCTATTGATTTTAATGATATGCCTTTGTCTACTTTGATTGAGCAAAATAGTGATGCCATAGATGTGAACTTTATTTCGCTAAACAATTTTAATAACAATGCTTATAGAGGTAATTTTAATCCTAGGCCTTTTCCTAGTAATTACTCTAATAATTATGGTAATCCTTCTTATAATAATAATAGGAATACCTCTGACCTTGAGAATAATATTAAAGAATTTATCAATACTCAAAAAGTTTTCAATGCTACAATCGAAGAAAAGCTGAATAAGATTGATGATCTGTCTAGAAGTACTGATAGAATTTCTCATGATGTGGAAAATCTCAAGATGAAATTTTTTGTGCCTAAGGTTGAGGAATCTATTAAAGCTCTTTATGTTTCTATGGATGAAAGTAAGAAAAGAACCGCTATGCTTAGAGCTATGCGAGAATTTTTAGAAAAAGCGTTTTCTAGTGATTGCTTTCATAAAAGTGATGAAGATCTTAAAATGATTGGTGTTTCTTCTATTGATTCCTTGTTTAGTAAAATTAAAATTGATGATAAAGGGACTAGAGAAGAGTCAACTTTAGCTAGAAGGCGTCCCGATAATTTGGAGGGTGAAAATCTTGTTGAAATTTTTGATAAAAGTGGGTTTGAAGAGGTCAAGACTTTAACTAGTAATGTGCCCACTATTTTGGATTACAAAGACTTTAATTATGATAGTTGCTCTTTGGTTGATTGTATTTCTTTGTTGCAATCCATGATAAATTCACGCCATGCCTATGAACAAAATAAAGCTTTTACTAAACATATTGTTGATGCTATGATGAAAGCTTTTGAAGAAAAGTTGGAATTAGAAGTTTCAATTCCTAGAAAACTACATGATGAATGGGAACCTACTATCAAAGTCAAGATTAAAAATTATGAGTGTTTTGCTTTATGTGACTTGGGTGCTAGTGTTTCTACAATTCCTAAATCTTTGTGTGATGTGCTTGGTCTTACCGATATTGAAGAATGCTCTTTAAATTTGCACTTGGCGGATTCTACTATTAAAAAGCCTATGGGAAGAATTAATGATGTTCTTATTCTTGCAAATAGGAATTATGTGCCCATAGATTTTATTGTTCTTGATATTGATTGCAATCCGTCTTGCCCAATTATTCTTGGTAGACCATTTTTACGTACTATTGGTGCCATGATTGATATGAAAGAAGGCAATATTAAATTTCAATTTCCACTAAGGAAGGGTATGGAGCACTTCCCTAGGAAAAGAATTAGGCCACCTAATGAATCAATCATGAGGGCATCTTATGGATCTCGAAACAAAGTTGTCAACACTTAGATCCTTTGCGTTATGCCTAGCTAGGGGCGTAAAACGATAGCGCTCGTTGGGAGGCAACCCAACTTGTATCTTTTTGCTTTTTGGTTTTCTTGCCGATTTCAATAAAATACCCAATTATGCCTATGGTTAGATGTGATTTTGTGGTTTAAATTAATGTTTGTGCCAAGCAAAGCCTTTGGGGTGATTTGAGTGATAGTTGATTTGATCTTGCTGAAAAACAGAAACTTTTGCACTCAAGAAAATATTTTTTATTTTTTACAGAAGAGTGATTTTGAGTTGATTATTTTTTAAGAAGATTAATAAACAAATTTCTTACATTTTCCTAATTTTTAAGAATTTTTGGAGTTACATAAGTATTCGAAATATCCAGATTGCTACAGACTATTCTGTTTTTGACAGATTCTGTTTTCTTTGCGTTGTGTGCTTGTTTTGATGATTCTATGGTTTTCTTTGAAGAGTTTTTGCCATAGAAAAGTTGGAATACAGTAGATATAATGCAAAATTAAAATATTAATGGGTTTACAATAGTACTTAAAGTAGTGATTTGTTTTCTTATACTAACGGATCTCACGAAGGTTTTGTTGAGTTTTGTGTGATTGAAGTTTTCAAGTTTTGGGTGATATTACGATTGATGAAGGAATAAGTATTAGCAAAAGGCTAAGCTTGGGGATGCCCGAGGCACCCCAAGATAATATTCAAGAAGTATCAAGCAACTAAGCTTGGGGATGCCCCCGAGTGGCATCCCCTCTTTCTTCTAACGACCATCGGTATTTTACTTGGAGCTATATTTTTATTCGTCACATATTATGAGTTTTGCTTGGAGCGTCTTGTATGATTTGAGTCTTTTCTTGTTTTGCTTTTTTATTTTAAGTCTTGAATCCTTGCTGGACACACCTTTTTGAGAGAGCCAAAAACTATGCTATGCTTGCTCCTATGCTTCACTTAAATTTTTAGAGCCTTGGAATTGCTCTCATGCTTCACTTAGATTTATTTGGGAGTTAGTAAAATTTTGAAGAAATTCTCTCTTGCTTCACTTAGATTAATTTGAGAGAAACAAATATTATGCTCATGTTCTTCACTTATATTTGTTTGAGCTTATTAAAAGCAACATATGAAACTAGTCCCAAAGTGATAGATATCCAAGAAGGATATAATAAAAACTTTCATGAAGATCATTGGACAAAATAAAATTGATTCCTTGTAATAGTTTTGAGATATGATGATGTAATATGTGAGCCATTTTGATGAGTAATTGTGCTTTAGTAAGAATATTGGTGTTAAGGTTTGTGATTCCCTATGCAAGTACGAAAGTCAATAGTTATGCAATGAAATTATATCTTACTTATGGTGCATTATTCGGTGTTACTTATGCTTAATGCTTGCTTACGAGATTATTCGTTTCTTGGTTGGGAGCTTCTCAATCTTTTTGCTAGCCTTCATTTGCACCAAGTATGATCACTACTTGTGCATCCAAAACCCTTTAAATCAGTTTTGCCACATGAGTCCACTATACCTACCTATATGCGATATTTCCGTGCCGTTCTAAGCAAATTTGTATGTGCCATCTCTAATTTTGAAAATAAATTTATCTTTTGTGTGCTCGTACCGCTCATGAGGCGGTGAGGGGTGGCCGATATTTTCCATGCTAGATGTGTTATTCTCACGATGAGTGTTTATCCACTTGTCATTGCACGAGAGTATGGCAAAGGTATTAGGGATGCCCAGTCCCGAAATGAAAAATGAATTTACTTTATGTTGTCAAATAATAAATTCCTTGGAAAGTGTTGGTATGGAGGGCACCCGTGGATACGGTTAGCCATGGAAAGTGAAAGTATGGTGGAAAAAGGAATAAACTTTATTTTTTGTTTGGGAACCGCCTATGATATATCTAGCATGGAAAGTGTTGGGAGCTCTAAGTCGTTTTCGTTGGTGGGAAAAGTATGCCTCTCAAAATATTTTTATCTCTCAATTTAAGCTTTAAGCTCTGGCACCTCTACAAATCCCTACTTCCCTCTGTGAAGGGCCCTTATTTTACTTTATGCAATTTTTATTTTTAATTTGAGTCTCCATCTTCTCTTACAGAGCACCAACTAAGGGGCACTATGATCGTACTTGAGCATTGGGTGTAGCTAATATTCGAGTGTGTTTCATGAATAGATCAATGATTGAGCATGACGGGCTAGGGATAACTTGCTTTAGCGTTGATATTTTGAAAGACATGGTTGCTTGTTGATATGCTTGAGTATTTAAGTTATCTTGTCAAAACTAGACTATTGCTTTGAACCATATAAAAGTCCACATGTCCATGCTATTAAGAAAAGAATATGTGATGAACATGTTAGGCAGCATTCCACATCAAAAATTCTGTTTTTATCATTTACCTACTCGAGGACGAGCAGGAATTAAGCTTGGGGATGCTGATACGTCTCCAACGTATCTATAATTTTTGATTGTTCCATGCTATTATATTATCATTCTTGGATGTTTTACAATCATTTTATATCATTTTTTGGTACTAACCTATTGACATAGTGCCCAGTGCCAGTTGCTGTTTTCTGCATGTTTTTTACATCATGGAAATCAATACCAAACGGAGTCCAAACGCAGCGAAACTTTTTGTGGATTTTTTTTGGACCAGAAGATATCCAGTGCGCCAGAGAAGCACCTGGGGGGTGCTCCGAGGGGAGCACAACCCACTAGGGCACGCCTGGAGGCCCAGCCATGCCCAGGTGGGTTGTGCCCACCTCGGGGGCCTCCCGCACCACCTCTTTGCTCTATAAATACGCCAATATTCCAGAAACCCTAGGGGAGTCGACGAAAATCAATTCCATCCGCCGCAAGTTCCAGAACCACCAGATCCAATCTAGACACCATCACAGCGGGGTTCATCATCCTCATTGGTGCCTCTCCGATGATGCGTGAGTAGTTCATTGTAGACCTTCGGGTCTGTAGTTAGTAGCTAGATGACTTTCTCTCTCTCTCGTTTGATTCTCAATACAATGGTCTCTTGGAGATCCATATGATGTAACTCTTTTTTGCGGTGTGTTTGTTGGGATCCGATGAACTTTGAGTTTATGATCAGATCTATATTTTTATCCATGAAAGTTATTTGAGTCTTCTTTGATCTCTTATATGCATGATTGCTTATAGCCTCGTATTTCTTCTCCGATATTTGGGTTTTGTTTGGCCAGCTTGATCTATTTATCTTGCAATGCGAAGAGGTGCTTTGTGATGGGTTCGATCTTGCGGTGCTTGATCCCAGTGACAGAAAGGGAAACGACACGTATGTATCATTGCCATTAAGGATAACAAGATGGGGTCTATTTCTACATAAATAGATCTTGTATACATCATGTCATCGTTCTTATTGCATTACTCCGTTTCTCCATGAACTTAATGTTGGGAAACGTAGCATGCAATTTCAAAAAAAAAAATCGTACGCTCACGCAAGATCTATCTAGGAGATGCATAGCAACGAGAGGGGGAGAGTGTGTCTACGTACCCTCATAACCGAAAGTGGAAGCGTTTGACAACGCGGTTGATTTAGTCGAACTTCTTCTCGTTCCGACCGATCAAGAACCGAACGTACGACACCTCTGAGTTCTGCACACGTTCAGCTCGATGATGTCCCTCGCACTCTCGATCCAGCAAGGTGTCGAGGAAGTAGATGAGTTCCGTCAGCACGAAGGTGTGGTGAAGGTGATGGTGAAGTGATCCGCGCAGGGCTTCACCTAAGCACTATGAAGATATGACCGGAGGCGTAAACTGTGGAGGGGGGCGCCGCACACGGCGAACAGTTGATGTTGTGTGTTCTAGGCGCCCCCTCCCCATGTATATATAGGTGGGAGGGGGAGGGGAGCTGCCATGGGGTGCCCCAAGTAGGAGGAATCCTACTTGGGGTCATATCCCAATTCGCCCCCCCTTCCTTATTTACCGGAGTGGGAAGGAAAGAGGAGGGAGGAGGGAAGGAAGGGGGAGGCCGAATCCCTCCCCTTCCTTCTCTCTTCCCCTCTTTCCTTCTCCTCTAGTGCAGCCCATATGGGGGGCGCAGCAGCCCCTGCTGGCTGCTGCGTTTCCCCTCTTGGCCCATTAGGCCCATATCTTTTCACGTGGGTGCCCGGAACCCCTTCCGGTGACCCGATATGTACCCGGTACCCTCCGGAACACTTCCGGTGTCCGAATATCATCGTCCTATATATCAATCTTTACCTCTCGACCATTTTGAGACTCCTCGTCATGTCCGTGATCTCATCCGGGACTCTGAACAACATTCGGTCACCAAATCACATAACTCATATAATACTAAATCGTCATCGAACGTTAAGCGTGCGGACCCTACGGGTTCGAGAACTATGTAGACATGACCGAGACACTTCTCTGATCAATAACCAATAGCGGAACCTGGATGCTCATATTGGCTCCCACATATTCTATGAAGACCTTTATAGATCGAACCATTATGACAACATATGTTATTCCCTTTCTCCATCGGTATGTTACTTGCCCGAGATTCGATCATCGGTATCTTTATACCTAGTTCAATCTTGGTACCGGCAAGTCTCTTTACTCGTTCCGTAATACATCATCCTGTGACTAAGTCACTTTGCTTGCAAGGCTTCTTATGATGTGCATTACCGGGAGGGCCCAGAGATACCTCTCCGATACTCGGAGTGACAAATCCTAATCTCGATCTATGCCAACCCAACAGACACCTTCGGAGATACCTGTAGAGCATATTTATAATCACTCAATTATGTTGTGACATTTGATAGCACACAAGGCATTCCTCCGGTATCTGGGAGTTGCATAATCTCATAGTCGAAGGAATATGTATTTGACATGAAGAAAGCAGTAGCAATAAAACTGAACGATCATTATGCTAAGCTAACGGATGGGTCTTGTCCATCACATCATTCTCCTAATGATGTGATCTCGTTATCAAATGACAACTCATGTCCATGGTTAGGAAACCTTAACCATCTTTGATCAACGAGCTAGTCAAGTAGAGGCTCACTAGGGACACAGTGTTTGTCTATGTATTCACACATGTATTTAGGTTTCCGATCAATACAATTCTAGCATGAATAATAAACATTTATCATGAATAAGGAAATATAAAATAACAACTTTATTATTGCCTCTAGGGCATATTTTCCTTCAGTCTCCCACTTGCACTAGAGTCAATAATCTAGTTCACATCGCCATGTGATTTAACACCAATAGTTCACATCTTTATGTGATTAACACCCATAGTTCACATCGCCATGTGACCAACACCCAAAGGGTTTACTAGAGTCAATAATCTAGTTCACATCACTATGTGATTAACACCCAAAGAGTACTAAGGTGTGATCATGTTTTGCTGGTGAGAGAAGTTTAGTCAACGGGTCTGCCACATTCAGATCCGTATGTATTTTGCAAATTTATATGTCTACAATGCTCTGCATGGAGCTACTCTTAGCTAATTGCTCCCACGTTCAATACGTATCTAGATTGAGACTTAGAGTCATCTAGATCGGTGTCAAAGTTTGCATCGACGTAACTCTTTACGATGAACTCCTTATCACCTCCATAACCGAGAAACATTTCCTTATTCCTCTAAGGATAATTTTAACCGCTGTCTAGTGATCTACTCCTGGATCACTATTGTACCCCCTTGACAAACTCATGGCAAGGTACACAACAAGTTTGGTACATAGCATGGCATACTTTATAGAACCTATGACTGAGGCATAGGGAATGACTTTCATTCTCTCTCTATCTTCTGCCGTGGTCAGGCTTTGAGTCTTACTCAACTTCACACCTTACAATACAAGCTAGAACCCCTTCTTTGACTGATCCATTTTGAACTCCTTCAAAATCTTGTCAAGGTATGTACTCATTGAAAATCTTATCAAGCGTCTTGATCTATCTCTATAGATCTTGATGCCCAATATGTAAGCAGCTTCACCGAGGTCTTTCATTGAAAAATTCTTATTCAAGTATCCTTTTATGCTATCCAGAAATTCTATATCATTTCCAATTAGCAATATGCCATCCACATATAATATCAGAAATGCTATAGAGCTCCCACTCACTTTCTTGTAAATACAGGCTTCACCATAAGTTTGTATAAAACCATATGCTTTGATCACCTTATCAAAGCGTATATTCCAACTCCGAGATGCTTGCACCAGTCCATAGATGGATCGCTGGAGTTTGCACACTTTGTTAGCACCTTTAGGATTGACAAAACCTTTTGGTTGTATCATATACAATTCTTCCTTAAGAAATCCATTAAGGAATGCAGTTTTGACGTCCATTTGCCAGATTTCATAATCATAAATGCGGCAATTGCTAACATGATTCGGACGAACTTAAGCAACACTACGGGTGAGAAAATCTCATCGTAGTCAACCCCTTGAACTTGTCAAAAACCTTTTGCGACAAGTCAAGCTTTATAGACAGTAACATTACCATCAGCGTCAGTCTTCTTCTTGAAGATCCATTTATTTTCTATGGCTTGCCGATCATCGGGCAAAGCCACCAAAGTCCACACTTTGTTCTCATACATGGATCCTATCTCAGATTTCATGGCCTCAAGCCATCTGTCGGAATCTAGGCTCATCATAGCTTCTTCATAGTTCGTAGGTTCGCCTTGGTCTAGTAACATGACTTCCAGTACAGGATTCCCGTACCACTCTGGTGCGGATCGTGTTCTGGTTGACCTACGAGGTTCTGTAGTAACTTGGTCCGAAGTTTCATGATCATCATCATTAGCTTCCTCTCTAGTTGGTGTAGGTATCACGGGAACGGTTTTCTCTGATGAACTACTTTCCAATTCGAGAGAAGGTACGATTACCTCATCAAGTTCTACTTTCCTCCCACTCACTTCTTTCGAGAGAAACTCCTTCTCTAGAAAGGACCCAAACTTAGCAACAAAAAACCTTGCCTCCGGATCTGTGGTAGAAGGTATACCCAATTGTTTCCTTAGGGTATCCTATGAAGACACACTTCTCCGATTTGGGTTCGAACTTATCAGGCTGAAGCCTTTTAACATAAGTGTCGTAACCCCAAACTTTAAGAAACGATAGCTTAGGTTTCTTGCCAAACCAGAGTTCATACGGTGTTGTCTCAACGGATTTAGACATTGCCCTATTAACGTGAATGCAACTGTCTCTTAATGCATAACCCCAAAACGATAGTGGTAAATTGGTAAGAGACATCATAGAACGCACCGTATCCAATAATGTAAGGTTACGATGTTCGGACACACCATTACGCTGTGGTGTTCCAGGTGGCGTGAATTGTGAAACTATTCCACATTGTTTTAAATGAAGGCCAAACTCGTAACTCAAATATTCGCCTCCGCGATCAGATCGTAGAAACTATATTTCCTTGTTACGATGATTCTACACTTCACTCTGAAATTCTTTGAACTTTTCAAATGTTTCAGACTTGTGTTTCATCAAGTAGATATATCCATACCTACTTAAATCATCTGTGAAGGTCAGAAAATAACGATACCTGCCGTGTGCTTCAACACTCATCGGACCGCATACATCGGTCTGTATTACTTCCAATAAGTCATTAGCTCGCTCCATTGTTCCGGAGAACGGAGTTTTAGTCATCTTGCCCATGAGGCATGGTTCGCAAGTATCAAATGATTCATAATCAAGTGATTCGAAAAGCCCATCTGCATGGAGTTTCTTCATGCGCTTTACACCAATATGACCTAAACGGCAGTGCCACAAATATGTTGCACTATCATTATCAACTTTGCATCTTTTGGCATCAATATTATGAATATGTGTATCACTACGATTGAGATTCAATAAACCATTTACATTGAGTGTATGACCATAGAAGGTTTTATTCATGTAAACAGAACAACAATTATTCTCTGACTTAAATGAATAACCGTATCGCAATAAACATGATCCAATCATATTCATGCTCAACGCAAACACCAAATAACATTTATTTATTTAGGCCCAACACTAATCCCGAAGGTAGAGGGAGTGTGCGATGGTGATCTTATCAACCTTGGAATCATTCCAACACACATCGTCACCTCGTCATTAACTAGTCTCTGTTCATTTTGCAAATCCTGTTTCGAGTTACTAATCTTAGCAACTGAACCGGTATCAAATACCCAGGGGCTACTATGAACACTAGTAAAATACACATCAATAACATGTATATCAAATATATGTTTGTTCACTTTGCCATCCTTCTTATCCAACAAGTATTTGGGGCAGTTTCGCTTCTAGTAACCATTTCCTTTTGCAGTAGAAGCACTCAGTTTCAGGATTGGGTCCAGCTTTGGGCTTCTTCATGGGAGCGAAAACTTGCTTGCCATTCTTCTTGAAGTTCCCTTTCTTTCCCTCGCCCTTTTTCTTGAAACTAGTGATCTTGTCAAACATCAACACTTGATGCTCTTTCTTGATTTCTACCTTCGCCGATTTCAGTATCGCGAAGAGCTCGGGAATCATTTTCGTCATCCCTTGCATATTATAGTCCATCACAAAGTTCTAGTAGCTTGGTGATAGTGACTAGAGAACTTTGTCAATCACTATCTTATCTGGAAGATTAACTCCCACTTGATTCAAGCGATTGTAGTAACCAGACATTCTGAGCACATGCTCACTGGCTGAGCTATTCTCCTCCATCTTGTAGGCAAAGTACTTGTCAGAGGTCTCATACCTCTCGACACGGGCATGAGTCTGAAATACCAATTTCATCTCTTTGGAACATCTCATATGCTCCGTGGCGTTCAAAAATGTTTTTGAAGTCCCGGTTCTAAGCCGTAAAGCATGGCACACTAAACTATCAAGTAGTCATCATATCGAGCTTGCCAAACGTTCATAATGTTTGCATCTGCTCCTGCAATAGGTCTATCACCTAGCGGTGCATTAAGGACATAATTCTTCTGTGCAGCAATGAGGATAATCCTTAGATCACGGACCCAGTCCGCATCATTGCTACTATCGTCTTTCAACTTAGTTTTCTCTAGGAACATATCAAAATAAAACTGGGGAGCTATATCACGAGCTATTAATCTACAACATAGATTTGCAAATACTACCAGGACTAAATTCATGATAAATTAAGTTCAATTAATCAAATTACTTAAGAACTCCCACTTAGATAGACATCCCTTAAATCATCTAAATGATACGTGATCCAAATCAACTAAACCATGTCCGATCATCACGTGAGATGGAGTAGTCATCAATGGTGAACATCTCTATGTTGATCATATCTACTATATGATTCACGTTCGACCTTCCGGTCTCCAGTGTTCCGAGGCCATGTGTGTACATGCTAGGCTCGTCAAGTTTAACCCGAGTATTCCGCATGTGCAAAACTGTCTTGCACCCGTTGTATTTGAACGTAGATTCTATAACACCCGATCATCACGTGGTGTCTCAACACGACGAACTGTCGCAACGGTGCATACTCAGGGAGAACACTTATACCTTGAAATTTAGTTAAGGGATCATCTTATAATGCTACCGCCGTACTAAGCAAAATAAGATGCATAAAAGATAAACATCACATGCAATCAAAATATGTGATATGATATGGCCATCATCATCTCGTGCTTTTGATCTCCATCTCCAAAGCATCGTCATGATCTCCATCATCACCGGCTCGACACCTTGATCTCCATCGTTGCGTCGTGGTCGTCTCGCCAACTATTGCTTCTACAACTATCGCTAACATATAGTGATAAATTAAAGCAATTACATGGCGTTTGCATTTCATACAATAAAGCGGCAACCATAAGGCTCCTGCCAGTTGCCGATAAGTTTTACAAAACATGATCATCTCATACAACAACGTATATCACATCATGTCTTCACCATATCACATCACAACATGCCCTGCAAAAACAAGTTAGATGTCCTCTACTTTGTTGTTGCAAGTTTTACGTGGCTGCTACGGGCTTCTAGCAAGAACCGTTCTTACCTACGCATCAAAACCACAACGGTGATTTATCAAGTTTGCTGTTTTAACCTTCAACAAGGACCGGCCGTAGTTAAATTCAATTCAACTAAAGTAGGAGAAACAGACACCTGCCAGCCACCCTTATGCAAAACTAGTTGCATGTCTGTCGGTGGAAACGGTCTCATGAACGTGGACATGTAAGGTTGGTCCGGGCCGCTTCATCCAACAATACCGCCGAATCAAAATAAGACATTGGTGGTAAGCAGTAAGACAATCACCGCCCACAAATCTTTGTGTTCTACTCGTGCATATCATCTACGCATAGACCTGGCTCTAATACCACTGTTGGGAAACGTAGCATGCAATTTAAAAAAAAAATCCTACGGTCACGCAAGATCTATCTAGGAGATGCATAGCAACGAGAGGGGGAGAGTGTGTCTACGTACCCTCATAGACTAAAAGCGGAAGCGTTTGACAACGCGGTTGATGTTGTCGAACTTCTTCTCATTCCGACCGATCAAGCACCGAACGTACGGCACCTCCGAGTTCTGCACACGTTCAGCTCGATGACGTCCCTCACACTCTTGATCCAGCAAGGTGTCGAGGAAGTAGATGAGTTCCGTCAGCACGACGGTGTGGTGACGGTGATGGTGAAGTGATCCGCGCAGGGCTTCACCTAAGCACTACGAAAATATGACCGGAGGCGTAAACTGTGGAGGGGGGCGCCGCACACGGCTAACAGTTGATGTTGTGTGTTCTAGGCGCCCCCTCCCCATGTATATATAGGAGGGAGGGGGAGGGGAGCAGCCATGGGGCACCCCAAGTAGGAGGAATCCTACTTGGGGTCCTATCCCAATTCGCCCCCCCCCCTTCCTTATTTACCGGAGTGGGAAGGAAAGAGGAGGGAGGTGGGAAGGAAGGGGGAGGCCGAATCCCTCCCCTTCCTTCTCTCTTCCCCTCTTTCCTTATCCTCTGGTGTGGCCCAAATGGGGGGCACAGCAGCCCCTACTGGCTGCTGTGTTTCCCCTCTTGGCCCATTAGGCCCATATCTTTTGCCGGGGGTGCCCGGAACCCCTTCCGGTGACCCGATATGTACCCGGTACCCTCCGGAACACTTTTGATGTCCGAATATCATCGTCCTATATATCAATCTTTACCTCTCGACCATTTCGAGACTCCTCGTCATGTCCGTGATCTCATCCGGGACTCCGAACAACATTCGGTCACCAAATCACATAACTCATATAATACTAAATCGTCATCGAACGTTAAGCGTGCGGACCCTACGGGTTCGAGAACTATGTAGACATGACCAAGACACTTCTCCGGTCAATGACCAATAGCGGAACCTGGATGCTCATATTGGCTCCCACATATTCTATGAAGATCTTTATCGGTCGAACCGTTATGACAACATACGTTATTCCCTTTGTCCATCGGTATGTTACTTGCCCGAGATTCGATCGTCGGTATCTTTATACCTAGTTCAATCTCATTACTAGCAAGTCTCTTTACTCATTCCGTAATACATCATCCTGTGACTAAGTCACTTTGCTTGCAAGGCTTCTTATGATGTGCATTACCGAGAGGGCCCAGAGATACCTCTCCGATACTAGGAGTGACAAATCCTAATCTCGATCTATGCCAACCCAATAGACACCTTCGGAGATACCTGTAGAGCATCTTTATAATCACCCAGTTATGTTGTGACGTTTGATAGCACACAAGGCATTCCTCCGGTATCCGGGAGTTGCATAATCTCATAGTCGAAGGAATATGTATTTGACATGAAGAAAGCAGTAGCAATAAAACTGAACGATCATTATGCTAAGCTAACGGATGGGTCTTGTCCATCACATCATTCTCCTAATTATGTGATCCTGTTATCAAATGACAACTCATGTCCATGGTTAGGAAACCTTAACCATCTTTTATTAACGAGCTAGTCAAGTAGAGGCTCACTAGGGACACAGTGTTTGTCTATGTATTCACACATGTATTTAGGTTTCCGATCAATACAATTCTAGCATGAATAATAAACATTTATCATGAATAAGGAAATATAAAATAACAACTTTCTTATTGCCTCTAGGGCATATTTTCCTTCACTTAATACACTAGATGCATGCTGGATAGCGGTCGATGTGTGGAGTAATAGTAGTAGATGCAGGCAGGAGTCGGTCTACTAATCTTGGATGTGATGCCTATATAATGATCATTGCCTGGATATCGTCATGAGTATTTGAAGTTCTATCAATTACCCAACAGTAATTTGTTTTCCACCGTTTGCTATTTTTTTCTCAAGAGAAGCCACTAGTGAAAACTACGGCCCCCGGGTCTCTTCTTTAATATATTTGCCTTCAAGATCTATTTTGTTATTCGCTCTTTTGTTTATTTGCAACTTTTATTTTCAGATCTATTAATCCAAAAACCCAAAAATACCTCGCTGAATTTTATTTGCTTTTATTTGCATCTTTCAATCTACTACAGTTTAATCTATCTCGTTACCCGAAAGGGATTGACAACCCCTTTAACACGTCGGGTTGCAAGTATTTGTTCTTTGTGTGCAGGAGCTGTTCACGTGGTGTTGCGTGGTTCTCCTACTGGTTCGATAACCTTGGTCTCATCACTGAGGGAAATACCTACCGTCGCTGTGCTGCATCATCCCTCCCTCTCTGGGGAAAAACCGACGTAGTTCTAGCAGACATCAGCCACGCAGCAAGAAGAAGGGTCGCCGGCGAGGAGGCCGCGCAGCAAGAAGAAGGGTCAGCGACGAGGAGGCGGCACTGCAAGAAGAAGGGTCGCCGGCGAGGAGGCAGCGCTGCAAGAAGAAGGGTCGCTGGCGAGGAGGCGGCGCTGCAAGAAGAAGGGTCGCCGGCGAGGAGGCGGCACTGCAAGAAGAAGGGTCTTCGGCGAGGGGGCTGAGCTGCCAGTAAGCAGCAGTGAAGGTTTGAACTTGGAAAGCATGGAGGAACAGTGGAAATGTGGCTTTTGGTGGGAGGGAGGGGGCGGGGAGATAGATATTTCCGCGGTGGCAGAAAAATTTCGCTTGGTGCCGCGAGAAACTGGCGCGCAAGTGTGGTTCAAGCGCGGGTGGTGGACTGTAGACGACGAAGCTTCCTGCGTAAGCCAGACAAGACGGTGCGCCAAGATATTTCATATCGCATCCCACATGATTCTTGCTAGTAAACTGTTTGTGGTATACCTGATTTTTTCATTATATTTTGAAAGACAAAATGGTGTTACGGAGGGAAAGGATGGTGTTTGAATTGCTAGAACATTTATCTACAGTGAACATGCAACTACATTAGTGTCGTGTTAAAATTTGGAATTATTACGGGTTCGTTTGGCATTTTTATGCATTAATTGAGTTTCTAGGCATTTAATGTGCATAATTCAAATTTGAACTACAATCATATGCTCCAGTGCATCAAAGTTTGTTAAAAAATCACATGTGTGTCTTTGGGTGAATTTATAGGTCCCATGCAAGAATGGGAATGAAATTCAAACATCTAGGTGCCGTGGCTCGGTCGGAAACATTGAGAAACTTGGTTTTTAAATTCCTGTAAATCCCAAACTCGCCTGAAAATCATGAAACTTGGCATGGTGTCAATTCATAGCACCAACATGTTGTGGTAAAAAAATTGGCCGAATTGGGACAAGTTTTGGCATAAGCTTCTTGCAAATTGTAGCTTCTCTGAAGAAGGCATGTGGTTTCGAGAGGGAACGTGTCACCTTTGTGTGCGAAACGACATACGCTGCCCCCCCCCCCCTCATTGATTTTTTTACAAAGCAAACATATAACTATATGAGTGTCATGTTTAAATTTGGAATTATTCCAGGTTCGTTTGGCCCTTTTTATGCATTAATTTAGTTTATGGGCATTTAATGTGAATAATTCAAATTTGAACTACAAGCACATGCTCCAGTGCACCAAGGTTGGTTGAAAATCACATGTGTGTCCTTGGGTGAATATCTAGGTCCCATGCAAGAAATGGGAATGAAATTCAAATATCTAGGCGCCGTGGCTCGGCCGATAACATCGAGAAACTTGGTTTTTTAAATTCCTGTAAATTCAAAACTCGCCTAAAAATCATGAAACCTGGCATGGTATCAATTTCATGGCACTAACATGCTGTGGTAAAAAAATTGGCCGAATTTGGACAAGTTTTGGTATAAGCTTCTTGCAAACCGGAGCTTCTCTCAAGAAGACTCGTGGTTCCCGAGGGGGAACGTGTCACCTTTGTGTGTGAAACCATATACGCTGCCTCCCCCCCTTGATTTTTTACAGAGGCAACATAGAACCATATGAGTGCAGTGTTAAAATTTGAAATTATTCCGGGTTCGTTTCGCCTTTTTATACATTAATTGAGTTTTTGGGCGTTTAATGTGCATAATTCAAATTTGAACTACAAACACATGCTCAAGTGCACCAAAGTTGGTTGAAAAATCACATGTGTGTCCTTGGGTGAATTTCTAGGTCCCATGCAAGAAATGGGAATGAAATTCAAATATCTGGGCGTCGTGGCTCGGCCGGAAATATTGAGAAACTTGGTTTTTTAATTCCTATAAATCCAAAACACACATGAAAATCATGAAACTTGGCATGTTGTCATGACATGGCACCAACATGCCGTGGTAAATTTTTTGGCTGAATTAGGACAACCTTTGGTATAAGCTTCTTGCAAACCGGGGCTTCTCTCAAGAAGGCTCGTGGTTCCGAGAGGGAACGTGTCACCTCCGTGTGCGAAACGACATACACCGCCTTCTCCCGCCTTGATTTTTTTACACAGGCAGCTTAGACCAAATAGGAGTTTTGTGCTAAATTTTGGAATTATTCCAGGTTTGTTTGGCCTTTTTTATACATTAATTGAATTTCTAGGCATTTAATGCACATAATTCAAATATGAACTACAAGCGCATGCTCCAGTGCGCCAAAGTTAGTTGAAAAATCATTTATGTGTACTTGGGCGAATTTCTAGGTCCCATGCAAGAAGTGGGAATGGAATTCAAACATCTGGGCGTCTTTGCTTGGCCGGAAACATCGAGAAACTTGGTTTTAAAATTCCTGTAAATCCAAAACTCGCCTGAAAATCATGAAACTTGGCATGGTGTCATGGCATGGCACCAACATGTTGTGGTAAAAAATTTGTCCGATTTGCTAAGGCGCACACATTAACAATCAACAAAGTCATTTTGGAACAAGTGCTGTCACGTTACAAATCGGAAACACAGGTATTATTGAAACCATGGGCGTTCTACTTACCATTTATGTGCCGCCACGCATCCCCTTTTTTATTGGCTAGGAGGTGTCGTGCGGGGTAGCTATTTGTGTACGAGAGGCATGCGATTAGACCCCTGCGCATGCTCATCGGGAGGAGAGCCCTTTGAACTCTATCCGCCGCCCATCTCCCTCCCAATGTCTCCATTAATGGTGCCTGAGCCCCTGTTTCATGGTGTGGCTATGTCTCACTCGACTGAGATTTAAGAGAGAAAAAAGAAAATCTGAAAAGAAAGTTTTGCACGGATCTTGATGTAAGATCCGACGGACCTATATAGCATCAACTACGACTTATAGCAAGACTGATGAATATAAGGATGATGACAGTGGATAATAATTGTCTTACATATTTAGGAAGATAATTAAAAAAACACATGCGGTAACGCCCGAAATACACAAGGGCAAAATAAGAAGGAAGACAACAATCTGGCTCGATGATCTCTACTTTCTTGATGCGTTGCTGCAGGCCGCGGGAACTAGTCTCCGCGGCGAGTGACGATGAGCTCTTTCGTGTCCTCAAGACGCTGCTTGAGAGCATCCACGGATTCCTCCACCAGCCTTTGGCGCTCGATACGGAGCATGGCATTCTCGTCCATAAGTTTCTTGACGATGACGCCGGTCCTCTGCAACAAGGCTGTGGTCTCCTCGTGTTGCTTCGTCGTTCCGGCAATCTTTGCCCTCAACAGGTCGCGCTCGGTGCGGAGCTTCACCTTGTCCTCCCCTAGTCCCCGGATGACACTGGTAGCATTTTCAAACGAGGCATTCATCTCGTCCTGCTGCTTCATCCAGTCGGAGATCTGACCCACCAGGTCATCGAGCATAGCGCGCATGCGCCTGTGAGAGTCCTTGCCTGCCCATGAGACATTTTCCCAGGCCGCCGCGGCGCGGGAGGACATCTCTGCTACATTCGCGGCGCGGCGGGACATCTCTGCTACTTCCGCGGTGCGGCTAGACCAGTCTGCTGCATCGACGGCGCGGCGGGACCTCTGTGCTACTTCGGCGGTGCAGCGGGACCTCTGTGCTGCTACGGCTGCGCGGCGGGACATGTCGGCTGCTTTCGCGGCGAGGCGGGACATCTCTCGTGCTTCCGCTTCCATGCTCGCCTCTCCCTGGTAGTAATCTCTCGACCCAGAACTCACGCTGGCCATGGCAGACGCAAGGAAACGACGATGAATGACTTGTTTGTTTTTGTGGATGAGGAGTTGAGGAGGAATGTGCAGTCATCTTGGAGTAGTAGTATTTATAACCGAGTACTAATACGCTCCTAAGTGGGAAACCGTTTAGGTTTTGATCGGTGTGAACAGGTTTGCAATTAAATATAGCGTGCTAGTAATTAGGAATGTGACGGGGCGCAGGCTCAAAATTTATTGACAGTTCTATAATTTCTAAGTGCAGCACTATTACCGGACGGTGTAACGTGGGCACGCTTTCTCCGCCGCGTGATAACCCACAAGTATAGGGGATCTATCATAGTCCTTTCGATAAGTAAGAGTGTCGAACCCAACGAGGAGCAGAAGGAAATGACAAGCGGTTTTCAGCAAGGTATTATCTGCAAGCACTGAAATTATCGGTAACAGATAGTTGTGTGATAAGATAATTCGTAATGGGTAACAAGTAACAAAAGTAACTAAGGTGTAGCAAGGTGGCCCAATCCTTTTTGTAGCAAAGGACAAGCCTGGACGAACTCTTATATAAAGCAAAGCGCTCCCGAGGACACATGGGAATTGTTGTCAAGTTAGTTTTCATCATGCTCATATGATTCGCGTTTGTTACTTTGATAATTTGATATGTGGGTGGACCGGTGCTTGGGTGATGCCCTTCCTTGGAAAAGCCTCCCACTTATGATTAACCCCTCTCGCAAGCATCCGCAACTATGAAAGAAGAATTAAGATAAATCTAACCATAGCATGAAACATATGGATCCAAATCAGCCCCTTACGAAGCAACGCATAAACTAGGGTTTAAGCTTCTGTCACTCTAGCAACCCATCATCTACTTATTACTTCCCAATGCCTTCCCCTAGGCCCAAATCATGGTGAAGTGTCATGTAGTCGACGTTCACATAACACCACTAGAGGAAAGACAACATACATCTCATCAAAATATCGAACGAATACCAAATTCACATGATTACTTATAACAAGACTTCTCCCATGTCCTCAGGAACAAACGTAACTACTCACAAAGCATATTCATGTTCATAATCAGAGGAGTATTTATTATCATTAAGGATCTAAACATATGATCTTCCACCAAATAAACCAACTAGAATCAACTACAAGGAGTAATCAACACTACTAGCAACCCACAGGTACCAATCTGAGGTTTTGAGACAAAGATCGGATACAAGAGATGAACTAGGGTTTGAGAGGAGATGGTGCTGGTGAAGATGTTGATGGAGATTGACCCCCTCTTGATGAGAGGATCGATGGTGATGACGATGGCGATGATTTCCCCCTCCCGGAGGGAAATTTCCCTGGCAGAACAGCTTCGCCGGAGCCCTAGAATGGTTCTGCCCAGGTTCCGCCTCGAGACGGCGACGCTTCATCCCGAAAGCTTCTTCTTGATTTTTTTTCCAGGGTAAAAGACACCATATAGCAGAAGATGGGCACCGGGGGCCTGCCAGGTGGCCCACAAGGCAGGGGGCGCGCCTAGGGGGGGTAGGGCGCGCCCTCCACCCTTGTGGATGGCTGGTGGCCCCCCTCTGGTGCTTTATTCACCCAATATTTTTTATTAATTCCAAAATGACTCTCCGTGAAGTTTCAGGACTTTTGGAGTTGTGCAGAATAGGTCTCTAATATTTGCTCCTTTTCCAGCCCAGAATTCCAGCTGCCAGCATTCTCCCTCTTCATGTAAAACCTGTAAAATAAGAGAGAAAAGGCATAAGTATTGTGCCATAATGTGTAATAACAGCCCATAATGCAATAAATATCAACATGAAAGCATGATACAAAATGGACGTATCAACTCCCCCAAGGTTAGACCTCACTTGTCCTCAAGTGAAAGCCGAAATTGAAAAATATGTCCACATGTTTAGAGATAGAGGTGTCGATAAAATAAAATACGGACATGAGGGCATCATGATCATCTTTAGAGCAGCAACATATATTGTCATATAATTTCTTATGCTAAAGTAACAATTCATTCACAAGGTAAAGTATGAATCAGAAACTTTATTGAAAACTAATAAACTATGATCTCAGTCATTGAAGCAATTGCAATTTATCATAACATCGGAAAGAGTCAATATAAGAGCTTTTCAGCAAGTCCACATACTCAACTATCATTTAGTCTTTCACAATTGCTAACACTCACGCGATACTTATGGGTTCAAAGCTTCAGTCGGACACAGAGAAAGATAGGGGCTTATAGTTTTGCCTACCAACCTTTTACCTCAAGGGTAATGTCAACAATAATACTTTATGATAACCTACATCCGAGTGGATATATATATCTAGATCTTTCTCCAACACATAGTGCTTGCCAAAAGGAAAAAAAGTGTAAAAAGGAAAGGTGAAGATCACCATGACTCTTGTATAAGGGTAGAAGATAAAAGTAAAAGATAGGCCCTTCGCAGAGGGAAGCAGAGGTTGTCATGCGCTTTTATGGTTGGATGTACAAAATCTTAATGCAAAAGAATGTCACTTTATATTGCCGCTTGTGATAAAGAACTTTATTATGCAGTCCGTCGCTTTTATTTCTTCCATATCACAAGTTTGTATAAAGCTTATTTTCTTCACACTAATAGATCATACATATTTAGAGAGCAATTTTTATTGCTTGCACCGATGACAACTTACTTGAAGGATCTTACTCAATCCATAGGTAGGTATGGACTCTCATGGCAAAACTGGGTTTAGGGATGTTTGGAAGCACAAGTAGTATCTCTACTTGGTGCAAAGAATTTGGCTAGCATGAGAAGGAAAAGCAAGCTCAACATGTTGGAGGATCCATGACAATATAACTTCTATTCGGATATAAGAAAACATAAACCATTATGTTGTCTTCCTTGTCCAACCTCAACCTTTTAGCATGTCATATTTTAATGAGTGCTCACAATTACAAAATATGTCCAAGATAGTATATTTATATGTGAAACCTCTCTTTCTTTATTACTTCCTATTAATTGCAATAATGACCAAAACTATGTTTGTCAACTCCCAGCAAATTTTATTCATCATACTCTTTATATGTGAAGTCATTACTCTCCATAAGATCAATATATGGTCTCTTTATTTCCTTCTATTTCTTTCTCTTATTTTTATTCCCTCAAGATCATAACAAGAAAGTAAAGCCCTCAACTCAAAACTACTCTTTATTATATATATAGCTCACGGACTCGATTACATAGATAGAACATAAAGCAAAACTCAAAGCTAGATCATACTAAACTTTATTCTACTAGATCAAGATATAACCAAAAGGATCAAACTAAGAAAAACGATAGAAGTAAAGGTGTGATAGTGTGATACGATACCGGGGCAACTCCCCCAAGCTTGGCAGTTGCCAAGGGGAGTGCCCATACTCATGTATTTATGTCTCTTTCTTCAGAGGTGGTGATGATGAAGTTGTTGATGTAGTAGGCTTGTCATCCATCTTCCAAGGCATAGGCTCACCATCATAGAAAGATGAACGAGTCTCCGGGATCCTCAAATCTGCAGCCAAACTCATCCTCTTAAATCTGTATTCATACTCACAGTTTTGGTTTTGTAGGTCATAGATCTGGGCTTGGAGATGCTCGATTTTCTCATGAAGCTTGAAGATGGCCTCCTCAATGTTCTTGGCATCCAGCTTGTGATTGTTGGTGAACTCCGCAATCATCATGTGATTGGCGTTGAGTCCACGTTCCACCATCCCTTGGCACTTGAAAACTTGTTGCTCCATTGCTTCGAGTCTTGTCTCCACGCTTGCGGTCTTTTTCGGCCCCTCAACATCGCGGATGTGCAGCACCCCCTCACACATCTCAATGGCTTGAGGGTGTCGCAGCACCTCCGCAAGGTAGGGGTTGATGACCTTCTCAAAAAACTTGTCCTTGGGGCGCTTGGAGATGTCATGGTGATCTAGATCTGTCAGAAAAACAGCTCGAAACAAAAACAGAAGATTTTGTCGTGGTACGGTGGTCAAAACCTTTGGGAGATTATATAATGAATTTTTACCGACCAAAAGAAGTATTGTGCAAGAAAACGGAGTCTGGAGGGCACACGAGGTGGCCACAAGGCAGGGGGGCGTGCCCAGGGGGGTAGGGCGCGCCCTCCACCCTTGTGGTCTCCTCGTGCAACTTTCGGACTACTTTTAATTTTCCTAATTTTTTAAATATTCCAAAACAGAGAAATTTGCTATTGGAAAGGTTTTGGAGTCGGTTTACTTACCGTACCACAAACCTATTCCTTTTCGGAGTCTGAAACGTTCTGGAAAGTGTCCCTTAGGTACTCCTCCGGTGTTACGGTGTCAATTATATTGGTCTCAACATTTATGGGATTACCTGAGATATAATGTTTGATTCTTTGACCATTTACCACCTTCAGATTTGTGCCTTTGGCGTTGTTGATTTTTATGGCACCGGAACGATAGACCTCCTCGATAATGTAAGGACCTTCCCATTTGAAGAGAAGATTTCCTGCAAAAAATCTTAAACGAGAGTTGTATAGCAAAACATGATCACCTACATTAAACTCACGCTTTTGTATCCTTTTGTCATGCCATCTTTTAACTTTTTCTTTAAACAACTTGGCATTCTCGTAGGCTTGGGTTCTCCATTCATCAAGCGAGCTTATGTCAAATAACCTCTTCTCACCGGCAAGTTTGAAATCATAGTTGAGCTCTTTGATAGCCCAATAAGCTTTATGTTCTAGTTCAAGAGGTAAGTGACAAGCCTTTCCATAAACCATTTTATATGGAGACATACCCATTGGGTTTTTATAAGCAGTTCTATAAGCCCATAATGCATCATCAAGTTTCTTAGACCAATTCTTTCTAGATCTATTAACAGTCTTTTGCAAAATCAATTTAATCTCTCTGTTGCTCAATTCTACTTGACCGCTAGACTGAGGATGATATGGAGATGCAATTCTATGGTTAACATCATACTTAGCAAGCAATTTACGGAAAGCACCATGAATAAAATGTGAACCACCATCAGTCATCAAATATCTAGGGACTCCAAACCTTGGAAAAATAACTTCTTTAAGCATCTTAATAGAAGTGTTCTGATCAGCACTACTAGTTGGAATAGCTTCTACCCACTTAGTAATGTAATCAACAGCAACTAAAATAGGTGTATACCCATTAGAGGAAGGAAAAGGTCCCATATAATCAAAGCCCCAAACATCGAATGGTTCAATAACAAGTGAATAATTCATAGGCATTTCCTGACGTCTACTAATATTACCAATTCTTTGACATTCATCACAAGACAAGACAAACTTACGAGCATCCTTGAAGAGAGTAGGCCAATAAAAACCAGATTGCAATACCTTATGTGCAGTTCTATCTCCAACGTGGTGTCCTCCGTAAGACTCGGAGTGGCACTTGCGTAGGATCTGTTCATGTTCATGCTCAGGTACACAACATCTAATAACACCATCTACTCCTTATTTATAAAGGTGTGGGTCATCCCAAAAGTAATGTCTTAAATCATAGAATTTTTTTTTCTTTTGCTGGTATGTGAAACTAGGTGGTATAAATTTAGCAACAATGTAATTAGCATAATCAGCATACCACGGAGTATTACGAGAAGCATTTATGACAGCTAATTGTTCATCAGGAAAGCTATCATCAATAGGCAGTGGGTCATCAAGAACATTTTCTAACCTAGACAAGTTGTCTGCAATGGGGTTCTCAGCTCCCTTTCTATCAATAATATGCAAATCAAATTCTTGTAACAAGAGAACCCATCTAATAAGTCTAGGCTTAGCATCTTTCTTTTCCATAAGATATTTAATAGCAGCATGATCATTGTGAACAGTAACTTTAGAATCAACAATATAAGATCTGAACTTATCACAACCAAAAACAACTGCTAAAAATTCTTTTTCAGTAGTAGCATAATTTCTCTGGGCACTGTCTAGAGTTTTACTAGCATAATGAATAACATTCAATTTCTTATCAACTATTTGCCCTAGAACAGCACCAACAGCATAATCACTAGTATCACACATAATTTCAAAGGGTAAATTCCAATCAAGTGGCTGAACAATAGGTGCAGAAATCAAGGCTTTCTTAAGTATTTCAAATGCTTCTACACAATCATCATCAAAAACAAAAGGAACATCTTTTTGCAAGAGATTGGTGAGAGGCCTAGAAATTTTAGAGAAGTCTTTAGTAAACCTCCTATAGAAACCAGCATGACCAAGGAAACTTCTTATACCTTTGATATCTTTAGGACACGGCATCTTTTCAATAGCATCTACTTTAGCTTTATCAACTTCAATACCTCTTTCAGAACTTTTATGCCCCAAGACAATACCTTCATTAACCATAAAGTGGCACTTATCCCAATTCAAGACAAGATTAGTTTCTTCACATCTCTGCAAAACTTGATCAAGGTTGCTTAAGTAATCATCAAAAGAAGTTCCGTAAACGGAGAAATCATCCATGAAAACCTCAACAATCTTTTCACAAAAATCAGAGAATATAGCAGTCATACATCTTTGAAAGGTAGCAGGTGCATTGCATAAACCAAAAGGCATACGTCTATAAGCAAAAGTACCGAAAGGGCAAGTACAAGTGGTCTTTTCCTGATCATCTTTAAACATAGGTATTTGAGAGAAACCAGAATAACCATCTAGGAAGCAAAAATGTGTATGTTTGGATAGTCTTTCTAGCATTTGATCATTAAAAGGTAGAGGATAATGATCTTTTCTAGTAGCTTTATTTAATTTGCGAAAATCAATTACCATTCTATAACCTGTAACAATTCTTTGTGGAATCAATTCATTCTTATCATTAGGAACAACAGTAATACCTCCCTTCTTAGGGACACAATGAACAGGACTTACCCATTTACTATCAACAATAGGATAAATTATACCTGCCTCCAGAAGCTTTAGTATTTCATTTCTTACCACTTCTTTCATCTTAGGATTTAACTGTCGTTGGTGATCAACAACTGGTTTAGCATCGTGCTCCAAATTAATTTTGTGCTGACATAGAGTGGAACTAATGCCCTTAAGATCATCAAGAGTATATTCAATAATTTCTTTTCTTCATGCTCTGTAAGGTTAGCACTAATAATAACAGGATATATCTTCTTTTCATCAAGATAAGCATATTTCAAAGTATCAGGTAATTGTTTAAGCTCAAACACGGGATCACCCTTCGGTGGAGGAGGATCCCCAAGGATTTCAACAGGCAAGTTGTGTTTCAAGATAGGCCCTTGATTAAAGAATATTTCATCTATTTCCCTTCTTTCATTCATAAACATATCATTTTCATGGTCTAGCAAATATTGTTCTAAGGGATCAGTAGGAGGCACGGCAATTGAAGCAAGACCAATAATCTCATCCTTACTAGGCAATTCTTTATCATGGGGTTGTCTATGAAATTTAGAGAAATTAAAATCATGAGACATATCCCCTAAACCAACAGTAACAATATCTTTCTTGCAGTCTATCTTAGCATTAACGGTATTCAAGAAAGGTCTACAAAATATAATGGGACAAAAGTCATCTTGTGGGGAAGCAAGAACAAGAAAATCGGTAGGGTATTTCATTTTCCCACACAAGACTTCAACATCTCTAACAATCCCAATTGGTGATATAGTATCTCTATTGGCAAGCTTAATAGTAACATCAATATCCTCTATCTCAGCAGGTGCAATATCATTCATAATTTCTTTATATAAAGTAAAAGGAATTGCACTCACACTAGCACCCACATCACATAAGCCATGATAACAATGATCTCCTATTTTAACAAAAACAACCGGCATGCCAACAACAGGTCTATGTTTATCTTTAATATCGGGTTTAGCAATTCTAGCAGCTTCATCACAGAAATAAATAACATGCCCATCAATATTATCAACCAAGAGATCTTTAACCATAGAAATACTAGGTTCAACTTTAATTTGTTCAGGGGGTGTAGGTGTTCTAGTATAACTCTTACGAACCACAGTTGAAGCTTTTGCATGATCCTTTATTCTAACAGGAAAAGGTGGTTTCTCAATATAAGCAGTTGGAACAATAGGATCAACGTTATAAGTAATAGTTTCTTCTCCAACTTCAATAGGTTCAACTACTTTAGCTTCAATGGGAGGATGATATTTAAACCACTTCTCCTTAGGGAGATCAATATGAGTAGCAAATGATTCACAGAAAGAAGCTACTATCTCAGAGTCAAGTCCATATTTAGTGCTAAAATTACGAAAAGCATCGGTATCCATAAAAGATTTAACACAATCAAACTTAAGGTTTATACCTGACTCATTACCTTTGTCGAGTTCCCAATCTTTAGAGTTGCGTTTAATTCTTTCCAATAAATCCCATTTGAATTCAATATCCTTCTTCATAAAAGAACCAGTATAAGAAGTATCGAGCATGGATCGATCATTATGAGAAAGCCGAGCATAAAAATTTTGAATAATAATTTCTCTTGAGAGCTCATGATTGGGGCATGAATATAACATTAACTTAAGCCTCCCCCAAGCTTGAGCGATACTTTCTCCTTCACGAGGCCAAAAATTATATATATAATTCCGATCACGATGAACCAGATGCATAGGATAAAACTTCTGATGAAATTCCAATTTCAATCGGTTGTAGTTCCAAGTCCCAATATCATCACATAGCCTATACCATGTCAATGCCTTCTCCTTCAAAGATAAAGGGAAGACCTTCTTCTTGACTTCATCCCCGGGCAAACCTGAAAGCTTAAATAATCCACAAACTTCATCCACATAGATTAGATGCATATCAGGATGTAGTGCTCCATCTCCTGTATAAGGATTAGCTAGCAACTTCTCTATCATACCCGAAGGAATTTCATAATAAATATTTTCAGTAGGTGCAGTAGGTTGAGGGGCAACTCTTTGCTCTTCCGGTCGGGGTGAAGATACCCCGAACAAACCCCTCAAAGGATTATTTTCCATAGTAACAAGTGACAGTAAATTTCAGCACACTATATAAATGTTTCCTTACCAAAGGCACTTCACTCCCCGGCACCGGCGCCAGAAAAGAGTCTTGATGACCCACAAGTATAGGGGATCTATCGTAGTCCTTTCGATAAGTAAGAGTGTCGAACCCAACGAGGAGCAGAAGGAAATGACAAGCGGTTTTCAGCAAGGTATTATCTGCAAGCACTGAAATTATCAGTAACAGATAGTTGTGTGATAAGATAATTCGTAACGGGTAACAAGTAACAAAAGTAACTAAGGTGCAGCAAGGTGGCCCAATCCTTTTTGTAGCAAAGAACAAGCCTGGACGAACTCTTATATAAAGCAAAGCGCTCCCGAGGACACATGGGAATTGTTCACATAACACCACTAGAGGAAAGACAACATACATCTCATCAAAATATCGAACGAATACCAAATTCACATGATTACTTATAACAAGACTTCTCCCATGTCCTTAGGAACAAACGTACCTACTCACAAAGCATATTCATGTTCATAATCAGAGGAGTATTAATTATCATTAAGGATCTGAACATATGATCTTCCACCGAATAAACCAACTAACATCAACTACAAGGAGTAATCAACACTACTAGCAACCCACAGGTACCAATCTGAGGTTTTGAGACAAAGATCGGATACAAGAGATGAACTAGGGTTTGAGAGGAGATGGTGCTGGTGAAGATGTTGATGGAAATTGACCCCCTCTCGATGAGAGGATCGATGGTGATGACGATGGTGATGATTTCCCCCTCCCGGAGGGAAATTTCCCCGGCATAACAGCTCCGCCGGAGCCCTAGATTGGTTCTGCACAGGTTCCGCCTCGAGATGGCGGCGCTTCATCCCGAAAGCTTCTTCTTGATTTTTTCCAGGGCAAAAGACACCATATAGCAGAAGATGGGCATCGGGGGCCTGCCAGGTGGCCCACAAGGCAGGGGGCGCGCCCTCCACCCTTGTGGATGGCTGGTGGCCCCCCTCTGGTGCTTTCTTTGCCCAATATTTTTTATTAATTCCAAATGACTCTCCGTGAAGTTTTAGGACTTTTGGAGTTGTGCAGAATAGGTCTCTAATATTTGCTCCTTTTCCAGCCCAGAATTCCAGCTGCCGGCATTCTCCCTCTTCATGTAAATCCTTTAAAATAAGAGAGAAAAGGCATAAGTATTGTGCCATAATGTGTAATAACAGCCCATAATGCAATAAATATCAACATGAAAGCATGATGCAAAATGGACGTATCACCGCGTACGTGGCGTTTGCACCATAGGGTGCACCGCAATAGGCGATGTCAGCACACGTCTTGTTCCAACAACTATGCATGCTCGTTATTACCATCGCACATGCTTCTTTTAATTAGAATGTGTGCCCGTCTAGCGCACACACGTTGATCTGTCTAACTATTTCTGTTTGTTGTGGCTAATCGCAAACAATTCATCCATGTGAAGTGTATGCCGTCAATCGTAGACATGTTGATCTGGCTGACCATTTATGTTGTGTTGCCTAATCGCAAACAGTTCATCCGTCTGAAGTGTATGCCCTCAATCGCACACACCTTCATCTGGCTGCCCGTTTCTGTTGTTCCGCCTCATCACAAACAGTTAATCCGACTGAACTGTATGCCGTATATCGCACACGCCTTTATTTGGCTGCCCATTTCTGTTCTTCTTTCGCATTGCAAACAGTTCATTGAACTGAACCGTATGCCCCGCATCACACACGCAACTAAAATCTGAACCGTGTTTGATGTATCCGCCATCGCAAATGTTTTGCATCTTTTTTGACGGGTTTTTTACATCACCATTTGCAATTAATGCATCGCACATAGTTTCGTCGAAGGGTCTCTGATTGTAGTGTCGTGTTAGCAGCATCCTGCAGTAGTGTGTATATCTTGCAAAAGAATGGATCATATAAATAAATGATCACAATGACAACTCCCAGGTTTGTCAATGGGGTGGTTGTACGAAATATTGTACTAATGATTACCAAACTATCAAATTTTGGGTTGAATCATTTCACCAACTCATTGGAGAAGTCGAATGAGTTAAATGGGATAAGTTCGAAGTTCTACTTCAAATGGACAACCAAAAAATATTCTAGCACAGTAGAAGGAGAATGAACTCCTCTACATTGATGATATGCTTGTGGAATGATATTCCCAAGATATTTTGGAGATCTTGTGTAGTCTCCTAGTTATCCCGAGATATCATTAGCCTATAATTGTACTACAACATGTAGTATAATTTATAACATCTTGTCCATGGGACATGATAGTTGTGAGGTATTGAGTGTATGAATCAATTCATACTCAATATTGTTGAGTACACAATAATTTTTCCTCCTTTATCAGTTTGGTATGAGGACAGGTCGAAAAATTATTGACAATTCTGTTGGCCACAACTTAAACGTCGCAATATTCCCGATAGTCATAAGATTTTATGTGCACTGCATGTGCCTTAGGGAATTAATTTTAAGTCACTCTCACCTTAAAATTTGATATGAGCCAGCTTCACATTCAAGAATATATGTGGATTGCTCAACCATTGTCTGAGTTATGTTGGCACTTCATGGTATTTATAGACGCATCCAGAAGATGGTCCTAGGTGTGTTTCATCCACACAAAACCATGTCTTTACTGAATTAATTGCTCAAATTGACGAATTTAGAGCAAATTGTCCTACACAAGGGATAATTCCATTAGAATGAAAATGTCATTGAATTTGATTCACGGGAATTTCAATGTTCATATCAATGTTTTAAATAGCGGTCTATGGAAAATAGTGGCGGGCCTCCAAATCAGCTATAGCGGGCTATTTGTGAAGGCGACCATTTAGTGGCACCCTACTGAAAAGGCTATATAGCGGGCTATAGCAGAGCTATAGCCGGCTATTTAAAACTATGGTTCATATTCAGTATGTCATGTACCTACCCAAAATGGTCTGACTAGATCTCTAGCCAAAGAGACTCTGTTGGTGCAATAATTTGACTCCTTATGTTTTGGGGTTTGTTGACATAAACAGTATGGGACTTATGTGTTTGCTAGTGCACACAGAGTAACAGGTCCCTGGAATCATGAGGAGTTTGGTTCAAACGATGAAGATAATCCCCTGCGTTGCAGTGAAGGTTATCACCGAAGATTATTGTTGACAAGAGTGACCCCGTTAAAATTGCTGACGTGATGCAATTGGTTTGGTGCCTGTCCGATGGAAGTGACTGCGTCCGAGAAGAATGAAGACGAAGTGAAGACGTTGCATTTATTTCGTTGTTTCTCTTCTCTTTATTGAGTCACAGGACCACCGTACTATTAAGAGGGGTGTAGCGTTTGAAACTTTGATTCTCTTATGCTAAACCCAAATCCTATGAAAGTTGTGAGAGAAATCCCTTTGTGTTCCGAGCAAATACTTGCCAGCAAGAGACTGTGATCTTCTTCATTGCGAGAGATTTTTCTTAGACTGAGGAGTTAGCATTACTTGTTCCTCAAGTAATGTTATGGTTGCTCTTTGAAATCCGACCGTTGAGAACGTGTCAGTTGGCCATTGGCTGGACCGCATGTCCAAAATGGTCATTTCCCACCAGGGAAGGCTGCAGCTATAAATAGCCACCCCACACCGGCTTTGTCCGGTGGCTGCTCTGTTTGATTCTGAGAAGATTTTTGAGCAACCCCCTCTCCGAGTGATTTGAGTTTAAAATCCACCGAGAGAAAACCCTTAGAGCCGAAGAATTAGATAGTGGTTCAGCATCACTCGAATCTAAGTCCAGTACGCTCCGCCTATTACTCTTGAGAGCTGCAAACTCTCTAGACGGTTAGGTGTCAATTTCTTCAGAGACCAAGAGTGATTGTGGTTCTCGAAGAAGAAGTGTGTAAAGGTTCGGAGATCACCTCAAGTATCTACCACGAGTGATCAGCATTGGTTGACAAACCAATTGTCGAGGAGAATAGGGTGAAGAGAGTTTATCTTCCGTGTTAAGTCACAACCCCTCCAACCAGACATAGTCCTTGTGCAGAAAGACGAACTGGTCGAACAAATACCCTGTCGACATCGAGCATCACTGGTTTCATCTGTTTCCCCACTTTCCATTCGTACTATCTCTATCATGTGATTTGCTTCAATGCTTGTATCAGTTTCCATTCGGTAGTTTATATTCGCTCACTGTACTTTATTTTCTTTCGCTCTGCTGCTGGGTTACGAGAGTTTTGACATTTTTGAAGAAATTTTAAAACTCCCATTCACCCCCCTCTAGTAGAAATACTTCATTCCTACAATTGGTAACAGAGCAATGTACTCCTTGACTCTGCTCATTTTGGTCTAACCATCTTGGAGTTTAAGTATGTCTTCAGTGAGCTACAAGTCGCATCTCAAGATTCCCATCTTTGATGGGACAGACTATCCCTTCTGTAAGGAGAAGATGAAGATCCGTCTCCGAGCCATTGACGATGACATGTGGAACGTGGTGTAGTTTGGATTCACGGTTGAAGTACCTCAGGCCCCCACTGACGCCGAGAAGAAACTCATTCAGATGGACGCTCAAGCGAAAGATGAAATTGGTGGTCATCTCTCTCGTGCTCAATTTCTTTGCTATCGTCGGTGTGAAACTGTGAAGGAATTATGGGACATTCTCGAGAAGATAAATGAGGGTGTTTCAACCCAGAAGGAAGCCCACATTGATACTGTTCGGGCAAAATTCAATCGGTTCAAGCGCATTGGAAATGAAAGCTGTCAGCAAACTTTTGATCGTTTGAGTGACATCGCAAATGAGCTGCAAGGTCTCGACGCCAAAGACATCACTGACCATGAAGTTGTGAAGAAGCTGCTCTGACCACTTGACAGTTCATTTAACACACTAGTTCTGATGATCAGGGAACGAGCTGATTTCAAAGATCTCGACTCTGCTGATATCATGGAAAGGCTAGACACCCACGAGGAACAAGAATAAGAGAAGAGAGATATCTATGGTTCAAGTCATCGCAAAAGCCATGCTCTCAAGGTTGTGGCTGATTCTTCCTCTGAAGGAAATGCCGAAGAAGATTCTGATGACCCTGAAAGGATCAACAAAGTTCTCGCACAGATCACGAAAAGATTCCAGTGCCTTCACAAGAAGAACCAGTTCCAGAAGAAAGGATCCATCAACTCTGGCGGTTCAAAATCTTCATCAAAACCAACTGGAGATTAAACCTGCTTCAAGTGCAAAAAGCCAGGACATTTCATCTTAGACTGCCCTCTCTAGGAAGCTGAAATTTGTGCCAGTGGAAGATATGATTCAGGAAACTATCAAGGCAAAAGCAAGAGCAAGAACTACGATTCCGATGATGAGAAGAAAATGAAGAAGTTCTTCAAGAAGAAGGACAGCTCCACCTCCAAGTCTTTGTCAAGATCTTCCTCAAGGAACCCTTCCAAATCCTCCTCCAACCACAAGAATACCTCTCGCAAGGCCAAGGCGTACATCGGCAAGGAGATGGACTCCGATGAAGAGGAGTCATCTGACTCCGAAGAAGTTGATGAATCCGATGAGGATTCTGATTCCGACATGGCTGGGATAGCATGTGCCCTCACCCCTTCGTCAAGCTTCTTTGAAAAACACTCAAGTGACGATGAAACTCCTGCCTACTGCTTCATGGCCAAGGCTTCGAAAGAAAAGGACCATGTCTCCGGGTGTACCGAATGGATAATGGATAGTGGATGCACTAGTCATATGACCGGAGACAAGTCGTTGTTTGTCGACCCCAACTTAACTGCTTCTCCTCTGAAGTATATCACTTTTGGTGACAACAACAAAGGAAAGGTAATTGGACTCGGTAAAATTGCTATATCCAGAGACAAGACTATTGATGATGTTTTACTTGTTCAGTCTCTTGGATTTAATCTTATGTCAGTTGGAAAGCTTTGTGATCTAGGCATGCTGGTTTTATTTTCCATATCCAAATGCATTGTCTTTATGGCCTCTGACAATTCCTTCGTCTTTGAGGGAAATAGAAAGGGCGATTTATATATTGTGGATTTCTCTAAGGGTCCCTTAGTCCAAACTTGTTTGCTTGCAAAAGCAACTGAAGGTTGGCTGTGGCACCGAAGACTTGGTCATGCAGGTATGAGAAATTTGCAGACTCTAGTGAAGAAAAATCATCTTCGTGGCGTTCCTGATGTGAAATTCGACAAGGATTGTCTCTGTGCTGCTTGTGAAGCTAGTAAATTGGCTAAGAAGCATCATTCATCAAAGACTGTCATGACCACAACAAGACCTCTGGAAATTCTTCATATGGATTTATTCGGACGTGAAAACTATGCAAGTTTCGGTGGCAGTCATTATGGTCTTGTTATTGTTGATGATTTCTCTCGTTATACTTGGGTATTCTTTCTCGAAGACAAAACCTGCACCCAAGACATCTTCAAAAGATTCGCCCAGAATGAATATGATGTGCAAATTAAGCATGTCAGAAGCGACAATGGTACCGAGTTCAAAAATACTCATATCGAAGATTTTCTCGATGAGAATGGTATTACTCATGAATTATCAGCTGCATACTCTCCCCAATAGAATGGAGTTGTTGAGAGAAAGAATATAACTCTCATTGAAATGGCGAGAACAATGCTCAGTGAGTATAAAACTCCTATTCGCTTCTGGGCTGATGCTATTAACACTGCTTGTCATGTTATCAATCGTGTTTATCTTCACAAGTTCCTTAAGAAAACTTCATATGAGCTCATCACTGGCAAGAAACCAAATGTTTCTTATTTACATGTTTTTGGTGCACCTTGTTACATTCGTGACATGAATCATAATTCCAAATTTGCACCTAAGGCACATGAAGGTTTTCTTCTTGGTTATGGCTCGAACTCGCATACTTATCGTGTCTATAACTCTCACCACGGGAAAGTTATGGAAATGGTAAATATGCGATTTGATGAATCTAACGGCTCCGAAAAGGAGCACCTGCCTAATGTGTTAGATGAACCACCGATTTCGGAGGCTATTCGGCAAATGGCCATTGGGAGTGTCAAGCCAGTCAAAGGAAATGCCCCTGACTCTTCCGATGATGATGATTCCCCCATGACTCGAAGCAAAACTCGCCAAGCCACTGCCGAAGAAAATGCCGCTCCAAACACACATGGCAACCAGAATACTAATGCCAATCCGAATGGCAACCATGCTATTATATTATCTGTATTGGATGTTTTATATGCATTAATATGCTATTTCATATTATATTTGGGACTAACCTATTAACCTAGAGCCCAGTGCTAGTTTCTGTTTTTTTCCTTGTTTTTGAGTATTACAGAAAAGGAATATCAAATGGAGTTCAAACGGAATAAAACTTTCATGATGATTTTTCTTGGACCAGAAGACATCTAGAGGACTTGGAGAGGGGGCCAGAAGGTTCCCGAGGAGACCACAAGCCTGCCACGTGCGCCCCAGGGGGGACCTGAGGGCTTGTGGGCCCCTAGGAGGTCTTCTAACCCTAATCTTTGCACTAGAAATTCCCAAATATTCCCAAACCATCAGAGGTATCCACCAAAATACTTCTCCGCCGCCGCAAGCCTCTGTTCCTGTGAGATCCCATCTTGGGGCCTTTTCCGGTGATCTGCCGAAGGGGGATTCGATCACAGAGGGCCACTACATCAACCTTGCTGCCCTACCGATGATGCATGAGTAGTTTACCACATATCTACGGGTCCATAGTTAGTAGCTAGATGGCTTCTTCTCTCTCTTTGATCTTCAATACAATGTTCTCCTCGATGTTCTTGGAGATCTATTCGATGTAATACTTTTTTGTGGTGTGTTTGTTGAGATCCGATGAATTGTGGATTTATGATCAGATTAACTATGAATATTATTTGAGTCTTATCTAAACTCTTTTATGCATGATTAAGATATCTTTGTATTTCTCTTCGAACTATCAGTTTGGTTTGGCCAACTAGATTGGTTTTTCATGCAACGGGAGAGGTGCTTAGTTTTGGGTTCAATCTTACGGTGTCCTTGATACGTCTCCATCATATCTACTTTTCCAAACTCTTCTGCCCTTGTTTTGGACTCTAATTTGCATGATTTGAATGGAACTAACCTGGACTGACGCTGTTTTCAGGAGAATTGCCTTGGTGTTATTTTTGTGCAGAAATAAAAGTTCTCGGAATGACCTGAAACTTCACGGAGAATATTTTTGGAATAAATAAAAAATATTGGCGAAAGAATCAACAAAGGGGGACCCACCTGCTATCCACAAGGGTGCAGGGCGCGCCCACCCCCCTAGGGCGCGCCCCCTGCCTTGTGGGTCCCCTGGACCTCCACCGACCTCAACTCCAACTCCATATATTCACGTTCGGGGAGAAAAAAATCAGAGAGAAGGATTCATCATGTTTTACGATACGAAGCCGCCGTCACCTCCTGTTCTTCATCGGGAGGCCAGATCTGGAGTCCGTTCGGGGCTCCGGAGAGGGGAAATCATCGCCATCATCATCACCAACCTTCCTCCATCACCAATTTCATGATGCTCACCACCGTGCGTGAGTAATTCCATCGTAGGCTTGCTGGACGGTGATGGGTTGGATGAGATTTATCATGTAATCGAGTTAGTTTTGTTAGGGTTTGATCCCTAGTATCCACTATGTTATAAGATTGATGTTGCTATGACTTTGCTATGCCTAATGCTTGTCACTAGGGCCCGAGTGCCACGATTTCAGATCTGAACCTATTATGTTTTCATGAATATATATGTGTTCTTGATCCTATATTGCAAGTTGTAGACACCTATTACGTGTTATGATCCGCATACCCCAATGTGACAATAATTAGGATTCTTTCCGGTGATTACCGTAGTTTGAGGAGTTTATGTATTCACTAAGTGCTAATGCTTTGGTCCAGTTCTCTATTAAAAGGAGGCCTTAATATCCCTTAGTTTCCATTAGGACCCCGCTGCCACGGGAGGGTAGGACAAAAGATGTCATGCAAGTTCTTTTCCATAAGCACGTATGACTATATACGGAATACATGCCTACATTATATTTATGAATTGGAGCTAGTTCTGTGTCACCCTAGGTTATAACTGTTGCATGATGAATGCCATCTGACATAATTATCCATCATTGATCCATTGCGTACGAGCTTTTCACATATTGATCTTTGCTACATTACTTTTCCGTTGCCACTGTTACGATCACTACAAAACTGTTACTGTTACTTTTGCCACCATTACCGTTACTTCCATACTACTTTTCTACTAAATACTTTCCCACAGATATTAAGTCTTTCAGGTGTGGTTGAATTGACAACTCAGCTGCTAATACTTGGGAATATTCTTTGGCTCCCCTTGTGTCGAATCAATAAATTTGGGTTGAATACTCTACCCTCGAAAACTGTTGCGATCCCCTATACTTGTGGGTTATCAAGACCTTTTTCTGGCGCCGTTGCCGGGGAGCATAGCTCTATTCTCTGAGTCACTTGGGATTTATATCTGTTGATCACTATGAGGAATTTGAAAGATACTAGAACCAAGATTTTCCCTCTACTACGAGGGGAGGTAAGGAACTGCCATCTAGCTCTGCACTTGATTCACTTTCTGTTTTGAGTAAGCTTGCGACACCTACACCTGCTATTGATTCTGATATGTCGCATGTTATTGATGATGCTACTTCTACTATGAATGATGCTTATGATGCTACTACTTTGCTTGATAAAACTGTGCCACTGGGTGAATTACTTGATGAACATCTTGCTAGAGTTAGAACTATTGATTATGCTGAAGATGATGATATTTCTGAAACTGAACACTTTGAAACACCTGATAAGACTAGCTCTCCTAGGTATGAACTTCCTGTTGTACCTGAGGGTTATATTATGGATGAAGAAACTGCTAGAGACTTTTTTGCTTGTAATGATAGAGATGATCTTAAGAAAATGTTAGCTAAGCTGAAAGAAAAGTCTTTGAATGCTAGAATGCAATATGATCCTAAGTTTGCTACTTCACCTATCTTTGTTACTAATAAGGATTATGAATTCTCTGTCGATCCTGAGTTAATTAATTTGGTTGAATCTGATCCTTTCTATGGTTATGAATCTGAAACTGTTGTGGCACATCTTACTAAATTGAATGATATAGCCACCCTATTTACTCATGAGGAAAAAATTTGCTATTAGTATATTCTTAAGTTGTTTCCTTTCTCGTTAAAGGGTGATGCTAAGTTATGGTTTAATTCTCTTGCTCCTGGTTGTGTGTGTAGTCCCCAGGATATGATTTACTACTTCTCTGAAAAATATTTCCCTGCTCATAAGAAACAAGCTGCTTTAAAGGAAATATTTAACTTTGTGCAAATTGAAGAAGAGAGTCTTCCACAAGCTTGGGGGAGGCTTCTCCAATTACTTAATGCTTTGCCTGATCATCCTCTCAAGAAAAATGAAATACTTGATATCTTTTATAATGGACTAACCGATGCTTCTAGGGACCACCTAGATAGTTGTGCTGGTTGTGTTTTCAGGGAACGAACTGTTGAGCAAGCTGAATTGCTATTGAATAATATATTGAGTAATGATAATGATTGGACACTTCCTGAACCAACTCCTAAGCCAACTCCGAAGAAAAGAGGTATTCTATTCCTCAGTCCTGAAGATATGCAAGAGGCAAAGAAATCTATGAAAGAAAAAGGTATTAAAGCTGAAGATGTTAAGAATCTACCACCTATTGAAGAAATACATGGTCTTGATAACCCGACACAGGTAGTAGAGGTAAATTCTCTCTATAGATTTGATGAAGGTGATATTCCTCATAATAAGTCTGCTAGTCAATGCTTGGATGAGTTTGATAATTTTATTGTTAAACAAGAAAATTTCAATGCTTATGTTAGTAGACAATTGAAACGTAATGCTCACATGCTTGGGTGATTATATGAGTAGAACTGCTAATGATCTTAAGCTTATTAGTAAGCATGCTTTCATGGTTAAAACTCAAGTAGAACAAATACTTAAGGCACAAGATGATTTGCTTAATGAGTTGAATAGTAAGAACAATGATAATGTTGTTAGGGTTATGACTAGAGGTGGTAAAATGACTCAGGAACCTTTGTATCCCGAGGGCCATCCTAAGAGAATTGAGCAAGATTCTCAGAGAATTAATACTGATGCACCTAGTCCTAGTAATAAAAATAAAACTGATAGGACTTTGCATGCTTCTAGTGAACCTGTTATAGACACACCTGAGAATCCAAATGATATTTCTATTTCTGATGTTGGGACACAATCTAGTGATGAACATGAACCTAGTGATAATGTTAATGATGATGTTCATGTTGATGCTCGACCTAGTAATGATAACGATGTGGAGGTAGAACCTGCTGTTGATCTTGATAACCCACAATCAAAGAATAAACGTTATGATAAGAGAGACTTCGTTGCTAGGAAACATGGTAAAGAAAGAGAACCATGGGTTCAGAAACCCATGCCCTTTCCTCCTAAATCATCCAAGAAAAAGGATGATGAGGATTTTGAGCGCTTTGCTAAAATGATTAGGCCTATCTTTTTGCGTATGCTTTTGACTGATATGCTGAAAATGTCTCCTTATGCTAAGTATATGAAAGATATTGTCACAAATAAAAGAAATATACCTGAAGCTGAAATTTCCACCATGCTTGCTAATTATACTTTTAAGGGTGGAATACCAAAGAAACTTGGAGATCCAGGAGTACCAACTATACCATGCTCCATTAAAAGAAACTATGTTAAAACTGCTTTACGTGATTTGGGAGCCAGTGTTAGTGTTATGCCTTTCTCTTTATATCGTAGACTTGAATTGAATAAGTTGACACCTACTGAAATCTCTTTACAAATGGCTGATAAATCAACTGCTATACCCATCGGTATTTGTGAGGATGTGCCTGTTGTGGTTGCAAACGTTACTATCTTAACGGACTTTGTTTTTCTTGATACTTCCGAGGACGACAGTATGTCGATCATCCTTGGTAGACCCTTTTTGAATACTGCAGGGGCTGTTATTGATTGCAACAAAGACAATGTCAGTTTTCATGTTAATGGTAATGAGCATACGGTACACTTTTCGAAGAAATAACCTCAAGTTCATAGTATCAATTATATTGGAAAAATTTCAACTATTACTATCGGAGGTTTTGAATTTCCTCTCCCTACTATCAAAAAGGAATAAGATATTCTTATTGTTGGGGATATGCATATCCCCGTTGAGGTAACCTAGTGTTATTAAAAAATTCTCCGGTTTCATGTTATTCGAAAGAGGTTTGTTAATAAGACTTGATCAACCTTGTTAACGGATTCCTTTTGATGAGCATGAGATGGATGAATTTAGAAAGCACAACTTTCTGTACTTACTTTTTACTTTCTGTTATTTAGAATAAATAAAGCAAAAATAGTATTATCTGTCTGTTTTGTGAATTATCCATGCAATAAAAATATCCCGAAAATAAAAGTTCTCCAAATGCCCTAAAAATTTAGTATGATTTTTTATAGAATATTTTAGAATTTTTGGCACTGAGATTGCACCAGGGGGCTGCACGAGTGGACCACAAGGGTGGAGGGCGCGCCCCCTGCCTTGTGGGTCCCACGTAGGCCCCCTCACTTATTCCAGCACCCATCCACTTCATCTTCCTCCAGAAAAAATCATCCCAGTGCTCAAACCCGTGTTCTAGTTCATCTTGCTGCCATTTTCGATCTCCTTGTGTAAAGCTCCATTTGCAAAACTGTTTTGGGGGATTGTTCTTCGGTATGTGATGCCTCCAATGGTCCAATTAGTTTTTGTTCTAGTGCTTTATTTATTGCAAATTTTTGCTGCTGTGGAGACCTTGTTCTTGAGCTTGCATGTCAAATTTTTATGGTCCAAAGTAGTTTTGATGCATGATATAGCCTCTAGACACTTGTAGGAGTAGTTGCTATCAATCTTGTTGAGTTTGGTTCACTTTTATTTTGAGTCACTAAAAATTTCAGAAATTTTTCAGAGGAAGAAAAATGTTGAGGAAAATGTACCAAGGTGGTTCCTCGAGGAAGCAAGCACCGAGGATCGCGATACGTGAACCGGACCTTGAACCACCAAGGGAAGCTCAAGTGCGGCCTTGTGAATGGTCGTCGGATGAATTCATGGTTCGTGCAGGTTTCAAGGATGAGTTTGATGCGTACGTGCAAAATGCTGAAATGGGGGACTTCTTATCAGATAAGTGTCCCCAATACTATCAACTCACTGATTCATTTGTGAGCAGATTTAAATTTACATCTCAGCGCAATACTCATACTGTCCTATTTGATCTTTATGATGAATCATATACCATGGACCTTGAAGATTTTAGTACTGCTTGCAAAATCCCATAATGGGGCATTCATAGCGAGCCTCGTAAAACCGAGTGCAATGATTTCCTTGCTAGCATTACTGGGGGAGAAACTAGACATATTACACAAGCCTCCATGGGGAGTATTCATTTTCCTGCCATACATTATTTTGCTCTCTTCATAGGTAGATGCATTAATGGTAAACATGATCATAGCCACCTTTGTGCATCGAATCTTAGTGTCCTTAAGTGTGCAGTGTTGGGTGATAAACGATATAACTTGGGGCCATTATTGCGAGGAGGTTACATCTTAATGCTAAAGATGGAGATTTATTTGGTGGGATTTATGCAACCCGTTTAGCTAATTATCTTGGAGTACCCATAAGGGGGAATGCCATTGAGTTACCACCTGCTTTTCTTGATTATAATGCTTTGGTTCGCTACCAGTTTCTTGTGAGGAACGAACAGTCCCTCATGTACCGACTAATCTTTGACCGATAGCGCGCTATCCATATTACTCTTCCTGCTCCTGCCTTCTTTAACTTTTAGGTCAGAGGGAGATATTTTATAACTAGAGAGGAGGCAAACGAGTATGAGAGAGAGGTTGAGGCCACTCGCCTACATGTTGCAGCCCTTCAGGCAGTAGCTGCCGCATCACAGTACAACCCCGACTACAACTTTGGATATCCGCCGGGCCAGCCGTGGCCCTAGACCAACTTAGGCCAAAAGCCTAAGCTTGGGGGAGTACGTATTTCTCACCGATATTATATTCATGTTCACACACTCATTCCAGTTGTCGGTGTTCATACTTTTTCATTGTATTATCCATGTTAGTTTATTTTCTTTTTCCTGCTTTCTTCTTGTGTGTTTGAAAAACCTTAAGAAAAACCAAAAAAAATTAGTTGTAGCCTTCCTTTCCATGTTTATTTAGTAGTAGTATTAAAGAAAACCCAAAAAGATTTCTCGTTCTTCTTTTGCTTGTTGGGAGCTTTCCCGTGTAAATAGTTTTTCTCGTTCTTGTTTTACCTTCTTCAGAAGAAAAAAAACTCCAAAAACATTTCAGTGTGTTTCTTTGAAATTCTTTTCTTTTCTTTGGGGGTTGAGAGGAGAAGACCACGATGAAAATGTTGAGTGGCTCTCATATGCATTACTGTTGATCTAACAAAGAGCCCATATTACCTTGTCTTCTCCTTTGAATAAATGTTTGCAGATTCTAGCTTAGTCCAATGCACATGCACTATTATTATTATCCACATCGTTCGGTCGTGCAAGTGAAAGGCAATAATGACGATATATGATGAAATGATTGAGATGAGGAAAAGCTGGTATGAACTCGACCTATCTTGTTTTTGTAAATATGATTAGTCCATCGTTCTTGATTCAGCCTACTATGAATGAAACATGTTTGCAATGACAATTAGAGATTATAGTTACTCATGCCATGCTTAATTAGCTAGGAGTTTATAATGGTTTACCTTGCGTGCCAACATGCTTTTAAAATGGTTGTGATGTAGTATGATATGATGGTATCCTCCTTTGAATGATTCGAGTGGCTTGACTTGGCACATGTTCACGCATGTAGTTGAAACAAAATCAACATAGCCTCCATGATATTTATGTTCATGGTGATTTATATCCTACTCATGCTTGCACTCAATGTTGGTTAATCTCAATGCATGTTTATGGCTGTTGTCGCTCTCTAGTTGGTCGCTCCTCAATCTCTTGCTAGCCTTCACCTGTACTAAGCGGGAATACTGCTTGTGCATCCACTTCCATAAACCCAAAGTTGTTCCATATGAGTCCACCATACCTACCTATATGCGGTATTTACCTGCCGTTCCAAGTAAATTTGCATGTGCCAAACTCTAAACCTTCAAATAATAATCTGTTTTGTATGCCCGAATCGCTCATGTAGCGACTGGGGGCTGTCAGTATCTTCCATGCTAGGTGGGTTATTCTCACGATGAATGGACTCCGCTTGTCATTCACGAGAAAATGGCTGGTAATCGGGATGCCCAGTCCCATGCTCAAATCAAATCAAATTATAATTGCAAACAAAACTCCCCCAGGATTGTTGTTAGTTGGACGGTACCCGTTGTTTCGGACCAGCCGTGGAATGTGCTTGTTGGTGGTGGGGGAGTATAAACTTTACCATTCTGTTTGGGAACCGCCTATAATGTATGTAGCATGGAAGATACTGAGATCTCTTGGTCGTTATGTTGACAATGAAAGCATACCGCTCAAAATTATATTCATCTCTGTTTCAAAAAGCTCGAGCTCTGGCACCTCTGGAAATCCCTGCTTCCCTCTGCGAAGGGCCTATCTATTTACTTTTATGCTGAGTCATCATCCTCTTATAAAAAGCACCAGTTAGAGAGCACCACTGTCATTTGTATGCGTTGTTATTAATTAATATTGAGTATGACTGTGACTGGATCTATTTTGCCATGAATTACAATGTCTAGTCAGTCCTTGATCTTCAGGGGTGCTCTGCATTTATGTTTTGCGGTCTCAGAAAGGGCTAGCAAGATACCATTCTATTATATCATATCATGATTGTTTTGAAAAAGTGTTGTCATCCGAGATTTATTATTATTGCTCGTTAGTTGATTATGCCATTGGTATGAGTAAATGTGAGACCTAAATGTTATTGTGAATATGGTTAGTTTATAATCTTTGCTGAAAACTTGAATGCTGGCTTTACATATTTGCAACAACAAGATCAAACAGAGTTTGTAAAAGTTTTTCTTTATCACTTTCAGTTTATCAACTGAATTGCTTGAGGACAAGCAATGGGTTAAGCTTGGGGGAGTTGATACATCTCCATCGTATCTACTTTTCCAAACTCTTTTGCCCTTGTTTTGGACTCTAATTTGCATGATTTGAATGGAACTAACCCGAACTGACGCTGTTTTCAGCAGAATTGCCTTGGTGTTATTTTTGTGCAGAAATAAAAGTTCTCGGAATGACCTGAAACTTCACGGAGAATATTTTTGGAATAAATAAAAAATATTGGCGAAAGAATCAACAGAGGGGGACCCACCAGCTGTCCACAAGGGTGCAGGGCGCGCCCCCTGCCTTGTGGGTCCCCTGGACCTCCACCAACCTCAACTCCAACTCCATATATTCACGTTCGGGGAGAAAAAAATCAGAGAGAAGGATTCATCGCGTTTTACGATACGGAGCCGCTGTCACCTCATGTTCTTCATCGGGAGACCAGATCTGGAGTCCGTTCGGGGCTCCGAAGAGGGGAAATCGTCACCATCATCATCACCAACCTTCCTCCATCACCAATTTCATGATGCTCACCGCCGTGCGTGAGTAATTCCATCGTAGGCTTGCTGGACGGTGATGGGTTGGATGAGATTTATCATGTAATCGAGTTAGTTTTGTCAGGGTTTGATCCCTAGTATCCACTATGTTCTAAGATTGATGTTGCTATGACTTTGCTATGCCTAATGCTTGTCACTAGGGCCCGAGTGCCATGATTTCAGATCTGAACCTATTATGTTTTCATGAATATATATGTGTTCTTGATCCTATCTTGCAACTTGTAGACACCTATTACGTGTTATGATCCGCATACCCCAAGGTGACAATAATTGGGATTCTTTCCGGTGATTACCGTAGTTTGAGGAGTTTATGTATTCACTAAGTGCTAATGCTTTGGTCCGGTTTTCTATTAAAAGGAGGCCTTAATATCCCTTAGTTTCCATTAGGACCCCCCTGCCATGGGAGGGTAGGACAAAAGATGTCATGCAAGTTCTTTTCCATAAGCACGTATGACTATATAGTATATACGGAATACATGCCTACATTATATTGATGAATTGGAGCTAGTTCTGTGTCACCCTAGGTTATAACTGTTGCATGATGAATGCCATCTGACATAATTATCCATCATTGATCCATTGCCTATGAGCTTTTCACATATTGATCTTTGCTACATTACTTTTCCGTTGCCACTGTTACAATTGCTACAAAACTGTTACTGTTACTTTTGCCACTGTTACCGTTACTTCCATACTACTTTGCTACTAAATACTCTGTTGCAGATATTAAGTCTTTCAGGTGTGGTTGAATTGACAACTCAGTTGCTAATACTTGAGAATATTCTTTGGCTCCCCTTGTGTCGAATCAATAAATTTGGGTTGAATACTCTACCCTCGAAAATTGTTGCGATCCCCTATACTTGTGGGTTATCAGTCCTCACCCAGTGACAAAAGGGGTAGCGAGGCACGTATTGCATTGTTGCCATCAAGGATAAAAAGATGGGGTTTATATCATACTGCTTGAGTTTATCCCTCTACATCATGTCATCTTACTTAAGGCGTTACTCCGTTCTTATGAACTTAATACTCTAGATGCATGCTGGATAGCGGTCGATGTGTGGAGTAATAGTAGTAGATGCAGGCAGGAGTCGGTCTACTTGACACGGACGTGATGCCTATATTCATGATCATTGCCTTAGATATCGTCATAACTATGCACTTTTCTATCAATTGCTCAACAGTAATTTGTTTACCCACCGTATGCTTTCTTCAAGAGAGAATCCTCTAGTGAAACCTATGGCCCCCGGGTCTATTTTCCATCATATATTTTCATATCTATAAACCAAAACACCCAAAAATACCTTGCTGCACTTTATTTATATTTACTTTAGTTTGCCTTTTTATTTATCTTTTATACTTATCTCTATTAGATCTCACTCTTGTTCGAGACCGTGAAGGGATTGACAACCCCTTTTTCGCGTTGAGTGCAAGTGTTTGTTAGTTTGTGCAGGTGCATAGATTGGAGACTTGCTTGTGCCTCCTACTGGATTGATACCTTGGTTCTTAACTGAGGGAAATACTTATCTCTACTTTGCTGCATCACCCTTTCCTCCTCAAGGAAAAAATCAATGCAGGCTCAAGAAGTAGCAGACCACGTTAAAGGTTCATGCCGAACTTGAATCATTTTGGGGAAAGCTGTCCAAAATTTGGGGTTTCCCGCCCAAGTCAGGACCACGATCTTTTATGACGGTTGCCACGTGCTATCCATCAACTGCCACCTTATCCCGTCCGTTGAATCGCAATAGTCATTCGGCGGTGCCCGTTCGATCGGATTCACTCGATGCGGTTATTTTCCCTCGCATATAAATACCGCATCGCCACCGCTCCCTCATTCACTTCTTCTCCTCTTCGCCACCAAAGCCCTATCACTGCTCCTCCTAGAGCTCGATACCGACGATCCCTTCGCCTCTTTGCTGCCGGAAAGTGGTCGCCGGAGTCCTTCCTTCCCGGCGCGGATCATCTCTCTCCCCGCGCCGCCTTAGTTGTTGCACATCACCAAGCTAGGGTATGTGTAGCGTGAACTCGGTCTTCCGTCCTTCCCGTTCGAGTTCACCCGTGGTTGAAATTACCAGTTTTTACCGCATTTCTTAGATCTTACTGATTAGGTAACTTGTGCGGATGTGGTTTGTAGTTGTCCCTCGCATCCGAAAAATTTCAGATCTAGGGTTTGTGTTATGTCTCGTACGAATGGAATGCTTAGCACACTGACTAGTATTTTCTTCGAACCTACTAGTTCGTTCTACTCATTTCTTTCATCCGAAACATTTCTCAAAGTCTCTATCTAATTCTTCTTCAAAGACATTTTCGTTCGCAAAATCTTCGCTGTGAGCATTCGTAACCCTGTCCCCATTTTCCCTCATATCTATTCTTATTCACAGGTACATGCAGTCAGTTGAGGATTCTGCTCGACCTGTGAGTATGGCTGATAGAGAAGATGTTATTTTGGGTACAACAGATGAGTCTAAAGCACCGAATGCAAAGGGCCCAATGGTAGGCCCATCATCCAGCAAGAGAAAAAGAACCGAGCAAAATGATGATGAGCAAGAAGAAGATGCTCCAAAGAAGAAGAAGGGTGGCAGGCAACCATATACAAACACAGCTGAATTTATCTCCCATGATAAGTATAACACTGTTCCAGGAGAAACAAAGCATGAAAGAGACAAGCGTATGCAATGGATTCGACGCCACTGGGTGCGCAAGTGGTTCAATTATGAAATGATTCATCTTCGGTTTGCGCAGAACTTCGCATTTCATCCACCATGGGGTGACTGCCGAGAAATTGGTCTCATCAGACCAAATGATCCCCAAGAGAGGCCGCAGCCACCTCCAAATGCTCATGAATCTTCCCTTTGCACACCCAAAAATTATCCAGATGAGCTTGCTAAGCAACAGCGCAATGCCCTCAAGCGAGCCAAGAAGGCTGAAAAGGAAAGGGCTCGTGAAGAAGAAAATCATCGTCTGCTCAAGGATGACGTAGAGAAGAAAAAGGCCGAAGGAAAATCTGAAGGTTGTTCTAAGCACAAGCATGATCCCAGTATTGCTGCATCAAAGAAGAAGAGTGCATCGAAGAAGAGAAAGGTTGAATCTGCTGATGAATCTTCCGATAAAGATGATTCTCCGCTTACAAAGGAAGAAATAAGGAAGAAATTGTTGCTACTCTCAGCGAGCAAGTGAACATCACCACTTCATCGGTGCTGCTTGATCTTTGAGTCCCTATTGTTCCAAAAGCACCTCCGAAGAAGATCATTCTGAGGAAAACTCCACCTACCACTGTCACCATGAAGCAGCATGTGGATACAACACCTCATCCAGAAGCAATCAGTCTAAAGGATTTGGTTGTTAATGCTCCTGTGAGTACTGTGACGCCCCCGGCCCGATCGTGCACTAACCATACACGCAAATGCACACGATCAAGCCTAAGGACTCACGGGAAGATATCACAACACAACTCTAAAACATAAATAAAGTCATACAAGCTTTATATTACAAGCCAGGGGCCTCGAGGGCTCGAATACATAAGCTTGCGAACAAGCGTCAGCGGAAGCATCAGATATCTGTGTACATATATGAAACAGAAACAGAAAGGCCTTTAGAAAGGCGGGGCAAAATAAAACACTATGATCGAAAGGCGTAGGCCTCCTGCCTGGGACCCTCCGATCCTACTCCTGGTCGTCAGTCAAGTCATAGCAGAATCCATCCTCTGGGTAGTAGTAGTAGACGATCGATGGGGCATCTGTCTCAGGGGCTCCGTCATCTGGTCACGACAAACTGATATGGGGAGAAAAGGAAAACAAAGCAACCGTGAGTACTCAGAAGTACTCAGCAAGCAAGGATCTACACTACATATGCAACATTTTCAAGGGGAGGCTGTATATGTGGACTGGGCTGCAGAAATGCCAGAATAGAGAGAAGGCCTAGTCCTATCGAAGACTAGCATCTTCAGCGGTCTTGCAGCAGTAGAAGAGAGTAGAACAGTACAATATAATGTAGCAGTATCATTAAGTCTCAACCTCACCCAGAGATCCTTTCTCGACTCCCTGCGAGAAAGCAATCTCAGAGCCATACAGTCATCAACCTCGTTCGGAGATCCCTTCTCGACTCCCTGCGAGAAGCAATCCCAGAGCCATAGTATCCAAGTATCCAGTTCTAAAAATTGTATCAATCAGGATACAACTCCGAGTGTCCTTTACCGTAGGACAGGCTATCGATAGAAGTTTTCTTCCCTGCAGGGGTGCACCAACTTACCCAACACGCTCGATTAACTCCGGCCGGACACACTTTCCTGGGTCATGCCCGGCCTCGGCCAAACGACACATCGCAACCCTACCTACAGCTCAGCAGAGAGGTCCCCGCCGGTTTACATCCTAAGCGCAAGGGGGTCTTGGCCATCGCCCCTCGCCCTCCGGATCGTTGCGCACATGGCCTAGATCCAAGCACCACCGAAATGGCGCCAATCACTCCATGCCGCACTGCTGAACTGGACGTCTGACAGAGCTTTCGGCTGATGCATACGATGCAGAACGCCCATACTATGCCCACGTGATGGTTAGTGCTATCAGGCCAGAGGCCTGCTCGGATCAAATATCCAAATCGTTAGGACTAGGGCTTGCGGTAACGAGCAGAGACTCACGAAAGATGTGACCCCGTCGCCCCGTCTCGAGGACTTGCGGCAAGGGTTAAGAATGCCCGGCCGCGCCTCGTATTCACCACTCGGGCACCACACTGGCAACCCGCCTTCACATCACACGCGGGTACCCCTCAGGGTCGACCCGCCTTTCCAAGTAACAATAGTACATTCCAAGTATCCGTGTGTCCATAACATCAGGGGAATCCGAGGTATCACCCTCGTTGGATTCCTACTCAATGTGTCTGTCAAGGTGAACTCGGAGGAATCACCCTCACTGGGTCCACACTTGAGGTGTTGTACGACAGCGTCGTTATCGGAAGCGGTGAAGGAGGAATCACCCTCGATGACCACGATCGAATAGCTACTCTACAGAGTTAACATCAGAAGTGCTACATGAGGTTTCACCCTCGGCACTCGATAGTAACGCTGCAGTGTCGTTACAACTAAGGGGGGGGGTGATGTGCAGTGTCGGGGCCTGGTCTTCAATTCCCGTTGATTGGATCTTCTGACGATCCAGCGCGGCAGTCGGGATAAGTGGGGTCACTGATAGGTCTCTACCCAGCCTAAACTAAGCAGTTTAGGATATGCAGGTAATTATCAACAGCAGGCTACAATAAACAGGCTATGCATCAGAATAGGTAAAGCAGTAGCAGCAGCAATTCTAATGCAAGCATGGGAAATTAGAATGGGCGATATCGGGATGATCAAAGGGGGGGGCTTGCCTGGTTGCTCGGCGGCAAGGGCAAGGTTGTCAGTGGTGTCTCCGGGCTCCGGAGCTGCGTCGGTCTCGGGGACGACGTCGGTGTCGGGGTCTAACGAGATAGAAGAGGGGGAGGAAACAGTATAAATACACAGCGAACAAGTGCAGCACAAAGCATATCATGGCAATACGCGGTGACGGAGGTGACCTAACGCAGTGCCGGGTGATACTGGCGAAGGTGGGATTCATCCGGGAATGTTTTCCCGTCTCCGGACATTTGTCAGACAGATGACCGGAGAGGAACGGTTGCATGTTCGGATAGTTAGGGACATGTGACAGACGAACGGACCGCGCATTCGGATTCGTCTCGTCGTTCTGAGCAATTTTCATGTACAAAGTTTTTCGATCGGAGTTACGGATTAAAAGATATGATTTTCTAAAGTTTTTATTGATTTCTGGAATTTATTTAAATCAAACATTATCCGAAACAGTGTCTGCTGACGTCAGGACCAGTGGGTCCCACCTGTCATAGGCTGTTCGGTTAATTAGTGGTTAACTAATTAATTAACATTTAATTAACATTTAATTAAACTAATTAATTAAATTAGACTAATCTAAACAGGGTTAATTAACTTAATTAATTAACTAATTAATTAATTATTAATCTTAATTATTATTTTTAATATTTATTTATTTCTTTCTTAAAACGTTCTGGCCGTGGGCCCGTTCGGTCAGTGGCACAGGGGCTTGGGCCCACCTGGCAGTGGCCCAGGAGGCCACAGCGAGCGCGCGGGCGCGGCGCGGCCAGGGGCGAGCGGGCGCTGGGCACGGTCGCGCCGGCGGCCACAGCCAGAGGCTCGCACGGGCGGCCGGCCGGCGAGCAGGGACGGGTGCGAGCTCGCGCGGGGTCAGCGGGTCCTGGCAGCGGCGGACGCGGCCCGGGCGACGGCGGAGACGAGCAAGGCGAGGCGGCTGCGGGCGCGCGCGATGCAGGCGAGCGGCGACAGCGGGCGCGAGGCGAGCGTGGCGCGGTCAGCGCGAGCGCGCGCGTGGGCGTGCGGGAGCCGACGAACGGAGCGCGGCCACGCAGGGGCGGGCGCGCGACGAGGTCGACCAGGGCGCGGGGGGCACGGCGCGGCGGGAACCGGAGCGGGCGAGTGAGCGGGCGTGGCCGGTGTGAGGGAGCGCGCGCGAGCGCGAGCAGTGGCGCAGGGAGCATGCGCGGTGCGGCGTGAGGACGCGGACGGAGGGGAGAGATGCAGGTAGAGGGGAAGGGGCTCACGGCCGTTGCCGTGGAGGGGGTCGGCGAGGCTCGAAGAAGCCGTTCGGGGAGGAGGTCGAGGCAGCGGTGGCCGGCGGCGTTGGTGGCGGGCGATCCGGTGAGGGCGACGGGATCGGGGCGCTCGCCCGATCCAGAACGAGAGAGAGGGGGGAAGAAGGGGATCGAGGGAGTGGGGGGGGCAGTGGGGGTGACGGGGATTAGGGTTTCCCCCTGGGGATAAGGAGGAGGGGAGTAGGGTGCCGGCTGGGCCGGCCTGGCTAGCCCAGTGGCCAGCTGGGCCGAGGCCCAGCGAAGGGGGGGGGTTCCTTTTATTTTCTTTTAGCTTTTCTTTTTATTTATTCTTTTCTCTGTTTAGTAAATAGTTAGGCCCCAAACCGAATTTTGTAAAAAGAGAGACCTAGTCCATAAATACCAGTGCTTTATTCCCTAACACCTAAAATTAGTTTGGGCAAAACATCATTTCATACTTAAATTAGATTTAATAAATGGTTATTAAATATTTTTTTAGTCGTTGTTTGAAGATGTTTGAGTCACTTACCCAACTCCAATGATGTTGGTTTCAATTTTAGAATTGTCTCTGATTTATTTTCTATTTAATGAACAATTTAGTTTTTATGTTGGAAAACTTTTATAATTCACTTTCATTTAAATTTGAATTTTGAGTTAGGAGTTGAAAAGCATTATGATGCAAATGATGATCATGCACTGTTAATCATGCTGACTTGGCATTATCAAAATGGAATTACTGTGGCTAACCACTGGGGGTGTTACAAGTACTGCCAAGCCAGGCAAACAAATTCCCAAGCCTGATGTGAAGAAAATCAAGGCCCCTACTGCCGAGCCAAGTGCTCCTCAAGATACAGCTCCGAAGGAAAAGGCTGCTAAGTTTGCCCCTACACCGATGCAGCCGTTGGCTTATATGCCTCCATTCGAGCAAGTTCCTCTGCAACCTGCTCCAACTGCCCAACCTGCTCCAACTGATGCTCCTCACTACTATAATCATGTGTTCATCATGGAGCAGCTTGATAAGTTTGTGGAAAATCCATTCGATGGTGAAGTGGCATCTTTGCCAATCCCTCCTAAAGTCATTTCACAGGCCACAACTGTTGTGCAATACATGAGAGAAGACTCAGTTGAAATTAACACCCTCACTGCCGAACTTAATGACCTGGATGGTCGAATGAAAACTACTTCTTCCAAGTTTGTCATTAGACAACTTGAAGACTCCTACAAGGATGTCAATCGAGCTTTGACTCTTATTCGCAACAGAAGGTTGTGTTTCCACACGGATCTAGATAATATTGTTCGCAAGATCTGTCTTGAGCATCAATCTAAGGTTATTGGCTATGATGATCTTGTCAAGGGCCATATTGATCAATCTGCAAAGCAAAAGAAGAGGCGAAAGAACACTACGAACAAGAATGTTCCTCCTGCTCCGACAGAAAATTCCCCTGAACGCTCAGAAGCTCAGCGTCAGAAAGAAAAATCTCCTGAGCCAGCTATTCCTTTGCAACCCACTGCTCAAGTCATAGATGCTCCTCCGTCGCCAAGGCCAACTGAACCAGTGCATGTGGCCTCACCTGTTAGAACTAATATTCCACCTCAGCAACTTGTTTCTGAAGACGGTGAAATCCCTCACTCCGAACCTCAAGCTTCTCCCGCTTGTGAAACATCAAATGTTTCGGCTCTCCCACTGCTCAGCAACAACAGATTCCCGAAGAACAATCTCAATTACCTCCAGTGCCTGATTTGTCTTCAGTGTTGTCTGTGAAAGAATATGCTCCATTGCCTACTGCCTCTATAGCTCCCACTGTTGTGCCACCAGTTCAATCACCACTCAAGTTATCCATCAACACAGCAATCAGGATTTCAGATGCTGGTCCGTCCGCACATAAATTTGTTTCGGCTCGTCATACGGACTCCGTTGTATATGGAGATGAAGTAATTTCAGTCGAAGATGAACTCAAATATCATTATCATCGTGAAGCACTGCCTTTGTTCTCGGTAGGTGCTGGCGCCAAAGGACCGCTTTTCAATCGGAACACGCATCCAACTTTATTTCAAGAAAGTCCGTATGATAAGCCGCGCACGTCTGAATCGCCTCATTTATGGACCAAGGAACAGGCTATCTATTACTCTCGGGTCCTCTATGACAGCAAGAAGATATTCCCTCATGAATATCCAGACATCCCAGCTATGAAGAGTATTGGTTGTTTCAATCAGTTGCTGCAAGATCTTGAAGATTTCTGCCTCACCAATGTTTTTGCATTCGAACATCCTTGGAACAGAGAGATTATTCTTCAGTTCTATGCCACCTTGTACATCTCTGGTGATGAATTTGATAGTTCAAAATGGATTATGGAGTGGATGACCAAAGGCAAACGCATCAAGTGCACCTCCACCGATTTCCTCTCGCACTTTCATTTCCCTCGCTTTGAGCATGGAAACAATGAAATTCGAGTGCACAATATTTATGTCATTTCTGATGAAACCTTTTGGTGCACCATGGATGAAGAAAAGATTCGTGACTACAATGGACCTCCCAGGCCTGAGCATTTAACTTTTGAGAATCAGATTTTATATCACATGCTCACTTACACCATTTGCCCTCTGGCCGGGATGAATACAGACAATACCATCTCAGATGTTCTTCGAAATGCTATCTATGCAATCTCTGAGCGATATGTCTTTGATGTTCAAGAAATGTTTTTGCACATCTTGAAGGATTCTGCTCAGTATCCGAAATGCCTCAAATTTATGCACCATGGATCCAAAAAGTGGTTGATCATGCCATGCGCATAGAGTATTTGGCGAAAGTTAGTCATAAAATCTTCATTCCTCCAGTTCGCGATACCTTGCAAGTCATGGAAGATATCTCTTCGGGTAAATCGCCAGCATCAAGCCCTCAAGATTATCACATGACATTTGATGGGCCACGTCTGCCTCAGCGCGATCAAACGATATCTCATCAACCTCCATCGCAGCTTGAAGTCAGTTTGCGCACACAACAACTGCTGCTGCAGTATATTGCTGAGGATCGACGAGAAAAAGAACACCTCGCCGCCGAGCTAAATGCAATCAACAAATGAACACAAATAGTGCATATGATTGCGGATGAGAACAAGAAGCGGATCTAGAAAATACTTCGCAAGTTCTTCACCGAGAAACAACTCCTAAATGTCCATCTCAAAGAGCTTTATGATTACATTGACAAAGGCTTCTCTGTTGAATATTTTCAAGATCGCAAAACTCCTTCGCTACCTGCTCGAGAGCCGACTACTGATCTTCTGCATCTTAAGCTTCGCAAGCTGATCGAAGAATCTGAAGCCACCTCACCGACAGAGAAACCTGCTGAAGGAAATGTGCTTTTCACGTGTTGCTCAAGTGGCTGACCCCAATATGTCTTCGTCTTCTCAGCATCATGTAGTCATTCCTGAAGTGAAATCCACTACTGTTGAAGCCGAAGATGATCCAGTCACTTCCGAAGCGGAACTCTCCTCTGACAGTTCTTCGGGAGATGCTGCCGAGTGAACCAAGTTCACCACTTTTGCACTCATGTTATTCGTGACCTTTTTGACACTAGTTGACAAAAGGGGAAGAATTACATCGAGTTTTGCTAGATTTGCTTTCTGTGTTCCTTTGGTTTGGTTTCGTGTGAGTTTGAAACTTATGCCTTAAAGACTATCTGCCCTATGATGTAAAACTTCCGTGTTGTAATGTTAATAACCCCGCCTGCTGCACTATTCCTCTCGAAGCATTTGTTTTGCAGGTAGAATTATTATTGGAAGTTATGAATGATTACACTGCATTCTCGATGGATTATATATCATCAGTGCGAATCACTGTCTCGAATGATTGAAATTTCCTCTATATACTTCAATACTTGCAGGAGAATTTATCTCATATCTTTTACCCTGCATACATTTAGGGGGAGTTTATTTCATCTTCGAGCAAAGTAACACTTATTCACTCTTGTTCGAATTACTTTTCACTTATCTATCTTCACTTTGATGATTATCTGTTTTGTCAACAATTGTCCAAAAAGGGGGGAGATTGTTGGTGCAATAATTTGCCTCCCTATGTTTTGGAGTTTGTTGACATAAACAGTATGGGACTTATGTGTTTGCTAGTGCACACAGAGTAACAGGTCCCTGGAATCACGAGGAGTTTGGTTCAAACGATGAAGATATTCCCCTGCGTTGCAGTGAAGGTTATCACCGAAGATTATGTTGACAAGAGTGACCCCTTTAAAATTGCTGATGTGAAGCAATTGTTTCGGTGCCTGTCCGATGGAAGTGACTGCGTCCGAGAAGAGTGAAGACGTAGCATTTATTTCATTGTTTCTCTTCTCTTTATTGAGTCACAGGACCACCATACTATTAAGAGGGGTGTAGCATTCGAACTTTGATTCTCTGATGCTAAACCCAAATCCTATGGAAGTTGTGAGAGAAATCTCTTTGTGTTCCGAGCAAATACTTGCCAGCAAGAGACTGTGATCTTCTTCGCTGCGAGAGATTTGTCTTAGACCGAGGAGTTAGCATTACTTGTTCCTCAAGTAATGTTATGGTTGCTCTTTGAAATCCGACCGTTGAGAACGCGTCAGTTGGCCATTGGCTGGACCGCGTGTCCAAAATGGTCGTTTCCCACCAGGGAAGGTTGCGGCTATAAATAGCCACCCCACACCAGCTTTGTCCGGTGGCTGCTCTGTTTGATTCTGAGAAGATTGTTGAGCAACCCCCTCTCCGAGTGATTTGAGTTTAAAATCCACCGAGAGAAAACCCCTAGAGCCGAAGAATTAGATAGTGGTTCAACATCACTCGAATCTAAGTCCAGTACGCTCCGCCTATTACTCTTGAGAGCTGCAAACTCTCTAGATGGTTAGGTGTCAACTTCAGAGACCAAGAGTGATTGTGGTTCTCGAAGAAGAAGTCTGTAAAGGTTCGGAGATCACCTCAAGTATCTACCACGAGTGATCGGCATTGGTTGACGAACCAATTGTCGAGGAGAATAGGGTGAAGAGAGTTATCTTCTATGTTAAGTCAGAACCCCTCCAACCAGACGTAGTCCTTGTGCAGAAGGATGAACTGGTCGAACAAATACCCTGTCGCCATCGAGCATCACTGGTTTCATCTGTTTCCCCACTTTCCATTCGTACTATCTCTATCATGTGATTTGCTTTGATGCTTGTATCAGTTTCCATTCGGTAGTTTATATTCGCTCACTGTACTTTATTTTCTTTCGCTCCGCTCTAGGTTACGAGAGTTTTGACATTTCCGAAGAAATTTTAAAACTCCCATTCACCCCCCCCCCCTCTGGTAGACATACTTCGTTCCTACAGAGTCAAAATTGCATGGCCACTATTGCAGAATTGTGATGAGCCAAACTTGTGTTGGTTGTAACATATGCGGTCTCACACGCCACATATTTGGTCTAAATAAGATCAAATGCATATAATACTGCATACCCTTGCAGTTTGTACGTGGAAATCAGTGAAGTATTTCCCATCTGCGGTAATTTGGTTGCATACCGATGTCACCACCCCAGCGTACATCAAGGGTCTTCACATATATTTGGAATCTATGTGAGGAATAACTGTGGTATGATTGTTGATCTGTCAAATACCTTAACCATAGTGAGGGAGTTATTTGCAGCCCATGCGCTAATTGCTTTTGCAATAAGGACATTTTCTAGCATTAGGGGAGAAATGTAACACATAGAATGCCAGGAAATGCATAAGAAATGTCGTAGACATTTTGTCCACATACTTAAGAATCTGAATTGGAGGTTCAGATTATGAGAAATTTTCAACGATTGCAAATTATTTGCCATATACATTTACTGATGACAAAGGTGTCATTGAAGTCTAGTACCATAATGAGTGGAGGTACCTAATAACCACTCGTATCCCCAGATGAGAGCAAGAGGGGGAGAATTCTGGTCACATGAGATTAAGTTCTCATATGTTTCCACGGAAATAGAGGAAATGGTCTCCTCAATCAGTAAATGTGATTCAACCTCGGGTTGAATGACACCTGATGGATGCGCGTCATCCAGAGCCCAGCACAGATGTGCACACTTTATTTCATGTTGGGACATCGAAACACCTTGACTCCATTATTGTGGGAAATCGCAAGGAGTTAGGAGGAGTAACAAGAATTCCATAAACGATATTGATTCATGAGAATCGTATATGAAAATTCTACATATGTTGACATATATTTCTTCTTGAGAATTGCTGAAATCCTTTTGGGCCCTGAACCAAAATCCATGGAGAGTGTTGTTTGCACTTATATTGGTTCAAATTAAAGGAAGCAATTTAGGAAGGGTGGCACTCGCTCATCAAAAAGAGGTGTTTACCATAGTAAAACCTGCTCCTTGTGAGTATCTTCTGTAGAGAAGAGAAGTGATTTTTCGTTTAGAAACGAAAATAAATGAGGTGGTGAGAAAGCGAGACTTGTAGCGCAAGGGTTTCCGCAGAGACCTGACATCGGTTACGATGTAGCATACCTTCTCGGTATGAGTGGAATTAAGTTTCGATACTGAATTGGCAGTACAAATCCATGCGGTTGATGTATGTAGTGGCTACATACTCACAAGGATCATTCAGTTCGGATATATATATTGAAGTCATCGAAAGGGCTTAATATTCTGAATCCAATGATAAATCGCAACATCTTTGTGTGAAGCTTCAAAAGTCATTCTATGACTTTGAAGAGGTCAGAGAGTTGTGTGGTACAACCGACTAAGTGAGTTACTCCTTGATAAGTGCTACTTCTTGAGCTTGCGTTGGTTTTTCCCTTGAAGAGGAAAGGGTGATGCAGTAAAGTAGAGATAAGTATTTCCCTCAGTTTGAGAACCAAGGTATCAATCCAGTAGGAGGTACACGCAAGTCTCTAATCTATGCACCTGCACAAACAATCAAACACTTGCACCAAACGCGATAAAGGGGTTGTCAATCCCTTCACAGTCACTTGCAAGGATGAGATCTGATAGAGATAGATATAAAAGATTACTAAAACGTAAAACAAAATAAAAGTAAATAAATTGCAACAAGGTATTTTTTGGTTTTTTTTTGGTTTATACTGAAAATATATGATGGAAAATAGACCCGGGGGCCATAGGTTTCACTAGAGGCTTCTCTCTTGAAAGAAAACATACGATGAGTGAACAAATTACTGTTAAACTACAAACCACATCCGCACAAGTTACCTAATCAGTAAGATCTAAGAAATGCGGTAAAAACTGGTAATTTCAACCGCGGGTGAACTCGAACGGGAAGGACGGAAGACCGAGTTCGCGCTACACATACACTAGCTTGGTGATGTGCAGCAACTACGACGGCGCGGGGAGAGAGATGATCCGCGCCAGGGAGGAAGGACTCCGGCGACCACTTTCCGGCAGCAAAGCAGGGAAGGGATCGGCGGCATCGAGCTCTAGGAGGAGCAGTGCGATAGGGCTTTGGTGGCGAAGAGGAGAAGAAGTGAATGAGGGAGCGGTGGCGATGCGGTATTTATATGCGAGGGGAAATAATCGCATCGAGTGAATCCGATCGAACGGCCACCGTTGAATGACTATTGCGATTCAACGGATGGGATAAGGTGGCAGTTGATGGATAGCATGTGGTAACCATCATAAAATATCGTGGTCCTGACTTGGGCGGGAAACCCCAAATTTTGGACGGCTTTCCCCAAAATGATTCAAGTTCGGCACGAACCTTTAACGTGGTCTGGTACTTCTTGAGCTTGCGTTGATTTTTCCTTGAAGAGAAAAGGGTGATGCAGAAAAGTAGAGATAAGTATTTCCCTCAGTTAAGAACCAAGGTATCAATCCAGTAGGAGGCACAAGCAAGTCTCCAATCTATGCACCTGCACAAACTAACAAACACTTGCACTCAACGCGAAAAAGGGGTTGTCAATCCCTTCACGGTCTCGAACAAGAGTGAGATCTAATAGAGATAGGTATAAAAGATAAATAAAAAGACAAACTAAAGTAAATATAAATAAAGTGCATCAAGGTATTTTTGGGTTTTTTGGTTTATAGATCTGAAAATATATGATGGAAAATAGACCCGGGGGCCATAGGTTTCACTAGAGGCTTCTCTCTTGAAGAAAGCATACGGTGGGTAAACAAACTACTGTTGAGCAATTGATAGAAAAGCGCATAGTTATGACGATATCTAAGGCGATGATCATGAATATAGGCATCACGTCCGTGTCAAGTAGACCGACTCCTGCCTACATCTACTACTATTACTCCACACATCGACCGCTATCCAGCATACATCTACTACTATTACTCCACACATACTACTATTACTAAGTTTTCCAGATGAGCAAATTGAGATTTAAGACCATAAAATTCCTTGGTAACATCATCAAGCTCTTTATTAATATACTCCATCATAGTTTTTTGTTCTTTAAGCTCATTCCAAAAACACTATTATGCTCAAATTGTAATGACATGAAGCTTTTAGCATTATTTTCAATCTCTTCCAACTTCCTATAGTAAGGATCAAAGCTCTTGGGTTGAGCCATACGGGCAAACAAGCAATCTAGCATACAAGCAAACAAAACCAAACGAAAAAGACGAACGAAAGAAGGGCGAAAAAAAGGCAAATATTTTTGTGTTTTTCTGAAATCGTTTTAGAAGTGGGGGAGAGGAAAACGAAAGGCAAATGGCAAATAATGTAATGCAAGAGATGAGAGTTTATGATGGGTACTTGGTAGGCTTGATGTAGAACCTCCCCGGCAATGGCGCCAGAAATTCTTCCTGCTACTTCTTGAGCTTGCGTTGGTTTTTTCCTTGAAAAGGAAAGGGTGATGCAGCAAAGTAGAGGTAAGTATTTCCCTCAGTTTGAGAACCAAGGTATCAATCCAGTAGGAGGTACACGCAAGTCTCCAATCTATGCACCTGCACAAGTAATCAAACACTTGCACCCAGCGCGATAAAGGGGTTGTCAATCCCTTCACGGTCACTTGCAAGGATGAGATCTGATAGAGATAGATATAAAAAGATTACTAAAACATAAAACAAAATAAAAGTAAATAAATTGCAGCAAGGTATTTTGGGCTTTTTTGGTTTATAGATCTGAAAATATATGATGGAAAATAGACCTGGGGCCCATAGGTTTCCCTAGAGGCTTCTCTCTTGAAAGAAAACATATGGTGGGTGAACAAATTACTGTCGAGCAATTGATAGAAAAGCGCAAAGTTATGACGATATCCAAGGCAATGTTATGAATATAGGCATCACGTCCGTGTCAAGTAAACCAACTCCTGCCTGCATCTACTACTATTACTCCACACATCGATCTCTATCCAGCATGCATCTAGAGTATTAAGTTCATAAGAACGGAGTAACGCCTTAAGTAAGATGACATGCTGTAGAGGGATAAACTCAAGCAATATGATGAAAACCCTATCTTTTTATCCTTGATGGCAACAATACAATACGTACCTCGCTACCCCTACTTTGTCACTAGGTGAGGACACCGCAAGATTGAACCCAAAACTAAGCACCTCTCCCATTGCAAGAAGAACCAATCTAGTTGGCCAAACCAAACCGATAATTCGAAGAGAAATACAAAGATATCAAATCATACATATAAGAATTCAGAAAAGACTCAAATAATAATCATAGATAATCTGATCATAAATCCACAATTCATCGGATCTCGACAAACACACCGCAAAAGAATATTACATCGGATAGATCTCCAAGAACATTAAGGAGAACATTGTATTGAAGATCAATGAGAGAGAAGAAGCCATCTAGCTACTAGCTATGGACCCGTAGGTCTGTGGTAAACTACTCACGCTTCATCGGAAGGGCAATAGGGTTGATGTAGAAGCCCTACGTGATTGAATCCCCCTCCGGCAGGGTGCCGGAAAAGGCCCCAAGATGGGATCTCACGGGTACAGAAGGTTACGGCGGCGGAAAAGTATTTTGGTGGACGCTTCTGGTCGTTTGAGAATATTTGGGAATTTATAGTGCTGGATTTAGGGTTAGGGGACTCCCGAGGGGCCCACAATCCCTCAGGGCGCGCCCTTGAGGCTTGTGGCCTCCTCAGGGATCTTCTGGCCCTCTCTCCAAGTTACGTGGGTGTCTTCTGGTCCAAGAAAAATCATCGCGAAAGTTTTATTCCATTTGGACTCCGTTTGATATTCCTTTTTTGTAAAACTCAAAAACAAGGAAAAAACAGAAACTGGCACTGGGCTCTGGTTAATAGGTTAGTCCCAAAAATAATATAAAATAGCATATTAATGCATATAAAACATCCAAAACAGATAATATGATAGCATGGAACAATCAAAAACTATAGATACGTTGGAGACGTATCAATAAGGATTACTCTAATACTAATGATTGTTGATGTGTACTGATGAACATATCCTGAATTGATTTTCATCATCTTAGTGATGTGGATGATCTTATCATCAATGTCTATACAAGACATATGAGATACACATAGTCATTTTAAGAAGAATATTTGGGTCAAACCAAATGATGCTAAGTTTATAGCTTGAGAATATTCCCCCGGGAATAAATGCATATCAGTCTTCATATATCTAGAAATATTGGAAAAGTTCAATATGGATATATCAAAGTCGCCTATGGTCATATTATACCTGACATGGGATACAAGCCCATTTAGACTGAGGGAAGATGGTGAAGTGATAGTGGACCAGAAGTTCCATACTTGAATACCATCGAAGCACTCATATCTTGCAAAATACGTCAGGTCGGACATTATATTTGTTGGCAATATATTGAGAGTGCAATCCCAATAAAGGTATAATGGTTGATATAAGGAATATCCTCAGATATGTCCCAGACACAAAATGTCTTGATTAATTCCTTGGGGAAAATCAAGATGGGACCATTGTGTTATATCCTGATAGTGGCTAATAATTTGATCCCAGCAGTGCCAAAGACTGGATTTACTAGAAGAGTATTCTGAGGGAAGCCTTCAGAATAGATTCTTAATGGGTCCTTCCAGTTATCGTTCTGTCGTAATTATTTTATTTGAAGCATGCCAAGATATACATGGCTTCGCAGAATGACTGGCCACATGTGAGATCATGTGGAGATTCATTGGAATCAGCTATCATTATCTACCAAGATAATGTCACTCGTATTGCTTTCGGGTTATATTTATCCTTGTGAATTACAGAAATGTAGGAGGATAATATGCAAACAAATTATTGTGATATTCACAATGTCTCTATCAACGTTTATATTCAAGAATTAGGTTCATGGAATTGGTATGAGACAACCTTGAGGTTTGCAAAGTTCAGGAGGAGTAAAATCTCAGTTATAACCCGTTGGTGATCTTCAGATCACTCATATTGTACTCTTTTTTCCTTTATGAGTTTTCCATGATGGTTTCTCATATAAAGGTTTTAACGAGACAATGTAAATACAAGTGTGAATATATGCCATATTGATTTCTCCTCATATTTTTTCCACTGAATTTTGAAGGAGTTTTTGATGGCATATTATTATAATGTTTCTCCTCAATTTTTCCCATAAGGTTTTTGGAGAAGTTTTTAGTTTGCAATATACATATGACGAATTGAGGAAAGGGGGTGTTGGGAAATAAAAACATGTGATCAATTGTATGGGAGGGATGCCTCCCAGGAGGTGTCTGTCGAGAAAGAGATATCTTCCCAGCACACCCCTTCATCATATATATAAGTGGATCTCCCATATTGGAATAAAACAAGTGAGTCATTTGGACTCTTCGTTTGTCTCTTTTATTTTCGCTCTACAGCACGCGTCACGGAACGGAAGTGGGCGTATGTATATGCTCGTCCACTTTGACGTGGAACGCTCCAAGCTAACCAAAACCCCCGCGCAATTCGATTTCGCCCGCCTCTGACCTCTGCCGGTTCACTCGTTGTTGCCGTGTCGCCATCACGTATCAAAAATTCTGGAAGGATTGTAGGCTACAAGTTCCAACGGCCCGTGAACTTGCGTTTTGTTCCCATGCATGACCAACCCATCTTCCCTACCCAATCCATCGACACGGCACTCGGACACCGCCAAATCCACCATCCTTCCATCAGATGTCGGCATACAGTTTGTCGCGCAGCAAACACTGGTCTGCACGTACATTGTTTCTTTGTGTTGTGTAGCACACAATCCTTGTTCCAAAACAAGGATGTTTCGTGGATCGGTAGAACATTTGCAGTCCGATTTAAAAAATTGACAGCGCAACCACATTTCGCATATATGCTTCTAGTTCGGCTAAGTTGCTCCGAGAGCAATACTATTCTCACTGTTCACTTTTGTAAGCCGTTTAAGACAGCTAAAATTGAACTGTTTTAAGTGTTGTTTTAAACGTCTAAAACGTCTTATAAAAGTGAACGGAGGGAGTACCTTCATTCTGTGTGTTAGCTCTGTGCCAAACTCCCCACTTTACTTTGCACAGTAACCAACAACGACCTGCATCGCATACACCCCACATTGAGTAGGTTACAAAGTCTCCAATCCTGCCAAAAACAACCACATCATGGGCCAGTAATAAGGAGTGGTGCCCAGAAAGATAAGGATTTCCATTAGCGGCACCTTATTAGTGCACGAGTATTAATTTCATGCAAAAAAACACCAAGAGTATTCAATATTCATTTCGTGCAAGAAATGCTATATTACTCCAGGAAGATATGAACGAGTCACAACGAATCAGCTGGATCTTTTGCAGAGTTATTATCAGGCATTCACGACTCTCTCGAAATATTATATGCAAGGACCAGTTGCAGGGGCCTAGAACCTCAGCCCAGGCAAGAACCTTGCCCATGGCGTACCATGTCCTTCTTCTCCTGGCGCTCCTCCCCCTCGCTTCCCCCGCCATCTCTTCCTCCAAGGGAACCCAGACAAAGTTCCCGGCCATCTTCTACTTCGGCGACTCCATCTTCGACACCGGCAACAACAACCACATCCCGACTCTGGGCCTGGCGAACCACCCACCATACGGGAGGGACTTCCCAGGGAGCAGGCCGACGGGGAGGTTCTCCAATGGCCGGCTCGTCCCGGACCTCCTCAACGAGAGGCTGCAGCTCAAGGAGTTCTCGCCGCCTTTCCTGGACAGAAGCCTGTCCGACAAGGACATCGTGACGGGGGTGAACTTCGCGTCGGCCGGGTCCGGGTTCGACGACCGGACGTCGCGCCTGGCAAACACCATGCCATTGTCGGCGCAGGTGGACCTCTTCAGGGAGGAGTACCTTCCTCGCCTCAGGAGCATTGCTGGGGACAAGGAGGCTGCCAGGATCATTGCCAGCTCTCTGATATTCATCAACTCGGGAACCAATGATTTCACACATTACTACCGTACATCGAGGAGGAGGCTGGGCATTGGTGAATACCAAGATACTGTGCTCCAGTTGGTGCGTGCTCATGTGAAGGTAAAAATAGGCGGTTCTGGGTTTGTTTCTACCAACCTGTTTTTGTTATAATTCTATAACATATAAAATACAACTATGTTTATTTTCTCAAAAAGTAAATCCCTGAACTGGAATGCAGGAGCTGTATAACCTCGGGGGGCGGCAGTTCATCTTGGCAGGTCTTCCTCCATTTGGCTGCATACCCTTGCAGATCACATTGAGTGGAGACCCTGAGAGGGGCTGTGTGGATGAGCAGAACAGCGAGGCCCAGGTCTACAACTCCAAACTTCAGAGGTTGATTCCAGCATTGCAAGGCTCACTCCACGGAAGCAAAATTGTGTACTTGAATGCCTACGAAGCTTTCACGGTGATCCTTCAGGGCACCAATAAATATGGTACGTTTTCCAGTAATGTCATGATTCCCAACTTATATCAAGTAAGAGTGGACACCTCTAAGATCACTAATACTCCACGGTAGCTTGCTAATTCTGCTTTAGCTATGATTAATATGCTTTCTTGGTGTTTTTATTCAGAACTAACTACACTGAGTAGTTAATTCTGAATAAGAACACCAAGAAAGCAGTAGTTAGTTCTGAATAAAAACACCAAGAAAACGTATTAAATATAGCTAAAGCAGAAGCAAGCTACAAATAGTTAGTTCAGCTGGAAAACACCAAGATTGCATCATAATCCTAGCAAAGAAGAATTAGTAAAGCATGGTGATATACTTGGCCATGTACAACTAGAAGCATTCAGAAGCCAAACAGCGAACAGTTTAATGGCAGAAAGCAGAGTTGTCAGCTTGTGTTATTCTTATCGCCCTACCTGTTTTCTTGTAATTATAGCAGTTCTCACCGAGTTTGCCATGACAACAGGATTTACAGAGACAACACTGGGATGTTGTGGGACCGGGCTCACAGAGGTCGGAATACTTTGCAACAGATTTACCCCTATCTGCAGGAATGTGTCATCCTATGTATTTTATGATGCGGTGCACCCAACAGAGAGGGTTTATAGGATAGCAACCGATTACATACTGGAAAATGTAATTCCACAGTTTTAACGAGTCAAATGCTCAAATAAGATTTGTTTTTCCTCATATCACTAACCTAATGTGTTCGGCGCATTCTTTTCGCTTTTTCTTGAAGCTGCCTTGTGAGAAAGTCACTGGAATGTGTTTCACTTATTATATTGTGCATAATACGGCACACTCAGCATTCTCAACAATTGACTTAGGGAAGGAAACTAAGAAGTCAAAGGCATATCACACTGTGATCGGGTTGTGCGAGGGAAATTGAGTGGGAATAACCATCCTTACCTCAGGTAACTTCAGATCTATAACTTGGGAATATATGAAGCTCCCAAGTCCTGCTCAAGCAATATATTCAAAAGGAGGATTGTGGTATCCAGCCCAACAACCTGCAGCCTCCTTTCCATTCTCTCTGCCCGTGGCTTCACCTCCCGGTGGTGCGGATGGATCCGAGATATTCTTTCTACCGGACACACCGCTGTCCTCCTTAACAGTATCCCTGGGGACTGGATCCTTTGCCGCAATGGCCTCCGCCAGGGGGATGCGCTCTCACCGTACCTCTTTATTCTGGTCGCCGATGTCCTCCAGCGTCTTATTTGGTCCGCCTCCTCGGATGGCAGGCTTGCTCACCCGATTGACCCCTCGCTCCCATGTCCGGTTCTTCAATACGCCGACGACACCCTTATCCTCTGCCGTGCGGACCTCCAGTCGGCGGCAACCCTTAAAAACATCCTTGACTCTTTCGCCCTTGCTACCGGCCTGGCCATCAACTTCCACAAGTCTGGGTTTATTCCCATGCACTGTCCCGACGATCTGTCAGCGACCATGGCTTCCACCCTCGGCTGCCCCATCTCCTCCTTCCCTCAACCCTACCTGGGTCTCCCCCTCTCCCCCTAGAAACTCCCCATTTCCGCCTACGACCCTCTTATTCGCTCCTTTGACCGTTACCTCTCGGGTTGGCGTGCCCTCCTCCTGTCGTCGGGGGGTAGGATGGTCCTCTGCAATGCTGTTCTCAACAACCTCTCCACCTACTACATGTGCTCGTACTTGCTTCCCCATGGTGTGATTGAGCTGATTGATCGTAGACGTCGTGCCTTTTTTTGGACCGGCAAGGATACTTGCTCCGGTGCGCGTTGTCTAATTGCTTGGGATAAAGTGTGTGCAGATGTGCAGGAGGGCGGCTTCGGGATCCGAGATCTTCGTTGGCAGAACATGTGTTTGCTCCTCAACTTCGTCCACAAGCTTCATCAACCCGACTGCCCACCGTGGAAACGGTGGTTTCTTAGCACCTCCAGGGAGGATGTTGGCGACCCCCGCTCGGCTCCTTTCCTTGGGGCCATCATCCTCCACGGCCTTCCGACATACAGGTCTATCACCCGCGTGGATCTCCGCGACGGGCGCGCCACCTCCTTCTGACACGACCGTTGGCGGTCCGGCTGCGCTCTCAGCTTCGAGTACGCGGCGTTGTACTCCCACTCGACGCGTCCGAACGCCTCGGTGGCCGCAGTATGCGCCGACGGGCTGCACCTTCAGAGGCGTCTCTCCTCCGTAGCCGCTTCCCAGCTAGCGGCTGTGCAGGCGATCATCTGCGACCTTGAGCTTGTGGACGCGCCGGATCGTCGGTTCATGGCCTGGGGGGAGGACGTGGAGTTCAGCTCGCGTGCCGCGTTCCGGGTTCTGTCCCCCCACGGGGTGCTATGCCAGTCTTCCATCGACATCTGGAGTTCGCGTCTCCCGCGGAAGATCAAGATCTTCGCGTGCCTTCTGGTTCGGGACCGCCTCAGTACCCGGAAGAACCTGCACGCGAAGAGTTGCGCCCCCTCCAGCACGTGCGCCTCCTGCCCCGCCGAGGAGTCCACTTCTCACATCTTCGCCGCTTGTGGACGTGCGGTTTCTACCTGGACTCGCCTTGGCCTGGGTCCCTTCCACTCGGTGGATGAGATCCTCGCCTCTCCCTCGCCGTCCTCCGTCGGGGATGCGTTGTGGAAGGATGGGCTCTTCGTGCTTCTCTGGAAGGCCAAGAACAACGCCACTTTCAACAACATCCACTGCTCCGCCGGTGACATCCTCACGAGGGCCGCCGACGACATCCTGATTTGGAGCAGGCGCTACGACGCTTCGTGTCGGGATCGGCTTCTGGCCACCCGTCTCTTCTTTCTTTCAGCCCTCTAGACTGCCTCTTGGCGGGTTTTTCTCTTTTTCGCTTCTTTTCGTGTTGTTTTTTATCTTTTCGATGAAAAACACTGTATGACTGCCAAGTCCTTCGAGTAATATAACAACCGGTGGGGCACAATGCCCCCCCCCCCCTTCTCGAAAAAAAGAAAAACATTGTTCACCTACCGCGGGACTAAGATATATAACTACATGTCCATACTAATGAGTTCTTGATATTCCAAAATAATGCACAAGCTCAGAAGAGCACCATTTAAGTAAAAGGAGCACGGGTCGTGCATGATATCAGCAAATGTGCACACAGACGAAGTATTAAGTAAATAACAAACACTATATGTTGGGAGGGTCATAACGCGGTTACTTCAGGATAGCAACATTCAACAGTTTAATGAAGGGTACTTAGAAAGTATCAACTGTTGGCAATTGTAGCCTTGACTCCTTTTTTGAAAACCAAAACACCAAGTGATTGAGTTGCATCAGGAACACCACAATCATTCACGGGCCTAAAAGGAACGTTTCAAGAAACAGTGCAAAAATATAAATGGTTAAGAGAAGATCTGTTATCCCATATGGGTAGCTTTATAAGAAAATATCCCGCAAAAAAAAAGCTTTATAAAAAAATACATAAATGATGCACTATTCCAAAATTGTGATAAATTCAGGGATGTCAGTGCTACGTACCTTCAAAATTGAAAAACAAACCCATCCATAGTCGAAGTAACCAAAGAAAGACTAGCACACATATATCTTCATAATTGTGCGCACTACAGCTTGTCTCTTCTGGTTATTCAACTAGTTAGTATACTCTTGAATTTGCAGGTAACAAGTACGTACCATACTACATTTTTTTCATATTTTTCTATAATAAGAACTTGATACCAGTAGGAGATAAAAGACCAGATAAACTTGCAAGCTTTCTATAATGAAGACTACAACTCAGTCTAACAATCACAACAAGCAAAACATCCTAAGTTTGGTGGATCTGAAATCAAGATAAGTGTTTCTCTTCATCACTTGAACAGCCCAGACACTAATTTTGAAATAAAGAAATTAAGCAAGTATTTGAAATACGACAAATAAGACAAAAGGAAAGACCGATGATATGTTGAATAAGACTGCCATTATCAACTGATAGAGAAATGCCTACAATGATTAACACAGTTGGAGAAGACAATGATTTGCACTTCTAATATCTAATATTAAAGCCTAACCTCATGGCAAAACACCATCAAACCCAAAATGGCACCATTATCCATGTTCAGAACTTCAGATATCCGCCACAACAGTACATTAGTGATGATACTAAAATCACAGGCATGACCAATAAGATGCTACAGTACAAGATAACCAATCATTTCCCAATTCCTTCAAACAAATGTTGGATGCATGCCTCAACATCCTCTGGGGTATGCTTGATGAACAGATCCTGCGGAGCATCTGGAGACGATCTCAGCCTCGCAATCAAGCCCTTATATGCAGGCAGCACCGAATCTGCTATTGCTGCCTTAACATCGGCACGCAGCTGATCATCCGTGATCACCCACTCAGACTGCGCTGCACGGATCTCCTCCAAGTAGCCATTGAACATCTGCAGTTTCTGAAGCATGGCCTTTGGTGGGAGACCAGAAAACCCAGAGCCTCCGGTCTGCAGCACCGACATCACCTTCGCCCAAGCCCCGCGCTGGTACTCCATACTCCACCGGCGCACTCTGCTTAACATCTGCTTCATCCAGTCATCGCCGAGTAAAACCCCAAGCTCACTGTCATTCACCTTGTGGATGACGTATTTGCCATTATTCATCAAGAAGATGGAAGCCAGTGGCGGGTCCCTGTATATCTTGGATTTGCTCTCTAGATTCTTGTGAAGCACATCCATGATCCACGCAATGTGCACCGCAAGCGACGAAGTGGGGCGGTCAGGATCGACGGCAATGGCGGTCACACCAAGAGCACCCAAGTCACCTTCCATCACCTCTTCTAGTGTCTGTCTTGAACCACATGCCGCACGGAGATAGTTCATGACATAGCGAGTGATTGGGTGTATGCCGCCGCCGGGCACGGCAACACGGGCCGGGTCGCGGCGGATCAGATTTTCCAGCTCCATGAATATACCTTTGATGGAGGAGCCGAGAGTGTTGCATACAGCAGAGACCTCGGCGCGAAGCGCTGCGGAGTAGGGGTCGGCGAAAACAGGGTCGAGGTCAGGGAGGAGATCGCGCACCGCCTCGTACATGTCGATGACACGGAAGAGGCGCTCTGGCGCGCGGCTCGCAGCGGCAACCGCATCGCCGAATGAGATAAGCTGCAGCGCCTGGGTGCGAACCGCGGCGACGAAGGCGAGGTCGCCGTAGGGGGCGAGGCCCTCGAAGACACGGTCGGAGAGGCGGCGCTCGCTGGGGATGAGGATGCGGAACACCATCTTGAAGGCCGGGATCCAACGGGCAATGTCGAACTCGAGCTCCTCCCACGGCAGGGAGTGGACCTCGTCGGAGGTGCGCGAGCGGATGCCGAGGCGCGCGACGCTCTCGTCGATGAACCCACGGCGCGCGGCCGCGTAGGCCTCGGTGCACTCGCGGCCGAAGCCCGCGTCGACCATCCTCCGCGCGATCTGGTGCACGTCGGAGACGGACCCCGGGGGCAGAGCGTCGATGACCACGTCAAAATCCGTGACCGGCTTGGCGATTGGAATGGGCTCGTCGCCGTAGCCGTCGTCCGCGTCGTAGGCCTCGTCGTCGCTCTGCTCGGAGTCGAACCCGCCGGGCGCCGCCGGGGCCGCGTCGTCGGGGCGCTCGATAAGCGCCCTGAACTCGTCCTCCAGCCGGGCCATGCACCGGCTGAGCAGCTCGTCGGCGCGGTCGAGCAGCCCGCGGTTGGTCCCCGCCGCGTCCAGCTCCTGCACGGTGCCGATGAGGTCGTCCACCGCCTCCAGGAAGGCGTCCGCGTCGGCGGAGTCGGCCCAGACGAGCCTCTCCATGGTCACGAACTGCGAGATCTGCCGGTCCAGCGTGCGCACGGTCCGCTCCAGCGACGTGACCGGCGCCGGCATCGCCGCCGCCGCGGCCGAGGGCAGAACGGGCGGGGGCGAGGAGGCCGGCATCGACATCGAGTGCTCCCCGGCCCCTCCTCCTCCTCCTCCTCCGGCCGCGGCCGCCGCGGCGTAGAGCTTGTCGAGGGAGAGGCGGCCGTCGTAGTTGGAGAAGACCTTGAGTATGTCCTCCGTCATGGTGCCGGTGCGGCCCAGGGTCTTGGCGATGTGCTGCACCGTGGCGAGCAGCTTCTCCTCGCCGTCCTCCGCCATCGACCACGAGAGGAACCCGACGCCTCAAAGGCACTCCCGGCGAGGTGAGATTCCAGCTAGGGTTTGGTCACGCCGCGCGGCGGAGGGAACTCGTTGGAGTGGCGGCGGTGAGGAAGATGCCGGACAGTGACAGCTCGTGAACTGGGCGCTCACCTGCTAGCAGAGCACGGCTGTAAACTGCGACGTGTGGATAAAAAATTACCGTGAGGAGAGGAGGGTAAATTCGCTGTGGGCGGTGCCGCGGTGGATCGGGGTGTTGTTCGGCCAGGTGACGGTCGAGTAAAAACTTGGTGACCTCGGGAGACGGGAAAGGATGGGAGGCCGGGCCGCAAAGCATGAATAAATGCGGACAGCGAAGCCGCTCGGGAAGACCGTGAGGGGTTTTAATTGTCGCTGACAGGTGGGGACACGGCCGACGAAGCGTAGTGCTAGGGTTTTGGACATTTGGCCGCGTCGACACGGAAAGGTTTTAGCGACAAAGTGCGGCAGGGATCGCGTGATCAACGGGAAAGTGGTTTTTTTTTTTTTGAGAAAATCAACGGGAAAGTGGTGGTTGTTGGCTGCTTAACTTGGGCTCGGGCTGTTGCGTAGGGAAGAAAGCCCCAGGCTGTGCTTTTCGACTAGCGCGGCTTAGCCCAAGTCGAATGCAGGTCCGTTGTTGGCGCCCACTAGGCTGGAGCCATGGGCCGGCCCATTCCACCACTCGCGAAGCAGTACTTCGGCAGGGACGCATTTGGTTCGACGGTCAATCGTGACCGGTCAACCGTCGACTTTGAAAAAAACGATTTCTAAAATCCGGAAAAGGAAAAAAAAAAAGTTTGTGAACTCAAAAAGTTCATGGATTTTGAAAAAAACACAAACTTTAAATAATCACGAATTTTATAAAATAGTTCACAATTTTGAAAAAAAAATCACCAATTTGAAAAATAAGTTCATTGATTTCGGAAAAAACTTGACAATTTTGATAAAACGTTTACAAATTTTTAAATCATGATTTGAAAACATATATTTTAAAAAAAATCACAGGTTTGAAAAAAAGTTCATCGATTTAGGAGAATTTTTTCATGAATTTGGAAAAAAATCATCAATTTTGAAAAAAAAAATCAGAATTTAAGAAAACAAAAAATAAAAGGAACAAGAAAAATAAAAAAATCATCGACTTTGATAAGAAAAAGTCCACGCATTTTGAAAAAAGGAAGAAAAAGGAAAAAGAAAAGAAAAGATGAAAAAAAAAGATGCAAGTAATCACACCAGGTGATGTGTCTGGTTGGTTATCGCCGCTTACACCGAACGATGAAGTAGCAGGTTTGAATCACACCTGACACGCTTTTTTTTGCAGTTTAAACAGAAAAAAGTAAAATGGGTCGGCCCAACGCGGAGGGGCAGGGGTGTGCGCCTGTTTGCATTAGACCTGGTGGCTGGTGCCGGTTAGTTAAGATTGAATTTGCCTCGGATTTAAAATGTATAGAGATCGCCCTAAATCCATCCCAACATAATGGAGCCATATCCCTCATAACTCAAAAAAATTAGATTTGTACTCTCCGATCTTTAAAACGGTATAGATCATCCCTTGAGTGTTTCTGAAGCTTTTTTTAGACATGTCAATTTTTAAGTGGTTTTCACCACGGACTAGGATGTTGATTCCAACAAATTTAATCCTCACTTGTGCTCTTTGAAGATTAGCATCCAGTATGGTCAACCAACGACTTTTGACGCCCACGTCTGGCTTCTACCATGGCGTGCCACAACAATTCCACCATTCTTGCACGCACTGGTGTGGCATTGGCGGAGAAATGCGAGCAACATGTGTGGCAGCCGATACATCTACGTACAGAAGTTGCCGTCGCACTTCAGTGAGGACATCCTCCTGGGGTGCCAGAGGTTGCATCTGGATTGACAAGTGCAAGTTCATGAGCAACAATGCCCTCAGACCACCCTTGGGCAATGAGGAGTGGGCCTTCTCCAATATCGGTTGGTACGCAGCCAACCAGATGACCGTTGATGTGTCTTCGGCAACCAGATGAAGTTGTATGAGTGTCGTGTTTGTTGGAAATTCAGTTCGGCTCCCGGGAGCATGTGCTCCTGCGTGCAAAAATAATTTTTGAAATGTCAAAAAAAATCCCAACAATTTTTTTATGAATACATAATCACATCCAAATGCTAGGCAAAAAGTTAAACATTTTGGTCCGTGCAAAAAAAACAAATTGAACATCAAATGTTACCCAAAAATGTCACTCAAATTTTTTTTTTCGCCGACGAAAAACTACTGCTTTGTTTCGCATAAAAATTGTCAAGTATGATTGCGACACTAATATGAACATCCACAAAAGAAATCAGATTTTTTTAAGAAAAGTTATACATTTTTTGAGTTACTGTTCCCCCAGGAGCAAATGCCTCCCGTGGTGTTTGTGGCCTTCTTTGCGGCTCCTCCTATGGAAGATTCAATGTTCACGGTTTCTCGGACCGATCTTTCTTTTGTATAAATGACCAAGCATCTAGGCGAAACCAACAGAAGCATCGATGCACGACAAATACACACACTAGAGGTCGTCCATTGGGACGCAGAGCACAAATGCTTGAGGGAGTCAACGTCATAACACGCGGTCAAAACAACCTAAGAATCGACATGTGAGCATTAAACCACTCAAGAGGATGATCTATATGGTTTTAGAGATTTTATATCAGTTTTGCTAAAGCATATCTAGATGTGTCTTAGGCATTGTATCAACGCTCTATCCCATTCATTTTAAGTGAAGATTCGTGCAAGCATTTTCATTAGTCTTTTTCCTTTTTCTTTCTAGTTTAATTAAGTTACTTAGATGTGCAATAACTGGATGTGCTCTAGACAGACCCATTTGATATCTCCTAAAACTCTAAGCTCCCTTGAAAGGGATGCTCCTAGTGAATCAGGGATGTGGTCTGCGTCACGGCCCCACATGTATGTGTCTGGAGAGTTTTTCTTTTACTTTAGTAATAAATCCCTCTCACAGTCCACCCTCCCGATGGCTCTCTCCTCTCTTCGGCCGCCGCCCCCAACAATTCCGGTCGCACCCTTCTCTGCGCAGTTCCGCCGCAGTCATCTCCATAGATCTCCTACCCCTGCTGCATCACCTTCTCCTAGGTCCCCAAGTCCCGGGCTGCCCCGAACCCGGTCTTGCCGTCAGCGATCGACTCCGCCGCTCCGCCTCGCGCGCCCTCTCTCCTTTTAAGTGTGTCGCCCTGATGTCCCTCTCTCCTTTTCCCCATGACATCCACTCCTTCCTGTACAAGCCATGTCACTAGCATGGAAGCGGAGGACTAGGTGGAGGACTGTGCGGGGATGCGGAGCAGTGGCACGAGCACGACTCAGCCTCTGCTCACCGTTGAGGATAGCACGTGAGCGAGCTCGAGCATGGGGCTGATGGGTCAGCCAACTTTGGGCGCGCTCATGCCGAGGACAGCAGGTGAGCCCCCTACTCCCTTTTTTCAGATCTTCCGACTGATTGTACACCATTGGCTGAACATTGGTGTTCATCCACGAAAGTAGCAACACCAGTCGACCAAATGAAACGAAGATCAACACTGGTACAACGAGGTGCTATACAAACGGTTTTTAACCCCTTTCCGCGACGGCATTTTGAACCGTCGCCAAGTGAGTGTGTGCGATAGGGGGGGTCCTTCCCACACGACCCAGAAACCGCCGGGGATAGGGAGCCTTGGTGCATACAATTGTCCCTATAAAACTATTTCTGATATCTCGAATATCCCAAACGCTTCATCCTTGCAACTCGTTTGTGCTCGCATTGCCATCGCAGTCGGTATTCTGTGGTGCTACGTTTATGATGCGCGACCCATCACAAACAGTTCACGATTATAGAATGTGTACGATAAGCAGACAATCACACATATTTACTTTTCCTCGACTGCATGTGATTCGATGTAAGAGCGCATACAGTTGTCCCTATAAAATTGTATGCGAAGCTTGAATACATCCCACACGATTCATCTGTCGTACCCGCGTCGGATGAAAACCTATCGCATGCGTTCTTCTATGACCAAACGTTTGCGATGCGCACAACATCATAAACAGTCCATAATTGCCAAGCATGTGTGATAAGGTGACTTTCACAAACATTTAATAAAAAGGAACTGTGTGGGATGCTGTTGTTAATCGCAAACGTTTTTTCTTGGCTGATCGTGTGTGCAGTAGAGATTAATCGCACACGTAGTGGATCCGAGAAACGTGTTTGATCTCCATGTCTATCGCAGACATTTCGCTTTCGCAAACCGTGTGCAGTGTAATCCCTAATTTATCCCTAATTTAATCCTTAATTTAAAAATCACATATTTTGAATTTGAAAGTAGGCAATCACTTATTTCATATCTAACCATGTTTATTACAAATATAGGTTCAACCACGAATGCATAATTCGAGGCACAGGTACATATACTGAAGAACTGCAGAAGCAATGATGAACCACAGTTGTACTAAAGACTATAAAGAGATAGGCGAAAGACATTTTGGTTGCTGGACAAGGTGAAGCGAAATGTCCATATTGTGCCCTCCTCCATGCGTTATGCACGCACGACTCTAAGCCACCCCCTTGTGATGGATGCCCGTCCATCCTTCACTGTCTTCATTAGGACTTCTCGATGCTCATTGTAGTCTGGATGAAATACTTTAACCTTCATTGCGTGTCCATCAATCATGTACTTTGCAAGGTAATCTTGAGTAAAGTGCTTCGGGAACCACTGCGAACGAAAAAGATTCAGACATTGTTGTCTAACAACTCATTATGGGCAGTAAAAAGAGAAGGCTGCAGAGTTTGTAGTTACCATCCTACAGCTCACTGTTGTGTTGGATAGAGCGTAAACAAATAATTTGCTTGCCACCGTTCGTATCTTTTTGCTAATAATCCTTATCAGTTTCCTCACTTGATGCTTGTTCATGAATATCTCATTGCCCCATATGCAAAAAGGGTGGATGCGTGGATCTTTGCCAAGGGCATATGTACCTACAAGCAACACGTCAACATTAGAAGCTAACAAGTGCCCAGGCCTGTATCTATATGCACTACATTATGGAACGATGGGGGGGGGGGGGGGAGTACAAGCCGAGGGATGAAACTAACCTCGGCAGAAAATGTTGGTCACTCCCGTTGTTGTCCTGCATAAGTAGTGGAAAGGCATGATAAGTACAACAATCTTAACATCAAACAAATATAGCAAAGGTAAACAATATCATCTCCAAATGATAGCTTGAATGTGTTGGTTTCAGCATGCTGTTAAAGCAGAGATAAATGGAAGGGAATGTTACCTACAACAGGCTTAACAGTCATCCAATATTGCAATTCAAACTGGTATTGTTGAAAATGAATAGAACGTAGGTCATGCTTAAACATCACACTGGATAAATGTGTAAAACTGAAATAAAGGGCATGTGTTAACTACACTAGGCATAACTGGAACCAAATATAGCCGTTCAAACTGGTATTGATGAAATCGAGCGGCACAGTTCTGACTTGCACAAAATGAACATCACATTGTGAATGACTAAAATAAACAAGGCATAAATGATCAGTATAACAATCAAATATAGCCATTGAAAACTGGACAGAGTCTCACTGCAACCAACCTAACAAGCAAATACAGATAAACAGGGCATATGCTTGAAAACTGGACAAATGCTCACTGCAACCAACCTAACAAGCAAATACAGATAAACAAGGCATCTGCTTGAAAACTGGACAAATGCTCACTGCAACTAACCAACCAAATACAGATAAACAAGGCATCTGCTTGATAACTGGACAAATGCTCACTGCAACCAACCTAACAACCAAATACAGATGAACAAGGCATCTGCTTGATAACTAGACAAATGCTCACTGCAACCAACCTAACAACCAAATACAGATAAACAAGGCATCTACTCACTATAAACAACCAAATATAGCCATTCGTGAAACTGAAGTGGACAATTCATACTTAAACATCACACAGTCCTATTGAACATTATATTTTTGCATAATTAAAATAATTAAACACAACACAGTTAAAACACCGCATGGCAAAAGCTACTACAACAAAGGGTACGGGTTGGCAAGCTAGAAAAGGTAAGATTTGCTGATAGGATGTTGCCTCACATGTCATGGACGGGATCCTTCCAGTTGGAAGAGCACAGACCCATGGTGCACTCTCTGATGTCACAGATGGGTTGTTTCACCTTGGAAGAACCTTTGTGGGTGCCCTCCTCGTGGTCGTGGTCGATGAGATCTGACTTGGCAATTGAGGATCCCAAGCCGCCACCGTAGAACATGTCCTTCAGAAATGACAAAAATGGGCTCGATGGCGTACAAGGATCGCAAATCCTTGACCGCGTGGCGGAGGAGATCAGCGGCAGGGCCGTCGAAGAGATCGACGACGGTTGAACCAGAGGGGTTGGGGATGGACCACTTAACCTGTGACATGGCCCGCGTGAACCCGTCGCTGTCGACGAGCTTGATGTCGTAGCCAGCTTTTCCGAGATACAGTAATACGCTAGCCCGCTGACGTGAAGCCTTTGGCATGGCAACGTAGTCAACGTCTTCACCGGCTTCCGCGGCGAGGTGTTGCTTCGGGATCGACAGGTCGGGGCGAACGGCGGCCTCCTCACTCACATCCGTCGGAGAGGCCATGATAAACCTCTTCTTGGCCGAACGCTCGTCGGGCTCCTCGGGATACATGGTCGGGCTTAGGCTGCGACATTCTAGAGCAAGGGATGTGGATCTGGCAGGGAGGGACACCGCAGGCCTCATCTAAAAACTCAGGGGAGTGGGGTGACGGTATGGGAATCGTTGGGTAACTTGAACTTTATTATCTAAGCTAGGAGGAACGGGCAGACCGGCAGGGGTTGGCGGCGCCGGCGCCGGCGAGCTAGGGTTCGACGGGGGAGGGTGGGGGACTGTGGAGGGGGGGTGGGGTGGTGTTTGAGAATACGCCACGACTACTGATAATTTTAGTAATGATGGGTGGAGATGGTGGTGGATGAGGGAGGGCGATGATTCAAATGCCTCGGCTACTGCAATTTTACTATAAGGTCGGTGCTGGAGGAGTGGGGGCGACGGTTGAAGTACCGTGGCTACAAAAATTTGGGTAAAGGAATTGATGCGGGGTGGGAGCACCCAAAATCGCATACGGTCCAATAAGAATATGCGTGTATGATAATAAGAAAAAGCGGCGGAACCGCCGATTTTTGCAACGCTCAAGGCGGGTAGTTTGTTTTTAGATTTCTAGCTAGTTGGTCTATCGCATACGGTTCGTCCTAATTTTTAGACGCAGACGTGGAATTCAATCTAAATAAACTACCCGCCTTTAGCTTGCGCAGGTGGTGATTTTACAACGCACTAGCATCGCACACGGTTAAGCCAGTACCTCCACCTTTGCTCGCGCTTGCGCAGTCGTGGTGATTCACAACGCACTTGCATCGCACATGATTAAACCACTACCTCCCCCCCTGCTCGCACTTGCGCAGTCATGGTGATTTCACAGCCCACTAGCATCGCACACGGTTAATCCACTACCTACACCCTTGATCGCGCTTGCGCAGTCGTGGTGATTTCACAGCGCACTTGCATCGCACACGGTTAAGCAAGTACACCCGTGTCCGTTGAGCATCATCCGAGTCTTTGCAGCAAGAAAAAACGTCAGAGAGGGTCAGAAGACAGCCACACCAGCATGTGGCCAAAATATATATGAGTGAAAAGGGTGGTCTGTGTTGTTCAAAATTCCAATGCACAACTTTGACCGCGCGGGCCCACGGTTGGGCGCGTCGTCGAAGATCAATGATAGGGCCAGAAGTCAAGAACCACTTGGAAGTGGCCAAATATATGTAGGAATATAGGGTGTGATGTTTAAAACTTTTAATACACAATGCACAACTTTGGTGGCACCTGCCTCGCAAACCCGAAAGCACCCTTGGATATATCTATAATGACATAATGTCGTAGCTACCTAGCTAGGCTGCTTGACCCATCTCCCACTTTGTGTAGGCGGGGCGGATGCACGTAATGATACTTTGGTCATACATGCATGTCGCCATGAGCTACCATAAGACGGACCAGTGAATCTATCGCTTGGTCAAACGACAACTGTTGTTGTCTATAAAAAATGGATAGAATATATATATAAACCGCTTGGGCCAATAGATTGAACCATCATTAAAATTCGCACGAGAGGGACCACAAAACCAGCACCGCCTGCATGCGGCCCAAAATGATGTACGTTGGAAGGGGTGATGTGTATTTTCAATATCAAATAATGTACAATTTAGATGTGGCGCCTGCCTCTCGATACAGACAAAAACCATGAAAGCCAGGTAATTAAGGACGAGATACGCAGGGTACGGTGTCGGTCAAACCCACCAATCCGAGCGTGTGGGAGGGAATCCTGACAACGCATGAGCTCGAACTTTGGTTGAACGACATGTGACGGTGACCGGCCCTAACACGAACTAGGAGGAATCCATTCATGGCCAACACATATGAAAGGATCGAGAAGAGGGGTCTAGAGGGGGGTGATTAGACCCTCAACAAGCAAAAGTAGCAGTTTTTAAGTTCTTCAAGTTGAGGTGGAGTTTTAGCACAAGTTTAAGCATTCACAATACATTTCAAGCAAGCATGATAAGAGTATATGAGCAGCGGAAAGTAAAGCATGCAATTTGCAAGAAAGTAATGAGATGGGATTGGAGTGTGCAAACGCAATTGGAGACATGGAGATTTTTGGCGTGGTTCCGATAGGTGGTGCTATCGTACATCCACGTTGATGGAGACTTCAACCCACGAAGGGTAACGGTTGCGCGAGTCCACGAAGGGCTCCACCCACGAAGGGTCCACGAAGAAGCAACCTTGTCTATCCCACCATGGCCATCGCCCACGAAGGACTTGCCTCACTCGGGTAGATATTCACGAAGTAGGCGATCTCCTTGCCCTTACAAACTCCTTGGTTCAACTCCACAATCTTGTCGGAGGCTCCCAAGTGACACCAAACCAATCTAGGAGACACCACTCTCCAAAAGGTAATAAATGGTGTGTTGATGATGAACTCCTTGCTCTTGTGCTTCAAATGATAATCTCCCCAACACTCAACTCTCTCTCACAGATTTGGCTATGGTGGAAAGATGATTTGAGTGGAAAGCAACTTGGGGAAGGCTAGAGATCAAGATTCTTGTAGTTGGATTGGAATGTCTTGGTCTCAACACATGAGTAGGTGGTTCTCTCTTAGAAAATAAGTAGTGGAAGTGTAGGCACGTTCTGATGGCTCTCCCTTGAATAGAGAAGGGGGTGGAGGGGTATATATAGCCTCCACACAAAATCTAACCGTTACACACATTTGACCCAACTCGGTCAGACCGAATAGAAGAACTCGGTGAGACCGATTCAGTTCAAAATGTGAACGTTAGGATTTTCGGTGGGACCGATGTGCTAGGGTTAGGGCAAAACCTCATCTCGGTGTGACCGATTGCATGAACTCGGTGAGACCGATTTCAGCAACGAGCAAACAGAGAGTTGGTCGGGCAAACTCGATGTGACCGGTTGCACGTCTCGGTGAGACCGAAATAATTACAACAGGCAACAGAGAGTTTGCAAGGCGAACTCGGTGAGACCGATCGCTCATCTCGGTAAGACTGAAATGTTACGAAGGGAAACAGAGAGTTTGCATTGCCATCTCAGTGAGACCGAGATACCTATCGGTGAGACCGAACTGATTAGGGTTTCTGGCAGTGGCTATGTCAAAGGAACTCGGTGGCGCCGGATAGATCAAATCGGTGGGGCCGGGTTTGACTTTAGGTTTAGGACATATTTGGAATTGAGAAAGTGGTTGAGGGCTTTGGAGCATATCACTAAGCATTTTGAGCAAGTAGACCATTAAGCAACACCTCATCCCCTTTTAATAGTATTGGCTTTTCCTATGGACTCAATGTGATCTTGGATCACTAAAATAGAGATGAAGAGTCTTGCGCTTTTGCCAATCTTTGTCCTTAGAATTTTGAAGGGGTTCCACATCCTCTTGTCCAGGCCATGCCATCGTTGAACTATCTGAAATATACTAGATGAAAATATTAGTCCAACAAGAGATATGTTGACATTAATTACCAAAATCACCCAGGGAGCACTTGCGCTTTCATAGAGAGCACTTGTGCTTTCAATCTCCCCCTTTTTGGTAATTGATGACAACATACATCAAAACTTTAGATTAGGATATGAAAGGCAACAAGTAAAGCTTTGGAAGGACATGTAACATGCATAGGCTCCCCCTACATGTATGCAATCATGTGAAGATAGAAAATAAGAACATGTGAATGCATAAGCATGTCAGAGCAAGCAATGAGTTACATGTATCTTGGCTATATGCATCAGAGCAAATGATGTAGATACAGGGAATGTACCTTCATGTTCATGGGTCCTTCTTGCAAACAATATGTACATCAGCAAGAGATCATCATGCACATGAGTGTGATGCATATACTTACCTTGTGGTCTTGAGCTGGCTTTGGAAGAGATGACTCTGAGAAAACAGGGTTAGATAACACAGAAACACTACTAAACAAAGCAAGTTCAGAAAACCACAAGAGTACCAAGACTGGGATGACATGTAGTAAGTGAGTACTTAGTACTCTATTTGGGTATAGACATGTCCCCAAAGATTAAAGATATGCAATGAATTCCAAAGATTTTCTTCCCTTAGATATGAACTCCCTCTCCCCCTGAATCTGATATTGGATAATGGGAGAAGGTAGGGTAAGAGAAAATCAGAGCAAGAAAAATCAGAGCAAAAATAAACATACATTAACATGTCTTTCCCCTCTTAAAGACATGTGACTTCTCTCCTCTTTTGTTAATAAGCATCTAGAGATGTGCTTTTCTCTCCCATGTGATAAGCTTTGATGTGCTCTCTCTCCCCCTTTGACATCAATTTCCAAGAAGGGTCTTCTGGAGCATGAGTCAAATAGGTTTGGTCCTTGAGTCACATTACAAAGCAGCATGTAGTTTAAGATGCGAGTAGAGGAAAAGAATCATCGAGTGGAGCTGGAGAAGAAATGACGTTTGTAATGGCAAAAAGTTTTCTCAGTAGTGAAATCGGTAACGCTGATTCATTTTCATCGGTGACACCGAGTTGGCAGTGTCATAGATGATGCAAATTGGTCAGACCGGGTTAGTCCTTGTCGGTTGCACCGATGAACTATCTACAAGGTGTTCTTGTAGTTCGGTCTAGCCGATTGGCGTGAATCGGTGAGGTCGAGTTCAGTACAGAGGAAATTTTTGTCACCTCAGCTCACATGGCAAATAAGATCTCACAAAGATTTGCAAGGAATTAACTAAAGGATTTGCAATGAATTAGATGCAGAAAATGCAGAGAAAAATAAAAGAAAGGATCTAGATGAAGTTTTTTTTTTGAAAAAGGGAACAAACAAGCAAGAAACATATGCAAGAACACAAAGAACCAATAGAGAACTTCATCTAGAAGGTGTCGGCGACAAAGTCACCTATGTTAGAGTATATTGACTGAGGAGTCAAGTGATAACACTTGATCGTAGGTTATACTCATCGTTTGAGCTCAAAATGGGGTTACCATTTTTCGTTTAAGCATTTTGATGTATTCTCATCTTGTTGAGTTGCTTTGACCCATGACTTGTGGTAAAACTTCTCTAAGATGGAATAACATATCTTGGGTGGTGGTGTTGATCTTGATCATGTAGTCGAACTTGTGTTGGATGCTCAAGGTTGATGTAGTTCATCAAGAGTTGGGAGCACCACTTCTAGTTTGAGTTCATCTTCCTACATGGGTTAGTCTTGCAAGGAAGAGAACTTGTGTATCCAAAATGACAATCATGAACTTGATACCAAATGAAATTTGATATATAGAAATTGTCAAAGGATATGTTGAGTGAATTCAAGCTTCCTTGTCTTCAACCACCATATTGTAGAGACTTGGTGATGTAGAGATCGCTCTAGATGTGAGTGGCTTGCAATCTCATAGATTTGAGCTTATCCAAGTGCCTACAAGGGTTAGATAACATGCAAGGGTACAAGTATGGATCCAAGACATATGATCATCATCGTAAGAGAAATATCAAGGATTAGTCAAAGGCTCATGCCTTGCATGTATCCACATGGAGTTTCTACTCCAAGTTTGAGGCATCAATGATGTTCAATTCACCTCTCAAACGACAAAATACTTTCTCATCAAGCGGTTTGGTGAATATATCCGCCAATTGCTTATCGGTACGAACATGCTTAAGATCGATGTCTCCTTTAGCAACATGATCTCGAATGAAATGATGACGAACTTCAATATGCTTAGTTCTAGAATGTTGCACGGGATTGTGAGCAATCTTAATAGCACTTTCATTATCACAAAGCAATGGAACATGTTTCACATATATCCCATAATCTTTAAGAGTTTGGGTCATCTAAAGTAATTGAGCACAACATGAACCGGCGGCAATGTATTCCGCTTCGGCGGTGGATAAGGATACCGAGTTTTGTTTCTTGGAGGACCAAGATACAAGAGATCTACCAAGAAATTGACAAGTTCCCGAAGAGGACTTTCTATCAACCTTGTCACCGGCATAGTCCGAATCGGAGTAGCCAACAAGATCAAGAGAAGACCTCTTAGGATACCAAATGCCAAAGTTTGGTGTATGAATTAAGTATCTCACTATCCTTTTCACAGCCTTAAGATGACATTCTTTAGGGGCCGCTTGATATCGTGCACACGTGCACACACTTAGCATAATATCGGGACGGGAGGCACATAGATATAACAATGAACCAATCATAGAGCGGTAAACCTTTTGGTCAACTGGTTTGCCATCCTTTGTCAAGTCAAGATGTCCACTAGTAGGCATGGGTGTCTTCATACCTTTGTTCTCTTGCATGTTGAACTTCTTGAATAAGTCCTTGGTATACTTTGTTTGAGAGACAAAAGTACCCTCCTTAGTTTGCTTGATTTGCAAACCAAGAAAGAATTTGAGTTCACTCATCATAGACATCTCAAACTTCTTCGACATTAGCCTTCCAAACTTTTCACTAAAATGAGGGTTAGTTGAACCAAATATGATATCATCCACATAAGTTTGGCACACAAATAATTCACCATTAACCCTTTTAGTAAAAAGTGTAGAATCAATCTTTCCAATCTCAAAGCCTTTTTCAATAAGAAACTTAGTCAAGCATTTATACCATGCTCTAGGATCTTGTTTAAGACCATAAAGAGCTTTGTAAAGTTTGTAAACATGGTTAGGTTTCTTGGGATTAACAAAGTCGGAAGGTTGTTTAACATAGACTTCCTCCTCAATTTCACCATTTAGAAAAGCACTTTTAATGTCCATTTGGTATAATGTGATATCATGATGATTGGCATAAGCAAGTAAGATGCGTATGGACTCAAGTCAAGCAACGGGGGCATATGTCTCACCATAGTCCATACCTTCGACTTGTGTGTAACCTTGGGCGACGAGACAGGCCTTGTTGCGTACGACTTGTCCATCTTCATATTGCTTATTCCGAAACACCCATTTGGTTCTAATGACATTGTGCTTTTCATCGGGCTTTTCAACAAGCGTCCACACTTGATTCCTCTCGAAATTGTGTAGCTCTTCGTGCATGGCGTTCACACAATCCGTATTCAAGAGCTTCTTCAACCTTCATATCATCGAAGATTTGTTCAACGGGATGATCTCTTGAAGCTCTTGCTCTAACTCGTGAGAGCTTTTGTTTGGATCGGGGTGGAACATCCTCTTCATCATCTTGTTCTTCCTCTTGTATTTCTTCATTGTTGTTGGCGTTGATGTTCTCTTGTGGAGGTGGAGAAGGAGGTCGATGAGGTTCATCTTGGTGTACTTCCTCGTTTCCTTCATCTTGACGTGTTCCACTTGTGGATGCCTCCAAGTCAACTTGTGGTTCACCTTGGTGTGAAGTTGAGGCTTCCACTTGAATGGACGAGGTACTCTCCTTCACCTTCGTTGGGCGAATCTTGCCAATAGACAAGTCTTGTATTGCTTCCGAGGGATCTTTATCACCTACATCAATTGGCAATTGCTCTACTTGTGAGCCGTTAGATTCATCAAACTTCACATCTACCATCTCTTCAACCTTTCGGGTGAAATTGTTGTAGACACGGTAAGTGTGAGAGTTTGAGCCATAACCGAGTAGGAAACCTTCATGAGATTTAGGAGCAAATTTCGAACGACGATGCTTATCAAGAATGTAGCACTTTGAGCCAAATACTCGAAAGTATCCAACTTGGGGTTTGTTACCGGTGAGAAGCTCATATGCCGTCTTGCCGAGTAGCTTGTGAAGATATAGTCGGTTTGTTGCATGACAAGCTGTCTCAACCGCTTCCGCCCAAAAGTGTTTTGGCGTCTTGTATTCATCAAGCGTCATTCTTGCCATCTCAATGAGTGTCCGGTTCTTCCTCTCAACAACTCCATTTTGTTGAGGTGTGTACGTAGCCGAGAACTCATGCGAAATCCCTTCTTCGTCAAGAAAGGTATCCACATTTGTGTTCTTGAACTCCGTTCCGTTGTTGCTGTGAACCTTCTTGATCTTCACTTCAAATTGATTTTGGGCCTTCCTAGCGATGTTCTTGAAGATCTTTTGGACCTGCGATTTATCATCAAGAAAGAACACCCACGTAAATCTGGAAAAATCATCAACAATGACTAAACCAAATGAGTTACCACCGAGACTCTTGTAGGCATTGGGACCAAAAAGATCCATATGAAGTAGCTCAAGTGGTCTTCTCGTGGTCATGATGTTTTTCACGGGATGACTTCCTCCAACTTGTTTTCCTGCTTGACAAGCGCTGCAAAGTCTATCCTTGTCAAATACATCATCTTTAACACCAAGGATATGATCACCTTTAATAAGCTTGTATAGATCACCGCTACGTATACCGGTAAAGACCATATTATGATTATCTCTTCGAAACACTTGGCAATCTACTTCAGTGAATAGAACATTGAGACCGAAATCGGCTAGTCTAGATATGGAAAGTAAATTGTAGCCAAGAGATTCAACGAGCATAGCATTTTGGATGGAGTTGTCAAGTGAGATGGCCAACTTACCAAGGCCAACCACCTTACCCTTTGAGTTATCACCAAAAGTGACGTACTTTCGAGGGCCGTCGTTTTCAGCAAGCTCACGAAACATATCCTTGTCTCCGGTCATGTGATCTATACATCCACTATCAAGAACCCATTCCTTTCCTCCGGCCATGTAACCACGAAGGTTAGCCATAAGACCAAAGTGCCTCATAGACTCTTCAAGATCAAAGTCACTATCATCATCCTCGTCATAATATCCATGTTCAACATCATCATCATATGAATGATCATTACCTAGAGAAGGTAACTCATTAGATTTATGACCATGACAATGTTCATATTTATGAATTCTAATAAATTGAGAGATGATGTCACTAATGATTCCAACATCTCCTTTGGCTTGCATGAGGTCACGAAGCTCAAATAAACAGTCACCAAACTTAGGATCACTAGAATTCATCTTATTTAAAGCAATGGACTTTGGAAGAATCTCATCTAGATTTTTCAAGGAATAGTTTGGAAAGCGTTTCTCGAGATATCTCCATATAGTGTAAGCACATTCAAGTGTAGGCAAGCACACAATCAAGTTTCTAGGCAATCCTCTAATGATAAGATTAACAGTTCTAAGATTGCGGATCATGTCAAGAGACTCATCGGTGGTAGGATGCAAAGGATCAATAGGAGGCGCACAAGGGGTAGTAATGTACTTGTTCAAGTGATATTCATTGAAAATCTCAAGCATCTCATTTTTCCAATCATGATAGAACTCTCCATCAAGTAAAGGTGCTCTACATCTAATACTCCCAATCATAGACTCATCCATTGTGACGCCCCCGGCGACTAATCATACACGCAAATGCACACGATCAAGCCTAAGGACTCACTTGAAGATATCACAACACAACTCAAACATAAATAAAGTCATACAAGCTTTATATTACAAGCCAGGGGCCTCGAGAGCTCGAATACATAAGCTCGCATACAAGTGTCAGCGGAAGCATCAGATATCTGAGTACAGATATGAAACAGAAAACAGATAAGCCTTTAGAAAGGCAGGGCAAAACAAAAGCTACGATCAAAAGGCGCAGGCCTCCTGCCTGGGACCCTCCGATCCTACTCCTGGTCGTCGGCCAGCTCGTAGTAGTAACCACCCTCGGGGTAGTAGTAGTAGTCGTCGGCGGGGGCAGCTGTCTCAGGGGCTCCGTCATCTGGTCGCATCAAATGGATATGGGGGAAAAAGAAAGCAAAGCAACCGTGAGTACTCATCCGAAGTACTCAGCAAGCAAGGATCTACACTACATATGCAACACTATCAAAGGAAGGCTGTATATGTGAACTGAGCTGCAGAAATGCCAGAATAGAGGGGAAAACCTAGTCCTATCGAAGACTAGCATCTTCAAGCATCTTCGAGCGTCTTGCAGCATATAGAAGAGTACATAATAGCATAGTATAAAGTAGTAATAGTTGTGTCAAGTAACAGGCTCGCCCATGGATCCTTCCTCGACTCCCTGCGAGAAAGCGATCCCGGAGCCACATATCCAGATATCATCTCAAGTTCTAGTTGTATTGATCGGGATACAACTCCGAGTGTCCTTTACCATAGGACCGGCTATCGATAGATGTTTTCTTCCCTGCAGGGGTGCACCAACTTACCCACCACGCTCGCTTGACTCCGGCCGGACACACTTTTCTGGGTCATGCCCAGCCTCGGCCAAACGACACACCGCAACCCTACCTAGATCTCAGCAGAGAGGTCCCCGCCGGTCTACCTCCTAAGCGCTCAAGGGTCTTGGGCCATCGCCCTGTGCACTCCGGGTCATTGCGAGCAGGATGGATACCAGCACCGCCTTGAATGGCCGACACGATCCGACCGTGCTGCAATGCTGAACTGGACGTTTGACAGAGCTTTCGGCTGATGCTACGATGCAGAGTGCCCATAACTATTCCCACGTGATGGTTAGTGCTATCAGGCCGTAGGCCTGCTCGGATCAAATTCCAAATCGTTAGAGGACTAGGGGCTTGCGGTAACGAGCAGAGACTCACGATCGATGTGACCCCCTCGCCCCGTCTCGAGGACTTGCTGCAAGGGCTAAGAATGCCCGGCCGCGCCTCGTAAATATCTCATGGGTAACTTCCCATCAATCGCGGGTACCCTCAGGGTCGACTCGCCTTTCCAAGTATCAGTTATAAGGTCCAAGTATCCGTGTGTCCATATCATCAAGTGAATCCGAGGTATCACCCTCGTTGCTACTCGATGTATCTGTCAAGGTGAACTCGGAGGAATCACCCTCGATGGGTTCACACTCGAGATGTTGCATGACAACGTCGTTAACGGGAGTGGTGAAGGAGGAATCACCCTTGAGGACCACAACCGATGAACTAACCTACAAGGTTAACATCAGAAGTGCTGACGAGGTATCACCCTCGGCACTCAGTGGTAACCCAGTAGTGTCGTACAACTAAGGGGGTGAAGTGCGGTGCCGGGGCCTGGTCTTCGATCCTGTTGATCGGGTCTTCTGATAATCCAGTGGGGCAGTTGGGACAAGTGGGGGTCACTGGTGGGTCTCTAACCAGCCTATACTAAGCAGTTTAGGATAAGCAGGTAGGTATCAACAGCAGTTACAAAAACAGGCTATGCATCAGAATAGGATAAAGTAGCAGTAGCAATTCTAATGCAAGCATAAGAGAGAAAGAATAGGCGATATAGGCATGCTCAAGGGGGGGGGGGTGCTTGCCTTGTTGCTCGACAGCAAAGGCAGGGTCGTCAGAGGCGTAGTCGATCTCCGGAGCTGCGCCGGTCTCGGAGGCTACGTCGGTACCGGGCTCTATTGAGAGAGAAGAGGGGGAGGAAACAGATAAATACAAGGCAGACAAAGTAACACAGAGCTTACTACGCTAATGCGCAGTGCACGGTTGCCTAAAAGCATGTCTAAGGCATATTAGTTATTTTAGGATTTAAGTTGGATTTAATAACCGGTGTATATGCACTATTCACCTAACGGAAACGGGCAAAAAGTTATGGGTTCACCTCCGTAGAGGGCCCCGTCACGGAAACAGAGGGCACGGTCAGCTTCATCTTGTCGTTCTGATCAACTTTCATGTAGAAAGTTTTTCGATCCGAGCTACGGTTTATTTTCTACGATTTTCCGAAGTGTAAATCATTTTCTGGGATTATTCTAATTACTAAATTCAAATTTAAACAGTAGAAGAAATTGTTATGTGTACCCAGTTTTGTACCCAGCTGACCAGCACAGAGGCTGACCAGTGGGCCCATTGACTGGGTCAAAGATCCAGTCAGCACAGGCTGACATGTGGGCCAGCTTGCTGACTGGGCCGGCCCTATCCATTTAAACAGTGGGCCGGACCCTCCTGTCATTCTAAGTAGTTTAATCAGTGTTTATCTCTTACTAAACATAGTTAATTAGGTGTGGGCCCCATTAGTCAGTGACTATTTAGTGATTAAAACTAATTAACAGGTTAATTAACATTTCATTTATTTATAAAATCAGTTAATTAGCATGGGGCCCACATGTCTGTGGCCCATGCTGCACAGTCAGCAGTTGACCCAGTCAGCTGGGTCAACTGGGGCCCGTGGGGCCCGCGGTCAGCGGCACTGAGGTGGGGCCCGGCCGTCCATGTTGGGCGCCGGCCACCGGAGCTCTCCAGCAAGCCGAAACGACGGCGACAACTCCGGCGAGCTCGGATTTGGCTTGTGGGGCATCATTTCGGACGCGGTTAGGTGCTTTGTAATGGCCACTCGATCCCGCGCACGCCGGTGGCCTCGGTTTGTCGCGGGGAGGGCTACAACATCGACGGTGACCACCATGGCGGACGTCGGAATCGGGCATCGATCGGGTTCGGGCAAAACGGCGATGGGAGAAGCGCGGCTGCCCGCGTTCGACTCCTAGCAGCACACTGAGCACACCGGAGTGCTCAGTTATGCACAAAAACAACTACAGCGACGGCGGCATCGATTGCGGCAGAGCTCAGCTCAGGGGATCGCGGCATGGAGTGCTAAGGCTGAAACCAGAGAGAGGGAGCAGAGGGGAACTGGCTAGGCGCTCACCGGGAGGCGCACGATGGCCGGTGAGAGCTTAGGAGCGCGGGGTTGCTACAGATCGAGGCGAGGCAGTGCAGTTGGCCGGCGGAGGGGATCGAATCAATCCGGTTGCTGCGGTGTTCGCCGGCTCCAACGACTTGTCGTAGAGGGTGGAGATGGCCACGACGATCCCTCCGGACAACTTAAAACGGCGAATGGTGGCCGGAGGCCACGGTAATGGCGAGCGGTGGCGATGGCTCTGTTCGGTGGGCTCCTAAACGAGCGAGAGAATGAAAGAGAGGGGAATGAGAGGGAGCTAGGGTTTCCACTGGAGAGTAGAGCGACCAGGGGAGGCTTTAAGGACGCCGGTGAGCCGCAGGATGCACGACAGCACGACGAACGGCGGCGTGTCAGCGCGCGGGCGCGACAACAGCGTGAGGAGGGAGATGACCGCGGTGGGCTGATGCTGTTGGGCTGGGCCTGCTGAAGGAAATATGCCCTAGAGGCAATAATAAAGTTGTTATTTATATTTCCTTATATCATGATAAATTTTTATTATTCATGCTAGAATTGTATTAACCGGGAAACTTGATACATGTGTGAATACATAGACAAAACAAAGTGTCCCTAGTATGCCTCTACTTGTCTAGCTCGTTAATCAAAGATGGTTAAGTTTCCTAACCATAGACATGTGTTGTCATTTGATGAACAGGATCACATCATTAGGAGAATGATGTGATGGACAAGACCCATCTGTTAGCTTAGCATAATGATCGTTAAGTTTTATTGCTAAAGCTTTCTTCATGACTTATACATATTCCTCTGACTATGAGATTATGCAACTCCCGAATACCAGAGGAACACCTTGTGTGCTATCAAACATCACAACGTAACTGGGTGATTATGAAGATGCTCTACAGGTGTCTCCGAAGGTGTTTGTTGGGTTGGCATAGATCGAGATTAGGATTTGTCACTCCAAGTATCGGAGAGGTATCTCTGGGCCCTCTCGGTAATGCACATCATATGAAGCCTTGCAAGCAATGTGACTAATGAGTTAGTTGCAGGATGATGCATTACAGAACGAGTAAAGAGACTTGCCGGTAACAAGATTGAACTAGGTATGAAGATACCGACGATCGAATCTCGGGCAAGTAACATACCGATGACAAAGGGAATAACGTATGTTGTTATGCGGTTTAACCGATAAAGATCTTCGTAGAATATGTAGGAGCCAATATGAGCATCCAGGTTCCGCTATTGGTTATTGACCGGAGATGTGTCTCGGTCATGTCTACATAGTTCTCGAACCCGTAGGGTACGCACGTTTAACGTTCGATGACGATTTGTATTATGAGTTATGTGATTTGATGACCGAAGTTTGTTCGGAGTCCCGGATGAGATCACGGACATGACGAGGAGTCTCGAAATGGTCGAGAGGTAAAGATTCATATATTGGAAGGCTATATTCGGACACCGGAAAGGTTCCGAGTGATTCGGGTATTTTTCGGAGTACCGGGGAGTTACGGGAATTCACCGGGAGAAGTAATGGGCCTTTCTGGGCCATACGGGAAAAGGAGAGGCAGGCCACGTGAGGAGGCACGCGCCCCCCCTTGCCCAAACCGAATTGGACTAGGGGAGGGGGCGCAGCCCCTCTTTCCTTCTCCCTCTCCTTTCCCCCTTTCCTACTCCGTATGGGAGGTGGAATCCTTCTAGGACTAGGGAATCCTAGTAGGACTCCACACCTTGGTGCGCCCCCCCTTTGGGCCGGCTGCCCCTCCCCCTCCCTCCTTTATATACGTGGGGAGGGGGGCACCCTAGAAGACACAAGTTGATCTTTTAGCCGTGTGCGGTGCCCCCCTCCACAGAAACACACCTCGGTCATATTGTCGTAGTGCTTAGGCGAAGCCCTGCGCCGGTAACTTCATCATCACCGTCACCATGCCATCGTGCTGACGAAACTCTCCCTCGACCTCAGCTGGATCAAGAGTTCGAGGGACGTCATCGAGTTGTACGTGTGCAGATCGCGAAGGTGCCGTGCGTTCGGTACTTGATCGGTTGGATCACGAAGACGTTCGACTACATCAACCGCGTTACTAAACGCTTCCGCTTTTGGTCTACGAGGGTACGTGGACACACTCTCCCCGCTCGTTGCTATGCATCTCCTAGATAGATCTTGCGTGATCATAGGAATTTTTTTGAAATACTACGTTCCCCAACAGTGGTATCAGAGCCAGGTCTATGCGTAGATGATATGCACGAGTAGAACACAAAGGAGTTGTTGGTGTGGGTGTGTACATATTGCTTGCCGTTCCTAGTTGTTACTTGGTTCAGCGGTATTGTGAGATGAAGCGGCCCGGACCGACATTATGCGTATGCTTATGCGAGACTGGTTTCACCGCTGTGAGCACTCGTTGCTTAAAGGTGACTGGCGGGTGTCTGTCTCTCTCACTTTAGTTGAATCGGTTTCAATGAAGAGGGTTCTTTTAGAAGATCAAAAAGCAGTCACTACACCACGTTGTGGTTTTGCGTAAGTAAGAACGGTTCTTCTAAGCCCGTAGCAGCCACGTAAAACTTGCAACAACAAAGTAGAGGACGTCTAACTTGTTTTTGCAGGGCTTGCTGTGATGTGATATGGTCAAGACATGATGTGATATAATTTGTTGTATGAGATGATCATGTTTTGTAACGAAGTTATCAGCAACCGGCAGGAGCCATATGGTTGTCGCTTTATTGTATGCAATGCAATCGCCATGTAATTGTTTTTACTTTATCACTAAGCGGTAGCGATAGTCGTAGAAGCAATAGTTGGCGAGACGACAATGATGCTACGATGGAGATCATGCTGTGGCGCCGGTGACGATGGAGATCAAGCTGGGGCGCCGGTGACGATGAAGATCATGACGGTGCTTTGATGATGGAGATTAAGAGCACAAGATGATGATGGCCATGTCATGTCACATATTGAATTGCATGTGATGTTAATCCTTTTATGCATCTTATTTTGCTTAGTACGGCGGTAGCATTATAAGATGATCTCTCACTAAATTTCAAGGTATAAGTGTTCTCCCTGAGTATGCACCGTTGCGAAAGTTCTTCGTGCCGAGACACCACGTGATGATAGGGTGTGATAAGCTCTACGTTCATATACAACGGGTGCAAGACAGTTTTGCACATGCAGAATACTCGGGTTAAACTTGACGAGCCTAGCATATGCAGATATGGCCTCGGAACACTGGAGACCGAAAGGTCGAACATGAATCATATAAGTAGATATGATCAACATAGAGATGTTCACCATTGAAAACTACTCCATCTCACGTGATGATCGGACATGATTTAGTTGATATGGATCACGTGATCATTTAGATGACTAGAGGGATGTCTATCTAAGTGGGAGTTCTTAAGTAATATGATTAACTGAACTTTAATTTATCATGAACTTAGTACCTAATAGTATTTTGCATGTCTATGTCGTTGTAGATCAATGGCCCGTGCTACTGTTCCTTTGAATTTTAATGCGTTCCTAGAGAAAGCTAAGTTGAAAGATGATGGTAGGAACTACACGGACTGGGTCCGTAACTTGAGGATTATCCTCATTGCTGCACAGAAGAATTACTTCCTGGAAGCACCGCTAGGTGCTAGGCCTGCTGTAGACGCTACTGATGACGTTAAGAACGTCTGGCAGAGCAAAGCTGATGACTACTCGATAGTTCAGTGTGCCATGCTTTACGGCTTAGAACCGGGACTTCAACGACGTTTTGAACGTCATGGAGCATATGAGATGTTCCAGGAGTTGAAGTTAATATTTCAAGCAAATGCCCGGATTGAGAGATATGAAGTCTCCAATAAGTTCTATAGCTGCAAAATGGAGGAGAATAGTTCTGTCAGTGAGCATATACTCAAAATGTCTGGGTATCATAATCACTTGACTCAACTGGGAGTTAATCTTCCGGTTGATAGTGTCATTGACAGAGTTCTTCAATCACTGCCACCAAGCTACAAGAGCTTCGTGATGAACTATAATATGCAAGGGATGGATAAGACAATTCCCGAGCTCTTCGCAATGCTAAAGGCTGCGGAGGTAGAAATCAAAAAGGAGCATCAAGTGTTGATGGTCAACAAGACCACCAGTTTCAAGAAAAAGGGTAAAGGGAAGAAGGGGAACTTCAAGAAGAACGGCAAGCAAGTAGCTGCTCAAGTGAAGAAGCCCAAATCTGGACCTAAGCCTGAGACTGAGTGCTTCTACTGCAAAGGGACTGGTCACTGGAAGCGAAATTGCCCCAAGTATTTGGCGGATAAGAAGGATGTCAAGGTGAACAAAGGTATATGTGATATACATGTTATTGATGTGTACCTTACTAATGCTCGCAGTAGTACCTGGGTATTTGATACTGGTTCTGTTGCTAATATTTGCAACTCAAAACAGGGACTACGGATTAAGCGAAGATTGGCTAAGGACGAGGTGACGATGCATGTGGGAAATGGTTCAAAAGTCGATGTGATCGCCGTCGACACGCTACCTCTACATCTACCTTCGGGATTAGTTTTAGACCTGAATAATTGTTATTTGGTGCCAGCGTTAAGCATGAACATTATATCTGGATCTTGTTTGATGCGAGACGGTTATTCATTTAAATCTGAGAATAATGGTTGTTCTATTTATATGAGTAATATCTTTTATGGTCATGCACCCTTGAAGAGTGGTCTATTTTTGTTAAATCTCGATAGTAGTGATACACATATTCATAATATTGAAACCAAAAGATGCAGAGTTGATAATGATAGTGCAACTTATTTGTGGCACTACCGTTTGGGTCATATTGGTGTAAAGCACATGAAGAAACTCCATACTGATGGACTTTTGGAATCACTTGATTATGAATCACTTGGTACTTGCGAACCATGCCTCAAAGGCAAGATGACTAAAACTCCATTCTCCGGAACAATGGAGCGAACAACGGATTTATTGGAAATAATACATACTGATGTATGCGGTCCAATGAATATTGAGGCTCGCGGCGGGTATCGTTATTTTCTGACCTTCACAGATGATTTGAGCAGATATGGGTATATCTACTTAATGAAACACAAGTCTGAAACGTTTGAAAAGTTCAAAGAATTTCAGAGTGAAGTGGAAAATCATCGTAACAAGAAAATAAAGTTTCTGCGATCCGATCATGGAGGAGAATATTTGAGTTACGAGTTTGGTCTTCATTTGAAACAATGCGGAATAGTTTCACAACTCACGCCACCCGGAACACCACAGCGCAATGGTGTATCCAAACGTCGTAACTGCACTTTATTAGATATGGTGCGATCTATGATGTCTCTTACTGATTTACCGCTATCGTTTTGGGGTTATGCATTAGAGACAGCTACATTCACGTTTGATAGGGCACCATCTAAATCCGTTGAGACGACACCGTATGAACTGTGGTTTGGCAAGAAACCTAAGCTGTCATTTCTTAAAGTTTGGGGTTGCGATGCTTATGTGAAAAAGCTTCAGTCTGATAAGCTCGAACCAAAATCGGAGAAGTGCGTCTTCATAGGATACCCAAAAGAAACTGTTGGGTACACCTTCTATCACAGATCCGAAGGCAAGATATTTGTTGCTAAGAATGATCCTTTCTAGAGAAGGAGTTTCTCTCGAAAGAAGTGAGTGGGAGGAAAGTAGAACTTGATGAGGTAGTGGTACCTTCTCTTGAATTGGAAAGTAGTTCATCACAGAAATCAGTTCCAGTGATGCCTACACCAATTAGTGAGGAAGCTAATGATGATGATCATGAAACTTCACATCAAGTTACTACAGAACCTCGTAGGTCAACCAGAGTACATTCCGCACCAGAGTGGTACGGTAATCCTATTCTGGAAGTCATGTTACTAGACCATGACGAACCTACGAACTATGAGGAAGCGATGATGAGCCCAGATTCCGCGAAATGGCTTGAGGCCATGAAATCTGAGATGGGATCCATGTATGAGAACAAAGTATGGACTTTGGTTGACTTGCCCGATGATCGGCAAGTCATTGAGAATAAATGGATCTTCAAGAGGAAGACAGACGCTGATAGTAGTGTTTCTATCTACAAAGCTCGAATTGTCGCAAAAGGTTTTCGACAAGTTCAAGGTGTTGACTACAATGAGATTTTCTCACTCGTATTGATGCTTAAGTCTGTTCGAATCATGTTAGCAATTGCCGCATTTTATGAAATCTGGCAAATGGATGTCAAAACTGCATTTCTTTAATGGATTTATTAAAGAAGAAGTTGTATATGATGCAACCAGAAGGTTTTGTCAATCCTAAAGGTGCTAACAAAGTGTGCATGCTCCAGCGATCCATCTATGGACTGGTGCAAGCATCTCAGAGTTGGAATATACGCTTTGATAATTTGATCAAAGCATATAGTTTTATACAGACTTGCGGTGAAGCCTGTATTTACAAGAAAGTGAGTGGGAGCACTACAGTCTTTCTGATAAGTATATGTGAATGACATATTGTTGATCGGAAATGATGTAGAATTTTTTCTGGAAAGCATAAAGGAGTGTTTGAAAGGAGTTTTTCAAAGAAAGACCTTGGTGAAGCTGCTTACATATTGAGCATCAAGATCTATAGAGATAGATCAAGATGCTTGACAATATTTTTTTCAATAAGTACATACCTTGACAAGATTTTGAAGTAGTTCAAAATGGAACAGTCAAAGAAGGAGTTCTTGCCTGTGTTACAAGGTGTAAAATTAAGTAAGACTCAAAACACGACCACGGCAGAAGATAGAAAGAGAATGAAAGTCATTCCCTATGCCTCAGTCATAGGTTCTATAAAGTATGCCATGCTATGTACCAGACCAGTTGTGTGCCTTGCTATGAGTTTAGCAAGGAGGTACGATAGTGATCCAGGAGTGGATCACTAGATAGCGGTCAAAGTTATCCTTAGTTACCTAAGAGGACTAAGGAAATATTTCTCGGTTATGGAGGTGATAAAGAGTTCATCGTAAAGAGTTACGTCGATGCAAACTTTAACACCGATCTGGATGACTCTGAGTCTCAATCTGGATACATATTGAAAGTGGGAGGATTAGCTAGAGTAGATCCATGCAGAGCATTGTAGACATAGAAATTTGCAAAATACATACGGATCTGAATATGGCAGACCCGTTGACTAAACCTCTCTCACAAGCAAAACATGATCACACCTTAGTAAACCCTTTGGGTGTTGGTCACATGGCGATGTGAACTATTGGTGTTAATCACATGGCGATGTGAACTAGATTATTGACTCTAGTGCAAGTGGGAGACTGAAGGAAATATGCCCTAGAGGCAATAATAAAGCTGTTATTTATATTTCCTTATATCATGATAAATGTTTATTATTCATGCTAGAATTGTATTAACCGGAAACTTGATACATGTGTGAATACATAGACAAAACAAAGTGTCCCTAGTATGCCTCTACTTGACTAGCTCGTTAATCAAAGATGGTTAAGTTTCCTAACCATAGACATGTGTTGTCATTTGATGAACGGGATCACATCATTAGGAGAATGATGTGATGGACAAGACCCATCCGTTAGCTTAGCATAATGATCGTTAAGTTTTATTGCTAAAGCTTTCTTCATGACTTATACATATTCCTCTGACTATGAGATTATGCAACTCCCGAATACCGGAGGAACACCTTGTGTGCTATCACACATCACAACGTAATTGGGTGATTATAAAGATGCTCTATAGGTGTCTCCGAAGGTGTTTGTTGGGTTGGCATAGATCGAGATTAGGATTTGTCACTCCGAGTATCGGAGAGGTATCTCTGGGCCCTCTCGGTAATGCACATCATATGAAGCCTTGCAAGCAATGTGACTAATGAGTTAGTTGCAGGATGATGCATTACGGAACGAGTAAAGAGACTTGCCGGTAACGAGATTGAACTAGGTATGAAGATACCGACGATCGAATCTTGGGCAAGTAACATACCGATGACAAAGGGAATAACATATGTTGTTATGCGGTTTGACCGATAAAGATCTTCGTAGAATATGTAGGAACCAATATGAGCATCCAGGTTCCACTATTGGTTATTGACCGGAGATGTGTCTCGGTCATGTCTACATAGTTCTCGAACCCGTAGGGTCCGCACGCTTAACGTTCGATGACGATTTGTATTATGAGTTATGTGATTTGATGACCGAAGTTTGTTCGGAGTCCCGGATGAGATCACAGACATGACGAGGAGTCTCGAAATGGTTGAGAGGTAAAGATTCATATATTGGAAGGCTATATTCGGACACTAGAAAGGTTCCGAGTGATTCGGGTATTTTTCGGGAGAGTTTACTAGGGGAGTTACGGGAATTCACGGGAGAAGTATGGGCCTTTCGGGGCCATATGGAAAAGGAGAGGCAGGCCACGGAGGAGGGCACGCCCCCCCCCCCCCCCCCCCCCCTTGCCCAAACCGAATGGACTAGGGGAGGGGGCGCAGCCCTCTTTCCTTCTCCTCTCCTTTCCCCCTTCCTAACTCCGTATGGGAGGTGGAAGTCCTACTAGGACTAGGGAGTCCTAGTAGGACTCCACACCTTGGTGCGCCCCCCCTTTGGGCCGGCTGCCCCTCCCCCTCCCTCCTTTATATACGTGGGGAGGGGGGCACCCTAGAAGACACAAGTTGATCTTTTAGCCGTGTGCGGTGCCCCCTTCCACAGAAACACACCTCGGTCATATTGTCGTAGTGCTTAGGCGAAGCCCTACGCCGGTAACTTCATCATCACCGTCACCACGCCGTCATGCTGACGAAACTCTCCCTCGACCTCAGCTGGATCAAGAGTTCGAGGGACGTCATCGAGCTGTACGTGTGCAGATCGCGGAGGTGCCATGCGTTCGGTACTTGATCGGTTGGATCGCGAAGACGTTCGACTACATCAACCGCGTTACTAAACGCTTCCGCTTTCGGTCTACGAGGGTACGTGGACATACTCTCCCCGCTCGTTGCTATGCATCTCCTAGATAGATCTTGCGTGATCGTAGGAATTTTTTTGAAATACTAAGTTCCCCAACACCTGCCCCTGTAGAACTTAAGCCCATAAGCACAGTGGCCGCAGGCCTTTTTTTCCCTTGTTCCTTCTCCCTGCTTCATTTATTTATTTTGTGCAAATGGTTTGGCCACTTATTGACTTTTGTAAAATAGTGAGTTATGCCACATAAATATGTTGTAATATCTTGCACTGCCAGAAATTGGTTTAAGTAAAATATGATTTTATTTGAAATTTGGATTAAACAAAATGGATTTAAAGGTTGAGGTTTGCTACTATTTTAGTTTGTTAGAGTCACTTAGCTAACTCTATGAATGTTGATTACAATTTTATAATTGCCTCTGGATTATTTTCTATTTAATGAACATTTTCCAGTAATTTTTGTGCAACTCAAAATTTCACTTAAATTTGAATTGGTTTTAGAGAAGAGTTTGAGTTTGGAGTGATTAACCACTGTGATCATGCAATGTAAATGAAGATGACTTGGCAGAATTAACACAAAGTCACAGTGCTTATTACACAGGGGTGTTACAATTCTCCTCCTCTAAAAGAAATTCTCGTCCCGAGAATTCAGGAGGTAGAAGGAAAGAGGTCGGGGTATTCCTCCCGCAGATGATCCTCGCGTTCCCAAGTGGCTTCATCTTCAGTATGATTCAACCACTGCACTTTAAGGAACTTGGTCGTCTTCTGACGGGTTCGACGTTCTACTTCATCGAGAATGCGGATCGGATTTTCCTTATAAGATAGGTCATCTTGCAATTCGGGCATCTCGTGATCCACTGCGCGGTGCGGAGATTCCTTGAAGCAATGATGAAGTTGCGACACATGGAAGACGTTGTGGATATGAGAGGATTGCGGTGGCAACTCCAATTTATATGCCACCTGACCATGTCTAGCAACTATGCGGAAAGGACCAATGTAGCGGGGAGCTAACTTGCCCTTGATTCAGAATCGGTGAGTGCCCTTCATAGGAGTGACACATAGATAAGCTTGATCACCAGGTTGATAAGTCAAACCCCATCGTTTGCGATCATAGTTGCTCTTCTGACGGTCCTGAGCCGCCTTCAGATTTTCTTGAACGATACGGACTTGCTCTTCGGCGTGTTGAATAATATCCGAACCCACGAGCGGTCGTTCCCCAGTTTCTGACCAATTCAGAGGGGTTCGACACTTACGTCCATATAGAACCTCGAAGGGGGCCATTTTCAAGCTGGCTTGATAGCTGTTGTTATAAGAGAATTCGGCATACGAGAGAGATTCTTACCACTTCTTGCCGAAAGAAATAACACAAGCTCGCAGCATGTCTTCAAGCACTTGATTGACTCGCTCAACTTGGCCTTGGGACTGGGGGTGATATGCTGAACTCCAGGTGATATGAGTTCCCGTAGCTTCTTGGAAACTTTCCCAGAACTTTGAGGTGAAAAGACCACCACGGTCCGAACTGATCTCCTTCGGAATATCGTGGAGTGATACAATTCTAGAGATATATAATTCTGCTAACTGACTAGCAGTGATCGTCTCCTTGACAGGCAGAAAGTGTGCAACTTTGGAAAGTTGGTCGACGACGACAAGAATAGCATCATGACCCTTCTGTGACTTGGGAAGGCCAGTAATGAAATCCATCTGAACCTTATCCCACTTCCATAAAGGAATAGGAAGTGGTTGCAGAATTCCAGCAGGCTTCTGATGTTCTGCTTTAACGTGACGGCAAACATCACATTCAGCAACATAGCGAGCAATATCCTGCTTCATTCTAGACCACCAGTACCTTTGTCGGAGATCACGATACATTTTGGTGCTACCCGGATGAATATACAGCGGTGTGTCATGTGCCTCCTTCATGACCTTGTCAGTCATAAGCTCGAAGCGAGGTACCACAATGCGGTCTCTGAAGTACAAGGTTCCATCTTTAGACAGTGAGAAATCCCTGTACTTTTCAAGGTGAAGATCTTTCTTCATCAAATCAACTTCAGCATCTTTAGCTTGTGCACTCTTAACAGCCTTCTCAAGGTCTAGTTCAACAACCAAGGTATTTAGGTATCCTTGGGGAACTATCTCGAGGTTTAGCTTTCGAAGCTCTTCATACAGGAGTGGTTGCTGTAGCTGGACTTCAAGTTCACTGCAGTAGGATTTACGACTCAAAGCATCAGCCATTACATTAGCCTTGCCAGGGGTATAAGAAATACCCAAATCATAGTCCGTAATGGTCTCCATCCATCTTTGCTGACGGAGATTAAGAGATGCCTGAGTGAACAAGTACTTCAGACTTTTATGATCCATGTACATCTCGCAACGATTACCGAGGAGGTAATGTCGCCACAACTTCAATGCATCAATGACAGCAGCTAGTTCTAGATCATGTACTGGATAGTTCTCTTCGTGAGGACGCAACTGTCGAGAGCCATAAGCAATCACTTTACGCTCTTGCATTAGGACACAGCCTAATCCTTCACGGGAGGCATCACAATAAATCACGAAGTCTTTGCGAGAATCTGGAGGAGCAAGTACTGGGGCGGATGTCAGCTTGTCTTTGAGTGTTTGAAAACTTTCCTGACATTTTTTTGTCCACTCAAACTTAACGCCCTTGTGAAGCAGATCAGTCAGAGGCTTAGCAATCTTTGAGAAATTCTCGACAAAGCGTCGGCAATAGCTTGCAAGGCCGAGAAAACTTCTGACTTGCTTGACATTCTTCGATGGAGTCCAGTCCAGAATAGCCTGAACTCGTTCTGGGTTAACGGCAATGCCATCTTTGGAAATCACATGGCCGAGATATGTCACTTCAGCTAACCAGAACTCGCATTTGGATTACTTGGCATATAGTTGATGTTCACGCAGCTTCTCCAGTACAAGCTGAAGATGTTCGGCATGTTCTTCTTCATTCTTGGAATATATAAGAATATCATCCAAGTAAACCACGATGAATTTGTCGAGGTAATCCATGAAGATATAATTCATCAGGCGGGAGAACGTAGCTGGAGCATTTGTTAGGCCAAATGACATTACAGTGTACTCATAAGAGCCATAGGGAGTAACAAATGCAGTCTTCAGAATATCCTCTTCGCGAACACGGATCTGATGATAACCCAACCTCAAGTCGAGTTTAGAGAACACCGATGATCTAGCAAGTTGATCATACAGATCATTGATCCGAGGAAGTGGATACTTGTTCTGAATTGTTGCTTGGTTGATAGGTCGATAATCCTGAACCAACCGATTCGTACCATCCTTCTTCTTGACAAAGAGGGAAGGTGCTCCCCAAGCAGATGAACTGTGGCGGATGAAACTCTTCTTAAGTGACTTGTCGATCTCTTCCTTAAGCTCGAGAAGGTGGTGCGGAGGCATCTTATAAGGACGCTTCGCAATAGGGGTAGTGCCAGGCTTCAAGTCGATGACAAACTCGACAGCTCTAGCAGGGGGAATTCCTGGAAGTTCTTCCGGAAAAACATCCTGGAAATCACGAACAACTAGAATGTTCTCGATGCCTTCAAGAGGTGAAGCATTCAATGCATTCAGAACATATATCTGATTCTCGGCATTCTGAACTATCCGAGCTGAGTATCTGCTTGTCTGGCCAGAAGGATGAGTGAGCTGGACTGTCTTGGTAGCACAGTCAATCAGAGCCTTATGCGCTGTCAACCATTCCATACCAAGAATGATATCAATGTTGGATGGTCTGAGCACAACGAGGGAAGCCGGAAAAAGTAGACCTCCAATCTCGATGTGGTTGTGGTAGTTTACCATGGAGGTTTGCCACTTGGACCCCAGAGATTGAACCGCTAGAGGAGTGGGTAATTCTTCCATGCCTAGCCCATGCAACTGAGCAAATTGTTGGGACACGAAAGCATGCGATGCTCCTGAATCAAAGAGAAAAGAAGCTGGCACTGAATTAACATGAAGGGTACCCATCACAATTGTTGGTTCCTTCAGGGCCTTTTCAGCATCGACATGATTGACATGGCCAAGTACAATAGCAGCCGGTACAATATTACGGTTCCTGAATCGGAGGTTTCGACAGCTCTTCTTATGACCAACAGGAGGACGTGGTGCAACCTGAGGAGTTGCCATAGCATTAGGCTGTCCACCCTGAACTGTTGGCTGTCTCGGCGGTGAAGGCAGACGAGGTGCAACATATGATGGCCTGGGTGTTGGAGCAAGTCGGTGATAAACATTGTGCGGGATCCAGACTCGACGTTTCTGAACAGGCTGACCTGAGGATGAGCCAACATCACGAGTGCGTTTGAGCGACTCCTGGTATTTAGCCAGACCAGTTTCAACTCGGTAGGCTTGACTGACAAGTGTCGCAAAGTCCTCACAATCAAGGACAAGAAGTGCGAGCTGTATATCGGAACGCAGTCCTTCACGGAATTTCTCCTGCTTGCGAGCGTTAGTGTCGACATCATCTTTAGCATAGCGGGATAATTTGAGAAATTTCCTCTGGTATTCATCCACAGTCTTTGTGCCCTGTGAGAGTTTGCGAAACTCCTGCTTCTTCTGGTCGATCAGTCCTGGAGGAATGTACCGTGCACGAAAAGCTGACTGAAATTCCTGCCAAGTGGGTACAGATTCGGCAGGCAACATACCCTTGTGGCTTTCCCGCCATTGAGCAGCTGGACCCTTTAAGTGGAATGTCGCAAAGGTGACGTAACTGTCAGGGGCAACATTAGCTGACTCCATATCAAACAGGATGTCTCAGAGCCAGTCATCCACATCCATAGGATTGGTGGAGTTGCGGAAAACAGAAGGATTGAGGCGCACAAATTCTGGTAGTGAGATCGGTCCAGGCTCCTGACGAGCATCGTTGCGTTCCAAATGTTTTACCAGACTCTCGTTGAGCTGACGGTTCAATTCAAACTGCTGCATCATTGCGGCAATATAGGGTGGAGGTGGAGGATCGTCAGCCATCCTGCCAAATTAACAGGGGCAGTTTAGCAAGAAAAACTGCATGTGTATGGAGTTATTCATGATGTAACATGGGAAATGATCAAGAAGGCATCAGGTGCATATTGGTAGTCCTTAAAGACATACAGAACGATGCACGGAGTTGGACACAAATGGCGGTAGGAGTACGGAAACGCACGCAGCTAGACAGGCTAGGCGGTGCGCAGGCACGCGATGAGGAATACAACAACGTGACATAGCAAAGGCTACATCACGTCAGAGAAAACTGCTGGAGCGAAGATTCTACAAGTGGCAACACAGGGTGCCCTCGATAAAAGGATCCTGTAAGCAGAACCTGGCCCACAATCTTGAAGCAAGGGGGAACAATTTCAGAACTCTGGGTGGATGTGATCACGAGAACCTGATGTTGGAGTTAGTAAAATTTTAACCCGAATAGAAGAGAGATTAGAGTCCCAGAGTAAAGATCGAGGAGTAAAAGATCCTAATACCACCCAATTGGTGACGTGGGCCCGTAAGCCACACAGCCAAGTTAGTAAAACAGTTTTGGACCACTAGACTCAACTTCGGCAAAGGAGTTGGAAAGGGGATTCCTAGAGGCAGTCGGCTCTGATACCAACCTGTGACGCCCCCGGCTTAATCGTGCACTAATCATACACGCAAATGCACACGATCAAGCCTAAGAACTCACTTGAAGATATCACAACACAACTCTAAAACATAAATAAAGTCATACAAGCTTTATATTACAAGCCAGGGGCCTCGAGGGCTCGAATACATAAGCTCGCATACAAGTGTCAGCGGAAGAATCAGATATCTGAGTACAGATATGAAACAGAAAACAGATAAGCCTTTAGAAAGGTGGGGCAAAACAAAAGCTATGATTGAAAGGCGCAGGCCTCCTGCCTGGGACCCTCCGATCCTACTCCTGGTCGTCGGCCAGCTCGTAGTAGTGACCACCCTCGAGGTAGTAGTAGTAGTCGTCGGCGGGGGAAGCTGTCTCAGGGGCTTCATCATCTGGTCGCATCAAATGGATATGGGGGAAAAAGAAAGCAAAGCAACCATGAGTACTCATCCGAAGTACTCAGCAAGCAAGGATCTACACTACATATGCAACATTATCAAAGGAAGGTTGTATATGTGGACTGGGCTGCAGAAATGCCAGAATAGAGGGGAAAACCTAGTCCTATCGAAGACTAGCATCTTCGAGCGTCTTGCAGCATATAGAAGAGTACAGAATAGCATAGTATAAAGTAGTAATAGTTGTGTCAAGTAACAGTCTCGCCCAGGGATCCTTCCTCGACTCCTTGCGAGAAAGCGATCCCGGAGCCACATATCCAGGTATCATCTCATGTTCTAGTTGTATTGATCGAGATACAACTCCAAGTGTCCTTTACCGTAGGACCGGCTATCGATAGATGTTTTCTTCCCTGCAGGGGTGCACCAACTTACCCACCACACTCGCTTGACTCCGGCTGGACACACTTTTCTGGGTCATGCCCGGCCTCGGCCAAATGACACACCGCAGCCCTACCTAGAGCTCAGCAGAGAGGTCCCCGCCGGTCTACCTCCTAAGCGCTCAGGGGTCTTGGGCCATCGCCATGTGCACTCCGGGTCGTTACGAGCAGGATGGATACCAGCACCGCCTCGAATGGCCGACACGATCCGACCGTGCCGCAATGCTGAACTGGACGTCTGACAGAGCTTTCGGCTGATGCTACGATGCAGAGTGCCCATAAGTATTCCCACGTGATGGTTAGTGCTATCAGGCCGTAGGCCTGCTCGGATCAAATACCCAAATCGTTAGAGGACTAGGGGCTTGCGGTAACGAGTAGAGACTCACGATCGCTGTGACCCCGTCGCCCCGTCTCGAGGACTTGCTGCAAGGGCTAAGAATGCCCGGCCGTGCCTCGTAAATATCTCACGGGTAACTTCCCATCAATCGTGGGTACCCTCAGGGTCGACCCGCCTTTCCAAGTATCAGTTGTAAGGTCCAAGTATCCGTGTGTCCATATCATCAAGGCAATCCGAGGTATCACCCTCGTTGGATTCCTACTCGATGTTTCTGTCAAGGTGAAATTGGAGGAATCACCCTCGATGGGTTCACACTCGAGATGTTGCACGACAGCGTCGTTAACGGGAGTGGTGAAGGAGGAATCACCCTAGAGGACCACAACCGATGAACTAACCTACAAGGTTAACATCAGAAGTGCTGACGAGGTATCACCCTCGGCACTCGGTAGTAACCCAGTAGTGTCGTACAACTAAGGGGGTGAAGTGCGGTGCCGGGGCCTGGTCTTCGATCCCGTTGATCGGGTCTTCTGATAATCCAGCGGGGCAGTTGGGACAAGTGGGGGTCACTGGTGGGTCTCTAACTAGCCTATACTAAGCAGTTTAGGATAAGCAGGTAGGTATCAACAGCAGTTACAAAAATAGGCTATGCATCAGAATAGGATAAAGTAGCAGCAGCAATTCTAATGCAAGCATAAGAGAGAAAGAATAGGCGATATAGGCATGCTCAAGGGAGGGGGTGCTTGCCTGGTTGCTCGGCGGCAAAGGCAGGGTCGTCAGAGGCATAGTCGATCTCCGGAGCTGCGCCGGTCTCGGAGGCTACATCGGTACCAGGCTCTATCGAGAGAGAAGAGGGGGAGGAAACAGATAAATACAAGGCAGACAAAGTAACACAGAGCTTGCTACGCTAACGCGCAGTGCAGGGTTGCCTAAAAGCATGTCTAAGGCATATTAGTTATTTTAGGATTTAAGGTGGATTTATTAACCGGTGTATATGCACTATTCACCTAACGAAACGGGCAAAAAGTTACAGGTTCACCTTCGTAGAGGGCCCCGTCACGGAAACAAACGGCATGGTCAGCTTTGTCTCGTCGTTCTGATCAACTTTCATGTAGAAAGTTTTTCGATCCGAGCTACGGTTTATTTTCTATGATTTTTCGAAGTTTAAATCATTTTCTGGGATTATTCTAATTACTAAATTCGAATTTAAACAGTAGAAGAAATTGCTATGTGTACCCAGTTTTGTACCCAGCTGACCAGCATAGTGGCTGACCAGTGGGCCCATTGACTGGGTCAAAGATCCAGTCAGCAGAGGCTGACATGTGGGCCAGCTTGCTGACTGGGCCGGCCCTATCCATTTAAACAGTGGGCCGAACCCACCTGTCATTCTCAGTAGTATAATCAGTGTTTATCTCTAACTAAACATAGTTAATTAGGTGTGGGCCCCATTAGTCAATGACTATTTAGTGATTAAAACTAATTAACAGGTTAATTAACATTTCATTTATTTATAAAATCAGTTAATTAGCGCGGGGCCCACATGTCTGTGGCCCACGCTGCATAGTCAGCAGTTGACCCAGTCAACTGGGTCAACTGGGGCCCGCGGTCAGTGGCACTGAGGTGGGGCCCGGCCGTCCACGTCGGACGCCAGCCACCGGAGCTCTCCGGCAAGCCGAAACGACGGCGACAACTCCGGCGAGCTCGGATTTGGCTTGTGGGGCATCGTTTCGGGCACGGTTAGGTGCTCTGTAACGACCACTCGATCCCGCGCACGCCGGTGGCCTCGGTTTGTCGCGGGGAGGGCTACAACGTCGACGGCGACCACCGTGGCGGACGCCGGAATCGGGCATCGATTGGGTTCGGGCAAAACGGCGATGGGAGGAAGCGCGGCTGCCCATGTTCGACTCCTAGCAGCACACTGAGCACACCGGAGTGCTCAGTTGTGCATGAAAACAACTACATCGACGGTGGCATCGATTGCGGTGGAGCTCAGCTCAGGCGATCGCGGCATGGCGTGCTAAGGCTGAAACCTGAGAGAGGGAGCAGAGGGGAACTGGCTAGACGCTCACCAGGAGGCGCACGATGGCCGGTGAGAGCTTAGGAGCGCGGGGTTGCTGCAGATCGAGGCGAGGCAGTGCAGTTGGCCGGCGGAGGGGATCGAATCGATCCGGTTGCTGCGGTGTTCGCCAGCTCCAACGACTTGTCATAGAGGGTGGAGATGGCCACGACGATCCCTACGGACAACTTGAAACGACGAGTGGTGGCCGGAGGCCACGGTAATGGCGAGCGGTGGCGACGGCTCTGTTCGGTGGGCTCCTGAACGAGTGAGAGAACGAAAGAGAGGGGAACGAGAGGGAACTAGGGTTTCCAGGGGAGAGGAGAGCAACCAGGGGAGGCTTTAAGGATGCCGGGGAGCCGCAGGATGCACGACAACGCGACGAACGGCGGTGTGTCTGCGCGCGGGCGCGACAGCGGCGTGAGGAGGGAGATGACCGCGGTGGGCTGACGCTGTTGGGCTGGGCCTGCCCCTGTAGAACTTAAGCCCATAAGCACAGTGGCCGCAGGCCTTTTTTTCCCTTTTTCCTTCTCCCGGCTTCATTTATTTATTTTGTCGAAATGGTTTGGCCACTTATTGACTTTTGTAAAACAGTGAGTTATGCCACATAAATATGTTGTAATATCTTGCACTGCCAGAAATTGGTTTGAGTAAAATATGATTTTATTTGAAATTTGGATTAAACAAAATGGATTTAAAGGTTGAGGTTTGCTACTGTTTTAGTTTGTTAGAGTCACTTAGCTAACTCTGTGAATGTTGATTACAATTTTATAATTGCCTCTGGATTATTTTCTATTTAATGAACATTTTCCAGTAGTTTTTGTGCAACTCAAAATTTCACTTAAATTTGAATTGGTTTTAGAGAAGAGTTTGAGTTTGGAGTGATTAACCACTGTGATCATGCAATGTAAATGAAGATGACTTGGCAGAATTAACACAAAGTCACAGTGCTTCTTACACAGGGGTGTTACATCCATCTTCCTCCAATGGTGATTAAACCAAAGCAATGGAGACCAATGCTCTGATACCAATTGAAAGGATCGAGAAGAGGGGTCTAGAGGGGGGTGATTAGACCCTCAACAAGCAAAAGTAGCAGTTTTTAAGTTCTTCAAGTTGAGGTGGAGTCTTAGCACAAGTTTAAGCATTCACAATACATTTCAAGCAAGCATGATAAGAGTATATGAGCAGCGGAAAGTAAAGCATGCAATTTGCAAGAAAGTAAAGAGATGGGATTGGAGTGTGCAAACACAATTGGAGACTCGGAGATTTTTGGCGTGGTTCCGATAGGTGGTGCTATCATACATCCACGTTGATGGAGACTTCAACCCACGAAGGGTAACGGTTCTCGAGTCCACGGAGGGCTCCACCCACGAAGGGTCCACGAAGAAGCAACCTTGTCTATCCCATCATGGCCATCGCCCACGAAGGACTTGCCTCACTCGAGTAGTTCTTCATGAAGTAGGTGATCTCCTTGCACTTACAAACTCCTTGGTTCAACTCCACAATCTTGTCGGAGGCTCCCAAGGGACACCTAACCAATCTAGGAGACACCACTCTCCAAAAGGTAATAAATGGTGTGTTGATGATGAACTCCTTGCTCTTGTGCTTCAAATGATAGTCTCCCCAACACTCAACTCTCTCTCACAGATTTGGCTATGGTGGACAGATGATTTGAGTGGAAAGCAACTTGGGGAAGGCTAGAGATCAAGATTCTTGTAGTTGGATTGGAATGTCTTGGTCTCAACACATGAGTAGGTGGTTCTCTCTCAGAAAATGAGTAGTGGAAGTGTAGGCACGTTCTGATGGCTCTCCCTTGAATAGAGAAGGGGGTGGAGGGGTATATATAGCCTCCACACAAAATCTAACCGTTACACACATTTGACCCAACTCGGTCAAACCGAATAGAAGAACTCGGTGAGACCGATTCAGTTCAAAATGTGAACATTAGGATTTTCGGTGGGACCGATATGATCAACTCGGTGGGACCGATGTGCTAGGGTTAGGGCAAAACCTCATCTTGGTGTGACCGATTGCATGAACTCGGTGAGACCGATTTCAGCAACGAGCAAACAGAGAGTTGGTCAGGCAAACTCGGTGTGACCGGTTGCACGTCTTGGTGAGACCGAAATAATTACAACAGGCAACAAAGAGTTTGCAAGGAGAACTCGGTGAGATCGATCGCTCATCTCGGTAAGACCAAAATGTTACGAAGGGAAACAGAGAGTTTGCATTGCCATCTCGGTGAGACCGAGATACCTATCGGTGAGACCGAACTGATTAGGGTTTTTGGCAGTGGCTATGTCAAAGGAACTCGGTGGCGCCGGATAGATCAAATCGGTGGGGCTGAGTTTGACTTTAGGTTTAGGACATATTTGGAATTGAGAAAGTGTTTGAGGGCTTTGGAGCATATCACTAAGCATTTTGAGCAAGTAGACCATTAAGCAACACCTCATCCCCTTTTAATAGTATTGGCTTTTCCTATGGACTCAATGTGATCTTGGATCACTAAAATAGAGATGAAGAGTCTTGCGCTTTTGCCAATCTTTGTCCTTAGAATTTTGAAGGGGTTCCACATCCTCTTGTCCAGGCCATGCCATCGTTGAACTATCTGAAATATACTAGATGAAAATATTAGTCCAACAAGAGATATGTTGACATTAATTACCAAAATCACCCAGGGAGCACTTGTGCTTTCATAGAGAGCACTTGTGCTTTCAACATACCCCTCGTTATCGGTCAAAGGGATGATATATATACATTCGGGGAGCTCACGGATATGCGTGTCATCACAAAAACCCGCAAAAGGGAGACGTAGTCGATCAGAAGACCCCCCTATACAATGCATGCGGCCCGAAATTATGTACGGGTGGTGTGTGATGTGTTCAAATCCCCAATGCACAACTTCGAGGGGGCACCAACTACATCACAAACCGAACATCGTACCCGACCCCAAGCCAGGTTCAATAAATACGATGTCGGTTCCCCAACTTCGAGGTGGGGGGGGGAGGGGTGTCGTCCAACGCATGTGCTGAAACTTGGTTTGCTCTAACATAGCACAGAGAGCAAAGAGGAAACCCTTCTCGTGCGTTGGGTCAAAGGGATAATTTGTGTGGGCTTACAGATGTTGATCATTCTTCGATTTTTGAGAATAAAAAATAACCAATAAAAAACATATTGTATAAATCAGCAAAACAACCCAATGCACAACTTCGAGGGGGCACCAACTACATCACAAACCGAACACCGTACCTGACCCAAGCCAGGTTCAATACATGCGATGTCGGTTCCCCAACTTCGAGGCACGGGGGAAGGGTAGGGGGTGTCGTCCAACGCATGTGCTGAAACTTGATTTGCTCTAACATAGCACACAAGGCAAAGAGGAAACCCTTCTCGTGTGTTGGGTCAAAGGGATAATTTGTGTGGGCCTACAGATGTCGATCATTCTTCGATTTTTTAGAACAAAAAAGAACCAATAAAAAACATATTGTATAAATTAGCAAAACAAGGATCCCAAGGTTTATATAATCATCATGACAAGTCACTATAGATACATTTAGATGATAAATGTCTATAATGACCGTATCACAGCGTTTAAATGAAGCTTGAGATATGCAGCTTCCCACCGAGTCACCCATCCTTAGACTACTCCAGCCCCAGCACGCTTACCTTCCGCGTTCTATTCGACTAGGTTAGCGGATGGGAAGCCGCTCAGGGTGTGCATTCGATTTTTTCGGTTTGATTCGATTCGGTTTATACGGTTTTTGATTTTATACGGTTTTTATACTTCGGTTTATACAGTTTTATACGCGGTACGGTTTGGTTTCGGTAATAACCGTTTAATCTCGGTTCGGTTTCGGTAATAACCAAAATAACCAAAGTTGACACGAACTTTTAAGCAACATATATTTTTATCTCAATCAAAAATTGATGGGATGAAGGATAGGAAGGACGTACGTATATGTTAAATTGTAAACAACCTACCAGCACAAACTACCAAGCCACCAACCTTTTTTTAGGGAACCAAGCCACCAACAGCGTGGTGGTTCATGCATACGATCGTGACTCTTTTTTTTAGAAAATGATCGTGGCTTTTAAGGCCCATGTGTAGTAAACTCCTAGTACTAGTTGGAGGCCCACCTTTTTTTTGGTAAACGACCCACCTGGTGGCCGTTTGGGCTGTAGATTTGAGCCCAAACAAGCACCGCATGCATCTGGTGCCCAGCTCAGCTCGGGGTGCAGTCGTTTAGTACCACATCGCGCAGGGAGCTACTTCGCTGTGAGCGGAAAGGCTATAAAAGGTGGCGAACTATTGAGTTGTGAACTCAAATCCTCACGCAGCAAAACACTTTGGTTATTTCGGTTTAAACCAAAAAAACCAAAATTTAAATGGTTTTCAGAATTGGAAACTGAAACCGGAACCTGAAAAAACCAAAAAATCGGTTCGGTTTGGTTTTTTTGTTCGATTTTTGGTTTTCAGTTCGGTGTTGCACACCTTGAGAAATGGGACCTACTCCCTACTACTATCACACACGTTTGTATTTACATGGCCGGTGTGTTGCCGCCTAGCCTTCTATGAGCACTGACACTGGCAGCGGGAAACCGATGGGAGGAGTGGCGGGAAACGATAGCGTGTTTGGATATATAACAACATTAATATGGAAAACTGCATAGAGAAGGAAGCGTGAGCTAGCACAACGCATGCGCACAGTGCTTACCCACGGGTGACAGACGGTTGACCAGAACTGCTTTAAATATTCAGGGTTCGTTTGGCCTTTTTTATACATTATAATTAAGTTTTATAAGCATTAATTTAATGTGCATAATTCAAATTAGTGCACCAAAATGGCTACAAAAATCATACATGTGTCCTTGGATGCATGTTTAGATCCCATGCAAAGAATGAGAATGAATTACAACTGTCTCGGCGTCTAGCTCGGCCTCGGATATTGAGGATCTCGGTTTTTAAATACCCATAAATCCAAAACTCACCCGAAAATCATGAAACTTGGCATGGTGTCACGACATGGCACATATATGTCGTGAAAAAAAAATTGTCCATTTTGGGGCAAGTTTTATTACAAGCCTCTTACAAACCAGAGCTTCTCTCAAGAAGCCTCGTGGTTTCGATAGGGAAACGTGTCCCCCTTAAGGGCGAAACGATAATCACTGCCTCTTTTCGCCTTGTATTTTTTTCTACAGGCAACATGGAACGACAGGATATCTGTGCTAAAATTTAAAATTATTCAGGGTTCGTTTGGCCTTTTTATACATTAATTGAGTTTCCTAGGCATTTAATGTCCATAATTCAAATCTGAACTACAAATACATCCTCCAGTTCACCAAAATGGCTAGAAAAATCATAAATGTGTCATTGGGTGCATGTTTAGGTCCCATGCAAGGAATGGGAATGAATTACAACCGTACCGGCGTCCTACCTCGTCCTCAAACATTTGAAATCTCGGTTTTTAAATCCCCGTAAATCCAAAACTTACCAGAAAATCATGAAAGTTGGCATGGTGTCACGTCATGGCACATATATGTCGTGGTAAAAACATTGTCCAATTTGGGCCAAGCTTTATTACAAGCCTCTTACAAAACGGAGCCTCTCGCAAGAACCCTCATGGTTTCGATAGGGAAACGTGTCCCCTTGAAGGCGAAACGATAATCGCTCCCTCTTCCAGCCTTGTATTTTCTTCTACACGCAACATGGAACAACAGGAGATTCACACTGAACTTTGAAATTATTCAGGGTTCGTTTGACCTTTTTTATTCATTAATTGAGTTTTCTAGGCATTTAATGTCCATAATTCAAATCCGAACTACAAATACATGCTCCAGTGCACCAGAATGGCTAGAAAAATCGTACATGTGTCCTTGGGGTGCATGTTTAGGTCCCATGGAAGGAATGTGAATGAATTCAACCATCTTGGCGTCCTGGCTCGACCTCAAACATTGCGAATCTCGGTTTTTAAATCTCTGTAAATCCAAAACTCACCAGAAAATCATGAAACTTGGCATGGTGTCATGACACGGCACATATATGTCGTGGTAAAAAAATTGTCCAATTTGGCCCAAGCTATATTACAAGCCTCTTACAAACTGAAGCTTCTCGCAACCCTCGTGGTTCCGGTAGGGAAACATGCCCCTCTTGTGGGCGAAACGATAATCGCTGCCTCTTCTCGCCTTGTATTTTGTTTTCTACAGGCAACATAGAATAACATGAGTGTCGTGCTGAAATTTGAAACTGTTCAGGGTTTGTTTGGCCATTTTGTATATTAATTGAGTTTTCTAGACATTTAATGTAGTTCATAATTTAAATTTGTACTACAAGCACATGCTCCAGTGAAGCAAAATGGGTGGAAAATCATACACGTGTCATTGGGTGCATGTATAGGTCTCACTGAAGGAATGTGAATGAATTACAAACGTCTTGTCGTCCTGAAACATTAAGAATCTCGGTTTTTAAATCCCAGTAAATCGTCTCAGTAAATCGAAAACTCACCCAAAGAACATGAAACTTGGCATGGTTTCAGGACATCGCACATATATGCCGTGGTAAAAAATCGTCCAGTTTGAGACAAGGCGCACACATTAATAGCCAACGAAGTCCTTTTGAAACAAATAGCTGACACATTAATATCACAAACGGTTGTATTATATGAACCGTGTGTGTTCCCGTAACCATTTAAGTGCGGCCACGCGTCCCTCTTTTCTTATGGGATAGTACTACCTCGGTATTCATTCATTGGTCATCTTTGTATTTTGTGCCAAAATTTGACCATACTCGGTGGCGTGCGTGCAACTGTTTGATTAGATGGGATGAGCGCGAGAAGTCCGCCATGCAGGCTCGATGGGACGCGTGTGAGCTGTCCGCCGCGTAGGCTCGACGGGACGCGTGCGACCTCTCCACCTCGCAGGCTCGACGGGACACGTGCGAGCAGTAAGGCCGCCCATGCTCACCGGGAAGCGAGCTCTTTGACCTCCATCCACCAGCCGCCCGCCTCGCTCACAACTTCTCCATTAATGGCGGTCGAGCCGCTGTTTAACACATGGTTAATTAAAGCACCCGGACGGAGGGTGTTTGCTTGTGATCCCATGGCCCTGCTCAACGTTAGCATTTGCTTTGTTCATGTTTTCAACTCGTATTCCGGATAGTTTAAAATGCCACATAGGGCAACGGATAATACGATGACAAATAAAATGGCAACGGATAATACGATGACAAATTTACAATGGCGCGGATAATAATTATCTTACATATTCTGGATAATTTAAAATGCCACATGCGGCAAAGCCCAGAAGACACGGGGGCAAGAGAAGAAGGAAATCACAGACAACGATCTGGGTCGCTACTGTCTCTACTCCTTGATAGATCGCTGGGCGACGACATCCTCCAGCTCCTTCTTCAATTCCTCACGACTTTGCTTGACCGCAGCCGCGGATTCCTCCACCTCCTGCTCGCTCTCGATCCGGAGCTTCCTCAAGTCGCCCATCAGTTCCTCGACGGCCGCTTTCAGCGTCATCCCCAAGGCACTGCTCTGCTCATGCAGCTTCTTCTAGCCGGTGGCCTCCTCCTCCTTCTCGGCGAGCGCCTTGAGGAGCTTCGCATTGTCACCCATGAGTTGCTCGACGAGGCCGGCCGCCTTCTCAACCGAGGCATCGCTAATCTCGAGCAGCTTCATCGAGCCGTAAACCAGCTCCTGCTGCTTAATTAGGCCAGCGAGAATGTCATCGTCGCTGGCCAAGGACTTCAGCAACGCCAGCTCGTCGCAATCGCCGATGTGGCGAGTGCGCTTGTGAGAGCCCTCGCGTGCCGGTGAGAGCTCGTTCGAGGGCTCCACAGCGCGCCAGGACATCTCTGCTGCGGCTGCCACATAGCGGCGGGACCTCTCTAGTGCTTCCACGGCCTTGGTCTTTGCTCCCTGGTTATATGTCCATCCGAAACTCCTCCTACCGGTCATGGCGGAACAAATGACAGGAAAGACCTGTTTTGTGGGTGATGAGGAGAGGAAATGTGAAGTAATTTTTGAGTGGGTAGTTTTTATAGCCGGTGCTATGTATGAACACATTTAGGTTTGATCGGTGTGAAAAGATTTGCAATTACTTATTGCGTTGTAATCTGGAATGTGGCGAGAAACAAGGTCAAAATTTATTGATGGTTCTGGGCTCAAAGCCCGTTTCTGTTGTTCTGGCTCATCGCAAACAGTTCTTATGGATCAACCGTATGCCACGCATCGGAAGCTCGAAACGGTCCCCGGATGGCGTTCGTGGGCCCGCGTTCTCGGATGTACGTGTATGTGTACGTGTCTACCCACTATCACACACGGTCAAGATATCACCATCGTGTCCGATGGATGCGCCGTTGTGCCTCCCACGGGGTGCCAGAAGGTTGACCAGAATTGCAATATGCAGGTGTGGTTGCTCGCCGTTGAGGCGGCCGCGGCGTGCTCTACTCACGTCCGTCCGTGCGTTTTGCTCGCCATTGAGGCGGCCGCGGCGTGCTCTGCTCTGGCATCCCTGCGCGTGCTCTGCTCGCCGTTGAGGCAAATTTACAATGGCAACGGTTAATAATTGTCTTACATATTCAGGATAATTTAAAATGCCACATGCGGCAACGCCCAAAACACTCACGACCTACATATGCATACAATTATAATAAAATATAGGCTAAAAGGCTAAGCTAGCGGCCTTCCGTCGACGGTCTTCTTGGACTCCATGATCAGCATAGCACACTTGTGGTCGTTCATTACAAGTGTCCCGACCCGCCTCCGCCTACGGAGCTGCTGGCGCTGGGAGGCTCTTGGGGCTATTGGGCCTCTTCCCGAAGAGCTTGACAGCGTGCAATCGCGCGCATGACATCTCCGCGAAACCGCTCCATTTCCATGTCTCTAGCCTGGTAGCAAATTCTATCCATCACCTGCATCCTCAAGATACCACGTTGGCGATGTTCTACTTCGTCGGGGACATCAAATCCGCCAAGGATGCGCTCGAGCCTGGCCACCACATCGTCGGGATCGAGGTTGACATGGCCGCCGCCGACAATGATGAAGCTGCAGGCTGGCTGTCTCTTAACTGAATTGCAGAGGTCCTCTGCCCATTCCTTGTGGGGCATCAGGCTCTCTACAAGCACTTGTGATGGTGGCTCTTCGGGTGGGTTGTCGATCATGCCGCCGAGCAGCTCTGGATCTTTTGCACGGTGGATGGCAAACTGCTCATCACACTTCCTCTGCAATATGTCGATTGTGCGCCCAAGGACTGTCACGCCGATATCGCTGCTGATGGGCCATGGTGCCTGCACCGGCCAATGAAGCTCTTGCTCCCCGACCTGCTCCGGCTCATTCTCCTCGCCGAAGATGTAACGCAGGTAGGGGTCGACGTCGAAGCTTTGGTCGTTCCCTGGCATGCTTGGAATAACTATTGGTAGAAGGGTGAGGACTAGATCTGCGCACAGTGTCGCGATGGTGCGTTGCCGCTCGGGTTATATGCAGCAAGCCATTAGCTGGTGGCGGGAAACCGATGAGGGAAGAGGCGGGGATTTACAATTCACCCATGTGGAGCGCGGGAAGACTAAGTGAAGCACACAACCCGAATACCGTATGCGGTGTCACGTGTTATCTATCACACACGTGTTAACATAAGGAAACATATGTGTAACTTACTAATCATCGCACACGAGTACTCGTAGACGCATCATGTGCGATACTCCTAGCCACCGCAAGCAACTAGTTTGCATTTTTCAAAGTTTTTTGTACACACAGAATTGCACACGAATTAACTGTAGTAACCGTCTGTGTTATAATTTCTCATCGCAAACAGTTCATCCGAGTGATTGTTTGCCACGTATCACACACATCTTGTTTACACGAATCGTTTGTGTTCTTTTGGCTCATTGCAAATAGTTCATCTATGTGAACTGTATGCCGCATATCACACACATCTTGTTAAGTTGAACCGTTTCTGTTGTGTTCCCTAATCGAAAACAGTTCGTCCGAGTGAACCGTATGTCGTATATCACATGCACCTTGATCTGGCTAACCATTTCTGTTGCATTCCCTAATAACAAACAGTTCATCGGAGCGAACTGTATGCCGTATATTGCACACACCTTGATATGGCTGCCCGTTTCTATTGTTCTATCTCATCGCAAATAGTTCTTATGGATCAACTGTATGCCCTGCATCGCACACGCAACTAAAATCTGAACTGTGTTTGATATATCCTTCATCGCAAATGTTTTGCATCTTTTTTGACAGTTTTTTTACATCACCGTTTGCGATTAATGCATCGCACATAGTTTCGTCAAAGGGTCTCTGATCGTAGTGCCGCGTCAGCAGCATCCTGTAGTAGTGCAACCTGAATTGATAAACATAACACCCGCTAATGCAATCTTTGCTGGGTTCCTATATGTTTTCCCAACAAACTGGAGATTTACGATGGCTAGAAGTTCCAACACCTTTTTGCTGTTGGTTAAATTGCTTAACGGGATGTTGAGAAAAACAAATAGAAATATGCATGCTTCATTTGTCCATGTAAATAATGAATTGAGATAATTGATCGTGCTTTTTGGTTGTAAATAAATTACATGGTCTGCTGCCTTCAGCCTATATATGGAGAAGGTACCATAAACTGTTTATTTGAATATGGTGATAAAAGATTTGAATTAGGCTAGCTCTACTGCAAAACTTCTAATTTCAGTTCATCTCATATCCTTAATCTGAATCATGTCACCTCAGCGGCTTCACTTCTAATTCCAGTGAAGCTATAACAGTGTGTGATTTCTAACATCTTTTGGGGTAATTGAATGTTGCTTCTAATTCAGGTCCTATTAGTTTTCTATTTTGCATTTGTAAATCCACATAAGCTGCCATTTCACATTGAAAGTCTAAGGTGTTTTTCAATTTGGCATGTAAATCTCTTTCTTATTTTTATATTTTTATTTGGTTTGAACCAATTTGTGGCAAGGAATAAGAGAGAAATTTAGTTATTTTGCACATGCGGTGACATTACTATCCAAATGTCTCACGTTGTTTTGCTGCAGAACAACCGACAAGCATACAGGCACAATTTCGAGCCCAAATGCCCCATCTATTCATAGGTCTCTGCTTTTTTGTCCTACTGGCTGGCTCTCCTTTTGCATTTAGACCTCACTTACCAATCTATTTATTCTAGGTGAAGTTTGCCTTGGCTGAATCTACCATAAGCTATTGAGGTTTGCTGGGATCTTGCTACTTATTCTTTGAATTATTGTTTTTGTTTCTCATAAATTTAAGCTGAATTCTAATTCGCTTACACAAAACAAACTTCTAGATCATCGAACTTGTTGATGAACCATTCAACAAGAGTAGAGCCATGTTGGTCCACCTTTCCTTTGGCCAAAGTTATATGGTTTCTTTTCCTCTCTATTCCATACGATACATGGCTACCATTTTCTATCTCTTGAAACAAGATACTCAATGGTGGTTATTGCATATATAGTTGCTCGGGTAGACTACCTGTTGAACACTCTTTCATGATCAACCGAGTTTTTTGGCTACATTTCCTATTCAAATCACTGCTTTTAACTCACGAAACACATTCATAAAAGTGTCCTAGGGATGTTGATTTGCCCCTTCCTCCAGAAAGGACCTTGTGCTAAAAATAAAATCAAGGGAAACTGAGGTATGTTTTTCTCAATAACCGCCAGTTGGTTGTTTGCTAGGGTTCAGTGTAGTTCATCTAAAAAACAGATCCAGTATAGTGTGAGTCATGGATGATACTATCCTATTTCATGCAATAGTTATGAGTCGTCTCGAAATCTATCGTGAGATGAGTGGTTCAAATGCATGTAGCTCTGTTTCTCTTGAGGATGAATGGGTTGGCTGCAATTCTGATTTTAGGTAGTGCAATAGTCTTTCAAACTGAAAATTAATAGAAATGTGAAAATCATGCAAGGTTGCATGTCAGAGTACATGTATGTATGATATCTATCCATTTAGTATCAACCAGTTGAGAATATAACCATGTTGCTTGGTGATACTACCCGATTTTCTATTGGCCCTCATTTTGGGAAGTAGAGGTCCTTTGTTGGACTAATTATAATATGTGATGCCTCACACTATAGTTTGGCTGCTCTTGATGGAGAATCACAAGAATTATATTTAGATATTTTTGCTAAGATCCATCCTATTAATTCCTCTTGGCGGAGAATCTACATGTGTGCTCAAGTATCTAAGCCACGTCTCTTTCGATTGTTAAATGTATGCACACAGATTTACTTCTCTAAAAGGGCTCAATTTTCCTGTTATAAGGATGTTTGTCCTACCAAGAAGCAAATGAATATACATGTCCTGAAAAGTTCTATAAAGGAAAATTGAGGTACTCCTATTTAAAGCTTTTGGTTACAGGAAAGAGAGCAAGAGTTTCTGAGCATAATCAGGCTTCAAGAAGGAAGTGGACCAATGGGGAGAGTGAAGTGTTCTTTAGAAACTTTTACTATTTTTTCAACAACTCATATAAGAGCATCTACAACCTGGCCCCTCAAATGTCCCATCAAAGAGCCCGGTTACTGTCGGGACAGGAGAGAGAAGAAAAAAAGCCACCCAACCGGAACCCCCACTTTGTCCCCATATGACCAGGTTGTACGCAAATCCCCATATTCACACAAATATGGGGAGGATATGGGGATGTCCGGGCAGCCCTCCATGTAGGATGCGGCCCACCATAGACTACCTTTTCTTTTTCTTTATTCTTTCTTTTATCTTTCTCTCTCCATCTTCATCAATCACATGCATTTGACAGGACAATTTGGGGAGGATGTAGGAGACATGGTTGCATGTATGCACAAATGGAGGCCCAAAACGGACGCGCTCACTAATCAGGCACGTCCGCGGACCTTTTAGGAATCAAAATTAGGCAATCCTGGTTGTAGATGCTCTAAGGAGCCAGCTTGTTTAACTATCATGCCTGTGAGAAAAGGTCTTGTATGTTTTTACTTTAGTCCGATGAATAACAATGTATTGTGCATGTTTATTTCTTTTCACCAAGTTTTTGTTATTACCTCTGCTATGTCATGCGTATATTAGCTTATTCGAACAATACTATGTTATTTTTTTATACATCATCAGGCATGTTGCAATCGGCATATTTCATATTGTGAATGAATAAACTGTCTTCTGAGAATAAGGTAAAACTCCAAGGTTGTTCTTTTAATAGGCTAACTGATATGTCTCCTGTTGGGGAACGTTTCATGGAAAACAAATTTTTTCCTACGCACACGCAAGGTCTATCCATGGAGATGCATAGCAATGAGAGGGGAGAGTGTGTCTATGTACCCTCGTAGACCATAAGCGGAAGCATTTATTAACGCGGTTGATGTAGTCGAACTTCTTCATGATCCAACCGATCAAGTACCGAACATACGGCACCTCCGCGTTCAGCACACGTTCAGCTCGGTGATGTCCTCGCCTTCTTGATCCGGCAAGATGGGCGAAGTAGTGGATGAGTTCCGGCAGCACGTAGGCGTGATGACGGTGGTGGTGATGCTATCTCCGCAGGACTTCGCCTAAGCACTCCGAAAATATGACCAAGTGACGAAACTATGGAGAGGGGCGCCGCACACGGCTAAGAGATTGTCGTGGTCTTGTGTGGCGCCCCCTCCCCCATATGTATAGGTGGGGGAGAGGGGAGGCAGCCAGGAGGCACCCCAAGGGTGGCCGAATCCCCCTCGGGCTCCTGCCCTTGGCCGCCCCCCTTTCCTTGTTTGTGCACGGGAGGAAGGCAGGGGGAGGTGGCACCCCCCCTTTCCTTTCTCTCATGAGGAGGGAAAGGCATGAGGGGCCAACCCTCCCCCTTTCCTTCCCCTAGGGCCGGCGGCCAGGGAGATGGGCGCACCAGCCCCTTGTAGGCTGGTGTGTTCCCCCTTTGGCCCATTAAGCCCACATAGCCTCCCGGGGCTTCCCGGAACCCCTTCCGGTGATCCGATGCCTACCCGGTACCTCCCGAAACTCTTTCGGTGTCCAAATATCATCGTCCTATATATCAATCTTTACCTCTGGACCATTCCGGAGCTCCTCGTCATGTCCGTGATCTCATCCGGGACTCCGAACAACATTCGGTCACCAAATCACATAACTCATATAACACTATATCGTCAATGAATGTTAAGCGTGCGGACCCTACGAGTTCGAGAACTATGTAGACATGACCGAGACACCTCTTTGGTCAATAACCAATAGTGGAACCTAGATGCCCATATTGGTTCCTAAATATTCTACGAAGATCTTTATCGGTCGAACCTTATGACAACATACGTAATTCCCTTTGTCCATCTGTATGTTACTTGCCCGAGATTCGATCGTCGGTATCTTCATATCTAGTTCAATCTCATTACCGGCAAGTCTCTTTACTCGTTCCATTATACATCATCTTGTAACTAACTCCTTATTCACTTTGCTTGCAAGCTTCTTGTGATGTGTATTACCGAGAGGGCCTAGAGATACCTCTCCGATACACGGAGTGACAAATCCTAATCTCAATCCATGCCAACTCAACAGACACCTTCGGAGATACCTGTAGAGCATCTTTATGATCATCCAGTTACGTTGTGACATTTGATAGCACACAAGGTATTCCTATGGTATCGGGGAGTTGCATGATCTCATAGTCGAAGGAATATGTATTTGACATTAAGAAAGCAATAGCAATAAACTGAATGATCATATGCTAAGCTAACGGATTGGTCTTGTCCATCACATCATTCTCCTAATGATGTGATCCCGTTATCAAGTGACAACACATGTCTATGTTTAGGAAACCTTAACCATCTTTGATCAACGAGCTAGTCTAGTAGAGGCTTACTAGGGACATGGTATTTGTTTATGTATTCACACATGTATTTAAGTTTCTGATCAATACAATTCTAGCATGAATAATAAACCTTTATCATGAATAAGGAAATATAAAATAACAACTTTATTATTGCCTCTAGGGCATATTTCCTTTAGTCTCCCAATTGCACTAGAGTTAATAATCTAGATTACATTGTAATGAATCTAACACCCATGGAGTCTTGGTGTTGATCATGTTTTGCTCGTGGAAGAGGCTTAGTCAACGAGTCTGCTACATTCAGATCCGTATGTATTTTGCAAATCTCTATGTCTCCATCCTTGAACTTTTCACAAATGGAGTTGAAGCGTCTCTTGATGTATTTGGTTCTCTTGTGAAACCTGAATTCCTTCGCTAGGGCAATTGCTCCAGTGTTGTCACAAAAGATTTTAATTGGATCCAATGCACTGGGTATTACACCCAGATTGGATATGAACTCCTTCATCCAGACTCCTTCATGTGCTGCTTCCAAAGCAGCTATGCACTCTGCTTCACACGTAGATCCCGCCACGACGCTTGATAACCCACAAGTATAGTGGATCGCAACAGTTTTTTGAGGGTAGAGTATTCAACCCAAATTTATTGATTCGACACAAGGGGAGCCAAAGAATATTCCCAAGTATTAGCAGCTGAGTTGTCAATTCAACCACACCTAAAAGACTTAATATCTGTAGGAAAGTATTTAGTAGAAAAGTAGTATGGAAGTAACGGTAACGGTGGCAAAAGTAACAGTAGCAGTTTTGTAGAGATCGTAACAGTAGCAACGGCAAAGTAACTTAGCAAAGATCAATATGTGAAAAGCCCATAGGCAACGGATCATTGATGGATAATTATGTCGGATGGCATTAATCATGCAACAGTTATAACCTAGGGTGACACAGAACTAGCTCTAATTCATCAATATAATGTAGGCATGTATTCTGAATATAGTCATACGTGCTTTTGGAAAAGAACTTGCATGACATCTTTTGTCCTACCCTCCCGTGGCAGCGGGGTCCTAATGGAAACTAAGGGATATTAAGGCCTCCTTTTAATAGAGAACCGGACCAAAGCATTAGCACTTAGTGAATACATGAACTCCTCAAACTACAATAATCACCAGAAAGAATCCCAATTATTGTCACCTTGGGGTATGCGGATCATAACACATAATAGGTGTGTACAACTTGCAAGATAGGATCAAGAACACAAATATATTCATGAAAACATAATAGGTTCAGATCTGAAATCATGGCATTCGGGCCCTAGTGACAAGCATTAAGCATAGCAAAGTCATAGCAACATCAATCTCAGAACATAGTGGATACTAGGGATCAAACCCTAACAAAACTAACTCGATTACATGATAAATCTCATCCAACCCATCATCGTCCAGCAAGCCTACAATGGAATTACTCACGCACGGCGGTGAGCATCATGAAATTGGTGATGGAGGAAGGATGGTGATGATGATGGCGACGAATCCCCCTCTCCGGAGCCCCGAACGGACTCTAGATCTGCCCTCTCGATGAAGAACGGGAGGTGGCGGCGGCTCCGTATCGTAAAATGTGATGAATCCTTCTCTCTGATTTTTTTCTCCCTCAATAGGGTTATATGGAGTTGGAGTTGAGGTTGGAGGGGCTCCAGGGGGCCCACAAGCCTGCAGGGCGCGCCCCAGGGGGTGGGCGCGCCCCCAGGGCTTGTGGCCTCTGGGTGGCCCCCCTCTGGTTGATTCTTTCGCCAATATTTTTTATATATTCCAAAAATATTCTCCATAAATTTTCAGGTCAATCCAAGAACTTTTATTTCTACACAAAAATAACACCATGGCAATTCTGCTGAAAATAGCGTCAGTCCGGGTTAGTTCCATTCAAATCATGCAAATTAGAGTCCAAAACAAGGGCAAAAGAGTTTGGAAAAGTAGATACGATGGAGACGTATCAATGCTCTGCTTGGAACTGCACCAACTGACAGCTCCACCATTCAATATAAATACGTATCCGGTTTGTGACTTAGAGTCATCCGGATCAGTGTCAAAGCTAGCATCGACGTAACCATTTACGACGAGCTCTTCGTTACCTTCATAAATGAGAAACATATCCTTGGTCCTTTTCACGTATTTCAGGATGTTCTTGACCGCTATCTAGTGATCCACTCCTGGACTACTTTGGTACCTCCCTGCCAAACTTATGGCAAGGCACACATCAGGTCTGGTACACAGCATAGCATACATGATAGAACCTATGGCTGAGGCATAGGGAATGACTTTCATTTTCTCTCTATCTTCTGCAGTGGTCGGGCTTTGAGTTTGACTCAATTTCACACCTTGTAACACAGGCAAGAACCCTTTCTTTGACTGGTCCATTTTGAACTTCTTCAAAACTTTGTCAAGGTCTTTGTGAAAGTCCTATTAAGCGTCTCAATCTATCCCTATATATCTTGATGCCCAATATATAAGCAGCTTCACCGAGGTCTTTCATTGAATAATTCTTATTCAAGTATCCTTTTATGCTATCCAGAAATTCTATATCATTTCCAATCAACAATATGTCATCCACATATAATATCAGAAATGCTACAGAGCTCCCACTCACTTTCTTGTAAATACAGACTTCATCGTAAGTCTGTATAAAACCATATGCTTTGATCACCTCATCAAAGCGTATATTCCAACTCCAAGATGCTTGCACTAGTCCATAGATGGATTGCTGGAGCTTGCACACTTTTTCAGCACCTTTAGGATCGACAAAACCTTCTGGTTGCATCATATACAACTCTTCTTTAAGAAAACCATTAAGGAATGCAATTTTGACGTCCATTTGCCAGATTTCATAATCATAAAATGCGGCAATTGCTAACATGATTCGGATAGACTTAAGCATCACTACGGGTGAGAAAGTCTCATCATAGTCAACCCCTTGAACTTGTCGAAAACCTTTTGCGACAAGTCAACCTTTGTAGATAGTAACATTACCATCAGCGTCAGTCTTCTTCTTGAAGATCCATTTATTCTCTATGGCTTGCCGATCATCGGGAAAATCCACCAAAGTCCACACTTTGTTCTCATACATGGATCCTATCTCAGATTTCATGGCTCAAGCCATTTATCGGAATATGGGCTCATCATAGCTTCTTCATAGTTCGTAGGTTCACTGTGGTCTAATAACATGACTTCCAGGACAGGATTACTGTACCACTCTAGTGCAGAACGTGTTCTGGTTGACCTACGAAGTTCAGTAGTAACTTGATCTGAAGTTTCATGATCATCATCATTAGCTTCCTCTCTAGTTGGTGTAGGCATCACGGAAACATTTTTCCTTGGTGTACTACTTTCCAATTCGAGAGAAGGTACAACTACCTCATCAAGTTCTACTTTCCTCCCACTCACTTCTTTCGAGAGAAACTCCTTCTCTAGAAAGGACCAATTCTTGGCAAGAAAGACCTTGCCTTCGGATTTGTGGTAGAAGGTATACCCAAACAAGGGCAAAAGAGTTTGGAAAAGTAGATACGATGGAGGCGTATCAACTCCCCCCAGCTTAACCCATTGCTTGTCCTCAAGCAATTCAGTTGACAAACTGAAAGTGGCAAACAAAAACTTTTACAAACTCTGTTTGATCTTGTTGTTGCAAATATGTATAGCCAACATTCAGGGTTTCAGCAAAGATTATGAACTAACCATATTCACAATAACATTTAGGTCTCACATTTACTCATATCAATGGCATAATCAACTAGCGAGCAATAATAATAAATCTCGAAGGTCAACACTTTTTCAAAACAATCATGATATGATATGACAAAATGGTATCTCGCTAGCCCTTTCCGAGACCGCAAAACATAAATGCAGAGCACCCCTGAAGATCAAGGACTGACTAGACATTATAATTCATGGCAAAAGAGATCCAGTCACACTCATACTCAATACCAATTAATAACAAAGCATACAAACGGCAGTGGTGCTCTCTAGCTGGTGCTTTTTATAAGAGGATGATGACTCAACATAAAAGTAAATAGATAAGCCCTTCACAGAGGGAAGCAGGGATTTGCAGAGGTGCCAGAGCTCGAGCTTTTAAAACAGAGATGAATATAATTTTGAGCGGCATGCTTTCATTGTCAACATAACAACCAAGAGATCTTGGTATCTTCCATGCTAGATACATTATAGGCGGTTCCCAAATAGAATGGTAAAGTTTTTACTCCCCCTCCACCAACAATCACACTCCGCGGCTAACCGAATCCACGGGTACCGTCCATACCAACAACAGTCCTGGGGGAGTTTTGTTTTACGATTATATTTTGATTTGATTTCGAGCATGGAACTGGGCATCCCGATTACGAGCCACTTTCTCGTGAATGATAAGTGAATAAACACTCATCGTGAGAATAACCCACCTAGCATGGAAGATACTGACAGCCCCCAGTCACTACATGCGCGATTCGGGCATACAAAATAGATTATTATTTGAAGGTTTAGAGTTTGGCACATGCAAATTTAGTTGGAACGGTAGGTAAATACCGCATATAGGTAGGTATGGTGGACTCATATGGAACAACTTTGGGTTTAAGGAAGTGGATGTACAAGCAATATTCCCACTTAGTACAAGTGAAGGCTAGCAAAAGATTGAGGAGTGACCAACTAGAGAGCGACAACGGTCATAAACATGCATTGAGATTAACCAACATTGAATGGAAGCATGAGTAGGATATAAATCACCATGAACATAAATATCGTGGAGGCTATGTTGATTTTGATTCAACTACATGCGTGAACATGTGCCAAGTCAAGCCACTTAAATCATTCAAAGGAGGATACCATCCTATCATACTACATCATAACCATTTTAATTTACATGTTGGCACACAAGGTAAACCATTATACACTCCTAGCTAATTAAGCATGGCATGAGTAACTATAATCTCTAATTGCCATTGCAAACATGTTTCACTCATAATGGGTTGAATCAAGAACGATGAGCTAATCATACTTACAAAAACAAAATAGGTCGAGTTCGTACCAGCTTTTCTCCATCTCAATCATTTCATCATATATCGTCATTATTGCCTTTCACTTGCACGACCGAACGGTGTGAATAATAATAAGAGTGCACGTGCATTGGACTAAGCTGGAATATGCAAACATTTATTCAAAGGAGAAGACAAGGTAATATGGGCTCTCTATTAGAATAACAATAATGCATATGAGAGCCACTCAACATTTTCATCGTGGTCTTCTCCTTACGACCCAAAGAACAAGGAAAAGAATTTCAAAGAAACACACTGAAATATTTTTGAAGTTTTTGTTTTTCTAAAGAAAGTAAAACAAGAACGAGAAAAACTATTTACACGGGAAAGCTCCCAACAAGCAAAAGAAGAACAAGAAATCTTTTTGGGTTTTCTTTTAATACTACAACTAAATTAAACTAGAAAGAAAAACTAAGAAGAAGCGAGAACTAATTTTTTGGATTTTCTCAAAGTTTTTCAAACACACAAGAAGAAAGCGAGAAAAAGAAATAAACTAACATGGATAATACAATGAAAAAGTAAGAACACCGACAACTAAAATGAGTGTGTGAGCATGAATGTAATGTCGGTGAGAAATACGTACTCCCTCAAGCTTAGGCTTTTGGCCTAAGTTGGTCTAGGGCCACGGCTGGCCTGGATAGTATCCAAAATCGTAGTTGGGGTTGTACTGAGCTGCGGCCGCCACTGCCTGAAGGGCTGCAGCGTGGAGGCGAGCGGCCTCCCCCTCTCTCTCATACTCGTCTGCCTCCTCTCTAGTTATAAAGTATCTCCGTTTTACCTGAAAGTTAAAGAAGGCAGGAGCGAAAAGCGTAATATGAAAGACACGCTCCTTGTCAAAGATTAGTCGGTACAGGAGGGACTGTTCGTTCCTCTCAAGAAACTGGTGGCGTACCATAGCATTATAATCAAGGAAAGCAGGTGGTAACTCAATGTCATTTTCCCTTATGGGTACCCCAAGATAATTAGCTAAATGAGTGGCATAAATCCCACCAAAGAAATCTCCATCTTTAGCATTATTATGTAACCTCCTTGCAACAATAGCCCCCAAGTTATATCGTCTATCACCCATTACCGCACACTTGAGGACACTAAGATCTGATGCACAAAGGTGGCTATGATCATGTTTACCATTAATGCATCTACATATAAAGAGGGCAAAATAACGTATAGCAGGAAAGTGAATGCTCCCGATAGTAGCTTGTGTTACATTTCTAGTTTCTCCCCTGGTGATGCTAGCAAGAAACTAAGAACAATCAATTTTATGAGGCTCACTATAAATGCCCCATTGTGGAATTTTGCATGCAACACTAAAATCTTCTAGGTCCATGGTATAAGATTTATCATAAAGATCAAATAGAACAGAATGATTATTCCGTTGGGATGTAAACTTAAATCTTCGCACAAATGAATTAGTGAGGTGGTAGTGCTGCCGACACTTATCTGACATGAAGTCTTCAAGGCCAGCATTTTGTACGTATGCGTTAAATTCCTCCTTAAAACCAGCATGAACCATGAACTGATCCGATGGCCATTCACAAGGCTGCACTAGAGCTTCCCTCGGTGGTTCAAGGTCTGGCTCATGTATTGCAAGTCTTGGGGCCTTCTTCGTCGAGGAACCCCCTTGGTATATCTTCCTAAACATTTTTCTTCCTCTGAAAAATTTCTGAAATTTTTAGTGACTCAAAATAAAAGTGAAAAAACTCAACAAAATTGATAGCAACTACTCCTACAAGTGTCTAGACGCTATATCATGCAACAAAACTACTTTGGACCATATAAATTTGACATGCAAGCTCAAGAACAAGGTCACCACAGCAGCAAAATTTTGCAATAAATAAAGCACTAGAACAAAAACTAATTGGACCATTGGAGGAGTCACATACTGGAGAACAATCTCCCAAAATAGTTTTGCAAATGGAGCTTTGAGCAAGGAGATCGAAAATAGCAGCAAAATGAGCTAGAACACGGGTTTGAGCAACGTTATGATTTTTTCTGGAGGAAGACGAAGTGGATGGGTGCTGGAATGAGTGAGGGGTACCCACGTGGGGCCCACAAGCCACCCAAGTGCACCCAGGGGGCGCCCTGTGGGCTTGTGGCTGATATGTCTCCAATTTATCTATAGTTTTTGATTGTTCCATGCTGTTATATTATCATTCTTGGATGTTTTACAATCATTTTATAGCAACTTTATATCATTTTTTGGGACTAACCTATTGACATAGTGCCTAGTGCCAGTTGTTATTTTTTGCTTTTTTTACTTCGCAGGAAATCAATACCAAACGGAGTTCAAACGCAGCGAAACTTTTTGGTGATTTTTTCTGGACCAGAAGACACAAGTTGGGCCAAGAAAGTACCTGAGGGGGGCTCCGAGGGGAGCACAACCCACCAGGGCGTGCCTGGGGGCCCTGGCGCGCCCAGGTGGGTTGTGCCCTCCTCGGCCGCCTCCCGCACCGCCTCTTTGCTCTATAAATACCCCAATATTCCAGAAACCCTAGGGGAGTCGAAGAAAATCAATTCCAACCGCTGCAAGTTCCAGAAACCACAGATCCATTCTAGACACCATCACGGAGGGGTTCATCATCCTCATTGGTGCCTCTTCGATGATGCGTCAGTAGTTCATTGTAGACCTACGGGTCCGTAGTTAGTAGCTAGATGGCTTCCTCTCTCTCTTTTGATTCTCAATACAATGGTCTCTTGGAGATCTATTTGATGTAATTCTTTTTGCGGTGTGTTTGTTGGGATCCGATGAACTTTGAGTTTATGATCAGATCTATGTTTTTATCCATGAAAGTTATTTGAGTCTTTTGATCTCTTATATGCATGATTACTTATAGCCTCGTATTTCTTCTTCGAATTGTTGGTTTAGTTAGGCCAACTAGATCGATTTTTCTGGCCATGGGAAGAGGTGCTTTGTGATGGGTTCGATCTTACGGTGCTTGATCCCAGTGACGGATGGGGAACCGACACGTATGTATCGTTGCTATTAAGGATAACAAGATGGGGTCTATTTCTACATAAATAGATCTTGTCTACATCATGTCATCGTTCTTATTGCATTACTCCGTTTCTCCATGAACTTAATACACTAGATGCATGCTGGATAGCGGTCGATGTGTGGAGTAATAGTAGTAGATGCAGGCAGGAGTCGGTCTACTAATCTTGGACGTGATGCCTATATAATGATCATTGCCTTGATATCGTCATAATTATTTGAAGTTCTATCAATTGCCTAACAGTAATTTGTTTACCTACCGTATGCTATTTTTCTCGAGAGAAGCCACTAGTGAAATCTACGGCCCCCGAGTCTATTTTCTCATCATATATTTTCAGATCTATTTTGCTATTTGCCTTTTTATTTATTTGACACTTTTATTTTCAGATCTATATTTCTAAAAAAAAAAATTTGCTGCACTTTATTTTATTCGCGATCTATTTATCCAATCTACTACAATTTATCTCCCGTCAACATGCCAATTTCTGGCGCCGTTACCCGAAAGAGATTGACAACCCCTTTAACACGTCGGGTTGCAAGTATTTGTTCTTTGTGTGCAGGTGTTGTTTACGTAGTGTTGCTTGGTTCTCCTACTGGTTCGATAACCTTGGTCTCATCACCGAGGGAAATACCTACTGTTGCTGTGCTGCATCATCCCTTCCTATTTGGGGAAATACCGACGTAGTTCAAGCAAACATCAAAAGGAATTTCTGGCGCCGTTGCCGGGGAAACATCGTCAACATCTACCAGGTTCCTAATCACAAATCTCATCTCCTTGCAATTTACATTATTTGCCATTTGCCTCTCGTTTTCCTCTCCCCCACTTCACAAAAATTTGCCGTTCTATTCGCCCTCTTTTTCGTTCGCCGTTTTCTTGTCAGATCTCTTGTTTGCTATCTCTACTTGTGTTACCATGTGCCTTCTTTTTGCTTGCATCTTTGCTTGCTAATAATCTATTGATATGGATCCTCATCCACTTGCTAATCTTTTCAAAAGATCCAATTATGATGAACCAATTGCTAGTGAATTGAGTTCACTAGATTATCTTTATGAAGTTTTGCTTGAGATTTATGAATCTGAAAACTTTGATGAAGTGTTAAACGAAGAAATTTATGAAGTGATTCATGATAGCTCCTTGAATGAAAAGCATGATTGCAATGATGTTTTTATAAATTCTATTAATGTCAATTGTGTTAGCGATATGCAAAACCCCAAGCTTGGGGATGCTTGTTTTGCTATGTCCACTACTTATTGCAATGATCATGATTGGGGTGATAATGATTCTTATGATCTTGAAAATTTATTTAAACCTCATGATGAATATGCTTGCGATAATAGTAAAAGTGGGTTTGGAAGAGTGTCAACTTTAGCTAAAAATAATCCCACATATTTGGAGAGTGCTCAATCTTATGAAATTTTTGATAAAAGTGGGCTTGGAGAGGTCATGACTTTATTTGATGATAATCCCACTATATTGGAAGAGTGTCAACTTTGCATGCATGTGGATCATGTTGAGAATATTTTGCATGATAGTTATATTGTTGAATTTGAATATGATCCCACATGTAATTATTATGAGAGAGGGAAATATGGTTGTAGAAATTTTCATGTTACTAAATTACCTCTCTTCATGTTGAGATTGTCTATGTTTTATTCTTCTTCCTTGCATATGCTAGAAATTGCTCATCTTGGTAAATTGATTACTTATAAAATGCCTATGCATAGGAAGAGAGTTAGACTTAAATGTGTTTATCACGTGTTTTATGATGCTCTCTTTGTGTTTCAATTATTATCTTTCTTGTGAGCATCAATAAAATTTTATGCCTAGCTAGGGGCGTAAAACGATAGCGCTTGTTGGGAGGCAACCCAATGAATAAAATTTTATTTTTACCTTTTTCTTTCTGTTATTGAGTGTTTGCACAATTATCCTACTGTTATGATTGTGTTTTTTATGTTTTAATTAGTGTTAGTGCCAAGCAAAGCCTTTGGGATCATGTTGGGTGATAGTTGATTTGATCTTGTTGGAAAACAGAAACTTTTGCGTCCAGTAAAATAATTTTAGAAATTCACATAAGTGACTAAAAATTCTGAATTTTTTGACTAAAGATTTATACACAAATTTCCTACGTTGTCCAAAATTTTCAGAATTTTTGGAGTTACAGAATTATGAGAACAATTCGCATCTTTACAGATTGTTCTGTTTTTGACAGAGTCTATTTTCTTTACATTGTGTGCTTGTTTTGATGAATCTATGGTTTGTATCGGGGGGTATGAGCCATGGTAAAGTTAGAATACAGTATATATAATGCAGAACAAAATTTGAATGGGTTTTCTACAGTACTTAAAGTAAAGATTGGTTTTCTTGTACTAACGGATCTCACGAAGGTTTTGTTGAGTTTTGTGTGATTGAAGTTTTCAAGTTTTGGGTGATATTACGATGGATGAAGGAATAAGGAGTAAGAAGAGCCTAAGCTTGGGGATGCCCCATGGCACCCCAAGCCATTATCCAAAGAGAAGCAAGCAACTAAGCTTGGGGATACCCGAGTGGCATCCCCTCTTTCTTCTAACGACCATCGGTATTTTACTTGGAGCTATATTTTTATTCGTCGCATATCATGAGTTTTGCTTGGAGCGTCTTGTATGATATGACTCTTTGCTTGTTTTGCTTTTTATTTTTAGTCATGAATCCTTGCTGGACACACCTATTTGAGAGAGCCAAAATTATGCTATGACTTGTTAGAATTGCTCTCTGTGCTTCACTTAAATCTTTATGAGCTATGGAATTACTCTAATGCTTCACTTATATCTTTTTCAGCATGGTGTGCTTTAGTATTTTTGAAGAAATGCTCTCATGCTTCACTTAGATTTATTTGAGAGTTAGTAATTTTTTTTATAAATTCTCTCTTGCTTCACTTAAATTATTTTGAGAGAAGAAAATTTTATGCTCATGTTCTTCACTTAGATTTGTTTGAGCTATCAAAAGCAATAAATGAAATTAGTCCCAAAGTGATAGATATTCAAGAGGGATATAATAAAAACTATTATGAAGATCATTGGACAAAATAAACTTGATTCCTTGTAATAGTTTTGCGATATGTTGATATAATATGTGAGTCATGTTGATGAGTAATTATGCTTTCGTAAGAATATTAGTGTTAAGGTTTGTGATTCCCTATGCAAGCACGAAAGTCAATAGTTATGCAATGAAATTACATCCTACTTGTGGTGCATTATTCGGTGTTAGTTATGCTTAATGCTCGCTTATGAGATTTTTCGTTTCTTGGTTGGATGCTTCTCACTCTTTTGCTAGCCTTCATTTGCACTAAGCATGATCACTACTTGTGCATCCAAAATCCTTAAACCAGTTTTGCCATATGAGTCCATTATACCTACCTATATGCGGTATTTCTGTGCCGTTCTAAGCAAATTTGTATGTGTGATCTCTAATTTCAAAATAAATTTCTCTTTTGTGTGCTCGTACCGCTCATGAAACGGTAGGGGGTGGCTGATATTTTTCCATGCTAGATGTGTTATTCTCAAGATGAGTGTTTATTCACTTGTGATTGCACGAGAGTACGGCAAAGGTATTAGGGATGCCTAGTCCCAAAATGAAAAATTAATTTACTTTATGTTGTCAAATAATAAATTCCTTGGAAAGTGTTGGTATGGACGGCACTCGTGGATTCGGTTAGCCGTGGAATGTGAAAGTATGGTGGAAAAAGGAATAAACTTTATTTTCTGTTTGGGAATCGCCTATGATATATCTAGCATGGAAAGTATTGGGAACTACTCGATCATTTTCGTTGACAGGAAAAGCATGCCACCCAAAATGTTTTATCTCTAGTTTTTTCGCTTTGAGCTCTGGCACCTCTATAAATCCCTACTTCCCTCTGCGAAGGGCTTTTCTTTTACTTTATGCAATTTTAATTTTATTTTGAGTCTCCATCTTCTCTTATAAACCACCAACTAAGGGGCACTATGATCATACTTGAGCATTGGGTGTAGCTAATATGCGAGTGTGTTTCATGAATGGATCAATGATTGAGCATAATGGACTAGGGATAACTTGCTTTAGTGTTGATATTTTGAAAGACATGGTTGCTTGTTGATATGCTTGAGTATTGAAATCTTCATGTCAAAACTAGACTATTGCTTTGAATCATATAAAAGTCCAAATGTCCATGCTACAAAGAAAGGAATATGTGATGAACATGTTAGGCAGCATTCCACATCAAAAATTCTGTTTTTATCATTTACCTACTCGAGGACGAGCAGGAATTAAGCTTGGGGATGCTGATAAGTATCCAACGTATCTATAATTTTTGATTGTTCCATGCTGTTATATTATCATTCTTGGATGTTTTACAATCATTTTATAGCAACTTTATATCATTTGGGGACTAACCTATTGACATAGTGCCCAATGCCAGTTGCTGTTTTTTGCTTGTTTTTTACTTCGCAGGAAATCAATACCAAACGGAGTCCAAACGCAGCGAAACTTTTTGGTGATTTTTTCTGGACCAGAAGACACAAGTTGGGCCAAGAAAGTACCTGAGGGGGGCTCCGAGGGGACCCAGGCGCGCCCAGGTGGGTTGTGCCCACCTCGGCCGCCTCCCGCACCGCCTCTTTGCTCTATAAATACCCCAATATTCCAGAAACCCTAGGGGAGTCGAAGAAAATCAATTCCAGCCGCCGCAAGTTCCAGAAACCACAGATCCAATCTAGACACCATCACGGAGGGGTTCATCATCCTCATTGGTGCCTCTCCGATGATGCGTGAGTAGTTCATTGTAGACCTACGGGTCCGTAGTTAGTAGCTAGATGGCTTCCTCTCTCTCTTTTGATTCTCAATACAATAGTCTCTTGGAGATCTATTTGATGTAATTCTTTTTGCGGTGTGTTTGTTGGGATCCGATGAACTTTGAGTTTATGATCAGATCTATGTTTTTATCCATGAAAGTTATTTGAGTCTTTTGATCTCTTATATGCATGATTACTTATAGCCTCGTATTTCTTCTTCGAATCTTTGGTTTAGTTAGGCCAACTAGATCGATTTTTCTTGCCATGGGAAGAGGTGCTTTGTGATGGGTTCTATCTTACGGTGCTTGATCCCAGTGACAGAAGGGGAACCGACACATATGTATCATTGCTATTAAGGATAACAAGATGGGGTCTATTTCTACATAAATAGATCTTGTCTACATCATGTCATCGTTCTTATTGCATTACTCCGTTTCTTCATGAACTTAATACACTAGATGCATGCTGGATAGAGGTCGATGTGTGGAGTAATAGTAGTAGATGCAGGCAGGAGTCGGTCTACTAATCTTGGACGTGATGCCTATATAATGATCATTGCCTGGATATCATCATAATTATTTGAAGTTCTATCAATTGCCCAACAGTAATTTGTTTACCCACCGTATGCTATTTTACCCCCGGGTCTATTTTCTCATCATATATTTTCAGATCTATTTTGCTATTTACCTTTTTTATTTATTTGCCACTTTTATTTTCAGATCTATATTTCTAAAAAAACCAAAACTATTTTGCTACACTTTATTTTATTCACGATCTATTTATCCAATCTACTATAATTTATCTCCGGTCAACGTGCCAATTTCTGGCACCGTTACCCGAAAGGGATTGACAACCCCTTTAACACGTCGGGTTGCAAGTATTTGTTCTTTGTGTGCAGGTGCTGTTTACGTAGTGTTACTTGGTTCTCCTACTGGTTCGATAACCTTGGCCTCATAACTGAGGGAAATACCTACCATTGCTGCGCTGCATCATCCCTTCCTCTTTGGGGAAATACCGACATAGTTCAAGCAAACGTCAGTGGCCCACTGGTGTGTTTTCAGTGCCAGAAATTCTTAAATATTCCATAAAAAATCATACTAAATTTTCAGGGTATTTGGGGAACTTTTATTTTCGGGATTTTTTATTGCACGGATAATTCAGAAAACAGATAGATAATAGTATTTTTGCTTTATTTATTCTAAATAATAGAAAGTAAAAAGTGGGTACAGAAAGTTGTGCTTTCTAAATTCATCCATCTCATGCCCATCAAAAGGAATCCGTTAACAAGGTTGATCAAGTCTTCTTAACACACTTCTTCTGAATGACATGAAACCAGAGAATTTTTGAATAACACTAGGTTACCTCAACAGGGATATGCATGTCCCCAACAATAAGAATATCATATTTCTTTTTGACAGTAGGAATAGGGAATTCAAAACCTCCAATAGCAATAGTTGAAAATTTTCCAATAGAATTGATGCTATTAACTTGAGGTTGTTTCTTTGGAAAGTGTACCGTATGATCATTACCATTAACATGAAAAGTGACATTGCCCTTGTTGCAATCAATAACAGCCCCTGCAGTATTCAAAAAGGGTCTACCAAGGATGATCGACATACTGTCGTCCTCGGGTATATCAAGAATAACAAAGTCCGTTAAAATAGTAACATTTGCAACTACGACATGCACATCCTCACAAATACCGACGGGTATAGCAGTTGATTTATCAGTCATTTGCAAAGAGATTTTAGTTGGTGTCAACTTATTCAAATCAAGTCTACGATATAAAGAGAAAGGCATAACACTAACACCAGCTCCAAGATCACATAAAGCAATTTTAACATAGTTGGTATTCCTGGATCTCCTAGTTTCTTTGGTATTCCACCCTTAAATGTATAATTAGCAAGCATAGTGGAAATTTCAGCTTCCGGTATCTTTCTTTTATTTGTAACAATATCTTTCATATACTTAGCATAAGGAGACATTTTCAGAATATCAGTCAAACGCATACGCAAAAAGACAGGTCTAAGCATTTCAACAAAGCGCTCAAAATCCTCATCATCCTTTTTCTTGGATGGTTTAGGAGGAAAGGGCATGGGTTTCTGAACCCATGGTTCTCTTTCTTTACCATGCTTCCTAGCAACGAAGTCTCTCTTATCATATCTGTTATTCTTAGGTTGTGGGTTATCAAGATCAACGTTAGGTTCAATCTCCACATCATTATCATTACTAGGTTGAGCATCATCATTAACATTATCACTAGGTTCATGTTCATCACCATATTGTGTCTCGGCATCAGAAATAGAAATATCATTAGGATTCTCAGATGTGTCTACAACAGGTTCACTAGAAGCATGCAAAGTCCTATCATTTTTCTTTTTCTTTTTATTACTAGAAGGACTAGGTGCATCAATATTAATTCTCTGAGAATCTTGCTCAACTCTCCTAGGATGGCCCTCAGGATACAAAGGTTCCTGAGTCATTTTACCACCTCTAGTCATAACTCTAACAACATTATCGTTCACCTTATTATTCATCTCATTAAGCAAATTATTTTGTGCCTTAAGAACTTGTTCTACTTGAGTTTTTACCATTGAAGCATGTTTACTAATAATTTTGAGATCATTAACAGTTCTACACATGTAGTCACCCAAGTAGTCAAGCATATAAGCATTATGTTTCAATTGTCTACTAACATAAGCATTGAAAATTTCTTATTTAATAATAAAGTTATTAAATTCATCCAAGCATTGACTAGCTGACTTATTATGAGGAATATCACCTTCATCAAATCTATAGAGGGGATTTACCTCTACTACCCGTGTCGGAATATTAAGGCCATGTATTTCTTCAATAGGTGGTAAATTCTTAACATCTTTAGGTTTAATACCTTTTTCTTTCATAGATTTCTTTGCCTCTTGCATATCTTTAGGACTGAGAAATAGAATACCTCTTTTCTTCAGAGTTGGCTTAGGAGGTGGTTCGGGAAGAGTCCAATCATTATCATTACTCAATATATTATTCAATAGCACTTCAGCTTGCTTAACAGTTTGTTCCCTGAAAACACAACCAGCACAACTATCTAGGTGGTCCCTATAAGCATCGGTTAGTCCATTATAAAAGATATCAAGTATTTCATTTTTCTTGAGAGGATGATCAGGCAAAGCATTAAGTAATTGGAGAAGCCTCCCCCAAGCTTGTGGGAGACTCTCTTCTTCAATTTGCACACAGTTAAATATTTCCTGTAAAGCAACTTGTTTCTTATGAGCAGGATTTTTTTTCCAGAGAAGTAATAAATCATATCCTGGGGACTACGCACACAACCAGGAGCAAGAGAATTAAACCATATCTTAGCATCACCCTTTAACGAGAAGGGAAACAACTTAAGAATATAGTAATAGCAAAATTTTTCCTGATGAGCAAATAGGGTGGCTATATCATTTAATTTAGTAAGATGTGCCACAACAGTTTCAGATTCATAACCATGGAAAGGATCAGATTCAACCAAAGTAATTAACTCAGGATCGACAGAGAATTCATAATCCTTATCAGTAACAAAGATAGATGAAGTAGCAAACTTAGGATCATATTGCATTCTAGCATTCAAAGATTTTTCTTTCCACTTGCATAATAATCTCTTAAGATCATCTCTATCCTTACAAGCAAGAAAGTCCCTAGCTACCTCTCCATCCATAACATAACCCTCAGGTATATCAGGTAATTCATATCTAGGAGAGCTAGGTCTAGCAGATGTTTGAAGGTGTCTAGTTTCAATAATTTCATCAGTTTTAGAAATATCATCAGTTTCAACATTAACTCTAGCAAGTTGTTCATCAAGAAATTCACCCAGTGGCACAGTACTATCAAGCAAAGTATCATCATAAGCATCGTGCATAGAAGAAGTAGCATCATCAATTACTTGCGACATATCAGAATGAATAGCAGGTGGTGGTGTCGCAAGCTTACTCGAAACAGAAGGTGAATCAAGTGCAGAGCTAGATGGCAGTTCCTTACCTCCCCTCGTAGTAGAGGGAAAAATCTTGGTTTTGTTATCTTTCAAATTCCTCATAGTGATCAACAGATATAAATCCCAAGTGACTCAGAGAATAGAGCTATGCTCCCCGGCAACGGCGCCAGAAAAAGGTCTTGATAACCCACAAGTATAGGGGATCGCAACAGTTTTCGAGGGTAGAGTACTCAACCCAAATTTATTGATTCGACACAAGGGGAGCCAAAGAATATTCCCAAGTATTAGCAGCTGAGTTGTCAATTCAACCACACCTGAAAGACTTAATATCTGTAGGAAAGTATTTAGTAGAAAAGTAGTATGGAAGTAACGGTAACGGTGGCAAAAGTAATAGTAGCAGTTTTGTAGTGATCGTAACAGTAGAAACGACAAAGTAACTTAGCAAAGATCAATATGTGAAAAGCTCATAGGCAACGGATCATTGATGGATAATTATGTCGGATGGCATTCATCATGTAACAGTTATAACCTAGGGTGACACAGAACTAGCTCCAATTCATTAATATAATGTAGGCATGTATTCAGAATATAGTCATACGTGCTTATGGAAAAGAACTTGCATGACATCTTTTGTCCTACCCTCCCGTGGCAGCGGGGTCCTAATGGAAACTAAGGGATATTAAGGCCTCCTTTTAATAGAGAACCGGACCAAAGCATTAGCACTTAGTGAATACATGAACTCCTCAAACTACGGTAATCACCGGAAAGAATCCCAATTATTGTCACCTTGGGGTATGCGGATCATAACACATAATAGGTGTCTACAACTTGCAAGATAGGATCAAGAACACAAATATATTCATGAAAACATAATAGGTTCAGTTCTGAAATCATGGCACTCGGGCTCTAGTGACAAGCATTAAGCATAGCAAAGTCATAGCAACATCAATGTCAGAACATAGTGGATACTAGGGATCAAACCCTAACAAAACTAACTCGATTACATGATAAATCTCCTCCAACCCATCACCGTCCAGCAAGCCTACGATGGAATTACTCACGCACGGCGGTGAGCATCATGAAATTGGTGATGGAGGAAGGTTGGTGATGATGATGGCGGCGAATCCCCCTCTCCGGAGCCCCGAACGGACTCTAGATCTGCCCTCCCGATGAAGAACAGGAGGTGGCGGCGGCTCCGTATCGTAAAACGCGATGAATCCTTCTCCCTGATTTTTTTCTCCCCGAATAGGGTTATATGGAGTTGGAGTTGAGGTCGGAGGGGCTCCAGGGGGCCCACAAGCCTGCAGGGCGCGCCCCAGGGGGGTGGGCATGCCCCCAGGGCTTGTGGCCTCTGAGTGGCCCCCCTCTGGTTGATTCTTTCGCCAATATTTTTTATATATTCCAAAAATATTCTTCGTAAATTTTCAGGTCAATCCGAGAACTTTTATTTCTGCACAAAAATAACACCATGGCAATTCTGCTGAAAATAGCATCAGTCCGGGTTAGTTCCATTCAAATCATGCAAATTAGAGTCCAAAACAAGGGCAAAAGAATTTGGAAAAGTAGATACGATGGAGACGTATCAATGCTCTGCTTGGAACTGCACCAACTGACAGCTCCACCATTCAATATAAATACGTATCCGGTTTGTGACTTAGAGTCATCCGGATCAGTGTCAAAGCTAGCATCAACGTAACCATTTACGACGAGCTCTTCGTTACCTCCATAAATGAGAAACATATGCTTGGTCCTTTTCACGTATTTCAGGATGTTCTTGACCGCTATCCAGTGATCCACTCCTGGACTACTTTGGTACCTCCCTGCCAAACTTATGGCAAGGCACACATCAGGTCTGGTACACAGCATAGCATACATGATAGAACCTATGGCTGAGGCATAGGGAATGACTTTCATTTTCTCTCTATCTTCTGCAGTGGTCGGGCTTTGAGTTTGACTCAATTTCACACCTTGTAACACAGCCAAGAACCCTTTCTTTGACTGGTCTATTTTGAACTTCTTCAAAACTTTGTCAAGGTCTTTGTGAAAGTCCTATTAAGCGTCTCAATCTATCCCTATATATCTTGATGCCCAATATATAAGCAGCTTCACCGAGGTCTTTCATTGAATAATTCTTATTCAAGTATCCTTTTATGCTATCCAGAAATTCTATATCATTTCCAATCAACAATATGTCATCCACATATAATATCAGAAATGCTACAGAGCTCCCACTCACTTTCTTGTAAATACAGACTTCACCGTAAGTCTGTATAAAACCATATGCTTTGATCACCTCATCAAAGCGTATATTCCAACTCCAAGATGCTTGCACCAGTCCATAGATGGATCGCTGGAGCTTGCACACTTTGTCAGCACCTTTAGGATCGACAAAACCTTCTGGTTGCATCATATACAACTCTTCTTTAAGAAATCCATTAAGGAATGTAGTTTTGACGTCCATTTGCCAGATTTCATAATCATAAAATGCGGCAATTGCTAACATGATTCGGACAGACTTAAGCATCGCTACGGGTGAGAAAGTCTCATCGAAGTCAACCCCTTGAACTTGTCGAAAACCTTTTGCGACAAGTCGAGCTTTGTAGACAGTAACATTACCATCAGCGTCAGTCTTCTTCTTGAAGATCCATTTATTCTCTATGGCTTGCCGATCATCGGGAAAATCCACCAAAGTCCACACTTTGTTCTCATACATGGATCCTATCTCAGATTTCATGGCCTCAAGCCATTTATCAGAATATGGGCTCATCATAGCTTCTTCATAGTTCGTAGGTTCGCCGTGGTCTAATAACATGACTTCCAGGACAGGATTACTGTACCACTCTGGTGCGGAACGTGTTCTGGTTGACCTACGAAGTTCAGTAGTAACTTGACCTGAAGTTCCATGATCATCATCATTAGCTTCCTCTCTAGTTGGTGTAGGCATCACGGAAATGTTTTTCCTTGGTGTACTACTTTCCAGTTCGAGAGAAGGTACAACTACCTCATCAAGTTCTACTTTCCTCCCACTCACTTCTCTCGAGAGAAACTCCTTCTCTAGAAAGGACCAATTCTTGGCAACAAAGATCTTGCCTTCGGATCTGTTGTAGAAGGTATACCCAAAGGTCTCTTTAGGGTATCCTATGAAGACGCACTTCTCCGCTTTGGGTTCGAGCTTATCAGGCTTAAGCTGTTTGACATAAGCATCGCATCCCCAAACTTTAAGAAACGATAGCTTAGGTTTCTTGCCAATCCATAGTTCATACGGTGTCGTCTCAACGGATTTAGACGGTGCCCTATTTAAAGTGAATGCGGCTGTCTCTAATGCATAACCGCAAAACAATAGTGGTAAATCGGTAAGAGACATCATAGAACGCACCATATCTAATAAGGTACGGTTATGACGTTCAGACACACCATTACGCTGTGGTGTTCCAGGTGGCGTGAGTTGTGAAACAATTCCACATTGTTTTAAATGAAGACCAAACTCGTAACTCAAATATTGACCTCCACGATCAGATCGTAGAAATTTATTTTCTTGTTACGATGATTCTCTACTTCACTCTGAAATTCTTTGAACTTTTCAAATGTTTCAGACTTGTGTTTCATCAAGTAGATATACCCATACCTATTCAAATCATCTGTAAAGGTTAGAAAATAACGATACCCATCGCGTGGCTCAACACTCATCGGACCGCATACATCGGTATGTATTATTTCCAATAAGTCATTAGCTCGCTCCATTGTTCCGGAGAACAGAGTTTTAGTCATCTTGCCCATGAGGCATGGTTTGCAAGTATCAAATGATTCATAATCAAGAGATTCCAAAAGTCCATCTACATGGAGTTTCTTCATGCGCTTTACACCAATATGACCTAAACGGCAGTGCCACAAGTATGTTGCACTATCATTATCAACTTTGCATCTTTTGGCATCAATATTATGAATATGTGTATCACTATGATCGAGATTCAACAAAAATAGACCATTCATCAAGGGTGCATGACCATAAAAGATATTACTCATATAAATAGAATAACTATTATTCTCCGATTTAAATGAATAACCGTCTCGCAATAAACAAGATCCAGATATAATGTTCATGCTCAACGCTGGCACCAAATAACAATTATTGAGGTCTAAAACTAATCCCGAAGGTAGATGTAGAGGTAGCGTGCCGACGGCGATCACATCGACCTTGGAACCATTCCCGACGCGCATCGTCACCTCGTCCTTAGCCAATCTTCGTTTATTCCACAACTCCTGTTTCGAGGTACAAATATGAGGAACCGAACCAGTATCACATACCCAGGCACTACAACGAGCATTAGCAAGGTACACATCAATAACAAGTATATCAAATATACCTTTGTTCACTTTTTAATCCTTCTTATCCGCCAAGTATTTGGGGTTGTTCTGCTTCCAGTGACCATTCCCTTTGTAGTAGAAGCACTCAGTTTCAGGCTTGGGTCCAGCTTTGGGCTTCTTCACGGGAGCGACAACTTGCTTGCCATTCTTCTTGAAGTTCCCTTTCTTTCCCTTGCCCTTTTTCTTGAAACTAGTGGTCTTGTTAACCATCAACACTTGATGCTCCTTCTTGATTTCTACCTCCACGGCTTTAAGCATTGTGAAGAGCTCGGGAATCGTTTTTGTCATCCCTTGCATATTATAGTTCATCACAAAGCCTTTGTAGCTTGGTGGCAGTGATTGAAGAACTCTCTCAATAACACTGTCAACTGGAAGATCAACTCCCAGCTGAGTCAAGTGGTTATGATACCCAGACATTTTGAGTATGCATTCACTGACAGAACTGTTCTCCTCCATCTTGCAGCTATAGAACTTGTTGGAGACTTCATATCTCTCAACCCGGGCATTTGCTTGAAATATTAACTTCAACTCTTGGAACATCTCATATGCTCCATGACGTTCAAAACGTATTTGAAGTCCCGGTTATAAGCCATAAAGCATGGCACACTGAACTATTGAGTAGTCATCAGACCGCGTTTGCCAGGTGTTCACAATGTCTAGATTAGCAGGAGCGGGTTTGTCACCTAGCGATGCATTAAGGACATAATTCTTCTGTGCAGCAATGAGGATAATCCTCAAGTTATGGACCCAGTCCGTGTAGTTTCTACCATCATCTTTCAACTTAGCTTTCTCTAGGAATGCATTAAAATTCAGGGGAACGATAGTACGGGCCATTGATCTACAACATAGATATGCAAAACTATTAAGACTAAGTTCATGATAAATTAAGTTCAATTAATCAAATTACTAATGAACTCCCACTTAAATAAACATCCCTCAAGTTATCTAAGTGATACATGATCCAAATCAACTAAACCATGTCTGATCATCACGTGAGATGGGGTAGTCATCAATGGTGAACATCTCTATGTTGATCATATCTACTATATGACTCACGTTCGACCTTTCGGTCTCCAGTGTTCCAAGACCATGTCTGTACATGCTAGGCTCATCAAGTTTAACCCAAGTATTCTGCATGTGCAAAACTGTCTTACACCCGTTGTATGTGAATGTACAGTCTATCCCACCCGATCATCACAAGGTGCTTCGAAACGACAAACTTTGGCAACGGTGCATACTCGGGGAGAACACTTTTATCTTGAAATTTAGTGAAGGGATCATCTTATAATGCTACCACCGTTCTAAGCAGAATAAGACGCATAAAGGATAAACATCACATGCAATCAAAATATGTGACATGATATGGCCATCATCATCTTGTGCTTTTGATTTCCATCTCCAAAGCATCGTCATGATCTCCATCGTCACCGGCTTGACACCTTGATCTCCATCGTTGTGTTGGGGTCGTCTCGCCAACTATTGCTTCTACGACTATTGCTAACTCATAGCGATAAAGTAAAGCAATTACATGGCGCTTGCATTTCATACAATAATTAAGAGACAACCATAAGGCTCCTGCCGGTTGTCGATATTACAAAACATGATCATCTCATACAACAACGTATATCATATCACATCTTGACCATATCACATCACAACATGCCCTGCAAAAACAAGTTAGACGTCCTCTACTTTGTTGTTGCAAGTTTTACGTGGCTGCTACGGGCTTCTAGCAAGAACCGTTCTTAACAACGCAAAAAACCACAACGGTGATTATCAAGTTTGTTGTTTTAACCTTCTTCAAGGACTGGCCGTAGTCAAATTCGATTCAACTAAAGCAGGAGAAACAGACACCCGCCAGCCACCTTTATGCAAAACTAGTTGCATGTCAGTCGGTGGAACCGACCTCATGTACGTGGACATGTAAGGTTGGTCCGAGCCGCTTCATCCCACAATGCCGCCGAATCAAAATAAGATGTTGGTGGTAAGCAGTATGAACATCACCGCCCACAACTCCTTTGTGTTCTACTCGAGAATATCATCTACGCATAGACCTGGCTCATGGTGCCACTGTTGGGGAACGTTGCATGGAAAACAAAAAAAAATTCTACGCACAAGCAAGGTCTATCCATGGAGATGCATAGAATGAGAGGGGAGAGTGTGTCTACGTACCCTTGTAGACCGTAAGCGGAAGCATTTATTAACGCGGTTGATGTAGTCGAACTTCTTCGCGATCCAACCAATCAAGTACCGAACGTACAACACCTCCGCGTTCAGCACACGTTCAGCTCGGTGACGTCCTCGCCTTCTTGATCCAGCAAGACGGGCGAAGTAGTGGATGAGTTCCGACAGCACGACGGCATGATGACGATGGTGGTGATGCTATCTCCGCAGGGCTTCGCCTAAGCACTCCAAAAATATGATCGAGGGACGAAACTATGGAGAGGGGCGCCGCACACGGCTAAGAGATTGTTGTGGTCTTGTGTGGCGCCCCTCCCTCATATATATAGGTGGGGGGGGAGAGGGGAGGCAGCCAGGAGGCGCCCCAAGGGTGGCCGAATCCTTCTTGGGCTCCTGCCCTTGGCCGCTCCCCCTTTCCTTGTTTGTGCGCGGGAGGAAGGCAGGGGGAGGTGGCGCCCCCCCCTTCCTTTCTCTCATGAGGAGGGAAAGGCAGGAGGGGCCAACCCTCCCCCTTTCCTCCCCCTAGGGCCGGCGGCCAGGGAGAGGGGTGTACCAGCCCCTTGTGGGCTGTTGTGTTCCCCCTTTGGCCCATTAAGCCCATATAGCCTCCCGGGGCTTCCCGGAACCCCTTCCGGTGATCCGATGACTACCCGGTACCTCCCGAAACTCTTTAGGTGTCCAAATATCATCGCCCTATATATAAATATTTACCTCCGGACGATTCCAGAGCTCCTTGTCATGTTCGTGATCTCATCCGGGACTCCGAACAACATTCGGTCACCAAATCACATAACTCATATAACACTATATCGTCAACGATTGTTAAGCGTGCGGACCCTACGGGTTCGAGAACTATGTAGACATGACCGAGACACCTCTCCGGTCAATAACCAATAGCGAAACCTGGATGCCCATATTGGTTCCTACATATTCTACGAAGATCTTTATCGGTCGAACCTTATGACAACATACGTAGTTCCCTTTGTCCATTGGTATGTTACTTGCCCGAGATTCGATCATCGGTATCTTCATACCTAGTTCAATCTCATTACCGGCAAGTCTCTTTACTCATTTCGTAATACATCATCTCATAACTAACTCCTTAGTCACTTTGCTTGCAAGCTTCTTGTGATGTGTATTACCGAGAGGGCCCAGAGATACCTCTCCGATACACGGAATGAAAAAATCCTAATCTCAATCCATGCCAACTCAACAGACACCTTCGGAGATACCTGTAGAGCATCTTTATGATCACCCTGTTACATTGTGATGTTTGATAGCACACAAGGTATTCCTCCAGTATCCGGGAGTTGCATGATCTCATAGTCGAAGGAATATGTATTTGACATTAAGAAAGCAATAGCAATAAACTGAACGATCATATGCTAAGCTAACGGATGGGTCTTGTCCATCACATCATTCTAATGATGTGATCCCGTTATCAACTGACAAAGCATGTCTATGGTTAGGAAACCTTAACCATCTTTGATCAACGAGCTAGTCTAGTAGAGGCTTACTAGGGACACGGTATTTGTTTATGTATTCACACATGTATTTAAGTTTCCGATCAATACAATTCTAGCATGAATAATAAACCTTTATCATGAATAAGTAAATATAAAATAACAACTTTATTATTGCCTCTAGGGCATATTTCCTTTAGTCTCCCCCGTGCAAAAAGCACGCGTCTTCCTCTAGTATGGTTTTAAAGATTTGAGGCTAAAAATCATAGCATCGCACACACAAAAAACTACAGCAAAACTAAGTTTTAGGGGATATCTTTGCTAAAAAAAGTTTTAGGGGATACAACTCCATTGAGTGATTTGGGGATTTCTGCACCTCTTTCTTCCAGACGTTTTCTTTTGAGAAAGAGTACTCTTATTCATTCATAAACCATACGTACACCATATAGACATGGGTAGAAACACCGTTACAGACATCATACAACGACGACAAATATAGCCAGTAACTTTCCACCAAATTAGATAGAGCACCCTGCAAACATGAGATATCACACACAAGTCCTTGAGCTCCTGTTCATCTTCTCTCCCCTAACCACGACGAACCCACACCTCGTCGGAGCAAGACGCCTCCGCCGGACTTAAGACCATGGGCATCCGGAGCACCGTCACCATACAATGGCTTTGTGAGCCGCATAAAGGCCTCATCGCGACGGAGGGGAACCAGGGGCGGATTCTGATGCATCGCCCGGGGAGAAACCCTATTCTCCCATGTCTTCTGATGCCCCCCCTATACTCCTGCTGACCTCCATCGAAATTATCTAGAGCTCACCGCCGAGGAGTGACGGGGCCTTGAGTTGTAGGGTGTCTGCGATGCCGGGTCGTCAGGGGGGGGGGGGGGGTCGACAACGAGGCATGACCAAAAGTGATTGATTTAGTGAGGGCGCGTGGATTGGGGAAAAATTCTGGCCGAAGAAAATTAGTTTTAGGATGCTGGAAGTAGTTTTATTTTGTTCTAACGAGTGGTTTTAGTGGAGTAGGTTAAGTTCATATTATGCAATGTATCAAATTGTGCTACCTTTGTTCAAATTTGTGTTTGAATCGAGTAGTTTCAATCTATGTTTGTAATGAACTTGTGTCAAAATATTCGCAATATACCAGAGAGCCACCCAAAACACTTTTTCCACCGCCGCAAACTTCTGTTCGTGATATCATCTGGAGGCCTTTTTCGGTACTCTGCTGGAGGGGGAATTGATCACGGAGGGCTTCTACATCATTCTTGCCGCCCTTCTGATGATGCGTGAGTAGTTTACTACGGACCTACGGGTCCATAACTAGTAGCTAGATGGCTTCTTCTCTCTCTTTGATCTTGAATACCATGTTCTCCCCGATCTTCTTGGAGTTCTATCCGATATAATCTTCTTTTGCGGTGTGTTTGTTGGGATATGATGAATTGTGGGTTTATGATCTGGATATTCATGAGAAATATTTGAGTCTTTTCTAAACTTATTTATGAATGATTGTTATATCTTTGTATTTCTCTCCTACCTATCCGTTTGGTTTGGCAAACTAGATTGATTTATCTTGCAATGGGAGAGGTGCTTTGTGATGGGTTCAATCTTGTGCTGCTCTATCTCATTGATAGAAGGGAACATACACATATTTGTATTGTTGCCATTAAGGATGAAACAATGGGGTTATTCATATTGCTTGGATTTACTTTGTCTACATCATGTCATCTTGCTTAATGCGTTACTCTGTTTTATACTTAATACTCTAGATGCATGCTGGATAGCGGTTGATGAGTGGAGTAATAGTAGTAGATGCAGACAGGAGTCGGTGTACTTGTCTCGGACGTGATGCCTATATACATGATCATTGCCTTGAATATCATCATAAGTATGCGTTTTTCTATCAATTGCCCAACAACAATTTGTTTACCCACCGTATGCTATGTGTTCGAGAGAGAAGCCTCTAGTGAAAACTATGGCCCCCCGGTCTACTTTTATCATATATAAAATCCAAAAATACCTTACTGCAATTTTATTTTATTTATTTTATTTTGCAATTTACTTTATCTATCTACCACTACAAGATTTGATCCTTGCAAATAACCGCCAAGGGGATTGGCAACCCTTTTGTTTGCGTTGGGTGCAAGTATTTGCATTTGTGTGTGCATGTGCTGCTAACGAGATTCTGTGTGGTTCTCCTACTAGATTGATAACCTTGGTTCTTAACTGAGGGAAATACTTATCTCTATTGTACTGCATCATCCTCTCCTCTTCGAGGAAATCCCAACGCAGTCACAAGTAGCAAGCGCGCGGGGTGGGGCTGCTGCAGGCCGGTGTGGCTGCTGCAGGCCTGCAGCAGCCCGGGCATTCGGTCTTTTTGGTTTGTTCGGTCCGGTCTTTTCGGTCTTCTAATAATTTGGTCTTCCATAATTGAAGACCAAAATAATTTCAGTCTTTTCGGTTCTTCACTATTCGGTCTTCGGTCTTTACAATTCGGTATTCGGTCCCGACCAAACAGACCAAATAAATTGTTATAACTCACATTCATGTTACTTCCAATACAATTCCATGTTTATATTTGATAGGAAGTAACAAGATTCATATCTGACATGAAGTAAGAAGATTCACGATTCATGGTCCACCAACAAGATTTTGTATGCATATCATTTATATTTGACAGAAAGTAAGAAGATAAGAAGCAACAACATTTATATTTGACAGAAAGTAAGAAGATAAGAAGCAACAACATTTATATTTGACACAAAGTAGAACATCACAAGCAACATCAGCCCGTGGAATATTGGATTCTACAAGCAGCAAACAACAAATACCACCACCACTTAGTACTTGATATCAAACAAATCAAGTTCAGCACCACAATGGACCTTGTGCTTTCCCTTCACCTTGTCCCCAAATTCTTCAATCATCTCTGCAACAAGTCAAGTATTCAATAAAATTTCATAATATTAGTGTTGGTAACATCTTGTGCTAGTTCATGGAAAAGCTGGCTGATTTCTAGCATGCCGGAGAGTGTTGGAGTGTGTTTGATTGATGAAAAATGCAATCAGTACCTAGTACAGTTTTCAAGATTACTACAGGATGGGGAACAAACAATCAAACAAGTTACTATGTCTGTATCATGATGTTCAGACAGATTCGACTATAGATATAACATCTAAAAAGGATTAAAAAGATACTCGTTATTAGAGCAGATAGCAGTAATACAATTTGACAATGATAAAAACCAAAAAGAACTAGTCAATAAACATAATAGGACATGCATTTAGATGGCTATTATGCTGGGTGTGCTCACATTATTAGTTTCACTACAGGAAGGATATTTGAGATCCGATGACAGATGACAAAACAGCTGCCGTTAACATTGGAAGGCATGTAACTAATTTGTTTTCATGGGAATCACAGATGATGCACATAGAGACATGAAGTAGATGCTCACCTTCAGCTGCGATGTGGAGAAGTGAAGGGGCGTTGTAGGCAGCGAGCCAACGGATAGAGTGAAAGAGGACTGGTGGTGATGAGTGGTGATGGACTGCAGCTGTTGAACTAGCTGTCGGGGGGGGGGGGCGTGGAGCACCGGCGGCGGATGGCCGTGTCGCGGGCAGTGAAGCTACTGACGGGGGTCAGGGATGGCTGCGCGTGGCGCCAGTCTTCACCGGTCGGGGCCGGGGCTCGGGGCGCCGATCCTCATCGGTTAGGGGCGCGCGGCGCGCTTCGATGTGGCGGTCGTCACCGGCTCACATCTCACGGGCATGGGGCATCGGGCCACAGCGGCGGGCGGCGAGCGGGTTGATAGTGGGAGAGAAAAAGAGGAATGGGAGTGAATTGGCTGCCGGATGCGTTCATGTAAATCGTAAGGTGAAGAGGACGTGTACTCGTGCTGTGTGTGAGCAATTGGGCTGGCCAGATGGGCCTCTTGCGTATGGGCTATTCGGTCTATACGATCTATTCGGTCCTGAAGACAGTAGGACCGATTAGACCGTAATTAATTCGGTCATCTATTTGTGCAGGCCGTTTTTTCTTCGGTCTTTTCGGGTTCGGTCTCAGCCTTTTCGGTTTCGGTCTTCGGTCTTCGGTTTTTATGCTCGGGGTGAGCTGCAGGACGACAAGCTCGGGGCGGTGAGCGCGGCGGGGCGGGCGGGGAGGCGGAGGTGGGCTGCAGCGCAGGCGGCAGAGCGGCGAGCGCAGGGCGAGCGGGGGGCTGCGAATTGCAGGGTGAGTTGCGGCGCACGCGACGGCGCGACGAGCACGGGGCGGCGGCGCGCGCGGTGTCAGGCTGCTGCAGGGCGAGGCGGGGCGGAGGAGCTCGGGGCGGGAGTGCGTCGAGGCGGGGCGCGTCCGTTTGGGGCCTGGGCGTCTCTGCGTGTTGGGCGCGGATGCTCCCAGCGTCTATCCACATTTCGGACGTCGGTTTGGGGTCCAGCGTTGGAGTTGCCCTAAATTGGATTGGCCTTCTAACCACGACACGTAGAAACCGCCAATGACTCGTGGGTCCCGAGTTAGTCCAGCACCCACCCACTGTGCGTGAGGTGGAGACGGCGCAGAACCACCAATCCTCGGAATCATAAAAGTGCTGGCCCAGCGTGCCCATCAATCAATCCGGAATCTATCCCCCCGCCGCAGACGCCATGGCCGCCGCACCGACGCCGCAGCCCTTGCTCCCGGTGACCAACCCCTCCTCCGGGGGCGGCGGCTCTGCCCCATCCTCCGGCAGCGGCCTCACCGACTCCGCGCTCGCCACGCCGGCCTTCCGGCTCTTCCTCAGCAGGGTCTCAGACACGGCGCGGCGCTCGCTGGCGGACCGCCGCCCCTGGACGGAGCTCATCGACCGCTCGGCCATCTCGCGGCCGGACTCCCTCTCCGAGGCCACCTCGCGGCTGCGCCGCAACCTGGGCTACTTCCGCGTCAACTACGCCGCCGTGGTGGCCTTCTCCCTCGCGGCCTCCCTCCTGGCGCACCCCTTCTCGCTCCTCGTCCTCCTCGGCATCCTCGGCGCCTGGTGCTTCCTCTACGTCTTCCGCGCGCCCGACCAGCCCGTCGTGCTCTTCGGCCGCACCTTCACCGACCGGGAGACGCTGCTCGGCCTCGTCGTCTCGTCGCTGCTCGCCTTCTTCCTCACGTCCGTCGCCTCGCTCATCATCTCCGGCCTGCTCGTCGGCGGCGCGCTGGTGGCGGTGCACGGCGCGTTCCGCATGCCCGAGGACCTCTTCCTCGACGACTCGAGCTCTGTGTCAAGCGGCAACACTTCCCACAGGCTGCTCTCCTTCCTCGCGTCGCCCGGATCTGGTGTTTGAGCCTGCGCGAGATCTGGTAGCCTTCTTGGATCAACGAGTTCATTTCAAGTCTGAATCTAATTTCGCGAGATCTGATTTTGGTTTTAATATGTATCTCCAGTTATGCAAAGATCCGCGTCGTATTTGACCAGATGTTAAGCATTAGCAAATTGGTCACTGTGCACTATCAAACGATTGGGCGTTAGCAAATTGATCCGCATTATTATCTGTATTCTCTCGTATTTGACCAGATTGTTCATATACAGGTTTTATGGTTTCCACTGTGTCTGCCTTTGCCTGTAGTTTTTATCTACTTGCTCAAACTCATTCTGGTGCCTGAATTTGGGGTTGTGGTGAGATATTTCGTCGGTCCTTAGTCCTTGCGTCTAAACCTGTCTCAAACGCCCGGACAGGCTGACCGGTCACAAAAAATCAACTCACCCGAGCATCTCAAACGCCTGGACTAATCGGTGTAACACCCCAGTGTCCTCACACTAATGATGCCATGTCATTACATTTAACTAAGCCAAATTGCCACTTGATAAAAATCAAAGTCAATTTTAAATTTAAAATAAAGTCAAATAAATTATTTCTTCAAACAGTAAAATAAAAATGTTCTTAATGTCGCAAATAATCACTGAGCAATTTTCATGGAGAAACCAACATTTTATATTGTAATTAAATGCCCTTAACCTAATTAAAAAAGTGCCAAAACAATATTTAAATACTTTTCTAATTTATAAAAATACAAATTATTTTTAATTAAGTTCCAAATTTTTCATGGCAGTGCTATATAATGCAATGATAATTATGTGACAAGTTGCATATTTTACAAAAGCCAAATAGTGCCAAAAGAAAATACAAGACAGAAGAAAAAGGAGAAAAAAGAAAAAGGTAAAAGAAAAATAGAACATTGTGCACTTGGGCCTTCCGTTAGATAAGGACGTCGCCCGCCGCCCCTCTTTGAAACCCTAGACCCTTTCCCCTCCTTTCCCCATGCCGGTTCTTTCTCCCTCAAGCTCAGCCGTGCCATCTTCGACATGGACGTCGTCAACCTCGCGGCCACGGGTTCCCCGTCGGCTGAGGCTTCGCCAGGAGCACCGCCTGCCTCCCCGTCGTCGCCTACGAGCAGCCGCTCAAGCGGGGGCGCCCTCAAGCCGCCGAATCGCCGGATCTCCGTCGGCCACCGCCTCTGCCTCGTCGTCGTTCTGCACCACTGACGACCAAGAGTAGTTAGGAGGCTCCCAGGCAGGAGGTATGCGCCTTTTCGATCTAGATGTCGTTGTTTTGCTCAGCCTTCTTAAGGCAAACTTGTTTACTTATGTCTGTACTTAGATATTGTTGCTTCCGCTGACTTGTGTTTTCGAGCTTATGTATTCAAGCCCGCGAGGCCCCTAGCTTGTAATATAAAGCTTGTATTATTTTATTTGTGTCTAGAGTTGTGTAGTGATATCTTCCCGTGAGTCTCTGATCTTGATCGTGTGCATTTGAGGGTATGATAAGTGCACGATTAAGTCGGGGCGCCATAAGTTGATATCAGAGCCAACTGCCTATAGGAAGCCCATTTTCAACTCCTTGGCCGAAGTTGAGTCTACTCTTTGAAAAACTATTTTACTAACATTGTTGTGTGGCTTACGGGCCCACATCACAAATGGGTGGTATTAGGATCTTTTATTCCTCTTCTTTACTCTGGGATTCTGATCTCTCTTCTGTACGGGTTAAAGATTTTGCTAACTCTAACCTTAGGTTCTCGTAACTACTTCCTCCCGGAGAGCCCCTCATTCTTAGATGGTCGCCTGCCTCATCAGAAGATTCCGAAGATACTCTTTGATGTTTTCCCGAGGCCCTTGTGCCAACCGCCTTTGCCATTCCCTACCACCGATATATCCTTATGGATAACGACATACACTTGCGATTCATACATTCATTCCAAGTTGCTATTGTTATTACAAGATGCCCCGAAATACTCTCCGCTGTCCCGAGAATCCTTTGAGCTTACTGCCTTGAAGTTCACTACCACATGAAAACCCTTATGGATAATTCCTCACACTTACCGGGGATTCGTTCATCCCTAGTTGTTCATTTGTTTCGCAAAATACTTCATAATGCTATTCGATCTTCCGAGAATCCTCTACAACCTATTGCTCTGGAAAGTCTTGCCTGCCTACATTATGGTTACCTCCATATGTCTAGAAATATTCATTAGCATCCTTTGTCATCATCATTTTGAGCATTTGATTCGATATGTTTGCGAATGCTCGCAATCATCGGTTGCAATTAGAATTATTCCCTTCGGCTCAGACGTCACTCCGGACATGAGTTGGTGCTCGGCAAATCAAACCTTGATTAATTGCCCATCTAATTCTATTCAACTTACTCCTCTTTTGATCAGAGTGTCTGCTTTGATCATTCGATCTGGAAATCATAATTCCTTTGTACTTAAGCGTTACAGCCCATATTCTTTTTGTTAAGCCCATATTCTTTTTGTTACCATTACAGCCCATATTCTGGCCACTGTTAAAAATTCAACAAAATTTTCATATTTCGGTGCGGTCCGAACTATTTTAATCCCAAAATTTCGAATCACGTTCAAACTAATTTAAAAATAATAAATTTATGTCAATTTAAAATCCAACCTATTTTTTCGCGCAAAAAACAATTAAATTCGAAATCTCAAAATCTTTAAAAAAGATATTTGAAACTAATTGCCGGTTTTCTGTGTTTTTAAAATTTACATCCCATTTCTTACTACTTCATTTTCTGGGCAAGCGAATACATCGCTCTCGTCTTGAAAGATTTGCAACCCAGCAGGGCTGAGAAAGCAAGTAGGCCTCCATTGGGTATTTCTTTAAAAAAAGTAGAACTGGGCTAGCCATTTTTAGAAAGAAAAAAAATACAACTGGGCTCATCATGTGGTAAACATAAAATAAAACCCTGGCTAGACGGGCCACAGCCCCCGCACAGCCCAGTTGTTACCCTGATCTGTCTCTAAAACTAGTAGTACTAAATAACAACTGCTTGTTCGTAAAACAAAAAGTAAATAACAACTGTGCGACCTGCTGGGTCCCGTGTGTCAGCCGCTCATTGTGTAATTCTCTCATTTATTGACTAAGTTGACAATGGTGTGGGACCCAGATGTCCAACCATTAGGAGGAACCATTTTTTTGGGCTTGTAATAATGAGGCACTTGCTTGCGTACAGCCATGACCCTGGTAGGTCCCTACTGTCATCCTCTCCACGTACAGTCATCTCCTTATTCCTCTTGGTTGTTGACCACGTTGACAACGCCAGACAGTGGTGCACCGCGCATGGCCAGCGAACCAAGGTGGAGGACGACGGTGAGGCCTCGGACGGGAATGAACAGGAGCCATGGAAGATGCGGCAGTCTAGTCACAGGCGGACGGGAGTACGAGGGTTGACTGGTTCGGGTGCGGGTGCGTGTTGGGGCTGACGTCGCCGGAGAATAACAGGACGTGTGGGGGAATAGAGGGATGGACTGGCCAATGTTTGAGGGTACGGTAGGGCGATGGAGGCGTAGCCAGCCATGGGAGGCGGGAGCAGGCAGGACTGACGGGGTGGTTTGGTTTGGGCGGCTAGAGGAAGAAGACAAGAGATACAAGATACACGACAGATGTTGGATGTCAATCCAACGGCTGGTAGGCAGAATCATTTGTTGACTAGTAAGTCGACACCACCTTGGATAGGCTTTTTCCTCGTGGGTCCCAAATGTCAGAATCCAAATCTGTCACGGCCATGCAGCCTTTCTTATGAAAATTTACATCGCATTTGGTGTGCTAGCTCAAAATAAGTTTGCGTGGGTGCTGGTGGGGGCTAATCACTTGGGTTCTGTAATGCACAGTGAGCTCAAGCAGCCGACGAGAGTGATGTTATTTCCCTTGGTTGGGATTTGTTACAATATTTCTCTCTTAATTAAACAAATGGCAAGCCATTTGCCTTGTTTCAAAGAAAATATGACAGTCACAGCCGAGTTGAGAAGGGCAACAACATCTAACTCTATCTTACAAACTGTACAAAAGCACAAGGGTTAATTGTTCATCAGGTTTAGACAAAACACAGATTGAAAAGGGCAACAACATCTAACTCCAGCACTGTTTTCGGCAGTCTCAATCAAATGGATCGGTCAGGTCCATAGAATGAACATCCTGGGTCATAAAATTTACTGGATTATGACCACAAGATGTTGTAAATAGAAGCCCAGCACATTCAGAAGCCCTTTTGTCCACCTGAAACTCCTTTTTTGCTCTTCGACATACCCATCTGTCAAGACCATGCTGCTGATAAACTTAAGCCTGATGGACAATAGTAACCTCGCATTCAGCAGGAAGAATGTGACAAATCTAGTGTTTGCTTGGTTGGTTACATATCGTTCCAGCATTATTGTCTTCAATCGAATGTCATGAGAACTGAGAAAATCCCGGTGCTTACGAATCCACCGATTGGTTATAACTTTCTTACCCCGTCCTGTTGCCTAAATAGACATGAAGATTGAAAACAGTTAAGGTCTAAAAAAAGAGTGTCGAAAGAGCAACAGTTGAACGGTTAATTCTAGTACACTATATGCGGGCTTCCAATGTGCGTGAAATTATCACCTTTATATACAACTTCTCCAGACAAGGAAAGCATTGCAGCAAGCCAATAATCTTGTTCAGATCAAAACTATTCATATGGATATATAAGATCTTGACAGAATCCAACACCATTGATAGGCTATCCATGGACAAACTCTTCATTGAGCATAGAACATAATATTAGTACAAAAAGTGTACTCCAAGATGATATAGAACTTACGCGCAGAAATTTAAAATGCAGCTTATGATTACAAGTGTAGATGATAATATACAGTACCTGAAGAACTGTGGAGCCAAACACCATCTTGAAATGAGCACAGAGATCATGTATTACACCCAAGGTCTCTAGTTTAGGCGCAGAGACGACAGTTATTTCCGACGGTGAATAACAAGAATCAAGGATCAACCTTTGAAGTGAAGGGGCATCTTCGATGATGAGCTGCCTTCCGTCAAAAGAAATTCCAATTCTTACAAGGTTAGGCGACTTTATTTGGAGACAACCGATTCTAACTGTGAAAACAAGCACCAAGCACTCCAGGGCAGGGCAACTGGAGTGGATGATGCTGTGCAATGAGGCCTCCGACATACGAACCCGCACAAGTGAAAGTTTTTTGAGAAATGGGAGTTGAAGGTTTAGTACCAGATTGTCTGGTAGGTTGCACAATGCAAAGGTGGCGGTGTGGAGAGAGGAGGAAAACCGCGAGATGGACATCGGTGCCGAGGGCACAAGTACATGGCGTTCGGTATGTGGTATGTGATTTCTGGGGGAATAGTAGAACTCAAGCAGCTGTAGTTCTGTGAATTCAGGGGATTTCAGCAAGGCGTCCACCATGCAGGGCATGCTCAGGTAGCATGCTGGGATGCAGAGCCCTTGAATGGAGCCCTGGTGGGAGGAGATGATGGCTCCGGGGAGTTCAAAATCATTGAAGAGAGATAGCTGATGATAGTCGAGATTAAGGGGCGCGGCGCGCCATAGAGGGCGCCACCGAGTTGAGAGGACTTGGGTGCGGCAGCAATCCTTGGTGGGGAGAAGCGAGATGATCTCCCCAAGGATGGCGTCTGGGGGATCGCTGATGCGGTCCACCCGAGATTCTACGGGTTCCTTCGATCCGGGGAGGGGGGGGCTCGCCGCTTCTCCCCGCGCTGCCGGGTGCAGGATCTACAACAGGCGTCGTCGCTGGCGGGAGCCTCATCTTCTTGGCACTGGGGTCAGCCGACTCCATTATCCTCGAGGGCGTCGCGTCGAGCTCACAGATTTGAGCAGAGTAACGGATGATGAGCCTAGTTGTAGTGCGAGTGAAGAAGAAGGGGAGCTGGGGTTTTCTGTAGTAGTGAGGAAGAAGGGGAGCTGGGGTTTTCTGTAGGAGTGAGGTGAGGAATTTGGGGGTACGAGTGGAGCGAGCTGACGTGAGGTGGGTAGGAGTGAGGAGGAAGAAGAGCACCCAGGTGTGCTGGGTAGCGCCTCTCATTAAGTAAATATATGGGCTTTTGAATTGTTTTTATTATTTACTAGGGTGGATGGGTTCTTTTGTCTTGGGCCCAGAGAACCAATTATTACTACTAGGACAGTGGAGACACTCTATAGCTACCTAGAAAAACAATTACTACTAGTACAGTGGATACACTACCGCTTCTGGCTCCTCCGAGGTCATCAAAACATCTCCCGCTACTGAATGCCATTTTACTTTGGTTCACCGACATGCAGGCCATGCAGCGCGCGGGCCCAAATGCCATCCAGCATTTTAGAAGGCAGTATGCGGGTGGAGAGTCACCCCGGTCGTAGTGCGGCAGTAACGAGCCGTCATATCACAAAACCCCACCTCCCCGCAGTCTAAGTTTGATGGACGAAGCAACCATCATTTCACTCTTCGCTGAATCCCCTTCTCCCTCACCGTCTTCAAGAAAGCCAACACTCGCATCTACCATTGTTCTTCTCTCCCAACAAAGGGAAGGTAAGCGGATCCGTGATGTTGGTATATTTTCTTTCAGAAAAAAGAACTTTTGCAAAGCAGTAACCGATCCTCACTCTCTTTTTTGTTTCATTGTCATTACGATTGTGTTTTCCTTTCAGTTGCCTCCTAGAGAACCAGGCAAATATCTCCCGATGTTGGAGCAGACACGGGAGGCTGATCCCCACGAGATAGAGAGCTCCAAGAAGATGGAGGCCGCCACCGAGCCGACCCCAGATATGCTCACGGCCACTACTGAGATGGTCAACGCCCCGTTTGAGGTTACAGCCCCCGTGGCCCTGCAGGAGCAGTTTTCCCCCTTCGAAGATGTGCCCCCCCCCGCTGAGCTGCCCAAGGTGAACTTCTTCTTTGACGATCTCGATTGTGGTTTTTCATCTAAGTATGTGGTGATAAATAATGCAAAATTTTATTAGCTTCGATGCCATCCTACCTTCCCTGTCATGCATACTTTTGACTCTATATAGTGGTTTAAATAACTTGTGTTTTTTATATTGGAAAGTAATTCAGAATTCATTTCTATTTCAATTAGAGCCCTGATGTAGACAAGGATTGTGTGGTTGTACATGTCACTCGCTATGAGGCGGATGACCTGAATATACGCACTGGGAAAACAAAGTTCTTAGGTTGTTGGATCCTGGAAGCCATTTGCACTTATACCAAAGTCGAGATATATTCCAGCCACACTGTTGTCAGGCATGTTGTCCAGGGTGTACTGAAGCACAACAAGTTCAAAGCTACTCCTTCGTTTGTGAGGCATACTGTTATTGTCAAGCTTACGCAGGAAGATGACGTGGCATGCCTCCACAAACAAGTTTATGAGTGGCAAGGCCACAAGGTTATCTTCAAGAAGGTTCACAGTATTGAGCTGCTGCCGGACGTCCTCGATGATGTTCATGGCAAGGTCCGTCTTGTGTCCATCCCAAATTAGATCGAGGCATGAAATAGTTGGCCCAGCTAGTGTTTAAAAGTAGTTTGGCTTGTGTCTAATTATCCGAACCTTGCCTATTATCGAGCCCTCTAGGGCTAGTACTCTATTTGAATCCGTCTATGGGAACTACTGCTACTTTTGTGTGCCCGTGAATCATGTGAGAACCATCCTAATTGTTGCCGAAACAGATGCGTCCTCACTAGTTTTTTCATGTAATATGGCATGGTAAGACATAAGTTGTCACGGTTTATCATACGAGCAGTGTGTGTTTGATGAAATAGCGTACTTGTTCGAGAACTGTGCGCCGACGTATACATAGGGTATGTTGGGGATATAACCCCGGGGTGTGACCCGCCCAGGAGGGGCCGGGTTACACCGTTGGCGATTTAACGAAGAAGGCCCAATAAGGCAAGTGCGACGATGGCGGCTCATGAGAGGCGGGCCTGATGGTGGCCCAAGACCCGGACATGTGAACCGCCATATGGTGGCTTACCTGGTAAGGCAAGGTGATTTAGAAACTCGGTCGGTCATGTTGTGTGAGCCGGCTCGGACTCTTGTAAGCCCCGAGGTCTCAGCCTGTGTATATAAAGGTGAGACCCGGCGGCGGGTTAACTCAAGAAACAATTGATCGATAGCTAGGTCAAGCGTAATCGCTCCCTTGTAATCGAAACTCAAGCAATACAATTAGAAGCAGGACGTAGGCTTTTACCTCGTTGAGAGGGGCCGAACCTGGGTAAACCTTGTGTCCTTTGTCCCGCTCAACCCCTTCGAGCTAACCTACGCGCGATGGCTCCACACCTAAGTCCTTTCACAAGGGCATCTGCCGTGTTAAGTCCATGATAGTTGGCACCCACCGTGGGGCCAGAGCACGGTGGTTTCGAGTTCTTGAAGGGCAGCTTCTCATGGATCGAAGGATACGCCATGGGCCGGATGACTAAGAGTCACCGCGGCAAGATCTACATCGACGATGCTGGCTGGGGCCCCGAGGCCGACTCAATCGAGTATGGGTACCGGGTCCCCTTTGGTTGAATTCACGTCTTCATCGGCAAGATCGGTGAGTCAGAGCCTGAGCCGAACACCTGCACCGACATCATAGAGATGGCTCGGCGCGCACGACCCGCCAGGGTTCAACCCGGCCGGAAAAGCGCCTTTGTTGGCTTTGTTCGTGGGGCGGATCTTGAGGAAGGATCTGCATCCGGTGGAGAGATGGCCATCTACTCAGGTGATGAGTCCTCAACCGGAGAAACCGAATCGATCTATCAGCTCCAGGATGGTGGGCTTGGGGGCTATTCCGATGGTGACAGTATTCCGGACCCCTATGAGCCGCCGAACAGGGCTGCTATTTTCATGGCTGGTACACAACCAGTTATGAATTCATCAACCGTTGCTGCTATGACATCCAGTTCAACTGCTGCAGCGACAGCCAGGGCGAACGGCCCAGTCCGGCCGCCGGGTCAAGTCTTATCTAAGCTCCTGGGTGCCCTGGCGACTCTGTTGGCCACGGAGGTGACTCCGGCGAATCAAGCACAGCATAATGCAGAGGTAGCAAAGGTGCGAGATGAAGTGGCCAAGGCCCAGGAGGATCTTAGGGCGGAGAATGCCAGGATGGCGACGGAACGAGCCGCGATGGAGGCCGAGTCATAGCGGATAAGGGAGAAGCTTTTCGTCTAAATCTGGATCAGAATGCATCCAATGCTGTTCTTCGAAGGAGGCACCAGAGTCACCTACCTTCGCAGTTTGAGGGGCGGAATCTTTTTAACACACCTGGGGCAGGAACGAGTAACCCGCCCGGTGTGACCCGGGCTGCGGAGGTGCTTGGGACCGGAGCGGCAGCTCAGCCTCGTGTGCCAGACCCGCCTCGTAGGGATCTGACCCCACCTCAACGGGTTCCAACACCTTCTGGCCATTACTCTAATCCGGTGGATAATATGATTGCTGCAGCCACATGATTGGTGGCTATTTCGATCGAGGGCGAGTCTCCAGCTGCGATAGAGACCCGGAACGTTGTGGAGCTTCTCCAGACGGCTGTGGCATAGCAGGCGGCTTACTCATACAGTCATGAGCGAATTTATTCAACTCCCCGCCCAAGTCGAAGCTATTGCCGGCGCGTCGAGTCGCCGGCGGTTTCCAGCAGTGAACGGTGTCGTAACCCGCCTCGTAATGATGAACCGCCTCGTGGACATAATCCGCCCCGTGACAATAATAATGCTCAGACCCTTGTAGATCAGGCTAGAGCCCGTCGTGAGGCGGAACTGGCGGCTCAATTGGGGGCAAATCAGCAGTTTCAGCTAAACCCTTCGACGTCCACGGAGGCAGGGATGACTTCCAGGACAGTTGGTGTGCCGTGTCTAGTGCCGGCTCTACGCAATGAACGTCTGCCTAAGGATTTTAAGGGTCCTCGTAAGGTGCCTAACTACACAGCTGATCTTCCACCTGAGGCGTGGATTGAAAGCTATGAGCTAGCTATGGAGATGCTGGATGTTAATGATGCTGTATGTGCCAAGTACTTTACCATGATGTTGGATGGACCGGCTCGTACCTGGTTGAAAGGATTGCCCGCCAATTCCATCAATTCATGGGCTGAGTTGAAGGCGCGTTTCATTCAAAATTTCAAGGGAATATGTAAGCAGCCTCTGTCGATTATTGACCTGGACAATTGTGTGCAGCGGGAGGATGAGTCGGCCCATCATTGGGTTCGCCAGGTTTCAGCTATTATCCACTCATCGGATAGCATTGCGGCGGGCTCAGCTGTTCTCATTCTAGAGAAGAATTGTCACTTCACCCCCCTTAAACAGAAGCTCGGGCGGCTCAAGCGTCATTGTAGTGACATGGGGGAGCTCATGGCGGCTCTCATCAAGTACGCTGACTCTGATACTACCAAGGATCCTGGGTCTGATGAGGAGAAGTCTAACAAGGGAAAGAAGAGTGGTAATGGTAAGGGTCAGCAGCAGAACATGACTGGACATAATGGTCACAACCAGGGTAATGGTGGAAAGCGCAGACACCCCGATGGCGGGTCAGATCTTGTAGCCAACACCAACACTAGATATAAAAACCAGCGCCATGGTAAGCCGGACTTTGGAGGGCCGAGGTTTAATCTTGAGGCGATGTTGAATGAACCTTGCCCAAAGCACAGTCTACCCAATAAAACGGCGGCTCATGCTTGGAAGGATTGTTTCATCATGAAAGAGTACAAGAATTCTGGCTCCAGTCAGAATCATGGTAATAATAATGGCCCACTTGGAGGGTCAGGTTTCGGTTCATACGGGCCCGACTTTGGCGGTGGTGGCTCAAATTCTGGGTATCAAGGACAGGGCAGTCAGGGTAATTATAACCAATAGTCGGGTCAGGGCGACCAACAGCATCACTCAGGATACCAGAGTAATCCAAAGCAGCTTAATGGTGGACAGTATCATGTCTTTACCACCAGTCTTTGCAAGAGAGATGAGAAGGTTCATAAGCGGGCGGTCAGTGCAGTTGAGCCGGCGGTACCTCAATACTTGCGATGGTCAGAGCAGCCAATCACATGAAGTAGAGAGGATCACCCACCCCGGGTTGATAATCTGGGTCAACTAGCGTTAGTGGTAGCCCCTCAAGTTGGGGGTTACAAATTCACTAAAGTGCTCATGGATGGTGGCAGCAGCAACAATATCCTTTATTATGATACCTTTCGCCGAATGAATTTGACTGATAAAGAGCTTAAGCCGTCCTCTACAGTCTTTCATGGCGTGGTACCTGGTAAGTCGGCATATCCAGTTGGTAAGATTGCCTTGGAAGTGGCTTTTGGCGATGATTATGACTACAGGGCAGAGACGTTGTGGTTTGAGGTGGTGAAAATAAAGAGCCCTTATCATGCCTTGTTTGGACGGCCGGCTTATGCTAAATTTATGGCACGACCTTGTTATGTTTATCTACAGCTCAAGATGCCAGGACGTAAGGGTACCATTACAGTCCATGGTAATCAAAAAATTGCTCTGGAATGTGAAGAAGGAGACACTGCCTATGCTGAGTCGGCCTGTGCTACTGAAGAGCTTAAGTTTTATAAGGATAATGTTGACCCGGCTGATATGAAACCTTTGAAGAAACCTACCACAGAGCAAGACCCCTTATTGAAGTTTAAATCGGCTGATGATACTAAGCAGGTTGATTTTGTCCCTGGCGACTCATCTCAGCAGTTCACAATAGGGGCTAACATGGATCCTAAATAGGAAAGCGCGCTCATCGAGTTCATCCGTGAGAATCGGGACATCTTTGCATTGAAACCTTCTGACATGCCGGGTGTACCGAGAGAATTCGCTGAGCACACTCTTAATGTTGATCCTAAATTTAAGCCGGTCAAACAGTTCCTTCGCCGTTTCAATGAGGAGAGGCGTAAAGCTATTGGAGAAGAGGTGGCCCGGCTCTTGGCAGCTAGGTTCATAGTTGAAGTCTTTCATCCTGAATGGTTGGCTAACCCGGTGTTGGTACTTAAGAAAAATGGCACCTGGCGTATGTGTGTGGATTACACTGACCTTAACAAAGCTTGTCCAACTGATCCATTTGCTCTCCCTCGTATTGACCAGATTACTAATGCTACGGCGGGTTGTGAGAGCTTATGTTTCCTTGACGCTTATTCTGGTTATCATCAGATCAAAATGGCAGTTAAAGACCAAGAGAAGATGACTTTCATGACACCTTTTGGAGCTTTCTACTATGTCTCTATGCCTTTTGGGCTCAAGAGTGCCCAGGTGACTTATCAATGTTGTGTTCAAAATTGCTTTCACAGTCAAATTGGGCGTAATGTGCATGCTTATGTGGATGATATTGCGGTTAAATCCAGGAAAAAGGAGACACTCTTGGATGATTTGAGGGAGACTTTTGACAATCTCCGGGTCTACAAGATGATGCTTAACCCGTCCAAGTGTGTCTTTGGTGTGCCTGTAGGCAAGCTCTTGGGTTTTCTGGTCTCAGGGAGAGGAATTGAAGCTAACCCGGAGAAGATTAAGGCTATTACTTCATTGGATAAGCCGGCAAGTGTCAATGACGTTCAGCGCCTTGCGGGTCGTATTGCAGCATTGAGCCGGTTCATAAGACGCCTGGGAGAGAAGGTTATTCCCTTATATCAGATGATGAAGAAAACATACCACTTTGTCTGGAGTGATGAGGCTGATAAGGCGTTTGAGGCGCTCAAAAAGCAGTTGGCTGAGCCGCCCGTCCTTGCCGCCCCTGTGGAGAAGGAACCTTTACTCCTATACGTGGCGGCTAACAGTAAAGCTATCAGTATGGCAATTGTTGTGGAGCGCAAAGAGGCGGGTAAGGAATACCCAGTCCAGCGGCCGGCTTATTATGTTAGTGAGGTGTTGATTGAATCCAAGCAACGATACCCCCATTGGCAGAAGTTGGTATATGGAGTGTTCATGGCGAGTCGCAAGCTGAAGCATTATTTTCTTGGTTATCCCATTACTGTGGTTAGCTCTGCCCCTTCGGGGATATAATTCAAAACAGGGAGGCCACAGGCCGGGTTGCTAAATGGGCTATAGAACTCGGACCTCATGGTTTGAAATATGTACCAAGAACGGCTATCAAGTCTCAGGCTCTGGTGCATTTCATCAATGACTGGACAGAGTTGCAGACACCTGAGGAGAGGCCTGATAACACATATTGGACAATTCACTTTGATGGGTCTAGGCAGCTGGAAGGCTCGGGGGCTGGGGTCATATTGACTTCCCCACGAGGTGACAAGTTTTGCTATGTTTTGAGGCTAATGTTTCCTTGTACTAACAATGCAGCTGAATATAAGGCTTTACTCCATGGCCTTCGTATGGCCAAAGAGATGAACTTGAGCTGGGTCAGGTGTTTTGGCGACTCAGACCTTGTGGCTCAGCAAGTTTCAGGCACATGGGATTCTAAAGACCCGCTTATGGCGGCTTATCGTCGGGCGGTGGATAACATTGCTGGTCACTTCAAGGGTTATCAAGTGGAGCACCTCGACCGAAGGAAGAATGAGGCGGCTGATGCTTTAAGCCGGCTTGGTTCTCAACGTAAGCCAGTGCCTCCCAATGTGTTTCTTGATGTTTTACACAATCCCTTGGTCAAATTACCATCCGAGGAGGATTTGGCTATTCCTGACCCGGAGGCCGAATTGGTGGCGGCTCTCCATGCCATTCCAGATTGGACTCTACCTTACCTAGCTTATATGACCCGGGGCGAGCTACCTGAGGATGAGACTTCAGCAAGGCAGATAACCCGGCGGTCTAAGTCTATGACTATTGTCAATGGAGAGTTACACCGATGCAGCGTAACAGGTGTGTTCCAGCATTGTGTTTCTCCCAAAGAGGGCTGTGAGATCTTGCATGAGATCCATGAAGGTGATTGCGGTCATCACGCCGGCTCAAAATCTTTGGTGGCCAAAGCTTTTCGTCATGGGTTTTATTGGTTGACGGCTCATGCTGATGCAGAAGATATCGTCAGTAAATGTGATGGCTGTCAGAAGTTCTCTCGACGGGCTCATGTGCCGTCTCAAGAGTTGCGGATGATTTCAATTACATGGCCGTTTGCAGTCTGGGGGCTTGATATGGTAGGACCTTTCAAGAGGTCTAAAGATAAGAAAACCCACCTCTTGGTGGCGGTTGGCAAATTTACCAAGTGGGTTGAAGCAGAGCCGGTCAGCAAGTGTGATGCGGCAACTGCAGTTCAGTTTGTTAAAAAACGGATCTTCTGTTTTGGTTACCCTCATAGTATCATCACTGATAATGGCACTAATTTGTCTAAAGGTGCTATGAAGGAGTTCTGTCAACAAGAGCATATTCATCTTGATGTTTCATCTGTGGCTCATCCACAGTCTGATGGTCAAGCTGAGAGGGCTAACCAGGAAATTTTGAGAGGCATAAAACCCCGGCTTATGGTTCCCTTGCAACGAACACCGGGTTGTTGGGTTGAGGAGTTACCTTCAGTACTCTGGAGTGTCAATACCACCCTCAACAGGTCCACAGGCTATACGCCTTTCTTCATGGTCTACGGGGCAGAGGCAGTTCTTCCAAGTGATATACGTCATGACTCGCCTCGTGTGGCGGCTTATGTTGAAGCTGATAATGAGATAGCACGTCAAGACACACTTGATGCTTTGGACGAGGAGCGTGACCTTGCGGCGGCTCGTTCGGCGATCTATCAACAAGACCTGCGTCGCTATCATAGCCGCAGAGTCAAGACCTGGGCGTTTCAGGAAGGCGACTTGGTGCTCCGGCTGATCCAAGATCAAACAGAGATGCACAAATTATCCCCACCTTGGGAAGGACCCTTTGTGGTCAGCAAGAACCTGAATAGCGGGTCATATTACCTCATTGATATAAGACAACACAAAGATTCACGCAAGTCGGAGGAGGAGACCCGCCGGCCCTGGAATATTGCTCATCTTCGGCCTTATTACACCTGAGCCACCGGCTCTCGTCGTTGTACATACATTTGTCAGTGTATATATTTTATGATCAATATAATAAAGCCGGCATCCCTGATAATTCAGGGCCTCTGTCGTTTCATGTCTATGTATCTGAGTCTTTATTAGTTGTTCATAAGGTCACTTGGGGGCTTCCAACCCACCGGGTTTAGCTTTCATACCCTCTTGACCAGGCGTGGATGCCGAATCCTGAGTTATCCTTCCTGTTTGCAACTTGCTACTCCGCTAGGTAATCCTGAGTGACCCGCCGAACACTTAACAGTCAATCTTTTTTAAGACCCTGAACTTGTTAAGGTTAAAACGACGGCTTGTGTCACGTGAGAGCCGGCTTACAGTGAGCTAGGATTAACTCAAAGGCTGTGCGGCCTTTGAAAGCACATGGCTTTGCTAGCCAATATACCTGGCTGTGCTTTCGTAAGCCGGCCAGGCAATTATTTGAGAGTTTTTTGAATTTTGCTATTTATGCATTTGTTGACAATCCGGGTTATGAAGCTCTGGTTATATAACTCATGTTTGAGTATTTTGGGTTTGGTAACCCGCCCTGGCTTTTGACGTTAAGTCGCCAGTATACTTTGGTTTTGCGCAATTAAGGTTATGCACTTACAAATCTTTGGGTTGTCACCCGCACTGGATATGGCGGTGTAAGCCGGCGGTATGATCCAATCTTACAGGTATGTCTTCAATTATTATATATGCGAGGTTTTGATAACCTGCCCTGGCTTTTAACCTTAAGTCGCCAGTATATTTTGGCTTGAATGGCCTTGTTTTTAGTCTTTCCCATAATTGCATAAGGCTATATTATGTTTGGGTTATCACCCGCCCCGGCTTTTGACGTCAAGTCGCCAGAGCATATATTGTTTCAACTTGGTGCAGGATATGCAGAGTTTTGCACATAAGTAAGAATACTGCCATGGCTTGCATGGATGATTAAGTTCAAGCCCATCATCAAGGATTAAAATTGATGTTTCAAAACTAAGGATCAAAGGCATGACATGGCGAATCATTGTTTTAAACTAGCCTATTACAAGGCCATCATGAGCCCACAAATTGAAGCAGAATATTTTTGCACCTTGGCCTGAGAGCCGCCGAGTTTGTCATTGGTTTTCTTCATGGCGAGTTGATGACTCCGGGTTATCCTGCTCCGGCTCTTCTTCTTCGGCCATCTGGAGGTCAGGCGATGTCCAGTCGATGCCGGTTAAGGCCTCGAATATGGCTTCATCATTTATAATGAGAGCAGAGTCAAGATCAGGGGCAAAGAGGTGCTTATGCCTGGCAGGAACAAGGTTCATCACTTCATGGATGGGCGGCTTAATTTTGTTGTTCTGATCATCATAAGCCGACGTGTAGTGCTTCAGGTCAGCTCCTCAATCAGCTTGCACGCCACGGGCCGCATCTCCCTTACGCACTTGTTGAAATCTTGTTCTTCAAAGGCTGACCCGTCATCTTTAAACTCGGGGCATCCGGTGATGATCTCTTCCGGGTCAAGTTCTGTTGCCCATGCTTTGGCTCGACCTAGAGCGACAATAGCTCCAGCTCGGGCGGCTGATAGTCGACACTCTTCAATTTGAGCCGGCGCCATTGAAAACTGCTCCACACGGTCTTGAGAAGGGTCGGCGGCTTTCTTCCACCAGACAGGGCAATAAGGCTATGCAGAGTTCCAGTGATACAGCTACTCGGTCAATGAATATACTGCCTTTAACTTTAGCAGCATGCTGTCACCGAGGCTGGTGCTTCTGGAGCCTGTTCAGTTGAGGCATAAGAGTCGCCAGGCGGGTTACAAACATCACATGTGATAAGTAACCAGGCGGGTCAAATAAATACAGAAACTAATGAGGAGTTGGGTATGAGTCTTACCAAAGATAGCAGATGTCATCTGAATAATGTGTTGCTTTAAGCCGGATAACTCTTCAGTCACCGGCTTAAGCACAGCTTCAGCTTCTTCAACCTTTTTCGCTAGTGCGGCCTTGTCGGTCTCCCAGGCGGCTCTCTCAGCATCAAAGCCTGCCTTCAGCTTGTCAATTTCCTCAAAGGAGGTTTTTAGTTCTAGCTTGGCCTTGGAAGTCTCTGCTTGCTGCAACTTTATATTCTTCTTCAAGTTGCCCACTTGTGATTCCTTCATACTCAATTCTGCCTGCAATACAATGATAAAGTGATGATTATAAGGCAAGGATTAATTATCGGTGCTGATATTCTGTTAAAGTCCCAAGCACACTACAAGTACTCTACTTGGCACTTGGGGGCTAATGTGGGTCAATTCACTTTTTTAAGCCTCGGCTCAACTTATCAGTGTAAGCCGGCCCTTGGGGGCTACGTATCTGGATTTCTTATGTGACTATTAGTCCCGGCTCAACTTGTCAGTGTAAACCGGCCCTTGGGGGCTACGTATCTGGATTTCTTATGTGACTATTAGTCCCGGCTCAACTTGTCAGTGTAAACCGGCCCTTGGGGGCTACGTATCTGGATTTCTTATGTGACTATTAGTCCCGGCTCAACTTATCAGCTTAAGCCGGCCCTTGGGGGCTACAGATTTGGACCTTAAGGAATAAAGTTGTCCCTGAGAGCCTATAGTTTGAAGGTTATTATTAAGTCTACAACATACTCAATTTTTCCTATCCTCCAGACTTGGCGGCTACGTGAATACATATGGAGAGGGATTAGTGTCATACCTCGTAGCGCTCCTTCATAAGGTTCACTAAGCCGGCTTCTAAGTCACGGCTAGTGTGAAGGCGGCTCAGATACCCTGCGTGGATGTCGCTAGCACTGAAGGTGGCATAGCTTTCCAAATCTAGTTTGGTCTTGCCTATATCCAAAGAAGGAGATTCTTCTTTGGTGCTATGTTTGGCCAACACAGTGGAAGCCCTTGGCGCAGTATAAGCCGTCCCAGTAATGGTCACATCATCAGAGTCCTTATCAAGAGGGATCTCCTCAGCTGGCTTCTGGGGAGTTGGCGACTTAGGGCTCGGTGGGTCAGTGTTGGCCGCCGGGTTAAGTCCCGCGTCCATTTGATCAAGAACAGGGGTATCAACTGTTGGTGGCGGGTCATCCATGGGTTCTTCTGGATCTTGAGTATGGGCCTCAGAGATGTCGGTATGTTGTTTCTTTGGCTCTGCAGGTTTAGGATCATTTGAAGACCCGCCAAGTTTCTGCTTCTTACCGGCTTTTGCCACGCCTCTATAACAAAGGTACAAAGTATATGAGTATAACATAATAACTCAATTGATAGATAAATAGAAGTACTTACCCATGGGCAACTTTGAAGGCAGGCATCTGGGTTCTTGTAGAGTCGCCAGATGACGCAGGTGTCTTTTGATAATTTGAGTTAGAAGGCGTAAGAGGATGACGTATGAAACTGGCTAAGGGATAAAGAGAGTCTGGTTCATGTAGCACCTCATGTTGACGCTTGCGACGGGCTGGAGTATTTGGTAAGCCGGCAACCAGTTCTGAATCAACATCACTCCGAGTCTGATGCTTGGCCTCATGCTGTCATTTCTTCAAAATAAAGTCGGGATCCAAGTAAGCAAGAGGGTGAGAAAATCTTACTTTCCGGGTCACCTGCCGAGTTTTCTGTCTTGGCAAAGGCTCTGAGTCGGAGGAAATGGTAGTTACCTCTACGGCGTCGGCATGGCTGGTCTCCGCATCATCCTGAGAGGAGTTAGCGTCAATGAGTTGCATGAAAAGAAAGCCAAGAGAATCAAGTTCTACGTCTGACTCGTGGTCAAGGGCAAACAAATCTTCAACATCCTGTTTCTTTCCTTTGGTCTTCTTTGGAGCCTTGGACTTTGCTCTGGCCTTTTTGGCCGGCTTATCCTTCAGTTTCTTGGCCTAGAAGGGAGAGTTGGCCTGAAAGCACAAATGACAATGAGAAGATATGCAGTTTATGAGAAAGTGATAAATGAGTTAAAAGGACTTAAAATGCTTCCGTTGGGAGCAGAATTGAGAGTGCAGAAAGGGTTTAGCCCCGTTTTGCTGCAGCTTTCGAGGGTCTCCCCGAGCAATGTCTTGGTCATTTCATTGATTTGCTGGTCTTCAAGACGTGTTTGATTATACCGCTGTGGGTCTTTCACATCACATGTGTATTGGCACATTAAGCCGGTACGACGGCTCAAAGGCAAGATTCTCGAGGCGACCCAGCATCGGACCAAGTCAACACCAGTTAAGCCATTGGGTAATAAGGCCCTTATCTTTGGAAAGGTAGGCGCGTACTTGGTTCGTTCTGCAATAGTGATCCGGTCGGGGAGTGGATGTCTAGGGCTGAGCCGGCAGGAGCGGAAACCCGGCAGAGGATTTTCACCCGCTGGAGAGGTGTCTTGGCAATAGAACCAAGTCTAATTCCAGTCCTTGGGATGACTGGGTAGTGCAGCTGCAGGAAAAATGGTGTCCCTCCACCTTTGGATTGAAATCCCGCCGAGTTCAAGACAAGGTTGCTACTTCTTGAGCTTGCGTTGGTTTTTCCCTTGAAGAGGAAAGGGTGATGCAGCAAAGTAGAGATACGTATTTCCCTGAGTTAGAGAACCAAGGTATCAATCCAGTAGGAGACAATGCACAAATCACCAATACCTGCACAAACAATCAAACACTTGCACCCAACACGATAAAGGGGTTGTCAATCCCTTCACGGTCACTTGCAAAAAGTGAGATCTGATAGAGATAGATAAAACTAAACAAAAGATGAAGTAAATAGTTTTAGGGTTTTTCGTTTATAGATCTGAAAATAAAAGATTGCAAAATAGTAGATCGGAAAGTAATATGATGGAAAATAGACCCGGGAGCCATATGTTTCACTAGAGGCTTCTCTCAAGATAGCAAATAATACGGTGGGTGAACAAATTACTGTCGAGCAATTGATAGAAAAGCGCAAAGTTATGACGATATCCAAGGCAATAATTATGAAATATAGGCATCACGTCCGTGTCAAGTAGACCGACTCCTGCCTGCATCTACTACTATTACTCCACACATCGACCAACTCCTGCCTGCATCTAGAGTATTAAGTTCATGAAGAACAGAGTAACGCTTTAAGTAAGATGACATGATGTAGAGGAATAAACTCAAGAAATATGATGTAAAGCCCATATTTTTATCCTTGATGGCAACAATACAATACGTGCCTCGCTGCCCCTACTGTCACTGGGAGAGGACACCGCAAGATTGAACCCAAAGCCAAGCACTTCTCCCATTGCAAGAAAAACCAATCTAGTTGGCCAAACCAAACCGATAGTTCGAAGAGAATTACAAGGATATCAAATCATGCATAAAAGAATTCAGAGAAGATTCAAATAATATTCATAGATAAGCTGATCATAAATCCACAATTCATTGGATCTCGACAAACACACCACAAAAGAAGATTACATCGGATAGATCTCCAAGAACATCAAGGAGAACGTTGTATTGAGAATCAAAGAGAGAGAAGAAGCCATCTAGCTACTAGCTATGGACCCGTAGGTCTGAGGTAAACTACTCACGCTTCATCGGAAGGGCAATAGAGTTGATGTAGAATTCCTCCGTGATCGAATCCCCCTCCCGCAGGATGCCGGAAAAGGCCCCAAGATGGGATCTCATGGGAACAGAAGGTTGCAGCGGTGGAAAAGTGTTTTCGTGGATGCTTCTGGTGGTTTGGGAATATATGTGAATATATAGGAGGAAGATCTAGGTTAGGGGGTCACCGAGGGGCCCACAAGGCAGGGGGCGCGCCCTACACCCTGGGCGCGCCCTCCCCCCTTCTGGCCACCTCGTGGCTCTTCTGACTTGCACTCCAAGTCTCCTGGGTGTTTTCTGGTCCAAGAAAAATCATCGCAAAGGTTTTATTCCGTTTGGTATTCCTTTCCTGCGAAGCTCAAAAACAAGGAAAAAACAGAAACTGGCACTGGGCTCTCGGTTAATAAGTTAGTCCCCAAAATAATATAAAATAGCATATTAATGCATATAAAACATCCAAAACAGATAATATAATAGCATGGAATAATTAAAAATTATAGATACGTTGGAGACGTATCAAGCATCCCCAAGCTTAATTCCTGCTCGTCCTCGAGTAGGTAAATGATAAAAACAGAATTTTTGATGTGGAATGCTACCTAACATATTTATCCATGTAATTTTCTTTATTGTGGCATGAATGTTCAGATCCATAAGATTCAAAACAAAAGTTTGATATTGACATAAAAACAATAATACTTCAAGCATACTAACAAGGCAATTATGTCTTCTCAAAATAACATGGCCAAAGAAAGTTTATCCCTACAAAATCATATAGTCTGGCTATGCTCCATCTTCATCACACAAAGTATTCAAATCATGCACAACCCTGATGACAAGCCAAGCAATTGTTTCATACTTTTGGTGTTCTCAAACCTTTTCAACTTTCACGCAATACATGAGCGTGAGCCATGGACATAGCACTATAGGTGGAATAGAATATGGTGGTTGTGGAGAAGACAAAAAGAGGATGATAGTCTCACATCAACTAGGCGTATTAACGGGCTATGGAGATGCCCATCAATAGATATCAATGTGAGTGAGTAGGGATTGCCATGCAACGGATGCACTAGAGCTATAAGTTTATGAAAGCTCAAAAGAAAACTAAGTGGGTGTGCATCCAACTTGCTTGCTCATGAAGACCTAGGGCAATTTGAGGAAGCCCATCATTGGAATATACAAGCCAAGTTCTATAATGAAAAATTCCCACTAGCATATGAAAGTGACAACATAGGAGACTCTCTATCATGAAGATCATGGTGCTACTTTGAAGCACAAGTGTGGAAAAAAAGGATAGTAACATTGCCCCTTCTCTCTTTTTCTCTCATTTTTTTGTTTGGCTTCTTTGGCCTCCCTTTTATTTTTTTCCTCACATGGGACAATGCTATAATAATGAAGATCATCACACTCTTATTTACTTACTACTCAAAAATTACAACTCGATACTTAGAACAAAAATATGACTCTATATGAATGCCTTCGGTGGTGTACCGGGATGTGCAATGACTCAAGAGTGACATGTGTGAAAGAATTATGAAAGGTGGCTTTGCCACAAATACGATGTCAACTACATGATTATGCAAAGCAATATGACAATGATGGAACGTGTCATAATAAAATGGAACGGTGGAAAGTTGCATGGCAATATATCTCGGAATGGCTATGGAAATGACATAATAGGTAGGTATGGTGGCTGTTTTGAGGAAGGTATATGGTGGGTTTATGGTACCGGCAAAAGTTGCGCGGCACTAGAGAGGCTAGCAAAGGTGGAAGGGTGAGAGTGCGTATAATCCATGGACTCAACATTAGTCATAAAGAACTCACATACTTATTGCAAAAACCTATTAGTCATCAAAACAAAGTACTACGTGCATGCTCCTAGGGGAATAGATTGGTAGGAAAAGACCATCGCTCGTCCTCGACCGCCACTCATAAGGAAGACAATAAAAAAATACCTCATGCTCCAACTTCGTTACATAACGGTTCACCATATGTGCATGCTACGGGAATCACAAACCTCAACACAAGTATTTCTCCAATTCACAATTACTCACTAGCATGACTCTAATATCACCATCTCTATATCTCAAAACAATAATAAGGAATCAAACTTCTCATAGTATTCAATGCACTTTATATGAAAGTTTTTATTATATCCCTCTTGGATGCCTATCATATTAGGAATAAATTCATAACCAAAGCAAATTACCACGCTGTTTAGAGACTCTCAAAATAATATAAGTAAAGCATGAGAGTTCAATAACTTCTACAAAATAAGGCCACCGCCGTGCTCTAAAAAGATATAAGTGAAGCACTAGAGCAAAATTGCCTAGCTCAAATGATATAAGTGAAGCACATAGAGTATTCTAATAAATCACGATTCATGCATGTCCCTCGCAAAAGGTGTGTACAGAAAGGATGATTGTGGCAAACTAAAAAACAAAGACTCAAATCATACAAGACGCTCCAAGCAAAACACATATCATGTGGTGAATAAAAATATAGCCTCAAGTAAAGTTACCGATAGACGAAGACGAAAGAGGGGATACCTTCCGGGGCATCCCCAAGCTTAGGCTCTTGGTTGTCCTTGAATATTACTTTGGGGTGCCTTGGTAATCCCCAAGCTTAGGCTCTTGCCACTCCTTATTCCATAGTCCATCAAATCCTTACCCAAAACTTGAAAACTTCACAACACAAAACTCAACAGAAAATCTCATAAGCTCCGGTAGTATAAGAAAATAAATCACCACTTTTGGTACTGTTGTGAATTCATTATTTATTTATATTGGTGTAATATCTACTGTATTACAACTTCTCCATGGTTCATACCCCCCGATACTACCCATAGATTCATCAAAATAAGCAAACAACACATAGAAAACAGAATCTGTCAAAAACAGAACACTCTGCGAAGATATGAATTGTTCTAATACTTATATAACTCCAATTTTTTTGAAAAATTAGGACAACAGAGTAAATTTGTTTATCAATCTTGTGTAAAAAATTAAGGGTTTTTCCGCTCTCCAGTAAAACTAAACAATTCTGTGACTGGACACAAAAGTTTCTGTTTTTCAGCAAGATCAAATCAACTATCACCGTAAGCCATCCCAAATGTCTTACTTGGCACAAACACTAATTAAAACACAAAAACACATATAACCAGAGGCTAGATGAATTATTTATTCAAAAACAGCAAGGAAAAATATTGGGTTGTCTCCCAACAAGCGCTTGTCTTTAAAGCCTTTTAGCTAGGTATTGAGATTACAATGATGCTCACATAAAAGAGGAGAATTGAAGCACAAAGAGAGCATCATAAAACACGTGACAAACACATCTAAGTCTAACATACTTCCTATGTATAGGCATTTTATAAGCAAACAAACTATCAAGGCAAGCAAAAACTAGCTTATGCAAGGAAGAAGAAAGAGACAATAGCAAACTTAACATAACAAGAGGTAATTTAGTAACATGAAGATTTCCACAACCATATTTTCCTCTCTCATAATAATTACAAGTAGGATCATAATCAAATTCAACAATATATCTATCACATAAAATTTTCTCTACATGATCCACATGCATGCAAAGTTGACACTCTTCCAAAATAGTGGGATTATCATCAAATAAAGTCACGACTTCTCCAAACCCACTTTTATCAAAAAAATCATAAGATCGATCATACTCCAAGGTAGTGGGATAATTATTTCCTAAAGTTGACACTCTTCCAAACCCACTTTCAATATTATAGCAAACATATTCATCACGAGGCTTAAATAAATTTTCAAGATCATAAGAAGCATTATCACCCCAATCATGATCATTGGAATAAGTAGCAGACATAGCAAAACTAGCATCCCCAAGCTTGGGGTTTTGCATATTATTAGCACAATTGACATTAATAGAATTTATAATAACATCATTGCAATCATGCTTTTGATTCAAGGAACTATCAAGTATGGGTGCAATAGCAATAATCTCATGTTTAACATAAGGAACTATAGCAAATTCATCTCCATAAATATTGGCATCATGGCCATAAGAATAGCAAGCATCATGTTCGTCAAGGGATATTTCAATCAAATCAACAGAATCATAATTATCTATAGATTCATGCATATCATTATTTTCTTCCAAAGCAACTGTCATTCTCTCAATAAATTCTTTGACATAGGCATTATGAGCATAGTTTTCATAGCAATATTTAAGTATGTCAAAATTTTCAGATTTGTAGACAGTAATATCATACTTTTCAATCAAAGAAGAAACTTCATAAGCACCCTTAAAAGCAAAAAATTCTTCAATTTGTTCAATATCATAGTAACTATAAACACCATTTTCATAAGAAGATAAGATTTCATTATCATTAAACTCACATAGGTAGGGAAGGTGTTTTTTTGGGTTCTTAGAGCAACAAGTAAAATCACAAAGTTCACAAAGATTCCAAGCATAACAAAGCAAACAATTTATTTGATTCCATAAGAGTCTCCCTTTTTCAGACAAACGATGACGCACAAAATGAGCATGCTCATCTAAAGATTTTCCCTAAACTAAACTAGTTGGGGTTTCAGCACGAGAACATATGGATCAAAGATGATCCAAGTAAAAAACCTTAAGTGGATCCATAAACTTTGTTTCTGATTTTCAATAAACACACAATGATACCAAGCAAACAAGCAAACGGGCCAAGTAAGACATAAAGGCAAACAAAAGAAAGGCAAATAAAAAGGCAAATCTTTTTGAAAATCATTTTAGAAGTGGGGAAGAGGAAAACGAGAGGCAAATGGCGAATAATGTAATGCAAGAGATGAAAGTTTATGATGGGTACTTGGTAGGCTTGATGTAGATCTCCCCGGCAACGGCGCCAGAAATTCTTCCTACTACTTCTTGAGCTTGCGTTGGTTTTTCCCTTGAAGAGGAAAGGGTGATGCAGCAAAGTAGAGATAAGTATTTCCCTCAGTTAGAGAACCAAGGTATCAATCCAGTAGGAGACAACGCACAAATCACCAGTACCTGCACAAACAATCATACACTTGCACCCAATGCGATAAAGGGGTTGTCAATCCCTTCACGGTCACTTGCAAAAAGTGAGATCTGATAGAGATAGATAAAACTAAACAAAAGATAAAGTAAATATTTTTAGGGTTTTTCGTTTATAGATCTGAAAATAAAAGATTGCAAAATAGTAGATTGGAAAGTAATATGATGGAAAATAGACCCGGGGGCCATAGGTTTCACTAGAGGCTTCTCTCAAGATAGCAAATAATACGGTGGGTGAACAAATTACTGTCGAGCAATTGATAGAAAAGCGCAAAGTTATGACGATATCCAAGGCAATGATTATGAAATATAGGCATCATGTCCGTGTCAACTAGACCGACTCCTGCCTGCATCTACTACTATTACTCCACACATCGACCGACTCCTACCTGCATCTAGAGTATTAAGTTCATGAAGAACAGAGTAACGCTTTAAGTAAGATGACATGATGTAGAGGAATAAACTAAAGCAATATGATGTAAACCCCATCTTTTTATCCACGATGGAAACAATACAATACGTGCCTCGCTGCCCCTACTGTCACTGGGAGAGGACACCGCAAGATTGAACCCAAAGCCAAGCACTTCTCCCATTGCAAGAAAAAACAATCTAGTTGGCCAAACCAAACCGATAGTTCGAAGAGAATTACAAGGATATCAAATCATGCATAAAAGAATTCAGAGAAGATTCAAATAATATTCATAGATAAGCTGATCATAAATCCATAATTCATCGGATCTCGACAAACACACCGCAAAAGACGATTACATCGGATAGATCTCCAAGAACATCAAGGAGAACGTTGTATTGAGAATCAAAGAGAGAGAAGAGGCCATCTAGCTACTAGCTATGGACCCGTAGGTCTGAGGTAAACTACTCACGCTTCATCGGAAGGGCAATAGAGTTGATGTAGAATTCCTCCGTGATCGAATCCCCCTCCAGCAGGATGCCGGAAAAGGCCCCAAGATGGGATCTCATGGGAACAGAAGGTTGCGGCGGTGGAAAAGTGTTTTCGTGGATGCTTCTGGTGGTTTGGGAATATATGTGAATATATAGGAGGAAGATCTAGGTTAGGGGGTCACCGAGGGGCCCACAAGGCAGGGGGCGCGCCCTACCCCCTTGTGGCCGCCTCGTGGATCTTCTGACTTGCACTCCATGTCTCCTGGGTTTCCTTCTAGTCCAAGAAAAATCATCGTGAAGGTTTTATTCCGTTTGGACTCCGTTTGGTATTCCTTTCCTGCAAAGCTCAAAAACAAGGAAAAAACAGAAACTGGCACTGGGCTCTAGGTTAATAAGTTAGTCCCAAAAATAATATAAAATAGCATATTAATGCATATAAAACATCCAAAATAGATAATATAATAGCATGGAACAATAAAAAATTATAGATACGTTGGAGACGTATCAAAGGTCCATCTGTCATCTCGGTCTGGCGGTTTAAGTAATAAAATTCTCTGAATAAATCAACACTGGGCTCTTCTTGAAGATACACTTCACAGAAGACTTGGAAGTTGCATATATTGGAAACAGAATTGGGGCCGATATCTTCGGGGTGTAACTTGTAGAAGTTCAGAACATCCCGAAAGAATTTCGACCCGGGTGGTGAGAAACCATGAAGGAGGTGATCTACAAAGACTATGACCTCGCCTTCTTTAGGTTGAGGCGGAACTTCAGCTCCTGGAACTCGCCAGTGGATGACGTCTTTTGCTGGTAAAACGCCCATCTCGACGTATTCCTTGAGAGATTGTTCAGTGACAGTGGAAGCAACCCAGTCGCAAGAAGTGGCAGACTTAGTCATTTTTTGGCAGTGGATGCCTGCGAATAAAGGTTTGGCGGGTTAATATTAGGTTGATTAAGCCACCCAATGATGAGTAAAAATAACTACCCAAAGAAGCCAGCTACACACTGGCGGGTTACAAGTCTTGATTATAAGGAGTAATCATTTTGGCGAGTTATAGAAAAGGTTATAAGTTATAAGGATAAGCCGGAAAGATACCGGCGGGTTATCGATTCATGGTTAAAAACAGATAAGTATTGGCAGAGTGCGAAGTTGCGGCTATGAGCCACCTCAAGCAATGAACGGCGGGTCAACTATCTATCAATTGCATATGAAGTCCAGGATTGTTGCAATTTTGTCAAGTGTGGGACAAACAAGTTTCACAGGTCATGCTTATAATTTTGGATCTACAGCAGCCCAAAAAATGGGGAGAAATTGCTAACCTAAAGCATAAGTGGAAGAACTAGTGTGCTGGGGATTGAATCTCAGGAGCAAAGAATGGATCTATGGTTGGAAACAGATGCTAAAACTGCTACCGCACAACTTTAGTACTACTTTTGGATTGAACTAAGCGTTGGAGGAGAAAACTACAATGGACTTGGATGAACACGGCGGCTGCCGATGAACTAGGGCAACTTAATGCAGATTGGAAGTGAGGAGAAGCAGGTTCCTGGTGATGCTAATGAGTAGCCGGTGGGTGCCGCGATCTCTGGTCAAATCAGGTTCATGCAGCGGCCGGTTTGGAGCTGTTGGTGAAGATCAACTGCGGCGGCGGGGCTTGTGCTGCGGCGGTCGGCGCAAGGAAGACAAAGAAGAGAGAGGGACGGGGGTAAAGGTGAAAAGGGACCCCCCGTGCTTATTTATAAGGGAAAATGGTGAACAGTACACCGGCAAGCGTGGAAATTGTGGAGGCGTTGTGATTATCTCCAGCGGTGTGGGCGCCTCGATTCTCGGATGACCAGTTAATACAAAAGATCCGTTGTGATATCATGGATTCTTTATGGATTTACTTCGTGTGACGTCATGGCGGGTTACAATGTTTTATTTAAGGTTAAGATTTGGAAAGACAATTCGCCAACTGAAGCAGTGAAGATTGACATGAACAAGTTCAAATCAATCTGGGACCTAATGTTGGGGATATAACCCCGGGATGTAACCCGCCCAGGAGGGGCCGGGTTAAACCATTGGCGATTTAACGAAGAAGGCCCAATAAGGCAAGTGCGATGATGGCGGCTCATGAGAGGCGGGCCTGATGGTGGCCCAAGACCCGGACATGTGAACCACCATATGGTGGCTTGCCTGGTGAGTCAAGGTGATTTAGAAACCCGGCCGGTCACGTTGTGTGAGCCGGCTCGGACTCTTGTAAGCCCCGAGGTCTTAGCCTGTGTATATAAAGGTGAGACCCGGCGGCGGGTTAACTCAAGAAACAATTGATCGATAGCTAGGTCAAGCGTAATCGCTCCCTTGTAATCGAAACTCAAGCAATACAACTAGAAGCAGGACGTAGGCTTTTACCTCATTGAGAGGGGACGAACCTAGGTAAACCTTGTGTCCTTTGTCCCACTCAACCCCTTCGAGCTAACCTACGCGCGATGGCTCCACACCTAAGTCCTTTCACAAGGGCATCTGCCGTGTTAAGTCCACGACAGGGTACGTAAGGCTGGTTAACTACTTGTAAACACTGTTGGTGCTACCCCACTTGTAAGCAGTTGTGCAAAACACGGCACATTGGCTCAGCTCGCTTCAACACTAGAAAAGTCGGCTATCGACCAGCTAACAATCAATAATCTGTTGTCTGACATATAAGCAACTACGTATCTTGTTACAGTGGTTCATGCAGTTAACTGAGGCCACAATGTAAATTCCAAACGTTCACACGCTAGTCCAGTGTTCAAGTGGAACATTCACATTAAACTCGGCTTCATAAAATACTTAAAAAGCATAAGTTAAGCAATTTTATACATCTCAATGATTCATAGAACATAACAAACATTTACTAGTTCACAGCAAAATACAAAGTTGTGAGAAGGTTTACAAATCAGAAAAAATCAAGCAAGGATTCTCTGAGCAAAGGGCCTCCCTAGGTAGGCTTTAATTTCCTGGAGTTCACTCTAGTTTTTCTTGTTGCTTCCATCCATGGTTAGGTTCTCTCATTCCAGAATAACCAATTATAATTGTGTTCTCAGTTGGAATGCTGAACTGAACCATGTAGTGTACTGACCATCTCAATTTCTTATGCAGTTCCACTAAATTTAAGCACCACTATTTGCAGAAATAAGCAGACCACAATGCCTCTTGTCCGCACACCTGTCCCAAAAACCTCCACGCAACCGTGCCAGCTAGTCCTCTGTCCATCCGTGAATTGGGAGAAAGTGCATTCCCGACTAGGATGCAGTTGTTTTCGCTCGTCCCTGCACTACAATCAGGACGTAAAACGTACGAATCAGCTTCTTTTAGATTGCGTTGGTCATTCTACCTAGTTACTACCAATGTAGGAATACCTGGAAGACGGGAGGTTAGACGACGGCAACTAGGAATAGCCATCTGATTTTGTGCAGTTCTACTAAAACTGAGGTGTGTACTTTTGATTGCACAAATTGAAATGATATGGAGACAAACATCCCTGTTTGCGCAAATATGGAATACGGTTATTTAAGCAGTGACAGTTATTTGCAGTGGCATATGATTAACATCTGCATCTATTGTGTTATAATTGGCACTACATTGACAGTATGAAAGTGCCATTAAGTAAGAAGTAGCATCACATCACATCAACACTGCCACTAGATTAACATGCAGAACACTAGCATTAGTATTATTGTCATGAGAGTAGCACATGGTCAGTAAATGTGCAATCAAATTTGTGCAGTTCCACTAGGATGAAGCAAGGTTAGCGGTGTGAGATTTAAGTGTAACTGCGAAAACACAATTCATGGGAAATAAAGTAAGACGGAAGCACTTCATAAAATGGTGGTGTCATTGCTTCGATTTATCGACGGCACTAGACCGATAACAGCATTACTTAATAGTGACATTAGGTGGCATTGCTTCAATTTATCGACGGCACTAGACCATTACTTAATAGTGACATTAGGTGGCATTGCTTCATGCTTCATGTGATTTTACATTAACGGCAGCGATATGGGCGTAGGGATAGCAGGGGCATAAAGTGGTGACACAGATGTGGTTGCCGAGAGCGGCAAACATTCAAGCAGCATGTCTGCATTTGTCCCATTTTTATCTCCTCGGCGACATTTTCCTATGTGAGCACAGGAAATCTAGACCTGCTCGTTCTCATTTGCGTTGTCCCCCCAACACCCCTCACTTTCTTTCCTTTTTCGACCAAGAGACAGGTCCGCTTCCCCACACACTTCGCCATCCACCCCGCTTTCTTCGCCTTTTCAAGCAAGAGACAGGTTGGGTAGCCAGTATCTACTACTTTCCCCCGTTTCCTCTTAGAACCAAGTCCTAGATTCATGCTACAGCTTTCCCACTTTCTTCCCTGTTTGAACCAATTCTTAGATTCGACTGTGTGAACTAGCTTTACCTCTAATAATAGTAAAAGTCTAGGTGGCTTTGGAACAGCCGACGGAAGTAGAAAAAGATCCACACGTAGCCACGTGGGGAGCTGGGGTAGTAGAGCAAGGCAGGTTTCGAAGGACTATATACCTGAGGGTCGTCGGGATGTGGCAAAGATGGCGTCGGGAGGCCGCATCTTGGCCAGAATACCGCAGGAAGGAAGAAGGGGTCAGAGGCCCTCCCGAGCCGGCGCTGTCTCGGAGAGAACGACACGGCCGCCGATCGGGGCGCGCGGGCAGTTGTTGGTCTCCTCCCTCGCCGTCGACGACCGCGTGAACGATGCACCTACACCCCTGCCCCGGCCGAGGTGGTCCGGCCGGATTTGTGACCAGCGGTGAGCAAAGAGAGAGAGAGTGTGGCCACTTATGTCTTGCTTAGATCTGGAGAGCATGAGAGAGTGAAAGAGAGGAACCCTAGTAAAGCAAGCGCCGAGGCTCCTACTTATATATATAGTGCAGTGATTTTGTTGTAGCAACCGTTATTAAATTGAATACGCGCGAACCACTATTTTCATTTAAAGTTCAAGTAAAAATAAAACTCGATCAATAACGTGCCACCACTTCCAGGTCGCACTATCAAATCACCGCATCCAGGACGCACTATGTACTGTATCATTCACGTGTGGTCCCCGACCCTCCATCAAGTTGAAAACTAGACTAGTCAAAATGTCAATTGGGATGCCTCTTTGTAAACAAATGCGCTCCTAGCTTAAAAAATGCGCTCCTACGTGTACCCGCGAGTGGGTGTGAGAGAACTAGTGCGTGCGTGCAACGCTTCTCTTCGTGAGAGTACAATATACTACGCCCAAAGAACGTTCGCCACAAGAGTAAGAGTATAAGTGTGTGACGTGTGACTTTTTTTTTGCGGGAAAGCCAGTTGGCACTTTATTGCTGGTTTGAAAAAAGTGTGACGTGTGACTTAAAATATAAGGTGCGCGACGTCTTTTATTTTTTAGAAGTTCTGAGGGTAGGGTGTGAAGAGCACATGTGTGTGTGACGTCTACCTACAGATAGACGGTGGGTGCGAGAGGACTCGGGAGAGTCGTGACTCGTGAGGGTGCGTGTGCGCGTGAGAGAGAGGGGGCACGTATCAATGCAATGCATGTGTCCGTAAATCATATCTGACAAATGTTCGCCACAAGCCATTTCCTGACGGACGCCGTAAGAACCGTTAGATCGGCATCTGACAGTGTCAGTTTTGCCATGGCATTTAACAGAACAACCACTCCTCCGATACACAAATCTTCCACCTGAGTGTTAGCAACTGCCGTATGCTCCTCCATCCGTTCCAAAATGTAGTGCATATAGCTTTATTGAAAATTCAAACCTCGCAAACTTTTACCGAGTTTTCGTATACCAAAATGCACATATAGAATACCCAGTATATATCATTTCATTCATCTTCGTGAGGTAACTATAAAGATGGGGGAGGAGTGTACAAAGAAAGACCATCGTATCACCTGCAGCAATTTCAACCATCCTTTGGTGTGGAGGAATATCATAGGAACTCTACATCATATGATTTTTATAGGAATTTTTCCTTTAGAGCCAATTGGTTCATAGGAATAGATTCATATACTCCACATTTCAAAGGAAAATAAACATGATATCATTTTTCTAGCTTTAGAGCCACTTGGTTCATATGGATTCCTATACTCCCACAATTTCAAAGGAAAATAAACATTAGCCTAGATTCAATAGAAAAGTTCCTATGATGTGAACCAAATGACATATCTTTTCCAATCCCTCCGCATAGGAATTGAGATACATGTCATCTCTAGATTCAATAGAAAAGTTCCTATGATGTGAACCAAATGACATCTCTTTTCCAATCCCTACTCATAGGAATTGAGATACATGTTATCTCTTTCCCTACAACTTCCATATATACATCTTCTATTCCTAAATAGCTAGTACAACCCACTAGCTTTTTTCCTGGACATGCAACTATGGCACATGAACACGTCATGCATGCAAGTCATAAATCACATTGTTTTTGTACTCTATGCATGCAAGCACCACATCATCAATTCGTGCATGTTACTCATAAGTTATTTCTTGCATTAGATTTTGTATTGACAATATATGTGTTGGTCACGTGCACACATATTTAGTTCACATTCACATTTTTGTTAGAAATGTCATTCTTTTAACTGCAATTCATTTTTTCTCTTTGTATTACATTTTCATTTTAAGCATACATTCACTTCCCATTAGTTATAGATGTTTTTGGAGGAACTTTTATGCATTATTTTGAGTAGCAAATTTCACGCGGCCGCGGGTATATCAAAATGCGGGGCCCATGCGTCATTGCCTTTTGGTCGAACCTACGTCCACAATTTTTTGTACGTATATCTCCACTGCTCCCCGAACCCAAAATTCTGCCTCGTTCCAGTAAAACCGAGCGGCCCACCCGTATTAAGGCGTCGAATCGAACTCAATCCCTCTCCCGTTTACTACGGCGTGGCCCCTCAATCCTACTCCTACAAACCCTACCCACCGCACGCATCATCAGTTTTCTTCAAGAGGACGAGGGAGAAGCAGATCTGTAGTGGAGGCTCCTACCCTAGGGCGCCCTAGGTAGCTGACGCACGCATCATTGGTTTTCTTTTTTCTTTATGCTCGTGTGCCCTAGAGTGAAATGATGGTTGCTTCGTCCGTCCAGCTTAATGCAGGAAAGGTGGGGCTTTGTGATTTTACCCCTCATCGCTCATTTACTGCTACTATGGCGCTACGACCGGGATGCCTCCAAGTCCAACCGCTGCTCCAAACTGGACGGTGGAACAAGATGGTGGATGAGCCACACGTCGGCCAAAGGGGTCCTGTAAGTGTGTCGCCATTTCATGTGCGGATTGACCCTGCTAAGTTGCTACACCAACGCGACAGGAGCAGCCTACCACCTGGTTTTGCTCCTTGGTGAATCCCGACAATCCCTACTCTTATGAAAAACAGAGTTGGTGACGATGGTGTGCCTGCCATCCTGCAACATAGGCCATCTGATTTATATCTGACGGATAGGAAGGAAACAATGGCAATTTTGCAAAAAGATACCCACACCCCTCTTCACATTTGCAAATAAGGCCTTCCCTCGTTCATCCTTTTCTCTCACAAGATAAACTACTCATACAAATGCATCTTGATGTTTCGTGCAACGCACGGGCATCTTGCTAGTATTGATCTAAAAATATAGTATCCAAATTAGTAAAAATGAGGTGATTTTACCGAGCGGTGGGCGGGGGAGCATGGCCTGTCATGCGGTCCCACGTGTCATGATGTACCAAGGTGATGCGCGTCCCTCTTGAGGCAGAACAATGGCAGAAGCAATACGTGGTTTTCTTGAAGGAGATGATGGAGAAGCGGATTCAGCGAAGTGTGAAATAATGGTTTTTTTAGGGAATTGACAGTAGGAGAGAACTCCTACTGTGTTTTCATATATCTATATAAATGGGGGGTTTACATAGACATACACATCGTGCACAAGAGATTCCCACCCCTAGTGTGCACCACCAGGAGTGGGTTAGTACAACATCACCACTGTTGATCAACTGTGGCTAGCTAAGCGTATATAAATACTAAGTGTGTTTAACCAAGCGTACCACAGTAGGAGAGGAGGGCAGCTCTATGAGCTTCTTTGACCCTATGTTGCAGCTGTCCGAGATCTTCCTTGAAGCGGGCGTGCCAGGACCCCACACTAGGGTTGACTCCTCTGAAGTGCTTGTTATTTCTCTCTTTCCACAGGCTCCACGCAGCTATCAGAAATATCTCGGTAAAAAAGGGGTTATGCCAATCAGCCTGGATGGTTTGGAGGAGAGTGAGCCTATCCTCAAAGTCAGGCCAGTCAATGTGCAATTTGGTCCAACACCTCCTGCTGAACTAGCATGTAAAGATCATATGGTCCACCGTCTCTTCAATGCGTTGCCCATAGAGAAGGCAATTAAAATTGTTACCAATAATATAGTGTCTTCGCCGTAGCATGTTACGTGTGTTGAGTCTGTCATGGAACATCAACCAGCCGAACACCTTTATCTTCATGGTGCATTTTGACTTCTAGAGGCGCCCGAAGGCGGGGTGTGTCGGTGCGTCGTGGAAGAAGTTTTTGTAGTAGTCTTTCGGTCTAAAATCCGCGGTACACCAGATATAGTGCCAAACATTAGTGTGAGACGACGAGGGGGATAGCCTGCTTGACGCTGCTTGTATTTCTTGTACCTCTTGCAGGGTAAGCGGTGATAGGGGCAGATGAAAGGTTTCATGCAGACTAGTGGTGGCCCAGAACTCAGCAACCGACATGTCTTCATGGATGGCAAACGAGAACGCACGTGGATGCGAGGCCTCCAAAACATCATGTGACCAAAGATCTTTCCAGAGCAAAGTGGTTTTGCCGTCCACCACTTGCACACGCGAGATCCCTCTGAAGATAGGCGATAGTTTGAGGATATCACGCCACCAAAAAGACCCCACCGGTTCCATAGCATGTGGTATTTGGTCTACATATTGGTTGTCCCATATTAGCTTAACCCAAGGCATGTCGTGCTTGTTAAAGAACTTGTGGAGAAATTTCAGCAGGAGGGCCTCGTTATGGATTTTGAGGTTGATCACACCCAGTCCACCTTTGTTCTTGGGCTTACACACCATGTCCCATGCTGCCAAAGAATTACATTTATCACCCTGTTCGGTTTTGTTCGTCCAGAGATAGTGTCGTCGAATCTTATCCAGTATCTCAATTAACCTGGGGGGAATTTGAGGGTGCACATGGCAAAGACAAGGAGGGAGGTGACAGATGCGTTTAACCATGAGAGCTTTCCCCCGTATGACATCATGGCTATGGTAGAATTAAGGCGGCGCTCCATTTTGCAAACCAAGGGCATAAATTCTTGTATTGTTGGTCTTGTCGTGCCGAGGGGGAGTCCAAGATATGTAAACGGCATCGTACCAACTGTGCATCCAAAGATCCTTGCCAAGTTAGCAGTAGAGGTTGCGTCAAGATTTATCGGGATCAATGTGGACTTGTGGAAGTTAATCTTGAGGCCGATGGATGATGCATAGTCAGAGAGAATCTGTTTGACCAAGGATGCTTGACGAGGGCATGCATGCAGTACAAGCAGGGTATCATCCGCATACTGAATGACGGGGTAGTTCGTCTGACCGTTGCATGGGAAGGGGAGGTCGATTTGCCCGTGTTTGAATGCATCGTTGGTCGCTGCCTGAAGAAGTTCCGCTGCGAGGACAAAAATGATGGGGGACAAGGGATCACCTTGTCGCACTCCACACCGGCATTGAAATTGTCAGCCGGGACATCATTAAGGAGTACAGAGGAGCGACCGGAGGAGAATAGGCATTTAATCCAAGAAATCCATCTGTCATTAAACCCCATATGTTGCATAATGTTTATCATTGGCTCATGAGCAATGGTGTCAAAGGCCTTGGCAAAGTCAAGCTTGAGCAGCATGATCTCTCTGCCTGAAGCTTGGCATTGATGTAAGTATTGATAGGCCCAGGCAAGACAGTCTTGGATGGTTCGCCCCTTAATGAACCCATATTGGTTGCGGTGGATCAACTTAAGGATAGTACCTTGCAATCTATCTGCTAATAACTTCGTGAGCAGCTTAAGATAGCAGTTTAGCAAGGCTATGGGTCTGTAATCATTAACTATTTCCGGTGAGTTAACTTTGGGGATGAGTGTAATGAGCCCATCAATGATACTGGTGATGTCTAGAGTGTTGGGGAACGTAGTAATAATCCAAAATTTTCCTACGTGTCACCAAGATCAATCTAGGAGATGCTAGCAACAAGTAAGAGGGAGTGCATCTTCATACCCTTGAAGATCGCTAAGCGGAAGCGTTACAAGAACGCGGTTGATGGAGTCGTACTCGCGGCGATTCAAATCGCGGAAGATCCGATCCAAGCGCCGAACGGACGGCGCCTCCGCGTTCAACACACGTACAGCCCGGGGACGTCTCCTCCTTCTTGATCCAGCAAGGGGAGATGAGAAGTTGAGGGAGAACTCCGACAGCACGACGGCGTGGTGGTGGAGCTTGCGGTTCTCCGGCAGGGCTTCGCCAAGCACTACGGAGGAGGAGGAGGAGTTGGAGGGGGGAAGGGCTGCGCCAGGGGAAGGGTTGCAGCTCCCATGCACCTCCCCACTATATATAGGGGGTGGAGGGGGCTGGTTTCTTGCCCTCCAAGTCCATTGGGGCGTTGGCAAAGGTGGGAGGAAAGAAATCCCATCCTTTCCCTTCCCCACCGATTGTTATCCCCCCTTTTTAGGGATCTTGATCTTATCCCTTCGGGATATGATCTTATTCCTTCTAAGGGGGATCTTGGTGTGCCTTGACCAAGGGTGTGGGGCCTTGCCCCCACTACCCACGTTCATGTGGGTCCCCCCATGCAGGTGGGCCCCACTCCGGAACCTTCTAGAACCTTCTCGGTACAATACCGAAAAATCCCGAACATTTTCCGGTGGCCAAAATAGGACTTCCCATATATAAATCTTTACCTACGGACCATTCCGGAACTCCTCGTGACGTCCAGGATGTCATCCGAGACTCCGAACAACTTTCGGTAACCACATACAATTTCCCATAACAACTCTAGCGTCACGGAACCTTAAGTGTGTAGACCCTACGGGTTCGGGAACCATGCAGACATGACCGAGACACCTCTCCGGTCAATAACCAATAGCGGGATTTGGATACCCATATTGGCTCCCACATGTTCCACGATGATCTCATCGGATGAACCACGATGTCGGGGATTCAATCAATCCCGTATACAATTCCCTTTGTCCATCGGTATGTTACTTGCCCGAGATTCGATCGTCGGTATCCCTATACCTTGTTCAATCTCGTTACCGGCAAGTCTCTTTACTCGTTCCGTAACGCATGATCCCGTGGCTAACTCCTTAGTCACATTGAGCTCGTTATGATGATGCATTACCGAGTGGGCCCAGAGATACCTCTCCGTCATACGGAGTGACAAATCCCAGTCTCGATTTGTGCCAACCCAACAGACACTTTCGGAGATACCTGTAGTGCACCTTTATGGTCACCCAGTTACGTTGTGACGTTTGATACACCCAAAGCATTCCTACGGTATCCGGGAGTTGCACAATCTCATGGTCTTAGGAAATGATACTTGACATTAGAAAAGCTCTAGCAAACGAACTACACGATCTTGTGCTATGCTTAGGATTGGGTCTTGTCCATCACATCATTCTCCTAATGATGTTATCCCGTTATCAACGACATCCAATGTCCATGGTTAGGAAACCACAACCATCTATTGATCAACGAGCTAGTCAACTAGAGGCTCACTAGGGACATGCTGTGGTCTATGTATTCACACATGTATTACGGTTTCCGGTTAATACAATTTTAGCATGAACAATAGACAATTATCATGAACAAGGAAATATAATAATAACCATTTTATTATTGCCTCTAGGGCATATTTCCAAGAGTCTCCCACTTGCACTAGAGTCAATAATCTAGTTCACATCACCATGTGATTTACATTGTTATGAATCTAACACCCAGTGAGTTTTGGGGTTCGATCATGCTTTGCATGTGAGAGAGGTCTTTAGTCAACGGGTCTGCGACATTCAGATCCGTGTGTACTTTGCAAATCTCTATGTCATACTATAGACACTGCTACCACACTCCACTTGGAGCTATTCCAAATGGCTGCTCCACTATACATATCCGGATTGCTACTCAGAGTCATCCGGATTGGTGTTAAAGCTTGCATCGACGTAACCCTTTACGACGAACTCTTTATCACCTCCATAACCGAGAAATATTTCCTTAGTCCTCTAGTTACTAAGGATAATATTGACCGCTGTCCAGTGATCCATTCCTGGATCACTCTCGTACCCCTTGCAGACTCATGGCATATTATACACAGCCTATGGATAAAGCATAGGGGACGACCTTCGTCCTATCTCTTTGATCCATCGCGGTCGAGCTTTGAGTCTCACTCAACTCCACACCTTACAAATCAGGTAAGAACTCCTTCTTTGACTGATCAATTTTGAACTCTTTCAAAATCTTGTCTAGGTATGTACTCATTGAAAGTCTCATCAAGCATCTTGATCTATCTCTATAGATCTTGATGCCCAACAATTAGGTAGCTTTATCCAGGTCTTCCTTTGAAAAAATCTTTTCAAACAACCATTTATGCTTTCCAAAAATTCTACATCATTTCCGATCAACAATATGTCATCCACATATACTCATCAGAAATTCTATAGTGCTCCCACTCACTTTCTTGTAAATACGAGTTTCTCATAAACTTTGTATAAACTCAAAAACTTTGATCACCTCATCAAAGCGTATATTCCAACTCTGAGATGCTTGCTCCTGTCCATCGAAGGATTGCTGGAGCTTGCATACTTTTTAGCATCCTTAGGATCGACAAAACCTTCTGGTTGTATCACATACAACCTTTCCTCAAGGGAAAGATGTTTTGAAATCCATCTGCCAGATTTCATAATCGAAAAATGCAGCAACTGCTAACATAATTCCAACAGACTTTAGCATCGCTACGGGTGAGAATGTCTCATCGTAGTCAACTCCTTGAACTTGTCAGAAACTTGTTTGCGGCAAGTCGAGCTTTATAAATGGTAACATTTACCATCAGTGTCTGTCTTCTTCTTAAAGGACCATTTGTACTCAACGACCTGCCATTTAACGGGCAAGTCTACCAAAGTCCATACTTGGTTTTCATACATGGATCCTTTCTCGGATTTCATGGCCTCTAACCATTTGTTGGAATCCGGGCCCATCATCGCTTCTCCATAGTTTGTAGGTTCGTTGTTGTCCAACAACATGACCTCCAAGACAGGGTTGCCGTACCACTCAGGAGCAGTACGCGTCTTTGTCGACCTACAAAGTTCGATAGTAACTTGATCCGAAGCTTCATGATCATCACCATTAACTTCCTCTTCAACTGACGTAGGCTCCACAGAAACATCTTTCTGTGATGCGCTACTCTTTAGTTGAAACAAAGGTTTAGCAACGTCATCAAGTTCTATCTTCCTCCCACTCAATTCTTTCGAGAGAAAACTTTTCTCGAGAAAGGACCCATTTTTAGCAACAAATACTTTGCCCTCGGATCTGAGATAGAAGGCATACCCAAATGTTTCCTTAGGTCATTCTATGAAGATGCATATTTCCGCTTTGGGTTCAAGCTTATCAGACATAAGCGTCGTATTCCCAAACTCTGAGAAATGACAGCTTAGGTTTCTGCCAAACCATACGGTGTCATCTCAACGGAATTAGATGGTGCCCTATTTAAAGTGAATGTTGTTGTCTCTAATGCTTAACCCCAAAACGATAGTGGCAAATCGATAAGAGACATCATAGTACGCACCATATCCAATAGAGTACGACTACGACGTCCGGATTCACCATCACACTATGGTGTTCCAGGTGGCGTGAGTTGTGAAACAACTTTCACATTGTCTTAAGTTGTATACAAAACTTGTAACTCAGATATTCACCTCCACGATCATATCGTAGACATTTTTATCTTCTTGTCACGATGATCTTAGACTTCACTCTGAATTTGTTTGAACTTTTCAAACATTTTAGACTTGTGTTTCATTAAGTAAATATACTCATATCCACTCAAATCATCAGTGAAGGTGAGAAAATAACGATATCCACTGCATGCTACAACACTCATTGGACCGCATACATCAACATGTATTATCTCCAATAAGTTACTAGCCCGCTCCATCATACCGGAAACAGGGTCTCAGTCATTTTGCCTAAGAGGCATGGTACGCATGTCGCAACCGATTCGAAATCGAGTGAGTCCAAAGATCCATCAGCATGGAGTTTCTTCATGCGCTTTACACCAATATGACCTTTAGCGGCAGTGCCACAAGTATGTGGTACTATCATTATTAATTTTGCATCTTTTATGAACATGTGTATTACTACAATCGAGATTCAATAAACCATTCACATTGGGTGCATGACCATTGAAGGTATTATTCATGTAAACAGAATAACCATTATTCTCTAACTTAAATGAATAACCGTATTGCAATAAACACGATCTAATCACGTTCATGCTCAACACAAACACCAAATAACATTTATTTAGGTTCATCCCTAATCCCGAGAGAGTGTGCGATGGTGATCACATCAACCTTGGAAACACTTCCAACACACATCGTCACCTCACCCTTAGCTAGCCTCCGTTTATTCCATAGCTTTTATTTCGAGTTACTAACATTCAGCAACCGAACCGGTATCCAATACCCAGGTGCTACTAGGAGTACTAGCAAGGTACACATCAATAACACGTATATCAAATATACTTCTGTCGATGTTGCCAGCTTTCTTATCTACCAAGTATCTAGGGTTGTTCCACTTCAGCGACCGTTCTCCTCATAACAGAAGCACCTAGTCTCAGGTTTGGGTTCAACCTTGGGTTTCTTCACTGGAGCAGCAACTGACTTGCCATCCATGAAGTTTCCCTTCTTGCCCTTGCCCTTTGTGAAACTAGTGGTTTTACTAACCATCAACACTTGATGCTCCTTCTTGATTTCTACCTTCGCAGTGTTAAACATCGCGAACAGCTCAGGGATAATCTTATCCATCCCTGGCATGTTATAGTTCATCACGAAGCTCTAGTAGCTAGGTGGCAGTGACTTGGAGAACTATATTAATCACTATCTTATCTGGAAGATTAACTCCCACTCGATTCAAGTGATCGTAGTACCCAGACAATCTGAGCACATGCTCACTGATTGAGCTATTCTCCTTCATCTTGCAGGCAAAGAATCTTGTTGGAGGTCTCATACCTCTCAACGCGGGCATGAGCCTGAAATCCCAATTTCAGCTCTTAGAACATCTCATATGTTCCGTGACGTTCAAAATGTTTTGGAGCCTCCATTCTAAGCCGTAATGCATGACGCACTGAACTATCAAGTAGTCATCAGAACGTGCCTGTCAGATGTGCAAAACATCTACAGATGATGCTTGAGGGGGTGGCGCATCGAGTGGTGCATTAAGGACATAAGCCTTCTATGCAGTAATGAGGACAATCCTCAGACCACGAACCCAGTCCGCATTATTGCTACCATCATCTTTCAACTTACTTTTCTCTAGGAACGTATCAATAAAACAGGGGAGCTACAGCGCGAGCTATCTACAACATAATTTGCAAAGACACTTTGACTATGTTCATGATAATGAAGTTCATCTGATGAACTCCAACTCAGATAGACATCCCTCTAGTCATCTAAGTGATACATGATCCGAATTGACTAGGCCATGTCCGATCATCACGTGAGACGGACTAGTCATCAACGGAGAACATCTCCATGTTGATCGCATCTACTATACGACTCATGTTCGAACTTTCGGTCTCTTGTGTTCCGAGGCCATGTCTGTACATGCTAGGCTCGTCAAGTCAACCTAAGTGTTTTGCATGTGTAAATCTAGCTTACACCCGTTGTATGCAAACGTTAGAATCTATCACACCCGATCATCACGTGGTGCTTCGAAACAACGAACCTTCGCAACGGTGCACAGTTAGGGGGAACACATTTCTTGAAATTTTGGTGAGGGATCATCTTATTTATGCTACCGTCGTTCTAAGCAAATAAGATGTAAACATGACAAACATCACATGCAAATCATAAAGTGACATGATATGGCCAATATCATCTTGCGCCTTTGATCTCCATCTTCGAGGCGCGGCATGGTCACCATCGTCACCGGCATGGCACCATGATCTCCATCATCATGATCTCCATCATTGTGTCTTCATGAAGTTGTCTCGCCAACTATTACTTACACTACTATGGCTACCGGTTAGCAATAAAGTAAAGTAATTACATGGCGTTTTCATTGACATGCAGGTCATAGAATAAATTAAGACAACTCCTATGGCTCCTGCCGGTTGTCATACTCATCGACATGCAAGTCGTGATTCCTATTACAAGAACATGATCAATCTCATACATCACATATATAATTCATCACATCCTTTTTGGCCATATCACATCACATAGCATACCCTGCAAAAACAAGTTAGACGTCCTCTAATTGTTGTTGCATGTTTTACGTGGCTGCTATGGGTTTCTAGCAAGAACGTTTCTTACCTACGCAAAAGCCACAACGGTGATATGCCCTTCATAAGGACCCTCTTCATCGAATCCAATCCGACTAAAGTGGGAGAGACAGACACCCGCTAGCCACCTTATGCAACAAGTGCATGTCAGTCGGTGGAACCTGTCTCACGTAAGCGTACGTGTAAGGTCGGTCCAGGACGCTTCATCCCACAATGCCGCCGAATCAAGATAGGACTAGTAACGGTAAGCAAATTGAACAAATAATCGCCCACAACTACTTGTGTTCTACTCGTGCATAGAATCTACGCATTAACCTGGCTCTGATACCACTGTTGGGGAACGTAGTAATAATTCAAAATTTTCCTACGTGTCACCAAGATCAATCTAGGAGATGCTAGCAACAAGTAAGAGGGAGTGCATCTTCATACCCTTGAAGATCGCTAAGCGGAAGCGTTACAAGAACGCGGTTGATGGAGTCGTACTCGCGGCGATTCAAATCGCGGAAGATCCGATCCAAGCGCCGAACGGACGGCGCCTCCGCGTTCAACACACGTATAGCCCGGGGACGTCTCCTCCTTCTTGATCCAGCAAGGGGAGAGGAGAAGTTGAGGGAGAACTCCGACAGCACGACGGCGTGGTGGTGGAGCTTGCGGTTCTCCGGCAGGGCTTCGCCAAGCACCACGGAGGAGGAGGAGGAGTTGAAGGGGGGAAGGGTTGCAGCTCCCATGCACCTCCCCACTATATATAGGGGTGGAGGGGGCTGGTTTCTTGCCCTCCAAGTCCATTGGGGCGTTGGCAAAGGTGGGAGGAAAGAAATCCCATCGTTTCCCTTCCCCACCGATTGTTATCCCCCCTTTTTAGGGATCTTGATCTTATCCCTTCGGGATATGATCTTATTCCTTCTAAGGGGGATCTTGGTGCGCCTTGACCAGGGGTGTGGGGCCTTGCCCCCACTACCCACGTTCATGTGGGTCCCCCCATGCAGGTGGGCCCCACTCCGGAACCTTCTAGAACCTTCTCGGTACAATACCGAAAAATCCCGAACATTTTCCGTTGGCCAAAATAGGACTTCCCATATATAAATCTTTACCTCCGAACCATTCCGGAACTCCTCGTGATGTCCGGGATGTCATCCGAGACTCCGAACAACTTTTGGTAACCACATACAATTTCCCATAACAACTCTAGCATCACGGAACCTTGAGTGTGTAGACCCTACGGGTTCGGGAACCATGCAGACATGACCGAGACACCTCTCCGGTCAATAACCAATAGCGGGATCTGGATACCCATATTGGCTCCCACATGTTCCACGATGATCTCATCGGATGAACCATGATGTCGGGGATTCAATCAATCCCGTATACAATTCCCTTTGTCCATCGGTATGTTACTTGCCCGAGATTCGATCGTCGGTATCCCTATACCTTGTTCAATCTCATTACCGGCAAGTCTCTTTACTCGTTCCGTAACGCATGATCCCGTGGCTAACTCCTTAGTCACATTGAGCTCGTTATGATGATGCATTACCGAGTGGGCCCAGAGATACCTCTCCGTCATACGGAGTGACAAATCCCAGTCTCGATTTGTGCCAACCCAACAGACACTTTCGGAGATACCTGTAGTGCACCTTTATGGTCACCCAGTTACGTTGTGACGTTTGATACACCCAAAGCATTCCTACGGTATCCGGGAGTTGCACAATCTCATGGTCTTAGGAAATGATACTTGACATTAGAAAAGCTCTAGCAAACGAACTACACGATCTTGTGCTATGCTTAGGATTGGGTCTTGTCCATCACATCATTCTCCTAATGATGTGATCCCGTTATCAACGACATCCAATGTCCATGGTCAGGAAACCACAACCATCTATTGATCAACAAGCTAGTCAGCTAGAGGCTCACTAGGGACATGCTGTGGTCTATGTATTCACACATGTATTACGGTTTCCGGTTAATACAATTTTAGCATGAACAATAGACAATTATCATGAACAAGGAAATATAATAATAACCATTTTATTATTGCCTCTAGGGCATATTTCCAACATAGAGTGCCTTCATAAAATTGCGAGCACAAGGCGTAAAAGTCATGGCTGATGATGGGCCAACAAGCTTTCAGAAATGCCCCACTGAAGCCGTCTGGGCCAGGAGCGCGGATGGGCGGCATGTCTTTAACCACTCCATCAATTTCGTCATGTGTGAATGGCTCGGTGAGATGATCAAGGTTATTAGCACGCTGGATAATGTCAGAGAGTTCAAACTTCATTTCTGACGGTGAAACAACACCTAGACGATTCTTGTATGTGAGGTAAAGGAGGGCTTCTATGGCTGGATGGTCTTCTATCAGTGTACCATCATCACCCTGGAAGCTTGCAATGTTATTCTTGTGGTATCTTTCTGTGGCAACGGCTTGAAAGAATTTTGTGTTCTCGTCTCCGAATTTGATCCATCGTATAGTGCATCTCTTTTTCCAATAAAGCTTCTGGTATTTGAGCAATCGCAGTAGGTGTGACTTGAGGATGCATCTGAAATTTGCTTCTGGGGTTGTCAGAGTTCTTTTCTTCTCAAGCTCATCCAAATCTGCAAGAACTGCATTGCAATTCGTAATTGCTATGGAGAGGCGACAGATGTTCTTGCTCCAGGTTTTGAGAGCGTGTCGCAATGCTTTAAATTTATGGCAGAGTGTAGTGGCTGCATTGTCAGACTGGATTGTCCGATTCCACACTTCCTCAACCACATCCATAAAGCCTGGGTGAAGGATCCAATAAGACTCAAAACAAAATAGCTTGCTGCGAGGTATTCTGGTCTCGATGGAGACGACACAAGGTATATCATCAGAAACTGGTTTGCCAAGAGGTTTAACCAGAGTTTTAGGGTATGCATTGGTCCAGTGGAGAGAAGTGAGAAACCAGTCAATTTGTTCAAGGAGGGGATCAACCTGCATATTGCTCCAAGTGTATGATCTACCTTATACCGGGAGCTCAATAAGTTGTTGCTTATGAATAATGCCATTGAAAGTAAGCATGTCCTGTGTATTCCCACCTGGTTTATTACGATTATCGGGCGCCTGCATATAATTAAAATCACCAAGAAGAAGGCAATCATGCCCATTAGGAATGTGAACATCATACAACCAATGAGTGAACACATCCCGATCGACCCCATCGCATGGCCCATAAACATTTGCTAACGTCAAGTTTTGTGTGGATTGCATGCTAACGAAGTTGATCACTAACACAAAAATGTCGGATGAAACTACCGTGCCAGAGAAAACTGAGCTTTTCCATATCATAAGCAACCCACCCGATGAACCACGCGAGGGCACAAACGCAAAACGATCAAATTGTCTAGGCCAACATGTTTTAATGAAAGCAAAAGTGACATCCGACATTTTAGTCTCCTGCAGACAAACGATGGCACAGCCACTTGAAACGATTGCATTATTAAGGGCTAGTTGCTTCTTTTCTGAATTGAGGCCTCTAATGTTCCATGAGAGCATGTTCCAGCAGCTCAAAAGTGGCATAGGATGAAACGAAGATTACGCTAAGTTGGGGGAGAGATTCTCTCCCTGTTCTTCCACAGGGGATGCACCTGTAGAGGACTCCATCACTGTAGTGGGTTTAGCCAACAGAGCTTCAGCAGTCAGTTCAGATTCTGGTATCACGCACCTATTAATTCCAATGGACTACAGAGTAGAGACTAGAGTTGGAGGTGGTATCTCAGCTGCGGTTTGTGCAGCATTGCTAGAAGAACCAATGGATGGAATGACTCTCGGTTTGACTTTGGAACTGGGCCGCCGAGTGTCAGAGAGAGGAGGTACATTAAAACCATCGTACTTGTTCGAGCGCAGACTGCGTCTCACTTCAGTAGTGGAGAGAGGAGCAGCAGCTCTGGTGCGTCTAGTATGCGTCTCAGTTTGAGCTTGTGAAGCTGAGACCTCCGGTTGTATGGTCACAGGAGGAGCTTGTTGATCGACCAGTGCTAGGATTGCTGTGTTGTTGGCCTCGATGACACTGTCGGAAGATATCTCCTCAATGATTACCGAAGAAGGAGCCTGGGGGGTGCTGAAACTTGTCTGCAGTGAGAAGTTGATACATGTAGAGTCATGGGTAACCAAAATAGAGAGCTCTGCAGTGTTGTTCCTCAGTCCATATCCATCCCTCCATGGTCCAGACGATGCAATCAGTGGCGAAGAGCTTGGAAAATGTAATTGTTCAGGTACATAATCCAAACCTGATGCCCTGACTGTGCACATCCAGAGAGATAGCCAAAGACTTAGAAATCAGGGGGGGTCCATAACGGCAACCTGAAGAGCTGGCATAAGATTCAGATCAGACTGTGTGGAGCTGGAACTGTCAGATAGTGTGATGGAGTCGTTCCTGGCTTGAAAAGCATTGTCAGTTAAGTTGTCTTCAGGAACAGGACCATCTTGCACTGTCAGTCCTTGAGCAGCTAGCCAGGCTTGGTAGTTGACAAGGTGTGCTGGCACAGGAGGAAGCTGAGGAGCAACAGGTTCTGGCCACACCCCCCATCCCACATTGGCATTGCCCTGGTGTGCAGGAGCCACATTGCCATCACCACCATTATTTCCTGCAGGAGGAGCACCATTCTAGACGAACCAGTTAGGAACTTGTTGTTGGTAAAGCTGATCAGCTGTGAGCTCGGGACCAAACTGGGGATGTGGATTACCATCCGGCGGTGGCTGTTCTTCTCCAGCAGGAGGGACCTCAGGAAGCAAACCATTCCAGTCATTGCTACGGAGGATTGTCACCTGCACTGTCCAGCAGTCACAGGCACCTCCAAGTTGCCAAACAACGAAGCTTTTAGGGATCAAGCTAAGACGAATGACTCAAGCTTTGAGAAGGATAAAATGATGTTCCTGCCGTGGGTTGTACCAGGAAACCAAGGAGCCATATCCCCCAAGCGCTTTGTTGATGTAATAGTCAGTTTGATAGTCATAAGGAAAACCGAAAAACATCAGCCAGACCTCTGGACCAAAAGAGGTGGTGCGTCGGTTCAAAGCCTCATTGTGGGGAACAAAAGTGATCAGCAAATCTTCTTCTTCAAGCTCAATCGGAGTGGCCACGGCAGTATCCCTCATAAAGGAATCCACGAATCCAAATAGCCCAATACCAAAAGGATGGTCATTGACCTCTGTAGTGAACAACTGAGCTTCATGGAGAAGAGCGACGATCTGGTTGCAGATGGTTGCACGTCGATGGAGGGGGACGTAGTGGTTGGTTTCAGCGATGGCCAAGAAGTCATGATTCAGGGGGGCGATGGGGCCGACCACAATGCCGCTACGCACCAGACGGTCCGCCGGACCTGGCTCAACGGCAAACCCCGGCGGGAGGAAGGGTACTGGATTCAGTGGATAGTTCGCCATTGACGCGGAGCAAGGTGGAGGGGATGGAGATTGTGACAATGGAGGCTATGGCGATGGGACATGGCAGAGCGGGGTCTTTTGGGTTTTTGAGGTGGAAGCCGAAGCGTGGAAGGGGGAGGGGGTGGCAGAGTTGCCTTCGGTACCCATTTCCATTTCTTTTGGAACTTAAGTTTGCGGCAAGATCTCTCCACGTGTCCATAGAATCCACAGACGGAGCATCGGATGGTCATCTTTGCATTACAATTTACAAGATGTGGTGGTTTGGAATGCCCCAAAATTCTGGATGAATTGATCGTAGTCGCCTGATTTGACTCGTGCTGAGAGGGCTGAGAAAGGAGAGCACGCTTGTGGCAATCCACCGATTTATGATCGGGACCGGAACAATTAATGCAAATGAGGCGAGCTTGGCAGTTGATCTTGCAATGCCCCCATTAAAGGCATCTGGAGCAAAGTGTGGCCCAATTAGTGGCAATAGAATTGATTTCCTCCAATTGATAATTTGCTTGAGCTAAATCAGCCTTATGATTTGCCATAAGAACAGGGGGCCTCAAATCATGGGGTGGGGCGTAACGGAAGGCAGATTTAAGGAAACATAATGGTAGCAGGGGGTAAGGAATATTCAGAGGGCATTTAAGTTCCCCAAGTAATAAGCATTCAATGGTCATATCCTCCTCAGACTCCGCTTGGGCCAAGAAATGATTCATCAATGCAAGACGATTAATGTGCTTTGCGGTAACCTTGCCCAGCTGAGGTGGCGGGGGAAAAGATCCAAATTGAATTTGAATATTTTGCTTCTGGGAAATCAAAGATGATGTTGAGGCCTCATGATCATTTTTGTTAGAGAAATTCCATTTATTCAGCTTCACGAGATCAAATTTGCTCAACTCCTTCAAGGAAGAATGATCCATGGGTTTACCCTTGCTCAAAAAGTTCAAAGATGTTGTCAATAACATTGGCTTTTGATCCAAAATCTCAACCAATTCTTTATCAGCATGCCAATGTGATTCAAGAGAATTAGCTTTGGCAAAACGACCATTGAACAGATGAAAGTGGCACACAAAGTCCGGCCAAACACGATCTTTTAGCCCATAGATGAAGTGCCCCACTTTGCTATTGGCCACAGAAAAACAGAACGATCTGGAGGTAATTGAAACCACATTGAAACCCGAGCAAATCCCTCCAATGCAACATTGTAACGGAACCCCAACCGAATCAGTCATGAGGGGAAAAGAGGCCGAAGGGAAAGAGACCACCAAAAATAACTCCTTGGTGTCTCGAGAGGGAAAAAAGTGCACTGTTGATCCAAATTTTCTTCTCACCTGATCTGCTAGGGCAAGGCCCAGAGCAAAGTCCCAATGAAGTAGGCCTTCCATGGAGGATAAAGCTAGAGATCGCCATTGGTGGTGGAGAGCAGGTGGGAGAGAGGGAGGGAGGAGGGGAGGTGGGAAAGAGCCATCTCTTGCACATTACTACTATAATGGTTCCTTCGTTCGTCTGGGGAAAGGTGCGGCTTTATGATTTGACGTCTCATTGCTCATTACTACTATACTGGGGCACTACGACTGGGGTGCGTCCCCCTGCTGTTCTGCACTGTTATTTGGTGCATGACACGTCGACTCAATTGCTATACGACCCACATGTCGGCGAGAGGAAGTACAACATTCATGAAAGCGAGCGTCTCCACTCTTTTAGTACGACGGAGGAGTACAAGACACGGCTTGGTTTTTGCTACTTCGCGTGATCCATCGATACAAACCCGAACTAAAAAAGGCGAGGGCGGGTCTTTTCCCGTGCGGCAGGAAGGGGAGTCTAGCATATAGTCTGTTCGAGGCAACGAGGCAGGAAGGAAGGGAAACAAGCAAATAAAGGTTGAGTGACTTAGTTTTGGGAAAATCTGATTTGACGGAGTATGTACCCACTATGAAGGTAGTACTACTTACTACTCCCTCCTTTCTGGTTTATAGGGCTCATCTAAAAAAAATACCTTTTCCTGTTTTATAAGTCTCAATTCAACTAGTACTTACCATCACATGTTTGGATTTCGAGGTGCATTAAATCACCCGATGCGAGCAGTATCAAGAGGAAACTCACCAATGCATGTAGAAGTTCATGGAAATTTGTGGTCATGCATGCATTCGTTGTAATTAATGCATCGGTAAACATAACTTTTTGAGAAAAACGAGCGTACTAATTAAGTACTTGTGCAAACTACGAAATTAATTCCACCACTCACCGTCTACCTTGGTTGGAGAGATTTTGAAATTGAGCCTTATAAACCGGAAAGGAGGGAGTAGTAACATAGCCTAGGGTAGCTTGTTGCAGCACGGACTCCAAGGAAATTGCTGTAGTACTACTCCTACCACTGTAGTACTCCTACTACTAAAAGACATATATTTCAAACAATATGATAATCTCTCTAACCAGTAGGGACGAGGAGTAAATGGAGGGAGTAGTAAAAATTTCTCCTTGTCCTACGAGCCACCGCGCGCGTGGGCGAGGGAGTGGGTGTAGGCGTAGTAAGCAAGCTTCTCCTCGTCCTGCGACTCTGCGAGCCACCGCACCCGTGGGCGGGGGAGAGGGCGTACTAAGCAAGCTTCTCCTCGTTCTGCGAGTTGACGGGACACATCAAAAGTAGTACTATAGATCATCTCCAGTGTATAGAGCCTTGCCTCTAAGGTAGGCCCCACATGGTTTGCCTCTTATCAAATGGAAAAACCACAATGTATAGAGACTCTAACCAACCTCTAAGGTGGGCCCTAGCAAAAATTTAAAAAGTATTGATTAGCACCACATTTGTCCAATCAGTAATATTTCTCTTGTACTTTCTTATGCTTCCTAAGGCTGACAAGTGGGACCAGATGGATTGTTACATTGTTAGAGGCAGCCTCTAAGGTTAGACGTGATGCTAGCCAATTTTTTGTTAGAGGCAGTTCATGCAATGTATAGAGGCCTGCCTCTAAGAGGAGAGAGAGGGCTTAGAGGCAACAAAAAGCATACATTGTGGATGCCCTAAGTGCCTACTTTCCGGTCTATATGACTCAATTTGAAATCTCCTGAACCATAATAGATACTGAGTGGTGGAATAAATTTGTTACTTCCATAGTTCGCAAAAGTACTAAGCATGTGAGATGGTGAACGGAGGGAGTATGATACCATTAGTACTACAGTTCTTTTGGAAGGGTTGTAGTAGTCCCTCCCATTCACATGTTCACATTTCAAGCTTCAATAAAAACGTTGCATGCAAGGATTAAGAGAAACCTCAACAATGCATGTACTCCCTCAATCCATATAGGGTCTAAAATGCGTTTTGGAGGCTAACTTTGACCACATGTTAGAGCAATAATATGACATCCAAGTTACACAAATCTTACCATCAAATTCGTACGTGGTCATTGTACTGCTAACACATGCATGCGTTGCAATTAGTATGTACATGATACAATAGTAAACACTCACTATCTAGTAGTACTAGTACTCTACACTACTACTACTATGAGGCCATCCAACTGTGTCCCGACAGAAGACCGCGGGCACCAATTATTCGTTCATATTTAAATTTGTTTTCACACAGGAAAATATCTATGAAAACAACACATGGCAAAAATTCATGGAGAACGAGGGATTTGAATGTGCTGGGAGGGGTGGGGCTGGAAGGGGTTGTTTGGATCTTGCCCGGGGTAGCCAAAATATTGGCGACCCTTTTGTCCACCCGTGCCTTTGCCACTGATGAACGAGGTAGAGCTCGGGTGCTCATGCATCCTCCAACGCGCGCGTTGGAGACGAGCTCGCACGAGCTGTGCTTTTTTTGTCCCACCTCGCCGCCCGAGCCGGCCGCAGACCGACCGGCGACCCGCAAATTACGCCATGAAACCGTAGCAGCACACATTCTGACAGCAACTCAACCAACCGGAGGAAATTCATGCAAACACGATGATATTTCATATAAACAATGACGGAATTCATATAAAATACCGGATTTTCATATAAACATGATGGATTTCATTACATTTAAATGAACTAAGCGGTGCTACTCCTTAACAGCACAGGTATAATAATACCTAGCCTAAATGGTCGCCCGCGGATCTATTTGTCGGCAACAGAAGGATCCGGCAAGACACCTGCTATGTACGCTGGCGTCGCCTCGGCGGTGGCCTTCATGGGACCCAAGCGGCGGCGGCCTCCCGTGTTCTACTTCTCCTCGATGATGGCGGCAGACGCGGAGGCGCTGGCCACTGACTCGTCGCTCTCCGCGCACCCGGCTTCTGTCTCTGCTTGCATCGCGCGGCCGCAGGCATGGGAGTCTCGGCCATAGACACGGGAGACGCGGTAGCAGACACGAGAGGCGCGGTACGAGGTGGCTGCGTGGACGGCAGCGACGATGCCCGTGCTCCCCGCAGTGTCGACGTGGAGCAGCTCGCCGCTCCTTGTCGAGCTGGCCTGGAGCGGTGAGTTGTTGAACCACGCGCCGGCTTGGGGCGGCAACTGGCTCCGTCGGGCGAGGGGAGGGAGGTGGATCAGCGAGTTGCATAGCTCATATCCGGTGAGCTCAGCGGGCCACCCAGCCGTCTTGGATGCCGGATAACTACTCTTCGTAAGCCATTATAAGAGTGGAGAAAATGGTGAAGGAGGAGATAGGGGAGCGGCGGAGTTGTGCGATTCTTGGCCGGCGTCTGGCCTCGTTTAAATAGGAGATTAAATAGACGGCAGGCGGGAGGAGCTCGGCCGGCGTTCCGTTTAATGTTGGCCCGGTCATGAACGAACGTGTGGTCGGAGTGGGTTTCTCGGCTTCCACACGAGTTTCATGGAGGCATTTGTATGCGGCAAGGAGGCGTGTTCAGCCGGGCGCGCAGCGAGCGGCCCCCTCGACTCTGACGTACGACACCGCGCCGTTCTTCCACTGACGTGTGGGCTTGTTGGGTACCTGGCCTGCATGTCAGTGAACCAACGCTGGCAGCGCACGGTAGAGGAGCTTTTGGTGGGCTAGCGCGGTGAGAAGCGGGCATTTCATAAACCGATGATTGTTCATTGAGTGTGACATCATCTAATCATGTAGGCTGATAAGCCTACTATATAATGTAAGAGAATTTAAAAAAATTCATACTGTATATACGTTGATAGGCCGTTCGATACGTTGTGATTCATAAAGACCGCTGCAAACATCAATGTTCTGCTTATCACAGATAAGATTGATTAATACTTGTAACAATCCATGTCCTTAACAAAGGGTGCATGCACGTATAGGTTGAGCGTGTGCCTTGCGTCGGGTGCTTTGTGCATGCAGGCGTGCGAGTGTTGCATACGTGCATGTGTACGTTTCAGTGTTGCATGCATGTGTGTGTTCATGCGTGCATGTGTACGTGTCAGCGTTGCACACCTACATGCGTGCGTGTGTCCGTGAGAGTGTTGCGTGCGTGCATGTGTACGTGTGAGTATTGCATGCATGCATGCGGGCATTGCGGGCGTGTTTGTGCACATGTGTGATGTGTTTGTATTCACCACAGTGGCTCGTGCGTGCGTGCAATTAAAACGGCTGACTCAGCATATCATCACAAGGCGACCTCGTCCGTTGTGGTTAGGGCGTGCGGGCTGCCAACTAGAGGTCTCACGACTTCGAATCCCCACCGACCACTAATTTACTACCATTTCTGTCTTTCATATACATGCTGACAGGTGGGCCCTACGGTAATGTGCGCTGATGAACGTGGACCGTTTGACTGGTCAATTGATCGTGTCGTCAATAAATTGCGGAGCTGTATGGTGAGCAAGTGACCGTATGATCACCACAAAATGTATTTTATAAACACAGTACAGACGCAAGCTGCCATTTCTTTCTTTCATATATGCGCTGACAGGTGGGCCCCACAGTTACGTGCGCTGATGGTGCAATACTAGTTGCGCCACGTGGAACGTTTGACTGGTCAATTGATCGTGTCATCAACAAATTACGGAGTTGTACGGTGAGCCAGTGACCGTATAATCACGACATGTTTTTTTTAACACAGTACAGACGCAAGCTCTCATATATACGCGCAAACACTCACCGCTATAAGCGCACACACGCACACCCTACCCCTATGAGCACCTTCGAGAGAGTGAGCCATCATATCATCTTGACATTTTACGAAGTAACCATAGGCGCCTCGTAGTCGAGGGGAACGTCTCCTCCCACTGAACGCACATCGGCGGAAATACTGAAATTAATACAGGATAAATGCGAGCAGTAGGACTTTAACCCTGGTGGGCTAGGGATACCACTGTCCTCCTAACCATCCAACCACAGGTTGGTTAGCACCACAAAATGTATATGGTGACCGTAATGAGCTTATTCTGAAGTCCAGTGACCATATCGTGCTTTCGCTTCAAATACAATGACCGTAAGTGTCGTCAACAAAATACGGAGCATGCATCAAATACAATGACCGTCAGTGTCATTAACAAAATACAGAGATGTATGGTGAGCTACATACCGTATGATGACCACAAGAATGTATACGGTGACCATAATGAGCATATTCTGAAATCCAGTGATCGTATAGTGCTTTCGCTTGAAATACAGTGACTGTCACATGTGAATGTGTCAGGGGCATACTTTTAGAGGGCCGAGAGATAGTTTGAGTGCATACGTGAAAGTGGTGTAGAGAGAGGGGGGGGTGCGGTGGAGACAAAGAGAGACATGCCCTTCGTTTCTCTTTCCCGTGACTATTTTTTTAGGAGAAGATATAAACATTCACAATGCGGAACAAATATTATTGGATACACCATGCAATTAATTTTCATGTACTCCGTATAACTTTGTAATATTGTATATGCTTATTTTCTTAGTGGCCGATTGTGTGTGAGGTGTGGTGGGCACATCATTTCTAGTTGTGGTGGGTCGACATGAGGACTCATGGGTTGGTTCCATCCTGCGCGACATAGGTTGGACCGAGACGCGTTATACGAAGCCCATGGAGGACTCGGCGTACAAGACGAAGCTACCAGAGTCGTGGAGGACTCTATCCCCACTGATGATAAGCCGACTATATATGATTTGTAACCATAGGCCCCGAGTATGTTATATAAGCCCGGGGGCTAGTTCGTCGATAGTATACACACACACAATGCCTGGTATTCACGTGTACTTTGTACACACCCCTATCACAAATATACCATACCAGGAGTAGGCTTTTTCCTCAACTGCAAGGGCCCATACTTCGGTAAAACTTTGCCTCGTATTACCATCCAGCCTAACAATTAGGGATATCTTATCGAATGATCTGATGGAATCATATCCGCCAACAAGAGAGAGGTGTGTGGGGGGGGGCAATGTGTGTGAGAGAGGCCTAGAGATAATGTGCATGCAGGAGACACTTGGGCACATGTATGTGCATATAGAGGGCCAGCAGAGACCGTGCGTGTGTATATAGGCATGTGAGAGAAATAGTGTTTTCCAACTGAGATTAGTGAAAAGAGTGGTACGTAGTAGTAAGAGAGAGAGGGGGAGATATATAGAGAGTGTGTGTGCGAGACACCCCGCGAGAGAGTGTGAGCATGCGTGAGAGAGAAATGCCGATGTATATAAAGTGTGTGCACTTATGCGTCAGATAGAGAGATATATAGCGCGTGTGTGAGGATGGGCCGAGGCATAGTGCATCTATGCGTAAAAGGCGGTTCTACACATTAAATTAAAATATAAATTGCATTAAATTTTTTGGATGAGATCATGAATTTTGCAATTTACGTATGAACGAACATTGGTCTATCAGACACCCATACTCTATTGGATTCGAGCATGTGTATGGGTTTATTTCATATTATCGATCCATAGAGTGAGAGTGCTTTGAAATACAGACAATGCATGGCTTTTGCAATTCATATATAAACATTAATTAGTGCACTCCGTGTTGTTAGTGTCACGCACTTTATACCTTTGTCACATACATGGATACATTCCAAATTGCTAGCTATGAAATAGAATACATGTTCAATTCAACATAAAGATGGTTTCGAAGATCCCCGCAAAAAAAAGATGGTTTCGAAGATTCGAATTCATAGGAAGTGCATTCATCTATTTGAATTCAAGATAATGGCATTTGTAAATCAGATCTAAAAGGGGGCATCAATCTTTGTTGTGCGTTTGAACATGCTATATATTCATACGCATGCCTAACTATTTTTTTGCAACCAAGGAGATTATATCTGGAACCATGCATGAATTGAGCTAAGCTGCATATTTTTTAATATATACTCATGTACAATGTATATTCAAATGTACCCCCTCCATTCCAAAATAATCGTAGTTTTAGGATTTTCAAGAGTCAAGATTTTTGAAGTTTGACAAATCCTGAAAGTTCAATTCAAGAGAACTGTAAACTTTAATGCTTCTGCTCCCAAATATTGAATGAAGCACCAAATAAGCCTTTGGTCGCACGAAACCACGCGAGACTAATGTTTGGTGGTAGGAAATTATTGTCCTGACTCTGACCCGTGTAGCCTATCGGCCGATGTCCAAAGGTCTAAACCGGGGTAGGTTTGTAACTTCACCAAGACGCCAGTCAACCGCCTCCGAGAAGCATTCATACACCGTGGGCGCCTAAACACTCATGCGCTCGGCCGAAATCTATCCCGCCCACTATTTGGGACACCGGAGATTACTGTCCTACCCCCGACCCGCAATATGTCTGAAATTTTAGATGGGGGAAAAGTTTGTAACTTTCCCGAACCATTGTTCCCCCTTAGTTCCCCCTCCCTCCGTTTCCCCATTCATACTCTGTGGGCACCAAAACACCCTCTCCACCAGCCGCGAAACCCCAGCGTCCTCCGTCCTCCACCCCATCGCGCCCAATCCACCACTGCCCTCCTCCATCACGCCGGAGCCGGTACCCCGACGTCGTCGTCCAACGCAACTGCAACCGCAATGCCCTCAAGGACTTAGCAGCTGAAGCCAAGGCAGAGCTACCTCCACGACGCCGACGCTGACGTGCGCCATACCAAAACCACTTCGACCACGCCGTCCTGCGCCTCACCGCTGCCGCTCCACTGTCGCAACCGTCCATCGCACCGGAGCTGTTCTCGCTATGCCGTCGTTCGCCGCCTCGGATCTGGTTCCCCGCCATCGACAGATGGCCACCGCACCACACTCAACAACTTGGCTATGGGTTCATCCAAGGCTCCACCGTCCTCCAGAACTTCTTGTTTCTAGTGAACCACAAGAAGATCATTGGAAAAACAGAAGGAGGACATAGCACTGTCGGCAGAAAGAGGTACTCCTCTTCCCTTATTCGTGCAAATCTTACGTCTCTGCTCACACCGTATTCATCCCACGAAAGAAACTAGTTGAGCGCTTCTTACTGCACCTTCTTCGTGATACTAAATGCACAAGGTTTCCTTCCATTTACTATTTCACCTTAGCTAGAGGTCAGTCGCCCGCCTGGATTTCAATTCAGGGTCAGTTGATTCGCAATTAAAAGAAGCAGCACCCGCTTAGGCGTGCAGAGCACCTAGTCCGCCTGTTCGCCGGGGAAGCGGCGCATCGGTGTCTATCATAGGGGTGTGAGGCACAGGAGCTGCTAGCGCCCGATCTGGTGGTTGGCGGGGCTTGAAGGGATGGCCGGGGGGCGGTACCAATCACGGCGGTGTGGTGAGGTCGAAGGGAGGGCGGAGGCAGGGGACTGGGCCGGTGGTCGCTGGCATTTCAAGGAAGATCGTCAACACTGACTGGCTGGAGCTAGATGAAGGCGATCTGCCCGTTCTTTGTACATCGGACGGTGCAGAAAAAATGGAGTGACCTATTTGTTTTCAGTCGACTGTTATTTTCATAGGGCCACACCTTGTGGTGTGCTAGAGGAGTATCTGCATTTCTCAGCCATCCCTGTGCTCATATTTCAAAATCCTAGAATCTAATTTTATGTGCCATGCATGTTGTAGAGCTATCATATGTCTCCCGTCATTTATTTCTCACCCACCTACTATCTGCTACTTTTACACTATACTACTTGTGCACACACTTCACCCATACTCACACTATTGTTTTTTTATGCATGGGTATTTCAGACTCTGACGCACTGTTGATGAATACACAAAAGAAAAGACAGAAGTCGCTCCTGTGTAGTTCGACGATAAGCACTAAGTGTTTCAGTGCTCTAAAGGGTGTAGTGTCAACAGATGGAGACAGTAAACGTAGCTCTATAGTTGATGATCTCAATTGCCACACACAACCATCCCAGGTGCTTGCTTTAACTTCGCGCTGTCAAGTGTGGTTGCATGTTGCATATGGTGTCTAGCTTGTATTGCTTCCAATTTGGTTAAATTGCATCTGCTTACTTTACACATTATACCTTTGATAATGACATGCCTTCCTGTTTTTGATACATACTACATCTGTCTATTAACCATGTTCTTACATCAAACTAATGCTCTTGTGTATCCCTCATCAATCACTTATGATGAGACAGTCACCCCAGTGGGTTACTGTGAGACGCGCTACTCTTTTAAAGAGTGCAGTGTCATCCTCCCCACATGATTCTCAAGAAATAGCAAGGCTAAATGAAGATAGTCAACGTAGCTCTGTAGTTGATGACCGCAATTCCCCTACACCACCATCGCAGGTGCTTGCTCTTACTTGGCTATGTGATATCTGGTTGCATGTTGCATATGGTGTCTATCTTGTAATGCTTCTAATTAGGGTAAATTGCATCTGCTTAGTTAACACATTATACCTGTGAATATGACATGCCTTCCTATTTTTGGTACATACTACGTCTTTCTATTAACCATATTCTTACATCAAACTACTTTTCTTGTGTATCCCTCATCAATCACTTCTGACGAGACACCTTCAAATTGACAGTGTAATATTGGTTGCATCTTGCATATCATTTCAAGCATGCACTGCCTCTAATTTGTTGAAATGCCACTTATAGTGAGACACTTCTAACTTGTTAGAGTGATTTTGGTTGGATCTTTCATATAGTGTCTAGCTCGCATTGCTTCCAATTTGTTGAAATGCCTTCTGCTTACCGTTTATCGTACATATTCCATCCTCCTACAATGTGGTTGCCTTACATAAAAGTTGTGTTCGTCAGTATCATGCATCAATGAATTTGGAAGAGCGAATTTCATTCCTTTTTCTTGTGTGGTTGACTTGACAAGGCAAAATCTAAAAGGATGAACACACGGGATGATGGTGGTCCTCTGGAGCAACCAAAACAGATGATCTCTGCAGATTCTCCTGCTACTCCTACTGTAGTGCAAGTTCCAAATCTCATCTCCCCTACTCCACAACCCCAGGTGCTTGCTCTAACATGGTAGTGTGATATCTGGTTGCATGTTGCATATGATGCCTAGCTTGTATTGCTCCTAATTTGTTAAATTGCATCTCCTTAGCTTACACATTATACATGTGAATATGACACGCCTTCCTTTTTTTGGTACATACTACATCTGCCTACCACACCATGTTCTTACATCAAACTACTGTTCTTGTGTATCCTGCATCTATCACTTATGATGAGACAGTCACGCCCGTGGGTTATTATGAGACACGCTTCTCTTATAAAGAGTGCAGTTTCATCCTCCCCACATGATTCTCAAGAAACAACAAGTCTAAATGAAGATATTGAACGTAGTTCTGTACTTGAAGACCGAATTCCCCCTACACCACTATCGCAGATGCTTGCTCTAACTTCGCAGTGTGATATGTGGTTGCATGTTGCATACAGTGTCTAGCTTGTAATGCTTCTAATTAGGGTAAATTGCATCTGCTTAGTTTACACATTATACCTGTGAATATGACATGCCTTCCTATTTTTGGTACATACTACATCTATCTGTTAACCATGTTCTTACATGAAACTACCGCTCTTCTGTATCCTGCATCAATCACTTACGATGAGACACCTTTATTCGTTGCATATTGCATATTATTTCTAGCCTGTTGCCATGTATTGCTTCTAATTTGGTCAAATACATTTATGAGGCCACCCTTTTAATTTGGCAGAGTGATATTGGTTTCATCTTTCATGGTGTCTAGCATGCATTGCTTCTAATTAGTTCAAACACCTTGTGCTTAGTTTACACTTTACACATCATACATGTCAATATGTCATGCCGTCCTATTTTTCATACATATTCCATCCTCCTATCATGCGGCTGCCTTACATGAAAGTAGTGTTCATAAGTATCATGCATAAATGAGTTCTGAAGAGCAAATTTTATTCCTTTTTCTTGTGGGTTTGACTTGACAAGGCAAAATCAAAAAAGAGGAAGGAAAAGAGTAAGGAAGACGATGATGGTGGTCCTCTGCAGCAATGTAAACGGAGCATCTATACGGATTCTCCTCATACTGCTAGTGCATTACAAGTTCCAAGTCTCCGCTCGCCTACTCCACCATCCCAGGTGCTTGCTCTAACTTGGCAGTTTGATATCTGGTTGCATGTTGCATATGGTGTCTAGCTTGTATTGCTTCTAATTAGTGTAAACTGCATCTGCTTAGCTTACACATTATACGTGTGAATATGACACGCCGTCCTATTTTTGGTACATACTATATCTGTCTATCACACCATGTTCTTACATGAAACTGCTCTTCTTGTGTATCCTGCATCAGTCACTTATGATGAGACACCTTTAAGTTGGCACTGTGATATTGGTTTGCGTCTTGAATATGATTTCTAGCATGTAGTGCTACTAATTTGATGAACCCCACCTATGACGAGATAGTTGGCAGAGTGATATTGGTTGCACCTTCTATATGGTGTCTAGCTTGCAGTGCTTCTAATTTGTTGAAGTGCCTTCTGCTTAGTTACCACATCATAGGTGTGAATATGTCATGCCGTCCAGTTTTTCGTACATATTCCATCCTCATATCATGACTTTGCCTTTCATCAGAGTAGTGTTCGTCAGTATCATGCATGAATGAGTTCTGAAGAGCACATTTTATTCCTTTTTCTTGTCGGTTTTACCTCACAATGCAAAATCAATAAAGCGGAAGGAAATTGGTAAGGCATTGGATGATGGTGGTCCTTCCGAGCAACTGAAATGGAGGGTGTCTACAGATTCTGCTCCGCCATCCTCCCAACAAGATTCGCAAGACAATGCAAGGCTAGACAGTCAATGTAGCTGTGTAGATGATGAGCACATCTCCCCTACTCCACCATCACAGGTGTTTGCTCTAACTTGGCACTATTATATGTGGTTGCATGTTGCGTATGATGTCTAGCTTGTATTGCTTCTAACTTTGTTGTATTGCATCTGCTTACATTACACATCATACCTGTGAATATGACACATGTTCCTGTTTCTAGAACATACTATATCTGATCACACCATGTTCTTACATCAGACTACTGTTCTTGCGTAGCCTGCATCAGTCACCTATGATGAGGCACCTTTAAGTCGGCACTGTGATATTGGTTGTGTCTTGCATACGATTTCTAGCATGTACTGCTTCTAATCTGTTGAAACGCCAGACAGTTTGAACTTGGCAGAGTGATATTGGTTGCATCTTTCATATGGTGTCTAGCTTGCAGTGCTTCTAATTTGTTGAAATGCCTTTTGCTTAGTTACCACATCATAGGTTTGAATATGTCACGCCATCCTATTTTTCATACATATTCCATCCTCGTATCATGTGTTTGCCTTTCATCCGAGTAGTGTTTGTCAGTATCATGCACGAATGAGTTCTGAAGAGCAAATTTTATTCCTTTTTCTTATCGGTTTGACTTCACAATGCAAAATCAATACAACTGAAGGAAATTAGTAAGGCAGTGGATGATGGTGGTCCTTCGGAGCAACTCAAACAGAGGGTCTCTACAGATTCTACTCCGCCATCCTCCCAACAAGATTCGCAAGACAACACAAGGTTGGACAGTCAACGTAGCTATGTAGATGATGAGCACATCTCCCCTACTCCACCATCATAGGTGCTTGCTCTAACTTGGCACTGTTATATGTGGTTCCGTGTTCCGTATGATGTCATATTTTGTATTGCTTCCAATTTTGTTGAATTGCATCTGCGTAGCTTACAACTTATACCTGCAACAATCACTTACCAATAAGACACATTTAACTTGGGAGTGTGATGTAGGTTGCATCTTGCATTGTCTTCTAGCTTGTACTGCTTCGAATTTGTTGAAATGGCACTTATGCCGAGACACTTTTTACCTGGTAGTGATATTGGTTGCATGTTCATATGGTGCCTAGCTTTCGTTTCTTCTAATTTTGTTGAAATGCCTTCTGCTTACTGTTTTTCATACATATTCCATCCTCCTATCGTACGTGTGAATATGCAATGCTGTCAATTTTTTGTATATATTCCATCCTCCTATCATGCGCTTGCCTTACATCAAAGTAGCGTTCGTGTGTATCATGCATCAACCATTTATGTAGAGCTAATTTTATTCCTCTTCTTGTGGTTTTGACTTCAAAAGGCAATATCAAAAAAGAGGAAGGAAAAGTGTAAGTTAGGGGATGCTGGTGGTCCTCCGGACCGACGCAAACGAAGACTCTCTAGATTTGCCACTGCTACTGCTAATGCAGTTGAAGTCCCAAGTCTACATGATGAGTTCATCTCCCCTATTCCACCATCGCAGGTGCTTGCTTTAAGTTGATAGTGTGATAATTGGTTTCATGTTGCATATGTTGTCTAGCTTGTATTTCTTATATTTTGATTAAATTGCACCTGCTGAGTTTATACGTTATACATGTGCATATGACATGCCTTTTTGTGTCTAGAATACACTGCATCTATCTATCATACCATGTTCTTAAATCAAAGTACTGCTGTTGTGTATCCCGCATTAATGACTCGTGATTGGACGCTTTTAACTTGGCAATGTGATAGTTGTTGCATCTTGCATTGATTTCTAGGATGTACTGCTTCTAATTTTTTGAAATGCCACTTATGACAGGACACTTTTAACTTGGCAGAGTGATATTGGTTGCATCTTTCATATGGTGTCTAGCTTGCATTACTTCTATTTTCTTGAAAATTCTTCTGCTTAGTTTACACATGGTAGCTGTGAATATGTCACGCCGTCCTGTTTTTCTTACATATTCCATCCTCCTCATATGGTTGTCTTACATCAAAGTATTGCTTGTCTGTATCATGCATCAATGAGTTCTGAAGAGCGATTTTATTCTTTTGTGTTGTGGGTACGACTTGACATGGCAAAGTCAAAAAAGAGCAAGGAAAAGAATATAGTAGGGAATGGTGTTACTCGTCGGGTGCAACGGAAAAGGATCTTCCCTTGAGATTCTGCTTGTACTTATAGTGCAATAGAAGGTCCAAGTCCACCGGCTAAATCTACAAACACAGTATCACCTGCTCCACCAGCTGCAGCATCCCCTTCAACTGTACCGCATCTCAACGAGTTACTTGTTTGTTTGGTCCGTAACTGGCCTGTTCCCAAGCTGCCTTCACACCTAACACTACTTCTGAAGCACTGCTGACACAATAGGACTTGGCAAGATCAGATGAACCTCATGAGCATCAACACCAAGACGGTACCTGACCGAGTCAAGTTGCAGTTGCATGCTCCTTTATATGTACTCTTACAGTTTGATGTGCACTAACACTTTCCATATTCGTTGTTGAACTAGCACCACGGCGCAAGCGGAAACAGACATCAGGGATAATGCTTGACAGATTAACAAAATCTAAAGGAGGAAGAATGGAGATCCACTTTGAGGCAGGATTAAAAAGGCCACGTGATGCTACAGAGTCAGCCAAGTTAGTATCAGAGGCAGCCGTTGTCGTTAGGTGTCATGCACGTATCCTCCCAACATGGATCCAGTAAAGGAATGAGAAAGACGATACCCAGTTTAACACCTTCCTCGACCATTTATCCGTAAGTAATGTTATTCATCCCAATTTGTAATATTGTCTTGCTCTGTCCCATACTTTCTAGCTTCCTCCTAATAAGACTCACATTCTTTTTTCAATAGATGAGGTTCAAGTTGGATCCGAAAGATGATGCAACTAAACAAGCATGCACTCATGTTTTTTAGTCTGCTCTGCGACAGTATCGGTATCACCTTAGAAAAACTCACTTTGAAGGCAAGGCTAACAATGAAATCGCCCAAACATCTCTAGTGGAATATATTACAGATGAAGACTGGACAGCCCTTGTTAAACACTGGTCTGATCCAAAGTATCAGGTAGGGTATATGTATTTGATCAGATCACATATTGAACTTGTATTTACATATGTGCCTTACAAGTGTATCTTCTTCTAGGCTAACTGTTTGAAGAACAAGACCAACCGTTCTAAAGTGAAATTCCAACAGACAACAGGATCTCATAGCTATATTGCACACTGCGAGGCTCTTGTAAATAGCTGCTACTTCCTTCTTTTTTCTGTGCCATATTATCATATCTATATTGACTTGTTCCAAATACAGAGGAAAGCCCGTGCGGACCAAAAAGAACCTGAACCGAATGTAGTGGAAATCTTCAAGGATTGCCACACCAACAAGATGAAGGGCATGAGCACACCAGTTCAAGCCGCTGTTGTAAGTCCTTACTCCTCCTGCCTCTGAACTACTTGTTACTGTGACGTGTCATTTAACTGCTTGGTTTGCAGCCAATGTCGGTTACTCTGTTCACTTTTATACACAGTTGTCTTAACATATCATTTCACCTTACACGGTTTAAAAGAGAGGAAGGATATTCTTTTGGTCTTGATCTGTAATCTAGTTGTGATGTTCACGTGCCCACACAATGATACAATAACCTGTTTGTTTGATATCTGTTTGCCCATGATATGAATGATGTCATACTATGTTCATCCTACTTTAAACCATGTCTCTTTATCCTTAGATGTTAACGAATGTGAGGAAATAGACAATATTGTAGGCATGCTACATGGACATATGTTCCGAAAGTGATTTTATTATGTAGTTGGCACTACAACACATGCTAATGTATTACAGTAGTGCACCAAAATAAGTTATGTATAAACGTGAAACCTACTTTGTTTGTTTTTGTCTCATTAGTAACTTATCTGGTACACTAATCTACAAGTTCAAACTTTCAGCAAGCTATGGAACAAATGATTGAATAACCACAACCACCTGAAGGTGACGAGGCTACCACAGGCACAAAGTCACCTCTTGATGTAGTGCGTCAGTATCTCTCCACTAACAGTACAAAAAGCACCTTCCTGCGTAATTCTGGGTTGGTTGTCAAGGTAACCTCGTCCAAATCGCCTACTGAACAAAATCTTCTGGCTAGACAGAGTGATATATCTGTGCTCCAGACACAAGTCCAAACCCTAATGGAGGTCATTTCGGAAACAAGAATAGTGGTTGACAAATGTCGTCAAGATATGAATGGTTTTGAAACCAAACTATCAGACATTTACTTCGTTGTTCAAGAGCAGTGGCGGAAAAAAGGGGAAGATCATGCTGATCCATCAGATTCTAAAGCCTGAAACATTAGCACTCAGGTCAAATGATATGTGCTTCTATACATCTGATGGTGCTTTTATCTGCAAGGACTGTAAACTTTATGCCAACAGGCCTTTTGTTGTATGGCTGGAATTTATTTTGTTGTGATACAACATTTATCGTGCTGCCTGATAACCCACAAGTATAGGGGACCAATTGTAGCTCTTTTCGATAAGTAAAACCCAACGAGGAGCAGAAGAAAATGACAAGTGGTTTTCAGCAAGGTAATGTCTGCAAGTACTGAAATTGTAAGTAACAGAGTTGTTTGATAGCAAGATAATATGTAACGAACAAGTAACGATAGTAGTAACAAAAGTGCAGCAAGGTAGCCCAATCCTTTTGAGGCAAAGGACAGGCCAAAACGGTCTCTTATAATAAGCAAAGCGTTCTTGAGGGTACACGGGAATTTCATCTAGTCACTTTCACCATGTTGGTTTGATTTTTGTTCACTACTTTGATAATTTGATATGTGGGTGGACCGGTGCTTAGGTGTTGTTCTTACTTGAACAAGCCTCCTACTTATGATTAACCCTCTCGCAAGCATCCGCAACTACGAGAAAAGTATTAAGAATAAATTCTAACCATAGCATTAAACTTTTGGATCCAATCGGTCCTTTATGAAATAGCACATAAACTGGGGTTTAAGCTTCTGTCACTCTCGCAACCCATCATCTACTTACTACTCCACAATGCATTCCCTTAGGCCCAAATATGGTGGAGTGTCATGTAGTCGACGTTCACATGACACCACTAAGGGAATCACAACATACATACTATCAAAATATCGAACACATATCAAGTTCACATGATTACTTGCAACATGATTTCTCCCGTGACCTCAAGAACAAAAGTAACTACTCACAAATGATAATCATGCCCAAGATTAGAGGGGTATTAAATAGCATATTTGATCTGAACATATAATCTTCCACCAAATAAACCATATAGTAATAAACTACAGGATGTAATCAACACTACTAGTCACCCACAAGCACCAATCTATAGTTCCGGTAACAAGATTGAACACAAGAGATGAACTAGGGTTTGAGATGAGATGGTGCTGTTGAAGATGTTGATGGAGATTGCCCTCCCCAAGATGGCAGAGTTGTTGGTGATGATGATGACGATGATTTCCCACTCCGGGAGGGAAGTTCCCCCGGCGGAATCGCTCCGCCGGAGGGCAAAAGTGCTCGTGCCCAAGTTCTGCCTCGAGACGGTGGTGCTCCTTCCCGAAAGTCCTCTCCTAATTTTTTCTAGGTCAAAATGACTTATATACCAGAAGATGGGCACCGGAGGTGGGCCTGGGTGAGCACAACCCACCAGGGCGCGCATGGGCTCCCTGGCGCGCCCAGGTGGGTTGTGCCCACCTGGTGGGCCCCCTCTGGTACTTATTTGCTCCAATATTCTTCAAATATTCCATAAAAAATCTCCGTAAAGTTTCAGCTTGTTTGGAGTTGTGTAGAATAGGTGGCCTAACGTAGCTTTTCCAGGTCCAGATTTCCAGCTGCCGGAATTCTCCCTCTTTGTGTGTACCTTGCATATTATGAGAGAAAAGGCATTAGAATTACTCCAAAAAGCCTTATTATGCATAAAAACATCATAAATAACAGTAGGAAAACATGATGCAAAATGGACGTATCAACTCCCCCAAGCTTAGACCTCGCTTGTCCTCAAGCGAAAACCGAAATCGAAAAACATGTCCACATGCTTAGAGAGAGAGGTGTCAATAAAAACAAGACACGGACATAAAAGCATCATGTAGATTATTATAACAGCAACAAATTTAAACATAAGACTTTTATCATAGAACTTTTATCATAAACTTCTGATGAATAAGTGGCAGTTCATCACACAATTGAAGTATAAAGCATAGACTCTATTAGAAACCAACAAACTATGTTCTCAGTCAACTTTGCAACTACAATTCATCATCTTTTCAGGAAGGGTCATGTATCGGAGCCTTTAGGCAAGTCCACATACTCAACCATCATATAGTCTTCTATGATTGCTAACACTCATCGCATACACATGAGTAAAACGTTTCAGCCAGACACATAGAAAGATAGGGGCTTATAGTTTCGCCTCCCAACGTATTCACCTCAAGGGCGATGTCAACAATAATAACTTATGCCACCCATATTCAACTGGACATATGTGCCTAGATCTTTCCTCACCACATGATGCTTGCCAAAGGATAAAAATAAAAGGAAAAGAGAGAAGAACTTTGACTCTTTGCATAAAAGTAAAAGATAGGCCCTTCGCAGAGGGAAGCAGAGGTTGCCATGCGCTTATTTGTTTGTATGCTCAACCCCTTAGTGCAAAAGAACGTCACGTTGTATTGCCCCTTGTGATGGCAACCTTTATTATGCAGTCTGTCGCTTTTATTCTTCACCATCACAAGTTCGTACAACGCTCAATTTTCCTTTACACTAAATGATCTCACACTTTTAGAAGCAATTTTTATTGCCTTATTGCACCGATGACAACTTACTTGAGGGATCTTGCTCAATCCCTAGGTAGGTATGGTGGACAGTTGAAAATAAGATTTGGGTTTAAGGGTTTTTGGATGCACAAGTAGTATCTCTACTTAGTGCGGAATTTTTGGCTAGCAAAGATAGGGGGCAAGCACCACATGTTGAAGGATCTATGACAATATAACTTCTATGTGAATATGAACAAGCATAAATCATTACGTTGTCTTCCTTGTCCAACGTCAACAATTTTGGCATATAATAATTTGATGGGGGCTCACAATCACAAAAGATTTCTAGGATAGTATATTTATATGTGAATCTTCTCTTCCCTTATTAATTCTTTCATGAGTCGCATCATTGACCAATGCTATGTTTGTCAATCTCTAATAAAATTTTCTACTCATACTTTTCCTTATGTGGTGCCATCACCTGCCATAAGATTAGCATATGATCTTTTTCTTTTATTTCCTCCCCCATTTTTTTATTGCACCATGAAAGTAAGAAAGCAAAAACTCAAATTAAACTTTATTATATATCTTGCACACGATTACAAGGATAGACCACTAAGCAAGCTCTCGAAAAGAAAGGATCGAACTAAACTTTTATTCATCTAAAGCAAAAGATCGAACTAAAATAAGTAAAGGCAAAAAGATAGTGGGGATGATACGATACCGGGGCACCTCCGTCAAGCTTGGCGAAAACCAAGGGGAGTGCCCATACCCGAAACTCAATTTTCCTTTGGTGATAAAGAAGAAGGTGGTGGTGATGAAGTAGTGGATTTGTCCTTCTTCCTTAGCTTACGCTTGAGGACGGAATTTTCCTCCTTCAGTTCACCGACCTCCTGCTCAAGCTCCAGCACCTTTTTGCAAAGATTTTGCTTATTTTCCTAATTTTCTAAATATTCCAAAACTGATAAAAAATATTTTTGCGGTTTTTTTGGAGTCCGTTTACTTACCGTATCACGTACCTCCTTATTTTCACGATTCTGGAGTGTTCCGGAAGGACTCTTTTATGTGTTCTTCCGGTGTCAAAGTTTGGATAATATTAATTTCAACATTAATGGGCGTACCTGAGATATAATGTTTTATTCGTTGCCCATTAACAACCTTCGGTTTAGTACCTTCGGCATTATTTATTTTGATAGCTCCAGACAGATAATCCTCCTCGATAACATAGGGTCCTTCCCATTTGGAGAGGAGTTTTCCTGCAAAGAATCTGAAACGAGAGTTGTACAAAAGAACATATTCTCCAACTTTGAACTCACACTTTTGGATTCTTTTGTCATGCCATCTTTTAACTTTTTCTTTAAATAATTTGGCATTTTCATAAGCTTGGGTTCTCCATTCATCTAGTGAGCTAATATCAAATAACCTCTTTTCACTGGCAAGTTTGAAATCATAGTTGAGTTCTTTGACTGCCCAATATGCTTTATATTCTAACTCAAGAGGCAAATGACCAGCTTTTCCATAGACCATTTTATAAGGAGACATACCCATAGGATTTTTATATGCTGTTCAATAAGCCCAAAGTGCATCATCTAATTTCTTAGACCAATTCTTCTGGGACCTATTGACAGTCTTTTGCAAAATTAATTTTATTTCTCTATTACTAAGTTCAACTTGACCACTAGACTGAGGATGATAGGGTGATGCAATTCTATGGTTAACATCATACTTGGCAAGCATTTTACGGAAAGCACCATGAATAAAGTGTGAACCACCATCAGTCATTATATATCTAGGGACTCCAAACCTTGGGAAAATAACTTCCTTAAGCATTTTAATAGAGGTGTTGTGATCAGCACTACTGGTTGGAATAGCTTCTACCCATTTAGTAACATAATCAATAGCAACCAAAATATGTGTATACCCATTAGAGGAAGGAAAAGGTCCCATGTAATCAAATCCCCAAACAACAAATGGTTCAACAGCAAGTGAATAATTCATAGGCATTTCTTGACGCTTACCGATATTACCTATTCTTTGACATTCATCACAAGATAAGACAAACTTACGGGAATCCTTGAAGAGAGTAGGCCAATAAAATCCAGATTGCAATACCTTGTGAGCAGTTCTGTCTCCAGCATGATGCCCTCCATAAGCTTCGGAGTGACATTTCTGTAGGATTTGTCCTTGTTCATGCTCGGGTACACAACGTCTAATAATACCATCTACTCCTTCTTTATAAAGATGTGGGTCATCCCAAAAGTAATGTCTTAAGTCATAGAAGAATTTTTTCTTTTGTTGGTATGTAAAGCTAGGTGGTAAATATTTAGCAACAATGTAATTAGCATAGTCAGCATACCAAGGAGTGTTATTAGAAACATTTATTGCAGCTAACTGCTCATCAGGAAAACTATCATCAATAGGTAGTGGGTCATCAAGCACATTTTCAAGCCTAGACAAGTTATCAGCTACGGGGTTCTCAGCTCCTTTTCTATCGGTGATATGTAAATCAAATTCTTGTAGCAAGAGAACCCATCGAATAAGTCTAGGTTTACCATCTTTCTTTTCCATAAGATATTTAATAGCAGCATGATCAGTGTGAACAATTACTTTTGAATCAACAATATAAGATCTAAATTTATCACAAGCAAACACCACTGCTTGAAATTCCTTTTCAGTAGTAGCATAATTCTGTTGTGCACTGTCTAGAGTTTTACGAGCATAATGAATAACATTCTATTTCTTATCAACTCTTTGTCCTAGAACAGCACCAACAGCATAATCACTAGCATCACACATAATTTCAAAAGGCAAGTTCCAATCAGGTGGTTGAACAATAGGTGCAGAAATTAAGGCTTTCTTGAGTGTTTCGAAGGCTTCTAAACAATCATCATCAAAAACAAAAGGAGTATCCTTTTGCAAAAGATTTGTAAGAGGCCTAGAAATTTTAGAGAAGTCTTTGATAAATCTCCTATAGAAACCAGCATGACCTAGGAAATTACGAATACCTTTGATATCTTTAGGACATGGCATTTTCTCAATTGCATCAACCTTAGCTTTGTCCACTTCAATACCTCTTTCAGAAATTTTATGGCCTAAAACAATACCTTCATTAACCATAAAGTGGCACTTCTCCCAATTCAAGACAAGATTTGTTTGCTCGCATCTCTTCAAAACTCGATCAAGATTGCTTAAACAATCATCAAAAGACTTCCCATAAACAGAGAAGTCATCCATGAAAACCTCAACAATCTTTTCACAAAAGTTAGAGAATATAGCAGTCATACATCTTTGAAAGGTAGCAGGTGCATTGCATAAACCGAAAGGCATACGTCTATAAGCATAAGTTCCAAAGGGACAAGTGAAAGTGGTTTTTTCTTGATCAGGTTGAGAAACAGGTATTTGTGAAAAACCAGAATATCCATCAAGGAAGCAAAAGTGTGTGTGCTTAGAAAATCTTTCTAGCATTTGATCAATAAAAGGCAGAGGGTAATGATCTTTTCTAGTTGCTTTACTTAATTTTCTGAAATCAATTACCATTCTATAGCCTGTAACAATTCTTTGTGGAATAAGTTCATTCTTATCATTAGGAACAACAGTAATACCTCCTTTCTTAGGAACACAATGAACAGGACTTACCCATCTAATATCAGCTTTAGGATAGATTATACCTGCTTCCAGAAGCTTTAAGATTTCCGTTCTTACCACTTCCTTCATTTTCAGATTTAACCGACGTTGGTGATCAACAACGGGTTTAACATCAGGTTCCATATTAATCTTGTGCTGACATAGAGTGGGACTAATGCGCTTTAAATCATCAAGAGTATACCCAATAGCAGCTCAGTGCTTCCTTAGAACTTTCAATAATCTTTCTTCTTCATGTTCTGAAAGGTTAGCACTAATAATAACAGGATATATCTTCTTTTCATCAAGATAAGCATATTTCAAAGTGTCTGGCAATTATTTTAATTCAAACACAGGATCACCTTTAGGTGGAGGGGGGCCTCCTAGAGTTTCAATAGGCAAATTCTGTTTAAGCAGAGGACGTTGTTCAAAGAAAATCTTATCTCTTTCATTTCTCTCATGCATATGTAAATCATTTTCATGGTCTAGCAAATATTGTTCTAAAGGATCAGTAGGAGGCACAGCGATAGAAGCAAGACCAATTATTTCATCCTTACTAGGCAATTCTTTTTCATGAAGCTTTCTACTAAACTTGGAAAAATTAAACTCATGAGACTCATCACCAAAGCTAACACCGACAGTTTGTTTTTCACAATCTATTTTAGCATTAACGGTGTTCAAGAAAGGTCTACCAAAGATAATGGGACAAAAGTCATCTTGTGGGGAACCAAGAACAAGGAAATCAGTAGGGTATTTCATTTTCCCACATAAGACTTCAACATCTCTAACAATCCCAATTGGTGATATCGTGTCTCTATTAGCAAGTTTAATAGTAACATCTATGTCTTCTATTTCTGCGGGTGCTATGTCATTCATAATTTCTTGATATAAGGAATAAGGAATAGCACTCACACTAGCACCTATGTCACATAGACCATGATAACAGTGATCTCTCATTTTAACTGAGACAACAGGCATGCCAACAACAGGTCTATGATTATCCTTTTTATCAGGTTTGGCAATTCTAGCAGCTTCTTCACAGAAGTAAATAACATGCCCATCTACGTTTTCTTCCAGGAGATCCTTAATCATAGCAACACTAGGTTCTACTTTAATTTGTTCATCAGGTTTAGGTGTTCTAATATAACTTTTGTTAACCACAGTTGAAACTTTAGCATGTTCCTTTATCTTAACAGGGAAAGGTGGTTTCTCAATATAAGCAGTAGGAACAACTGGATCAACATTATAAATTATGGTTTCCTCTTTAATTAGTACCGGTTCTTTAACTTCTTCTTTAATAGGTGGGTGATATTTGAACCACTTCTCCTTAGGGAGATCAATATGAGTAGCAAATGATTCACAAAAGGAGGCTACTATCTCAGAGTCAAGTCCATATTTAGTGCTAAACTTTTGAAAAGCATCGGTATTCATAAAAGATTTAACACAATCATACTTAAGCTTCATACCTGACTCTTTACCTTCGTCGAGTTCCCAATCTTCAGAGTTGCGTTTAATTCTTTCCAAAAGATCCCACCGGAATTCAATAGTCTTCTTCATAAAAGAACCAGTACAAGAAGTATCAAGCATGGATTGATCATCACGAGAAATCCGAGCATAAAAGTTCTGGATAATAATTTCTCTTGAGAGCTCATGGTTGGGGCATGAATATAACATTGACTTAAGCCTCCCCCAAGCTAGAGCGATACTTTCTCCTTCATGAGGCCAAAAATTATATATATAATTCTGATCATGATGAACTAGATGCATAGGATAAAATTTTTGGTGGAACTCCAATTTCAATCGATTCCAATTCCAAGATCCAATATCATCGCATAGCCTATACCAAGCCAATGCTTTTTCCTTCAAAGACAAAGGGAAAACATTTTTCATAACTTCATCTCCGGGTAAACCTGCAAGCTTAAACAATCCACAAATTTGTTCCACATATATCAAGTGCATATCGGGATGTTCGGTTCCATCTCCTGCATAAGGATTAGCTAGCAGTTGTTCTATCATACCCGAAGGAATTTCATATTCAATATTTTTAGTAGGTGCAGTAGGTTGAGGGGTAGCTAATTGTGGTTCCGGTCGAGGTGAAGATACCCCGAACAAACCCCTCAAAGGATTTTTTTTCCATAGTAACAAGTGACAATAAATTTCAGCACACTATATAAATGTTTCCTTACCAAATTCCACTTACCTAGCCTTGATGACCCACAAGTATAGGGGATCAATTGTAGCTCTTTTTGATAAGTAAGAGTGTCGAACCCAATGAGGAGCAGAAGGAAATGACAAGTGGTTTTCAGCAAGGTAATGTCTGCAAGTACTGAAATTGTAAGTAACAGAGTTGTTTGATAGCAAGATAATTTGTAACGAGCAAGTAACGATAGTAGTAACAAAAGTACAGCAAGGTAGCCCAATCCTTTTGAGGCAAAGGACAGGCCAAAATGGTCTCTTATAATAAGCAAAGTGTTCTTGAGGGTACACGGGAATTTCATCTAGTCACTTTCACCATGTTGGTTTGATTTGTGTACGCTACTTTGATAATTTGATATGTGGGTGGACCGGTGCTTAGGTGCTATTCTTATTTGAACAAGCCTCCTACTTATGATTAACCCTCTCGCAAGCATCCGCAACTACGAGAAAAGTATTAAGAATAAATTCTAACCATAGCATTAAACTTTTGGATCCAATCGGTCCCTTACGAAATAGCGCATAAACTGGGGTTTAAGTTTCTGTCACTCTCGCAACCCATCATATACTTACTACTCCACAATGCATTCCCTTAGGCCCAAATATGGTGAAGTGTCATGTAGTCGACGTTCACATGACACCACTAAGGGAATCACAACATACATACTATCAAAATATCGAACACATATCAAGTTCACTTGATTACTTGCAACATGATTTCTCCCGTGACCTCAAGAACAAAAGTAACTACTCACAAATGATAATCATGCTCAAGATCAGAGGGGTATTAAATAGCATATTTGATCTGAACGTATAATCTTCCACCAAATAAACCATATAGTAATCAACTACAAGATGTAATCAACACTACTAGTCACCCACAAGCACCAATCTATAGTTCCGGTAACAAGATTGAACACAAGAGATGAACTAGGGTTTGAGATGAGATGGTGCTGTTGAAGATGTTGATGGAGATTGCCCTCCCCAAGATGGGAGAGTTGTTGGTGATGATGATGACGATGATTTCCCCCTCCGGGAGGGAAGTTCCCCCGGCGGAATCGCTCCGCCGGAGGGCAAAAGTGCTCCTGCCCAAGTTCCGCCTCGAGACGGCGGCACTCCATCCCGAAAGTCCTCTCCTAATTTTTTCTAGGTCAAAATGACTTACATACCAAAAGATGGGCACCGGAGGTGGGCCTGGGTGAGCACAACCCACCAGGGCGCGCCCAGGTGGGTTGTGCCCACATGGTGGGCCCCCTCTGGTACTTATTTGCTCCAATATTCTTCAAATATTCCATAAAAAATCTCCGTAAAGTTTCAGCTTATTTGGAGTTGTGTAGAATAGGTGGCCTGACGTAGCTTTTCCAGGTCCAGATTTCCAGCTGCCGGAATTCTCCCTTTTTGTGTGTACCTTTCATATTATGAGATAAAAGGCATTAGAATTACTCCAAAAAGCCTTATTATGCATAAAAACATCATAAATAACCGTAGGAAAACATGATGCAAAATGGACGTATCACTGCCAAACGCTGTAGAAATTACGACGCTATTTTTGTATAGTGTAGGTTTATCTTAGTAATGTATTCGGCCGAAAGCTTCGTAGAAGCCCAACATGCCAACATTCGTCGGGCCAACAATTCCAATTGGGATAAAAACGATTATGGGCCATAATTTGCATGTAGCCCACTAAAAATATCTGGGCCTAAATCAGCATAAGCTTTCTTATTTTTGGTAGGCATGTGCCCACAGTGGGCCTTTAACAGGCCTAAACATGGGCCTTTAATAGGACGAAAGTGATATTGGGCCCTGATTGTGCCAAATAACCCACTGGTCATTAGCAAGCCGAAATGTATCTCAGCTCGTGGTGGCCCATTTACAATGCGGATCGTTCACAGGCCGAAATTCAGACGGGCCAAAAAGGCGCCGACCTACTACACGGGCCTTTACCAGGCCGGAAGTGCGGTCAGGCTTGATTAGTATCAGTTTTATATGGGCCGTTAATAGGCCCGATGTGACGTTGGGCGACATATGGCCCATGGATTTCGTCCAACGTTAACAGGCCGAAAAACACAACAGGCTGGAAGTGGCCCAAATCTACAGTGGGCCTCTAACAGGCCGAATGTCAGACATGGCCAAATTTGACCCAATTCCTTCACGGTAGTTTATGGGCCGAAAGTTTCAATGGCCAATAAATCGGCCCAAATGAAGAAGGACCTTTAACAGGCCGGAAACACACCGGGCCGTAATTCGGCCCAAATACTTAGCGGACTATTAACAGGCCAGAAGTGACCACGGGCCGCAATGATGACAAGTCTAGAACGGGCCATTGACGGGCCGATTTGACACTAGTCGTACGGACCTTAACTACGAATGGGCCGTCTGCAAGCAGGCCATTAATGGGCCAGCCCGATAATTTTGACTGGGCCAGCCTTTTTAACCTAAATGGGCCACTGTTGGGCCTTGCCACATGTCGACGTATCATAGGCGCCTCCTGTCCATTGGGCGGTTGACATCTATCCTTCCAAGGTGCTGACACATGGTTGCTATAGCCAATGAGATTTTTACACGTGGAAAATCCTCATTGGTCCCGGCTGTTAACGGGCTATCGGATCCAAACTGGAACCCGATAGCTTAACGGCGACCCGTTACGGTGGATGCCACGTGTCGGTTACTCTTGACGAAAGCACTTTCATGACGCGCCATTTATTGTCATGGAAGTGGACACTTCCGTGATGATAATTTTGGTATTGTCATGGAACACATCTACGACAGCACAGGTATGACTATCTTGATTCTGTCATAAAATCGTCATGGATGTACATGCATGACAGAAAACGTGACCTACTGTGACAAACATGTATCATCACGGAAGTGTATTTTTTTTGTAGTGTGAGTTCCTATAGGGCAACCGCCGCCTGCATGGTATTGCGTGATGTTTGAATACCAATGTACAACTTTGATGTGGCACCTGCCTCGGGAACCGAAAAGTCCCCACGTGGAGCGAGGTTATGACATACACATATATATAGAGTATTCATGTTTCCCCCTCTTTGACATGTACTACATACTCCTACCGTGCATATACGTAACACAAACCAAAAAAGAACCATCCTTGTTGGTCAAATTAACCTCTCTCTCATTGTACGTTCAACTGATCGACGACGACCTCGCGGGCCCACAGAGAGAGTCACACACGAGTGAGTGTCATAGGACAAAACCACCGCGTGCATGTGCATGTGTGTTATGTGATGTTTGAATACCCAATGCACAACTTTGACGTGGCACATGCTTCGCAAACCGGAAACGCACTACACCACGATGCGTAGCCCCCTCACTTCAAGCCGGTGGGAGGGACTCATGTGTACGCACGTGCCCAAACTTTGATATGGAATCTCACCATGATCCACACCACACAAATGCCAAGATGAATCCACCTTTTGGTCAAATGCCTCTTGTTGTCGGTGGAAACTGAAAACCTTTGCGGGCTAACGAATGGGCACGTCGCTGATAACCGCACGAGGGAGTGTCCGAGAGGACCACCAATGCATGCATGTGGCCCGAACTTGTATGTATGAAAGGGTTGTGTAATGCTTTAAATAACCAATTCATGACTTTGATGTGGCATATATAACTCACAAAATGATCAATAATCCCACACGGGAGGGCTCACGACCATCAGGTATGCCGAACCCCTCCCCCCCCCCCCCACCCCCCCCCCCACCCCCCACCCCCCCACCACAGGACACACACCCATCCGCACCACCACAACCACTCTGAGGCATGTCAAACTTTTTCTGCAGTGAACATGTGACCAAAGGAGTGTCGTGTTAAAATTTCAAAAAAACAAAGATCATTCGACCGTTTTTATACATTGATTTATTTCCTAGGGATTTAATGTGCAAAAATCAAATTTGAGCTACATGTGCACCAAAATGGATTGCAAAATCATATGTGTGTCCCTGGGTGCATGTTTCCCCATGCAAGAGATTTCAAAACATTGAGAATATAGATTTTTAAAATTCAGTAAATCCAAAACTTAGTTGAAATTCATGAAACTTACCGTGGTGTCATATATGGACACCAGTAGACTGTGATATTGTATTATTTTCGTCAAATTTGAGACACGTTTTGATATAATCTTCTTACAAACGGGAGATTGTTAATAACTGGCAATCAATATCTCATACGGATTGTTTATTCGGACCGTGTGTGTTAGACCGTGCCATGCTTCGGTTAAGCAGTAAAGCGGCAGAATGAATCATCAAAAAACAAAAAAATATACGTGCTGCCACGCGCCCTGTGTGCCGTGCGAGCAGGCGTGAGTTGACGGGATGCATTGCGAGCAGTCCGCCGCGCAGGCAGACCGGGAGGCGTGCGTGCAGGTGTGTGAATTGACTGGAGGCGTTTTCGCTGTCCAGTGTCACCGGGAGGCGTGCGAGTAGCTGTGTGAAATGATGGTAGGAATGCCACAAGTCCGCCGCGCAGGCTCACCGGGAGGCGAGACAGCCTTTGACCGCCGCCCGCCTCACTCCCACTGGTCCGTATTAATGGCGCGCCCGAGCCGCCGGCCATAATAGGCGGCCGCACCCCCGGTCCACAATGGTCACCAACGCGTGGACTCTGGAGTGTATGAGGATGCCGCCGAAGCGCACCATCGGAGGGAGTGGCAACGCCGGGGCTGGTGAAGCACCCGCGCAACGCGTGAAGTTGGGCATAGAGGTTGCCGTTGCCGCCGACGAGGTCTCGCGTGGGCAGCAGCACGACCTTGACTTTGTCGGCGCCGTCGTGCCCCCCCCAGCCAGAGCCGGAGGTCAACAGTAACTCTAGCAACGACTGCGACTCCGACGGAAAACCGGTTAGTCATCTATATACCCATTTGTGCAGCAAACATATCATGTGTTTTCTCTGATTACTCCCCCCCCCCCCTCTCTCATTTTTTTGGAATACAAATCCTATGGTTATGTTCTCTCAGTCCATGAAATCAGAGTAATTAAGATCCGTTAGATGCACGTAGTGTATTGATTGTTTGAATGGTATCCGTATAGGGTGTAACATCCCAAATTTTCAATTTGGAATGTTATACATAGGTCATCATATGCATATCATATTTTATTTGTATTTCGTTTGTGATCCTAGAAATCTTAAGCAACTCAAGGACCCACGGAGAGAGTTGGGGATTTCGTTTATTTTCATATTTGAATTTTCTCAAATATTGAAAAGAGGATCATCTTGGTTTTATTTATTTTTTCTCTCCGAAATATTTCATATTAAAAATAAATGATAGGAGATAATATGACTTCTCCAAAATAAAAGAAATATTGGAGGAAAAATGTTAAAATCAAATAAATAATTTTATTTGGATTTTATCGCTATTTTATTTGAATTAGAAAAATGTGCGTTTTTTAAAATTGCATTAGAGTCCCAAATAAATGTTCACCTTGTCCGATAGGTTTTTAGAGGACGGGGAAAATTTATTTCAGGATTTTTGGAGTCCGTTTAGTATTTCTTTTCTTTGTTTTTCTGCGCGGAATTATTTAAAAAAAAACTCCGCGGACCGAACTGGGCCGAAGCCCAGCCGGCCCGGCACCGCCGCCGCCTCCGCTCGCGCGCGCCCCGTGCCCGAGCCGGACTCCGCCGGAGTCTGGGACGCCCCCGCCGCCGCGGCTTGCCCCCTCCCCAAGCCACCGCCCCCGGCCCCTCCTTAAATACAGCCGCCACCCCCTCTCGTCCCCACACCCGCCGCCGCCGCAACCCCGCAAGCCGCAGCCCCGCCGCCCGTCGATGCTGCGCCGCCGACCGAGCCAGCCGCCGCTGCCTGCCGCGCCGCGCCCCGCCTCGCCCGCGCTAGCCGCCGCACCGCACCCCGCCGCCGCCTCGCCGCCGGAGCCACCGCCGTCGGATCTTTTTTGGTTTAGGTAAAAACCGATCGTTTTTTTAGAAACCCTAGATCCCAGTTTTTTTCTTTCGGTTTAGTTATCCAGCGGACGTTCGTCCGTACGTTCGTTTTAACGAACGCTGTTCACTCGTTAGTCACAGACAGCGAACGTTCGTTCGTTAGCCTGTTCGTCAGTTTTTCTTTTTCCAGGGTTTTTCGCAATTATTTTCGATCGCGATTTCTGATCCGATTTTTTTGTTTTAGTTTATCTTTTCGCTCGTTTGTCAGAATCAGGCGATTCAAGTGCCTAGAGTTTCGTCTCGAAGCCCTCTTTCTGTTTAATCAACTTAAACAAGTTTTTGCTACTGTAAAATTTGACTTTAGTCCAGATTAGTAATCGAAGCTTGTTTCTTTCGCAGTTTGAGTTTCGTTGCTTCATTTGATTTGATTCTTTTTGCAAACCGGAGTTCTTAAGTTGAACTTTCTGGTTAGATCTCTTATTTGAGTTTTACCCGTGCTTCTAGTTGAGTGCTTATTGTATGCTTGTTTGTTTGCGATAGAGTACCCGGAGTGCGAAGCGTGCTACTACGAGTCTCTAGGATTTGCAGATCGTCAGCAAGGCAAGTAACACATTGATCATTACTTCTTTCATACCCAGTTTTTATGCATTAGTTTCAATCCTCAAACACTGCATGATTAGGATGTGATTAACTTGTGGGTATTGGGAAGTAGATGATGAGGTAGAACCTATTGCCCTTTATTATCAAACCCTTGGGAGTTACTTCTACGTTATGCTTATATTGCCATGCTATGCTCGTAGACGTGGATTGGGTTTTGAGTGTATCCATGACAGATGTGAGATTGTTAATTAATGGTTAACTTAAGGTGGCTACTTAAACACACATCTGGGTGGATTGGTTGCGGACACCTAGGGATATACCAGTGTTGTCCTAGGTGATCCCGGGGATATACCGTGTGATCATCCTATGGTTCGCCACCCAGGCTCAAAGGGATCATAAGATTATTCATGCTAGAAACTTCCGTGTGCAGCCACAAGCTATTATGGGCTCTAGCATAGTTGAGTATGTTGCATGACCTCTTCCAGTGGTAGGCTAGCAGATGTAGGGGATGTAGGTTGGTACTGTCTACCCAGGGTTAGAGTTAACGCTTCTGAAAGACTGTGTCTCGGTCATTCGTTTCTCAAACACCATGTAGTGCGAGAAATCCAATGGAGGAGATCGAGTCTTGTGGGGAAAAGTGCACAAACCTCTGCAGAGTGTACAAACTAATCATGGTTAGCCGTGTCCCCGGTTATGGACATCTTGAGTATCTGGTACTTGAATTATTGATTTGATCTCATCACTCTAAATTAATTTGTTGGGTTTAATGATTACTTTTAATTGGGATTGAGAGGGGGATTTACCTTCTCAATGTTTTCAACAAACTCAGTAGTAAATAAAAATTTATTCCTTTGTTGTAGGAAAAAATTTGCTTTTCGCAAAACAATATAACCCTAGAGCCTTCCACCAGCCATATATGCATGTAGTGATAGCATTTATCTGTTCATTGCTCTACTGTGTTATATTGCCAGCATATTCCATGTGCTGACCCGTTTCGGGCTGCAACATATCATGTTGCAGACTTTTCAGACGAAGAGTAAGGTGCGCCAGGTCGTTGTCATGCACTCAATTATGCCGTTGGAGTTGATGGACTCACTTTATCTTCCAAGCCTTCCGCTGTTATCTTATTTAGATGGCCTTACGCCATATTTATTGTAATAAGTTCTCTTTTGAGACATTCGATGTAATAAGTGTGTGATTGCACTCTGTTATAAATTCTTCGAGTACTGTGTGTGTCAGCATTACCAATCCAGGGATGACACTTATGCACAGAGACTTCGATCCATTCGGGTCGGGTCGCTACAAAGATGGTATCAGAGCACACGCTGACTGTAGGACACGACCACTAAGAAAAGCCATAGGTCACTCTTCTCTACTCATTTCTGACTCTCTCCATCTTCTACTCTCTTGGATGGCGGACTCAAGGAACAAGTTTGCACAACCGGATGAAGACACACCTTTTGGACGACACTTGAAGGAAGTCACTAGGTACCTGAACATCGGAATACCAAGCTTTACCGGGACCTACACCGCCACTGTACCAGAAGAGGAGCGTTGGATGATTCGAGTTCAAGTTCCAGGAAGGACATTCACGCCAGTTACTGAGCCCATAGAGTTTTCCTTTGATGCACCAACCTGGAGTCTAGGAAAGAGCATGGCAGCCCACATCACCATGGGACGCATCGGCGAAATGTATCACAAGGATCTTAAGGACACCATCTACCAGATATGTGGACGCCGAGATGAGCAATGGGAGATGATCAGCACCAGGAGGGACAGGTCCATTGCAGCTTTCATCCAGGAGTTAAACCAGCACATTCGTCGACAGGAGAACCAGATGTGCGCCAGCATGATAGATTTGAAGAAGGTGATGACCAGGAACATGGAGCTAGAAGAGGAACTCAAGTCTACACGCGACGGATATGAGGAGGAAATCGCAATACTAGTGGAGAAGAATGATGACCTGACAAGGAAGCTAGGAGTATTCATGGGAGACCCCGCGCCAGGAGGAGAAGACGACGAACCCGAGGAAATTCGTTCTGAAGACTACATCATCATCGACGACACCGACTCCGACTCCGACCCCGACAGTAGTAATGAGGATTATGAAGACGAAGCTGGAGCAGATATCATGGAGTCTTCCACCGATCAAAATTTCTAGATGACCATATCATTAGTATTTTCCCCATGTATATAGTAGTAGTCCGAGCACTGTAACGAGAGTTAGATCGATTGTATGCCCTTGCTTGAATTGATTTTGGTGTGATATGAATGTGTTTGTCTCATGTGCATATGGGTAGTGCTACCTCACTAGACCTCACTCTATTCTCATCTCTTTCCTCTAAACCCATCAGATGCCTCCGAGACGCGACACCGGATTTGTCTTTCCACCGGAGATCACACAGTTGATCCAGCAGCAGAATGCCTTGATGCAGATACTAGTCCAGAACCAAGGCAACAACAACAACAACCCACCGCCCCCACCTCCAGTTGACAACCTAGCCCGTTTTCTGAGGTTGCAGCCGCCAGTGTTTTCCAGCAGCACCGAGCCAATAGTTGCTGATGACTGGCTACGCAGGATTGGAAGGGAGTTGACCACCGCAGGATGCACAGATGCTGAGAAGGTGTGTTTTGCCGCACATCAATTGGATGGACCCGCAGCCTCATGGTGGGAGAATTACACAGCCACTTTCCCTATAGCCAATGTCACCTGGGATCAGTTTCAGCAAGCATTCCGCACTGCACATGTCTCAACTGGAGCTATGAGCATGAAGAGGCGTGAGTTTCGCAACTTGCGCCAGCGAAACCATACTGTGGGGCAGTACGTGGATGAGTTCAGTAAGTTAGCTCGCTATGCCCCGGATGATGTGGCCACTGATGCCGCAAAGCAGGAGAAGTTTATGGAAGGGTTGAATGATGAGATGAGCATGCAGCTGATGGTAGCAACATTCGCTAACTACCAGGAGTTGGTAGACCGGGCTCTTATGATTGAAGGGAAACAGCAACAGATTGAGAGCCGCAAAAGGAAGTATGGACAAGGGAAGTACAATTCAGGAGCTCAGCAGAAGCCTCGTTTTACCCCGAACTCGGGAGGATATACACATAACCATGGAGGCCATACTCACAATGGAGGAAGTTCGCATAACCACAGTGGCCCCAAGAATGGAAACGGGAATGGAGCAGGCAGCAATCAGAACCGCTCTAACCCAGCCACACCCGCCAAGAAGGATCAAAGTCACATTACTTGTTTCAAGTGCGGGAAGACTGGACACTACGCCAATGAGTGTCCTGAACCGAAGAATGGTAATGGCAATGGAAGCTCTGGGAAGAAGCCCAACCCTTTCAACAGGGGACAAGTGAACCACGTTAACGTGGAAGAGGTTGAAGAGCAGCCAGATGCAGTTATAGGTAAGTTTTTGGTTAAGTCATTTACTGCAATCGTTCTTTTTGATACTGGTGCATCGCATTCATACGTTTCAAGGGGATTTGTGGACAAGTTTAAGTTACCCACCTTAGCCCTTAGGTCACCCATGCTAGTAAGCTCACCAGGAGCAGAGTATATGGCCAGCCGATGGTGTGATCGGTTACCCTTAACCATTGGTAGCCATGTATTTCCCTCAAACTTAATAATTTTTGAGTCACAAGGATTGGATATAATACTAGGCATGGATTGGTTGTCGAAGTATGGAGGAAACATTAACTGTACAAGTAGGTCAATTCTACTCACCACCCCGGAGGGAAAAAGGATTAAGTATGTATCCAGGCATGCGCCAAAGAGGACACAAGTAAATTCCCTCTCAGGAGTTGTTCAGGAGGAAGTGCCAGTAGTGAAGGATTACCCAGATGTATTTCCAGAGGAGTTACCAGGCATGCCGCCAGATCGAGACATTGAGTTTTTGATAGAGCCGTTGCCAGGCACCGGACCAATATCGAAGAGACCATACCGGATTCCCGCAAAAGATCTGGAGGAGATTAAGAAGCAGATCAAGGAGTTATTGGAGAAAGGTTACATTCGACGAAGTTCATCACCGTGGGGAGCACCAGTGCTTTTAGTTGAGAAGAAGGATGGATCATTGAGAATGGTTGTTGATTATCGTGCATTGAATGAAGTGACGATTAAGAACAAGTACCCACTGCCGATGATTAATGATTTGTTTGATCAGTTGCAAGGAGCTAAAGTATTCTCTAAGATCGATCTGAGATCAGGATACCACCAGTTGAAGATCCGAGAACAGGATATACCTAAGACAACCTTCACCACCAGGTATGGGCTATATGAGTATACGGTTATGTCATTTGGATTAACTAATGCCCCCGCCTATTTTATGAGTATGATGAATAAAGTGTTCATGGAGTTCTTGGATAAGTTTGTCGTAGTATTCATTGATGATATCTTGGTATACTCGAAGAATGAAGAGGAGCACAAGGAACATTTGCGTTTGGTTCTCGAGAAGCTCAGGGAACATCAGTTGTATGCCAAGTTCAGCAAATGTGAGTTTTGGTTGAAGGAAGTTGGATTTCTTGGACATGTTATATCAGGAGAAGGTATAGCAGTAGTCCCCACCAAGGTTCAGTCAGTCACTGAGTGGTTGGCACTCACCTCAGTTGGAGAGATCCGTAGCTTTCTTGGACTTGCAGGATATTATCGGAGATTTATTGAGAATTTTTCGAAGATTGCGAAGCCTATGACGGAGTTACTGAAGAAGGACACCAAATTCAAATGGACAGATGAATGTGAGGCAAGTTTTTAGGAGCTGAAGAAACGTTTGGTTACAGCCCCAGTACTGATTCTGCCAGATATACGCAAGGATTTCCAAGTGTATTGCGACGCTTCTCGCTTAGGACTTGGAGGTGTACTTATGCAGGACGGAAAAGTTGTCTCATATGCCTCACGTCAGCTTCGACCGCATGAGTTGAATTATGCCACGCATGATTTGGAGTTAGCAGCTGTAGTTCATGCACGCAAGACCTGGAGACATTTTCTTATTGGGAATCGTTGTGATGTGTACACGGATCATAAGAGTTTGAAGTACATTTTCACACAGAAGGAGCTAAATCTCAGGCAGAGGAGATGGTTGGAGCTTATAAAGGATTATGACATGAAGTTGCATTATCACCCAGGAAAGGCCAATGTCGTAGCAGACGCTTTGAGCCGGAAGAGTTATGTCAATACCCTCATACGTGGAGGATTACCAAAGGAGTTAGCCGAAGATCTCAGGGAGTTTCGTTTGGAGATAGTCCCTAGAGGTTTTGTCGCAACAATGGAGGTAACGTCAACATTATTGGGAAAAATTCGAGCAGCTCAGAAAGATGATAAGGAAATTGCTGAGATAAAGGAGAGGATGAGCAAAGGAAAAGCCAAAGGTTTTCGTGAGGATGAGCACGACACTTTGTGGTTTGAGGACCGTGTTTATGTACCCAATAATGCGGAGATCAGGAAGTTGATACTACAGGAAGCTCATGACTCGCCATACTCGATACACCCCGGAAACACCAAGATGTATTTGGATCTGAAGGAGCGTTTTTGGTGGACTGGTATGAAGAAGTACATTGCCGAGTATGTAGCCGTATGTGATGTATGTCAGAGAGTGAAGGCAGAACATCAGAAGCCAGCAGGATTACTGCAGCCTATGCCGATACCCGAATGGAAGTGGGATAAGCTTGGCATGGATTTCATCACCGGATTACACAGGACCCGATCGGGATATGACTCTATCTGGGTAGTAGTGGATCGTTTGACCAAAGTGGCTCACTTTATCCCAGTGAAAACCACCTATACGAGTGCAAAGTTAGCCAAGATATATATGAGCAGGATCGTATGTCTGCATGGAGTTCCGAGGACCATCGTATCAGATAGAGGAACACAATTTACTTCAAGGTTTTGGCACCAGCTGCACCAGACCTTGGGAACCAGGCTAGAGTTCAGTACAGCCTTTCATCCGCAGACTGATGGACAGACCAAGAGAGTCAACCAGATTCTGGAGGACATGTTGAGAGCTTGTGCCCTAGATTACGGATCGAGTTCGGATGACAATTTGCCCTACGCGGAGTTCTCATACAACAACAGCTACCAAGCCAGTTTGAAGATGGCCCCTTTTGAAGCTTTGTATGGAAGGAGGTGCAGAACACCGTTGATGTGGGATGAAGTTGGAGACCGTCAGTTGTTTGGACCAGATTTGATTAAAGAATCTGAAGAGAAGGTTAAGTTGATTCGGGATAGACTGAAGGTAGCTCAGTCCAGACAAAAGAGTTATATCGATACCAAGCGCAAGGAGGTAGTCTATGAAATCGGAGACAGAGCATATCTTCGTGTGTCACCTCTGCGAGGAGTTAAACTCTTTGGAGTCAAGGGAAAGTTAGCCCCAAGATTTGTAGGACCATACCGAGTTTTGGAACGTATGGGTGAAGTTGCTTACAAGTTGGAGTTACCCGACGGACTATCAGGAGTTCATGATGTGTTTCACGTTTCCCAGTTGAGGAAGTGCCATGCAGAGATGGCCGACATTGCTCTGAGAGATACAGTGCCACTGGAAACAATTCAGTTGGATAGTGATTTGACTTACGAGGAGAAACCCGTCAAGATTCTCGAGTTTGCCAGCCGAGTTACAGGCAGCAAAGTTATCAAGTTTTGCAAGGTTCAGTGGAGCCACCATACCGAGGAGGAAGCTACCTGGGAACGAGAGGAAGACCTACGGAAGGATCACCCTCACCTATTTTCTAGCCAACCCGAATCTCGAGGGCGAGATTCATCTTAAGCGGGGTAGGTTTGTAACATCCAAAATTTTCAATTTGGAATGTTATACATAGGTCATCATATGCATATCATATTTTATTTGCATTTCGTTTGTGATCCTAGAAATCATAAGCAACTCAAGGACCCACGGAGAGAGTTGGGGACTTCGTTTATTTTCATATTTGAATTTTCTCAAATATTGAAAAGAGGATCATCTTGGTTTTATTTATTTTTTCTCTCCGAAATATTTCATATTAAAAATAAATGAGAGGAGATAATATGACTTCTCCAAAATAAAAGAAATATTGGAGGAAAAATGTTAAAATCAAATAAATAATTTTATTTGGATTTTATCGCTATTTTATTTGAATTAGAAAAATGTGCGTTTTTCAAAATTGCATTAGAGTCCCAAATAAATGTTCACCTTGTCCGGTAGATTTTTAGAGGACGGGGAAAATTTATTTCAGGATTTTTGGAGTCCGTTTAGTATTTCTTTTCTTTGTTTTTCTACGCGGAATTATTTAAAAAAAAAAAACTCCGCAGACCGAACTGGGCCGAAGCCCAGCCGGCCCGACACCGCCGCCGCCTCCGCTCGCGCGCGCCCCGTGCCCGAGCCGGACTCCGCCGGAGTCCGGGACGCCCCCGCCGCCGCGGCTTGCCCCCTCCCCAAGCCACCGCCCCCGGCCCCTCCTTAAATACCGCCGCCACCCCCCCTCGTCCCCACACCCGCCGCCGCCGCAGCCCCGCAAGCCGCAGCCCCGCCGCCCGCGCCAGCCGCCGCCGCCGCCCGCGCCGCCTCGCCCGCGCTAGCCGCCGCGCCGCACCCCGCCGCCGCCTCGCCGCCGGAGCCACCGCCGTCGGATCTCGTCGCCGCCGTTTTTTTTTGGTTTAGGTAAAAACCGATCGGTTTTTTTTAGAAACCCTAGATCCCGTTTTTTTTCTTCCGGTTTAGTTATCCAGCGGACGTTCGTCCGTACGTTCGTTTTAACGAACGCTGTTCACCCGTTAGTCACAGACAGCGAACGTTCGTTCGTTAGCCTGTTCGTCAGTTTTTCTTTTTCCAGGGTTTTTCGCGATTATTTTCGATCATGATTTCTGATCCGATTTTTTTGTTTTAGTATATCTTTTCGCTCGTTTGTCGGAATCAGGCGATTCAAGCGCCTAGAGTTTCGTCTCGAAGCCCTCTTTCTGTTTAATCAACTTAAACAAGTTTTTGCTACTGTAAAATTTGACTTTAGTCCAGATTAGTAATCAAAGCTTGTTTCTTTCGCAGTTTGAGTTTCGTTGCTTCGTTTGATTTGATTCTTTTTGCAAACCGGAGTTCTTAAGTTGAACTTTCTGGTTAGATCTCTTATTTGAGTTTTACCCATGCTTCTAGTTGAGTGCTTATTGTATGCTTGTTTGTTTGCGATAGAGTACCCGGAGTGCGAAGCGTGCTACTACGAGTCTCTAGGATTTGCAGATCGTCAGCAAGGCAAGTAACACATTGATCATACTTCTTTCATACCCAGTTTTTATGCATTAGTTTCAATCCTCAAACACTGCATGATTAGGATGTGATTAACTTGTGGGTATTGGGAAGTAGATGATGAGGTAGAACCTATTGCCATTTATTATCAAACCCTTGGGAGTTACTTCTACGTTATGCTTATATTGCCATGCTATGCTCGTAGACGTGGATTGGGTTTTGAGTGTATCCATGACAGATGTGAGATTGTTAATTAATGGTTAACTTAAGGTGGCTACTTAAACACACATCTGGGTGGATTGGTTGCGGACACCTGGGGATATACCAGTGTTGTCCTAGGAGATCCCGGGGATATACCGTGTGATCATCCTATGGTTCGCCACCCAGGCTCAAAGGGATCATAAGATTATTCATGCTAGAAACTTCCGTGTGCAGCCACAAGCTATTATGGGCTCTAGCATAGTTGAGTATGTTGCATGACCTCTTCCAGTGGTAGGCTAGTAGATGTAGGGGATGTAGGTTGGTACTGTCTACCCAGGGTTAGAGTTAACGCTTCTGAAAGACTGTGTCTCGGTCATCCGTTTCTCAAACACCATGTAGTGCGAGAAATCCAACGGAGGAGATCGAGTCTTGTGGGGAAAAGTGCACAAACCTCTGCAGAGTGTACAAACTAATCATGGTTAGCCGTGTCCCCGGTTATGGACATCTTGAGTATCTGGTACTTGAATTATTGATTTGATCTCATCACTCTAAATTAATTTGTTGGGTTTAATGATTACTTTTAATTGGGATTGAGAGGGGGATTTACCTTCTCAATGTTTTCAACAAACTCAGTAGTAAATAAAAATTTATTCCTTTGTTGTAGGGAAAAATTTGCTTTTCGCAAAACAATATAACCCTAGAGCCTTCCACCAGCCATATATGCATGTAGTGATAGCATTTATCTGTTCATTGCTCTACTGTGTTATATTAACAGTATATTCCATGTGCTGACCCGTTTCGGGCTGCAACATATCATGTTGCAGACTTTTCAGACGAAGAGTAAGGTGCGCTAGGTCGTTGTCATGCACTCAGTTATGCCGTTGGAGTTGATGGACTCACTTTATCGTCCAAGCCTTCCGCTGTTATCTTATTTAGATGGCCTTACGCCATATTTATTGTAATAAGTTCTCTTTTGAGACATTCGATGTAATAAGTGTGTGATTGCACTCTGTTATAAATCCTTCGAGTACTGTGTGTGTCAGCATTACCGATCCAGGGATGACACTTATGCACAGAGACTTCGATCCATTCGGCTCGGGTTGCTACATAGGGTTAGTGATTAATTGTTTGTTCTGTACAAATGATTTTTTTCTAATAATCCGACTAGGGTTGGCGTGCGTGCTAATAATTCGTGGCCATATCTTGAGAATTGATTTTGAATGTCTTACATATATGTTTGTGCCTTTTTTTCTTCCAGATCTTGAGAATTGATTTTGAATGTCCTACATGTATGTTTCTGCCCTCTTTCAGATTGGTATGTACACAGATGAGGCTCCGGCCATCGCCGCCACCGGATGTAGATCTTGGACCCGGCTGCACGGCCAGAAGCGGCCACGCCCCCTGGACCTGAGGAACCAGTAGTATCTCCGGCGGACCGCATCAGCGATCTCCCGGACGCCATCCTTGGGAAGATCATCTACCTTCTCCCCACCAAGGATGGCTGCCGCACACAAGTCCTCGCATCTCGGTGGCGCACTCAGTGGCGCGCCGCGCCTCTTAATCTCGACTGTCGTCAGCTATCTGTCGATGATGATTCTGAACTCCCCAGAGCCATCATCTCCTCCCACCAGGGCTCAGTTCAACGCATCTGCAACCCGGCATGCTACCTGCTGGACATACCCTGCACGGTGGCCGCCTGGCTGACATCCCGTCAATTCGAGAAACTCCAGTAGCTTGAGTTCTACCATTACTACAGCGATAGGTTACCGCCAAGAGCTGCATCTGTGCCCTCAGCACCAATGCCCGTCTCATGGTTTTCCTCCTTTCTCCACACCGCCATCTTGACCCGGTGCCATCTAGCAGACAATCTGGTACAAATGCTTCGACTCCCACTGTTGAAAAAACTTGCGCTTGTGTTGGTTGATCTGTCGGTGGCCTCACTGCACAACATCATCCACTCCAGTTGCCCTGCACTGGAGCGTTCGGTGCTTGTTTTTGGACTAGGAATCCATATCCCTTGTCTCAAAATAAAGTCGCCTCACCTTATAAGCATTGGAATTCATTTTGAAGGACAGGAGCTCATCATCGAACATGCCCCTTCACTTTAAAGGCTGCTCCTTGATTGTTGTTATAAACCTTCGCAAATAACTGTGGTCTCTGCACCTAAACTGGAGACCTTGGGTGTATTTCCTGATCCGTTTGAAGGTTACAAGTTGGTGGTTGGCTCCACACTTATTCAGGTACTGTATGTTATCCATGTACACTTTAGTAATCTGCATTTTTCATTTGTGCGCATAAGTTAAATATCATATTGGAGTACACTTTCAGTGCTAATATTATGTTCTACTAGAGGCTGGGGCGCCACCTGAGATGGGCCTGTGCGCACTTATCTTGTCTGGGCACTTTCGGTTGTCTTGTTTGGTCATCAGTATCACTTATGCACATCAATATGGGATTATGTTGTATTATTTGAGTTCATTAGGATCTATTAGTAGCACATCAATCAAAGTAAATATACTATATTATTTGAGTTCATAACCATCATAGGCAATGATACATCAAACAATGATATATTACAGTTAATCCAAGAGCAAAGACAAGCTAGCATTAAGTGCTTCAATTTGGCTGAAGAAAGGGACCTCATAAGGCCACGACTAAGGAACCAAATAAAAAAGAACACCTTTCAGAGTACTCCAGGGGTCTGGCATCATCCATTTCCACATCAGAATCAGCATGACGTCTTTCATCAGAATTCTCCTGATCTTCATATTGATGTACCCAACACAAATGCTACATGGATTTTAGTCACCTGCACTCCCCTCTACTTCTGCACTCCCCTCCACTTCACACACGGAGGAGCAGCGACTAATGCAAGTTGATCTAACCCAGAACAACATAAAATTGCCTAGTGATGCGCCGGACCGGAAAGGCAACATACCTAGCATGCACATGGAAAGTGAGAGTAACAATAAAAGAACATATCATTTACCGATATGATTATTATTGCATGCCAAAATGGTTCATTTTGATTATTATTGCACGCCAATATTCTTAATCACTCTGAGCAAATTTAACCTAAGCTAAATATCTAAGAGTAAGCTCCGGTTTATGTATTTTACAGAATTTCAGTTCAGCAAAACTACGGAAGCAAAGGTGCGAAGCTTTTATCATTCTAATTAAAGGCCTTATGATGTGCAAAACTTACAGAACTGCAGGAATTACTGACCAACATGAGATACAAAGTAACAATGACATGATATTTTTTTTTAGGCAGTGGACAACAATTTCAATGCTTTGATTCTACAAAGAATCAGATCAAGCACTCAACAGTTCTATTAGCGCCGATGTTGTGTATGTAGCTGAGACTCACACATCAAAGACAACCTGAATAATAAGCAATGGTCAAAACAAGCAATTGCTGAAGTTAAATGTAATTAGATAGGAAGTCACATTTGATTCATGACCATCGAGCTGAAAGTGACACCGATAAAGCTGAGTCACCATGAAGAGAAACAACTAATCTGAACCTCATGTTATAAAACAAATAGGATGCGTCGTGTGCTCATTGTAAAAATTTATACTTCTAACCAAATGACCATGCTTCATGAATAGATGGCAATATAGTAACATGAAGGTGAAGTAAGGTGAAACTTTGTAAGCTACTAAGGGCATAGGCAAAGCTCACACTCCAGCTTGCACTGCTTGAAGAAATCAACCAAAAGCACCCACAAAGAAAAAGGGCATTGTGGCATCCGAAGAATGGGGGTAACTGTACCATCACACTAACTATATCATGGAAAACAATGTCTTCCCATGGTCATGCATAATACATCAGGCTAATTAATGTTCCTCACCTGAAATCAGTCAAGTCACAGCTAATACATAGCAAAATCACAAATGATAATTATATTCGAGGAAGTGCAAATAAGCTGTCTTCTCCACTGAACTGAAGCCACTCAAGCCACAAGTAATACCATTCCCAATTGCATAAGCACCAAAAGAGGTGGTTGATTTTACTCACCTTGATTGGGACGATGAACCCTTCCTGACATCAGTGATAATGATGTATCGGGTTAGGATAAAACCATGGTTTTTTTCCAAAATAAAATAAAACAAGCCTAGTAAGAAAATCATAAGAATTCAAGCCTATAAGACAATCAGGCAATTCCGTTGGCATGTCAACAATCAGACAGAACAAATCTACGGTCCTCAACTTTTTTCCTTCTAAAAAAAGTGTAATGTTAGAAGAGGAAGTTAAATAAAATGTTACGCAAATCCGCATCTAGAAACTTAATAGAAACAATGAAGCGAAGATGAACAATAAATTTAATCTGCAAAATTCATGTTGAAACACCTATACTTTCCCCGAGAGCAAAAATGTGTAATGTTAGAAAAGGGAGTTAAATAAAATGTTATGCAAATCCGCATCCAGGAAATTCATAGAAGCATTGAAGCAATGATGAGCGACAAATTTAATCTGCAAAATTCATGTCAAAACATATACTTTCCCCGAGATCCAGGAAAGCTAGAGTGCATATCACACACGCACACACACACAGACACATTCAGGCAAGAAAATTACTTCAATTGAATACATTCCTTTGCATATATGGCATAATGGCATCTAGAGAAAGAAAGCTTGATGATGTTAGTTTACCTTGCCAAGGTCATCAAATCCATCTTTTTTTTGCGGGTGATCAAATCCATCTAAATGAATAAGAAGCTCCATCAATGTCCGCTGGATGTTACGCCGTCACTCGTCCCCTCACTAAATCCTCTCTCACCAATTGCATCGATTTCATCCATAAAGATAATGCACGGCTAGAAATAATAATTTGATGAAAATGAAACAAAATTTGCGAGCAGCGTAAATAAACTAAATGGTGATATAAGCTAAAAGATCTTAGAAGTGCACTTTTACTTATATTGAGGTGTGAAATGCACGGTTGATCCATTAACTCAAATTAAAAGCACACTTTAGGCCATAAACTCGAAATTTGCACAGTTTAGGCCATAAACTCGATTAAGAGCACAGTTTAGGCCAAAAAACGCTTCGCCGGGCCCGATCTTGCGTACGTGGCTGCCACGTCGGCTCAGCCTGGACCGCACGTAGGAGTTCTAGCTTCCCCAAGGGGCCTTTTGCAAAATGGCCTAAACTAAAGCTCACACGAACCTCGGCTGGATCAAAACTGTTTCGCATCGCCTCCTTCTCGTCTCCTCTCTGCCTCGACCCCATCGCCGCCGTGACCTGAGAAGGTGGCTGGACGCCGGCGAGCCGTCGATGGGTGCACGGTTGCGCGAAAAAAATGATCCCCCGCCCATATACGGTATGTTTTCCTTCTCTTCTTGTTTCTGCCTCCCTTGTTCCCTTTCAGTGGGTAGGGTTTTAGCCCATCTATGATCAAGGTAAATTTAATCATCTTTGTGGTGGGGTTAGTAGATATGACGATGGGTTTAGTTCTGGTTTGTGGTGATCTTTGGGGGAAAACTGTACTTTGTCACCATTGATTGTGTTGCCTCTGTGTAAAACACGCCTAGAAGCACTCTGAATGTTGCTGATCCTAACACTCTGAATAGATGATGCACTGTAGTTAATGAGAAGACACTCGCACTTACGAAAGAACAGATCCCACAACATTTGGAAATTCATCCGTGCACATGTGTGTGCATATTGAAACACTTAATTTGTATGTGAGTGCAAGAAGTTCAGTTTTTGCAAGTGCAAAAGTTTAGTTTTTTCACGTGCAAAACCTTTAAGTTCAAAAACTGAACCTTTAATATTTGTACTATAGAAGTGCAAGAAGTGAACATGTATGCTCTGTGTATGTTGTATCTTCAAGAATTCATTTCTGTTTATTTCTTCAAGAATTTATCTCATATGAGTGTGCTGTTGTATCAATGCTCATTCTTCAAGAAAGGTTGAAATAGCAATGTTGCAGTCAGCAAAATCTTCAAATAATGTACACTGATACAGTCCACATTCACATGTTCAAACACCATTGTCCAACTTTATTCATACCAGTTGAGAGATGTACATCACAGAAAGAGATACATAGCAATTGGACATAACATCTCAGTGTCCAAACAAGCTCCAGTTTGCTCTATGACATGAGCACTGACAACTTCTCCAGGAATAGACTTGTAGAACAACTCTGTTATGTAGCAATGCTATTGACAGGGGCAACTTCTCCATGATAGATAAACTTGATGGCCACATCAAATTTACCAAGAATGTGCATGTAGTCGTCTTCCCATTTCCAGAAATTGCAAGGCTTTTTGCCAACCTGAACAGCAACATACAACAGAAAATTCAGATATTTGCATAACAACAGAAATGGGGTCGAGATAGGAGAGCAGAGGGAAAGAAGAGAGGAGAAGGGCACCACCTCGACGCCGCCCTTGCTCACGCCGCGCACCAGCCTTTCCTCACGCCACCAGCCAACGTCACCCTGCTGCCGAGGACGAGGCCGACTGCATCCTCGACCCCGCCATAGCCATCAGCTGGGCGGCGGCCTTCGAATCCCAAGCGTGGGGCGCGGACAGCCTCTGTGCCTCATCGACTTCCTGCCGTCCCGCAACTCCTTCTTCCCGCCGGTCCCCCCGACTCCCCCACGCCTCCTCGTCGCTGCTGCTCCACCGTCCATGGACGTGGATGCCAGGAGAATTTGGGGTAAACGAGTAGGGGATGGGGATTTAGCAGTTTCGGACATTTGCATCAAACCCCCTGGGAAAGCTAAGTGTTGCAGGTACGGTTCAGGCTGAGTCGACGTGGCAGCCACGTACGCAGGATCCAGCCCGGTAAAGCATTTTTTGGCCTAAACTGTGCTCTTTGTGCAAGTAAAAATGAGAGAGAGGAGCAGATGATGGAATAGTTATTTCATTGATTGAAGATTGGGGTATTTATACCCAGTTGACAAGGCGGTTACAAAAGGGAGGCAGTTGCCAAAAGTGGCACCAACATAGCAATGATTAATAGTTAATTAATCTAATTAATTAATTCCTAACACTCCCCCTAATCACTGCTTGTCTTTGAGAATATACATCATCTTGATAAAGACTCCTCCTAGTATGTATTTGCCTTGAACGTTCATCATCTTCATCTTGAGAAAATCTCCTCCAAAAACCCTGTGGGAAAAATATGAGGAGAGTAGTGCAGATATGTTGCTAAAACTCCTTTAAACCCAGTGGGAAAAATAATAAGGAGAAAATGATGCAACATATAATGATTATTGTCTCTTGATAACTCATATGAGAAAAACCTTTGAAGAAGGAGAAAACTCATCAGTGAGTTTAGAGAACAATTAATATGTCTTGAGTACTTTCTTTAAAAACCCCGATAGGGAAAATAGAAAGTATGATGTATGATCTTTGATAAGATATTGCCTCATTAAAAACCGTTATGAGAAACTTTGAGAGAAAACTCATAAGGGAAAAGAGTGCGATATGATATGCCATTGAAAACTCCTTTAAAACCCAGTGGAAAAATATAAGGAGACAATGTATGACATATACGGGCACTTGTGTTTATATTGTCTTGTTAAAAACCTTTATGAGAAACCATTAAGGAAAACTCATGAAGGGAAAAAGAGTACAATATATACAATCTTAGGATTATTAATAGGTTATAGATTTGGGAAATTACTCCCCCTGAACTTTGCAAACCTGGAGAATGTGTAATACAAATTTCATTGATATGATCATGACATTATGAATAATCTGTAGGATTTTCAAAGTATGTTGTTTGCATATTGTTTCCTCACTTTCTATAATTTGTGAGGATAAGTAATTTTCGAGCAATGTACTTTATGATATTGCTCTTCAAATAACCTGTAGTTTTTGAGTAACACAAGTGGTAGCGTCTTGATAAATCAAGTTATGTGATTCTGATGAATCTCAACCACATGATTTTGAGTGTGGTTAATCATTCTGCTAAGCCATGCATATTTTGCAATGCTTTTAGATAAAGCAATTATGTCAGAATGATAACTGGAAATAGCCATTAAAGCCCATTTAGATGACTTCCATATGAAGGCTATTCCAGCAAATTCAGTCATTGATATGGCATTGTTGGGATCAAAGAAAGAGCCAATATCATTATATCATATCATGGCCATATCTTGTCTTTCCTGATGGAAATATCCAAGATTTATTGTGAGCTTGAGATATAAGCTGATATTTCTTATATCGACCATATACCTTTTGTTGGGGGTTGCACTCTGAACAAAGATAGCAAATATAGTGTCAGGCCTGATGTAGTTTGCAATTATATGAGTGCTTTGACATTAGTGAGATATAGAACTTCAAGTCTTGATATCACTTCATTAACACCTCTAGGTATGAATGGATTTGCACCCTATCAGGGGTAGTATGACCATATTACATGTCTCTTATTGATATGATATATCCACATTGAACTTCTCGTATATGTTTTGGATATATGTAGACTGATATATGTATTTTAGAGGGAATGCTCAAGTTGTAAGCTTAAGCTAAATTTGGTTGAATCCAAATTTTCCGTCTTGAGATGATTTTATGTATTTTTAGATCCTTTAGAGACATTGATGACGAAATCATCAATATACACTGAGGTGATGTAAGAAAATCAAATTTCTGATTTCATTATTAAAACACATAAACAATCATCATTATTCGAGTAATTCTTTGGAAGAAGGAACTCATTTAGTCGGTAGTACCATATGATTTTCGACTATTTCAAGTCATAGAGTGACTTTTGAAGTTTTACATAAAATTTCTTGCGATTTGCTTTTGGATTTGGAAGTATAAGCCCTTCAGGGACTTCAATAGAGATTTCTGAAATAAGTGACTAATATGAGTATGTAGCCACTTCATCCATCAACTGCATGGATAATATTATTATTTTTATTGCCAATGATATTTAGTATCGAAACATAATTCCACTTATACCAAGAGGGTATGTTACATCGTAATCGATGTCGGGTCTCTGCGTGAACCCTTTGCTATAAGCCTCGCTTTCTCACCACCTCATTGACTTTGTCTATGAATGAGAAGTTTTTAGTATTCCATACGAAAGATACTTATGAGGAGTACGTATTACTGCAGTAAATACCACTCATTTGTTGAGCGAGTGTTATTCTTCATTACTTGCTTCCTTTTATGTGAACCAATATGAGTGCAAGAGGCACTCTACCATGGATTTTGGTTCTGGGCCCAAAAGGTTTTAGCAAATTGAGAAGAAATATATGTCGACAAACATAGTATTTAGTTTATATGATTTTGATGGAATCATTGAAGTTTGTGGATAAAATATTTGTTCCTTTTTAACTCCTTGTGATTTCCTTCAACAAATGGAGTCAAGGTGTTTCAATGTCCTGGCACCAAAACATTTGTGCACATTTATGCCGGGCTTTTGATTAGGAGCATCCAGTGAGGTGTCTTTCAACTTGATGTTGAATTACATTTACTAGTTGAGGGTTTGATTTCCTTTGTTTCCGCGGAAGCACATGAGAAGTTATATCTCGTCTTGTCAGATTTTTCTCCCCCTCTTGCTCTCAATTTGGGGAGAAGAGTGGTTTATCAAGTACCTCCACTCTTTCTGACATTTTACTGCAGGAATATAGAATTTAGTGACACCTTGTCATCAGTAAATGTATATGGCAGATTTGCAATGTGTTGCAGATATATGATTCTCTAAACTAGTTCAGATTCTTTGAGTACGTGGATATAAGGATTGAATGTCAATAACATTTCTAATTTATTTCTCGGCATTCCTTGTGGTACTTATCTCCCCCTAATGCCGGAAATTATCCTTATTGCTGATGCAATCAGCATACGGGCTATAAATAATTTTGATTGACGGATAAATTATTATTCGTCACATAGATCCCTAATTTTCTGTGAGTGCCCATTGATGTACCCTGGAGTGGTGATATCGGTATGTAACCGAATTATCGCAGATGGGAAATACTTTGTTGATTTCCATGTAGTTACTAAATGGGAAAGTAGTATGATATGCAGTTGGTATGATTTAGATCATACTTACGGTGTGTAAGGCCGTATGTGTCCAGCAAGAGGCTGGTAAATTTACAATTCTTTAAAAGTGGTCATGTAATTCATTTGACTATCTTTGATAAGAAATTTAGTTAAACCATTCTGGGTATGTACATAGAGTACTGAATGCAATAAAAAAATCTCGTGAAATGACATTGTTTATTCCAATGGGTTTATCCTCTGTTCAGAAGAATTTGCTCCTACTTTGATAAGTTAAGCAATTTATTGGGTAAGATCATGGTTGTGTGTGATAAGAGACACACTTAAAAACATTTTATGAATGTGTATATGATTACCATGAAGTATCTAAATTACCCCAGATAATGGTTCAACATTCCACATATATCTTTTGAATATGTTCAAGAAAGAATAATTGGCTCATTTAGAATTTTAAGGTGAGAGTTCCTTAAAACAGATTTCCCCTATGGCACATGTGGTGCACATATAATCTGATGATATGGGGAATATTTTGCAACTTGTTAAGTTGTGACCAACAGAATTGTCAAATAATTTTCTAATCATCCCCAAACTAGGATGGCTAAGGCTATCAAGCCTAATATTTAATTCATTAATACTTAGAAAATCATTGTGTACGCAACAATATTGAGTATGAATTGAAACATACATTTAAATTTATCAAATATTGTATCCAAGGGATATCATATTGGACATTTTACTACATGTTGTAGTACAAGTATAGTCTAATAATATGTTGGAATAATTAGGAGATTACCTAAGGTCTCCGATATTCTTGAGTGCAAATGATTCATCCTCCATTTTCTGCACTAGATTTTGGTCCTCCTTCTGATGAAGATTCTAAGAACAATCCTTTACCAGAATCTGGTTGTTATTTGCAAATTTTCAAATTTATCCCATTAAACTTACTGGCCTTTTAATAAATTTGTGGTGTGGTTCGACCATATGTTTGACGGTTTGGTAATCATAGGTACAATATTTATATAACCACACATTTGACAAACTTGAGAGTTGTCTTTTGATCATTTGAAAATGACCTATTCCTATTAAGAGATAATTCTATCTTTGGTTGTCTATTAGCCTCTACTTTACTTTGAATTCCTCATGGTTCTATGTTGTTACCACTAACTTGCATAGTATTCTCGGTACTAGCAAGAATTTCAGATAATGGTATAGCACCCGTTGGGTGAATCTGATGATTTTAAGAAATTCCATGTTTCTTCATCATAAAAATGGTAGTACCATCTTAAGAGGAGATAAAGTGTATAAGGAATTTTCAACCGGATCTGCATATGAAAATATTTGATCATGAGATCTCAACTTGAAGTTGATTAAGTGATAAAATTGTAAGCTGCGATAGACTTGAGGTCTTGAAAACTGAGTGGTGGTCATCCACGATGTGCTCATTCTCTTAAGGGAAATATTCGAAGTGAATAAATATTCAGCCATAATGTACTTAGCTTGAGAACTAAGTGAAGTTTGTGACATATAAAATGCATATCTACATACTTAGCTATTAAGATAATAGCCATGACATATTATCCTGACGGTGGAGTTATAGTGGCAACAATGCCACAGGTGGATACAATGACTGATGTCATGAATCATCTTAAAATAAATACTCCCACCTAATCATGAATTTAGTGCATTTGAAAATGTAAGCAATGAAAATGATTTGTTTGAGAACAATCATAGCCAAGGTGATCCTTGGTGAACCTAGGTGTATCCTTCAATACAACGCATGTGATGAAATCATTGTTAATATTTTGGACTTCATTCTTGAGGAAGTGTGTGACTTTAGAGTCACTGCCAAAACGTATAGACTTTGCATGTTTGACATTGGTTAGTCACTATGAAAGTATAACCACAATGTGATGTGGACATTGCAACGGTGTTTGAGACACTTACTATAAATTATGGTATCCATCTTGATGGATGGACGGCACTACAATTAGAAATAGTGACATAGGCTCTTCTGCCATGTATTTTACCAACGTAATAGAAGGTAATCACTGGTATATGCAAATATTTGCATAGTTTTCCATCACATATTCAAGCAAAGTGAGGCTTGAATAGTTTATGTTAGCACAAAAATACCATTTCGGCATATAACAAGTGTGCAAGAACAATATTTACTATGAGAGTAAAATATTTTAGGGAACAACAACAATAAATGCTTCGGAGGAGCAAGGTTTAATTTGGTTGATGCCTTATAGCCATATGTGTAGACCTCAATTTATATAGGATAACATTTTGAAGATAATCACCAATATGGTGTAGATCTCGCAGTAATAGAAAAACATAGTCTGACTTTTGTCAGTAGATGTTCATATCTCTATTACCTTATGTTATGATATATTTAAGAAAATCACTTTGAAGGTAATCATCTGTCAAAGTGACATGATGTAGACCTTGCAGTAATAGTGGATAGTCTGTAAAAATTTACAATAGATGCCAGTATTACCTTATGATATCTTGAGGTAGTCACATCTAATATTAATATTTGAAAGAGCACTATGAAGGTAGTCATCTTATCAAAATGGTAAGACGTAGACCTCACAGTATTGATGGATAATCTGCAAATTGTGCAGTAGATGCCACCAGTACCTTGTGATTCACAAATAAATGTGGGCGGTCATATTGAGTATGCCACTTCATAATCCATGTTTGAATTACATTAAGATTTGCAAGAGAAAAAAAAAATCAATTGCAAAAATATAGTTGTTGTATTAAAATGGCTTAGTATAGAGAATGTTGATGGAAATATATAGAGCTTGCAATAAATTTCAGTGGAACCGTGTCTAAAATGTAAGCAAAACATTCATTTTGGCATAGTACTTCTGCGGAAATACATGCAAATGAAGATACACAGTCTACTGCAATATGTGAAGGCGTTGGGCTTCCCTGCATACTTAACTAAGTCTGAGGGCTTGAGTGCGTGATTAGGGAGTACTTTGCATATTGTGAAAAACATGAGTACTATAAATCACAAACAACCGAAAGGATAAGGTTCTCAATTGCTTCCTTCCTGTGCGTGCGTGGAGAGGAATGGATTGTTCTTTCCGTCACTTCCATTATGCACTCATACGGCCGCCGTTCGGGAGGATGATTCCGACGCCGTTGTGGAGCATGTCCAAGCCGTGGGACAGATGTTGGCCGCCGCCGCCGCCGGCCGCCGCGCCGTCGCGCTGTATCGAGAGAAGCGGCGTCGGAGCCGAAGGCCGCTGCCCGGGGAAGAAGCGACGGGGCCGAGGGCCACCGCACGCTCCGTGATGGGGGCCGCCGTCCCTGGGTTGGATACGCCTCCGCGTAGGGGCCGAAGGCCGTGTCCGAGGGAGGTCTGCGCGCCGCGCCATGGTCGTGCTCCGCCTGAGCGAGGAGCGCCGCGTCGGATGCTGCATCTGAGGTGGAGGACGCCGTCGTCGCCAAACGCCGAGGTACTCTCATTGGGGCTTCTTCCCTTCTTTTTCTCTGGATGTTTTGTTGGAGTTTGTTCCTCATCTTCTAGTCTTGTTCTAGATGCTGATTCTTCTTTTCTTCTTGATTGAGAATTTCTTCCTCCTTCTGTTTGAGTAGTGATCAATACATCTCACCACGAGCATATGCCGGATGAAGCGATTTACAAAACAGAACTAGTTATTAGTTCTTTGATTGATTGCAAGAAGATAAAAACAAAGTGAAGAATGTCCTGATCCAGTTTTCCTCTTTTACAGACGCATGTCCATCGATTCCTGCCGAGGACGGGAATATGGCTAATCAATTCGGCGGCGACAGGCATTCTTCTCTTCTCCAGTGGCCATTTCTCAGCGGAGAGCAAACGTGCGTGATAACGTGTGAAAATAAAAACGAGAGAGGAGCAAATGATAGAACAGTTATTTCATTGATTGAAGATTGGGGTATTTATACCCAGTTTACAAGGCGGTTACAAAAGGCAGTTGCCAAAAGTGGCACCGACATAGCAATGATTAATAGTTAATTAATATAATTAATTAATTCCTAACACTCTTAATCGATTTTATAGCCTAATCTGTGCAAATTTCGAGTTTATGGCCTAAAGTGTGCTTTTAATTTGAGTTAAGACCAACTGATACTGAGATCTAAAGCTTAAAATTTTATACTGTTGAACCGGAATACAATTAGATGACATGACATATGAGTCAAGGGAACTATCAAGTCACAGCTTGCATCTCAGCACCAGTAGATTCATAACCATCTGCCAACATACTTTCTTTTCACCTGCAAAACCAAACCAATTCGGAAAAGAAACCACTGTAAGCCACCAAAAAATTACAGTAGAAGAGACGCTCTTATTCATACATCTCACCTTTGTTGTCGTTGCTGATTATTGATGTTTGAATGCATCAGAAACCAAATTATTGCGCCAACAAAATCTAGAAAAGCAACAAATACAACTGTGTAAATATCCAAAATTGCAACTGGTTTTTAATGAAAAGACGAGCATGAACTAATCATCGCCAACATCAAGCAGTATGTACACAAGTGTGCAGCTTTATGTTAGTACAAATTAATAAATTGCAGTATAGATTGACCAAGCAATATAGAAAGAGGCGGTAATATCTACTTTACCAATATCAGAAATATTGAAGGAGAGAGTAATTATTAAATGCACTGAACATAAACCTTGCCTTTGTCAAAATAAGAAAGAAATACGTCCTTCACAGCCTTCCTGCAGGTACAAATCATACTCAATCAACAGGTACAAATAAAGAGCAATATTGTCATCTCGGATTGGCCTAGTGCAGCTAAAACAAAATTCATGCCAGCAACAACGAATCCTTCCAACCATGGTGAATGATTCGAAACCAAATCTCACCACTTACACTATCTCGGCGACGAACTCCGGGTCCAGGTAGAGCACGTTTGCACGCACTGGCAGGTCGGCAGACTGATAAGCGCAGAGCAGTCACATATCAGAAATTCACGCATGCCCACGGCGAGAGCAGGGGACGGAGAAACCTTCACCTTGAGCTTCAGCACGACGGCGCCGCTCCTGACGTCAAAGAGGTCAGAGAGCGTGAGCGTCTGTGATGTCTCGTCGTCTGGACGGGGAAGCAGTGAGGCACCACTAACCTTTTCTTCTTAGACTTCCCCGTCCGATTCCTTCATCCCCCTCCTCTGCCGCCGTCGTCGTACTCGCCTCCTTCCTGGATCTCCCAGTCAAGGGGTAGAAAGAAACCAGCACACAGGAATTAAGACAATGTGAATCGACATATTGAGCTACGAAACTCAAATATTGTAACACAAATGGAATAACAAAGCAAGAAATATTTTACCTTCAGTGGTTCAAATGGATAATGCCTTATTAATTGTCTTAAGTTCTTTCTTGCAATTTTCAGTAAACAGTCTAAACAATTCTATGAATAATCCATCTATAATATTGCAGACCTGTATACAGAAACAAGTTCATAATCACTGTTTTGCAGATGAACTATACCCTATCAATCTTCTTCACCCCAAAATGGTGACCCATACAGACTCACGCATATGCCTACGTGTGTTGGAGTTTTTGACTCTAAACATAGGTATAACCTAAAATACACCACAAAACCATGCCACCTTCACTTGATCCTGAAATAAGCTTTGGAGTGTAGATCCCTAAAATCTTTTGATGAAAGATATTCCCTAAATTTCTGCGAATATCCAACAATGGAAAATATTTACTAATAGAAACTGAGACTCACCTCACACCCGATGAAAACAACAGCAGGGGCGGATTATGCCGTTGATGAGGAGGGCACATGGCCTCCCGCGAGAGAGGAGGTGCCGACAACCCCAGCGACCTCGTCCGGGTTGAGCTCGTCCTTCACCGCCCACGTGTTAGCATAGGGCGTGGCGGATGAGAAGAGCGGACATTGTTTCTTCTGATCTTGACTGAGGTTGCTTCAGAAAGTTTTGAGTTGACTTCGTCCATTTCGTCAATACTCTCTAAACAACGTGAATTTGTTTGTTTGCTATGTGATTGTCCATAAGGTGACTCTCTCAAGGTTTTGTTGCCATCCACCCATCCAAATAGCTCCACTGATTGTTCCTGTTAGTCCCATGATTCTTAAGAGAAACAGTAGGAGAGCAAGGTCTTCGTTGTGGTTTGAGTTCCGCTACAAAAACAAACACGACATCATGTCAAACAGGATCAAGAACTTATTTATATGCCCAGATATTCGAGCAGTTGTACCTGCTGAGAAAGAGCACACACAATTGCCCTTTCTCTCTTGATTGCACCCTCACACCTCATGTGCAACTTAGGTCTCACAACATCCGTAGTTCCTTAGCTATCACACCATCCTGTCTGCAATGTGAACAATGCCATCCAAACACGCAGACATCAGCAGGATCATCCAATACTCTCTTATCGTTTGTGGCAGCATCATATGCTTATTATTTCAAAAGATGAAAAGGATTCTGGAGAACTATATGCTAGTAATTGTTCCAGTAGGTAATACACTGAAACAGCACAATCAGGCAAGCCTGACATGGCAAGAACAACTTTCAAAGATGCATCAGCAAACCCGTTGTACAAAGTTCGAAGATTAAATCTCTACTCATGAAAGAAAGAGAATTGAAATGTAACCTTAGCGCGAGGAGGCTACCGATTCGATCTTCCCGGCGACAGCGAGCTCGAGGAGGCCGCTCTCACAGCCTGGACACCTGCTGCCTGCTCGAACTCACCACGATGGCCGCCTTGGATCTGAGCCACGGAGGGAGGAGGTGTCGATGCAGCACCAGTGACGCGCAGGTCGTAGCCTCCCAGACCGCGCACCATCGCCCGACGGTTCTCCAGATTGCGCCCGGCCGCGGCGCCGCCAGATCGGCACGACACAGGAGCGGACACGGAGGCCGTCACAGACAGAGCAGAGCGGACACGGCGGCCGTCACAGGCAGAGCAGAGCGGAGACCGCGGGGGCGCGCCACGGAGACGCGGGCGAAGCAGGGCGAGCTGAGTTGCTGGCAGCGGTGGCGTTTTGGGGGAGAGGAGAGGAGAGAAATTGCGTGTGGAGGAAGAGCAAAGGGGAACAGTATCGAGAGGGGAGGGGCGGGCGTACCTGGGAAACGAGGACCTAGGAAAGATTTTCTGGCCAATACGTGTACGAGCCTCTTCGTTCTCTCTGTCTGCCAATACGCGTGCGCGTAGGAGCTTGATTAATCCTTTTTGTCTCGTAGTGTTGCCTACATGGATGCAGCCAGAGTGCGCCATAGTCCCGTACTTTAATGTGCTCGATGCCGAACGAAGAGCTTGTCCATGGATGACGTATCACGGTGCTGGATTCTGTCAAGACTTTATATATTTACTAGCAAACATGCCCGTGCGTTGCAACGGGAGAATAAAACACATGCTTCTAGCATAATAAACACGACTTATGTCCATGATATCTATTTTAACATACCGCCTCATCCATGTTATTGCTTATCCTCATTCCCGCCTTCATCAACAATGATCGTGGTGTCTATCTGATCACATTGCGTCCGTACGCGGCCAATCCCATGGTGACGATCTCGACCACCGCCTAAACCCTAAACCCACTCACACTTGCCACTGAACCACACCATCACAAAAGTGAATTTCTAATAGTTTTAAAACTAATCGGTGAGCTGGACGTGACGTCCGCCCTTCCCGTTGCCACCTACACCTAGTCACACACTATCCCTCCTACGCCCATGCACTTTAAAATAGTATATTAGTTTTCAAAATGCATCGATATTCTTTAAAAAAATATATAATCTTTTTAAATCACATGGACTTCTTACAAGAGAATGGATATTTTTTAATTACGATTTTTTTAAATCACATGGACTTCTTAAAAGAGGATGTATATTTTTTAATTACGATTTTTTAAGCATGTGAGCACTTTTTAGAATAACAGAAACGTTTTCTTGCAGAAAAGGGTGAACAATTTTAAAATTATATGAATATTAGTTTAACACGTGACAACTTTTCTTAAAACTTCGCAAAATAAACTAAAATGCACGAACGATTTCTAATAATTACACATCATTTTTCAGAAGGCAAAAACATTTTAAATATCAATTTCTGGTCGTACTATTTCCTTTTTGTCCCTAGCAAGAACGGAGTTTATTCTTTCCTTCTCCGACATGAGAGTTTTAATCTTTCTCTTAATTCCATTCCTTCCAGCCTGATATTATTCCTTTTAATTTCTTTCCTTCCTTAACGACACACCATATTACTATTCTCTTAATTGCTCCTTTCTGGTTTATTATGCACTGTATGAACCGGGATCAGTTGGAGACAATTTATTTTATATGTTACTTTACTGGATGTGCAGGCATATATGTTTTCGTCTCGTGTGCCCTAACATGTGTATAGATGTTAGTGTAACATTATCTAATTCTTCTCCATGTATGTATGGTGTTTTTTTTAGTAGCCAGTCATTATGAGTTCATGAGGGACATCAACAGAGGAGAGTGGAGTGAAGTGGTTAGGGTTTGATTCGGCGAGTGGATGGGGAGGAATATATAAAGGGTCGGGTGAGACAGCGTGGGCCGGGTCTGACGTGGAGGACGCGCCCGGGCACCCCCGTATCCGGTCCGGCCCATATTTAGGCTATATGAGGGTGCCGGTCGGCCCGGGCGTTTGAGACCCGTTTCAGGCGCCCGTCTGAGTCGAATTTTCGTGACCTGTCAGTGACCAACCGTCCTGAGACGGATTGAAGATGTTCGGCTGTAAATGCTCTAACACTTTCGCGTGATGGACTCGAAGATTTTTATCGGTGCGTGAAGGATACAAAGTATTAATTTCGCAAAGGAAAAAGATCCAAACTACAAAAAGCAGGAATTGTTTTTTTTTTAAATGGCAAAAAGAAAAAAAAAACAGGAATTGTGACATGTGTGCACGCTAGTCTAAAGATAAAGCTAGCCACACACACGTTAGCTGGTCTAGAAGAAACCAGCAGCCGCGTCGGTAGCGCTCCTTGGACTTGTCGCTCGCAATCCTCGGTTTCTCTTCCGTGATGGCAGTTGTCCACAACCGGACCTCCCCTGGGTCACGCCGCCCTTGCCGCCTACACCCACTGCCGCGCCGCACGCCGCTGGATCTCCACCCCCACCCTCCCCGCTCCACTGGATCCCCGCACGCCGCACCACCCCCGGCCATGGGCGCTGGCTACCCGCCTCCCCCTCCCCCAGCTCCCCCGGATCCCCGCACCACCCGGCCATGGCGATGGCTGCTCCCCTCGCCGGGAATCCCCGCTCCTCCGGCCATGAAGGGCTCCTCTAGCTCCGGCCGTGCGCTCCAGCACCGACAGCCACGCTCGTACTCGTGTAATTCAACTGCGACCCCACCATCGGATGGGCGGCCATGGCATGCCGACATGCCGTCCCGGCGCAAGTCCTTTTCTCTGTATCTTGACCCCGGACCTTTTTTTCTGTATCTTCAAATTGGCTCTCTCCCCTCTCTTTTTTGGATTTCACGCTTCTCTTTCCTCTTCAACTGTTCGTGACCTTCCTCCCAGGTCTGCTTCCGCATTTTTGGTTGGTGAAGCATGCCATCGTTCTTCGTTTCAATCCAAATCAGACATGGGTCGGTCTCGCGCGCGAGCACGGCAGCCCCTGAGCAACATTTCGATGCTCGCACTTCCTAGGAACCAGGAGCCCCACGACCGCTTCCCTTTCTTCAGCTGGCTGCCGAGCGTCTCCAGCCAAGACGTGACGTCGGTGAGCCCTCCCCTTCTTCCTCCATCTCTCTTCTCTCTCCCGTTCTTTTCTCTAAGAGCTCTCTCTGTCTTTTATTTTTCTGCAGAGAGATGGCCATGGCCGCCCGATGCCGGAGCGCCGCCGGCCAAGGACCCGCCGGCATCCAGACCCCCTCCACGCCATCTCCATCTCGCCGGAGACCTGCACCAAGTCCCATCCAGCGTCTTCGCCACCCTTCGGCCCCCGCCCCGTAGCTCTGCAGCCCGAGCGCTTCAACCGACTTGTGCCTGAAGCAGAGGAGAGGAGCTCCCTGCCACGAGCCTCTCCGGCGCTGGCAAACCAGCAGGCTGACCCCGCCTCCTACCTTTTTTTCCGCCGCGACGCATCACCCCTTCGCTGTCTCCTACGGCGTGGACGCCGACGGCAAGCGGCGGCCGGTACCCGGCGGTGGAGAACGCGGTGAAGCAGTTTAATTAAGGATCGCGGGTAGGATTGTAACTAATGCAGGGTTGTTTTTGTAAAAACGAAGCGTTTTCTGATATACCCACTTAAAATAGGATGGCGGGTTGAATTCTAATAAATGGAGGGACTTTTCTGCAAAAAGGCCGACAACGTACGGGCAGAAACCCAATTTTCTTTATTATTAGGTAAAGATATAGGGTGTCAGAAACCCAATTTTCTTTATTATTAGGTAAAGATATAGGGTGTCTTGATCTGAATATTATTATTGGCTTGCTGCGATGTTTTCTATGTCTGGAGAATTTGTATATAAAGGTGATGAAAGCCCATATATAATGTACTAGAATTAATCGTTCAGCTGTCGCTCCTTCGACATACTCTATTTTAGACATTAACTGTTTTCAATCTTCGTGTCTATTTAGGTACTAGGACTTCGAGAAAAAGGTCTAACCAATCGATGGCAGAGGAAAGCACACGGATTTTCTCAGATCTCATGACATTCGTTTGAAGACAATAACGGTGGAAGGATATGCATCCAACCATGTAAACACTAGCTTTGTCACATTCTTCATGAGGAATGCGAGGGCACTATTGTCCGTGAGGATTAAGTTTTTCAACAAGAAATTTTGCACGGAACTTTATGTTGAACAGCATAAAAAGAAGTTTCAGGTGGACCTAAGGGCTTCTGATTGTGCTCGGCTTATATTTACAACAACTTGTCGTCATCATGGACCAGTAGATCTTTTGTACCGGTATCTTGATTTTATGGATCGGACCGATCCATTTGATTGCGACTGCCAAAAACTTTGGTTGAGTTAGATGTTATTGCCCTGTTCAATCCGGGTTATATGTAAACCTGATGAACAATTAATTCCCATGCTTTTGTACCTTTTGTAAGCTGGAGTTAGACATTGTTGCCCTTTTCAATTAGGGTTTGACCCATATTTTCTTTCATACTGGGCGTCTATGTTCGTATAGGTACTACCTCTGTCGTGGTTTATTGGCCCCTTCGTATTTTGTAGTACCAAAGTTTGACCTTAGATTTAACTGAGAATATATTAATGCATGTCATCGAAAATAATATTGTTGGATGGATATTCCCGGCTATGTCCATCTGCTATATGCAATAATTATGCATGTGCTTGCTCGCCGTTTAGGCGGCCGCGGCGCGCTCTACTCGCGTGCCTCCGTGCGCTCTGCTTGCGTGCCTCCACGCGCTCTACTCGCCGTTTAGGTGCCCTCGGGTCGCGTCCCTCTGCGCGCTCTGCTCGCCGTTTAGGCGCCAAGGCTTGCTCGGGTCGCATCCCTCCGCGCGCGCTCTGCTAGCGGTTGGGGCCGGCACGATCACGTTGGGGAAGCTTTAGTTATTTGATCTTAGATTATGTTAATTAATTATACCTTCAGAGCTAGAATCATCCGGCTCTGGAGGTATAATTAATTAACCTAAACTATGATCTCCGGCGCCCGGCTGTTGGGGGTATGCCGGTATGTGTGGGTAACTAGCTAGCAAGTGGATCAGTAGCGAGTCGTCTCCGGCGGCCATTACTTTGGTTATTTATAACTAGCAGCTGGCTAGGGGATTGGGGATTTTACAATTCACCCCTATGGAGCGCGGGAAGCCTTCGCTGGAGCACGGGAAGACTTGAGCACACAACCCGACAACCATATGCGGTGTCACGTGTTCCCGCACACGTGTTAATATAAGGAAACGTATGTGTAACTTACTAATCATCGCACACGAGTACTCGCACACGCATCGTGTGCGATACTCCTAGCCACCGCAAGCAACTAGTTTGCATTTTTCAAAGTTTTTTGTACACACAGAATCGCACACGAATTAACTGTAGTAACCGTCTGTGTTATAATTTCTCATCGCAAACAGTTCATCCGAGTGGGCTGTTTGCCGCGTATCATACACATCTTGTTTACACGACTCGTTTGTGTTCTTTTGGCTCATCGCAAAAGGTTCATCTATGTGAACTGTATGCCGCATATCACACACATCTTGTTAAGTTGAACCGTTTCTGTTGTGTTCCCTAATCGAAAACAGTTCATCCGAGTGAATCGTATGCCGTATATCACACACACCTTGATCTGGCTAACCGTTTCTGTTGCATTCCCTAATAGCAAACAGTTTATCTGAGCGAACTGTATGCCGTATATCACATACACCTTAATATGGCTGCCCGTTTCTGTTATTCTGTCTCATCGCAAACAGTTTGTATGGATCAACCGTATGTCCTGCATCGCACACGCAACTAAAATCTGAACCGTGTTTGATGTCTCCGCCATCGCAAACGTTTTGCATCTTTTTTGACTGGTTTTTTACATCACCATTTGCGATTAATGCATCGCACACAGTTTCGTCAAAGGGTCTCTGATCGTAGTGTCACGTTAGCAGCATCCTGCAGTAGTGTGGACATGATGTAGATCTTATCTTGGAAGCTTCTCTTAAAATTAATTATCCCCTTGTTATAAGTTCATCTTGTATCTATGTTTGGTACTTTGCAACCGTGGGTCCGACCATGATTGTTCTTCTTTGATCCCATTTCTCGGACAAGTTAAAGCACTTGTCTTCTGCAAATCAATACGCCTGCCCAACCTCTATTTTGATCTACCTTCGAGTATTAACCCTGGTATCTCGAGGATATCATGCCATTGCTCTACACCTTATGAACTTTTGATGAAGTAATAACTTTCCCTGTCATAGTCACTCCACGGGTTCTGGGTTGTCGTCAACCGAGAACACCGAATAGTGAATCGAATCTGCACTGAAATTCTATACCCCTAGTAATTTGTTGTCTGGAAAAGCAACTCCGATTTCGAGCTTTCAAAATCATGTTGGTTGTCTTGAAAGGCAATTTCGATTCTGAGCTTGCAATCTTATCTGTGGTTCTAATAACCTTTTGCTTCACCATTCCTTTGGCTTGATGTCATCACCGATCGATTACATCTTCATGAAACCTCTCGGGAATATGTGTTGTGATCATTGTCAACATTTTGACTTCTTCCGAGTCGTGAATCGAATTCATGAATCGTCCTTTTCCCTCAATGATTTGTATTACCATCGACAATATTCTTGCCTTCTCTCCAACACAAACTTCTTCGTGGTTTGTGTTGTACCTTGAGTTCCTTGCTATCCAACTTATGTTATGTTCTACCTTGGAGTATTACCATGTTTTATGTCAAGAATGTCACGAGAATTTCACCACCTCTTAAGAATTCTTGATACAAGTGATACTTATCACCACCACCATTCTTTTCCTAGTCCCCGTGTTGTTTCTAACCAGAATACCAACAAGTGAATGGTAATGCCTGGATTCAGTACTTCTAGCAACCCTGTTGCTTTGAAGTGGATGGTCGACAGTTTCATTCTTAGTCTAATGGTTACTGAATGACCATTCTAACATTGATCATGCTACTTAGTCCATATTTCGGGTGCACCTTTCAGTCAATGTTTAATTGAGGATGTTTTCCTCGAGCATACGACATTATATCATTTGGTCCGATCATTGCTATCATCTTGTTCACATAATTGTGGAAATCCATCCTTTTGGAAATCTCGATGAATTGTCGCTAATGCCCATCAGGCACACTCCTCATCTCCTCCATGGTTAATGATGAACTCTTGTTTTGGAGATTGCTTCCCTATTTCGTTTCCCGAGAATCTTGCAACATCTTCTCATCAATTTGTGTTGCACCCTTTTCTTCTCAGGCATTCTGAGTCTGAGGTATCCCGACACCAATTAGATATGATGGTTGGAACATTTTCCAAGAATTATAACATTGGTGTTTATGCCCGGTAGGGTGATGTCTTATCTAGCACACCTGGCCGGAGGACCTATTGTTATAGTATCTTCCTTAGCAAGGTTAGCCATTCTTCCAACATGAAATTGTAAGACTTATTCTAGAAGTTGATCCTGATGAATCATTGTGTTTCCAAACTCCGACCTTTACCTAATGACCATGTCGATGCTACCCCGAAGCATGACTGTGGTACTCAAACATCAACAAGAACATGGGAAGCGTAATGCTAAATGATTCTTGATCAATTATCCAAACACCGTTGTATGGGTAAAACATCATAAATTCATTGCCCCTTTGCCAAAATGGTTACATACTTGGAATCCTATCATGTATATCATGCTCTGCTTTTCCTTGGGAAATTTATACTCTTGATACTCGGGTATAAACACTTTTCCCTTTCCATTGGTCTGGTTAATCTAATAATCACATTTTCCTTTCCATTGTTTTGTTTAACCTTTCTTGTGAATTATGTGATCTAAGCAGTAATAATTCCCTGCTTATGTAAACACCCTGGGGTACAACTTTGTCAGTAAGACCCTGTTACTATTGTTGATAACATTCCGGTAACCGCCGGTGGGCGAGAACTTTGCCTATTGGTTCGCCTCGCCTTGCGAGCAGGAAAATGGTTCTCTTCGTTCCCCGCCCTTGGTACCGACGTTGTTGCCGACATAGCTGACAAGCTATCTCTGACATGCCATGCTATCATGATCGTGCAAGATGTCAGCGCCCTTCCTACTTTTAACCCACATGGTGGGCCCGTAACCCACAGTTCCATAGGATCGAAACCTGACTCCCCTGTACATCCTTGTTTCCAAAGTTGGTCCTCACGCTTGGCTCCGTATGTAGATCACGAGCCACCTTCCTAGAGATGATCTACTCTAGTATCAAACGCAATATTTATTTTCGTTGCTCTGAACCCATTTCAACTTCTGATTAGTCATCGACCGATTGCCTACCCGCTCGAAACTTCTCATGGTACCTTATTACTTTGCTCTCGATATTTTCTTAAGTTTCAATTTGAGAGTTACTTTCCGCCACCTTCCCTGATGTTATCTACCAGATAAGCAACCTTGTAGAGGTATGTTCTTCCGAAGTTACCCTTATCCTTTTGTAAGTACATTGGAGTTCCCGAAGAAAGGATGACGACTTCATCATGATGACCTGAAGTAGAGAAATGAAGACTTCAACGAGACGGATCAACTTCTTTGAGAAGAGCAACGAAGGACGAGAAGATCCGTTAGAATTTCCTAACCAGAATTTTCCCCCTTACTCCACCTCTTAAATCTCGGGACGAGATTTCTTGTAGTGGAGGAGATTTGTAACACCCCCAGTGTTATGCTATAGTGACCTCACACTAATAGTGTCATGCCTTCATGTTTAACCAAGCCAAATTGCCACTTCATAAAAATCAAAGCCAATTTCAAATTTAAAATAAAGTAAAATAAATTATTTCTTCAAACAGTAAAACAAAAATGTTCTTAATGTTGCAAATAATCACTGAGCAATTTTCATGGAGAAACCAACATTTTATATTGTAATTATATGCCCTTAACCTAATTAAAACAGTGCCAAAACAACATTTATATACTTTTCTAATTTATGAAAAATACAAACTATTTTTAATTAAGTTCCAAACTTTTTGTGGCAGTGCTATATAATGCAATGATAATTATGTGACAAGTTGCATATTTTACAAAAGCCAAATAGTGGCAAAATAAAATGCAAGACAGAAGAAAAAGGAGAGAAAAAAGCAAAAGGTAAAAGAAAAATAGAACACTGTGCACTTGGGCCTTCTGCTACATAGCAGGCCCAACCCACTTCACCCAACTCGTCTCCTACCTACCTACAAAAGCGGGCAGGGGCAGCCATGGTGCCATCTCCATGGCCGAGGCCACACGTCGAGCATCCCGCGGCTCCCCCGTTAGATAAGGACGTCGCCCGCGGCCCCTTCGAAACCCTAGATCCTTTCCCCTCCTTTTCCTGCGATGGTTCTTTCTCCCTCAAGCTCGGCCACGCCATCTTCGACATGGACGTTGTTAACCTCACGGCCACCGGGTTCCCCGCCGGCTGAGGCTTCGCCAGGAGCACCGCCTGCCTCCCCGTCGTCGCCTACGAGCAGCCGCTCAAGCGGGAGGCGCCCTCAAGCCGTCGAATTGCCGGATCTCCGTCGGCCACCACCTCTGCCTCATTGTCGTTCTGCACCACCGACGACCAGGAGTAGTTAGGAGGCTCCCAGCAGGAAGCCCGCGCCTTTTCGATCTAGATGTCATTGTTTTGTGTAGCCTTCTTAAGGCAAACTTGTTTACTTATGTCTATACTTAGATATTGTTGCTTCGGCTCACTCTTGTGTTTTTGAGCTTATGTATTCGAGCCCTAGAGGCCCCTGGCTTGTAATATAAAGCTTGTATTATTTTATTTGTGTCTATAATTGTGTTGTGATACCTTCCCGTGAGTCTCTGATCTTGATCGTGCGCATTTGCAGGTATGATTTGTTGGGAAACGTAGCATGCAATTTCAAAAAAATTCTACTCTCGCGCAAGATCTATCTAGGAGATGCATAGCAACGAGAGGGGGAGAGTGTGTCCACGTACCCTCGTAGACCAAAAGCGGAAGCGTTAGCTTAACGCGGTTGATGTAGTCGAACGTCTTCGCGATCCAACCGATCAAGCACCGAACGTACAGCACCTCCGAGTTCTGCACATGTTCAGCTCGATGACGTCCCTCGAACTCTTGATCCAGCAGAAGGTCGAGGGAGAGTTTCGTCAGCACGACGGCGTGGTGACGGTGATGGTGATGTGATCCGCGCAAGGCTTCGCCTAAGCACTACGACGCTATGACCGGAGGAGTAAACTGTGGAGGGGGGCACCGCACACGGCTAAGAGAATATCTGTTGTGCTCTAGGGTGCCCCCTGCCCCCGTATATAAAGGAGGGGAGGAGGAGGCCGGCCACCAAGGGGGCGCGCCATGGGGGGGAGTCCTACTAGGACTCCACTCCTAGTAGGATTCGCCCCCCCCCCCCCCCACTTTTCCTTTCTCCGGAGGTGGAAATAGGGAAGGAGAGGGAGAGGGAGAAGGAAAGGGGGGCGCCACCCCCTTCCCTAGTCCAATTCAGCCTCCTCCCTTATGGGGGGCGCACCAGCCCCTTGTGGGCTGGTTAGCCTCCCTCCTATGGCCCATATGACCCATATCTTCCACCGGGGGGTTCCGGTAACCCCTCCGGTACTCCGGTATGTACCCGATACACTCCGGAACCCTTCCGGTGTCCGAATACTACCTTCCAATATATCAATCTTTACCTCTCGACCATTTCGAGACTCCTCGTCATGTCCGTGATCTCATCCGGGACTCCGAACAATCTTCGGTCACCAAAACACATAACTCTAATACAAATTGTCATCGAACGTTAAGCGTGCGAACCCTACGGGTTCGAGAACTATGTAGACATGACCGAGACATATCTCCGATCAATAACCAATAGCGGAACCTGGATGCTCATATTGGTTCCCACATATTCTACGAAGATCTTTATCGGTCAAACCGCAATGACAACATACATTATTCCCTTTGTCATCGATATGTTACTTGCCCGAGATTCGATCGACGGTATCTTCATACCTAGTTCAATCTCGTTACCGGCAAGTCTCTTTACTCGTTCCGTAATGCATCATCCCGTAACTAACTCATTAGTCACATTGCTTGCAAGGCTTATAGTGATGTGCATTACCGAGAGGGCCCAGAGATACCTCTCCGATACTCGAAGTGACAAATCCTAATCTTGATCTATGCCAACCCAACAAACACCTTCGGAGACACCTGTAGAGCATCTTTATAATCACCCAGTTACGTTGTGACGTTTGATAGCACACAAGGTGTTTCTCCGGTATTCGGGAGTTGCATAATCTCATAGTCAGAGGAATATGTATAAGTCATGAAGAAAGCAATAGCAATAAAACTTAACGATCATTATGCTAAGCTAACGGATGGGTCTTGTCCATCACATCATTCTCTAATGATGTGATCCCATTCATCAAATGACAACACATGTCTATGGTCAGGAAACTTTAACCATCTTTAATGAATGAGCTAGTCAAGTAGAGGCATACTAGGGACACTCTGTTTTGTCTATGTATACACACATGTACTAAGTTTCCGGTTAATACAATTCTAGCATGAATAATAAACATTTATCATGATATAAGGAAATATAAATAACAACTTTATTATTGCCTCTAGGGCATATTTCCTTCAGTCTCCCACTTGCACTAGAGTCAATAATCTAGATTACATAGTAATGATTCTAACACCCATGGAGTCTTGGTGTTGATCATGTTTTGCTCGTGGAAGAGGCTTAGTCAACGGGTCTGCAATATTCAGATCCGTATGTATTTTGCAAATCTCTATGTCTCCCTCCTTGACTTGATCGCGGATGGAGTTGAAGCGTCTCTTGATGTGTTTGGTTCTTTTGTGAAATCTGGATTCCTTCGCTAAGGCAATTGCTCCAGTATTGTCAAAAAAGATTTTCATTGGACCCGATGCACTAGGTATAACACCTAGATCGGATATGAACTCCTTCATCCAGACTCCTTCATTTGCTGCTTCCGAAGCAGCTATGTACTTCGCTTCACACATAGATCCGCCACGATGCTCTGCTTGGAACTGCACCAACTGACAGCTCCACCATTCAATATAAATATGTATCTGGTTTGTGACTTAGAGTCATCCGGATCAGTGTCAAAGCTTGCATCGACGTAACCATTTATGACAAGCTCTTTGTCACCTCCCTAAACGAGAAACATATCCTTAGTCCTTTTCAGGTATTTCAGGATGTTCTTGACCACTGTCCAGTGATCCACTCCTGGATTACTTTGGTACCTCCCTGCTAAACTTATAGCAAGGCACACATCAGGTCTGGTACACAGCATAGCATACATGATAGAACCTATGGCTGAGGCATAGGGAATGACTTTCATTTTCTCTCTATCTTCTGCAGTGGTCGGGCATTGAGTCTTACTTAACTTCACACCTTGCAACACAGGCAAGAACCCTTTCTTTGACTGATCCATTTTGAACTTCTTCAAAACTTTATCAAGGTATGTGCTTTGTGAAAGTCCTATTAAGTGTCTTGATCTATCCCTATAGATCTTGATGCCCAATATATAAGCAGCTTCACCAAGGTCTTTCATTGAAAAATTCTTATTCAAGTATCCTTTTATGCTATCCAGAAATTCTATATCATTTCCAATCAACAATATGTCATCCACATATAATATTAGAAACGCTACAGAGCTCCCACTCACTTTCTTGTAAATACAGGCTTCTCCAAAAGTCTGTATAAAACCATATGCTTTGATCACTTCATCAAAGCGTATATTCCAACTCCGAGACGCTTGCACCAGTCCATAAATGGATCGCTGGAGCTTGCACACTTTGTTAGCACCTTTAGGATCGACAAAACCTTCTGGTTGCATCATATACAACTCTTCTTTGAGAAATCCATTAAGGAATGCAGTTTTGACATCCATTTGCCAGATTTCATAATCATAAAATGCGGCAATTGCTAACATGATTCGGACAGACTTAAGCATCGCTACGGGTGAGAAAGTCTCATCGTAGTCAACTCCTTGAACTTGTCGAAAACCTTTTGCAACAAGTCGAGCTTTGTAGACAGTAACATTACCATCAGCGTCAGTCTTCCTCTTAAAAATCCATTTATTCTCTATGGCTTGCCGATCATCGGGCAAGTCAACCAAAGTCCATACTTTGTTCTCATACATGGATCCCATCTCAGATTTCATGGCCTCAAGCCATTTCGCGGAATCTGGGCTCATCATCGCTTCCTCATAGTTCGTAGGTTCGTCATGGTCTAGTAACATGACTTCCAGAACAGGATTACCGTACCACTCTGGTGCGGAACGTACTCTGGCTGACCTACGAGGTTCTGTAATAACTTGATCTGAAGTTTCATGATCATCATCATTAGCTTCCTCACTAATTGGTGTAGGCATCACTGGAACTGATTTCTGTGATGAACTAATTTCCAATTCAAGAGAAGGTACAATTACCTCATCAAGTTCTACTTTCCTCCCACTCACTTCTTTCGAGAGAAACTCCTTCTCTAGAAAGGATCCATTCTTAGCAACAAAGATCTTGCCTTCGAATCTGTGATAGAAGGTGTACCCAACAGTTTCTTTTGGGTATCCTATGAAGACGCACTTCTCCGATTTGGGTTTGAGCTTATCAGGCTGAAGCTTTTTCACATAAGCATTGCAACCCCAAACTTTAAGAAACGACAGCTTAGGTTTCTTGCCAAGCCACAGTGCATACTGTGTCATCTCAATGGATTTAGATGGTGCCCTATTTAACGTGAATGCAGTTGTCTCTAATGCATAACCCCAAAACGATAGTGGTAAATCGGTAAGAGACATCATAGATCGCACCATATCTAATAAAGTACGGTTACGATGTTCGGACACACCATTACGCTGTGGTGTTCCAGGTGGCGTGAGTTGCGAAACTATTCCACATTGTTTTAAATGAAGGCCAAACTCGTAACTCAAATATTCGCCTCCGCGATCAGATCGTAGAAACTTTATTTTCTTGTTACAATGATTCTCCACTTCACTCTGAAATTCTTTGAACTTTTCAAACGTTTCAGACTTGTGTTTCATTAAGTAGATATACCCATATCTGCTCAAATCATCTGTGAAGGTTAGAAAATAACGATACCCGCCACGAGCCTCAACACTCATCAGACCGCATACATCGATATGTATTATTTCCAATAAGTCTGTAGCTCGCTCCATTGTTCCGGAGAACGGAGTCTTAGTCATCTTGCCCATGAGGCATGGTTCGCAAGCATCAAATGATTCATAATCAAGTGATTCCAAAAGTCCATCTGCATGGAGTTTCTTCATGCGCTTTACACCAATGTGACCTAAACAGCAGTGCCACAAATATGTTGCACTATCATTATCAACTTTGCATCTTTTGGCATCAGTATTATGAATATGTGTATCACCACGATCGAGATTCAACAAAAATAGACCATTCTTCAAGGGTGCATGACCATAAAAGATATTACTCATATAAATAGAACAACCATTATTCTCTAATTTAAATGAATAACTGTCTCGCATTAAACAAGATCCAGATATAATGTTCGTGCTCAACGCTGGCACCAAATAACAATTATTCAGGTCTAAAACTAATCCCGAAGGTAGATGTAGAGGTAGCGTGCCGACGGCGATCACATCGACCTTGGAACCATTCCCGACGTGCATCGTCACCTCGTACTTAGCCAATCTTTGTTTAATCCGTAGTCCCTATTTCGAGTTACAAATATGAGCAACCGAACCGGTATCAAATACCCAGTCACTACTACGAGCATTAGTAAGGTACACATCAATAACATGTATATCAAATATACCTTTGTTCACTTTGCCATCCTTCTTATCCGCCAAATACTTGGGGCAGTTCCGCTTCCAGTGACCAGTCCCTTTGCAGTAGAAGCACTCAGCTTCAGGCTTGGCTCCAGACTTGGGCTTCTTCCCGGGAGTGGCAACTTGCTTGCCATTCTTCTTGAAGTTCCCCTTCTTTCCTTTGCCCTTTTTCTTGAAACTAGTGGTCTTGTTAACCATCAACACTTGATGCTCCTTCTTGATTTCTACCTCCGCAGCTTTGAGCATAGCGAAGAGCTCGGGAATAGTCTTCTCCATCCCTTGCATATTATAGTTCATCATGAAGCCTTTATAGCTTGGTGGCAGTGCTTGAAGAACTCTGTCAATAACACTATCATCCGGGAGATTAACTCCCAGCTGAGTCAAGTGGTTATGGTACCCAGACATTCTGAGTATGTGTTCACTGACAGAACTGTTCTCCTCCATCTTGCAGCTATAGAACTTGTTGGAGACTTCATATCTCTCAACTCGGGCATTTGCTTGAAATATTAACTTCAACTCCTGGAACATCTCATATGCTCCATGATGTTCAAAACGTCTTTGAAGTCCCGATTCTAAGCCGTAAAGCATGGCACACTGAACTATCGAGTAGTCATCAGATCGAGCTTGCCAGACGTTCATAACGTTAGCATCTGCTCCTGCAGCAGGCCTTTCACCCAGCGGTGCATCAAGGACATAATTCTTCTGTGTAGCAATGAGGATAATCCTCAAGTTACGGACCCAGTCTGTGTAATTGCTACCATCATCTTTCAACTTAGCTTTCTCTAGGAACGCATTAAAATTCAAGGGAACGGTAGCATGGGCCATTGATCTACAACATAGATATGCAAAAACTATCAGGACTAAGTTCATGATAAATTAAGTTCAATTAATCATATTACTTAAGAACTCCCACTTAGATATACATCCCTCTAGTCATCTAAATGATCACGTGATCCATATCAACTAAACCATGTCCGATCATCACATGAGATGGAGTAGTTTTCAATGGTGAACATCTCTATGTTGATCATATCTACTATATGATTCACGTTCGACCTTTCGGTCTCAGTGTTCCGAGGCCATATCTGTATATGCTAGGCTCGTCAAGTTTAACCTGAGTATTCCGCACGTGCAAAACTATCTTGCACCCGTTGTATGTGAACGTAGAGCTTATCACACCCGATCATCACGTGGTGTCTCGGCACGACGAACTGTCGCAACGGTGCATACTCAGGGAGAACACTTATACCTTGAAATTTAGTGAGGGATCATCTTATAATGCTACCGCCGTACTAAGCAAAATAAGATGCATAAAAGATAAACATCACATGCAATCAAAATATGTGACATGATATGGCCATCATCATCTTGTGCCTTTGATCTCCATCTCCAAAGCATCGTCATGATTTCCATCGTCACCGGCTTGACACCTTGATCTCCATCGCAGCGTCGTTGTCGTCTCCCCAACTATTGCCTCTACAACTATCGCTAACGCATAGTGATAAAGTAAAGCAATTACATGGCGATTGCATTTCATGCAATAAAGCGACAACCATAAGGCTCCTGCCAGTTGCCGAGAACTTTTACAAAACATGATCATCTCATACAATAACGTGTATCACATCATGTCTTGACCATATCACATCACGACATGCCCTGCAAAAACAAGTTAGACGTCCTCTACTTTGTTGTTGCAAGTTTTACGTGGCTGCTACGGGCTTCTAGTAAGAACCGTTCTTACCTACGCATCAAAACCACAACGATTTTTCGTCAAGTGTGTTGTTTTAACCTTCAACAAGGACCGGCCATAGTCAAACTCGATTCAACTAAAGTTGGAGAAACAGACACCCGCCAGCCACCTGTGTGCAAAGCACGTCGGTAGAACCAGTCTCATGAACACGGTCATGTAATGTCGGTCCGGGCCGCTTCATCCAACAATACCGCCGAATCAAAATAAGACGTTGGTGGTAAGCAGTATGACTATTATCGCCCACAACTCTTTGTGTTCTACTCGTGCATATCATCTACGCATAGACCTGGCTCGGACGCCACTGTTGGGAAACGTAGCATGCAATTTCAAAAAAATTCTACGCTCACGCAAGATCTATCTAGGAGATGCATAGCAACGAGAGGGGGAGAGTGTGTCCATGTACCCTCATAGACCGAAAGCGGAAGCGTTAGCTTAACGCGGTTGATGTAGTCGAACATCTTCGTGATCCAACCGATCAAGCACCGAACGTACGACACCTCCGAGTTCCGCACACGTTCAGCTCGATGACGTCCCTCGAACTCTTGATCCAGCAGAAGGTCGAGGGAGAGTTTCGTCAGTACGATGGCGTGGTGACGGTGATGGTGATGTGATCCGCGCAGGGCTTCGCCTAAGCACTACGACGCTATGACCGGAGGAGTAAACTGTGGAGGGGGGCACCGCACACGGCTAAGAGAATATTTGTTGTGCTCTAGGGTGCCCCCTGCCCCCGTATATAAAGGAGGGGAGGAGGAGGCCGGCCACCAAGGGGGCGCGCCATGCGGGGGAGTCCTACTAGGACTCCACTCCTAGTAGGATTCGCCCCCCCCCCCCCCCCACTTTTCCTTTCTTCGGAGGTGGAAATAGGGAAGGAGAGGGAGAAGGAGGAAAGGGGGGCGCCACCCCCTTCCCTAGTCCAATTCGGCCTCCTCCCTTGTGGGGGCGCACCAGCCCCTTGTGGGCTGGTTAGCCTCCCTCCTATGGCCCATATGGCTCATATCTTCCGCCGGGGGGTTCCGGTAACCCCTCCGGTACTCCGGTATGTACCCGATAAACTCCGGAACCCTTCTGGTGTCCGAATACTACCTTCCAATATATCAATCTTTACCTCTCGACCGTTTCGAGAATCCTCGTCGTATCCGTGATCTCATCCGGGACTCCGAACAATCTTCGGTCACCAAAACACATAACTCATAATACAAATCGTCATCGAACGTTAAGCGTGCGGACCCTACGGGTTCGAGAACTATGTAGACATGACCGAGACATATCTCCGATCAATAACCAATAGCGGAACCTGGATGCTCATATTGGTTCCCACATATTCTACGAAGATCTTTATCGGTCAAACCACAATGACAACATACGTTATTCCCTTTGTCATCGGTATGTTACTTGCCCGAGATTCGATCATCGGTATCTTCATACCTAGTTCAATCTCGTTATCGGCAAGTCTCTTTACTCGTTCCGTAATGCATCATCCCGTAACTAACTCATTAGTCACATTGCTTGCAAGGCTTATAGTGATGTGCATTACCGAGAGGGCCCAGAGATACCTCTCCGATACTCGAAGTGACAAATCCTAATCTCGATCTATGCCAACCCAACAAACACCTTTGGAGACACCTGTAGAGCATCTTTATAATCACCCAGTTACGTTGTGATGTTTGATAGCACACAAGGTGTTCCTCCGGTATTCGGGAGTTGCATAATCTCATAGTCAGAGGAATATGTATAAGTCATGAAGAAAGCAATAGCAATAAAACTTAACGATCATTATGCTAAGCTGACGGATGGGTCTTGTCCATCACATCATTCTCTAATGATGTGATCCCATTCATCAAATGACAACACATGTCTATGGTCAGGAAACTTTAACCATCTTTAATGAATGAGCTAGTCAAGTAGAGGCATACTAGGGACACTCTGTTTTGTCTATGTATACACACATGTACTAAGATTCTGGTTAATACAATTCTAGCATGAATAATAAACATTTATCATGATATAAGGAAATATAAATAACAACTTTATTATTGCCTCTAGGGCATATTTCCTTCATGATTAGTGCACGATTAAGTCGGGGCGTCACAACCGGCAACCCTCATATCCAACCCAAATATGGGCTGAATATGGGACGGTCCGGGCGGGTCCGCCACGTCGACTTGGCCCAGCCTGGCCCATGCCTGCCCCACAGATATCCCCATCCGAAAAACCCTAGACCGTAGTTAATCCGAACTCCACTTCACTCCCCTCTTCGTCCACTCCACTTCTGATACCCCTCCCCCCCCCCCCACGAATGCATCCGATGGCCGACGACCAAAGCAGCGTTGCCTTCGGTGGGGACTCCGGCTCCGACGACGACTGGGCTAGCCTGCTGCACAAGGCGGAGCTCGACGATGTGGAGGAGGTCGCCCTCTGCATCACGTTGAGGCATTCGATGGTCGACCAAGGCGGATCCAGCATTGGCGGATCCACTTCGTCAGCGCCCGACGCCCTGATATGTCTCCAACGTATCTATAATTTTTTATTGTTCCATGCTGTTATTTTATCATTCTTGAAAGTTTTACAATCATTTTATAGCAACTTTATATCATTTCTTGGGACTAACCTATTGACATAGTGCCCAGTGCCAGTTGTTGTTTTTTGCTTGTTTTTTACTTCGCAGAATATCCCTATCAAGCGGAGTCCAAACGCAGCGAAACTTTTTAAAGATTTTTTTTGGACCAAAAGACAACTTGGGAGCCAAGGAAGCACCAGAGGGAAGGCCCGTGGGGCCCACAAGACACCACGGGGAGCCAGAGGCCCCTGACGCGCCCTAATGGGTTGTGGGGCCCACGGAGGACCTCTCCACCACCTCTCAGCTCTATAAATACCCAAATATTCCAGAAACCCTAGGAGAGTCGACGAAACACAATTCCATCCGCCGCAAGTTCCAGAACCACGAGATCCAATCTAGAGCCCTATTCCGGCACTCTGCCGGAGGGGAACATGATCACGGAGGGGTTAATCATCCTCATTGGTGCTCCTCCGATGATGCGTGAGTAGTTCACCATAGACCTACGGGTTTGTAGGCAATAGCTAGATCGCTTCTTCTCTCTTTTTGATTCTCAATACAATGTTCTCTTGGAGATCTATTTGATGTAGTGACTTTTTGTGGTGTGTTTGTTGGGATCCGATGAAGTTCGAGTTTATGATCAGATCTATATCCATGAATATTATTTGAGTCTTCTTTGATCTCTTATATGCATGATTATTTATAGCCTCGTATTTCTTCTTTGAATCTTTGGTTTAGTTAGACCAACAAGATCGTTTTTCTTGCAATGGGAAGAGGTGCTTTGTGATGGGTTCGATCATGCGGTGTACTCACCCAGTGACAGAAGGGGTAGCGAGGCACGTATGTATCGTTGCTATTAAGGATCAAAAGATGGGGTCCATTCCTACATGAATAGATCTTTTCTACATCATGTCATCGTTCTTATTGCATTACGCCGTTTCTCCATGAACTTAATACACTAGATGCATGATGGATAGCGGTCGATGTATGGAGTAATAGTAGTAGATGCAGAATCATTTCGGTCTACTAATCTTGGACATGATGCCTATATTCATGATCATTGCCTTGGATATCGTCATAATTATTTGTTCTTCTATCAATTTCCAAAAAGTAATTTGTTTACCCACCGTATGCTATTTTCTCCAGAGAAGCCACTAGTGAAATCTACGGCCCCCGGGTCTACCTTTTATCATATTACTTTCAGATCTATCTTTTATCATATTTGTTTTCAGATCTATTATTCCAAAAACCCAAAAATACCTTGCTGCACTCTTTCTTTACTTATTTTATTTTGTGTTTTATTCAGATCTATTTATCAAATCTCATATCATTTAATCTATCTTTTTACCGAGGAGGGATTGAGAACCCCTCTTACGCGTCGGGTTACAAGTATTTGTTCTTTGTGTGCCGGTACCGTTTACATAGTGTTGCTTAGTTCTCCTACTGGATTGATACCTTGGTTTCACAACTAAGGGAAATACTTACCGTAGCTGTGCTGCATCATCCCTTCCTCTTTGGGGAAATACCGACGCAGTCTCAAGCCACGTCAAAGGAATTTCTGGCGCCGTTGCCGGGGAGACATCATCAACATCTATCAGGTTCCTAATCACAAATCTCATATCCTTTGCAATTTACATTATTTGCCATTTGCCTCTCGTTTTCATCTCTGCCACTTCACAAAAAAATTCCTTTTTATTCGCCTTCTTTTTCGTTCGCCTTTTTCTCGTCAGATCTCTTTTTTGCTTGCAATTTTGTTTGCGTAGTCACGATGTCTCAAGAAAATACCAAATTGTGTGATTTTTCCAATACCAATAATAATGCTTTTATTAGTACTCCGATTGCTCCTCCCGCCACTATTGCGGAGTCTTGTGATATTAATGCCGCTTTGTTGAATCTTGTTATGAAAGATCAATTTTTCGGTACTCCTAATAAGGATGTCGCGTCCCATCTAAACACATTCATAGAATTGTGTGATATGCAAAAGAAAAAAGATGTGGACAATGAGACTGTGAAGTTGAAATTATTTCCTTTCTCCTTGCGGGATCGTGCAAAAATTTGGTTTTCTTCTTTGCCTCGCAATAGTATCGATTCTTGGGATAAGTGCAAAGATGCTTTTATTACTAAGTATTTTCCGCCCATGAAAATTATTTCCCTTAGAACTCAAATCATGAATTTTAAGCAACTTGAGCATGAACATGTTGCACAATCTTGGGAAAGAATGAAATTGATGCTAAGAAATTGTCCTACTCATGGTTTAAATCTTTGGATGATTATACAAAAATTTATGTGGGATTGAATTTTGTTTCTAGAAATCTTTTAGATTCCTCCGCGGGTGGTACTTTTATGGAAATTACTTTGGGTGAAGCTACTAAATTGCTAGATAATATCATGGCAAATTATTCACAATGGCATACCGAAAGAGCACCTACTAGTAAAAAAGATAATTCGGTGGAAGAAATTAGTACTTTGAGTGAAAAAGTTGATGTTCTTATGAAATTGGTTGCTAGTAAAAATGTTCCTATTGATCTTAGTGATGTGCCTTTGTCTACTTTGATTGAGAAAAATAGTGATCCCGTAGATGTGAATTTTGTCTCGCGAAACAATTTTAATAACAATGCTTATAGAGGTAATTTTAATCCTAGGCCTTTTCATGGAAATTCCTCTAATAATTATGACAATTCCTATGGTAATTCATCTTACAATAATAATAGGAACCCCTCTGATCTTGAGAGTAATATTAAAGAATTTATCCATGCTCAAAAAGTTTTTAATACTACGATAGAAGAAAAGTTGAATAAGATTGATGATATGTCTAGAAGCATTGATAGAATTTCCCATGATGTAGAAAATCTCAAGATTAAAATTTTTCCACCCAAGGTTGATGTCAATGAATCAATTAAAGCTTTATATGTTTCAATGGATGAAAGTAAGAATAGAACCACTATGCTTAGAGCTCAAAGAGAATTTTTAGAAAGAGCGTTTTCTACCGATTGCTTTCATAAAAATGATGAAGATCTTAAAATGATTGGTGTTTCTTCTATTGATTCCTTGTTTAATAAGATTAAAATTGATGGTAAAGGGACTGAAGAAGAGTCAACTTTAGCTAGAAGGCATCCCAATGATTCGTAGGGTGAAAATCTTGATCAAAAAATTGATAAAAGTGGGTTTGGAGAGGTCAAACCTTTAACTAGTGATGTGCCCACTCTTTTGGATTACAAAGAATTTAATTATGATAGTTGCTCTTTGATTGAATATATTTCTTTGTTGCAATCCGTGATAAATTCACCCCATGCCTATGAACAAAATAAAGCTTTTACTAAACATATTGTGGATGCCATGATGAAAGCTTTAGAAGAAAAATTGGAGTTAGAGATTTCAATTCCTAGAAAATTGTATGATGAATGGGAACCTACCATTAAATTTAAGATTAAAAATTCTGAGTGCTTTGCTTTATGTGATTTGGGTGCTAGTGTTTCCATGATTCTGAAACCTCTATGTGATGTGCTTGGTCTTACCAATATTGAAGAATGTTCTCTTAATTTGCACTTCGCGGATTCTACTATTAAAAAGCCTTTGGGAAGAATTAATGATGTTCTTATTCTTGCAAATAGGAATTATGTGCCCATAGACTTTATTGTTCTTGGTATTGATTGCAATCCGTCTTGTCCCATTATTCTTGGTAGACCATTTTTACGAACTATGGGTGCCGTGATTGATATGAAAGAAGGCAATATTAAATTTCAATTTCCAATAAGAAAGGGTATGGAACACTTCCCTAGAACAAGAATTAAGCCACCATATGAGCCAATCATGAGGGCAACCTATGGAGCAAAAACTAAAGATGACAATACTTCAATCTATGCATTATGCCTAGCTAGGGGCATAAAACGATAGCGCTTGTTGGGAGGCAACCCAATGAATAAAATTTATTTTTGCCTTTTTCTTTCTGTTCTTGAGTGTTTGCACAATTATGCCTCTATTATGATCATGTTTTTTATGTTTTAATTAGTGTTTGTGCCAAGTAAAGCCTTTGGGATAGCTTTGGGTGATAGTTGATTTGATCCTGTTGACAAACAGAAACTTTTGCGTCCAGTAATAGAATTATTTAAATTCACAGAAGCGATGAAAAATTCAGAATTTTTACACAAGATTGATATACAAATTGCCTATCTTTTCCTAATTTTTCAGAAGTTTTGGAGTTACATAAGTATGAGTAAAATTCGCATCTTTATAGACTGTTCTGTTTTTGACAAATTCTGTTTTCTTTGCATTGTCTGATTATTTTGATGAATCTATGGATTGTATCGGGGGGTATAAGCCATGGTAAAGTTAGAATACAGTAGGTATAATGCAATAACAAAATATGAATGGGTTTTCAATAGTACTTAAAGCAAAGATTGGTTTTATTATACTAACGGATCTCACGAAGGTTTTGATAAGTTTTGTGTGATTGAAGTTTTCAAGTTTTGGGTGAGATCTCGATGGATGAAGGAATAAAGAGTGAAAAGAGCCTAAGCTTGGGGATGCCCATGGCACCCGTAGTTAATATTCAAGGAGAACCAAGCAACTAAGCTTGGGGATGCCCCGGAAGGCATCCCCTCTTTCTTCTAACAACCATCGGTAATTTTTCTTGGAGATATATTTTTATTCGTCACATATCATGAGTTTTGCTTGGAGCGTCCTGTATTATATGAGTCTTTGCTTGTTTTGCTTTTTAGTTCATCAGAATCATCCTTGCTGGACACACCTATTTGAGAGAGCCAAAATTATGCTATGATTTGTTAGAATATCTCTATATGCTTCACTTAAATTTTTTGATCTATGGAATTGCTCTAGTGCTTCACTTATATCTTTTTGAGCACGGTGTGCTTTAATATTTTTGAAGAAATACTCTCATGCTTCACTTATATTTATTTGAGAGTTAATAATTTTTTTGAAGAAATTCTCTCATGCTTCACTTATATTATTTTGAGAGATGAAAATTTTTATGCTTGTGTTCTTCACTTAAATTTGTTTGAGCTTGTCAAAAGCAAATGCAACATATGAAATTAGTCCCAAAGTGATAGATATTCAAGGGGGATATAATAAAAACATTCATGAATATCATTGGACGAAATAAACTTGATTCTTAGTAATAGTTTTAAGATATGATGATAATAATATGTGAGTCATGTTGGTGAGTAATTATGCTTTAGTAAGAATATTGGTGTTAAGGTTTGTGATTCCCTATGCAAGCACGAAAGTCAATAGTTATGCAATGAAATTACATCCTACTTGTGGTGCATTATTCGGTGTTAGTTATGCTTAATGCTCGTTTATGTGAATTTTCGTTTCTTGGTTGGTTGCTTCTTAATCTTTTTGCTAGCCTCCACTTGTACTAAGTACAAATACTACTTGTGCATCCAAAATCCTTAAACCAGTTATGCCATATGAATCCACCATACCTACCTACATGCGGTATTTCTGTGCCGTTCTAAGTAATTTGTATGTGCCAACTCTAATTTTCAAGGGATTATTGTATCTGTGCCCTTAGTTGTGTCACCATCGATAGGAATACCCCTAATTTTGTAAAACACGTGGTCTTGCCCAACTCAGTTTGCTTGCCTTGTGCTTTTGCCCTTCTGGCACGGCTCCGTCCAGTCAGCGCCGTTTGACCGTAAGCGGCGCTAGATTTTGGACATTGCTTGCCCCCCGGTCGACCTAACCATCTGACACTCTTGTTCCCCAACCCTAGCTCGCTCAGCGGCGGTGAAACCCGCACTGCCAGATCCATTGCCAGGCGATGGGGGAGACCGGAGAAAGCGTTGGCGGCCGCGGCCGCCGCCATAGGGACACCACATCTTCACTTGAGCGCGGAGAATGCGGCGGTGTTGGTGGAGCCAACAACGACAAGGTCAAGGCAACACGAGGGCGCGAACAAGGTGACGGTGGCGGTGGCGGCATCCACGGCGACAAGGGCAGCGGATCTGCACGGGAGCGCGGACAAGGCGACAGTGGCGGTGCCTGATATGTCTCCAACGTATCTATAATTTTTGATTGTTCCATGCTGTTATATTATCAATCTTGGATGTTTTACAATCATTTTATAGCAACTTTATATCATTTTTTGGGACTAACCTATTGACATAGTGCCCAGTGCTAGTTGCTGTTTTTTGCTTATTTTTTACATCACAGAAAATCAATACCAAACGGAGTCCAAATGCAGCAAAACTTTTTGGAGATTTTTTTCGACCAGAAGACACATGATGGGCCAAGAAAGTACCAGAGGGGGGCTCCGAGGGGAGCACAACCCACCTGGGCGTGCCTGGGGGCCCAGGCGCGCCCTGGTGGGTTGTGCCCACCTCGGCCGCCTCCCGCACCACCTCTTTGCTCTATAAATACCCAGAAAATCCAAAAACCCTAGGGGAGTCGACGAAACACAATTCCAGCCACCGCAAGTTCCAGAAACCACAGATCCAATCTAGACACCATCACGGAGGGGTTCATCATCCTCATTGGTGCCTCTCCGATGATGCGTGAGTAGTTCATTGTAGACCTACGGGTCCGTAGTTAGTAGCTAGATGGCTTCCTCTCTCTCTTTTGATTCTCAATACAATGGTCTCTTGGAGATCTATTTGATGTAACTCTTTTTGCGGTGTGTTTGTTGGGATCCGATGAACTTTGAGTTTATGATCAGATCTATGTTTTTATCCATGAAAGTTATTTGAGTCTTTTGATCTCTTATATGCATGATTACTTATAGCCTCGTATTTCTTCTTCGAATCTTTGGTTTAGTTAGGCCGACTAGATCGATTTTTCTTGCCATGGGAAGAGGTGCTTTGTGATGGGTTCGATATTACGGTGCTCAATCCCAGTGACAGAAGAGGACATGACACGTATGTATCGTTGCTATTAAGGATACCAAGATGGGGTCTATTCCTACATGAATAGATCTTGTCTACATCATTTCATCGTTCTTATTGCATTACTCCATTTCTCCATGAACTTAATACACTAGATGCATGCTGGATAGCAGTCGATGTGTGGAGTAATAGTAGTAGATGCAGGCAGGAGTCAGTCTACTAATCTTGGACGTGATGCCTATATAATGATCATTGCCTGGATATCGTCATAATTATTTGAAGTTCTATCAATTGCCCAACAGTAATTTGTTTACCCACCGTATGCTATTTTTCTTGAGAGAAGCCACTAGTGAAATCTACGGCCCCCGGGTCTATTCTCCATCATATTTTCCTTTGAGATCTATTTTTATTCGCTTTTTATTTTCAGATCTATTATTCCAAAAACCCAAAAATACCTTGCTGCACCTTATTTAATTTTGCGTTTATTCGAGATCTATCTATCAAATCTATCATAATTTTTATCCCGTCAACGCATCAATTTCTGGCACCGTTACCCGAAAGGGATTGACAACCCCTTTAACACGTCAGGTTGCATGTATTTGTTCTTTGTGTGTAGGTACCTGATACGTCTCCAACGTATCTATAATTTTTTATTGTTCCATGCTGTTATATTATCATTCTTGGATGTTTTACAATCATTGTATAGTCATTTTATATCAGTTTTTTGTACTAACCTATTGACATAGTGCCCAGTGCCAGTTGCTGTTTTCTGCATGTTTTTTACATCGCAGGAAATCAATACCAAACGGAGTGCAAACGGAGCGAAACTTTTTGTGGATTTTTTTGGACCAGAATACATCCAGTGGGCCGGAGAAGCACCTGGGGGGTGCTCCGAGGGGAGCACAACCCACCAGGGCATGCCTGGAGGCCCAAGCGTGCCCAGGTGGGTTGTGCCTACCTCGGCCGCCTCCCGCACCGCCTCTTTGCTCTATAAATACCCCAATATTCCAGAAACCCTAGGGGAGTCGACGAAAATCAATTCCAGCCGCCACAAGTTCCAGAAACACCAGATCCAATCTAGACACCATCTCGGAGGGGTTCATCATGTCCATTTGTGCTTCTCTGATGATGCGTGAGTAGTTCTTTGTAGACCTACGGGTCCGTAGTTAGTAGCTAGATGGCTTTCTCTCTCTCATTTGATTCTCAATACAATGGTCTCTTGGAGATCCATATGATGTAACTCTTTTTGCGGTGTGTTTGTTGGGATCCGATGAACTTTGAGTTTATGATCAGATATATGTTTTTATCCATGAAAGTTATTTGAGTCTTCTTTGATCTCTTATATGCATGATTTCTTATAGCCTCGTATTTCTTCTCCGATATTTGGGTTTTGTTTGGCCAACTTGATCTATTTATCTTGCAATGGGAAGAGGTGCTTTGTAATGGGTTCGATCTTACGGTGCTTGATCCCAGTGACAGAAAGGGAAATGACATGTATGTATCATTGCTATTAAGGATAACAAGATGGGGTCTATTTCTACATAAATAGATCTTGTCTACATCATGTCATCGTTCTTATTGCATTACTCCGTTTCTCCATGAACTTAATACACTAGATGCATGCTGGATAGCGGTCGATGTGTGGAGTAATAGTAGTAGATGCAGGCAGGAGTCGGTCTACTAATCTTGGACATGATGCCTATATAATGATCATTGCCTGGATATCGTCATGAGTATTTGAAGTTCTATCAATTGCCCAACAGTAATTGTTTTCCCACCGTTTGCTATTTTTCTCAAGAGAAGCCACTAGTGAAACCTACGGCCCCCGGGTCTCTTCTTTAATATATTTGCCTTTGCGATCTATTTTTTATTTGCTTTTGTTTTCAGATCTATATTTCCAAAAACCCAAAAATACCTTGCTGCACTTTATTTTAATTTGCATTTATTCGAGATCTATTTATCCAATCTATTACAACTTTTTCCCGTCCGCTAGCCATTTCTGGTGCCGTTACCTGGAAGGGATTGACAACCCCTTTAATACGTCGGGTTGCGAGTATTTGTTATTTGTATGCAGGTACCGTTCATGTAGTGTTGCGTGGTTCTCCTACTGGTTCGATAACCTTGGTCTCATCACTGAGGGAAATACCTACCATCGATGTGCTGCATCATTCCTTCCTCTTTGGGGAAATACCGACGTAGTTCTAGCAGACATCAAAAGGAATTTCTGGCGCCGTTGCCGGGGAGACATCATCAACATCTACCAGGTTCCTAATCACAAATCTCATCTCCTAGCGATTTACATTATTTTTCATTTGCCTCTCGTTTTCCTCTCCCCCACTTCACAAAAATTTGCCGTTTTATTCGCCCTCTTTTTCGTTCGCCATTTTCTCGTCAGATCTGTTTTGTGTGCAACTTTGTCATTATGGATAGCTCTTCCTCTATTGCGTGCACTCCCGAGAATGAAGTTCTCAACTTTAAACAAAGGGGAGGGGAGAATTTAAAAGATGCTTGGTATAGGATTTGCAATGCTCATAATAGATCTATCCGTAAGCAATCTACCGTCGTTCTTCTTCGCTGTTTTTATGTGGGCATAACCACTTGGTATAGGTTCGTCCTTGATACGATTACCGGTGGGAATTTCTTGATGTGTCCTTCTCTTGATGCTTTTAATGCTATGGGAAATTTAGTGGGCTCACCACCCCTTATGATTAATGAAACAACTTTGACTCTTGAGCATGTTATGGAAAGGCTAGATGCTATTGAGAAGAAAATGCTTACCGAAGAACATATTGAAAACTTGGATAGAAAGATGCATAATTTTGCTACTAAGATTGGTTCAAAAGCGGGAGAAGTTTTTAAGTTGTTAAAAGAAAAGGAGTCCATAATTCATGAAAGAATTGAAGAAAGCCCATCTCATATTGATAAATTGGAAGAAATCTTTAGTAATCTAAGTATGGCTTTTGCTTCCGCTAAAACTATCGAGAAAACTCATGTAACATCCCCAGATGTTAACCCTGTCATCAAGCTAATTAAATTGCCATGTCATCATCTTTCATTAAGTCAAGATGCCACTTGTCCCAAGCCAAATTCAAATTCAAATCTAAATTGCAAGTCAAATAATTATTTCTTCAAACAGCCAAACTAAAATGTACATAATGTTGCAAATATTTCAAATGCAGTTATAAAATTGTAATCCACATTAATAAATTTAGTTGAGTAACTCTAACAACCTCAAACAGTAACAAACAACCCTCTTAAATGCCATATTCATTTTTGAGAAATTCAAATCAGTACTAAAAATCCTCAAACTTTTTGTGGCACTGTCTAAAATCACCAGGGATTTATTGGGACACTACCCATATTTTTCCTAAGTGAAACACTTGCCCTAATAATCCCCTTTCCCTTTCTGTTAATCAATAAAATAAGAAAGAGAAAAGAAAAGCAGAAAAAGGAAAAGGCCCAAGCACTTACCTGGCTCCGGCCCGAACCAGCCCAACCCACCTACCTCGTCGCGCTGTCGTCTTCCCTGTGGTCGCCGCGCGCCGCACCGGCAGCAAGGCGCCACAGCGATGGGCAGGCAGGCAGGAGGATAAGACCTGGCCCCGTTCCTCTCCCCTGGACACTCTCCCTCACTCCCACTCGCCTCGCCCTTCTTCCCCCTCTCCACCTTCCCCTCTCCATCGATCTGGAGAAGAGCCGACGCGCTCGTCGCCGTCTCCGCATCGTCCACGCGACCACCACGCTCCTCGTCGCCTAGGATCCTGTCCAGGAGGCTCGCCGGCGACTGCTTCTTCGACTATGCCAACAAGCCCGAGCCAGGAACGCCTCCTTCGTCGGAATCGAGCCGCCGCTTTCCTTCGGCATCTCCGGCAAGTTCCGTCGACGCCGGCCCCTCCTGCACTACTAATCCATCAGGGGCCACCTTGAGCCGCTCGGTGAGCTCCTCCCTTCCTCCATTTACCTCCTCGCGCCGCGTGCTTCGCCGTACCCAGCTCACTGCCTCACCGCGCTTTGTTCGCCGCGGCACCTCACCGTCCGGCCATTTTCGTTCGTCGCCGTGGCCTCGCACCGCCTCGTTCGGATGCGGCGTGGTGCTCTCATTCGAATGAGCTCGTTTACGCGCGCGAAAACCCACTGTAGCCCTCTGCCCGATCTCCACCCGAAAGCTCGTCGTCGCCTCTTACCTCACCGCCATGGCAACTGGTCGCCCTAGGGCCAGCTGAGCACCTGGGAGCACTCAGTGCTCCACCACGAAGCTGCCTGGCCCGTTCGCTGGTTGAACACGAGCCCTAGCACGCGTTTTGCTCGAAGCCCGAGCTCCGGTCGCCGCCGCGCTGGCCACCGCCGTCGTGCTAGGTCTCCCCTGCCGCTGCCGTCTGTCCAGATGGATGCGCGCGAGCGCCCTCGTTCGAACGCGCCCCTCCGCGCCTCATTTGGCCGCCGGAGGAGCAAACCCGAGCTCCTCCGCCGTTGCTGTGGTCGCCGAAGTAGCGCCGCCGGCGCGCCACCGTTTGAAACCCGACCTGAGTCGCTGACTCGTGGGCCCGAATCGTTAACCCCCACTAACCCAACCTCTAACCCCCACTGACATGTGGGCCCAACCACTGTAGCTTTTTAATTAGCCGCTAATCAACCCGCTGTTAACCCAGTCACTGACCTGAAGGGCCCACAGTGCTAATCATTTAGTTAATTAAACTAACCAGATATCTAACCTAACAGCCCCTGTCAACTGGGCCCCACTGGACCCAGTTGACCAGTCAATGCTGACAGGGCAGCCCAGTGTCACTGACACGCGGGCCCCACCGCTTATTAGATTAAATAAAAATGTTTTTATAAATAAGAGTTAATTAATTAAGTTAATGAGTCACTAACAGGCTGGGCCCACTCCCCTAATTAGTCTGTTAATTAGATTAATCCACAATTAGTCTAACAGAGGTTGACATGTGGGTCCCACTGGACCCACATGTCAGGTTTGACTCTGGTCAGCTCTGTTGACTGCTGATGTCACTCCTACGCAATGCTGACATCATATATCCTTTTCTGTTAATAAAAATAATTTCAGAAAATAGTTTAAACTTTGAAAATTCATAATAAATAAACCGTAACTCAGATCGAAAAACTTTATATATGAAAGTTGCTCAGACCGACGAGACGAATCAGAATACGCTCTTCGTTTATCTGTCACATGCCTCTAACTACCTGAACATGTGACCTTCCCCTCTGGTTCATCTGTCTGATAGATGCCCAGAGCTGGGAAAATATCCCAGATATTTTCCCGCTTCACCTACAACGTGTATCGCTGCGTTAGGTTACCCCTAACACCGCGTAGTGCCATGTATTGTTTTGTGATTACTTTCGTTGCCGTGTATTTATTTGTTTCTTCTCCCCCTTTCTCTCGATAGACCCCGATACCGACGATGACCTGAAGATCGTCTACCTCGTTGAAGACCAGTTGGCATTTGCAAAGCAATCAGGCAAGCACCCCCCTTTTGAGCATTCCGATATCACCTACTCTTCTCTCTCTTATGCTTGAATTAGAGGTTGCTGCTGCTACTTTTGTCCTATATCTGTTGCATAGCCTGTTTAATTGTAACCTGTTATTGTTACCTGCCTATTTATCCTAGACTGTTTAGTATAGTTTGGGTAGAGACCCAGCAGAGACCCCACTATATCCCGACTGCCCCGCTGGATTATCAGAAGACCCGGTCAACGGGAACGAAGACCAGGCCCCGACACCGCATGTCACTTCCCCTTAGTTGCTCGACACTAATGGGTTACTATCGAGTGCCGAGGGTGATACCTCGTCAGCACTTCTGATGATAACCTTGTAGGTTAGTTAATCGGGCACGGTCAGCGAGGGTGATTCCTCCTACACCACCCCCGATAACGACAACGTCGCGCAACTCCTCAAGAGTGGACCTCGAGGGTGATTCCTCCTTCATTCACCTTGACGATAACATCAAGTGGAATTCCATCGAGGGTGATTCCTCAGGGTTCCCCTTGGTGTCAGACACACGGATACTTTGGTTACTATGATTGAACACTGAACCATGATACTAAAGATGGGTCGGCCCTGAGGGGTACCCGCGCGAGCTTAATTGCGAGTGATGTGGAATCGGGTGGACCTGGATGGTGCCCGAGAGCTGAACACGAGGCATGGCCGGGCATTCCTAGCCCTTGCCGCAAGACCTCGAGATGGGGTGACGAGGTCACATCTTTCGTGAGTCTCTGCTCGTTTTCGCGCGCTCCTAATCCACTAATGGTTTGGATATTTGATCCGAGGGGCCTCTGGCCTAATAGCACTAACCATCACGTGGGCATAGTATGGGCGTTCTGCGTCGTATACATCAGCCGAAGCTTATTTGACGTCAGTAAGGAGCGGCGCACACCGAGTTAGACAGGGAACACAACCGCGCTTGTATAAGGGGTTGCTAGGTCTGCTCTCGGTGGCCCCGTAACGTGCAGGAGTTCCCGGGGCGATGGCCCAAGACCCTTGGGGGCATATTTTTAGTCCGGCGTGCTGACCTCTCTTTTAAGCCTAGGTCAGGTTGCGGCATGTCGTTTGGCCGAGGCCGGGCATGACCCAGAAAAGTGTGTCCGGCCGGAGTTAATCGAGTGTGGTGGGTAAGTTGGTGCACCCCTGCAGGGAAGAAACAATCTAACGATAGCCTGTCCTACGGTAACGGACACTCGGAGTTGTATCCCGATCGGTACAACTAGAACTTGAGATGATAACTGGATAGTATGGCTCTGGGATTGCTTTCTCGCAGGGAGTCAAGGAAGAATCTCTAGGCGAGGTTGATGGCACTACTACTACTTTACATTATGTTAATCTGCACTCTTCTAATGCTGCAAGAACGATGAAGATGATTGAAGATGCTAGTTTACGATAGGACTAGGTTTCCCCCCTCTATTCTAGCATTTCTGCAGCCAGTCCACATATACAGCCTCCTTTTGATAATGATGCATATGTAGTGTAGATCCTTGCTTGCTGAGTACTTCGGATGAGTACTCACGTTTGCTTTATTTTCTTTTTCTCCCCATATCCAATGGACGTCGCCAGATGACGGAGCCCCTGAGATAGCTGCCCCCATCGACGACTACGGCTACTACTACTACCCTCCCGGCGAGTACTACTACGAGGAGCCGACAGACAACCAGGAGTAGGATTTGGAGGATCCTAGGCAGGAGGCCTACGCCTTTCGATCATAGAGTTTTATTTTGCCCCGCCTTCATAAAGGCTTATCTCTGTTCTGTAATATATCTGTACCCAGATATCTGATGCTTCCGCTGACACTTGTATGCCATCGAGCTATGTATTCGAGCCCTCGAGGCCCTGGCTTGTAATATAAAGCTTGTATGAACTTATTTATGTTTTAGAGTTGTGTTGTGATATCTTCAAGTGAGTCCTTAGGCTTGATCGTGTGCATTTGCGTGTATGGTTAGTGCACGATTAAACCGGGGTCGTCACAGGTTGGTATCAGAGCCGACTGCCTCTAGGAATCCCCCAATCCAACTCCTTGGCCAAAGTTGAGTCTAGTAACCGGAAATTGTTATACTAACTTGGCTATGTGGCTTACGGGCCCATGTCGCCAATTGGGTGGTATTAGGATCTTTTACTCCTCGTCCTTTACTCTAGGACTCTGATCTCTCTTCTATTCAGGATTAATAAATTTTACTAACTCCAACATTAGGATCTCGTAACCACTTCCTCCCGGAGAGTCCCTTCACTACAGATGATCGTCTGCTTCGTCAGAACATTCTGAAGATACTCCTCGAAGTCTTCCGAGACCCTTATGCCACGGCTCTTGCAAGTTCCCTACTACCGATGATCACCGTGAACAGCTACACATCTTTGTCGTTTGTATCCTCCTTTCCAGTTACTCCTTTACGTATGAGTTACCCTGAATTACCCCTCGTTGACCCGGGAATCCTTTGAGTCTACTGCCGTGCAGCTTCTTTCGCACTGCGGATAATTCCTCACCCCTATCAGGGATTCGTTTATCCCTAGTTGACCATGTGCTTCGCAACATCCTTCCTATTGTTAATCGATCTTCCGACAATTCTCTGTACCCTATTGCTTTTGAAATTCTTACCTGCTTTCATTATGGTTAAATCCATATGTCTCGCAATATTCACTAGCATCCTTTGTCATTGCCATTCCGAGTCTATTGAATCAATATGAATGAGGATAACCCCTATCATTTGTCGATTTCCTAGAATTCGTCCTTCCGGCTCAGTCACCATTTCGGACATGAGCTGGTTCTCGGCCAATCAAGTATTGGTTGAGTGTCCAACTAAGCATGTACAAATCACTCGTCCCTCTGCCCAGGTGAACTAATTGTCACTCCTGGCTTTGGAAATCGTGAACCCTCTGAATCTTATACCTGAGTTGTTCAAGTGCTTCCTTAATCCGATGTGCTTGCCTCCCGTCCTTTCTCGGAGGACTCTCAGGTGGAACCAGTTGATAAAACCTTACCCTGTTAGTTCTCACGGATCACTTTATTCCTTTTGTGGACAATTATCCGACCGATTCTTTTCTATTCTAAGAACCTTATCGGTTCCTTCCCCGTTGACATTGCCTTTGGCACTGAAGCATCCTCTACTTCTTGCCGTCTGTATATCCGCTCAGCTTGCATGGCACGGAGAGGTAGTGCATTCCTTCCCCTTATTGACTTGGGACTGACTACTGATCAGGACATGTCCCGTACCCATGGGTGGAGATCTCTGCAAGACGGAACCCTAAAGTTGTCTATCTAGTTCTATTCAACCTACTCATATTTGGACAGAGCTTTTGCTTCTGATCCTTCATTTCTGAGCCATAACTCCTTTGTACTTAAACGTCGGATTATTCCGATGTTTCTATAATCTGATGTCGTTACATTCTTTCTTCTTCTGGTTGAGTACCGCTACTCACGTCAGATCCTTTGTTGTCTACCTGATCTTTTGTTGGATCAATATCCGACAGTATCCTTCATATTCAAACATCTTATGAGCTCTTCCCTTGGTATTTAGTACCTCCGGTAAATTGTATCATCTGCTTTCACTTCCTTACTCTGCTTTCGAACTCGCATCCCTTGCTTGGGCTGATGGTTGTATGGATTCGTAAAATTGTCCCGATGGGTTGTATCTATGCTTCTGTCATCTGCGAGACCCCAGAAACTTCTACGGGTCACTCACTACTGGTGTTACGCCAGATAAATTTTCAATATTTCAACTTCATTAAAAACAAGAAGTGCATGAAAAGTTTATACATTGGATAAGTGGGAGTCGACCTTGAACCTTTATGTTCATGCCCATGGACCCGATGTGGAACTTTTCATGGAAGCTGCTCGTAAAAATAATTATTTCCTTGGTACAAGTTCATCTTGTATTTATGAATTGATTCTTTGCAATCGTGGTTCCGACCATATTTCTTCCTTGATTCCATTTCCAGGACAAGTTAAGGCACTTGTCATTTGCGAACCAGTATGCTCACCCAACCTTCATCTTGAATCTACCTTTGAGTATTACCCCCTGGTATCTCGAGAATATCTCAGGAACTACATAACTTCTTATGAGTTCCTCATCAACTATTATTCATCACCAATCACAATTTTCTCCGGGTTCTGAGATGTTTGTCACTCGAGAACCCCGGTAAGTGAATCGATTCCACACCCCAATTCAATAACTCTAAGTAATTTTTGTTGCTTGCGAGTTTAATAGTCCTTCAAGTCATTCCTAACCTGATCGGTTATATCATTATCGTGCCAAATTTTAACTGTGCTACCTGGTCCTTTTTCCCGGAGCACAGTTTCCGACGATGAGCTAAGCTTACATCGATCTTCCTCATTTTATCATCTCACCTCAAACAACAAGCTTAATTTCGAGCTTGTGCCGCATCCGTAGTCCCAATAACCTTTTGCTTCATCATTCCATTTTCTTGATGTCATCGCTGCTCGATGGCTTCTACATAGAGTCTCCCGACAAAATTTGTCGTGATCACCGTCAACACTTTGGCTTCTTCAGAGATGTCAATTGAATTCATGGCTAGAAATACCATCCATGCCCCTCGATGATTTGTGATATCATCGATGACCTCCTTGACTTTCTGCCAACACAGACCTGGTTGTGCTTGGTTAATCCTTATGTTCCGAGATAATCTTGGAAGTGTTCCTTTGTATCTCTTGAGATCTTTCGATCCAACCCTTACCTGAAACACCATGTTATCGCTACCTCGGAGCATGACTATGGTATTTCGAAAAACAACGAGAACAGTGGAAGCGCAATGCTACATATTCCTTGATCAATTACCCAAACACCGTTGTTCGGGTAAACATTATGAATTTTCCCTCGCCCCTTCAATTAAATGCTTTTGAACTTGCTGTCCCATCATGTATATCGTGCTCTGCCTCTCATTCGGAAGGATATACTCCTAAATCTTGTGAATAAACACATTTTTCCTTTCCATTGTTTTGTTTAACCTTTCTTATGGTCTATATGACCTAAGCAGTAATAATCTCCTGCCTATGAAAACACCCCGGTCTACAACTCCGCCAGTGAGACCCTGTTACTATTGTTGATAACATTCCGGTAACCACCGATGGACGAGAACTTTGCCTATTGGTCCGCCTCGTTCAACGAGCAGGAAAATGGTTCTCGTCGTCCCTCGCCCTTGGTACCGATGTTGTTACCGACATAACTGACAGGCTACCTTCTGACATACCTAGTTGTCGTGACCGGTAAGATGTCACTGTTCTCCCTACTTTTGTTCGACCCTCGTCATAGTTCCACAGGATCGTAACCTGACTCTCCTGTATATCTTTGATTCCGAAGTATAATATGCTCTTGGTCTTGTGTGTTATCGCGAGCCACCTTCCGACAGATGATCCATTCACGATGCTATGAACCCCTTCCACACTCTACTCCCAGCATCGAACGATTGTCCACCCGCTTGAAATATCTCATTGTAACCTCCTACTTTGCTCTTGATGTTTTCTTAAGTTTCAACTCAAGAGATACTTCTGCCACATTCCCTGATTTTTTCACCAGATAATTAACCCTATAAGGGTCCGTTCTTCTGAAGTTACTTTTACTTCCCCACTTAAATCTCGGGACGAGATTTCTTTTAGTGGAGGAGATTTGTAACATCCCCAGATGTTAACCCTGTCATCAAGCTAATTAAATTGCCATGTCATCATCTTTCATTAAGTCAAGATGCCACTTGTCCCAAGCCAAATTCAAATTCAAATCTAAATTGCAAGTCAAATAATTATTTCTTCAAACAGCCAAACTAAAATGTACATAATGTTGCAAATATTTCAGATGCAGTTATAAAATTGTAATCCACATTAATAAAATTAGTTGAGTAACTCTAACAACCTCAAACAGTAACAAACATCCCTCTTAAATGCCATATTCATTTTTGAGAAATTCAAATCAGTACTAAAAATCCTCAAACTTTTTGTGGCACTGTCTAAAATCACCAGGGATTTATTGGGACACTCCCCATATTTTTCCTAAGTGAAACAGTTGCCCTAATAATCCCCTTTCCCTTTCTGTTAATCAATAAAATAAGAAAGAGAAAAGAAAAGCAGAAAAAGGAAAAGGCCCAAGCACTTACCTGGCTCCAGCCCGAACCAGCCCAACCCACCTACCTCGTCGCGCTGTCATCTTCCCTGTGGTCGCCGCGCGCTGCACCGGCAGCAGGGCGCCACGGCGATGGGCAGGCAGGCAGGAGGATAAGACCTGGCCCCGTTCCTCTCCCCTGGACACTCTCCCTCACTCCCACTCACCTCGCCCTTCTTCCCCCTCTCCACCTTCCCCTCTCCATCGATCTGGAGAAGAGCCGACATGCTCGTCGCCGTCTCTGCGTCGTCCATGCGACCACCGCGCTCCTCGTCGCCTAGGATCCTGTCCAGGAGGCTCGCCGGCGACTACTTCTTCGATTACGCCAACGAGCCCGAGCCAGGAACGCCTCCTTCATCGGAATCGAGCCGCCGCTTTCCTTCGGCATCTTCGGCAAGTTCCGTCGACGCCGGCCCCTCCTGCGCTACTAATCCATCAAGGGCCACCTTGAGCCGCTCGGTGAGCTCCTCCCTCCCTCCATTTCCCTCCTCGCGCCGCGTGCTTTGCCGTACCCAGCTCGCCACCTCACCGTGCTCTATTCGCCGCGGCACCTCGCCGTCCGGCCATTTTCGTTCGTCGTCGTGGCCTCGCACCGCCTAGTTTGGATGCGGTGTGGTGCTCTCGTTCGAATGAGCTCATTTACGCGTGCGAAAACCCACTGTAGCCCTCTGCCCGATCTCCACCCGAAAGCTCGCCGTCGCCGCTTACCTCACCACCGTGGCAACTGGTCGCCCCAGGGCCAGCTGAGCACCTGGGAGCACTCAGTGCTCCACCACGAAGCCGCCTGGCCCGTTCGCTGGTTGAACACGAGCCCTAGCGCGCGTTTTGCTCGAAGCCCGAGCTTCGGTCGCCGCCGCGCTGGCCACCGCCGTCGTGCTAGGTCTCCCCTGCCGCTGCCGTCTGTCCAGATGGATGCGCGTGAGCGCCCTTGTTCGAACGCGCCCCTCCGCGCCTCATTTGGCTGCCGGAGGAGCAAACCCGAGCTCCTCCGCCGTTGCTGTGGTCGCCGAAGTAGCGCCGCCGGCGCGCCACCGTTTGAAACCCGGCCTGAGTCGCTGACTCGTGGGCCCGAATCGTTAACCCCCACTAACCCAACCTCTAACCCCCACTGACACGTGGGCCCAACCACTATAGCTTTTTAATTAGCCGCTAATCTACCCGCTGTTAACCCAGCCACTGACCTGAAGGGCCCACAATGCTAATCATTTAGTTAATTAAACTAACCAGATATCTAACCTAACAGCCCTTGTCAACTGGGCCCCACTGGACCCAGTTGACCAGTCAATGCTGACAGGGCAGCCCAGTGTCACTGACACGCGTGCCCCACCGCTTATTAGATTAAATAAAAATGTTTTCATAAATAAGAGTAAATTAATTAAGTTAATGAGTCACTGACAGGCTGGGCCCACTCCCCTAATTAGTCTGTTAATTAGATTAATCCACAATTAGTCTAACAGAGGCTGACATGTGGGTCCCACTGGACCCACATGTCAGGTTTGACTCTGGTCAGCTCTGTTGACTGCTGACATCACTCCTACGCAATGCTGACGTCATATATCCTTTTCTGTTAATAAAAATAATTTCAGAAAAAAGTTTAAACTTTGAAAATTCATAATAAATAAACCGTAACTCAGATCGAAAAACTTTATATATGAAAGTTGCTCAGACCGACGAGACGAATCAGAATACGCTCTCCGTTTATCTGTCACATGCCTCTCACTACCTGAAAACATGTGACCTTCCCCTCGAGTTCATCTGTCTGACAGATGCCTAGAGCTGGGAAAATATCCTAGATATTTTCCCGCTTCACCTACGACGCGTATCGCTGCGTTAGGTTACCCCTAACACCGCGTAGTGCCATGTCTTGTTTTGTGATTACTTTCATTGCCGTGTATTTATTTGTTTCTTCTCCCCCTTTCTCTCGATAGACCCCGAGACCGACGATGACCCAAAGATCGTCTACCTCGTTGAAGACCAGTTGGCGTTTGCAAAGCAATCAGGCAAGCACCCCCCTTTTGAGCATTCCGATATCACCTACTCTTCTCTCTCTTATGCTTGCATTAGAGGTTGCTGCTGCTACTGTTGTCCTATATCTGTTGCATAGCCTGTTTAATTGTAACCTGTTATTGTTACCTGCCTATTTATCCTAGACTGTTTAGTATAGTTTGGGTAGAGACCCAGTAGAGACCCCACTATATCCCGACTGCCGCGCTGGATTATCAGAAGACCCGATCAACGGGAACGAAGACCAGGCCCCGACACCGCATGTCACTTCACCTTAGTTGCTCGACACTATTGGGTTACTATCGAGTGCCGAGGGTGATACCTCGTCAGCACTTCTGATGATAACCTTGTAGGTTAGTTAATCGGGCATGGTCAGCGAGGGTGATTCCTCCTACACCACCCCTGATAACGACAACGTCGCGCAACTCCTCAAGAGTGGACCTCGAGGGTGATTCCTCCTTCGTTCACCTTGACGATAACATCAAGTGGAATTCCATCGAGGGTGATTCCTCAGGGTTCCCCTTGGTGTCAGACACACGGATACTTTGGTTACTATGACTGAACACTGAACCATGATACTAAAGACGGGTCGGCCCTGAGGGGTACCCGCGCGAGCTTAATTGCGAGTGATGTGGAATCGGGTGGACCTGGATGGTGCCCGAGAGCTGAACACGAGGCGTGGCCGGGCATTCCTAGCCCTTGCCGCAGGACCTCGAGACGGGGCGACGGGGTCACATCTTTCGTGAGTCTCTGCTCATTTCCACGCGCTCCTAATCCACTAATGCTTTGGATATTTGATCCGAGGGGCCTCTGGCCTGATAGCACTAACCATCACGTGGGCATAGTATGGGCGTTCTGCGTCGTATACGTCAGCCGAAGCTTATTTAATGTCATTAAGGAGCGGCGCACACCGAGTTGGACTGGGAACGCAACCGCGCTTGTATAAGGGGTTGCTAGGTCTGCTCTCGGTGGCCCTGTAACGTGCAGGAGTTCCCGGGGCGATGGCCCAAGACCCCTGGGGGCATAGGTTTAGTCCGGCGTGCTGACCTCTCTTTTAAGCCTAGGTCGTGTTGCGGCGTGTCGTTTGGCTGAGGCCGGGCATGACCCAGAAAAGTGTGTCCGGCCGGAGTTAATCGAGCGTGGTGGGTAAGTTGGTGCACCCCTGCAGGGAAGAAACAATCTATCGATAGCCTGTCCTACGGTAATGGACACTCGGAGTTGTATCCCGATCGGTACAACTAGAACTTGAGATGATAATTGGATAGTATGGCTCTGGGATTGCTTTCTCGCAGGGAGTCGAGGAAGAATCTCTGGGTGAGGTTGATGGCACTACTACTACTTTACATTATGTTAATCTGCACTCTTCTAATGCTGTAAGACCGATGAAGATGATTGAAGATGCTAGTCTACGATAGGACTAGGTTTTCCCCCTCTATTCTGGCATTTCTGCAGCCAGTCCACATATACAGCCTCCTTTTGATAATGATGCATATGTAGTGTAGATCCTTGCTTGCTGAGTACTTCGGATGAGTACTCACGTTTGCTTTATTTTCTTTTTCTCCCCATATCCAATGGATGTCGCCAGATGACGGAGCCCCTGAGATAGCTGCCCCCGTCGACGACTACGGCTACTACTACTACCCTCCCGGTGAGTACTACTACGAGAAGCCGACAGACGACCAGGAGTAGGATTCGGAGGATCCTAGGCAGGAGGCCTACGCCTTTCGATCGTAGAGTTTTATTTTGCCCCGCCTTCGTAAAGGATTATCTCTGTTCTGTAATATATCTGTACCCAGATATCTGATGCTTCCGCTGACACTTGTATGCCATCGAGCTATGTATTCAAGCCCTCGAGGCCCTGGCTTGTAATATAAAGCTTGTATGAACTTATTTATGTTTTAGAGTTGTGTTGTGATATCTTCAAGTGAGTCCTTAGGCTTGATCGTGTGCATTTGCGTGTATGGTTAGTGCACGATTAAGCCGGGGTCGTCACAACTCCCATAAAGATTGGCAAGATTACTCAAGTTACTAAGAACAAGGGTGCAACTTCTAGTCACAACAATAAAGAAGATCTTAAGATGATTAGCATTCACCCGGACTTTGTTAAAGTTATAAGAGATCCTTTGCGCAAAAATAAATTCTTTAAACTTGTTCCTAGGAGCATTGTCATTGAAAATTTGTATGCTAAACCTTTGAAGAATTCTAAGTGTTTGATTGAAGAGTTGGACAACAAAGATGACAATACTTAGATCCTTGCTTTATGCCTAGCTAGGGGCGTAAAACGATAGCGCTTGTTGGGAGGCAACCCAATGAATAAAATTTATTTTTTTGCCTTTTGCTTTCTGTTCTTGAGTGTTAGCATAATAATGCTACTGTTATGATTGAGTTTTTTGTGTTTTAATTAGTGTTTGTGCCAAGTAAAGCCTTTAGGATTATGTTGGGTGATAGTTAATTTGATCTTGTTGGAAAACAGAAACTTTTGCGTCAAGTATTTTTTTTTGAAAATTCACATCTGAGACAAAAATTTCTGAATTTTTTACACAAGATTGATATACAAATTGCCTATGATTTCCTAATTTTTAAGAATTTTTGGAGTTACAGAAGTATTCGAAATATTCAGATTTCTACAAACTGTTCTGTTTTAGACAGATTCTGTTTTCTTTGTGTTGTGTGCTTGTTTAAATGATTCTATGGTTTTCATTGAAGAGTTTTTGCCATAGAAAAGTTGGAATACAGTAGATATAATGCAAGAATAAAATATGAATTGGTTTTCTACAGTACTTATAGTAGTGATTTGTTTTCTTATACTAACGGATCTCACGAAGGTTTTGTTGAGTTTTGTGTGATTGAAGTTTTCAAGTTTGGGTGATTTTACGATGGATGAAGGAATAAGGAGTAAGAAGAGCGTAAGCTTGGGGATTCCCATGGCATCCCAAGCTATTATCCAAAGAGAAGCAAGCAACTAAGCTTGGGGATGCCCGAGTGGCATCCCCTCTTTCTTCTAACGACCATCGGTATTTTACTTGGAGCTATATTTTTATTCGTCACATACTATGAGTTTTGCTTGGAGCGTCTTGTATGATATGAGTCTTTGCTTGTTTTGCTTTTTGTTTTAAGTAGTGAATCCTTGCTGGACACACCTATTTGAGAGAGCCAAAATTATGCCATGACTTGTTAGAATTGCTCTCTATGCTTCACTTAAATCTTTATGAGCTATGGAATTGCTCAAATGCTTCACTTATATCTTTTTGAGCACGGTGTGCTTTATTATTTTTGAAGAAATGCTCTCTTGCCTCACTTAGATTTATTTGGGAGTTAGTATTTTTTTAGAAATTCTCTCTTGCTTTACTTAAATTAATTTGAGAGAAAGAAATATTATGCTCATGATCTTCACTTATATTTGTTTGAGCTTATCAAAAACAACACAAGAAAATTAGTCCCAAAGTGATAGATATCCAAGAAGGATATAATAAAAAAATTCATGAAGATCATTGGACAAAATAAACTTGATTCCTTGTAATAGTTTTGAGATATGATGATGTGAAATGTGAGTTATGTTGATGAGTAATTATGCTTTAGTAAGAATATTGATGTTAAGGTTTGTGATTCCCTATGCATGCACGAAAGTCAATAGTTATGCAATGAAATTATATCCTACTTGTGGTGCATTATTCGGTGTTAATTATGCTTAATGCTCGCTTATGAGATTTTTCGTTTCTTGGTTGGTCGCTTCTCAATCTTTAGCTAGCCTTCATTTTGCACTAAGTATGATCACTACTTGTGCATCCAAAACCCTTTAAACCAGTTTTGCCATATGAGTCCACTATATCTACCTATATGCGGTATTCTTTTGCCATTCTAAGCAAATTTGCATGTGCCATCTCTAATTTTCAAAATAAATTTCTCTTTTGTGTGCTCGTACCGCTCGCGAGGCGGTGAGGGGTGGCCGATATTTTCCATGCTAGATGTGTTATTCTCATGATGAGTGTTTATTCACTTGTCATTGCACGAGAGTAAGGCAAAGGTATTAGGGTTGCCCAGTCCCAAAATGAATAAATGAATTTACTTTATGTTGTCAAATAATAAATTCCTTGGAAAGTGTTGGTATGGAGGGCACCCGTGGATACGGCTAGCCATGGAAAGTGAAAGAAATGGTGGAAAAAGGAACAAACTTTATTTTCTGTTTGGGAACCGCCTATGATATATCTAGCATGGAAAGTGTGGGGAACTCTAAGTCGTTTTCGTTGGTGGGAAAAGTATACCTCCCAAAATGTTTTTATCTCTCAATTTTCGCTTTGAGCTCTGGCACCTCTACAAATCCCTACTTCCCTCCGCGAAGGGCCTTTCTTTTACTTTATGCAATTTTTATTTTGAGTCTCCATCTTCTCTTATAAAGGACCAACTAAGGGGCACTATGATCGTACTTGAGCATTGGGTGTAGCTAATATGCGAGTGTGTTTCATGAATGGATCAATGATTGAGCATAATGGGCTAGGGATAACTTATTTTAGCGTTGATATTTTGAAAGACATGGTTGCTTGTTGATATGCTTGAGTATTTAAGTTATCATGTCAAAACTAGACTATTGCTTTGAACCATATAAAAGTCCAAATGTCCATGCTATAAAGAAAAGAATATGTGATGAGCATGTTAGGCAGCATTCCACATCAAAAATTCTGTTTTATCATTTACCTACTCGAGGACGAGCAGGAATTAAGCTTGGGGATGCTGATACGTCTCCAACATATCTATATTTTTTGATTGTTCCATGCTGTTATATTATCATTCTTGGATGTTTTACAATCATTTTATAGTCATTTTATATCATTTTTTGGTACTAACCTATTGACATAGTGCTAGTGCCAGTTGCTGTTTTCTGCATGTTTTTTACATCGCAGGAAACCAATACCAAATGGAGTCCAAACGGAGCGAAACTTTTTGTGGATTTTTTTTGGACCAGAAGACATCCAGTGGGCCGGAGAAGCACCTGGGGTGCTCCGATGGGAGCACAACCCACCAGGGCGCACCTAGAGGCCCAGGCGCGCCCAGGTGGGTTGTGCCCATCTCGGCCGCCTCCCGCACCACCTCTTTGCTCTATAAATACCCCAATATTCCAGAAACCCTAGGGGAGTCGACGAAAATCAATTCCAGCCGCCGCAAGTTCCAGGAACACCAGATCCAATCTAGACACCATCTCGTAGGGGTTCATCATGTCCATTGGTGCCTCTCCGATGATGTGTGAGTAGTTCTTTGTATACCTACGGGTCCGTGGTTAGTAGCTAGATGACTTTCTCTCTCTTGTTTGATTCTCAATACAATGGTCTCTTGGAGATCCATATGATGTAACTCTTTTTGCGGTGTGTTTGTTGGGATCCGATGAACTTTGAGTTTATGATCAGATCTATGTTTTTATCCATGAAAGTTATTTGAGTCTTCTTTGATCTCTTATATGCATGATTTCTTATAGCCTCATATTTCTTCTCCGGTATTTGGGTTTTGTTTGGCCAACTTGATCTATTTATCTTGCAATGGGAAGAGGTGCTTTGTAATGGGTTCGATCTTACGGTGCTTGATCCCAGTGACAGAAAGGGAAATGACATGTATGTATCATTGCTATTAAGGATAACAAGATGGGGTCTATTTCTACATAAATAGATCTTGTCTACATCATGTCATCGTTCTTATTGCATTACTCCGTTTCTCCATGAACTTAATACACTAGATGCATGCTGGATAGCGGTCGATGTGTGGAGTAATAGTAGTAGATCCAGGCAGGAGTCGGTCTACTAATCTTGGACATGATGCCTATATAATGATCATTGCCTGGATATCGTCATGAGTATTTGAAGTTCTATCAATTGCCCAACAGTAATTGTTTTCCCACCGTTTGCTATTTTTCTCAAGAGAAGCCACTAGTGAAACCTACGGCCCCCGGGTCTCTTCTTTAATATATTTGCCTTTGCGATCTATTTTTATTTGCTTTTGTTTTCAGATCTATATTTCCAAAAACCCAAAAATACCTTGCTGCACTTTATTTTACTTTGCATTTATTTGAGATCTATTTATCCAATCTATTACAACTTTTTCCCGTCCGCTAGCCATTTCTGGCGCCGTTGCCCGAAAGGGATTGACAACCCCTTTAATACGTCGGGTTGCGAGTATTTGTTATTTGTGTGCAGGTACCGTTCACGTAGTGTTGCGTGGTTCTCCTACTGGTTTGATAACCTTGGTCTCATCACTGAGGGAAATACCAACCGTCGCTGTGCTGCATCATCCCTTCCTCTTTGGGGAAATACCGACGTAGTTCTAGCAGACATCAGTACCGTTTACATAGTGTTGCTTGGTTCTCCTACTGGTTTGATAACCTTGGTCTCATCACTGAGGGAAATACCTATGGTTGTTGTGCTGCATCATCCCTTCCTCTTTGGGGAAATACCAACGTAGTTCAAGTGATATCAGCGCTCACGGCGACAAGGGTAGCGTATCTACACGGGAGCGCAGACAAGGCGATGGTGGCAGCGCCCACGGCAAAAAGGGCAGCGGATCTGCACGGGAAATTCCTGCGGGGTAAGTATTAGACCTAGATCTGCTCGTGTTTACTGCCGTAGGATTGATTCAACGATGCTTTAGGCTCGGTTTTGTTCATTTTTTCACGGGAGATGGCATGTTTTTTTATCATAGGATGAATCCAGTGACCGCGTTCTATCTTTCTATTAGAATGGAGACCACTGTTCTAGTTTCTGCGGGTACTAAAGGAAAAGATTGTGGCTTCACATTTCCATTGTTTGTGGACAACACTACTTCGTACCAGGATTTTAGGGCTGCCATTTGTGCCAAGTATCCATGGGGATTGTTTGATGCTGTTGAGATGAGATATTGGGATAGTAGGAATCTTTGTTGGGTCCCTGTACAGTGTGATTCAGAGTTAGGTGTGATGTTTGCAACAAATGCAGAAACTATGTCATCCAATTTGGAAATCACAGTGATACAGAGAACTAGAGCACAAAGGTTTGACAACCCATCACTTCTAGGCCCTCTGCATCTAGGCCATCTTGTTTTAATCCCACTGCTGGAGGGACAAGGGCTAGAACTAGGGCTAGCAGTAGAAGTAGGGCAGCAAGTGACACCTCTACTGCTCCTGGAACTCCAAGTGTTAATGAAAGTCAAGAACAACCAAACAAAATAGGTGATCCAGTTGTGGAGGAGGCATTGCCTGATGCACCAGGTCTGGAGGATGAGATACTTTATCCTGGATATGTTCAACACAATAATAAAGAAGAAAAAGCAGACAAGGACTATATTCCTGCAGAATTTTCAGATACAGATGTTGATGAGATGCAAGAGGATCATGAAATGGGAGCTTTTGAAGATGCAGATGAGGACAGACCTGTAATGATGTATGACAGGGAAAATCCATCTATTGAGGAAGGTGTGGTCTTCCCTTCTGAAGTTAATGCAGTTGCAACCTACTCAATCAAAGCTGAAACTGAGTTCTCTATTCTGAAAAGTGACCCAACTAGGTTTACTGTCAAATGTTCTTATGATAGGTGTAAATGGAGGCTACATGCCTCTTTAATGAGGAGGAGCACACTGTTTCAGGTATTAAATGTTGTGATCCCTTAAATGTTTGTTATATTTTCTGCACTCACTGCTGTTATCTGTACTAACTGTTTGTCTTATTGTCTGTTGTATCGTCTTGTTTCAGATTAAAGTGAACCAACACCAGCATACTTGTCCTAGTGTCAACAGATCTCAGAGATTGAGAGCTGCAAAAAGAAGGTGGATTGCAGATGCTTCTATGCCTTGGATCAGAAAAAATCCATCTATTGGTCCTAAGGAAATTCAGATGAAGTTGTTAGAGAAGTATGGTGTGGAGGTGCCATATGACAGGTGCTACAATGGTAAAGAGATGGCACTTTACAAAATCTATGGCAAGTACAGTGACAGTTTCCAACTTTATTCTTTCAAAGCTGAAGTGGAGAGGGCATCACCAGGCAGTCTTGTAGAAATTGATAGGCACACAGTTGAGTATCAGATTAAAGGCAAGAAGTATTACAAGGAGTGTTTTAGAAGGGTGTTCGTTTGCTTCAAAGCTTGTCAGAAGGGTTTTTTGGAGGGGTGCAGACCATACCTAGCTGTAGATGCTACAACATTGAATGGTAGGTTTAGAGGGCAGCTTGTAGCAGCTTGTGCACTGGATGGACATAGTTGGTTGTTTCCAGTTGCTTATGGTGTGCTAGAAGTGGAGTCTACTGAGAGTTGGACATGGTTTTTAACAAACCTGAAGAAAATGCTAGGTCATCCAGAAGGTTTAGTGATACATACTGATGCTTGCAAGGGATTGGAAACTGCTGTTGATGACGTGTACCCTGGAGTGGAGCATAGAGAGTGTATGAGACACTTGGCTCAGAATTTCAGTAAGAAATTCAAGGGAAAGTTCTATGATCATAACTTATGTCCTTGCTCACTAACCTATAGTATCAAGAAGCATAACTATCATCTGAACCGGCTCATCAGAAGCATAACAAGATTAGGCAGTACATCATGGAGAAATTTGACTTAAGAAACAGAATTGCCACTGACCATTTCATTGGGCACTACATCATACTAGCAGTAATGAAGGTTTTGATGGAGAAGACAAAAGGTTTGGAGATGAGTATAGTTAGGAGAAGCCCAACATAGGCTGAGGTGACTGCTACTGACAGAGAGAAAAGAGAATGGAGGTACCCTATTGACTTAGAGAAGTGGTCTTGCAGTTGTAGGCAGTGGCAGATCACTGGTAAACCCTGCATCCATGCTCTTTTTTATCACTGCTCTAAGAGGTGAAGCAAGTGGAATAGATCAATATGTCCAAAAATATTACTCTGTTGAGATGTTCAGAGCTACTTATGCTGACAATCTACCAGCTCTAGAAGGCAAACAACAGTGGGACTGTGTAGATCCAGGATTCAAGCTGTGTGCTCCTGTTCAGAACAGACCACCAGGCAGACCAAGAAAGCAGAGGATAAGATCTACCAGTGAAGGAAAGGGCCTTGGTCTTAGGATGTATAAGTGCAAGAGATGTGGACACAAAACCAAAGGCTGCAAAGAATCTGTTTATCCAGCCTTTGGAGAAGAAGAACATTGGGGAGCAGATAATGCAGATGATCATCCTACAACTAATGAGCCAGCAGAAGCAGAAGTAGAAGATGAGGAGGAGGATGAAGAGCCAGAAGTTGATGTTCTTCAGCAGCAGATGCCACCACCAAAGGAAACCTTACATGAGGCATCTACACAAGCTAGTGTAGTCAGGTCTATGCCAGCAACTTGTGCTAGTCTTCATTCATATCTTCAACTTGTTTCAGTTTTCATTAGTTCATAACTTAAAAATTGTGTTATGTTTGAACTTGTTTTAGCCCTAGAAAGAATTATAAAAGAGGAGTAGAGAGGGGAGCTTCTCCAAGGTGTTGCAAGCAGAAGATAAATGTACCAGCAACAACAATTTTGCTCAGTTACTGGAAGCAGTGTTGACAGCAAGGGTGTCTCTCCACACAAAAAAGCAGCAATAGTAGTTGAAGCTCCATCCAGTGCCCCCAATCCAGCAAAGAACACTAGAAGCAAGGCAAAGCTGGCTCCAAACCCAGCCAAGAACACCAGGAGCAAGAAACTTCAGTTTTAGTACTATTACTAGATAAAACTGTTATGCACTTGATGTTGTTGTGTGTGCACTATGAAGGCCAGTACTTTTATGTTCTTAGTGCTTTATGCACTAGTTATGCCCAGTGTTTGGTACATTTGTGATGATCAACTTCTTAATGCTTTATGCACTAGTTATGCCCAGTGTTTGGTACATTTGTGATGACCAACTTCTTAATGCTTTGTGCCCACTGTGGTGTTTAATAAGTTTGTTGTTGATCTACTTTGGCATAGTTTCATCATCGACGTCGTCGACGACAAAAACTACATCTACTTTGGCATAGTTTTGTCATCGACGACAAAAACTACATCTACTTTGGCATAGTTTTGTCATCGATGTCATCGACGACAAAAACTGCATCTACTTTGGCATACTTCTGTCTACTTAGAACATCTCAACCAGCATCTACTTTGCATCCATCCACACCATCATCTAGTTTGCAGAAACAAAATACCATGTTTCATCTTGACCACAACAGTGCATCATCATCTTCAAATACATCATACTAAGTAGACTGATACAACTACAACACAAACAACAGTACAACACAAATTCCTACAAACAACAATGCTAAAAGAAGCATCATCTCATCTCTTCCTCTCAGCTTCTTCTTCAAAACAAGATTCTTCCTTGACAGCTCAAGGTTTTCCTTCTTCAAATTATGACTTTTGATCCAGCTCTGTTCTACCTCTGCGTGCAGGTCTTCAAAAGCCAGGGCAACACACAATGGAGGAGGAGGAGGATCAACCCAAACCACCCACTGACACTCCTGTGGTAGCTGGTTGCACATAACATTAACCAAAAATTAGATATTTCATAAACAAGAACTAATAGATGCTCAAATTCACAAAATCTTACATCTAAAGGACACCCTAAAAACCGGCGGCCAGTGCTTGCCCCTCCCCAGGAAACACGGCGGGCAGGAACAAGGCCGTGACCAGGGCAACGATGCTTTGAACGATACTCCAATCCACAATAGGTGTCATCAGGAAGATAGAACTCGGAGACGAGCTGCACAATCCCGACCCCATCAACCTAAACCAAATGGAAGGGAAGGAAGGTCAAAATTTCCCCCCAAATATCACAAACCCTAGAACGAATTAGGGGTGGAGGAAGGCGCACAAGCTGATGTTCACTTACCTCACTGGCCGCCTGCGAGTAGTTGGACGAGCCCAAGCTCGCCGTGCTGCGCCGCTCCATCCTCTTCCTCGCCAGGCCTCGCCTCACCGACTTTGCTCCTCTATTTTTTTCGTGTGAGCTCACTGAGGATGAAAGGGTACTAAGTGTAGCACCGAAAGGGGAAAAATGTCCAAAATCTAGCGCCGCTTACGGTCAAACGACGCTGACTGGACGGAGCCGTGCCGAAAGGGCAAAAGCACATGACAAGCAAACTGAGTTGGGCAAGACCGCGTGTTTTCCAAAACTAGGGGCAATCCTGATGAGTGGTACCCAACTAAGGGTATAAAACCGATTATCCCAATTTTCAAAATGAATTTCCTTTTTGTGTGCCCGTACCGCTCATGAAGCGGCAGAGGGGTGGCCAATATTTTTCCATGCTAGATGTGTTATTCTCAAGATGAGTGTTTATTCACTTGTCATTGCACGAGAGTATGGTGGTAATAGGGATGCCCAGTTCCAAAATGAAAAAGAAATTTACTTTATGTTGCCAAATAATAAATTCCTAGGAAAGTGTTGGTATGGAAGGCACCCGTGGATACGGCTAGCCATGGATTGTGAAAAAATGGTGGAAAAAGGAATAAACTTTATTTTATGTTTGGGATCCGCCTATGATGTATCTAGCATGGAAAGTATTGGGAACTACTCGGTCATTTTCGTTGACAGGAAAAGCATGCTTCTCAAAAAAAATATCTCTCAATTTAAGCTTTAAGCTCTGGCACCTCTACAAATCTCTGCTTCCCTCTGCGAAGGGCCTATCTATTTACTTTTATGCAATTTTTATTTTTATTTGAGTCTCCATCTTCTCTTATAAAGCACCAACTAGGGAGCACTATGATCATACTTGAGCATTGGATGTAGCTAATATTCGAGTTTGTTTCGTGAATGGATCAATGATTGAGCATGATGGGCTAGGGATAACTTTCTTTAGTGTTGATATTTTGAAATACATGGTTGCTTGTTGATATGCTTGAGTATTGAAGTCTTCATGTCACATAGAGACTAGTGCTTTAAACCATCTAATAGTCCAAATGTCCATGCTACAAAAGAAAAGAATATGTGATGAACATGTTAGGCAGCATTCCACATCAAAAATTCTGTTTTTATCATTTACCTACTCGAGGACGAGCAGGAATTAAGCTTGGGGATGCTGATACGTCTCCAACGTATCTATAATTTTTTATTGTTCCATGCTGTTATATTATCATTCTTGGATGTTTTACAATCATTTATAGCAACTTTATATCATTTTTTGGGACTAACCTATTGACATTGTGCCCAGTGCCAGTTGCTGTTTTTTGCTTATTTTTTACTTCGCAGAATATCCCTATCAAACGCAATCCAAACGCAGCGAAACTTTTTGGAGATTGTTTTGGACCAGAAGAAACTTGGGAGCCAAGGAAGCACCAGAGGGGAGGCCCGTGGGGCCCACAAGACACCAGGGCGCGCCAGAGGCCCCTGGCGCCCCCTGATGGGTTGTGGGGCCCACGGAGGTCCTCTCCATCGCCTCTTAGCTCTATAAATACCCAAATATTCCAGAAACCCTAGGGGAGTCAACGAAACACAATTCAAGCCGCCGCAAGTTCCAAAACCACGAGATCCAATCTAGAGCCCTATTTCGGCAATCTGCCGGAGGGGAACACGATCACGGAGGGGTTCATCATCCTCATTGGTGCTCCTCCGATGATGCGTGAGTAGTTCACCATAGACCTACGGGTCCGTAGTCAGTAACTAGATGGCTTCTTCTCTCTTTTTGATTCTTAATACAATGTTCTCTTGGAGATCTATTTGATGTATGACTTTTTGCGGTGTGTTTGTTGGGATCCGATGAAGTTCGAGTTTATGATCAGATCTATATCCATGAATATTATTTTAGTCTTCTTTGATCTCTTATATGTATGATTATTTATAGCCTCGTATTTCTTCTTCGAATCTTTGGTTTAGTTAGGCCAACTAGATCGATTTTTCTTGCAATGGGAAGAGGTGCTTTGTGATGGGTTCGATCTTGCGGTGTACTCACCCAGTGACAGAAGGGGTAGCGAGGCACGTATGTATCGTTGCTATTAGGGATAAAAAGATGGGGTATATTCCTACATGAATAGATCTTGTGTACATCATGTCACCGTTCTTATTGCGTTACTCCGTTTCTCCATGAACTTAATACACTAGATGCATGCTGGATAGCGGTCGATGTGTGGAGTAATAGTAGTAGATGCAGAATCGTTTCAGTCTACTAATCTTGGATGTGATGCCTATATTCATGATCATTGCCTTGGATATCGTCATAATTATTTGTTATTCTATCAATTACCCAACAGTAATTTGTTTACCCACCGTATGCTATTTTCTCGAGAGAAGCCACTAGTGAAATCTACGGCCCCCGGGTCTACCTTTTATCATATTGCTTTCAGATCTATCTTTTATCATATTTATTGTCAGATCTATTATTCCAAAAACCCAAAAATACCTTGCTGCACTTTTTCTTTACTTATTTTATTTCGTGTTTTATTCAGATCTATTTATCAAATCTCATATCATTTAATCTATCTTTTTACTGAGGAGGGGTTGACAACCTCTCTTACGCGTCGGGTTGCAAGTATTTGTTCTTTGTGTGCAGGTACCGTTTACATAGTGTTGCTTGGTTGTCCTACTGGATTGATACCTTGGCTTCACAACTGAGGGAAATACTTATCGTAGCTGCGCTGCATCATCCCTTCCTCTTTGGGGAAATACAGACGCAGTCTCAAGCCACGTCACGCCCGTCGACGTAGCGCCAGCGACGTTGCCGACCCTTCCCGCCGGTGCGCAGCTCCGACCACTCCGCTCTGATCCTCTAGGTAGGCTGCCCACCACCACCACCCTCTGCTCCGGAGGTGGTACCCGGCCACTGATGTCTACTACGCAACTTTATTCTTGTAGACTCGTGTTGGGCCTCCAAGCGCAGAGTTTTGTAGGACAGTAGCAATTTTCCCTCAAGTGGATGACCTAAGGTTTATCAATCCGTGGGAGGCGTAGGATGAAGATAGTCTCTCTCAAACAACCCTGCAACCAACTAACAAAAAGTCTCTTGTGTCCCCAACACACAAAATACAATGGTAATTTGTATAGGTGCACTAGTTCGGCGAAGACATGGTGATACAAGCGTAGTAATGATAGTAGATATTGATTTTTGCAATAGGAACAATAAAAAACAGCAAGGTAGCAATTGATAAAACGGAGCACAAACGGTATTGCAATGCTTGAAAATGAGGCCTAGGGTCCGTACTTTCGCTAGTGCAATCTCTTAACAATGCTAATCTAATTGGATCACATAACCTTCCCTCAACGTGCGATGAAGAATCACTCCAAAGTTCTTATCTAGCGGAGAACATAAGAAGAAATTGTTTGTAGGGTACAAAACCACCTCAAAGCTATTCTTTCCGATCAATCTATCCTAGAGTTCGTACTAAAATAACACCAAGCTATTCTTTCCGATCGATCTAACCAAGAGTTCGTACTAAAATAACACCATATGATACACATCAACCAACTATAATGTCACCTAGATACTCCAATGTCACCGCGAGTATCCGTGAGTTGATTATACGATATGCATCAAATAATTTCAGATTCATAATACTCAATCCAACACAAAGAACCTCAAAGAGCGCCCCAAGATTTCTACCAGAGAAACAAGGACGAAAACGTGCATCAACCCCTATGCATAGATTACCCCAATGTCACCTCGGGAATCCGCGAGTTGAGTGCCAAGACATAGATCAAGTGCTCTCAAATCCATAAAAGTATCCAATCCGATAAAACGAAATCTCAAAGGGAAAACTCAATTCATCACGACAAGGTAGAGAGGGGAAAACATCATATGATCCAACTATATTAACAAAGCCCGCGATACATCAAGATCGTGACATCTCAAGAACATGAGAGAGAGATATATTAAACACATAGCTACTGGTACAAACCCTCAGCCCCGAGGGTGGACTACTCCCTCCTCATCATGGTGGCCGCCGGGATGATGAAGATGGCCACCGGTGATGATTTCCCCCTCCAGCAGGGTACCGGAACGGGATCTAGATTGGTTTTTCGTGGCTACAGAGGCTTGCGGTGGCGGAACTTCTGATCTAGGGTTACCTCGAGGGTTTTTGAAATATTTGGCAATTTATAGGGCAAAGAGGCGGTGCGAGAGGCCACCGAGGTGGGCACAACCAACCTGGGCGCGCCTGGGCCCCCAGGCACGCCTTGGTGGGTTGTGCTCCCCTCGGAGCTCCCCTCTGGTACTTCTTTGGCCCACCGGGTGTCTTCTGGTCCAGAAAAAATCTCCAAAAAGTTTTGCTGCGTTTGGACTCCGTTTGGTATTGATTTTCTGCGATGTAAAAAACAAGCAAAAAACAGCAACTGGCACTGGGCACTATGTCAATAGGTTAGTCCCAAAAAATGATATAAAGTTGCTATAAAATGATTGTAAAACATCTAAGAATGATAATATAACAACATGAATACTTCATAAATTATGGATACGTTGGAGATGTATCAGCATCCCCAAGCTTAATTCCTACTCGTCCTCGAGTAGGTAAATGATAAAAGAAATAATTTATGAAGTGTGAATGCTAGCAAAGTGCATAAGTTTGATCAATGATAATTTTAATCACTTTTCCTAGCATCATAACATCAAGTCTTTCTCATAAAACCCATCATGATAAAGTAGCAATTGAAAACGGAATTTTTGTTGTGGAAAGCTACCTATCATATTCATCATATACTCTTTCTTTTGTAGCATGGACATTTGGACTTGAATGATTCAAAGCAATAGTCTATAATTTGACATGAAGACATCAATACTCAAGCATATCAACAAGCAACCATGTCTTTCAAAATATCAACACTAAAGAAAGTTATCCCTAGCCCATCATGCTCAATCATTGATCCATTCGCAAAACACACTCGCATATTAGCTACATCCAATGCTCAAGTACAATCATAGTGCCCCTTAGTTGGTGCTTTATAAGAGAAGATGGAGACTCAAATAAAAATAAAAATTGCATAAAGTAAATAGATAGGCCCTTCGCAGAGGGAAGTAGGGATTTGTAGAGGTGCCAGAGCTCAAAGCTTAAATTGAGAGATAAATTTTTTGAGAGGCATACTTTTCCCGTTAACGAAAACGACCGAGTAATTCCCAACACTTTCCATGCTAGATATATCATAGGCGGTTCCCAAACAGAAAATAAAGTTTATTCCTTTTTCCATCATTTCTTTCACTTTCCATGGCTAGCCGTATCCACGGGTGCCCTCCATACCAACACTTTCCAAGGAATTTATTATTTGACAACATAAAGTAAATTCATTTTTCATTTCGGGACTGGGCATCCCTAATACCTTTGCCGTACTCTCGTGCAATGACAAGTGAATAGACACTCATCTTGAGAATAACACATCTAGCACGGAAAATATCGGCCACCCTCTGCCGCTTCATGAGCGGTACGAGCACACAAAAAGGAAATTATTTTGAAAATTTAGAGATGGCACATACAAATTTGCTTAGAACGGCAAGGATATACCGCGTATAGGTAGGTATGGTGGACTCATATGGCAAAACTGGTTTTAAGGATTTTGGATGCACAAGTAGTAGTTCTACTTAGTACAAGTGGAGGCTAGCAAATAGATTGAGAAGCAACCGACCAAGAAACGAAAAATCACATAAGCGAGCATTAAGCATAACTAACACCGAATAATGCACCACAAGTAGGATATAATTTCATTGCATAACTATTGACTTTTGTGCTTGCATAGGGAATCACAAACCTTAACACCAATATTCTTACTAAAGCATAATTACTCACCAACATGACTCACATATCACTATCATCGTGTCTCAAAACTATTACAAAGAACCAAGTTTATTTTGTCCAATGATCATTATGAAAGTTTTTATTATATCCTTCTTGAATATCTATCACTTTGGGACTAGTTTAATATGTTGCTTTAGAAAGCTCAAACAATTCTAAGTGAAGAACATGAGCATAAAACAAACTACTCCAAAAAGATATAAGTGAAGATCAAGCGAGTAGTTAAGTAAATGGGTGGCTGTTTGAGGACTCTCTCTCATTTAAAATCTTCAGATCTAATTATTTTATTAAAACAGCAAGCAAAACAAAACAAAATGACATTCTATGAAAAGCACAACTCATGTGAAGAAGCAAAAACTTAGGCTCAACCGATACTAACCGATAGTTGTTCAAGAAGAAAGGTGGGATGCCTACCGGGGCATCCCCAAGCTTAGATGCTTGAGACTTCTTGGATTATTAACTTGGCATGCCTTGGGCATCCCCAAGCTTGAGCTTTTGTGTCTCCTTAATTCCTTTTATATCACGGTTTCCAAAATCTTAAAAACTTCATCCACACAAAACTCAACAAGAACTCGTGAGATAAGTTAGTATAAATCAATGCAAAAACCTTATCATTCTCTACTGTAGCAAATCACTAAAATTATAATTTAACATTGCATACTAAATGCCTCTGCATATTTAATACTCCTATCCTCAAATAGAATCATTAAACAAGCAAACATAACAGCAATCTGTCTAAATAGGACAGTCTGTAAAGAGTGTAATATTCATCATACTTCCCTAAATCCAAAACTTCTAAACAATTACCACACTGTAGAAAATTTATTATAGCTTACTATGCAAAAAATTTCAACCTTTTATCACATTCTGACTTTTCTAGAGAATTTTTGCAACAGCGATAAACTTTCTGTTTTGAAACAGCAACTCATATACTTGCAAAATAAGCATGGAAAAGGCTATACTTGACATTTTTATTGAAGTAAAATATGAAAAACATTATATAGATAAAAACAGAAATAAAATGACGCTCCAATCAAAACACATATCATGTGACGAATGAAAACATGGCTCCAAGTGAGGTTACCGATAATGTTGAAGACGAAAGAGGGGATGTCTTCCGGGGCATCCCCAAGCTTAGTTGCTTGGATATTCCTTGAATATTAAATTGGGGGTGCCTTGGGCATCCCCAATCTTAGGGTCTTGTCACTCCTTATTCTCCTCATATCGATATCTCACCCAAAACTTGAGAACTTCAATCACACAAAACTTAACGGAACTTCGTGAGATGGGTTAGTATGATAAAGACAAATCATTCACTTTGGTACTGTCAAAGACAAGATTCATAATTGTTCTCACACAATTCCTACTGTACTATACAATTTATATTAAGCAATATAAGCCATAGAAACCATAAAACAAGCAAACTATGCATTGCAAACAGAATCTGTCAAAAACAGAACAGTACGTAAAGATCTGAATTAAGGTCATAATTCTATACCTCCAGAAATTCTGAAATATCAGGAAAACGTAGGAAATTTGTATACCCATCAACTGTAAAAAATTCAGAATTTTTCCACGTCCAGCAAAAGACAGGAATTTCTGCACTGGACGCAAAAGTTTCTGTTTTTGCACAGAATCAAGTCAACTATCATCCACAGTATCCCAAAGGCTTTACTTGGCACTTTATTGAAACAAAAGCTATAAAACAAGATTACTACAGTATCATAACCATGTGGACACACAAAAACAGTAGGTAAAAGTGTTGGGTTGTCTCCCAACAAGTGCTTTCCTTTAATGCCTTTTCAGCTAGGCATGAAGATTTCAGTGATGCTCACGTAAAAGATAAGAATTAAAACACAAAGAGAGCATCATGAAGCATATGACTAGCACATTTAAGTCTAACCCACTTCCTATGCATAGGGATTTTGTGAGCAAACAACTTATGGGAACAAGAATCAACTAGCATATGATGGCAAAACAAGCATAACTTCAATATTTTCAACACATAGAAAGGAAACTTGATATTAGTGAGAAGCCTACAAGCATATGTTCCTCTCTCATAATAATTTTCAGTAGCATCATGAATGAATTCAACAATATAGCCATCATATAAAGCATTCTTTTCATGATCCACAAGCATAAAAAAAATTCTTACTCTCCACACAAGCAAATTTATTCTCATCAATAGTAGTGGGAACAAATTCAACAAAATAACTATCATGTGCTACTTGATTGACATAATCAAATTGGACATTAAAATTATGATGACAAGTTTCATGGTTATCATTATTCTTTATAGCACACATGGCATCACCATAATCATCATAGATAGCAACTTTGTTGTCATAATCAATTGAAACCTCTTCCAAAATAGTGGATTCATCACTAAATAAAGTCATGACCTCTCCAAATCCACTTTCATAATTATCACAATAAGATTCAACACCCTCTAAAATAGTGGGATCATTAGTACCTAGAGTTGATACTCTTCCAAACCCACTTTCATCAACATAATCATCATAAATAGGAGGCATGCTACCATTATAACAAACTTGCACATCAAAACTTGGGGGACTAAAAATATCATCTTCATCAAACATAGCATCCCCAAGCTTGTAGCTTTGCATATCATTAGCATCATGGATATTCAAAGAATTCATACCAACAACATTGCAATCATGCTCATCATTTATGCCAAACATTTTATATAATTCTTCTTCTATCAATTGAGCATAATTTTCCTTTCCATTATTTTCACGAAAGACATTATAGAGATGAACAATATGATGCAACCTCAATTCCATTTTTTTGTAGTTTTCTTTTATAGACCAAACTAGTGATAAAACAAGAAACTAAAAGATTTGATTGCAAGATCTAAAGATATACCTTCAAGCACTCACCTCCCCGGCAACGGCGCCAGAAAAGAGCTTGATGTCTACTACGCAACTTTATTCTTGTAGACTCGTGTTGGGCCTCCAAGCGCAGAGTTTTGTAGGACAGTAGCAATTTTCCCTCAAGTGGATGACCTAAGGTTTATCAATCCATGGGAGCCATAGGATGAAGATAGTCTCTCTCAAACAACCCTGCAACAAAATAACAAAAAGTCTCTTGTGTCCCCAACACACCAAATACAATGGTAATTTGTATGGGTGCACTAGTTCGGCGAAGAGATGATGATACAAGCGTAGTAATGATAGTAGATATTGATTTTTGCAATAGGATCAATAAAAAATAGCAAGGTAGCAATTGATAAAACAGAGCACAAACGGTATTGCAATGCTTGAAAATGAGGCCTAGGGTCCGTACTTTCGCTAGTGCAATCTCTCAACAATGCTAATCTAATTGGATCATATAAGCTTCCCTCAACGTGCAATGAAGAATCACTCCATAGTTCTTATCTAGCGGAGAACATAAGAAGAAATTGTTTGTAGGGTACGAAACCACCTCAAAGCTATTCTTTCCGATCAATCTATCCTAGAGTTCGTACTAAAATAACACCAAGCTATTCTTTCCGATCGATCTAACCAAGAGTTCGTACTAAAATAACGCAATATGATACACATCAACCAACTCTAATGTCACCTAGATACTCCAATGTCACCGCGAGTATCCGTGAGTTGATTATACGATATGCATCAAACAATTTCAGATTCATAATACTCAATCCAACACAAAGAACCTCAAAGAGTGCCCCAAGATTTCTACCAGAGAAACAAGGACAAAAATGTGCATCAACCCCTATGCATAGATTACCCCAATGTCACCTCGGGAATCTGCGAGTTGAGTGCCAAGACATAGATCAAGTGCTCTCAAATCCATAAAAATATTCAATCCGATAAAATGAAATCTCAAAGGGAAAACTCAATTCATCACAACAAGATAGAGAGGGGAAAACATCATATGATCCAACTATATTAACCAAGCCCGCGATACATCAAGATCGTGACATCTCAAGAACACGAGAGAGAGAGATATTAAACACATAGCTACTGGTACAAACCCTCAGCCCCGAGGGTGGACTACTCCCTCCTCATCATGGTGGCCGTCGGGATGATGAAGATGGCCAATGGTGATGATTTCCCCCGCCGGCAGGGTGCCAGAACGGGGTCTAGATTGGTTTTTCGTGGCTACAGAGGCTTGCGACGGCGGAACTTCTGATCTAGGGTTACCCCGAGGGTTTTTGGAATATTTGGCAATTTATAGGGCAAAGAGGCAGTGCGGGAGGCCACCGAGGTGGGCACAATCCACCTGGGCGCGCCTGGACCCCCAGGCGCGCCCTGGTGGGTTGTGCGTCCCTCGGAGCCCAGGCGCGCCCTGGTGGCGCGCCCTGGTGGGTTGTGCTTCCCTCGGAGCTCCCCTCTGGTACTTCTTTGGCCCACCGGGTGTCTTCTGATCCAGAAAAAATCTCCAAAAAGTTTAGCTGTGTTTGGACTCCGTTTGGTATTGATTTTCTGCGATGTAAAAAACAAGCAAAAAACAGCAACTGGTACTGGGCACTATGTCAATAAGTTAGTCCCAAAAAATCATATAAAGTTGCTATAAAATGATTGTAAAACATCTAAGAATGATAATATAACAGAATGAATACTTCATAAATTATGGATACGTTATACGTATCAGCCACCGATGGGTGCTCGTGCCCGCGCCGGGGCCGGTGTGCACTCGGACGCCCGAGTCCGATGCACGAGCAGCAGCGGGCGAGGGAGAGGGCAGCGGCGCCCGAGTCGATGTTCGTGCGCCGTCCGCCTGCGAGCGCGCCGGTCGATCCTGAGGCAGCGCTCCTCGCATCGGTCCTCCGCCATTCTCTCACGATGGCGGAGACGAATGCGCGGCGCCTCCGCCCAAGAATGCCAAGGCGCTCCGACTCGCCATCGAGTTATCGGAGCGCGAGGCAACCAAGGAGGCGGCGGCGAAAGCGAAGACAGACCGCCATGCGAAGGAGCAGGACCCCCTGCTCTGCAGGCTGTCGGGCATGAGGTGCAGCTCTGAGTTGGACCTGACGGACGGCTCCACCTCCAGCTCCGACGACGACGCGCGTCCGCACACCGACGCCTACACAGAGGAGGGGCACAGTTGCACCAACAACCGGAAGGGGAAGAGGGCCGACGAGGAAATGGTGATTTCCTCCGCCCTTCCCTATTCTGTTTATATTTTACCTATGTTTTATAAGTAGTTTGTAGTATGGATTTGCACTGTTCACCCGTCGTTGAAATCCGATGAATTATGTTCCTTTTGTCCAGCTGATCCAATGAACTGCGCTTTGATCATGTGTCACGTAGCGTTGGATGAATTGCATGGTTTTAGGGTTTCAGATATGAGGGACGCGAGTGTGGAAGGAAAAATATAAGGCGTGTCCGGTCAGTGTCCGTGGGCGCGTCCGCGGGCGTTTGAGGGGTCGGATTTGCCCATCACGGCTGTAGATGCTCTTAAAAAATAGTTTCACTTGATGTCAGAGCATCTAGATCCGACCTCCTCCAACACCTTCTATACGCGGCAGCTCGGAAAGCTCGGTCAGTGACCCGACACAAAATTGTGACCCAGTCGGGCTCCTCGAACCGGAGGCTGGATACGTCTAGGCTGACCAACACCCACATATCCAGCACATGTCTAGGATGATTTATTTTTTTGTGAAAAGACCAGGTCTATTATAAAGATTCACCAGAAGTACAAATCACCCGAAACATAATAAAAATTACATCGAGGTCTATGGATCACTGAACGACCATTGCAGCCACCAGAACAAGCCGCCGATGTGCCGCTGTCGCCGCTCCCATACCGGAGCCGGCCTGACCTTGTCGATGACGACTGGGAAGTCTTCGTGCACGTGCCCCTAAGGACCAACGTCCCGGAGCCGCGATCGTCGCCGTTGAATCCTTCAATCGATCTGAATAATTTGACACCAAATATCACCATTGCGTACGCATGGCAAGAAACCCTAACCTCGCCACCCCGAGGAGCTGGCAGGAATCTACGCCGGAGCTCCGTCTAATCCGTCCCAGCGGACGAACTTGAGGAGGAGCGGAGCCTGGACCGATACGAGTGTACCCGTTACGTCGGACCATAAATTCCATCTAATTGACCAAGTCCATCAAAATCCAACGCCCTCCTCCCGCGTTCATCCTTTGTTTTCTTCGTCCGAGCCCTCGCCATCCTTCATCCTTGCTCCATCATCTGCGTCGCCCTAGATGTTGTCGCCACCCTACCCCCAACTGCCGCCATGGATATTGCATCGGCATCGTCTGTTGGGCTCACGTTCGTGGCGATGAGCTGTAAGGCAAAGAACGTCGCCCAGAGGGTGCAGCAAAGGAAGTAGAGCGAGCGGGAAGTGGTAGCCAAGGATGTTGAGGACACCGACGAGGATGTGTCCCCTGCACTGCGCCCAGTCGCCCCACGCCCATCCATCCTGCCGCTGACAAGGAAGCCACCATCCGCCCGCGACCGACAATGATTCGATGGCCGCCTGGACGATTCTGGACGCATGTACGCAAATGGAGGCGCGGGATGACGAGGTGTACGACTCACTGCAACTCCGACGGATGCAGACAAGCATGGATGGTGTTGGTGTCCGGCTTGCCTAGATCCCGTTCGACGGAATGTCCCAGTAAGAGACGGTTCAAATTTTGCTCCATTTTGTATCGCTTCGTTTGTTATATATTTGCTATGCCATTGGACCAAATATTTGCATATGCCACCGAATCAATTAGTTGTATATTTTGTTAGTTTATTTGGAATCATGATCATTATAAGAGAATTTCATGTCGGGCATGATCATTGAGGGTCAAGAGCCTACGGACCCAATGGAATGACTTACGGGATCCAAATTGTCCTACGTTTGATGTTGGGAGAACATCGCGCACTAACACGAAAGAACGACAAGGATACCCAAGGCAAGAGGTTCGACATTCACAACATTTAAGGATGTTTTGTTGGTTAAATCTTGGCTGGCCACAAGCATGGACCCTATATGTGGCACGGAGCAAGAGGGCAACAAGTATTAGGAGAAGATCCACAAACACTATCATGAAAACAAGGAATATGTGGAGCTGCATCCTATCAATACCACCTGCAATGTGGCCTCTCTCCAACATAGATGGCCCACCATCCAAGACAACGTGAACTAGTTTGTCGGCCACTATGCTTTTGTGCTTGGCCAGAATCAAAGTGGGATTAGAGTCCAAAGTCATGTAAGTGAATTGCTTCGTTTCATCATAATTTGCATTGCTAGTTTCTATGTCGGATTACTTTATTATTTGATGGTTGGTGTTGGCGGACAGTTTGTACCAACAAACTGAGAAGAAACCATTTGGTTTTAGCCATTGTTGGATGAAATTGAATGGCCAACCAAAAGTGGAATTAGCTTGTGGAAGACCTCAAAGCTGGCAACAAGAGGTTGAAGAAAAATGATGGCTCAAACTCCAATCAATCCATTGGATTGGATGATGAAGATGAAGAAGTTGTTGGGGAGAATGGTGACCGTAGAGAAAACTGCCAATACCCTTGGTAGAGTGGCGAACGCGGCCAGAAGTGCCAGAGCGGAGGTTCCACAAGGGGGTTACTTAGGTTCAACCCTCGTATTGAGGTAATACCCTACATCATGCTTCTGATTTGTATTCATGGTGGTGCGCCTCGTGTGAGGGGGTTACCGTCGAGAAAAGAATATGACTACCGAGACTACAATCTATGTTGTAGATTAGAATGGCTACCCCTAGCCCGCCTTATATAGACGACGGGGGCTAGGGTTTACATTGGGGGTCTAACCGACCTCACGCCGCCGCCATCTTGGCTTGCACGCCAAGATGATCTCTCGATCTCTACCCGGACCTCTGGGCTCCCCCTGATGCTGGATCTTCATCAAGCCCCCTGGACCTTGGGGCACGCTTGCCGTCGGGCTTCCCATGGAGAGGCCACCTCGGGTGTATTACACCATCAGTAGGCGCCGAGCATGTCCGAAGTTGGAATCTTGTCATCTTCAGGAATGGAAATGCAGGCGGGCTCCTCAACAACTGTGGCGTGTCTTCATGAGTCAAGCGTCAAGGGGTTTTCGGGCCTACCGAGTGCACGACTTGTGGGACGACACCTTTATGAGTGCAGAATGACCAGCACGGAGCGACGAGGGCTCGGGCTTCCGAGCGTGCTCCATTTATCCTGAGGCCTTTGTGGCATGAGGTTGTATGTCCACCTGCATGTTCTTCATTGTTTTGGAGTGCCCCGCCTTGAGATCCACATGCCTAGGATATCGTGACTTCATAGTTTCGTGGTACCTCATCTCGAGCTTTGTGCTCTAGTTATCGAGGCGTCGCCAGCCCACGTCTCGTCATGTCCCGTCATTACTGGCAAGAAAATTGAAAACATTAGTCCAATAGTATGTATGTTGACATGAATTACCAAAACCATCAAGGAAGCAAATGTGCTTTCAATGGCTTCGTATTTGGCCTATCCTACAGAGACTAGAGGACAACTCATATGTGGAGGATTTTTTTGTACGAAGGACAATTTTATTTAATTGATATATCGATGTGATACAGTTGAACTGAGCGAATGTCCGACCTCTGCATATCACACAGACAACTCGTTCAACACAATAACAAAAAAATATTTTACAACAACAACAAAAGTCAACCTAAGATGGGGTAGATTATATCCGAAGAGTATACCGTCATTCATGATGGGAGAAAAACTTTCTGACCCTATGCTCCAGTCTCTGTCCTCTAGTCTCTGTAGGATAGGTTGTCTTTGTGATATGCAGAGGTCGGACATTCGCTCAGTTCAACTGTATCACATCGATATATCAATTAAATAAAATTGTCCTTCGTACAAAAAATTTCCTCCACATATGAGTTGTGGCTAATCAATGATGTTTTTTCTCTTTCAAATCAGCACATTTCGATCTTTGCTGTAGTTACTGCTATCACATAAAAGTTCATTTCAAATAATAAGCTGATGAATCACTGAAAATACGCAAATTTACAAGGGAAGTTACAAACCATGATGGAAAATCAAACCCCCTAGTAGAAGTACAAAATAAAGATCACAAATACCCCCCAAATGGCAGGAACAGAGTAGAACGTGGGCAGCCTTCAATATTCCTGGTGTTGTATCTTAGCACATTGGAAGATCAACGGGAGGCGCCTCCAGTGACTGTAGCTCGCCATACCCATCCTCCACCAGAAACGCCATTGCCAGTCCCCAGGTTATGTGCACGTCGAGATGGCAATGCATGATCCACACCCCCGGGTTGTCGGCGCGGAACCGGATGACCGCCCAGCCGTTCACCGGCACCGCCACGGTGTTCCGCTGCGGTGGGTTCTCGAGGTTGAACTTCTCAGCGTCCTTCTCCGCGTCGTAGTTGCCGAAGCCCTCGGCGAGGATGTAGAAGTCGTAGCCGTGGAGGTGGATGGGGTGGTTCTCCGCCGTGACGATGCTGGTGTCCTGCAGAACGACCTGCACCACGGAGCCGAACCTGAGCTTGTACAGCTTGGTCGCCGGGATCGGCTGCCACAGGCTTTGGCTCACGTTCTGCGCCGTGTAGTCGAACTGCACCGGCGGGTAAGCTGGGAAGTCGGTGGTGAACACGCCCGGCATGTCGTAGTAGTGCGCGTGGAGGAGGGAGGTGGCCTTGGGGAAGACGAACGAGACGTTGTTCATGCTGGCCGTGAAGCGGGTGTTGTTGTTCGGCCCGGCGCACAGCTGCCCCGGCTCGCAGTTGAACAGCCCGAGGCCGACGGTGAAGAAGAGGTTCTCATCGACAGGGCTGGGGATCTCGACCTTCCGCGGGCTCTTGATGCCCGCGGCGAAGGCCGTGGCGGCGCCGGTATCGTTGAAGGCCGGGAGGGTCGGGAACGCCGGCGGGATCGCGGGGCCGAAGTCGGTGGTGCAGCCACAGTCGTACTCGAGGACGGCGGTGGTGGTGGTGTTGTCGAACGCCACGCCCTGCGTGGTGACGTAGCCGCGCGCGGCGATGTAGTACCGCGTGGGCGCCTGGTCCATGGTGACGAGCACGTCGGTGGTCTGGCCCGGCGCGATCATGAGCACGGAGGTGACGAACGGCTTGGTGTAGGAGGCGTCGACGCCGACGACCGTCATCTTGTGGCTGGCGATGGAGACGAAGAGCTCGTGGTTGAGCGCAGAGTTGATGAACCGGAGCAGCGCCGTCTCCCCGGGCTTCACCGAGATGGCGGTGGTGTCTGCCAAGAGCCAAAGCGAACGATACACACATCGTCAGTGCACATGTTCGTGTCACGCACGATGGCTAGCTGCATCGCCGGCGAGATCATTAGCTAGCAGTACCTTGGCGGGAGCAGTTGTAGAGGTCGCCGGGCTGGCCGTTGACGGTGAAGGCGTCGGAGACGTTGGGCGCGCCGCCGGTCCTCTGCGCCTCCCGGATGACCTCGACGGGGTTGGCGTTCCACCACTCGCCGAGGAGGATGGGGACCTCGCGGGCGGGCTTCTCGAAGGGGTAGGGCTTGTCCTCCCGGGGCCGGATGATGAGGGCGCCGTAGACGGTGGCCCGGAGCCAGGAGCTGTGCGCGTGCCACCACAGGGTGCCCTCCTGGCCCTCGATGGTGAAGCGATACTTGTAGCTGCCGCCGGGCTTGATGGGGCACTGCGTCACGAACTCGGGCCCGTCCGCCCACCCCGTCCTGAACTGGCGGATGCCGTGCCAGTGGATGGTGACGTTGTACTGCGCGTGGTTGACGACGTTGATGACCAGGGTGTCCCCCTCCCGGACCTCCAGCGTCGGCCCCGGTAGCTGCCCGTTCACCGTGATGATGTTGTGCTCCTCGCACAGCCTCTTCACCGGCGTCTCTTGGACCTTCATCATCACAAAACAAACAGTCAGAGCCAGAAAGAGCAACACCATTGCTGGTAGGAGAGACAGGGTACTAGGTAGGATCACGTACGATGAACTCGTGGTGGCGCACTTTGGTGGCGCCGGCGAGCAAGGCGGACGCGAGGCAGCTGAGGAGAAGGAGTAGCCCGGAGGACGCCATTGCCAGTCCACCGATCGCTGATCGGTGATCGCCGATCTCCTCGTCTACGTCGGCGCGCGCTCTCTGCGATGGGGTGCGAGCTAGCTAGAGAAGGTCTTGTTGTGACTGAAGGCTCGAGTTGAGTTGGCGATGAGACTTGCAGCGTCGAGGGGGCGGTATATATAGCGTTCGGAAGAGCAGGGTTCAAATGCGCTCGTCGTCGTGTTCCTGCCCTCTGGCCTGCAGCTGCGGGTTGGTCGATTAGGTTGTGATTTTTCTGCGTGGGGAAGCTTTTGGCGGGCGGCCATGTTGCATCGAAGTGACCTGCTTCGATCGAGCCCCCGGGTGCCATGTCAACCCTGCAGATGGTTTGGTGCACCCACTGGACTGCCCCCGGTTGGCGCATGCGCAGTGGTTCCACAGAGCAAGCGACCTGAGAATGACACGAAAGGTGTGTTTTACTTTCCACCGTGCTTTTGATGTCTGTCACATCCAGTTCGGTTATACGACTCACTTGATCTGCGTCGAGTCTGGAAACACTATGCGAACCAAACTTGTGGTTGGGATGGTTACGTGGACAGTGGTATCCGTAGCCCATCAAGGTTCAAGTTCTGGTGCTCGCATTTATATGATATGCCAGCTCAGTCTGTTGAAGGTGTTCATAGGGGTAAGTGTATGCGTGTAAACATTATTGCTCATTTAACGGTCGGTAGTCATCGCAAAAAATGACATTAACGGTCGGTAAATAGGGATTACTTTCCTCGCCACTTTTGCTCAAAAATGCATGTCCACCTTGCACTGGAGCCGTTTTCAAAGCAAAGTCGACGACGTCATCTTCAATCTGGGGTACGCAAATCTTCTTAGTCGTTGCTTCAATTTTACTCTTTGAATTTGTGGTTTTGGAAGCTACATCATGCAAATTAAGAGCCTGTTCGGAAGTGGTCTGGCTCCTCCAAATCCTCGACTCCGGCTCCTCCTCCCGAAATGCTGCTCCTTGTAAAAAATAGCCTAGAAAAAACTGTTCGGCAGCTCTGCTTCGCTCCTGATTCACTCGTGGCAGTGGATGAAACAAAAACGAGCGAGTCGTGTGGCCACTCTGAACCGTTTTTCACTTGGCGGTGGCAGTTCCTTTGTAATTTTATCAACTCCATGATTTTAAAGATCTGAGATTTGGGAAACAGCAGCTCCGCATAACTGCGCTGGAGCCGGCTCCACTCCGCGTTTTCAGCTCCGTGGAGCTCTAGCGTTCGGCGCCAATCCACCAACTCCGGGAGTGGAGTTGAGGAGCAGAGAGAAACCGAACACGCCCTAAGTACGGTTCCAACTTGTGTTATAGTTAGCTTTTTTTCTTTCTATTTGACAACAATCGACTATTTTTTCTATCTCATTTTCCTTGATCATGGCAATCTCGGTATGATGGCAATGGCGGAGGCGAGACAAGCTATGATACTGCGCCAATGATGAAGCAGACACAATTAACACTGGGTGGTGGCAATACAAGTTTTAATTGAGCCAGAGTAGACAATGATGCGGATGTAGCAGCACATGCAGAGGTAAAACAATAGATCAGAAAACAAGCTAATGGTCACATGTTAGAGGCGAATGTGTCAGAGAGGCTAATATATAGGGTTTAGAGAGCCTTGATCCGGATACATAGCCAACGAAAATGAAATCTAATGAGAAGGAGGCAACCAGAATCTAAACAATTCAAGTGGAGAGGAGAGGGATGGTAGGAGTTAGGGGTATAGGGGAGGTCCCAACATCATATCTCAATCCAATGGTGGAACAAAGCTTGACAGTAGACCAACTAGGAGCTGTTAATCTGAGCTTGAGCTCAATGAGCTTGGATGAACAGTAAAATAGAAAAAAAAAAATAAAAAAAACTGATTTCCCTGTAGTAAACATTGACAAATGTTTTACTTGCTTGTATAATTTCATCGTGAAATGACATTCATGGAAGATGTGCCAAAAAAGCAAAATCAATGCTCAAAAATATTGTTTTCAAAAGCATTTTGGATCATCGATTTTTTTTTCTCTGCCACGTCTTCCACGAAAATCCTTTCATGATGAAAATTTGCAAGCAATGAAAACATTTGTCAATGTTTGTCACAAAAATAAATCATTTTCATTATTTTACTGTTCATCCGAGCTCATGTGAGCTCGAGCTGAGAACAACACTCTCCATATGTCATTCCCGCTTTTATGATTTTGTTATGTTTCACCATGTTTGTGTAAGATCTACTTTGTACTTCTTATGTTTCTAAAAATGGCGGAAAGTGCACTTTTTTTCCAATCACCTTGTACCCCATTAGCAACGTTTTCCCTTCTCAGAACCCCATTTGACATTTTGTGCCGAATTCAACTGGTAGGTCTCGCTCATCAGGGTAATGTGTGTATAGATGGGATGCCACTAGAGATACATGTTCTCTTGGGGGCATTTCCAACTGGTATTGAGTTTTTTTCTTGTGGGAGAGGAACTTTCAATCTATTCATGATCAATCATGATTAGAGGTAACAAAAATTACAACCAGGTCCATGAAACACGTATCTCTCTTGGGGGCATTTCTAACGTGGTGTAGAGCTTGACAGGTTAGTTAACCCAGCCCTCACTTCCCCTGTCCAAGGCAGCAGCCACCCAACCGGCAGTGGTGACCCATCTACAGTTAAGCATGCGCAGTGGTACACACACGGGCGGGATATTACGGGATCAACGAAGAGGCCTACATGGGATATTTTGATTTGATCAAATCAGGTGAAGGGGCCCACCCCCGCCTGAAAATGGGGGGGGGGGGGGCAGAGATTAGTTAGAAGGGGGATCCCGTAAGGGCATGTACAATGGTGCTATCTTAAGAGTGCCACGTAGGAGAAATGATGAGGTGGAGGAGAGAGAACTCGTAAGAAAAGGTTTGTCTTCTCTTATTTAAGAGAAGATAAGAGATGATCTCTTAGCACAATATGTCTCACCACGTTTTTAGGAATAGCTAGTTATTGAAGATAAGGCTAAGAGATGACCCATTGTAGACCATTTTTTTCTGTCATCTCTAAATTACATGCAAGACTTAAGATAAGACTATCTTATCAACCATTGTACATGCCCTAATGCCCCTGTAAACGCCCATGTGTTTAGAATTATTGGTTAAGCATACCCACCGTGGAGGCGAAGACCAAACGGCGTTCAAGTTAAGCATACCAACCGTGGAGGCGAAGACCAAACACCCTGCAAGCATAATAGCATATGCAATGAGCGAACAACATCCCATGGGGCACAACAGTCAAATTCAACACAAATTGGCAAATGGATAGGCACTTCTGAATAGTGTGCAAAGTGGAGAAAAATATATAATGGGGGTACTTCGACATTTAATGCATGCAAAATGAAATCTACTACCTTGGTTTATTTTCCACTTTCGAGGGATTATGTTCATCCTTCACAGGCATCTCTAACTTCAAACGTTACAAAGGTCAGCGGAGTTTGTTCACCATCTTTTTCCCGATCAGTTAATCTGCCGCTGTCAGAAGCTAGCAAGGCAGACCATACGGGCTGCTACGCTTCATACCATAGCTTGCTAAGACTTGTGGACAAAGCAACATGGTGTTGAAATTCAATGATTAGGAGTCAACTTTGACATCTTCTACTATTCAACTCTGACCTACGAATGGTTGGCCAAATGACCACCATAAACATGGCAATAGACTGAACATGAACTTGGTCGAAATGTGTGTATGTCCCATGATCAATTCCAGCTGGAGTCTTTTCGTTCTGACTTCAGTACCAAAGAGGTGGATTTGGTAAGCTACATTGCTGCAGGTGTCAAATATTTGTTCCAACAATCAATCAATCTTGTGACGATGGCAACAATGGCAACCACACCTGATTGCTCAGTCCCACATGCCAAGCATGCCTCGTGCCTGCTTGGAAGCTAAGGCTGTGCAACACCTCAGCCGCCATGAAACGAGTTCCCAACTCGTCCATGCATCCATACACGGCTCCCCCAAAGAGTTTGGCATCGATCAGTTTAAAGTCTATCACCGCGTAACCCTGAAATAGTAGAAAAGTTCTCGATTGAGCTTTTAAAACCGGGTGTTCACAACAAAAGAACGGAGCCCTTTTGAATTCGTTCAGAAAGAGACGACGAGGTGCAGTGTTTGACCAGTTCACATGAATACCGATCTCTGAATAATGACACTAGAATAGCATCAGGTTCCAACTTTCACTACATGCTTTATTCTTCAGAGGCCTTGCCTTGCCTTTTGATCTTCCTCCTGGACCGGCCAGAGGTAGCTCCGGCGCCCTGCGAAATGCGTCAGAGGATCTATCTGATCTGATCTGGTCTGGTGAGTTAGGAATGGCAGGTGGGAACAACAAAATTGCGCAAAACAACAACCCCGATCCACCCCCAAAAGCCCCAACCGACCGGAGAAAATTGTCCAGATAAGTACAGTAGCTGGGTATGCAATCATCTCTGACAGCGCCACTTGATGATTGATTGTGTCTGATAAATAATTTTCTTATTGGGCCCTCCATGCCGCATGTGCCTGATTTCCTTTTTGGCGGAACGGTTTCGGGGGTTGGAGAAAATTGACAGGTCCCGGATGTGCATGAGCCTCATTTTATTATAGTAGTAAGGGTTTGATAAGGCATGCTCATTGTCTTCTAAGCACAACTGCAAATGCGCTTTTACTCCGTAGTTAATAAAGTTATCTATATCTATCTTAATGCTTGTAATGGGTAGTATCACGATAAATCGCGGATGGACATGCCATCACGCGCTGCCGATATCCATACCGCACGAGCCCGCGAGATTCGTGCAACATTAATACGCTTCGGGTGTATAATCATTTCACTTATTTGTATAGCACTCAGTATTCACGCAGTATTTGCCGCTGACACATCCCGTGTATGCCCCACAAGGCAGCGCAAGCATTTAACGTTGCTGGCGGGCGACTCCGCCATGGCAGCGCCAACCGCTAGCTCCACGACGCTCCGCCGCGGCCTTTTTAAACTGTCTCGGCCCTTGTAGATTCACATCCCGCTCAAGTTTTCATACCACCTTTCTTCCCTTCTGCCTCGGCAAGCATGTGTTCATCCAAGTCCGAGCTTAGCTCCGCCCCCCCCCCCCCCCCCCCCCCCCCCCCCCCCCCCCCCCCCCTGCGTCACACCACTCCTCCACACAGATGCCACCGCTGCACCTGATCCGCTGTCCGGAGTGCAACGCCGGCAACGTGCTCTGGTTCGTCTCTGGAACGGTAGAGAACCCAGGAAGGCATTTCTACAAGTGCGAACGCCATGGAGTGAGTATTTCGAGATTCTTTCCGTCCATCTCCCGCAGCTCTTCCTCTGAAACCAAGCTTTTTTTCTCTTTTTTCAGTTTGGTGGATGCAGGTTTTGGAAGTGGGAGAACAAGTATATTCAGTACTTCAGCACTCGCTGGGGCCATCTACTCTCGCACGCATCCGTGTATCGGCATGTAACTCTGCTTGAGCAGAATCAAGCATGGTTGAAGAACATTTTCATCTTGGGCGTCCTGAACATGGTGCTAATGGCCATATGCTGCATGCACAAGTTCCGAAGCATCATGTTGTTATCGGCCAAACCTGCAAGTAGAAGTTCTGAAAGCCACTGCCCCCAAGACGTAGTTGCAGCATATGGCCCGGATCCAGCAGTTCCAGCATTTGTACTGGATTCGGTAGTTCCAGCATTTGTACTGTATTAGATGCACTTCCAGCATTCAGTAGTTCACTTTGTATTAGATGTACTTCCAGCATGCAGTAGTTCTCTTGTATGATTCAACTGTATCACGTATGCACCGTGCCTGTATGATGGTTTAGATGCATTAAACGGTAATTGTTTGCGAGCATCTTATTTATTAAGCCCGACGGACCGCGTGAGAGGATACAAATGTACCTAAGCCAAAACCACACCCCCGCACCCACCTCATGCAGTGCACAGGCAATAAAGCGCGTGGCCGGCAGCACAATAACTACGTAGCTGCCGAATGAATGCCCCAGCTGCCCCTGCAAAACGTAAATCCACCCAGCATCCAATTGATGATCGATTAGTGCTTTTTCCAGCGCGGTGACCCTGTCTGCACTTGTTGATCTTTCGTCTGGCATGACATCCCTCCGTTTCCTGAACCATGGACACAAGCAATTCAATCAGACCAGCACGCTAGTTTGAGATGAAACAAAGATGCAAGCAACAGCACATACCTGCTAACCCAGCCAACCTTGTCGTCCATCGCTACATACATGTTTTCTGCCCTGCTGGCCTTTTTCTCATCTGAATCACTGCCGTCTGATAGAACACCTTCAACTGTATCCAATAAGTCTGCGAATCGGCCGCTCGGGTCATCTTCGACGACCTCTCGCACCGTGCCCATGGCTCCAGGATGGCTTGCAAACCCCGGCGAATCCGGTGAGATCGGCGGCTCGGTCGAGTCATTGGATGGCCCAGATCCAGAACCACGCAGCAACAAGCTGGGGAATCAGAAGAAACGAGTCATAAATCCCCTAGGTAACCATGAACTAGATGGGGAATGCGAAGAACACAAGCAGATAGATTGGCCTGACCTGATCTCCGTCTCCGCGCATTCCATCTCCACACTCTGCTGACGACGCGGTGGCCCTGTCTCCAAGCGCAAGAGGGGGAAGCTAGATGTGCAGTGAGTTCACCGGACGGCCGCTCCAATCACGCCCACCAGGCACCCGACCCAGAAACATTTATTCCTAGACCGGGGATCTGTCTCGCTCGCGTATTGATACGAAACTTAAATGCGGCATGGGCCACGCACGCGGCGTATAACGAGATGTATTCTCATCGATGTGAATCACGCGGCTTCGTATTGCCAGAAAATCTATTAAATGTAGGGATCGCGACGCGCGGGCGGACGGACTGGATATCGGCAGCGCGTGGCTGCATGTCCCAAAAATCCGCATCCGTAGTATCATGATTATGATACTAGTGTATAATAATACCTTCCTAATGCATAGTATCATATATTTGTAGAGGAAATTGCACAAACCATCTACTTTTGGTGCTAGATTTGCACAGAACACATACTTTATAGGTTTGTTGCACAAAACATCACATGTTGGGGTAATTCGTTACAGGTAGGTCTAATCCACCATTTGGGTGTGTTGACATGTTGATTTCTGACAAATGGATCCAGTTTGTAAGCGCACCGCGGCAAAAAAACATGCCGCATCAGCACCCAACTAGAAACTGTCAATATCTCACAATTCTTTGCTTCAATTGAGCTGAATTTTCCCAGGATATAAGTGAGTGCTTGTATGATTTTTTTTTACATTTTAAAAAATGTTAAATTTGAACCAAAACAATTGAACGGGTCAACTAACATTGCAAATATCTCACAAACTGTTGGTCCAAATGAGCTGCCTTTTTCCCATAATAGTATTGGATACATGTGTGATTTACAGGATTCTTCTTCTTCTTCTTCTTTTGAAAAATCTGAATTTTGAGTAAAAAATTGTATGAGCCAATGTAAACTGCGAATATCTCATTATAATGTGATCCAAACCAGCTGAAACTTTCCAGATTCATTACTGGTTACATCTAGCTTAGCACAATGCAAACTTTCATGTGAAAAACATAAGATTGCTATACAAATCTAAAACGATTCATAAATAGGCACAATATTCATAAAATAAATCTGTAGCACCAAGACATGCCAGATATTGTCGTTGTCAGGCTTCAGCATCCAAGTGGTTGCCATAAATCCATTATTGACATCATCAAATCTCACGCAGCAAAAAATTACCGCCATCATCAAGTCGCACATAACAAAAGATTACCGCCATCAGGTTTTAACATCCAAACACTAGGCGGTTTTGCAATGTCAGTTGGCTCGTTCAATATTTTTGTTCAAATTTAACATTTTCAAAAAATGCAAAAAAAACCCAATAAATCATGTGTGCACTCACTAATATTCTAGACAAAATTCCGCTCAATTGGAGCAAAGAATTGTGAGGTATTAACAATTCTAGTTGGGTGCTAATGTGGCTGTTTTTTTGTCATCAATGCACTTACAAACTGGACCCACTTGTCAGGAATCATGTCAGCACACCCAAATGGTGGATTAGATCTAGCTGCAACGAACTACCTCAAAATGTGGTGTTTTGTGCAACAAACCTGTAAAGTGAGTATTCTGTGCAAAACAAGCACCAAAAGTAGGTGGTTTGTGCAATTTCCTCTATAGTATTATCATATATGACTTTATTTATTGCCATGCATGACACATAGTAGTATAGCATTTATTATGATACGGTATCATGATATGATACTCAACCCTCTCTTTCTTCATTTAACTCTATGTCGCCTCATCTAAATTGCCTAGTTGGTATGCATGATACTACCTCTGTCCTGATTTATTGGTCCTCTTTGTAATCTGTGCCAAACTTCGATCATAAATTTAACTAACAAAATGTTCGTGCATGTCATAAAAATTATATCGTTGAAAACTATGTTCAAATACGAATCCAGTGATATAATTTCTGTTGACATGCAGTAACATTTTGTCAGTTAAATCTTTGATCAAAATTTAGTACAAATTACAAAGGGGACTAATAAACCAGGACCGTGGTGGTATAGCTATGATACTCTCATTACAACCAGCCTAATATGTCCATTGGGGACTTGGGTTTCAATTGATCCTTGTGCTGTAAGTTGCTTCACCTGGTTCTTCAATGTTATTTTTCTCGGCACCGGTATGGTGAAGAAGAGCATCTACACCTGACTCCTCAAGTCCTCCTGTACGTCCGTCCGGGTAGATGGCCCGGTCACCGCTCGATCATGAAAATTTCACCCAATCAGACCCCTCAAATCGGCCCTATACTCCTATACATATGAGATGTTCAGCACTCTTCATACCCAGCTCATATGTGCGGCGGATATGAGGGTGCCTGGACACGTTCGCCATGCGGAAAGCCACGCGTCCATCAGGAGGTCATAGGTCGGCATTCATTTCGCCGCTCTGGCGTGCCGCCCAAGGGGCCAAGCCTGGCTATTTTAGACGGACGACAAGCGTCAACCCTAGCCTCCCCCATTTCCTCCCTCTTCCCCGTTCGCACCTCATTCCTCTCCGACCTTCCCATACTTCGGTAGCCATGGTCCTCACCAAAAAAACTGCTACAAAATGCTAACCCCGGAGCGTCGATTGGAGATCCAGACGGAGATGCAGGCACGACGCGCCGCTCGCATTGCGGCCAGCCTGCAGCCAAACTCTCCAGAGGAAGAGGAGGAGGCAGTGCCCGGAGCAGGAGGAGGGGGAGGCGCCATATGAGGAGATGGAAGAGGTGGAGGTGCCAAAGGCAGAAGGGAAGAAGAGCGAGGCGGATCCGATGCCGGAGATGGCCGGATTCAGCATGAAGGACGTGCTGGCGGAGTTTGAGCTTGCCCAAGCGGAGGAGTTTGCGGAGCAGCATGCCATCCTCGAGTCCATTCAGGACGAGCTGGAGCGAACCGCCGCTTCATCCACAAAGGCGGATGTGAAGCGTGAGCATCTCTTTGTGGATGAGGAGGATGAACAGGAGGCGCCGGAGTTTCGCCCGGCCGCCAATGACCATGAAGCCGGCGGCTCTGACAGGGAAGTCATCAACATATCCAATGATGAATAGTTGCTTTGCTAGTTTTTAGTACGTAGATGAAATGTTACGTTGCATGTAGTAATATGAAAATGAAGATTTGGAAATGAGGACTATGGTTGCAATGGCCAAGATATGAGGGGTGACCGGGTGTTGTCCGCGGACGTATAGGGCTCACATTTGTGAATTGTGGTTGTAGATGCTCTAAGTTCCCCTCAAGTCTCCCCATCTGAACGGTGTGGTTTGCGGCAGCGACGATGGCTCGATGGCATATTTTTCTTACCGCCCGTTCTAGCCTACGAGGTTATGGTTTGTAGGGTTTGTTGGTGGAGCGTCAACTTCCTTTTGCAGTTTGGTCCTCTAGCTTCGTCTTTGTCGCGTCGGTGCGGCCTCCGATGATGGTGTGCGGACCATGAGGAGTTATCCCTTGGATTTAAGCCATGATAATTCGTTCTCCAAGGTGTTGGGTCGGCATGACTAGTCTCGATGCCTTTTTTTGTCTGTGATCAACAACGACAAGCTGGCTTCAACTATGAAGGGACATGCGATAACGGTCCGTTCGGAGGCATGCCAAGCTGGCTTCAGCAATGAAGCGGCATGTGACGACACAACATCGACCCGTTCGGAAGGATGAAAGACGGTCAATCCAGGGACTTTGATGTAACTTGTTTATTTTTCAAGGGTGTTCATGCTTCTGATTTGATTAATACTAAATCTGAGTGTTTTTGGAAGAGAAAAACTTTTCTCGTTTTAATTAATTAACGGTCCTGTCTTTCTCTAGGATATATCTGCAGTCCCGTCGCAACTGACACTGCAGTATGGAAATGGAAGTCAAAGAAAAGGGGCAGATGCGCGGCCTGAACCCACATGGCAGTGGGCGTAGGGTACGAAAGGGAGGTAGGCTTGCCTTGCACGTATCACGGCGCTCGCCTTTCTCCCTCCCTCACCCGACTTGACTCGTCGCCGGCTTTCCCCGCCAGATCTCGCTTTCCCCCCAACCCCCACCTAACCGCCGCCGGCCGCCATGATGGCCGCCGAGTCCCCGGCGACGGTGAACCACCCCGCCGACCAACACCTCGAGACCCTCGCCCTCGATTCCTCATCTGCCGCATCGGCCGCTGCTTCTACCGACCCACTGCTCCACCCTCCTCCCTCCCCTTCGTCCCCCTCCGCTCGCGCCGCGGCCGCGAACGGCGACCCGTTCGTCGAAGAGAACGGCGAGGATGACTCCTCGCCGATCCTCCCCGCCCCCGACGCCCCGGTCGTTTCCCGCGAGCCGTCACCGGAATCCTACCAGATCACCGTTACCGACCCCAAGAAGCACGATGAGGCTGCCACCGGAGCGGCGGGCGTCATCCCTGGCTCCGGCAGCTACTTCTCCTACCTCGTCACCACCCGGACCGCCGACGGCAGCGAGTTCCGCGTGCGGCGGCGCTTCCGCGACGTGGTGGCCCTCGCCGACCGCCTCGCGGCCACCCACCGCGGCCTCTTCGTCCCGGCGCGGCCTGACAAGAGCATCGTGGAGGGGCAGGTCATGCAGCGGCATGAATTCGTGAACCAGCGCTGCGTCGCGGTCCAGCGCTACCTCTGCCGCATCGCCGCGCACCCCACTGTCAGCCGGAGCAATGACTTCCATACCTTCCTCACTGATCCTAGCGGTATCCCGACCTCCGAGGGCGAGTCGCCCAGGTTCAACCCCGCGATTACTGCTGCCTCGCCGACGGCTGTTACCACACCAACGACGCCTACAAAGGGCGGGCGAGACTTTTTTGGTATGTTCAAGGACCTGAAGCAGACGGTCGCGAATGGGTTGATGGCTGTGAGGCCGCCTCCAGTGGAGGAGGAGACTGACGCAAAGTTCCTCTTCCACAAGGCCAAGCTCGAGCAATTGGAGCAGCAACTCGCAGCGACATCTCAGCAGGTAGCTGTGTGTGTTGGCTGGTTTATTAGATCACTCATGTTACTCTCATTCTGGTTACTCTTATGCATAATTAGTGTAGTTCTGACAGAAGCACATGATGAATGAAGGGATTAAATTATGCATGCTTGTTAAGTACATGTACTACATTTGCATTTTGCAACTTGATCAAGAACTTGATATCGCATCAAGTTTCTGGTACTATGCAGCAATGTACAAAAGAACACCAGCTAAGTCTATTCTTCTATGTAATTTGCAGGCAGAGGCGCTTGTTAAAGCTCATGAGGATTTTAGAACAACTACAGCTCACTTGGGAATGACATTCGTTAAGCTGGCGAAATTTGAAAAGGACCAATCTACATGCAGTTCTCACAGAACTCGAGCTGTTAATATTAACAATTTTGCAAATGCTGTTGTCAAAGTCAGCAGGTCTCAGTCAAAACTGGATGCTGAAGTTGTGAAACATCTGGTATGTGGGAAGTTGGAATGAGAGTAACATTTTCTTGGATACAGATCTTCTTGATTATTTTTGTTCCTTGATCTGTAACGGTGTTTATGCTTTTTTACAGGACACTATCCATAAATACCTGGAAACGATGACTTCTGTTCACAATGCATTTACTGATCGCTCTAATGCTTTGCTTCATATCCAAAGTCTATCATCAGACTTATTTGCCTTGCACAACCGGGTGGCGAAACTTGAATCTGTGTCATCAAGAGGAATAGATCAGGAGAGGACGAGGTATCAGAAGGTTGAAGAACTGAAAGAAACAATAAGAACAACAGAAGACGCAAAAAGTCATGCACGCAAAGAGTATGAGCTTATCAAGGTAAATCACCTAAACTTTTGATAGTGGTCTTCTGAGATGTGAGTTATTGTTTATTTTTAAATTGCACAATTCAAGGTTGTTACGCTATAAGGTCAGACGACAACATTTCCTAGTTTATGGTTAATATTTTTGCAATGGTTACACAAGCACAATTCTGTATTTGGGGAGGAGCAATAGCTTCACACTGCAGTTTACATTTATCAAAAACTATCAGCCAAAATCAAAATAAAATGCATTCGATCTTGGTTTCGACAGTGAGCTTCAAGATGTTATCTGGCACTTGTTAAATGGCATGATGTTCTGAACACTGATGAACTCTGTATATATGCATCGTCTGACTTTGTCAGTCAGTCAGAACTAATGTTATTAATTTACCATAGTGATGCCTGAGGTCTACTATTATCAAACAGTGTTATGTACACTAAAAAATTTATGTTCGAGTTAAGCTCTCAGAAGTTGGAATGAATTTGTAGCTTCAATTACTGCAGCAGGCCGATATTTGTTTTGCTAAAAATTCATGAGTGAAGTTCATTAGTTCAGTATGGTCATGTGAGTTGTGGGAAGTATTCCGAGTACATTAATTGTCAGTGAAGTAACTGAAGTTTCTATATAGCATATACATATTGACCATTAGTTTCAAGACAGATTCCTACTATTTAAATGATGACAGTGCCAGGTATGACTTAGATATACTAGGTTATGTGTTGACCTACTGGGACAGGTTTCTCCCAGTAGGTCAGTACATAAACTTGAATATGTAGGCTGTATTTGTCCTGTGGATTTGTTTGTGTTGACAATATTGGAGTCTCTAAGCCTGTCGTTCAACCCAGGTAGCATCTATTTGAGTTGATTGAGAAATATTACGAGGCACATCTATGTAATAAAACACTCTCTTTCAAGTCTAGTAAAGTGCTTATCGTGTTTCTTTTTTGGCGTGGGAAGTGCCGCATTCCTCTGTAGGTTATCAAACCGCATGCTATAATTTTGGCATCACTAGGGACATGGCTATGTTGTTGATTTTAAGTTCCCATTTTGTTGTTTGGCATGGATTATCTGGGGTTTCTCTGAAGCTTCTCTAATGCAGGAAAACAACATGAATGAAATTAAGAGATTTAATAAAGAGATACGCCAGGATTTGGTGGAGATGATGAAAGGCTTTGTAACAAGTCAGGTATAAATTTCAAACTTCAATTCTGAATTATTCTTTTGGTTGCCGGTTGATCCTTTGAATTTTTGTAATGCAAAATCAAAAGATAAATACATCAGTTAGAGTATCTGTCTACCATATTACCTATTGCTATTTGCTGTAAATATATCTTCATAGCCCCATTATTTTTAGACACAGTATCTGATATTTAACCCAAAATGTTACACAATACCATTGCATAGTATTGCCCAGTTTGAAAATAGAAGTTAGTAATGATGCCTACTGCCCAGTTGCTCACTTCTCTGCAGAAGTGCAAAATGAACACTTGGAAATTGGTATGTGGTGACATGGTTGTATTAATTTTGCGCTGCACAACTTTGGATTGTATATTTGTACGCATGCAGCAGAAGTGAGTTGTCGGTCCAGTTGATGTTTGCAGTTTCACCTTTCTTATCTTGTGTCGTTATGTTGACCTAAGGGCATGTGACGTGTATTCCCTTTCATGTTTTTGCTGGTTGGTTATCTAGAGCTTGAGCACCGCATAAAGAAACACTTTCAAGGCTTGCAGAAAGTAGAAACCATGTCGACCTGGTGACCTCTAGGGGGTCCAATTGCAACTATCTCGAACCGGCAAAGCCCCTGTAGTGTTATTAGTTTGTTACATGGTACTCCCTCTGTAAAGAAATATAAGAGCGTTTAGATCACTCTTATATTTCTTTATGGAGGGAGTATTGATTACAAGTGATATTGTATATTGTTATTTGTTGTGTTTATTTCTCTATGGCAGAGGAAAGGATAAACTCTGATTAAGAGGAGCAAACCAATGCCCATATGTCAAACACTGTATGCTTCATGGTAATTTGGTAGTGATGTGAAAATCTACACTGTATGACATTGTTTTGGAAGACATAGTTTATTCTGTATGTGTGGATAGGGACGTACTGTTTGATTGGATGCTGTAGATAACATCTAAAATGTATTTTGGTCTACTCTAGTGCATTGCCAGTCAATGTCTGTCGCCGTTTTGGCCAAGAAAAGTTCATCACGCATGGAACTATTTTAGCTTTGCAACATTGTCAATAAATATTTTTCTAAAGTTCACATCAGGCAACCTAGATGGTGTTGTATGAAATTCAAAATCATACAATACCAGCAGGCCCATACAGTTTACTGGTGGGACACCATCTTGTTTTCAACACTTACGAGTTCTCTACAATTCTTTGAAAATAAAAAGTGCACTTCACAGTACCAATAATTCAATCATTGCAAAAGCTAACTAAATTGACATCCTTGTATTTGGTCATTGTGCAGGTCGCGCAGTCGGATAATATTGCTAGTATATGGGGAAAGTTAGCAGAAGACACAAAAGGATACGCAGAAAGGCGCAGCTGAAGTAGGATGTAAATATAGGTGTGAATTTTGAGCCAGTCATCTGCAGCATCAACATTGGTGTTACCGCATTGAGATTCATGTCATCACTCGCTCGGTGATTTCGGCGATATGTGCAGATACAGTTTCCACTCCTCAAGGGGCAGCCGGTCAAGGATTTTCTTGGATGTAGCTATCTCCGGCCGGGTGTGCACCTGGAAATTTCTCAGGAAAGAAAGTATTGATCCTCGACCACAAAACGGACACCTCATTTAGTCATTTTCCCCCAGTTTTTCCTCACCCTGGGTCTAGCTGTAATGCTGAGTTATCTCTGTACAATTACGCGGCACTAGCTGACTGGAGTTCCCTGCTTCCTGAGAGGACCGTAATATACATGAGATTCTTTTTGGACCCTGTTAACTGGCGAACGTTGGCCAGGGAAGGTGGCATTTGCGAATGTTTTAGGTGGCATTTTAGTTGTGAGGGGATGACAGTTGTTTCAGAGCGACATGGCAGTTTTCTTCAGGGCATTTTTCGTTTTAAAACTGCCGTCATTTGATCTTTTCTCATAACTAAAACTGTCATCAAATGGCGTTCGCTGACGTTCGCTGGCTAACATTACCCTTCCTTTTAGTTCTTCAGAAGGAGTTGCGCGCTTGCACACACCTGTTTGCTATCATATCCGCTCCTTCGATTTCTTTCGAGATCTAGTTTCCTGTGCTTTCTTTCAGGAAAGGGCTTGGCTTTGATATTATGCTGCGCATTCCCAGGTTTGTACGGGAGGTGAGCCGCTCGTCTCCGAGGAGGCTGAAGACTGGATATGCTCGCGGAGACGCGAGCCAGTGGTATGTATGGTCGGCAGCTCCTGTGGTGCAGCCATTCCTATAGGTGACCCTTTGCCAGCTCCCTGAGGTGCCACGCAGTAGCGGTCCAGGAAAAAGTGACGTCCCAGGTAAATAATGTATGTACAGTGCCAAAAAATGAAAAAATACTGTAGCTATGCCTGCATCCAATGAAGCAACGGCCAGCCACGCCCCAGGCCCTGGCTGCCTGGGGCCTGGGTCCGCCACTGGTGCCACGTATCCATGCTCAAGTTCCCGCCACAAAACCGGACTCACTCGATCGACCAATGCCACTCACTCGATCGACCTGCCATGAAGATTTCCACCCCGACTAATTCCGCCCAAAAATCCAATGCTGTCTCTGTCTTCTCCTTCGCTGTTTATGGTACGATCTGCGGCGTGGTGCCTCTTTGTCCGCTACTTGCACGCAGTGTCGACCAGCTTCAAGCACTTCAAACGCGTGGTGGATGAGAAATGCTTCCAAGTTCTTGATTTTTACAGGGCATGTCTTAGAGGTGAGAAGACGTACTTCTGCCTTCTGCGGTACAAACAGTTGTACTGCTGTGCTGTACCACCAAGACCAAGGGATAGTTAGCCAACGGCCACAGGCTACTCCATCTCTTGCTGCCTCGCTCCATTTCCCCCCGGCCGCCGGCGCGCCTCCGGCGACGTCTCTGCCCGGGCAGAATGCTGCCCCACGCGCCATCCCGTTACCCTGGCACCGCCAAGTTCAAACCTCTCCTCCCCGCCAAACCGTCTCTCTCCCCCTCTCCCTCCTCCCGCGGGACCCTCTGCGCCGCTGCTGCCTCACGCCGCGACTTCCTCCTGCTCGTCCCGTCCCTGGCCGCGGCGTCCACGGCCCTCCAGTACCTCCCGCTCGCGGCCTCCGCCGCGGACGATGAGAAGCCGGCCCCGCCACCACCGCCCGCTCCGGCCCCGCCCCCAACAGAGGAGCCCAACGGGGAGGCGGCGCTGTCGAGGATGTACGACGCCACGGTCATCGGCGAGCCGCAGGCCGTGGGGAAGGACGCGCGCGGGAGGGTGTGGGAGAAGCTCATGGCCGCGCGGGTCGTCTACCTCGGGGAGGCCGAGCTCGTGCCCGACCGCGACGACCGGCTGCTCGAGCTCGAGATCGTCCGGAAGCTGGCCGCTCGGTGCGCGGACGCCGGCAGGAGCCTCTCGCTCTCGCTCGAGGCCTTCCCCTGTGACCTCCAGGAGCAGCTCAACCAGTTCATGGATGACAGGTCGTTACTGCCTTTTTTCTTTTGTTAATGGAACGAATTTTACCTGTTCCTACTAGTTGCAATAGTTCATAATTCTAACCGAGATACATACAGTACTGGGTAGAATTTTCTATGTGCCCGGAGCTTTTCGTTCAAAATACATTTTGTGGTTTCATTCTGATAGATGTATATTACTGGGAAGTTAAGAGTAGTTTCGACTCAGGATTTAGAATATCGATAACAGAAAATTTTAGGACCTCGTGGAAATATTTGGAATTTCCAAAAAAAATAAAAGAAATTATTTCAATCAAAATTCACTGAATTAAACCCAGTTTAAATTTGATTTGAATCTCTTCCGAATTTTGCTATAACAAACATTTCAGGACCCACCGAATTGAAGAAAATATATTGAAATTTTTATTAATCCTTGTTCACCTTTATGGGGAAATAGTGTATTTCTATGAGAGGGATTGCGATTTATCAGCCTTGCAATACTTCCTCGATGAACTTCTAACAGGCCTATCTTAATTCAGAATTGACGGCAACAACTTAAGGTTGTACACATCTCACTGGGCACCGGAGCGCTGGCAGGAGTATGAACCTCTTTTAAACTACTGCCATGATAATGGAATCAAGCTTATTGCATGTGGAACTCCACTTGAAGTAATTCATCATTCTCACACACATTATCCAGCAAAACTGCATCTGTGTGTGTTTATTTATGCATATTTTTATCATCATGACCTTGTTCATTGGTACTTCTGACTTTCTAAGGCTGTAGATTTGATAGTTGTAGTTATTCAGTATTGATTTTTACATTATTCCAGCTGGCAAGCTTTTTCTTGCCTTGCGTCATCCTTTACTCGATGCGTAAGCACCTATTCTACATCCTCATTGGCCCTTGTCTGAGAAGTATTCTGATATGCAGCATACTAAATAAGATAGCTTAGTTTTCTCTGTGGTGAAAAGTACTTAATACATTTCTTGACTAGGTGGTAAGAACTGTCCAAGCAGAAGGAATCAAAGGCCTTTCAAAAGAGCAGAGGAAGTTGTATGCTCCTCCAGCTGGCTCAGGCTTCATTTCTGGCTTTACATCCATCTCAGGCCGATCATTGATAGACAAGACTTCATCCTCTCGTGTCTCTCCTTTTGGCCCTAGCTCATATCTATCTGCACAGGCAAGAGTAGTTGATGATTATACCATGTCCCAAATAATAATGAAGGAAATTAGTACTGGAGATCCTTCAGGCATGCTCGTTGTTGTAACTGGTGCAAGCCATGTTATGTATGGGGCACGAGGAATTGGTGTTCCTGCCAGAATATCTAAAAAGATGCAAAAGAAAAAGCAAGTTGTGATCCTTCTTGATCCTGAGAGGCAAGGTATAAGGCGAGAAGGTGAAATCCCCGTAGCGGATTTATTGTGGTATTCTGCTGCCAAGCCATGCAGTCGAAATTGCTTTGACCGTGCTGAAATCGCTAGAGTTATGAATGCAGCTGGTAGGAGGCGTGAAGCTCTGCCCCAGGTTATCACTTGCCCTCTCAGCATATGTTTGGTACTCTTTTGCATTATATCTCTTACTAACTGTAACTTGCTGCAAATGATGTTACTCTAGAAAACCAGTAATTAGCTCTTTAAAAAGTTAACGCAGCTAAAAACTTGCTATGTCAGGCAGTTATGATTTCTAATAACATCGCATTTTCTTATTTTTTGAGCTAATGTAAAATTTTGCATTTATTTCATGACAGGATATTCAGAAAGGAATAGATCTTGGTGTAGTTTCTCCTGAGATATTGCAGAACTTTTTTGACCTTGAGAAATATCCTCTCGTGGATGAACTGATTCACCGATTCCAAGTAGGCACCTGCTTTACTCTTTCACTCCTTTCCCTTGTACTCCCTCTGTAAAGAAATATAGGAGCGTTTAGATCACTAAAGTAGTGATCTAAATGCTCTTATATTTCTTTATGGAGGGAGTACTTATCTATTTATGGGTTGGTGCTTGACCATACAGCTGCATACTACTGCTTCAATAATATATTCCTTCCTTGATTATATTTGAAAAAAAAATTCTATCAGAACTGTTTATGGACGGCTCAGCTCTGTCAGATTTCATCCAGGATCAGCCCCGCCTGGCATCCTGAAAGGAAAGAACTGCCAGAAATAATCAATATTTACTAGTGATATTATGTGAAAGATGTGAAAATTATTTTGGGAAACTGAAAGTTCAAGGCTGGGTTTACAAGGGCTGGGCCAGGCCTTGAGCGGTCTAATTGATTCTGCTTCTTTGTAGCTAGGAGAACTTACTGCATGTTGATGATGTTGAAAATGATCATTCTGTGCAGGGTTTCCGTGAAAGGTTACTGGCAGATCCCCAATTCTTGAATAGATTAGCTATCGAAGAGGGTATATCAATAACTACAGCTGTCTTAGCACAATATGAAAAACGGAAAGGACGGTTTTTTGAAGAGATCGACTATGTCCTTACTGATACAATTAGAGGTTCTGTTGTTGACTTTTTTACAGTCTGGCTTCCTGCTCCTACTATTTCGCTCTTATCTATTGCTGACAATGGTTCTGGTGAGAGCTTGGAGCTTGTCAGAGGATTGTTAGGGTCACTGCCAGATAATGCATTTCAAAAGGGTATCGTGGGCCAGAATTGGGACATGAATCAGAGATTTGCATCGGTACTTGTGGGTGGTTTGAAACTTGCTGGTGTTGGATTTGTTTCCAGTATTGGAGCTGGAGTTGCTTCGGACGTTTTGTATGCTGCTCGTCGAGTTTTGAGTCCTACAAGTATAGAGGCAGAACGCCCAAGAGCTCCCATTTGGAAAGCAGCTTCTGTGTATAGTGGCTTCCTTGGAACATCAGCAAATCTGCGGTATCAGGTACTTCCATATTATCCTCTTTCTAGTTTCAAATGAAGGGTCGAGAATTTAGATATATATATTTGATGAAGTTCTAATTCTAATAAATTGTTCACAAGTGATTCTGGTTGATCATGTAGATATGTTTTGTCTGTCGAGTTGCACATGTGAGGGCACATGATAGGAAATTTAGCAATGGTTAAAATACAAGTTAAAATGATCTGTAATATAACATACTGTGGATTAATGAGTTAGTCTAAAGGCAGACTGAGGCCTTGCAGCTGTAACTGGTATGCTATCAAGCAGCCTGTCCAGTGATTTACGATCATATAAGACAACTTACAATTTCGCCTTCCGTTTTTGACTTATTCTGCAATATCTAACATTTCCCCGACAAATATGTTAAGGTCATTGCTGGTTTAGTGGAGCATCGGCTTGGAGAGTATCTTGTGTCATACTATAATCAGCCATTTCTTGCTAATGTGCTGTCCTTTGTTGCACGTATAATCAATTCATACTTTGGAACACAGGTTTGCCACTTCTGCATTTTGTACTCCTGTTATTAAGTTTTTTTTTCTGGTTAAGGTGTTCCATCAAACTGGTTGAACTAAACAAACAAATATCAGGATTTCCTTCTGCATGGAAAAAAATGTGTGATTCAGAGAGCAGGTTAGCTATTGATGAATAGGGGCTAATTTAGTCGTTTTCAATTAGCATGATATGGGAGACCTCTTAAGGCTATGGCTACAACATGTGGTCTCCTCTCTCCATACAAAGCAGACCTGGGATACAAGTGTACGACTCCAACACTAACACCATGCCCTAGCCACACACTTTGTAGTACATATTACATTACTACAAGATCCAAATCTAACTTGTAAGTTATAACCTACACGTACACATTCGGCACAAACTCAGTACTCAACACATGTCATCTCGCACATACATGTGTGTCCTGTCCTGTACATGTGCTAAGAAAATATTGGAGGCTCCACTGGTCATACTTAACGGGTGCACGTGTGTCACTCCGTTTTAATAGGGCGCGCCATGTCAATCCTAGGAATTATACCTAAATAATCAAATAATCAATATCCATCACTAGAACCAAAGGTTCATCCGTCAATACGCACATTGTTGCATTGATGAATGTCGAACTATATGTGCATGAAGAGCATATTCGTGCATGCACACAATGCCAATTGCATCTAATACGGTCGATCCACTTCATCCTACGGGTCAAATGCTCCACACTATTTAGATGCAACTGGATGCACAACAGTGCGGATCATTTGACCAATTGGATTAGCTATTAATGCACAATTTTTTTGAGGACTATTAATTCTTTTGGATACACTATACACCTAATTCTTTTGGATCGAGCCGCTAGCCCATTCAACCACTATTCGCGGTGCAGATCGCTCATCTGTTGGATGAAATGATCCACCCCAATCCCCTAAGTTTGTCTCTGGTAGGACCGTTGCTAAATATCTCCAGGGACAGAAATAAAGCTCCTACAATGGAAGGATTTATTTCTGCAGTCTATTACTCCACTACTCCGCTTCGTACATATATTATGCATGATAATACTTGCATTCCAGGTTTCTCTAGTCGTTACTGACAGCTATGTTTGATGCAGCAATGGATTGATCTTGCGCGATCTACAGGCATCCAAACTAGTGAGGAAGAGCCACCTTCTCCTGACACTCCCATCTCATCAGAAATACCAGTGTTAGAATGTGGCACGGCAGAAGTACCAAGTACAGACGATATTAATAAGAACCAATCAGGTGAGCAGACATAGCCAAAAGGCTATTGGCTGTGGGCATCCAACTCAAGGAACAGTCTCCATCTTATGTTACATCACATACAGTACAGGCATATAGACACAAGGTCTTCGTACAGCAAGACTGAATCCCAACCACATTGCATTGTTTTTTGGGAAGGAAAACATGAAATTTTGAAGAGCAGAGTTTTTATTTGAGTATTCTTTTCTTACGGCTAAAAGGAGCTTCTTCTACACATCTCTGGAGTAAATACACTATGTACATCACCAGGAAACAGTAAGATTCTGAAACGCACACACACACACACACACACCATTTAGACTCTTGATATCATCTTGGATTGGCATTTGGCAACACAAGTTGAGTTTCCATGCGAAACTTTTTCCCTCCTTGTTTGGCAGCCATGAGTTGTATTTGATCAAATGAGTTGAATTCAAGTACAATTTATACCATAACTGGAACTGGTAGAAATTGAACTGTATGACTGTATCTCCATTTTTTGTGTTTGGTGCCATCTGGAACTGTCGATACTTGTTTACACCAGTGACTAGTGAGAGATGGACGCCTCTGTGCGCTGGCCCAGCCTGTTCATCCAAATGCAGTGCAGGCATACATCGGGCTCCTGTCCTTTGGTACAATTAAGCGAACAAATCTAGCCCGCTGTTGCTATTGCCAGAGGAATCCAGTTCCAAGTCACGGCCATCCAACGCGGCGATATTCATCTTCTTGTCCAAGGACCCAAATGCGTCCTCACCGACCGATCCCTGGACCATCAAGGAACGAACATATCCGAAGTCTAGCAACTGATACTATTATGAGAGGCAAGTCTGAAGTGCCGAAGGACTGGATCCGGATTCTGTGCAAGTGTTGGCAAATTGGCAACGCAGAGAAATGTAGTTGCAGAGTTGCAAAAAATAGCTGAAATATCCATGTGGTAGTACTCTGAAGCATTTGCCACAACGGTTGTGGTCTGGCTCTTGATCTGAACCGTTGGACACGGTGGAGACATGACATCCTCGCAGCACTTCAGGTTTGGATCTCCGACGCTGAAAAACATTTTTCAGTTCCCAGAGGGCGGACTTCATCATCAATCATCACTTCAGAGGATCAACACAGGGGGGAAATTTGACGGACCATATTCATTACGAGTCTTGGATTTCAAAACCCTTATTAACAAGTCCGGGTACAGAGCAAGTACAGAGTGTGCATCCGGTGGATACTCTCGTCACGTGACATGGCACGGCGCAGCCAGAGAGCGCAGCAGACGGGGTCAGACGCCGGCTTATGCTTCCGAGTCTGGCATTTGGCTTGCCAGGTTGGCCGCCACATGCAGCGGCGCGGCACGAGCAGTTCACTCCCGGAATGGCGGCCTGCCTGCCTGCCCGCCCCAATACTGTATCTGAATGGGAGTACTATCTTGGACGGACGGACGGATGCCGAGGCGGTCGGTGCAGGTACGGTACGGCGCGGCCGGATAGAGTATACCCCCGCGAAGCTTCGCCGCTCCTTCCTTCCTTCCTTCCTCTCCAGGGCTCCAGCTACGAGGAGCTGAGCTGAACCACCGCTGCACGCACGTGCGCCTCTGCGAGCCCATCTGTCGCTCACGCGCTCGCCTGCGCCGGCCTGACAGGCAGAAAATCCAAGCGACGACGAACTGGCCACCGCCTCGGTGGCATAGTTAAGGGCTTCATGCCCGCGTGTGCCTGGATGCCGGACGTGACCGCCTATTTGCGCACCGGCAGACCAGCGAACGGACGGACGCGCTTGTTCACCCGAACCACTGACCGTACAGCGCATCGTACCGTTGGTGGATCAGCGGTGGAGGGCAACCAGGAAGGTCCGTCGGCAACCCGAGTGATTTCTACTCCCTTCGTTTCAAATTAGTTGGATTCAGATTTGTCTAGATACGGATATATCTAGACATGTTTTAGTGTTAGATACGGGACAGACATGTTTTAGTGTTAGATACGGGAACTAATTTGAAACGGAGGGAGTAGAAATCACTCGGACATCCGTATCTAGACAAATCTGAATCAACTAATTTGGAACGGAGGGAGTATAATTTTTTGGGACATGGAGGTTACACGCACAGGCACCGGTCCGTCGTCGTGCGACGCACGACGTCGCGGGGGAGACGTGCGGCTCAACACGGAAAAAAAAACAGGCCCCGCTCCCCATAGATCCGCTGCTCCCCGCCGGCGCGCCCGGGATCTTCCTCGGTCCTGCGAGGCATGCGACGTACGCCCGACGCGACCGTGCAGCGGCGCAAAGTTCCCGCGCCCGGTCCAGGACGCCCCCGGCAGCGGTGCCAACTTGTTCACGCTTGTATACAACGCCGGAGTGCAGCGGCCTCGGCTCCCGGGCGGCGGTGGATTTGGGCGGTTCGCCGAGGGGATTTGGAATGTTGGGTGCGCCTCATTTGGTCACCGTGCCGTGTAAATCGCTCGCGCCGGGCAGCTTCCGGACGCCTAACGTTTTTTACGAGCCTCGGATCGATCGCACCTCACGCGGTGGCTTCCCATAGCATGGGAAATGTCATTCTCATGGTGGTAACATCTTTTCATCGTAGGTTCCTTCGCCACTCGTGACAAGCATGTCTCGGATTATTCTTCCGTCGTGTCAAAAAAAAAAAGATCATTCTTCCGTGTGTACATGTACTGCTTTCATGCCGTCCGCTACTCGAGTGATAATAAACATTACTAAATCAGAAATCATGTTTACTGAAGTACTCGCCTTTTGTTCTCCCGTAAAAGGCTGGGCAATGGTGATGCTAGTACACGTTATCAAAATTAATACAGTAATACACTAGTATAAGACAAGAACCTAATGGCATCTAGGAGTAATACTCTAGTACAAGACATGTTCAATCTACTTTTGCAGTGTGATCCGTACTTTGTACTCCCTCCGTTCTAAAATGTAGTGCGCCCGCGCTTTCCGAGGTTTAACTTTGATCATAAATTTAACCAACGAGACCGACTGTGGCGGGAGCAAAAATTATATAATTGAAAACTTCGTTTGAATACGAATTCATTGGTATAACTTTTGCTCCCGCCGCAGTCGGTCTCGTTGGTTAAATTTATGGTCAAAGTTGAAGCACGGAAACCGAGGACGCACTATATTTTGAAACGGAGGGAGTACTACGTACCAAGGGGCGTGCATTCAACGATCTGGTTGGTGCATGAGATTTCCAGATCTCTGCTAATCAAGATTTGTTCTCTTAGCATACGACAGGTGTGGCTAGTTAGTGGTTTCCTAAGTGACGAGAGTTAAGCTTAAATTCGCTCATAAGTTGAACTTAGAAAACACAAGTCCAAAGTTTTTTATTGTTACAATATACAAAGTTAATTTGCAAAAAAGAAGATTTATCTGATCTTTTCGAGTGCGGCAGTGGAGATTTTACTTCTTCATAAACATCCTCACCAAGAGCATACATCGGCAGAAACGTGCAGATATTTTTTTTGGAAGAATTTTTTCCAGATATTTTAAGATGGAACAATCTTTGCAAAGTAAATCCTAGCATATGTATGTGTGGAAGTTCCATGCTAAGCGTCAAATTTAAAGGCCAAATCAGCATGTTTATCACAAGAGCATCTGGTTCCATTGTGAAGTTTAGGCCGCCTTAGCCACCCCTCTACTCTACGCCATTAGCCATTAGGGTTTAGGAATGTTCCTCGTGAGAATCACAACAGATAATGCAGGTAAGATCACCCCTAATCATTGCATGCGATCGGCTGCTTCGTGGCAACTTCTGCCCAAGAGCACAAGCTGGCTAGGCCATGGCCACCATCCTTATATCATAATAAGAATCTAGCTGCCATCTCGGTTTTTGGATGCTAGTGGAAAACTAATAGGGATGCCTCCAAAGGAATCTATGGGAAAGCAGAGAACACGTATCCAGTGAGGCAAAGCATTTTTAAAATACAAGCCTTGAACGAACTTGCATGGCCCTGAGAACATGGTGCACGGTGCCTTTCTTTGTCCTACAGCCTAGATATCGTTTTCTTCTGTGAAGTATATCTAGATATAGTTGGTATAAAATGGCTGGCCATATTTCATTCCATCAATAATGCTGGAGACACACTTACATGGGAATAGCCAGGGAGAAAGGGACACTCCCGCGGACAATTCTGCATCCATGAACTCTATTGTCATTTGAATTTGTGTTGAAAAAAGTTATATGTAGTCAGCTAGACAAAACTGTAAGTCAAACTTTCACAAGAAAAGGCGCAAGTCGAGATATTTATTTTTCAAACTATAGGATTCACTAAATAAGGCTACAAGGAGCTAGAGTCAATTTAAGACTCAGATATGTAGTGGGGTACAAGGCTAAACAACCTACCTAACAATAGATACTGGCCCACTCCCAATTCAGTTTCTATTTTGGATTTTAGTAAACATTCTGTGTGCATTCCAAATACCGATTCTCACATACAAATAGCTTAAAATTATCAGACCTCTGCACTGCAAGAATTTTGAAGTTCATATGTTCTACACAAGATCTCCATTCTCATGAAACCTCCTTGATTGGCGTTGAACACTTGTGTAATATTGGTTAAGGAGAATTGGATCCTTTCGAACATATCAAGTAAATAACCTTTTGATTACTAGTAAACATATGGTAGGGGCCTCCCCTGATGTTTCTCAATAACAAGTCTTTGGAGAAAACTTTAAAATTGAGTTTCATTTAACCTCTAAAACACAAAGTTTTTGGGAAAATCCGGCCAGGGGGACTCTCTATTAACTAAGAACAAAAGAAAACCAAGTATTTAAAAGTGTTATGTACAAACTACATGAGGACTACTGCTACTCAGTATCATTGCTAGACTCGCGTGGCAAACAGGCACCGCACCGACGATGCGTTGGATATCCTGAAATGGTAACTAGGACACTTCAATGTATCTGAGGTGCACTCCTTTGAAGATATGTACTCGGTCTCATTCCTTTCACCCGCCCCACAATGCATATAGTAGACAACTACTACGAATTGTGTGGGTTTTCTTGGATGTGGCGCCTATGATCGCATTCAACCTCGTGTTGACCGATTGGCGATCGTGCACGAGGGTGTTGGAAGGCCCCAAACTGCGAGACTGCAATGACAGTCTACTGCGGAGGTGGACGAAATTCTCCAGGTTGTTGAGGCAGAGCTAATAAATGACTTTATGAGGCTTTTTTTTTTGGAGAAGAGTAGCCACGTGTTCACCATATAACAAACCCAGGTACAACACACGTCACACTCACCCGAACAAATCAGAGGGGACACCTGTCCAGACACAACAGCAAAAAACACCCCAAAACAAGAAAAATAACAAACAGGTCCCTGAGGGGGTTGATTGCTGAACCATCCTGCATCTGCCGCCGTCCTCCACACGCCGGAGAATCCGCCATCGAAGGAAGTAGCGACGAGAACCTTGAACCGAAGACCTGCCGGACACCATCGCATCGAAGCTTTAAAGAGCCGAAGAAAGCACCCGCCGCGGGCGACGGGGCACATCTCACTGTGTCACATCGGCCGGGGACCACCCCGAGCCCGACGAGTCTCAGATCCGCCGTCCCCGGTCGACCACGTCGAGGAGAAACACCGGACCCGCCTGCCGACGACCAACCAACCCTGTGTCGAAACAGAAGCCACCCCCGCAAGCCGCCGTTGCCAACAGAAGCAACGCCAGCCAGCGACCTCCTGTACACATCCACCCGGCCACACAGCAGCCCAGGAGCCAGAACCGCCGTGAGGACGATGCAGCCGGAGGAACAAAACATCCATAGCGAAGTCGACGACGCCGCCACGCCGACCACACCCGGATACAGCAAGCTCGCCGCTCCAACAAGGAGCCGCGGCAAACTTATTGGATGTAGCGCCACCAGCTGGACGGCGCCACCCACACTCCTATTCGCGGCCGCCGCCATCGCCTCCGAGAAGCAGCAGCACCGGCCCGAAATACCAACAGCTAAGCTAGCTAGTTATCTTACTGTACACGGATCCGCCCGGCCAGACCGGCGCCCTCTTCTCTCCCGACGACCGCGAGGCCGTCCGAAGTGGAGAGAGGCGCAGATCTAACCAGCGGAAGACGGAGCGCAAGAGTCATGACTTTATGAGGCTAGGAACACACCATTGGAAGGTTTGCCGGGAGAATTGTGCTATGAAGGACTAGCCTTGCAAATAACTCAACACCTTGACACAACCCTGGCGTATCAAATTTTGTTGGCCTCAAATTTATCGGCATCCATGAAACTAAATGGCGTATGTGGAACTTGCAAGAGTATTCTCCGCTTGTGAGCACTAATACCGGTGAATAATAAAAAAAAATATTAGAAGGCGGAGATTCCGCTTAAAGTTAAAATCTTCATGTAGTATCTTTGTAGGGGAGTTGTGCTAATCAAGGACAACCTCGCACGGTGCAACTGACCAAGTAAGAAGTGTTGTTTTTATACTCATAATGAGACAATCAAACACGTCTTTTTCCAATGTAAATTTGCGCGTTCTACGTAGTCAGTAATTCAAATAGCGTCAAATTTGTATCTGCCCACCAGTGTTTCCAATATCTTGGTCATTGGCTGAACGATATTTCAAATAGGTTCAAAACGCTAATAAGGATGGGAGCGTATGCTTTACTATGGCCGCTTTGTCTATGTAGAATGATTTTGTTTTTAATGACAAAAATACTTCTCATTTGCAAGTTATTTTCTGTACGCACTCGCTTAGTACATGGTCTACGCTACAACGAGCGGAGTATCAACCGATGTTCAAGGCGGTGTGTACGCGGTTGAAGCAAGTGGCTACAGAGGATTTTACCCAACATGGGTGTCAGCATAACCTCCGGATCAGCCCATCATCCCTTTTGACATAGGCATAGTGTTGGTCAATAGGACTCTACTTTTGCTGAATTGTCGGCTTTTACCTTTCTTTTTGCCAGACTGTCGGTATTTGGCCGTGTGCATCCTAGTTATGCAGAGGTCCGGTGATACTCTTAATGCTTTGTATCCGCTTGATACTACATTTTAAGATAATAAAAGCGCCCTTTATCGAAAAAATGAGCACTAATACAACGAAATTTTGTTTGTAAAATTACATATAACAACTTTCTTATGAACATGTAAACCAATCCATTCAAACTGTGTACTCTCCTGATAGCGGTATGTAAAGTGTACTTTGATCGGTTAAGGCAAGATTCTCATCAACGAGCACTCTATTAGTGGACACCTTCATAACATATAGGAGTAAATAAATGTTATTAAATTCATATTTGAAAAGAAAATCAATTGGTGATTTTTTTCTTAAACCAATCAAATATTGCCTAAAAAGGAAATGGATGGGTAATACTTAGGTGTGGCCGTAGCTCTACACATTTTAATAGCCACCAAAGATAGTTATGACTTGAGCTGGCACCCCGCAAACTCCACTTGGCGCGCTATATAAACCCCTTTGCCAGTTGCCACTGCCATCACAACCCACAAGCAAACAAACAGCAGCCAATTAAACAAGCCAGGCTAGCGATCGATCGATCTCATCGCCGTCGACTCGAGCTCCAGCACCGGCGACGACGACGACATGGGCAACAGCCTGCGGTGCTGCCTGACCTGCATGCTCCCCTGCGGCTCCTTCGACGTGGTCCGCATCGTCCACCTCAGCGGCCGCGTCGACGAATTCAGCTGCCCGATCACGGGCGGCGCCGTCCTCGCCGCGCACCCCAACCACACCATCGCCACGGCGTGGTCCTCCGCCGGCGTCGGGTGCCCCACCAAGAAGCTCGTCATCGTGTCGCCGGACACCGAGCTCAAGCGCGGCCGCATCTACTTCCTCATCCCGTCCGCGACGGTGCCGGCGGTCGACAGGAGGAAGAAGAGCCGGCCGGGCTCCAAGAAGAGCAAGCGGCCGAGCAGCCGGGGCAAGAGCGGCGGCGCCGCGAGCACCGCGGAGCAGGATAACTACCTGTCGGAGCTGCTGTCCGAGAAGACCGCGTCGGGCGCCCACCGGAGGCGGCGGAGCGGCTGCAGGGTCGGCGTGTGGCGGCCGGAGCTCGAGAGCATAGTGGAGGAGGCCTCAGAGTAGAGCGCTCGAAGAGTTCTCTCATCTTTCTTTACCCCCTCCTCCTATTTCTTCTTGCTTCCTCTCTGTCTTCCGATGTGAATACCACGACGAGAACGTATTTCCAGTTCTCACTTTTCGGTACCCTGACACATGTATATTGATGTACAGAGGGTTTAGTGGTTCTTAGATCGGAGATGAGAGGAAAAAAAATGTAAGGTCCCCAAGATGTACAGAGATATTTAGCTGAGCTGGTTGGAATTTTCTAGAAAAAAAATGGACAACGCTAACGCCCACACGTATGGTGGGAGCCAAACCCGCCCACATGCCCTATAACACACAGACTGCGCCACGTCATCGCATGCACACATGTGGGAATCTTTTTGAATTTTCGGTTTTTAAAATGTTTTATCTCTTAGATGAAAAATCCGATTGAAGATCCGTTTTCACCATTAAATCCCTCGCGACGAGATCTTCGAAACTAGATCTCATATCAATATATTTCGACGAATTTTTTTTTTGAGTTAAAAGTTGCCATGTCTATTGCATATGAATTGCCATGATATGTTTCAGCTATTTTCTTCTACATTTAAAAGTAAATTTTGACATATTATAAAACGGGGAATTAAGAAACTAGACTTGCCATGAACCATAAATTAAAATTGTCATGATACATGCACTTAAAATTGCCATGGTTCATACAAAAAATAATTTTCATGGTTAAAGTACTAGAATTGCCATCATAAAAAAACTAAAATTGTCACATGGCAACTTTAGTTTAAGCACTATGGCAACTACAGTGTAAACATCATGACAACTTTTGAGAAAAAAAAATTCGTCGAAACATATCAACATGGGGTCTAGTTTTGAAGATCTCGTCGAGACGGATTTAATGGTGAAAATGGATTTTTAATTCGATTTTTTAATTAGGAGATAAAACATTTTTAAGCCGAAAACCAAAAAGATTCCTGCTGATGTCATCTGTTCATACGTGGCAAAATGAGTGGTGATGGAGGCGTGTGGGCGATGTGCAAGATGCCACACGTGTGAACGTTAGTTTTTTCGAAAAAAATATATGAGGTGTACTTCAATGATTTCATCTCTAGTCACCTCTTAATTACTAAAAGCACCAAACTCCACTTCTTTTTTTTTTTTTTTTGCGGGAAGCACCAAACTCCACTTGGAACACTGAATTCGGTGAATGTGGGTTTTCAACAAGATCCGTAGGAGAATCCCACAAGCACTACTTATAAAAGTTGTTAAAAGAACACAACCAAAGTGGCAGGGCAAGGTAAGATATCCATTTAGATAGGAAACAATGCTTATTGTCACCAACTCCACTTATGGTTCCCCCACCGACGAAGAACTATTTGAACGAAATGATAAGTACCAGCATGAATCGGGTACCACACATTCCGCAAAAGAAAAGAAAAAAGAATCGGGTACCACACAGATGGAAAAAGAAGTACATAACCCCAACTAATTGTCTGAAATGCTCAGAAAATTCCAAGAAAAATCGAGGATATAGAATAACATTTACCTGCCATATCACAACACTAAATTTCGAACCACAACTCGAGAAACACAAAAGGATTAATCTTGTTGTGTTCCTTGTGGATAGTGGCTAATCCAAACTGGTCTGAAAATTTTATATCCTAAATTCAAAACACGTCTCTCATAATAAAGAAAAGGAAAAATCCAGAGAATACCAACAAATCTAATTTGAGTTGTAAAGTGGCCGTGTTGATTATCAACATTGTGATTTGTTTTGTTCTTGAAATGCCCTCAGAATGTTGGATTTCAAATTTTGCGGTATGATAAATAAATACATGTTGTTTCTGTCAGTAATCCATGTCTGAGCCCAGGCTTAGATGCTCCCGATGAACAATAATTTTGAAAAAATAGCTAGCGAATTAAAAAAAATATGAATTGGTGTGACATCTTGGATACTCAAGTTTTTTAGGGGCGTGCAAATTTTCATGCTCAAATGACATTCGAGGAGCTCATGCCCCAAAAAAATAATAGGGTCTAAACAGTGCATTTTTCAAAGTTTCTTTGGGAGCCAAATTTATTTACTTATTGCCACAAGCTCCTCGAATGTCCTAACACCACGAAAATTTACATGAATCTTGCACACTCAAGCATCTTGGATGTCAATTTTCTTTTGAAGTTTTTGAAGTTTTCGCTCTCTTTTTTACGAGTTTACTGTTAATGTGTGGGTGTACGTGGGCCCGGACTTGTGCTCTGCTACTCCCTTTGTCCAAAAATAAAGGTAATAGCCACTCTTGTTTTTGTGCTCTACTACTCCCTTTGTCCCGACATAAATGTCGATGATTTAGTACAAGCAGTGTCCGACGCAGCTCAAGCCCCAGTGCAATAGATACATTATGGTCTCAATTCACTAATGCATAGCACCGGTGCCGACTCCCATGTCATGACTAGTGATTGCATATGGACTCTTTTTTTTGCAGGTGAAAAATAGTATTACTCAAACCATCAAAGTGTTACAATCAGCAGAAGCCAGCTCAAGTGCACATGGGGGGCTAGATCCTATCCATGTCATGGTTCTTCCCTCTACACGAGCAAAATTCGCTAGGCTATCGCTAACCTTATTTTGAGAGCGGCTAATATGAGTAATACAATTTTCACGAAGAGATAAGAGATATCTAATCTCTTTTACTAAAGAAGCATAGATGTCCCTGTCCAGGGGCGGAGCTCTGTAGGGGCCGAACTGGGCCATGGCCCGCCTAGGAATTTAGCAAATAAAATATACATATGCATCTTCCTTAGGAGCCCAACCCACCTAGTGCATCCCCATCCTTTCTCGTCAACGCAGGCAGCAATTCCCCCAGGTGTACCGTCTCGACTCGAGCATGTAGCCGCGCAACGAGCACCACCGGCCACTGTAGCGAGCTGCCCGCTGGGATCTCGCGTTAGCGAAGTCGTCACCTCGCCCTCGCAGATCATCACGCAGCCAGGGGCCACCCCCTGCCCTGCTCCCTTCCCTCGCAAGCCGATCTGCGACCGCTGCCGGCCAACTGCGCTCCGTCTGCTCCAGGGCACTGGTGTGCTCTCCTACAAGGCTCCAACACCCCTTCTAGCACCGAGCCCCTGCCTGCCGGACAGAATTTCTTGAGGCCAGCCACATCACACACAGCACACAAGTAAACTAATATCGTTACCCCAAATTCCCCATTTAATAAGCAATAGCCTGATTTTATTCGGTTCTTACATCTAGTGATAAGCAATAGCCTGATCTTATGCAAATTGCAACTTAGGTAGTCATGGGCAAGGAAAATAAGAGCCAAAGCAGAATTGATTTGGGTTTTGAAAGAAAAGGAGATGGCATAACTGAAGTTGAGGAACATCATGTATTGCCCTTGCCTGAAAATGTCATCGCAGATTTAGAAGCAAGGATCGGAGAGTTGATTTGTAGCATGTGAGTAAGTCGATGTCTAATGGCTCAACACTTTTGTATTAGCTAACTTGATAGTGCTTCATGTACCTCATGGTTGAACTATATTTTGGTATATATTATACATATCTACTCGCTCCATCATATAACCTTGGATTATATACTCATGCAGTCATGCTTATGATTCAGAACTTAAAAAAACTTGTGCTCTTCTTTAGTCTAGCCCGCCCAACGTTTTCTTTCAAGCTCTGCCACTGTCCCTGTCTTGATCTCACCTCTGGATCATCTTGACCGCAGCTAATAAATCCATCTCAATTGCTACTGGGAGCTCACTTCTCTGAATCGCAAGCGACAATCCTTCCATGCAAGCACACAACTCCGCCTCTAAAGCTTCACGACATGAGTATAGCGTCCTGCAAGCGGAAAAGATTATGTCTCCCTGAGCATCTCGAAGCACCATACCTGCATCAGCCCCCCCCAACTGTATGAGACCCATTTGAGTTGAGCTTGACCCACCCAGCTGGCGGTGGAGACCATGGGGGGGGGGCGGTCACAGGCGTAACTTGAGCTGGTGTCTTGTACATCGTGCGATCAAATGATATAACTGTTTTCCCCTTCTCAGGATCCATATGTGTGTTCAACTTAATAGCAATTAGAGACTCCAAATAACTGACAAGAAATCTCTTGGAAACTTCAAGTGGGGGTGGCTTCTTATGGTGTACAATTTCATTCCGAATGAACCAACAGCGCCACAAAGTCATCAGCAACATGCATTTTTCAGTTTCATGTAGGGGCTCCAGCACATGAAACAACCACTCATTTCCTGTGTTTTGTATTTGATCAACAGCCGGCAAATTCCACACTTCCGACATATACCACCAGAGTTCACGAGCTCTAGGGCATCGACAAAAGGGGTGGAAATTATCTTCAGATTCCAATCCGCAAACGGGGCAAATATTAGTGGTCTCCAGAGTTCTCTTGTGTTTATTAACCCAGGTAGGAAGCGAATCCGTGACTAACCGCCATGCAAAATTCCGAACTGTGGGAGGTACATCAGTAGACCAAATCATTTTCCACATTGCCCTTCTACCATCTGGATTACTACTTGACGCTGAAGCATGTTCTCTCATCGCTTCCTCAAACGCAAAATCATAAGCAGTTTTCACAGAAAATTGTTCAAGCCTCCCCGGTCCCCATGCTAGAGTATCCTCCTCATTCCTTGGAGAAGCTCTGATTTTGACGATCTCATCCACATCACAAGGCAAGATATAGTTCTGTAGTAACTCAACATTCCAGGAACCGTTATCATTCAGAAGCTCGGATACGAAGCGAATACGGCAATTACCTTTTGGTGACACTGGTTTGAAAGAATGGGGTCTTGGTATCCAGTTGTCTCTCCAAACTCTTATGCTTGCTCCATTGCTGACCATCCAAACTAGACCCTTTTTCAAAAGCTCTAGTCCATAGCTAATTGCTTGCCATGACGGCGAAGTATTCCCAGAAAAAACTGTGTCCTCTAACTTACCCTCTGGATAGTATCTTGATTTCAGCAAGCGTGCACATAGGCTATCAGGCCTGTCAATGAGTCGCCAAGCTTGGCGTGCTAGGAGTGCTTGATTAAATAGCCTGTAATCCCGGAATCCAAACCCACCTTTGCACTTCGGCTGCAGCAAATTATCCCAAGCCTTCCAATGCACTTTCATGTGACCATTTTTAGAACCCCAATAGAAATTTCTAACCATCCTTGTTAGATCATCACAGACTGAAAACGGAAGTTTGAAGACACCCATTATATAAGTAGGGAGAGCTTGTGCGACTGACTTTATTAGTACCTCTCTGCCCGGTTGAGCCAGCCACCCATCTCCCCACTGGATTAGCCTCTTGGTGAGACTAGCTTGCAAATTCTGGAATCATCCCTTTGACATCCGACCTTCAGGTGTTGGGAGAACTAAGTATTTCTCCTCAAACACCGGCTTAGTAACATCCAGAACAGCCCGAACATCACTTTGAATGTTCTCTGGACAAGCATCACCAAACATGATTGAGCACTTACTCAAGTTAATACTCTGTCATGTGGCACTTGCATACAAGTCCAAAGCTCCTTTCACTTTTAATGCTTGCTCCTGTGTAGCTTCAAAGAAAAGTAAGGTATCATCCGCAAATAACAAATGTGAGATCCCTGGCGCTCTTCTACAGATTTTTATAGGTGTAATATTTCCAGCATTAACCTCATGCTTCAAAATGGTAGATAACCCGTCAGCCACAAATAAGAATAAGAACGGTGATAATGGGTCACCTTGCCGTAGCCCTCGCGATGGTGCAAATGAATCTAAGAGGGTTCTGTTTAACTTAACAGAATACCTCACCGACGTGACACATGCCATTATCCAGTCTACCCATCGATGAGAGAAACCCAACTTTTGCATCATTTGCTTCAAGAATACCCAGTCAACTCTATCATATGCTTTTGACAGGTCAAGTTTGTAAGCACAAAAACACCTAGTAGGATCCTTTTCCTGCTTAATATGATGAATGCACTCGAAGGCAATGAGTGCATTATCCGTTATCATCCTCCCCGGAATAAAGGCACTTTGTTCCGGTGATATAATACCATCATGCACTGGTCGTAACCGGTTGACCAAGCACTTAGATATAACTTTATAGATAACGTTACAAAAGCTTATTGGCCTGAAGTCAGTCAACTTTGTAGGGTTTGGAGTTTTGGGAATGAGAACAATGGAGGTTGAGTTAACCCCCTCTGGCATTACTCCTATCGTGAAGAAGTCCTTAACTGACTTTATAACGCTGTCACGAAGCGTGCTACAATTGCGCTAAAAAAACCGTGCTGGAAATCCATCCGACCGCGGCGCCTTCAACGACCCAATCTGAAAAAGGGCGTCCGCTATCTCCTTATCACTGAAGGGTTCACATAATCTTGCATTATCATCATCAGTAATCATGGCATCAAAGAAATTCAAAACAGGACTATAATTAAGATTCGGATCAGCCGAGTAAACGGTTTGAAAGTACTCATTAGCCATGTTTCTCATTGTGGCCACATCAGAATGTGCTATCCCATTCTCATCAACAAGTTCACAGATTTTATTTTTACAAGCCCTCCAAACTGCTTTGCTTTGGAAGTATTTCGTATTCCTATCGCCCTCTCTTAACCAATTTATTCTTGATCTTTGTAACCATAACATCTCTTCCTGATATAACAATTCATTCATCTTGTCCGTCACTCTCTTTATATCCTGCCGATCAGCGTTCATATTCATTAACTCCTCTAGCTGCGACCGGGACTTTGCAAGCTCACGAGTAATATTTCCAAATTTCTTCCTACTCCACAAACCAAGAGTAGACATGGTTTTCTTCAGCGCAGACTGTAGCTGTTCTAGCCGACTCCCAGCCTTTTTGTACTAAATCAGGTAACTCACCACTCCTTTCCCAGAATATTTCATACTGGCGCGAGCGGCCACCGCTCGGCCCTGAGTCCGGAGCACCTTTCAGGAGCAGTACAACATGGTCGGAGCAGGGTAAACCACATGAGTTATAGAAGAAAAAGCGAACATATTACGCCATGCATCGGTAGCAATCGCACAATCCAAACGGACTCTTACGTTCGCTGGTCCACTCCTCTTGTTGTCATATGTGAAGGGAATGCCCGAGAACCCAATATCCACCAGCTGGCATACTTCAAGCACATCTCAGAAAGCAATCATTTGAGGTTCCGGTCTGGGTGTCGCTGACATATGCTCAAAATCCCAAAGTCATTCGTTAAAATCACCTATCACCAACCAAGGAAGGTCTGATGAGGAGTATAGGGATTGTAACTTCTGCCACATGAGATGCCTGTTCTCCACACGCGTCTCTCCATGAACAAAGGTGGCTCTCCATTCTTCAGCGTCTGCATGCAAGCGAACAGTGGCGTCAATGTATCATTCATCTTTATCCAGAACATGAACCACCAAGCTCTCATCCCAATAGAGAGCAAGGCCACCGCTGAGACCATTTCTATCCACACTATCAAAACCTTTCAGACCCAGGCGGCCTCTCAATCTCCTCATCCTCTCCTCTTTCTGCCTAGTCTCACACAAACATACCATCACGGGGGAATGCGACTGCACAAGCGTCTCTAACTCGCGAACTGTCCGGGAATTCCCCCCTCCCCGGCAGTTCCAACTCATGAGATTCATTGGTCTCGGCGGCGCTCCACCTGGGAGTCCGCCAATGATGAACCATTCTTCTGGGAACTGGTTGTGCTCAATGCAGAGTTGTTGTTAATAACCTTCGGTCTCTTGGGATCTTGCTTCGGTGGTGGACTTGGAGGGACAGTCCCCGTACCAGGCAGAGATAAAGCAATCTGCTCAGGAGACTCCTTAGCATCCACCCCCCCTTTTCCTGTATGGGTCACTCACCTACAAATCCTTCCCAGAGAGTTTATCCAGCTCCATATCAGAAGCAGTAGCATTATTTTTTGCAAGGGGTTCACTGGCCTCCTGACTACGACCACCCCCTGTAGAGACACCCCTCATACTCCAGGAGGCTCTCAGTTCCTTAAAAATCAGTGTTGCAGGGGCATGAACACCATCCCCATGCTCGGTATATAGGTGGCCTATCATGCCGCAGACGGCGCACCAATCCGGAAGACGTTCATATTTGACCTTAAAAATCTGTCTCTTCTGCTTCTTAACAATCGAGACATGGTTCTTTAGAGGTTTCCTGACATCCAGAGTCACCCTAGCCCTGTAAAAATTACCGGCATAATCTCCAGGATCATCTTCTTCCTCACACACCACGCCCACCTTTGCTACTAGTGGTTTCACCAAAGGACCATATCCATCCGGGAGATCGTGTATTTGAATCCATATCTTGAAGCAATTAAGGTCAACCAACGAGGGTTTTGTGAATACATCATAGGTAGCAAGCGCTACTGGTTGCCCTCTGAAGGACCATGGCCCTCCCTCCATTACCTTGTTCCAATCTCCCAAACACAAAAACTGCATGATATACAGATTATCCCCCAGCGATCTGAACTTGACTGTCTGCGCTAGATCCCACGCGCTCCTCATGTTTTTGTAAAACCAGTAATCTCCATATTCTTTGGACGTCTGTACCTTGCCGATTGCGAGCCACCGGGGACTGGCGGCCGAGTCTGGCATCTCATCCTCAAACACCAGGTCATCAAACTCCTCTTCCGCAATCCCTAACTCAGCCATCAGTCCATCCAGCTACTTCTCTTCCTGCGTGCGCGACGAAGATGGTTTCGCCATCGTAACCCTAGGGCCAGCCCAGGAGAGAGACAACCACCAGACAAACCCTACCCCTTAACCTAGCCATGGCCGGGCAGCAACACAAGGTTTCCCCTTAGTCAGCCCGAGCGTCGAAGAGAGGAGAGAGAAAAGGCAGCGGTGGAGATCTCAACGGCGGCGCAGACACCGAGAGGGGAACTAACAAAAATGCTCATGCTTCTTTGCTTGCGTCGCAGAGGAATTGTTTGTATGAATGCATATGACTCGATCAACGTCAGCAATCTGACAATGCACCATAAACCTGTACATAATACAGACGTACCGGAACATTTCGAGTTCGAGATAACAAGGATAAGACACATAATTAACGCAAGGGCTAAATTACACTACAACACTTCATAGATTGTAGGGCCATTATTTTCAGTTCCATATTCGAGTAGACCATTTTGAATGCTGTATTTCAATTGTACAGAACTTTGCATTAATTAAAGCGAAAAGTTCTTGCACATCCTTGCCGTACAGAATCCATGTGAAATTGCGGATGAGTAGCTGTCACTTGAGAGAAATTGCAAGTCAAACTCAATATGAGAGCACTCCGGGTTAGCATTATGTTAGTCAGGTCAAGATCCGCTCACCATTAGAGCAATATATAGCTGGCATTCCTTAGATTATGCATGTTAAGTAGGTTAAGTACAACACTAACATGTGTCGCAGGTCGTAAAAGTGATGCCCCACCATCTAAAAAGCATACTAAGGGCATAAAGTTTGAAATATACACCTCTCTCCAATTAGTGGCAGGATTTGTGGTGTTTTGCCATCTGCAAGACAAATATCTCAGGAAAACATCACACGGAGCTTTCTTCAATACCATCTCATCAGCCGGCCAATTACTTGTGTATTTTCTAGTTTGCGTCAATTGGTGGCCGTTGTTTGTGGTGATCGGTGACAGACTGGTACGCCATCGCCAGCGCTAGAGCCTGTGATCAAATTCAAAACACAGAAACATGGTCAGCATCATCACCGTTCCTCATGTCAACAAGTTTCTTGCTGTGAACTCTAGGAGTGCCATTGCTCAAGATAAGTATATAAGATGTCCTGGGACAAGAAAGCTCACAATGTGGTCATGGTCAGGGGGAGCATATATGCCCGTCGTCACTGTGGTTTGTCTCCTCGTGTTGCCTTTTGGTGGGTGTTCGATGCTCTTGAAGCCCATAGGCACCACGACGATGGGCAACCCCACGAGGTTTCCCAGACAAACGAGCTCCCAGTTGGTCGCATTGCCGATGGACGTGTCAACCGTGAAGCTCTCCCGGACCTCCCTGATCAGCCTACCTCATGCTCTCTGTGCCTGTTCATCGCAACTCCATAATAAAGCTAAGCTCGTTCGGATACAGTGAATAGGTATTGTCATTGTGTTTGGTTTGCTTGGTATATCACCTGTATATAGTCTACTGCTGGGACCAATCGTGCACGACGAAGCTCCACCGGCCACTGGTCTTGAGCTTCGTAGTCATCGTCGTGCCCTTCGCGTTGCCAGCTGTCAAAATGCGCAAGCATATCGACATCCATCGTGATGTTTAGAATGGACTGAACCGACTCGACGGTGTAGTTCAACTTGAAAGGCACAAGCTTAGCACCCTTGCCGGAAAGGACCTTGACAACCTGGTATTATGAAATCAAGAACAAAGTTTATCCGAGGATCACATCAGGAACGAGCAATTTCATCACATGAACCAGACTGCCGAACACACTTAGGATCCCAGTTACCTCCATCTCGGCGCTGTCAAGATATCCAACAGTGAGTTTTGTGATGTCGACATGAAACGGGTCCTCTAAAGCAATCTCACAAGACGAGGGATCACCAGGATCCACACCACGGATTGCATCTAATACAATAGCACAGTCTGCTGCGCTTCTGCAGAAAGGACCGAGTTTGTCCTGCCATTTTACGATAATAAACTCATCATTTACAAGACTGAATCCAATCTGTAAGGGAAAATGAATAACTTGCATGAACATACCAGACTCTCAGAAAGGCTCATGACGCCAGTCCATGCAATTGTTCCAAATGATGGGCGCAAAGCAGTTACTCCACATCTAGCAGCAGGATATGTTATGGATCCTGCCGTTTCCGAACCAATTGCAAAGGGAACCATTCCTAGGAGAGTGAAATGAAGTTCATTTAGTATACATATTATTCGTCTGGTTACAGGTGCAAATATGTTTACAAGTAAACCTGCACTGGTGCTAGCTGTTGGCCCTGCTGATGAAACAGTAGAAAATTCCTCAATGTTCCATGGGTTTCGTGTTCTTCCCCCAAACCATATATCATCATAGGCGAGTGACCCTGTCACAAGCTTCGCTACGAGGACTGCCCCAGCAGACTTCAATCTATAGAAGGATGATACACATGGCACTCAGAACACTGCTTAAACACAGAAAGTGACCATAAGACGTGAATTTGGGTGCCTATTCATACTGTAGGGGTCTCCCTCGCAGTTTCATTCCAAAAGAAAAATATTGCTTAAACACTATGCTACAGGAGAAATGAACAAACCTTTTGTACACAAAAGCTTCCATATCAATAACTTGATTCTTGAATGTCTTTGAGCCCCAAGTTGTATTGTATTGTGGTACTGCAATTATATCTTTCAGGCCATATGGAATGCCATGCAGGGGACCTTGCGTGAGAAGTTGTCAGTACAACATTTATGTGTTAGCATAGTACTGTCACTATATGGCCTTGCTTGCAACTAATTTCACATAATCGAGGGACTTCCCCCTTCGGAGTTTTAGAACACTTGTAAAAGTTGAACTAGCGCATGATACTACTGATCATCATTTTGTTCCACACCTCCTCAATAAAGTGAGAATCAGTCTTAACAGGAAGCTATGTATATCGAAAAATGTTATCGATGAAACAAAAGATTTAGGAAAACTCAAATAGCCATCTTATAATTCCCAGAAGATTTCTCACATACCAAGGTATTTTCCTTGCTCCAGCAAGTCATCTGCCTCTTTTGCTTGCTTGTATGCTAACTCTTCAGTGTATGTAAAAACAGATTCAAGAACAGCACCATACCTAATGAAAATATCAAACAACTACATGATTAAGAAATAATTCTCAGTCTACTGTTATACTCATATAAGTCCATGTGAAAAATGTGAGGAAGACAAAAAAATAGCCAAACCTTTTTAATCTCCTTAAAAATACATCAGTAAGTTCACGTGATGTTATTTTCTTTGTCCTAATGAGCTCACCAAGCTCAATTATCTGACATGGAGATTACTGAATCAAAAGAAATTCATTTGAAGTCCATAACCAATGTATGATAAAATGGTTAATAAAACTGACCGACATAAAGGCAATGTCTTCATCATTGCTAGGACGGTGTATCATAGAGGCTTGAGGGTAGTCGAATGTTTGACTCTCCTTGACTTTGCTTTTGCTACTCCATGACGATTTGAAGACTAGAACAGAAGGGTTATGCAATCCACCATTCTCCAAAGCCACCAACCTTCGGTTTTCTCTAAATGCAGGCACATTAAATTCTTTTGCGCCGTTTTCCATCTCACGTAGCTGGCAAAACCAAGGGTGGTGTAGGTGGATAAAACAACAATGTTAACACAGTGATTATTGGAAAACTATTAGCACATTAGGAATTGAAAACTATAAGGGAACCCTTGGTAATTACTTTTGAATCATTGAAAAAATCAGCATCAAAGTACTTCATGGACTCCTTCAAGGCAATCACGCCGCTTGCTGGTTCTTTTCTCGAAATATCTTTTGCAGAAATAGAATCCTTTGTGTCCTGAAAATATAGAGGTAAATTGAAAGTGCCGGTAATGAAAAATTGAGAACAGCAAAGCTAAATTTAACAGTAGAGAAGTCCATGCCTTCCAAATCTTGTGGTATTTGGAAACAAGACTGTAGGAGTGACTCTTCCCACTCATTGGCAAGGGTAACCATGCACATTTTGGTGGCCACGCGGCCCATGTCTGTTTCCACAATATGAAAAACCATAAGAAAGCTTTGCTAAGAGTGAATTGTACATGAATCAATTCCGACCTTATGGTTAGACACTAGACAATCAGGTAAAAAACACAAATCTGGAAGAAAAAAAAGGGACTCCGTGAGAGCAACCCCTAGTTAGTAGTGGCATGTGGCATATACACCATTAAACCTGATCACTTATCCTCAAAAGAACACATTTTTTTAGCAAACTCAAAAGAACACATGTAGTCAGAAATTTGAGCACACCGTTTCCAGCTAATCTAATGAAGAAATCCAACAGTAGGCCCAGCTATATTTATTGCCCATATTGTCACAGTCCAATAGAACCGCCGATTTTATAAAAACAAAATACTGAAGTGCCTGTAGACTGCAATGACAAGGTAGGAATCAGCTGTGACATGCCAAAAACACTACAACAAATGCGTGTTCCTATCACGCAATCTCATCATTCATCGGCAATTTGGCACCCCCACCAGCTGAAAGAGAAAATAGCAGCCGGCCTGAGCTGCTTAACTGCAGTAGGGCACTCCAGGAAGCGGACAGTTCGTTGGTGCCAACTGCCAACCTAGAGAGGCAAGGTCACGACATGAACAGTAGCATAGTACGAAGCCACTATCGTTCACGAAAGGCCACGTGCTGGTCTATCAATGAGCTCGCTCACGATCTGATTCTTTTTCAATCGACGACGAGACCATTTCGTTGGTCTCAACTCAATCGCCACGCTGCGCCACTATGCTGCTGAATCGAATGGAAGTACTAAAGAAATCAGCGTACCATGGTGCTGCCGGTGACGCTCGCGATGCCGCCTCCTCCTTCTCCAGTGCCTCCTGCTGTTCTGGGAGTGGCGGCGGCGATTTTCAGGGCGGCGAAACAGAGGGCGGCGAGGAGGAGGAGGTGGAGACACGGCGGCGGGCGGCGGTGTCCACGTGAGATCCGCATGGCCGACACCTGGCTGGCGCCCGCGCGCGCTAGTAGGGGACCAAGAGAGGGGGGAATTAATGGAACATGGGATCTCTATCCGCTGCTTGAGAGAGAGAAGATCCTGTGTTCGTCGGTGCCGGATTTAAGTAAGGTCTCCGCTGAAATCAGTGGGTCTCCTTCTCGCGCTTTTCCGCCAGTGATGAATAAAAGAAGAGAAACTTTAACAAACCACCAACTGCTGATTGCTGCTGCGCTTCGGCCGCGTCCTCTGCCTGCCGCGTGTGCTTGTGGGGACCATCCCAACTACCCCCTACAACCAAGAAACCGTTCACCCATTTTTTTTCTTCCTGCTCCTTTTTCTTTGCTTTTCTTTTATATATATGCTAGCACATATACCCGCGCGATTGCGTGGCAATGCGGGAAAAAAATTGTTTGAATTTTCTTTTCTCTCAGAAGAACGGCATCCTTGTCGATGAGCAAGAAGAAGAGGTTGACCTTGATGAGATCTTCCCAAGGTTTCGCTACGCCGTCACTATGCCGCCAACCGGGTGGCGTCCTTCGTCAACTTGGATGACTTCCTGGAGCCAATTGATGCTGACCCCGAGCCTGAGGAGTGAGTTTGAAAAATAGCTTGAATCTGTCCCAGTATGCCGAGTGGAAGTGTAAAACTTAAGCCCGACCGGTGGTGGTGATGCTAGAATTTTAACTTTATATCTTAACTACTTTTGTTGCACTTGAAATTGCTTTTTTGACCCTTTCCCCTTTGAACCTTTCGCGATTGATCATACGGTCACTCGGTTTTCCTTGGCTTTTTTCTTGCCAACTAGGCAGATGGACTGTGGGCTAGCTGGTGACAAGAGGTTACCGCGGTCTTCTGAGTTACCTTTGATTTCTTTGCTAAGATAGAAAGGAGAACAGGTTGAGGGACACTCTCCAAGGAGCACCCTATGGGTGGACTTAGTTCTAAATCAGACCGCTGGCTAGGTTGAGCTCCTTTAGTGGCCTAGCCCCCGAGTGTGGCCAACTCCCGAGTGTGATGAAGCCACTAAGTTCACTGCAACTTTCTACCAAGTTAGAACAGCCGAAAACACTCAAATTAGTTATGGGAATGCAAATTTTATTTCATCGAGTCAGACTCGGAAATGTTATTATGCTACAAAGCGAAGAAGAAACTTAATGACAAGAGTAAGGGAAACTCATGTGTAAAATTGCCTGAGGAGTGAGTTTGAAAAATAGCTTAAATCTGTCTCGGTATGCCAAGTGGAAGTGTAAAACTTAATCCCGACTGATGGTGGTGATGCTACAATTTTAACCTTATATCTTAATTACTTTTTTTGCACTTGAAATTGCTTTTTTTACTCTTTCCCCTTTGAATCTTTCGCGATTGATTGTCCGGTCACTCGGTTTTCCTTGGGTTTTTTGTTTCCAACTAGGCAGATGGACTGTGGGCTAGTTGGTGACAAGAGGTTACCGCGGTCTTCCGAGTTACCTTTGATTTCTTTGCTAAGATAGAAAGGAGAACAGGTTGAGGGACACTCTCCAAGGAGTGCACCCTAAGGGTGGACTTAGTTCTAAATCAGACTGCTGGCTAGGTTGAGCTCTTTTAGTGGCCTAGCCCCCGAGTTTGGCCAGCTCCCGAGTGTGCTGAAGCCACTAAGTTCACTGCAACTTTCTACCAAGTTAGAACAAACGGAAACACTCAAAGTAGTTATTGGGAATGCAAATTTTATTTCATCGAGTCGGACTCGGAAATGTTATTATGCTACAAAGCGAAGAAGAAACTTAATGACAAGAGTAAGGGAAACTCATGTGTAAAATCGGCGTAGGAGTGTTGCGTTCCATGTAGCCCTCGTCTCTTCATTTTTGAGGATGTCATACAGTCGAAAAGTGTTGTACCTCATCACTTGGGAGATTATGAATGGTCCTTCCCAAGGCAGAGTGAGCTTGTGGGATTTATTTTGTCTCAAACATAGTACCAGGTATCTAACTGCAAAAGTTCGTCCATGCACAAGCCAATTGTGATACCTTCGCAGCGTCTGTTGATATACAACAAAGCGAGCAAGAGCAAGCTCTCGGGCTTCCTCGAGAAGATCGAGGCCATATTGGTGCGCTTCCTCTGCTTTGGCTTCTATGTACGTCAGCACTCGGGGTAAATCATGGAGCACATCAGCCAGCATACTTGTTTCCACTCCATAGACCATGAAAAAAGGTGTGAACTGAGTGGATCTGTTTGGAGTCGTCCGTAGGCTCCATTGCACCGAGGGGAGTTCTTCGACCCATGCTCCGGCTACTCTCTCAAGTGGAACAAGTAAGTGTGGTCGTAACCCCTGGAGGATCAGCCCATTTGAACGCTCCACCTGCCCGTTCGACTGAGGATATGCTATGGAAGCGAAGTGCACATGTATGCCTTGGGTCCAGCAGAATTCCTTAAACTCCTCTAACGTGAAGTTTGTCCCATTATCAGTGATGATGTCATGGGGTATACCGAATTGGAAGATAATCCCTCTCATGAAGTTGATTGCAGTGGACGAGTCTAGCTTGGTCACCAGTTTTGCTTCGATCCACTTGCTGAACTTGTCGACTGCCACCAGCAAATGTGTGAAGCTGTTGAAAGTGCAATCATGCTCGTTCATCATATTTTGATGTTGATGACAATATACATGTAGGGGACTAACTATGTTTATCGGGTAAATTTCAGGTGTTAGCCCCCGGATGACAAATGTGTATGGATCATGGACGCATGAAATTGATATGACTCAAGGAAGAAGAAACACTAGATCAACGATTCTTTTATTGGTTTATTATTGAGTATAGGGATCCCGCACTATTAAGAGGGGATCGATAGGGTTAGCAAAAGACTTGCTCAAGTCATTACGAATTCCCCTCTGTTTTCCTACCTTACCACGTCTCCTAAATATGACCAACTCATTTAGAACTTTGGTGGGATCAATTACCATCACATACTCTTGCCCTCTCACTCCTTATATGTGTTTTTGGCCTGTAGGTCGCCGGATGTCCGGGACCCTGCCGGAAATCCGGCTTACAATAGTTTGAGAATAGGTTTAGGGTTTTCCGTGGGGCAATGCCTCTCCATGTCTCTCTATATATAATGATCAGCACATACAATTACATAAGTACAAAATACGTGTACGAGACACGCTAGACCTATTTTAACACTCCCCCTCAATCTGAACTTCTACTTTGTACAAGGTTTAGATTGGTATTAAAATGGTCTAGCATCTGTCGAGTGGCTGGTTTGGTGAACGCATCAGCCAGCTGATCATTAGAGGAAATGAACCTGACCTCAAGAGCTCCAGAAGCAACACGCTCACGCACAAAATGGAAATCGATCTCAATGTGCTTGGTACGTGCATGGAAAACTGGGTTGGCAGTCAGATATGTGGCTCCTAAATTATCACACCAGAGAACGGGAACACGCTGCTGTGAAACACCAAGCTCTTTGAGTAGTGACTCTACCCAGATGGCTTCAGCAGCTCCATTTGCCAAAGCTTTGTACTCGGCCTCTGTACTGGATCTCGACACTGTCGGCTGTTTCTTAGAACTCCAGGAAATGAGATTCGGTCCAACAAAGATAGCAAAGCCTCCAGTGGATCGGCGATCATCAGGACACCCCACCCAATCTGCATCAGTAAAAATACTAATGCTAGTGGAGGCAGCCTTCCGAAACTTCAGTCCTGTGTGCAATGTCCCTTTCACATAGCGCAGAATGCGCTTAACAGCTTCCCAATGAACATCAGTGGGCTGCGAGAGAAACTGGCATACGTTGTTCACTGCGAACGGAATATCCGGACGGGTGAGTGTCAAATACTGCAGTCCACCAACGACACTGTGATACCGGAAAGAATCATCGGCACTGAGAGGTTGTCCAGACATTCGGGCAAGCTGATCTGAAGTAGACAACGGTGTGGAAGTGGGCTTACAATTCTCCATGCTCACACGGTGCAAAAGATCCAAGGCATACTTCCGTTGAGTCAATGTCATCCCCCCTGAATTGTACGACGCTTCCAAACCAAGGAAGTACTCCAATGGCCCAAGGTCCTTGATAGGGAAACTGGCCGCAAGGGAGTGAACAAGACCATCAACAGCTCTTGGAGAAGATCCGGCGATAACGATATCATCCACATAGACGAACATATAGATCTGAACATCATGGTAGCGGAAGAAAAACAAAGATGTGTCTGCTTTGGAGGAGACATGCACTAAGCCGAGTATACCACACACGAGGGGACTGTTTGAGTCCATAGAGAGCCCGCTGCAGCTTGCACACATGCGAGGGATACCGAGCATCCTCAAAACCAGGCGGCTGCTGCATATAAACATCCTCAGATAAGAAACCATGAAGGAAGGCATTACTAACATCAATCTGTCGAAGACTCCAGCCACGAGAGACAGCAAGAGCAAGAACCAGTCGAACAGTAGCCGGCTTGACAACCAGACTAAACATGTCGCCATAGTCAATGCCAAGCTGCTGGGTGAAACCACGGGCGACCAGTCGGGCCTTGTACTTATCAACAGAGCCATCTGGACGATGCTTGGTCTTGAAAATCCATTTACTCCCAACAATGTTGACTCCACGCGGACGAGGCACAAGAACCCAAGTCTTGTTGTGATGAAGGGCAGCTAGCTCATCAATCATCGCTGTACGCCAGGCAGTCTCACGGAGAGCATCACGAAGAGAGACAGGCACCGCATGAAACGCGTGCCGTCGAGGATCATACTGGACGGTCCCATCAGTCGGTACAAGCGCACGCCGAGTATGATCGCGGGTGCGTGTGACCATGGTGTGACCAGGAGCAGCTGGAGGCGTCGCGGTCGAGGGGACAGGGCTGCCCTCGATAGAAGGCGACGCGAGCTGATCAGTCGGCGACGGCGGAGTAGCATCCTCCTGCACCGAGGCAGAGGACGGGTCGGGCGAGTCGTCAGCGCGTGGCGAGTCGGCAGCGCGCGGTGAAGGGGCCTCCGATGGGCCAGGCGAGGCAGCACCACGCGGCGAAGGGGCCTCCGACGGGCCGGGGGACATGCATGTGCCATGCACGTCAATCACACGGGAGGGCGGCGCGTCGGCCGCGGGTGACCGTGGACCAGCCGACAGGCCGGACACGCGCCGGGCGGGAGGCGTGCATGCGCCATGCACTTCGAGCGCCAGGGATGGAGGCACGTCAGCCGAAGTGTCCTGCACAAGAGTAGCATGGCCTGGAACAGGCGAGTCAGTAGACAAATAGGACAGGTCATATTTGCGCATATGGTCACCCGTAGCCGGTTCATTGGAAGGAAAAGAGAGAACATCAGCCAAGGAAGAGACATCTACGGTGACCCCAGGGGTGGCGTAGGGAAAAACAGACTCGTCGAAAACAACATCACGAGAGATGTATATACGTCCCATGGAACGATCGAGACACTTGTATCCCTTATGCATCTGGCTATAGCCTAAGAACACGCACATGGTGGAACGGAAAGCAAGTTTGTGTGCGTTATATTTGCGCAAACTAGGCCAACAAGCACACCCAAAAGTGCGCAGGAAGGTGTAATCGGGTTGCACCTTAAGGAGATGATACATGGGTGTATCTTGTTGAAGAACAGGCGTAGGATTGCGATTGATGAGGTAGCACGCAGCAAGAAATGCTTCATCCCAAAAACGCAATGGGAGAGAAGAATGGGCTAGCAAGGCAAGACCTGTTTCTACAAGATGATGGCGTTTGCGTTCAGCAACCCCGTTTTGCTGAGAGGTGTGCGGGCAAAACACACGATGGGAGATCCCAGTGCGTTGAAAATAGCGATGCTATTTGTGGTACTCGCCACCCCAGTCCGACAGAACGACTATGATTTTAGTGTGGAGAAGACGCTCAACATGAGCCTGAAAAGCATAAAACACTTGCTCAACGTCAGACTTGTGCTTGAGGAGATATATCCAACAGAAACGAGAATAATCATCGACAAAGCTCACATAATACTTATAACCTCCGGAAGAGGCAATAGCAGGCCCCCATACATCAGAATGGATTAACTCAAGAGGCATAGTGGAAACATGATGAGATAAATTATATGGCAATTGTCGACTCTTAGCACGCTGACAAGCATCACACACTGAAGTCTGACGTTCAGAAGAACACACTAAATCATTATTCTTAACAATGTTTTGAACAATATTATTGGAGGGATGACCGAGATGCTGATGCCACTGGGACGGAGTGGTCTTGACACTGAGAGACGCTTGGCGGGTGGAGGAGGATGACGCGCGACTAAACGGGATGGGGTAGAGTCCACCATGACTTCTACAATGAAGAAGAACTTTCTTCATGGCCGCGTCCTTAACAAGGAAAAAGAAACAATGAAATTCCACAAAAACATCGTTGTCAAGGACAAGTCAGTAAACAGAAAGGAGATGTTGATGAATATGTGGAAGATGAAGAATATTTCGTAAACGAAGAGATGAACCGGGTATAGTGGAATGACCAATATGCGAAATAGACAAACCTGCACCATTGGCCACTTGCACTTGATCCTTCCCGCCATAGCGCTCGTGGAAGTGTAGACGGTCGAGGTCACTCATCAGGTGGTCCGTCGCACCGGTGTCCAGGATCCAGTGCGGCGGGTCATGAGCGGAGGAGGAGGTGGAGTTGGCGGCGCGGTTGTCATTATCATAGCGGCTGCGACAATCGCCCGCCTCGTGCCCCCAGTTTTTGTAAATCTGGCACTAGGGACGCCAGCGCCGGTTGCGACCACCCCCGTTGCCTCCTCCATTGCGGCTGTTGCCGCTATTGCGGCCAGGGGCACCTCCCTGGCCTGGGCCATAGTCACCCGATCCTGGCGGGAGGGAGCCGCCGGAAGGACGGCCGCCACTCGGGCGGCCAGAGTCATGCGCACGGCCGGAGTTGGTGGTGTAGACCGGCCGGGACGTGGCATTGGCGGAGGACTGCCAATCCTCAAGCTCCGATTGCTGCTACTGCAGGGCCTCGTAGTGAAGGACACTCGAGTAAAACACAGGAAACGTGATAGGCATGCCCACGAAGTTCATCGAAGCAGCGATGGGGTTAAACGCCGAGCCGAGCCCGGTCAGCATGTAGTCGATGATCTCATCATCGCGAAGAGGAGAGCCGGCGGTGGCCATCGAGTCAGTGAGGGCCTTCACCTTCTGCATGTACTCGCCGATGGGTCTGTCTCCTTTCCTCAGCACCTGGATCTGGCACCGAAGATTATGCACGCCGGCGCTGTTCTCGGCGGCAAACATGGTGTGCACGGCCGCCCATGCTACGGCCGTCGACCTGCAGCCGATCAGCTACGCGGAAATCTCAATGTTCATCGAACCGAGGAGATGCCCGAGGACCTTCTGATCAAGAGTCCACCACTGCTCGTACTCGGGGTTGGACACGGTGCGAGCAGCGTCACCGGTGCCTGTCGTCACGGTCGGCGCCGGCGCCCTGGCCGAGCCATCAAGGAAACCATGGAGGCGAACTCCGGTGAAGTTGGGGAGGGCGAGAGCCCTCCACAGCATGAAGTTGCTGCGGTCCAGAGAGACCGTGATGGGCGGAAGGATGGGGACGGGAGCCGACGCCGTGGGTGGGGCGATGACCGGGGCGGACACGGTGAGGGTGAGCGCGGAGGAGGGGGTGGACGTCACGGCCGGGGAGGTGGACATCGCGGCGGCCGCGAGAAAACACTGCGGCGACGGCGGCGGCAGAGGGAGGAGAGGCGGGGGTGGCTAGGTAGGCTCTGATACCAAGTTTGAGAATAGGTTTAGGGTTTTCCGTGGGGCAATGCCTCTCCACGTCTCTCTATATATAATGATCAACACATAGAATTTCATAAGTACAAAATACGTGTATGAGACACGCTAGACCTATTTTAACAACAATCACAGATTGGGGTCCTCTGCTGATCCCTGGCTGCCAGATGTCCGGCTCCTTCGCCGGATGTCCGGGCCGCCCCCGTAGCGCCGGATGTCTGGCTCTTCCTCGGATGTCCGGGCAGCCATGTGCTGCCGGATGTCTGGGTGCTCCCCGGAAATCCGACCCATTACTCCAGAAGCTTAGCTCCTCTGGGATGTGCACAGGCCGGATGTCTGGCTCACTGTCGGATGTCTGGGGCCTCACAAGTGTGCCGGATGTCCGGGTCCTCCCCCGGATGTCCGGCCCCTCTGTTTTTCCTTTGCTCTTTATGTTTCTCACAGGGTCGTCTCACTATGCCGGATGTCTGGCCTCTGGCCCAGATGTCCGGCCTAACCCCGTCACTTACACCACAACGACCATATTTGCTCCACCACTATATATAGCCTTCTTCCTCCATGGGATAAGGTTGACCATTCACTTTGAGCAAACCCTAGAACACATTTCACTCTCTCTCTCGCACTTATACACCAAATCTTAGATCCTGGAGGGATTTGAGAGCATTTGTGAGAAGTTGTCCAATCAAATGATACACTCCTTCCCCTTCTTCTCACCAAAGGAATTCGTGATTTGAGCAAATCTTGAGCTTTTCCCCATCGTTCTTGTTACTCTTGGAGGTTGGAGACTCCTAGGCGGTAGGAGTTCTTCGAAGAGGAATCGACCATTGTGATTACCTCCCGGAAAGTTTGTGAGGGTTCGGAGACCACCCCAAGGTCTACCACTAGTGGTTGAGAATTGCCTTCATGGTGATATCTCAAAGAGAGAATAGGGTGAGCCTTTGTGGCGTTGGTGTGCCTTCGTGGTAACATTCACCTCTCTAAAGGTGACGTAGCTTCCCTCCAAGGGAGTGAACATCGGCATACATCCTCGTCTCTCGGAGTTGCGGTTATTCCTAATCCTAGCTCCCTACTTGTGGTTACTTGTCTCTTAGCTTGTACTTACATTATATTGTGCTTGCTCGTTTAAATACTTGTTGTGTTCACTCTCTTGCTTAGCACTAGTATCACCTTTGCAATTGTTAGACTCACTCTCATATTTCGCATTATTTCCTATAATTGTTAAGTAATAATTAAAATTTGGAATTTTACCTATTCACCCCCCTCTAGGTCCATCTCGATCCTTTCAATTGGTATTAGAACCTGATGTCGCCTGAAACTACGTCGGTATTTCCCCAAAGAGGAAGGGATGATGCAGTACAGCTACGATAGGTATTTCCCTCATTTATGAAACCAAGGTATCAATCCAGCAGGAGAACCAAGCAACACTATGTAAATGGTACCTGCACACAAAGAACAAATACTTGCAACCCAATGCGTAAGAGGGGTTGTCAATCCCTCCTAGGTAATGGCACCAAAAATTGGCAAGTTGACAGGAGAATATTTGATCCTCCCCGGAAAAAAGATAGATAAATTTATGATAGATTGGATAAATAGCTCTCGATAAAACATGAAATAAAATAAGTAATAAAAAAGTGCAGCAAGGTATTTTTAATTTTTTTGGAATAATAGATCTGGAAATAAAAGCAAATAAAAATAGATCTCGAAGCAAATATGATAAAGAATAGACCCGGGGCCCGTAGATTTCACTAGTGGCTTCTTTCGAGAAATAGCACACGGTGGGTAAACAAATTACTGTTGGGCAATTGATAGAAGATCGAATAATTATGACGATATCCAAGGCAATGATCAATATATAGGCATCACGTCCAAGATTAGTAGACCGACTCCTGCCTGCATCTACTACTATTACTCCACACATCGGCCGCTATCCAGCATGCATCTAGTGTATTAAGTTCATGAAGAAACGGAGTAATGCAATAAGAACGATGACATGATGTGGACGAGATCTATTCATGTAGGAATAGCCCCCATCTTGTTATCCTTAATAGCAATGATACATGCGTGTCTTGCTACCCCTTCTGTCACTGGGAAAGAACACCGCAAGATCGAACCCATCACAAAGCACCTCTTCCCATGGCAAGAAAAATCGATCTAGTTGGCCTAACTAAACCAAAGATTCGAAGAAGAAATATGAGGCTATAAATAATCATGCATATAAGAGATCAAAGAAGACTCAAATAATATTCATGGATATAGATCTGATCATAAACTCAAAGTTCATCTGATCCCAACAAACACACCGCAAAAGGAGTTACATCAAATAGATCTCCAAGAGACCTTTGTATTGAGAATCAAAAAGAGAGAAGAAGCCATCTAGCTACTGCCTACGGACCCTTAGGTCTACGGTGGACTACTCATGCATCATCGGAGAGGCACCAATGAGGATGATGAACCCCTCTGTGATGGAGTTAGATTGGATCTCGTGGTTCTGGAACTTGCGGCGGCTGGAATTGTGTTTCGTCGACTCCCCTAGGGTTTCTGGAATATTTGGGAATTTATAGGGCGAAGAGGTGGTGCAGGAGGTCTCCGTGGGGACCACAACCCCCCTGGGCGCGCCCTGGTGGGTTGTGTCCCCCCCGGGCCTCCCCTCTGGTACTTTCTTGGCCCATTAGGTGTCTTCTGGTCCAGAAAAAATCTCCAAGAAGTTTCGCTGTGTTTGGACTCCGTTTGGTACTGATATTCTGCGAAGTAAAAAACAAGCAAAAAACAACAACTGGCACTGGGCACAATGTCAAGAGGTTAGTCCCGAAAAATGATATAAAGTTGCTATAAAATGAATATAAAACATCCAAGAATGATAATATAACAGCATGGAACAATAAAAAAATTATAGATACGTTGCAGATGTATCAGCATCCCCAAGATTAATTCCTACTCGTCCTCGAGTAGGTAAATGATAAAAATAGAATTTTTGATGTGGAATGCTGCCTAACATTTTCATCACATATTCTTTTCTTTTGTAGCATGGACATTTGGACTTTTATATGGTTCAAAGCAATAGTCTAGTTTTGACATGAAGATTTCAATACTCAAACATATCAACAAGCAACCATGTCTTTCAAAATATCAACACTAAAGAAAGTTATCCCTAGCCCATCATGCTCAATCATTGACCCATTCATGAAACACACTCGCATATTAGCTACATCCAATGCTCAAGTATGATCATAGTGCTCCCTAGTTGGTGCTTTATAAGAGAAGATGGACACTCAAATAAAAAATAAAAATTGCATAAAGTAAATAGATAGGCCCTTCGCAGAGGGAAGTAGAGATTTGTAGAGGTGCCACAGCTCAAAGCTTAAATTGAGAGATAATTTTTTTTGAGAGGCATACATTTCCCGTCAACGCAAACGACCGAGTAATTCCCAACACTTTCCATCCTAGGTATATCATAGGCGGTTCCCAAACATAAAATAAAGTTTATTCCTTTTTCCACCATTCTTTCACAATCCATGGCTAGCCGTATCCACGGATGCCTTCCATACCAACACTTTCCAAGGAATTTATTATTTGACAACATAAAGTAAATTTCTTTTTCATTTCGGGACTGGGCATCCCTATTACCGCCGTACTCTCGTGCAATGGTAGGTGAATAAACACTCATCTTGAGAATAACACATCTAGCATGGAAAATATTGGCCACCCCCTGCCGCTTCATGAGCGGTACGAGCACACAAAAAGGAAATTCATTTTGAAAATTAGAGATGGCACATACAAATTTGCTTAGAATGGCATGTAAATACCACATATAGGTAGGTATGGTGGACTCATATGGCAAAACTGGGTTTATAGATTTTGGATGCACAAGTAGTATTTCTACTTAGTACAAGTGGAGGCTAGCAAAAAGATTGAGAAGCAACCAACCAAGAAACAAAAATTCACATAAGCGAGCATTAAGCATAACTAACACCGAAAAATGCACCACAAGTAGGATGTAATTTAATTGCATAACTATTGACTCTCGTGCTTGCATAGGGAATCACAAACCTTAACACCAATATTCTTACTAAAGCATAATTATGTTGGAAATATGCCCTAGAGGCAATAATAAAATGGTTATTATTATATTTCCTTGTTCATGATAATTGTCTATTGTTCATGCTATAATTGTATTAACCGGAAACCGTAATACATGTGTGAATACATAGATCACAGCATGTCCCTAGTAAGCCTCTAGTTGACTAGCTCGTTGATCAATAGATGGTTATGGTTTCCTGACCATGGACATTAGATGTCGTTGATAACGGGATCACATCATTAGGAGAATGATGTGAGGGACAAGACCCAATCCTAAGCATAGCACAAGATCGTATAGTTCGTTCGCTAGAGCTTTCTAATGTCAAGTATCATTTCCTTAGACCATGAGGTTGTGCAACTCCCGGATACCGTAGGAATGCTTTGGGTGTATCAAATATCACAATGTAACTGGGTGACTATAAAGGTGCACTACAGGTATATCCGAAAGTGTCTGTTGGGTTGGCACGAATCGAGACTGGGATTTGTCACTCCGTATGACGGAGAGGTATCTCTGGGCCCACTCGGTAATGCATCATCGTAATGAGCTCAATGTGACTAAGGAGTTAGCCACGGGATCATGCGTTACGGAACGAGTAAAGAGACTTGCCGGTAACGAGATTGAACAAGGTATAAGGATACCGACGATCGAATCTCGGGCAAGTAACATACCGATGGACAAAGGGAATTGCGTACGGGATTGATTGAATCCTCGACATCGTGGTTCATCTGATGAGATCATCGTGGAACATGTGGGAGCCAACATGGGTATCCAGATCCCGCTGTTGGTTATTGGCCGGAGAGATGTCTCGGTCATGTCTGCATGGTTGCCGAACCCGTAGGGTCTACACACTTAAGGTTCGGTGACACTAGAGTTGTTATGGGAAATTGTATGTGGTTACCGAAGGTTGTTCGGAGTCCTGGATGAGATCCCGGACGTCACGAGGAGTTCCGGAATGGTCCGGAGGTGAAGAATTATATATGGGAAGTCCAGTTTCAGTCACCGGAATGGTTTCGGGGGTTATCGGTATTGTACCGGGACCACCGGAAGGTGTCCGAGGGTCCACCGGGTTGGGCCACCTGGCCCGGTGGGCCAAGTGGGCTGAGCAAGGGAGGGAACCAGCCCCTGGTGGGCTGGTGCGCCCCTAAGGGGCCCAAGGCACCTAGGGTTAGAAACCCTAGGGGGTGGGGGCGCCTCCCACCTTGCTTGGGGGGCAAGTTTCCCCCCTGGCCGCCGCCCCTCCCCTTAGATGGGATCTAAGGGGGCCGGCCCCCTCTCCCCTTCTCCCTATAAATAGAGGGGGGGTCGGAGGGCAGCAGCACCCCTTCCCTGGCGCAGCCCTTCCCCTCTGCAACACCTCCCCCTCCTCCGTAGTGCTTGGCGAAGCCTTGTCGGAGAACCACAAGCTCCACCACCACGCCGTCGTGCTTCCGGAGCCCTCCCTCAACTTCTCCTCTCCTCTTGCTGGATCAAGAAGGAGGAGACATCCCCGGGCTGTACGTGTGTTGAACGCGGAGGCGCCGTCCGTTCGGCGCTAGATCGGATCTTCTGCGATTTGAATCGCTGCGAGTACGACTCCATCAACCGCGTTCTTGTAACGCTTCCGCTTAGCGATCTTCAAGGGTATGAAGATGCACTCTCTCTCTCTCGTTGCTAGCATCTCCTAGATTGATCTTGGTGATACGTAGGAATTTTTTTGATTTACTACTACGTTCCCCAACAGTGGTATCAGAGCTAGGTCTATGCGTAGATTCTTTGCATGAGTAGAACACAAGTAGTTGTGGGCGATGATTTGTTCAATTTGCTTACCGTTACTAGTCCTATCTTGATTCGGCGGCATTGTGGGATGAAGCGGCCCGGACCGACCTTACACGTACGCTTACGTGAGACAGGTTCCACCGACTGACATGCACTTGATGCATAAGGTGGCTAGCGGGTGTCTGTCTCTCCCACTTTAATCGGATCGGATTCGATGAAGAGGGTCCTTATGAAGGGTAAATAGCAATTGGCATATCACCGTTGTGGCTTTTGCGTAGGTAAGAAACGTTCTTGCTAGAAACCCATAGCAGCCACGTAAAACATGCACCAACAATTAGAGGACGTTTAACTTGTTTTTGCAGGGTATGCTATGTGATGTGATATGGCCAAAAAGGATGTGATGAATTATATATGTGATGTATGAGATTGATCATGTTCTTGTAATAGGAATCACGACTTGCATGTCGATGAGTATGACAACCGGCAGGAGGCATAGGAGTTGTCTTAATTTATTCTATGACCTGCGTGTCAATGAAAACGCCATGTAATTACTTTACTTTATTGCTAACCGGTAGCCATAGTAGTATAAGTAATAGTTGGTGAGACAACTTCATGAAGACACAATGATGGAGATCATGATGATGGAGATCATGGTGTCATGCCGGTAACGATGGTGATCATGCCGCGCCTCGAAGATGGAGATCAAAAGCGCAAGATGATATTGGCCATATCATGTCACTTTATGATTTGCATGTGATGTTTGTCATGTTTACATCTTATTTGCTTAGAACGACGGTAGCATAAATAAGATGATCCCTCACTAAAATTTCAAGAAATGTGTTCCCCCTAACTGTGCACCGTTGCGAAGGTTCGTTGTTTCGAAGCACCACGTGATGATCGGGTGTGATAGATTCTAACGTTCGCATACAACGGGTGTAAGCCAGATTTACACATGCGAAACACTTAGGTTGACTTGACGAGCCTAGCATGTACAGACATGGCCTCGGAACACGAGAGACCGAAAGGTCGAACATGAGTCGTATAGTAGATGCGATCAACATGGAGATGTTCACTGTTGATGACTAGTCCGTCTCACGTGATGATCGGACACGACCTAGTCGATTCGGATCATGTATCACTTGGATGACTAGAGGGATGTCTATCTGAGTGGGAGTTCATTAAATAATTTGATTAGATGAACTTGATTATCATGAACTTAGTCTAAAAAAATTGTCTTCACAATCTATCCTGTAGATCAAATGGCCCACGCTAATGTTGCCCTCAACTTCAACGCGTTCCTAGAGAAAACCAAGCTGAAAGACGATGGTAGCAACTATACGGACTGGGTCCGTAACTTGAGGATCATCCTCATAGCTGCCAAGAAAGCATAAGTCCTTGAAGCACCGCTAGGTGATGCACCCATTTTCCCAGCAACTCAAGACATTATGAACGCCTGGCAGTCGCGTAGTGATGATTACTCCCTGGTTCAGTGCGGCATGCTTTACAGCTTAGAATCGGGGCTCCAAAAGCGTTTTGAGCAGCACGGAGCATATGAGATGTTCCAAGAGCTGAAAATGGTTTTCCAAGCTCATGCCCGAGTCGAGGGATATGAAGTCTCTGACAAGTTCTACAGTTGTAAGATGGAGGAAAACAGTTCTGTCAGCGAGCATATACTCAAAATGTCTGGGTTGCACAACCGCTTGTCTCAGCTGGGAGTTAATCTTCCAGATGATTCGGCCATTGACAGGATCCTCTAGTCGCTTCCACCTAGCTACAAGAGCTTTGTGATGAACTACAATATGCAAGGGATGGAGAAGTCCATTCCCGAGTTATATTCAATGCTGAAATCAGCGGAGGTGGAAATCAAGAAGGAACATCAAGTGTTGATGGTGAATAAGACCACTAGTTTCAAGAAAGGCAAGGGTAAGAAGAACTTCAAGAAGGACGACAAGGGAGTTGCCGCCCCCGGCAAGCCAGTTACCGGGAAGAAGCCAAAGAATGGACCCAAGCCTGAGACTGAGTGCTTTTATTGCAAGGGAAATGGTCACTGGAAGCGGAACTGCCCCAAGTACTTAGCGGATAAGAAGGCCGGCAATACCAAAGGTATATATGATATACATGTTATTGATGTGTACCTTACCAGCGCTCGTAGTAGCTCCTGGGTATTTGATACCGGTGCGGTTGCTCACATTTGTAACTCAAAACAGGAGCTGCGGAATAAGCAGAGACTGGCGAAGGACGAGGTGACGATGCGCGTCGGGAATGGTTCCAAGGTCGATGTGATCGCCGTCGGCACGCTACCTCTACATCTACCTTCGGGATTAGTTTTAAACCTCAATAATTGTTATTTAGTACCAGCTTTGAGCATGAACATTGTATCAGGATCTCGTTTGATGCGAGATGGCTACTCATTTAAATCCGAGAATAATGGTTGTTCTATTTATATGAGAGATATGTTTTATGGTCATGCCCCGCTGGTCAATGGTTTATTTTTATTGAATCTCGAACGTGATGTCACACATATTCATAGTGTGAATGCCAAGAAATGTAAGGTTGATAATGATAGTCCCACATACTTGTGGCACTGCCGCCTTGGTCACATTGGTGTCAAACGCATGAAGAAACTCCATGTAGATGTACTTTTGGAGTCTCTTGATTATGAATCATTTGACACGTGCGAACCATGCCTTATGGGCAAAATGACCAAGACTCCATTCTCTGGAACAATGGAGCGAGCAACCAACTTGTTGGAAATAATACATACTGATGTATGCGGTCCAATGAGTGTTGAGTCTCGCGGTGGCTATCGTTATGTTCTCACCCTCACTGATGACTTAAGTAGATATGGGTATGTCTACTTAATGAAACACAAGTCTGAGACCTTTGAAAAGTTCAACGAATTTCAGAGTGAGGTAGAGAATCAACGTGACAGGAAAATAAAGTTCTTACGATCAGATCGTGGAGGAGAATATTTGAGTCATGAGTTTGGCACGCACTTAAGGAAATGTGGAATTGTTTCACAACTCACGCCGCCTGGAACACCTCAGCGAAATGGTGTGTCCGAACGTCGTAATCGCACTCTATTGGATATGGTGCGATCTATGATGTCTCTTACCGATCTACCACTATCATTTTGGGGTTACGCTTTAGAGACTGCCGCATTCACTTTAAATAGGGCACCGTCTAAATCCGTTGAGACGACACCGTATGAATTATGGTTTGGGAAGAAACCTAAGCTGTCGTTTCTGAAAGTTTGGGGATGCGATGCTTATGTCAAGAAACTTCAACCTGAAAAGCTCGAACCCAAATCGGAAAAATGCGTCTTCATAGGATACCCTAAGGAAACTATTGGGTATACCTTCTACCTTAGATCCGAAGGCAAGATCTTTGTTGCCAAGAATGGATCCTTTCTGGAGAAAGAGTTTCTCTCGAAAGAAGTAAGTGGGAGGAAAGTAGAACTTGATGAGGTACCCCCTCTTGAACCGGAGAGTAGCGCAGCTCAGGAAGATGTTTCTGTGGTGCCTGCACCGACTAGAGAGGAAGTTAATGATGATGATCATGAAACTTCGGATCAAGTTGCTACTGAACTTCGTAGGTCCACGAGGACATGTTCCGTACCAGAGTGGTACGGCAACCCTGTCCTGGAAATCATGTTGTTAGACAATGGTGAACCTTCGAACTATGAAGAAGCGATGGCGGGCCCGGATTCCAACAAATGGCTTGAAGCCATGAAATCCGAGATAGGATCCATGTATGAGAACAAAGTATGGACTTTGGTGGACTTGCCCGATGATCGGCGAGCCATAGAAAATAAATGGATCTTTAAGAAGAAGACTGACGTGGATGGTAATGTGACCATCTATAAGGCTCGGCTTGTCGCTAAGGGTTATCGACAAGTTCAAGGGGTTGACTACGATGAGACCTTCTCACCCGTAGCGAAGCTGAAGTCCGTCCGAATCATGTTAACAATTGCCGCATTCTATGATTATGAAATTTGGCAAATGGACGTCAAAACGGCATTCCTTAATGGTTTCCTTAAGGAAGAATTGTATATGATGCAGCCGGAAGGTTTTATCGATCCTAAGAATGCTGACAAGGTATGCAAGCTCCAGTGCTCCATCTATGGGCTGGTGCAGGCATCTCGGAGTTGGAACATTCGCTTTGATGAAATGATCAAAGCGTTTGGGTTTATACAGACTTATGGAGAAGCCTGTATTTACAAGAAAGTGAGTGGGAGCTCTGTAGCATTTCTCATATTATATGTGGACGACATATTGTTGATGGGAAATGATATAGAACTTTTGGAAAGCATAAAGGCCTACTTGAATAAGTGTTTTTCAATGAAGGACCTTGGAGAAGCTGCTTACATATTAGGCATCAAGATCTATAGAGATAGATCGAGACGCCTCATTGGTCTTTCACAAAGCACATACCTTGACAAGATATTGAAGAAGTTCAATATGGATCAGTCCAAGAAGGGGTTCTTGCCTGTATTGCAAGGTGTGAGATTGAGCACAGCTCAACGCCCGACCTCGGCAGCAGAAAGAGAAAAGATGAGTGTCATCCCCTATGCCTCGGCCATAGGCTCTATTATGTATGCCATGCTGTGTACCAGACCTGATGTGAACCTTGCCATAAGTTTGGTAGGGAGGTACCAAAGTGATCCTGGTATGGAACACTGGACAGCGGTCAAGAATATCCCGAAGTACCTGAAAAGGACTAAGGATATGTTTCTCGTTTATGGAGGTGCCGAAGAGCTCGTCGTAAATGGTTACGTCGACGCTAGCTTTAACACAGATCTGGATGACTCCAAGTCACAAACCGGATACGTGTATATTTTGAATGGTGGGGCAATCAGCTGGTGCAGTTGCAAGCAAAGCGTCGTGGCGGGATCTACATGTGAAGCGGAGTACATAGCTGCTTCGGAAGCGGCACAGGAAGGAGTCTGGATGAAGGAGTTTATCACCGACCTAGGAGTGGTTCCCAATGCGTCGGGCCCGATGACTCTCTTCTGTGACAACACTGGAGCTATTGCCATTGCCAAGGAGCCCAGGTTTCACAAGAAGACCAAGCACATCAAGCGCCGCTTCAACTCCATTCGTGAATATATTCAAGATGGAGATATAGATATTTGTAAAGTACATACGGATCTAAATGTCGCAGATCCGTTGACTAAACCTCTTCCATGAGCAAAACATGATCAGCACCAGGACTCTATGGGTGTTCGATTCATCACAATGTAACTAGATTATTGACTCTAGTGCAAGTGGGAGACTGTTGGAAATATGCCCTAGAGGCAATAATAAAATGGTTATTATTATATTTCCTTGTTCATGATAATTGTCTATTGTTCATGCTATAATTGTATTAACCGGAAACCGTAATACATGTGTGAATACATAGATCACAGCATGTCCCTAGTAAGACTCTAGTTGACTAGCTCGTTGATCAATAGATGGTTATGGTTTCCTGACCATGGACATTAGATGTCGTTGATAACGGGATCACATCATTAGGAGAATGATGTGATGGACAAGACCCAATCCTAAGCATAGCACAAGATCGCATAGTTCGTTCGCTAGAGCTTTCTAATGACAAGTATCATTTCCTTAGACCATGAGATTGTGCAACTCCCGGATACCGTAGGAATGCTTTGGGTGTATCAAACGTCACAACGTAACTAGGTGACTATAAAGGTGCACTACAGGTATCTCCGAAAGTGTCTGTTGGGTTGGCACGAATCGAGACTGGGATTTGTCACTCCGTATGACGGAGAGGTATCTCTGGGCCCACTCGGTAATGCATCATCGTAATGAGCTCAATGTGACTAAGGAGTTAGCCATGGGATCATGCGTTACGGAACGAGTAAAGAGACTTGCCGGTAACAAGATTGAACAAGGTATAAGGATACCGACGATCAAATCTCGGGCAAGTAACATACCGATGGACAAAGGGAATTGCGTACGGGATTGATTGAATCCTCGACATCGTGGTTCATCCGATGAGATCATCGTGGAACATGTGGGAGCCAACATGGGTATCCAGATCCCGCTGTTGGTTATTGGCCGGAGAGATGTCTCGGTTATGTCTGCATGGTTCCCGAACCCGTAGGGTCTACACACATAAGGTTCGGTGATGCTAGAGTTGTTATGGGAAATTGTATGTGGTTACCGAAGGTTGTTCGGATTCCCGGATGAGACCCCGGACGTCACGAGGAGTTCCGGAATGGTCCGGAGGTGAAGAATTATATATGGGAAGTCCAGTTTCAGTCACCGGAATGGTTTCGGGGGTTATCGGTATTGTACCGGGACCACCGGGTGGGGTCACCTGCCCCGGTGGGCCAAGTGGGCTGAGCAAGGGAGGGAACCAGCCCCTGGTGGGCTGGTGCGCCCCCCCAAGGTGCCCAAGGCGCCTAGGGTTAGAAACCCTAGGGGGTGGGGGCGCCTCCCACCTTGCTTGGGGGGCAAGTTTCCCCCCCTGGCCGCCGCCCCTCCCCTTAGATGGGATCTAAGGGGGCCGGCCCCTTCTCCCTATAAATAGAGGGGGGGGGGGTGGGAGGGCAGTAGCACCCCTTCCCTGGCGTAGCCCTTCCCCTCTCCAACACCTCCCCCTCCTCCGTAGTGCTTGGCGAAGCCCTGTCGGAGAACCACAAGCTCCACCACCACGCCGTCGTGCTGTCGGAGCCCTCCCTCAACTTCTCCTCTCCTCTTGCTAGATCAAGAAGGAGGAGACGTCCTCGGGCTGTACGTGTGTTGAACGTGGAGGCGCCATCCGTTCGGCGCTAGATCGGATCTTCTGCGATTTGAATCGCTGCGAGTACGACTCCATCAACCGCGTTCTTGTAACGCTTCCGCTTAGCGATCTTCAAGGGTATGAAGATGCACTCCCTCTCTCTCATTGCTAGCATCTCCTAGATTGATCTTGGTGATACGTAGGAATTTTTTTGATTTACTACTACGTTCCCCAACAAATTCCTCACCAACATGACTCACATATCACTATCATCATATCTCAAAACTATTACAAAGAATCAAGTTTATTTTGTCCAATGAACTTCATGAATTTTTTTATTATATCCCTCTTGAATATCTATTGCTTTGGGACTAGTTTCATATATTGCAATTGCTTTTGACAAGCTCAAATAAATCTAAGTGAAGAACACGAGCATAAAAGTTTTCGTCTCTCAAAATAATATAAGTGAAGCATGAGAGAATTTCTTCAAAAATTTACTATCTCTCAAATTAATCTAAGTGAAGCATGAGAGCATTTCTTCGGAAATATTAAAGCACACCATGCTCAAAAAGATATAAGAAGCACTAGAGCAATTCCATAGCTCAATTTTTTTTAAGTGAAGCATAAAGAGCAATTCTAACAAATCATAGCATAATTTTGGCTCTCTCAAATAGGTGTGTACAGCAAGGACACTTGTGACAAACTAAAAAGCAAAACAAGCAAAGACTCATATAATACAAGACGCGCCAAGCAAAACTCATGATATGTGACGAATAAAAATATAGCTCTAAGTAAAATACCGATGGTCGTTAGAAGAAAGAGGGGATGCCTTCCGGGGCATCCCCAAGCTTAGTTGCTTGGTTCTCCTTGAATATTAACTTGGGGTGCCATGGGGCATCCCCAAGCTTAGCCTCTTTTCACTCCTTATTCCTTCATCCATCGCGATCTCACCCAAAACTTGAAAACTTTAATCACACAAAACTTAACAAAACCTTCGTGAGATCCGTTAGTATAAGAAAACCAATCTTTACTTTAAGTACTATTGCAAACCCATTCAAATTTTGTTATTGCATTATATCTACTGTATTATAAATTTTCCATGGCTTATACCCCCCGATACAATTCATAGATTCATCAAAATAAGCACACAATGCAAAAACAGAATAATCTGTAAAGATATGAATTGTTCTCATACTTATTTAACTCCAAATATTCTGAAAAATGAGGAAAACAGAGGAAATTTGTATATCAATCTTGTGTAAAAAATTCAGAATTTTTTGTGGCTTCTGTGAATTTAATTTTTTTGTTACTGGACGCAAAAGTTTCTGTTTTTCAACAGGATCAAATCAACTATCACCAAAGCTATCCCAAAGGCTTTACTTGGCACAAACACTAATTAAAACATAAAAAACACAATAATAACAGAGGCATAATTGTGCAAACACTCAAGAACATAAAGAAAAAGGTTTAAATAAATTTTATTCATTGGGTTGCCTCCCAACAAGCGCTGTCGTTTTATGCCCCTAGCTAGGCATAATGCAAAGATTCAAGTTTTGTCATCTTTAGTTTTTAATCCATAGGATGCCCTCATTATTGATTCATATGGTGGCTTAATTCTTGTTCTAGGGAAGTGTTCCATACCCTTTCTTAGTGGAAATTGAAATTTAATATTGCCTTCTTTCATATCAATCACGGCACCAATAGTACGTAAAAACGGTCTACCAAGTATAATTGGACAAGACGGATTGCAATCAATATCAAGAACAATAAAATCTATGGGCACATAGTTCCTATTTGATAATAAGAACATCATTAATTCTTCCCAAAGGCTTTTTAATAGTAGAATCCGCCAAGTGCAAATTAAGAGAACATTCTTCAATATCTGTAAGACCAAGCACATCACATAAAGATTTCAGAATTGTGGAAACACTAGCACACAAATCACATAAAGCAAAGCACTCATAATTTTTAATCTTGACTTTAATGGTAGGTTACCATTCATCATGTAATTTTCTAGGAATTGAAAATCTCTAATTCCAACTTTTCTTCTAAAGCTTTCATCATGGCATCTATGATATGTTTAGTAAAAGCTTTATTTTGTTCATAGGCATGAGGTTCACAAAGAAATACATTCAATCAAGGAGCAATTATCATAATTAAAGTCTTTGTAATCCAAAAGAGTGGGCACATCACTAGTTAAAGTTTTGACCTCTCCAAACCCACTTTTATCAATTTTCTCATCAAGATTTTCACCCTCCGAATTATCGGGACGCCCTCTAGCTAAAGTTGACTCTTCTGCAGTCCCTTTGTCATCAATTTTAATTTTACTAAACTAGGAATCTATAGAAGAAACACCAATCACTTTAAGATCTTCATCATTTTTATGAAAGTAATCACTAGAAAACGCTCTTTATAAAAATTCTCTTTTAGCTCTAAGCATAGCGGTTCTTTTCTTACTTTCATCCATAGAAACATATAAAGCTTTAATTGAATCATTAATATCAACCTTGGGTGGAATTTTTTTAATCTTGAGATGTTCTACATATGGGAAATTCTATCAATGCTTCTAGACATATCATCAATCTTATTGAACTTTTCTTCTATCGTGGTATTGAAAACTTCTTGAGCATTGATAAATTCTTTAATATTATTCTCTAGATCAGAGAGGTTCCTATTATTATTGTAAGAAGAATTACCATAATTATTAGAGGAATTTTCAGGAAAAAGCCTAGGATTAAAATTACCTCTATAAGCATTGTTATTAAAATTGTTTCGCGAGACAAAATTCACATCTACGGGATCACTATTTTGCTCAATCAAAGTAGACAAAGGCACATCATTAAGATCAATAGGAGTACTTTTATTAGCAACCAATTTCATAAGAGCATCAGCTTTTTCACTCAACGTACTAATTTTTTCAACCGAATTAACTTTTTTACTAGTAGGTGCTCTTTCGGTATGCCATTGTGAATAATTTGCCATAATATTATCAAGCAATTTAGTAGCTTCACCCAAAGTAATTTCCATAAAAGTACCACCCGCGGCGGAATCTAAAAGATTTCAAGAAACAAAGTTCAATCCCGCATAAATTTTTTGTATGATCATCCAAAGATTTAAACCTTGAGTAGGACAATTTCTTATCATCAATTTCATTCTTTCCCAAGATTGTGCAACATGTTCATGCTCAAGTTGCTTAAAATTCATGATTTGAGTTCTAAGGGAAATAATTTTCGTGGGCGGAAAATACTTAGTAATAAAAGCATCTTTGCACTTATCCCAAGAATTGATACTATTGTGAGGCAAAGAAGAAAACCAAATTTTTGCACGATCCCTCAAAGAGAAAGGAAATAATTTCAACTTCACAATATCATTGCCCACACGTTTTTTATTTTGCATATCACACAATTCTACAAATGTGTTTAGATGGGACGCGACATTCTCATTAGGAGTACCGGAAAATTGATCTTTCATAACAAGATTCAACAAAGCGGCATTAATATCACAAGATTCCGCACTAGTGGCGGGAGGAGCAATCGGAGTGCTAATAAAATCATTATTATTGGTATTGGGAAAACACACAACTTGGTATTTTCTTGAGACATCATGACTACACAAACAAGATTGCAAACAAAAAGATAGATCTGACAAGGAAAAGGCGAACGAAAAAAAGAGGGCGAATAAAACGGCAATTTTTTTGTGAAGTGGGGGAGATGAAAACGAGAGGCAAATGGCAAATAATGTAAATTGCAAGGAGATGAGATTTGTGATTAGGAACCTAATAGATGTTGATGATGTCTCCCCGGCAACGGCGCTAGAAATTCCTTTTGATGTCGCTTGAAATTGCGTAGGTATTTCCCCAAAGAGGAAGGGATGATGCAGAACAACTACGGTAGGTATTTTCCTCAGTTATGAAACTAAGGTATCAATCCAGTAGGAGAACCAAGCAACACTATGTAAACGGTACCTACACACAAAGAACAAATACTTTCAACCCAACGCGTAAGAGGGGTTGTCAATCCCTCCTAGGTAACAGTGATAGAAATTGGCAAGTTGATGGGAGAATATTTGATCCTCCCCGGAAAAAAGATAGATAAATTTGTGATAGATTGGATAAATAGCTCTCGATAAAACGCGAAATAAAATAAGTAATAAAAAGGTGCAGCAAGGTATTTTTGGGTTTTTGGAATAATAGATCTGAAAATAAAAGCGAATAAAAATAGATCTCAAAGCAAATATGATAAATAATAGACCCGGGGGCCGTACATTTCACTAGTGGCTTCTCTTGAGAAATAGCACACTGTGGGTAAACAAATTACTGTTGGGCAATTGATAGAAGATCGAATAATTATGACGATATCCAAGGCAATGATCAATATATAGGCATCACGTCCAAGATTAGTAGACCGACTCTTGCCAGCATCTACTACTATTACTCCACACATCGAACGCTATCCAACATGCATCTAGTGTATTAAGTTCATGGAGAAACGGAGTAATGCAATAAGAACGATGACATGATGTAGACGAGATCTATTCATGTAGGAATAGCCCCCATCTTGTTATCCTTAATAGCAACGATACATGTGTGTCTTGCTGCCCCTTCTGTCACTGGGAAAGAACACCGCACGACCGAACCCATCACAAAGCACCTCTTCCCATGGCAAGAAAAATCGATCTAGTCGGCCTAACTAAACCAAAGATTCAAAGAAGAAATACGAGGCTATAAGTAATCATGCATATAAGAGATCAAAGAAACTCAAATAACTTTCATGGATAAATAGATCTGATCATAAACTCAAAGTTCATCGGATCCCAACAAACACACCGCAAAATGAGTTACATCAAATAGATCTCCAAGAGACCTTTGTATTGAGAATCAAAAAGAGAGAAGAAGCCATCTAGCTACTGCCTACGGACCCTTAGGTCTATGGTGGACAATTCACGCATCATCGGAGAGGCACCAATGAAGATGATGAACCCCTCCGTGATGGTGTTAGATGGGATCTCATGGTTCTGGAACTTGCGGCGGCTGGAATTGTGTTTCATCGACTCCCCTAGGGTTTCTGGAATATTTGGGAATTTATAGGGCGAAGAGGCGGTGCAAGAGCTCTCCGTGGGGATCACAACCCTCCTGGGCGCGCCTGGGCTCCTGGGCGTGCCCTGCTGGGCTGTGCCCCCCATGGGCCTCCCCTCTTGTACTTTCTTGGCCCATTAGGTGTCTTCTGGTCCAGAAAAAATCTCCAAAAAGTTTCGCTGCGTTTGGACTCCGTTTGGTACTGATATTCTGTGAAGTAACAAACAAGCAAAAAACAGCAACTGGCACTGGGCACTATGTCAATAGGTTAGTCCCAAAAAATGATATAAAGTTTTTATAAAATGAATATAAAACATCCAAGAATGATAATATAACAGCATGGAACAATAAAAAATTATAGATACGTTGGAGACGTATCAGAGCTTCGTGCTCTATTTTTGTGGCTTAACTGCCCTAGAGCGAGATGACCCCCGATGGGACTCCCCTTGTTGCAAATCCGAAGGTGAAGGGCACGGATTCTTTGGAAGTCAAGTCCTTCACTTCTGAGGATGTGGAATGGGCCCTTGCTAAGCAAAAGGAGGAGCATGATGCTTCTCTTGAGGCCTTGGTTCAAATGAGGTTAGCCGCATTAACCACGATTCTCGCACCACTTGCCAGTCCGGGTGGTGCAGCCTCGAGGCCGATTGCGCCTACTCCTTCTCTTGGCCAACAACCTCCTAGTAGTGATCACTCTAGTGTTCCATGGCTTTATGCAAGACCTCAAGTAGAGAAACCTAAGTATAACCCTGGGGGCAAACCCCCTTTGCTTGATGACAGTTCTGATTTTGCTTTGTGGAGAGTTGGTATGCAGGACCATCTTAGGTACACCAATGATGAAATGTTGGACATCTTGGAGTATGGCTACAACCCTGTCGACCCAAAGAATCTCACTCCAAGAGAAACATATGACAAGCATCTCAACGACACCGCAATCATGTGCATAAGGAAATGAATGAATGATAAGCAAAGGAGACCTTACATACACATCACAAGTGCCAAGGAGTTATGGGATAGTATTGTGAGGACCAAGACCGGTACCTCCACCCTCCGGCTAGCTCAGTATGAAATTGCCAAGGGTCAATTGCAAAACTTTTGTATGGAGAAAGGTGAATCCCCCAAGCAGCTCCTTGAGCGTCTCATGACCCTCTCCGCCGACATCATGTCATGTGATTGTGACAAGACACAAGATGGATTCAACTTGACTAAGCGATTTCTCGTGGACAAATTACTTCATGCTATTGCTTCGTATCATCACCAAATGGTGTGGGACATAAGGCAACATCATGGATTCAAGGAAATGACTCCTGATGACATCATATCCACTTTTCAACTATTCGAAGAATCTAAGGCAAATGCTACAAAACATCTTGCCATGCATGGTACCTCAAAGTCAAAGATCAATCTTGCTTTGAAGGCCAAGCATGTATGTGAGGAGGTGCAAAGTGAAGAAGAAGAAGATGATGATGATGATGATGAAGGTGATGAGATTGACTTTGATGAGAGCCCATCATATGAAGACATTGCTCTCTTTGTCAAGAAGTTTAGCATAGGAAAATTCAAGGGAAGATTCCAAAAGAAGAAAGTGAGAAAGTGCTACAACTATGAAGAAACCAACCACTTCTCGAACAATTGCCCTTATGAGAAGAGAGAAGACAAACCAAGGTTTCCCAAGACCTTTCCTAAGAAGAAGTTGCCAAATCCTTTGAACTCCAAGCTCAAGAAGAGAGATGGGAAGGCAATGGTTGTTCAAGAAGAATCCGATCCGGATGATGTTGGTGGTGTTGCCGGAGTAGCTCAAGATTCTCAAAATACCTTTAGGCTAGTCAACAAGAGTGGTGATGTTGTCACCTACAACTACATGAAATACTACAAGGGCAACACTCACAAGTGCTTAATGGCTAAGGCCGTGGTGGAAGATGGAGAGAACCAAAGCTCTCCTGACAAGGTCAAGGTAACCCCACGTTCAAATCCTCCTCTTTTCACTCTGTCTACTCCTAGTGATGAATATCTTGATGCGGAGGATAATTATGATGACGATGATATGGATGATCCTATGCTTGCTAAACTAAATAAGTTCATGTGCTACCTTAAAGGAAAGAAGCTCACTATGTTTCGTATGCTTATGGAGATGGTGAGTAAGCACACCATCACCATTAAGGAACTCAAAACCCTCGTCACTTAGGAAAAGGAAAAATACGAAATCCTTGAGTGGAAAGTCTAATATGAGGAAGTACGAAATGATGAACTATGCTTAAAAATTAGTGCAAACATTGGTGTTCATGCTAAAGAACTTGCCTCCTTGAAAATGGCCAAGAACTCGTGCAAGGAGTTGATGAATGATAAGGGTAAACTTGTGGAGTCTCATGCTACTCTCTCTAAGGATTGTGAGCTTTTATCCATGTCACTCATGACCAAGGAAGAGGAGCTCACCCTTCTTACAAAGAGTTTTGAGACACTCAAACTTACTTATCTTGAAACTCTAGCCAAGGTTTACTCCTCACCTATTATAAATGTTGATGCTTGTACTACTAACTCTAGTGGTGACCTAGCATCTATTCTTGAGGAGAATCGCCTCCTAAAAGCACAACTTGAGAGAGGACTCAAGACATGTGCTCAAGGACAAAAGAACCTTAACGAGGTATTGAGCCAACACAATGAGGTGAAGGGGTTGGGTTTGACCCAAGCACAAGCAAGAAGAAAACGCCTTCTCAAAAGTGCACCACACCTCTCAAGGAGACATTTGTACGTGAAGGGCACAAGAAGAAAGGTAAGGTTGTGAGTGGGAGGGCCACCAGGGGCATGCCCACTCTCAACAAACCAAAGGAGTTAATGCCTCCATCCTATGTACTTCGTAAAAGAAAGGATGGAGAAGTTTATGCTCAATTTGTTGGTCCTCGTAATGCATTCCGTTTCTATGCTATTTGGGTTCCTAAGACCCTTGCGACTAACTTGAGAGGTACCATTGCAAAATGGGTGCCTCTAACCAAGTCATGAATTGTGTGTAGGTTGCCTTCTCCGATGGAGTCAAATGGGTGATCGATAGTGGATGCACCAACCATATGACCGGAGATAGCAAATTGCTCTTTGATTTCATGGAAGCTATTCAACCTTATGAGCATTGTGTTTGCTGGAGGATCAAAAGGACAGGTACTTGGGTTGGGCAAGGTGGCTATCACAAATGACATGTCTCTTGCAAATGTCATGCTTGTCCAATCCCTCAAATACCATTTGCTTTTCGTTCGTCAATTGGCTTCCATTGGTTATGATACACTATTTGGACCAACATATGTGAAAGTTTTTAAGAGAGATACTCTCGAAGTGGCCTTTGTTGGAGAGTTGGATGGCAACCTTTACACGGTTGATTTCTCAAAAGAGAGTACATTCCATGCAACTTGTCTACTGGCCAAGGCCGACAAGGGGTGGCTATGGCATCACCGGCCAGCACATGTCGGCATGAGAAATCTTCAAGATCTCTTAAAGGGTAATCACATCCTTGGACTAACCAATGTTTCTTTTGAGAAAGATCGTGTGTGTAGTGCATGCATAGCCGGGAAGCAACATCAATCAAAGCACCCACCCAAGACTATTGTATCTACTTCAAGGCCTTTGGTGCTCCTTCATGTGGATCTCTTTGGGCCTCCTTCATGGGATAGTCTTGGTGGGAAAAAGTATGGTCTTTTCATTGTTGATGATTATTCAAGATACACATGGGTGTTCTTCCTCAAGTCCAAGGATGAGACTAAGATCACCTTCATTGATTTTGCCAAGCAAGCCCAACCAAAATTTGACAAAGAAATCTTGGTAATAAGAAGCGACAATGGCACCGAGTTTAAGAACTACACCTTGGAAGAATTCCTTAGTGATGAGGGGATTGAGCATCAATACTCCGCACCCTACACTCCTCAACAAAATGGTGTAGCCGAGAGGAAGAACCGTACTCTTGTGGAAATGGCAAGCTCCATGTTGGATGAGTACAAGTCACCGCATAGTTTTTGGGCCGAGGCCATCAACACCGCATGTCATGCATCAAACCGGCTCTTCCTCCGCAAGATATTGGAAAAGACTCCATATGAACTCCTAACCGGGAACAAGCCCAAGGTCAAGTACTTTTGTGTATTTGGGTGTAAGTGCTTCATTCTCAACAAGAGAGAACGGTTAGGAAAATTTCAATCCAAAACTATTGAGGGCATATTTGTTGGCTATGGATCAAACTCTCATGCCTATAGAGTCTACAGCAAATCCAATGAATGTGTTGTAGAAACTTGTGATGTGGTATTTGATGAATTTAATGGCTCCCATGGGGGGCGGGTTGATCTAATTGATGTAGGTGAAGAAGATCCTTCTCAAGATATCTTGACCATGGGTGTTGGTGCTCTTCTTCCAATGGAACAAGAACCTGATGTCTACTACACAACTTGTTCTTGTAGACTCGTGTTGGGCCTCCAAGCGCAGTGTTTTGTAGGACAGTAGCAAATTTCCCTCAAGTGGATGACCTAAGGTTTATCAATCCGTGGGAGGCGTAGGATGAAGATAGTTTCTCTCAAACAACCCTGCAACCAAATAACAAAGAGTCTCTTGTGTCCCCAACACACCAAATACAATGGTAAATTGTATAGGTGCACTAGTTCGGCAAAGAGATAGTGATACAAGTGTAGTAATGATAGTAGATATAGATTTTTTTAATAGGAAAAATAAAAAATAGCAAGGTAGCAAGTAACAAAAGTGAGCACAAACGATATTGCAATGCTTGAAAACAAGGCTTAGGGTTCATACTTTCGCTAGTGCAATCTCTCAACAATGCTAATATAATTGGATCACATAACCATCCCTCAACGTGCGACGAAGAATCACTCCAAATTTCTTATCTAGCGAAGAACATAAGAAGAAATTGTTTGTATGGTATGAAACCACCTCAAAGTTATCCTTTCCGATCGATCTATAGAGCTATTCCTATAGGTGTCACAAATAGCCCAAGAGTTCATACTAAGATAACACCATATGATACACATCAACCAACTCTGATGTCACCAAGATACTCCAATGTCACCACGAGTATCCGTGAGTTAATTATACGATATGCATCAAACAATTTTAGATTCATAATACTCAATCCAACACAAAGGACTTCAAAGAGTGCCCCAAGATTTCTACCGGACAAACAAGGACGAAAACATGCATCAACCCTTATGCATAGATTACCCCAATGTCACCTCGGGAATCCGTGAGTTGAGTGCCAAGACATACATCAAGTGCTCTCAAATCTAACAAAGTATTAAATCCGATAATAACGAAATCTCAACGGGAAAACTCAATTCATCACAACAAGATAGAGAAGGAGAAACACCATATGATCCAACTATATTAACAACGCTCGCGATACATCGAGATCGTGCGAAATCAAGAACACGAGAGAGAGAGAGAGATTAAACACATAGCTACTAGTACAAACCCTCAACCCCGAGGGTGGACTACTCCCTCCTCATCATGGTGGCCCGGGATGAGGAAGATGGCCTCCGGTGATGATTTCCCCTCCGGCAGGGTGCCGGAACAGGGTCTAGATTGGTTTTTCATGGCTACAGAGGCTTGCAGCAGCTGAAAATTTGATCTAGGGTTATTTCTGGGGGTTTCTGAATATATAGGATTTTTGTGCGTCGGTTTCACGCTGAGATGGGCCTTGAGGGGCCCACTACCCACCAGGGCACGCCAGAGGGGGTGGCATTCCCTGGTGCCTAGTGGCCACCTCCTTCCCCTTCTGGTCCTCCCACGAAGCTTCTAGTGCCTCTTTTGTTCCAAAAAATCATCAAAAAGTTTCGCTGCATTTGGAGAACTTTGATTTCTGAACAAAAAACAACACCACGGTAGTTCTGCTGAAAACAACGTCAGTCCGAGTTAGTTCCATTCAAAACATACCAAAACCATATAGAATTGTTGTAAACATGGCATGAATACTTCATAAATTATAGATACGTTGGAGACGTATTGGCAGCCCCAAGCTTAATTCCTACTCACCCTCGAGTAGGTAAATGATAAAAGAAATAATTTATGAAGTGTGAATGCTAGCATAGTGCATAAGTTTGATCAATGATAATTTCAATCACTTTTCCTAGCATCATAACAACAACTCTTTCTCATAAAACTCATCATGATAAAGTAGCAATTGAAAACGGAATTTTTGATGTGGAATGCTACGTATCATATTCATCATATACTCTTTTCTTTTGTAGCATGGACATTTGGAATGATTCAAAGCAATAGTCTATAATTTGACATGAAGACATCAATACTCAAGCATACTAACAAGCAACCATGTCTTTCAAAAAATCAACGCTAAAGAAAGTTCTCCCTAGCCCATTATGCTCAATCATTGATCCATTCATGAAACGTTAACACACTCAAATATTAGCAACATCCAATGCACAAGTATGACAATAGTGTTCCCTAGTTGGTGCTTTGTAAGAGAAGATGGAGACTCAAAAACAAAAATAAAAATTGCATAAAGGTAAATAGATAGGCTCTTCATAGAGGGAAGCAGAGATTTGCAGAGGTGCCAGAGCTCAAGGCTTAAGTTGAGAGATAAAATTATTTTGAGAGGCATGCTTTTTCTGTCAACAAAAATGACCGAGAATTCCCAAAACTTCCATGCTAGATAAATCATAGGCGGTTACCAAATAGAAAGTAAAGTTTATTTCCTTTCCACCATTCTTACACAATCCATGGCTAGCCATATCCACGGGTGCCTTCCATACCAACACTTTCCAAGGAATTTATTATCAAAGTATTTTTCATTTTGGGACTGGGCATCCCTATTACCTACCACACTCTCATGCAATGACAAATGAATAAACACTCATCGTGAGAATAAAATACCTAGCATGGAAAATATTGGCCACCCCCTGCCGCTTCATGAGCGGTATGGGCACACAAAACGGAAATTCATTTTGAAAATTTGAGTTGGCACATGCAAATTTACTTGGAACGGCATGAAAATACCGCATATAGGTAGGTATGGTGGACTCATATGGCACAACTTTGGGTTTTTAGGAGTTGGATGCACAAGCAACATTCCCACTTAGTACAAATGAAGGCTAGCAAATAGATTGAGAAGCGACCAACCAAAAAACAAAAACTGTCATAAACACGCATTAAACATAACTAACACTGAATAATGCACCATAAGTATGATATAACTTTGTTGCATAACTATTGACTTTACGTGCTTGCATAGGGAATCACAAACCTTAACACCAATACTCCTACTAAAGCACAATTACTCACCAACATGACTCACGTATTATTATCTCCATATCGCAAAACTATTGCAAGGAATCAAACTTATAATATCCAATGATCTATATGAAAGTTTTTATTATATCCTTCTTGGATATTCATCATATTAGGACCAATTTCATAGCTTGTGCAAATTTTCATCACTATTATAAACTCTCAAAATAATATAATTGAAGCATGAGAGTGTTTGACAAACTACTCCAAAAAGATATAAGTGAAGATCAAGCGAGTAATTAAGTAAATGGGTAGCTATTTGAGGACTCTCTCTCATTTAAAAACTTTCAGATCTAAGTATTTTATTAAAAAAACAAGCAAAACAAAATAAAATGACACTCTAAGCAAAACACATATCATGTGACGAATGAAAACATAGCTCCAAGTGAGGTTACCGATAATGTTGAAGACGAAAGAGGGGATGCCTTCCGGGGCATCCCCAAGCTTAGTTGCTTGGGTCTTCCTTGAATATTACCTTGGTGTGCCTTGGGCATACCCAAGCTTAGGTTCTTGCCACTCCTTATTCTTCTCATATCGGCATCTCACCCAAAACTTGAAAACTTCAATCACACAAAACTTAACGGAACTTCGTGAGATAGGTTAGTATGATAAAGACAAATCATTCACTTTGGTACTGTCAAAAACAAGATTCATAATTGTTCTCACACAATGACTACTGTACCTTATCATTTCCACAGTTTATACTGAGAAATATAAGCCATAGAAACAAGAAAACAAGCAAACTATGCATTGAGAACAGAATTTGTCAAAACAGAAAAGTCTAAAATAATCTGGACAATGACCACGCTCCTGTTACTCCAAAAATTCCAAAAAATTAGGACAACATAGGAAATTTGTATATAAATAATGTGTCAAAAATTCAGAATTTTATTGCATCCCAGTGAATTTAAATTTTTTTACTGGGCGCAAAAGTTTCTGTTTTTGCACAGAATCAAGTCAACTATCATCCACACTATCCGAAAGGCCTTACTTGGTAATTTATTGAAACAAAAGCTATAAAACATGATTACTAAAGTAGCTTAATCATGTGAACACACAAAAATAGTAAGTAATAGGGTTGGGTTGTCTCCCAACAAGCGATTTTCTTTAATGTCTTTTTAGCTAGGCATGATGATTTCAATGATGCTCGCATAAAAGATAAGAATTGAAACATAAAGAGAGCATCATGAAGCATATGACTAGCACACTTGAGCCTAACCCGCTTCCTATGCATAGGGATTTTGTGAGCAAACAATTCATGGGAACAAGAATCAACTAGCATAGGAAGGCAAAACAAGCAAAACTTCAAGATTTTCAACACATAGAGAGGAAACTTGATATTATTGAGATATGTAAAAGCATAAGTTCCTCCCTCATAATAATTTTTAGTGGCATCATGAATGAATTCAGCAATATAGCTATCACATAAAGCATTCTTTTCATGATCCACAAGCATAGAAAATTTATTATTCTCCTCATAAGCAATTTTATACTCATTCATAATAGTGGGGGTATCATATGAAACTCGAATACTATAAATTGTCTCCACATTAAAAGAGTAATGTTCAAAAAAAGGGTAATCATAATTATGACAAGTTTTATAAATATAATCATCACTACTTTTTATAACATAAGTATCATCACAATAATCATCATAAGTTGCAACTTTGTTCTCATCATAGTCAACTGAAACCTCTTCCGGAATAGTGGAATTATTACTAAATAAAGTCATGACCTCTCCAAATCCACTTTTATCATTATAATAAGATTCAACACCCTCCAAAATAGTGGGATAAATATTATCTAAAGTTGACACTCTTCCAGACCCACTTTCATAAATATTGCAATCATCATAAATAGGAGGCATGCAATCATCAAAACAAATTTGATCATTCAAAGTAGGGGGACTAAAAAGATCATCTTCATTAAGCATAGAATCCCCAAGCTTGGGACAAACATTAATTGCAGCAAATAAATTCTCAAACATGTCATTCTCATCAAACATAGCATCCCCAAGCTTGTGGCTTGGCATATCATGAGCATAATCACTCTCATCATTAATAGTATGAATAGCACCAATAGTATAACAATTATTATCATCATAATTTCCCAAGTTGGTGCCAAAAAGATTTTCAAAATTATAAGAAGTATCATTATCTTCCCAATCACAATCATCACAACAAGCAATAGGCATAACAAAATCATCATCAATAGTTCTTTCGGATATTGTGCCATAAGACAAAGAAGCAATATCATCATCAAGTGCATCATCTTCCACTATTATTTTTGATTCATTTAATGAGGCACAACAATTATAGGAGCAACATTATTTGGGAGAGATACCTTTTTACCTCTACTCTTTCTTCTTTTCTTCTTCTTCACCACATCATGTGTGGGTTTAATTAATCTTTCTGAACTTCTTATTGATGAGATTGGTTGAATAGGGAGCTCCTTCTCGTCACCTATTTAATCACGGGAGACAATAGGAGGGGAAGTAGAATTCTTTACCCTTTCATTAGTATTCCTTTATATTCTATTGGTTTTCCCATCTTTCTATAGTTGGCAATATAAGCATTCTCATTGCAATTTACCATGCAAAACAGATAGATATCTTTTAGATTAGTTTCAATGTCGTCTGTGAGAATGAATACTTCAATCCAACTATTTTTATGTGTCAATTCTTCACACCCCATAAATAAACAAATCTCATTATAAAGTTCAAGGGTGATCAAGTCATTACAATATTAGGCCATGATTCAATCATGAAAAAGTTTGCATTGGAAATTAAGATGACCAACCTTATTGCAAAGTTCACAAGTAATAGGAAAAAGAGAACATAATTTTGTAGCAAATTCATATATCACTTTGAGCAAAAATTGGTTCTATCATGTTTATGCTTCTTACAAAATCTAGCATCCCTCTAAGGCACGTCTTCACAAACTTTATGCACTCCACAAAAATTGACATGCTTATAAGAAACATTTTTATCATGACTAGTGCAATCATCATTAGTATTTTGGATATTCATATAATTCATACTAACAACATTGCAATCATGCGCATCATTTAAAGTTTTTATGCCAAACATTTTATTGAATTCTTCTTCTATCAATTGAGCACAGTTTTCCTTTCCATCATTTTCACGAAAGACATTATAAAGATGAATAATATGAGGCAACCTCAATTCCATTTTTTAGTTTTCTTTTATAAACCAAACTAGTGATAAAAAAAGAAACTAAAAGATTCAGTTGCAAGATCTAAAGATATACCTTCAAGCACTCACCTCCCCGGCAACGGCGCCATAAAAGAGCTTAATGTCTACTACACAACTTGTTCTTGTAGACTCGTGTTGGGCCTCCAAGCGCAGAGTTTTGTAGGACAGTAGCAAATTTCCCTCAAGTGGATGACCTAAGGTTTATCAATCCGTGGGAGGCGTAGGATGAAGATGGTCTCTCTCAAACAACCCTGCAACCAAATAACAAATAGTCTCTTGTGTCTCCAACACACCAAATACAATGGTAAATTGTATAGGTGCACTAGTTCGGCGAAGAGATAGTGATACAAGTGTAGTAATGATAGTAGATATTGATTTTTGTAATAGGAACAATAAAAATAGAAAGGTAGCAAGTAACAAAAGTGAGCACAAATGGTATTGCAATGCTTGAAAACAAGGCCTAGGGTTCATACTTTCGCTAGTGCAATCTCTCAACAATGCAAATATAATTGGATCATATAACCATCCCTCAACGTGCGACGAAGAATCAATCCAAAGTTCTTATCTAGCGGAGAACATAAGAATAAATTGTTTGTAGGGTACGAAACCACCTCAAACTTATCCTTTCTGATCGATCTATAGAGCTATTCCTATAGGTGTCACAAATAGCCCAAGAGTTCATACTAAAATAACACCATATGATACACATCAACCAACTCTAATGTCACCTAGATACTCCAATGTCACCATCAGTATCCGTGAGTTAATTATACGATATGCATCAAACAATTTCAGATTCATAATACTCAATCCAACACAAAGAACTTCAAAGAGTGCCCCAAGATTTCTACCAATGAAACAAGGACGAAAACATGCATCAACCCCTATGCATAGATTACCCCAATGTCACCTCGGGAATCCGCGAGTTGAGTGCCTGGACATACATCAGATGCTCTCAAATCCAACAAAGTATTCAATTCGATAATAACAAAATCTCAAAGGAAAAAATCAATTCATCACAACAAGATAGAGAGGGAGAAACACCATATGATCCAACTATATTAACAAAGCTCACGATACATCGAGATCGTGCCAAATCAAGAACACGAGAGAGAGAGAGAGATTAAACACATAGCTACTAGTACAAACCCTCAGCCCCGAGGGTGGACTACTCCCTCCTCATCATGGTGGCCGCCGGGATGATGAAGATGGCCTCCGGTGATAATTTCTCCCTCCGGCAGGGTGCCGAAATAGGGTCTAGATTGGTTTTTCGTGGCTACAGAGGCTTGTGGCGATGGAACTTCTGATCTAGGGTTATTTCTGGGGGTTTCTGAATATATAGGATTTTTGGGCATCGGTTTCACGTTGAGATGGGCCTCGAGGGGCCCACTACCCACCAGGGTGCGCCAGTGGGGGATGGCCCGCCCTGGTGCCTAGTGGCAACCTCCTTCCCCTTCTGGTCCTCCCACGAAGCTTCTAGTGCCTCTTTTGTTCCAAAACAAATCATCAAAAAATTTCACTGCATTTGGAGAACTTTGATTTCTGCACAAAAAACTACACCACGGTAGTTCTGCTAAAAACAGCGTCAGTCCGGGTTAGTTCCATTCAAATCATACCAAAACCATATAGTATTGTTGTAAACATGGCATGGATACTTCATAAATTATAGATACATTGGAGACGTATCAGAACCTCATGATGATGAAGAAGAAGATGGGGGCTTTTTCACTCATCATCAAACCACCATAACACCCATGACACCACAAGATCCTATTGCTCAAATGGAGCCCATTATTCAAGAACAAGATCATCATCAAGAGTAAGAACAAGAAAGTGCAATCCTTGATGAGGAACCTCAACAAATGCAACACGAAGAAGAAGATCTTCCACCGCACATTAATGATCCATATGTTGAGTATGTGGATGATGGAAATGAAGTTGAACCTCGTGAAACCCTAACCTCCATAATGCCACGAGTGGCCGGTCGTGTTGATGTTGATCAAATTCTTAACAACATATCGGAAGGTAGAGTCACTCGTAAACAATTGACAAACTTTTGTGCTCACTTTTCGTTTGTCTCTAGTGTTGAGCCACCCAAGGTAAAAGATGCATTGATGGACAATGATTGGCTCGTTGCTATGCAAGAAGAGTTGAACAGTTTTGAACGCAACAAAGTGTGGTCGTTAGTCGAGAGACCAACTAAGGAACACAATGTCATTGGAACAAAATGGATTTTTGAAAACAAGCAAGATGAGAATGGCGTAATCATCAGAAACAAGGCAAGGTTAGTGGCACAAGGGTACTCAGAAGTTGAAGGTTTGGACTTTGATGAGACCTTTGCTCCCATTACCCGTCATGAGTCTATTCGCATCTTACTTGCTTATGCTGCTTTCAATGGTTTTACTTTACATCAAATAGATGTGAAGAGTGCTTTTCTTAACGGTCCTCTACAAGAAGATGTATATGTATCACAACCACCCGGGTTCGTTGATCCCGATCACAAAGACTATGTGTATAAACTTCACAAGGCTTTGTATGGCCTCAAACAAGCACCTCGTGCTTGGTATGATCATCTTAAGAAGTTTCTACTCGATGATGGCTTTGTGAGAGGGGTGATCGATCCCACTCTTTTTACTAAGAGGGAAAAGGGTGATTTGATCTTATGCCAAATCTATGTAGATGACATTATTTTTGGTTCTCCTAACATTCATTTGTGCAAGAACTTTGCGGCCTCCATGACCAAGACCTTTGAGATGTCACTCAATGCGGACTTGACGTTCTTTCTCGGATTTCAAATTCAACAATTTCAAGAAGGAATTTTATTGTTCCAAACCAAATATCTCAAAGACCTTCTTGATAAGTTTGGAATGACCGACGCTAGTCCATGCAAGACACCCATGCCAACCAAACTTGTTCTTAATGAAGACACAAACGGTATCCCATTTGACCCATCTCTTTATCGCTCTATGATTGGTTCGTTGCTTTATCTTTGTGCATCTAAACCGGACATCATGTTAAGTGTAGGCATATGTGCAAAATTTCAAGCTTCCCCTAGGGAAAGTCATCATAAGGCGGTTAAGCATATTCTTAGATACCTTGTTCACACCCCAAAGTTGGGTCTATGGTACCCCAAGGATGCCAAGTTTGATCTTATTGGGTACACAGATGCGGATTGGGCCGGAGACAAAGTGGGACGGAAGTCTACCTCCGGTGCTTGTCAATTTCTTGGGCGCTCCTAGGTAAGTTGGTTCTCAAAGAAGCAAAATTGTGTCTCCATCTTCACCACCGAAGCCGAATACATTGCAACCGCAAGGTGTGCAACTCAATTACTATGGATGAGGTAAAGTTTGAAGGATTATGGTATCACTTATAGACATGTGCCTCTTCTATGCGACAATGAAAGTGCCATCAAGATTGCTGAGAACCCTATTGATCACCCTCGCACCTAGCACATCTATACCAATATAAAAAGACCCAAAGGGGCAGATCCAATTAATCTCGGCCATCAAACCATGTCAATCCAACGATCTAGATTGCTCCAATGGTGAGCTATCAACATGTTGAGCGTGCAATTGATAGCATACCAATATCAACATCTATATTAATCTCATAATTAACATGTAATTGATATCCTACCTAATATCAACGTGCAGTTTATTTTCTCCCTAATATCAATGTGCATTGCACGTGCTCATTTACTAGTTGATATTAGGTATCACTTCTTGAGAGACCATGTGCAAAAAGGTGACATTGATGTTGCTCATGTTGGTACAGATATGCAACTTGCTGACATTTTCACCAAACCATTGGTTGAAGCAAGGTTTTGCTAGCTTAGGCGTGAACTTGGTATATTGGAGCTTGATAGCATTATGTGAAATCTTGTACCCATGCATACATTTACTTCATGTCGATCTTGATGTAGGCATATATTTAGGGGGAGAAATTCAACTCATGAATTTTTTTCCTATATAATGCATAAATGAAACAAACACTCTCAAAGTTATCATGTTCTTCGAACTATGGTGCTTTAAATGATGGAGTAGAGATTATGTACCCAAGGTTTACATCTTTGTGGTAACATGTCACATATGCTCAAACATGGTGGCCTCGGTCACCGCTCGTATGTTGCATGAATCGATCATTTTTTTAGCTTAACATTATTGGGTCTCTTGCTTATGCAAATATAGTTCTATGTTGTTGGAGGTACTATACCTATAAATCTCCTGGCGGAGTCTATATCAAATATCATTATATGGCCCATAAAATTCTCCTTCATGGACCCTCTCTATATTTTGCTCACTGTCCAGTGGCCGTACATCCGGCACCTCTGTCGGACATCCGGGCCCTGGCAGTTCTCTACTACTGCTCATCGATCAGGCACCTCCAGTAGCCAGACATCCGGTCCTTCGCCGGACATCCGGGCCCTGGAACTTTTTCTTCTCTGACCTCCTACCCCGGATGTCCGGCCCGTCCGCACTTCACTTAAAATAGGGGGGCTTGGGGATTTGGGGGTAGTTCATCCCCATCTCCCTCCGCCCCACCACATGTGCCTACGCTGCCGCCGGGCTCTGCCCCGGTCCGCCCCGACCATCTCCTCCGCCCCTACCTCCGATCTCTCCTCCACGTCCTTGTCTCTTCCCGATCTACCTTTCCACCTAATCCTTTTCCTGGCTTGTGGTGTGAATCACTCGGGAGGGACTACTTTTGGTGTTGGATCGACCGTCGGTCTCCGGAGGCCACCATGGTGCGTACCAGGAAGTGCAGCCCGCCTCCTTCATCCCATGGTATGCCTTCCCCCCATTCATGTCTAAATCTTGTGATGGCTACTATATCCTAGGATTCTGGTTCATCTCATGGATGCTATCTTGATGCATGTCTCCCTATGTCAATTTGATGTCCTTGACTAGTCCAAATTCCACTCTATGTACATGGCCATGAAATTCCCTATGGTCATGTTGCAATTTTGCCCTAGCACTAGGCTTGCCCTATGCTCATGGACAAAATGTCAACTTTTCCATTTGTTAAATTTTGTGTTCTCCATGTCTACATCTTCATTATATTACTCTCATCGGTGTCCCATCTTCCCATCACTTACAGATCCGCGTCGTCAGGGCTCAACCAACTCCGAAGAGAATGTTCGGCCAAAGAAGAAGACCACCACCAAGAGCCGTCCACAGTGCCGTCCTAGCCCCTCCTCTGCCTCTAATCCAGAGGATGAGGACAACATTGCTGAGGAAGAGGAGGAAATTGTCCCCAGGCGACCAATTGGCCAGTCTAAGCCCAGAACACGCCGTCCTCTGAATGCCCCTGTGCCTCAAGTCCGTGGGTCTGCCATGCCTATGAGTGGTAACTGTCCTATTCACAACTTCAAGACCATGGGGGCCGGTCCATATCTGGAATTTTGGAGGGATGTGAAACAGTTTGAGATGAGGGCTGATGCGGAGGACCCTCGGTTCCGTACTCGTATGCAGCAAGATATCTATGATAGCATGGTTCATAACCGTGGTCTTGCTCCTCCTCGTCCTGTGGATCTTCCCTACATGAGGGCTCACCCTAAATTGTTTCCTGATGACACTGTCAAGATCATTGATGACATGACTCTTGGTCCGGCAATGACCTTCAAGTGTGAGGGAGTCCTAGATTAGGGGGTCCTCGGGTTGCCGGCCTAATTCTCATGGGCCGGACAGGAGGGCCGCATTGTGAAGTGCTAGAAGACCGAACTATGAGAAGACTCCGTATCCGGACAGGAAGCCTTTGATGCCTTGGTTTGTCCTCCAAGGCAAGAGGAGAAGAATCGGCATGTTTATCCCTTCCTTGTAACCGACCATGTGTAACCCTAGTACCCTTGGTGTTTATATAAACCAGAGGGTTTAATCCGTAGAGGCTAGAACAACAACCATCATCCTACTCGCCTAGGGTTTGGTTCATCTGATCTTGTGGTAGATTGACTCTGTAATCATCCTATACACTTTAATATAATCAAGTAGGACGTAGGGTTTTACCTCTTCGAGAGGGCCCGAACCTGGGTAAACATCGTGTCCTTCATCCCTCGTTCCCCATATTGATCCAAGATCCATAGCTCGGGACCCCCTACCCGAGATCCGCTGGTTTTGACACCGACATTGGTGCTTTCATTGAGAGTTCCGCTGTTGGATCGCTGAAGGATCGATGGCTCGCCTGATCATCAGAGATGGCATCAATACCGGGGACATCTTCGTCCCCAGCCAGCTTTTCGCGTTCGGCAGCACCGTTCTGCACGCCATCTCAACCGGCCATCTCGACCTGGTTGATAGTTTCACCCCTGATTATCAAATCAGGTTCGGTAACCTAGAATATGTCGCTGACACTCGGGGCGATATGATCTTCACCGGCTTCTCAGCCTTATCTGAGTTGCCTACGGACCCTGAAACATCGACTTTGGGACATCTTCCCGATCTGATCTTCGGATCGGCTCTCACCTCGCACCCGACTTCGAGCCTGGATGTGACCACCACGCCCGAACACCAGGAGTCAACCCCGGTCGGACTCTCCCTCCCTACGACGGACCTGGCTTTGAGCCTTGACACAAGTTTGGCGTCCGAAGACCGGGAGTCAACCCTGGCCAAACTTGCACCCCACCTCACCATAGCTCTGGAGGTTGACTCCGAAGAAATCTCACATGTTAATCCGGCTAGTCTTGCCCTGTTAAACGAGGCGCTAGATCGAATCCAGATGATGACTATCGTGGATGGCCCATCCTCGGCCTACGCCCCGCGGGGCCACGAGGCCGGCCACAGGGAATTTTACGTCCCACCTGATGATGACATGTACCTAGGGTAGGGTCATAGGCCTGACCTACATGCCTTACCCAAGGACACTACACAAGGGGCCAAGGCCCACAAAGATAAACAAGAGATACCGACTGAAATCGTCATGAAGTGCAATACACTCGACAAGAGATCGCACTCGGATATCCCAATTCCACTTGACCATGATTACTTCACTCGACCACACAAGAATCCAGTCGGAGTACAGAATCCCTAGAGTCACCCCAGGATGGCAACGGTCAGGCATTCACTCCGACGTCATAAAGATCATTTAATACGGGCGTTACCAGTAACGTGCGTGACATAATACTCTCATTAAACCCTGGTGTAATGGAGGGCTGCGAGGGGTCGGCGTACTCTGTATAAGTCACCCCTCCCCTCTTGCACAAGGGTTCGCACCCCCTGTAACTATTCAATACTCCAATCGACAAAGCCTCCGCGGCACCAAGACGTAGGGCTGTTACCTCCTCCGAGAGGGGCCTGAACTCGTAAAACTGTGCGTACAACCTCGCCGTAGCTAAGACTCTGCCCTCTCCTACGTACCCCCTACCTCTACTGTTAGACTCGTTCCCACGACAGTTGGAGCCCACCTTGGGGCGGTGTCTAAGCGACTTCCGGTGAGGTTGCAATCTTTGATCTTCGTCAACATGGTTTCCGGTGGTGGATTGTCTCTGGGCCGTGAGATCCATCTCGGCGCGCTCTCCTTCATCGCCGACGATTTGGCCTGGCTCCATGAGGCTCCCCTCGATGTCGAGGCGCTCCCCGTTCACGACGCAGCTTACTTCCGCGCGAGTGCCTGCGGCGTTCTCCTGCGGCAGCTGTCGATTCATTATGGGTCGACTCCCGCAGCGTCTTCGCTCCCCGCGACCCGTCGCCGCAAGCGATCCGGTCGCTCGTGGCTCCAGCGGTGGGTGAAACACGCAACGGCCCGTCAGTCGGCCACGCCCCAAATCGCGACGATTGAGCCTGATGAGTCCCTGTATGGCTTGTTCGATCTATCGACTGGCCACTCGGATACTCTCTCTGAGTGCGAAAGCAACGACCCTGCGGCGGAAGTCCTCATGGTTGGCCCTCAGTGCAGCCCGCCAGGATTTCCCCGTGGCGGCGGCGGTAGCGGCGGTTCAGCGCACGAAGACAGCGAGTACTACCCTCAAGCCCTCACTGCGGAACAGAGGGAGGAGCTGCGGCGCCGGAATGATCAGGCCCTCCAGACCCCCATCGTTGGGGAGACCCCCGAAGCTCAGGCTTTGGAGGCTGCACGCGTAGCCACTCTGGCTGAGCGTGCGCGCCTGGAGAATCTTCAGCAAGCACTCGATGACCACGCTCACAGAAACATTCCAAGTTCCAGTCGATGGCAGCGGCAACTGTTCCCGACTGGACGTCAGGACGTGTGTCAGGTATATCGTACCCCGATCCAAAATGTTGCAGCCGCTGCGTGTATTGCAGATTCAATCCAGCCGTCCTGTTCCGAGGCTGGTAGAGGGTTGCAGCAAATTCGAGCATTGCTCAAGGCAGCCGGGGAACAGAACTCGGCTGTTTCTTAGTCGCGTAACAGAATTCACAGCAGGTCTGTTATGGTGGACACAGTTCAGTCGGCACACAGCCCAAGATCGCCTCCGCGGCGTGAAGATCATGGTTTCCGCCAGGATCAGTACCTGGGTCGGGACCACGGGCAGTTTGAGCCTCGCTACCACCATGATGACCGCCGTCGAGCGCCTACGCCCCCTCCGAGGGGTGGTTCATACGCACCCCGGTGGTATGATGACAAGCACCCGTTCGGCGATGAGCGGAGGATTCCAGTCGACCCCCGAGAGCCCGGCTTTGTTGCGAGGTCAGTCCTTGTTCAGGGCCTGGTCGACAGAGGCAGAGCTAACAGAGAAGGTCTGGGCAGAGATCGCCCGAGTAGAAGTAGAGCGCTCGTCTCTGGGCCTGAGTGTTTCAGCAGAGCCATACGAGCTGCTGAGATTCTTCCCAACTTCAGATTGGCTGCTGGAGTAAGCAAGTTTACTGGCGAGTCAAATCCAGTGGCAATGCAGATTGGTGGAGGCAATGACAAAGTGTCCATGAAGCACCTGCCCTTGATGCTCGAGGGCTCGGCCAGGGCCTGGTTGAATCAGTTAGCCCCTGCTAGCATATATTGTTGGGAAGATTTGGCCCGGGTGTTTATCAAGACATTTGAGGGCACTTGCAAGCGTCCCGTTGGGCTGCCTGAATTACAGCATTGTGTCCAAAAACCGAATGAAACCTTGAGAGATTACATCCAACGGTGGACTACGCTTCACCATCTGGTGGAAAATGTTTCAGAGCACCAAGCGGTCTACGCTTTTAAGGAAGGCGTTTGGTACAGAGAGCTCATACTGAAATTTGGCCGCTCCAGACCCATGACTCTGAATCGGATGATGGAGATAGCCACTCGATACGCGAATGGTGAAGAAGAAGACCGACTCCGGAATGGCAAGGGGAAAACAGTCGACCCCAATGCCGGGGGTGGAAACCCCAGTCGGAAACAGAAACGCAAGGCCGAAACCTCCGGGCAGGCTGAAGCAGCAGTGGTGAATACACAAGGAAAGTTTAAAGGAAAGCCCAAGGGGTAGTGGGTGCCCAAGAAATTGAAGGATCAGTCCGGCCAGGATGTCCTGGATTTGCCGTGTCACATCCACAAGAAGAAGGATGAGGAAGGTAACTTGATTCTGCCCAAGCATACCACTCGACAGTGCAGACTCCTGATTCAGCAGTTCTGAGAGGGTCAGCCCAGTGAGAAGGACTCTGATAAGGATGAAGACAAGGAAAAGGATGATGGTTACCCGAAGGTCAATGCTACCTTGGTGATTTTTGCTGATGTTGAGAGCAAAAGTCGACTGAAAGTCATAAACAGAGAGGTGAACATGGTTGCTCCGGCAACTATGACATACCTGAAGTGGTCAAAGACACCCATTACATTCGACCAGTCCGACCACCCTGCTCATGTTGCTACCCCCGGGCGGCAAGCTTTGGTGGTCGACCCAGTCATTGGGGGCACCCGACTGACTAAGGTTCTCATGGATGGAGGCAGTGGTCTGAACATTTTATATGCTGAGACCCTCCAGGGGATGGGCATTCCGATGTCCTGACTCAGCAAAAGCAATATGCAGTTCCACGGAGTCATCCCAGGGAAGAAGGCAAAGTCACTCGGACAAATTGCTCTTGATGTAGTTTTTGGTGATTCCAAGAATTTCCGCAAAGAGAAGCTGACGTTTGAAGTGGTCGATTTTCACAGTGCCTATCATGCCATTCTAGGCAGGCCGGCATATGCTCGCTTCGTGGCTCGACCATGTTATGTATATCTCAAACTGAAGATGCCCGGACCCAAAGGTGTGATCACGGTCACTGGGAATAGACAGAGAGCGGAAGAATGCCTCTAGAAGGGTTCCAAGATAGCTGATGAGCAAATGGCGGTGGTGGAGCTGGAAGAGTACAAGAAGAATGCTGACCCGAGTGATTTGCTCCGGTCCAAGAAACCCGCTTCTGACTCAGCATTTCAGTCGGCTGGCGAGACGAAGCCAGTTCACATTCACCCGGAAGATCCCACAGCTGCCCCGACCCACATTTCAACAACACTCGACAGCAAATAGGAAGCCGCGCTCATCCAGTTCCTCCGTGAGAACTGGGACATCTTCGCATGGAAACCATTAGACATGCCAGGTGTACCCAGGAGACTGGCTGAGCACCGTCTGCGTGTCGACTCCAAAGCCAAACCTGTCAAGGAGCACCTCCATTGGTCCGCCGCGGAGAAGAGTAAGGCGATTGGCGAGGAAGTGGTTCGGCTCTTAGCAGCTGAGTTCATACGCGAGATATACCACTCCGAGTGGCTCGCCAACATCATCATGGTACCTAAGAAGGATAAATCACTCCGCATGTGCATTGACTTCAAGCATATCAATCGAGCCTGCCCGAAAGATCATTTTCCGCTCCCTCGCATTGATCAGATAGTCGACTCGACTGCGGGATGTGAGTGTTTGTCTTTTCTTGATGCGTATTCCAGATACCATCAGATCCGACTATATGGACCAGATGAAATAAAAACGGCCTTCATCACCCCATTCGGGTGTTTTTGCTATATCACTATGCCTTTCGGTCTCAAAAATGACGGCGCCACATTCATGCGCATGATCCAGAAGTGTCTGCTCACTCAGATCAGTCGGAATGTGGAGGCATATATGGACGATATCGTGGTTAAGTCACGCAAGAGTTCTGACCTGCTGGCTGACCTCGCTGAAACATTTGCCAATATGAGAAGATATGACATCAAGCTGAATCCGTCCAAGTGCACATTCGGAGTTCCCAGAGGAAAGTTGCTCGGTTTTCTCGTTTCTGAACGAGGAATAGATGCAAATCCCGAAAAGATTAGTGCAATTCTCCGAATGAAACGCCCTGTGCGTGTGCATGATGTTCAGAAGCTTACAGGTTGCCTTGCTGCGTTAAGTCGATTCATTTCTCGCCTCAGTGAAAAGGCATTGCCTCTTTACCGACTGATGAAAAAGTCTGATGCATTCGAGTGGACTCCTGAAGCTAAAGCAGCGTTCGCGGAACTCAAAGCCCTGCTTTCCACCCAGCCGGTGCTTGCTGCCCCAATCAGCAAAGAGACTCTACTGTTATATATTGCAGCCACTGGTCAAGTTGTCAGCACAGTGCGCATGGTAGAGCGAGAAGAAGAAGGCAAGGCCTATAAAGTTCAACGCCTAGTATATTACATTTCTGAAGTCTTGACTCCATCCAAGCAAAGGTATCCGCATTACCAGAAGCTTGTCTATGGAATTTACTTGACTGCGAAGAAAGTTGCACATTATTTCCAAGACCACTCGGTTTCAGTCGTCTGCGACGCTCCATTGTCTAAAATTTTGAACAATCAAGACGCAACCGGTCGAGTGGCTAAGTGGGCAATTGAACTTCTTCCTCTGGACATCAAGTTCGAAGCAAAAAAGGCGATCAAGTCTCAAGCAATCGCAGATTTCTTGGCCGAGTGGATTGAGCAACAGCAGCCGACTCAAGTTCACTTGGAACACTGGACCATGTTCTTTGATGAATCCAAGTTGTTAAATGGTTCTGGTGCCGGAGTAGTCCTGGTGTCCCCAAGAGGTGATAAACTCAGTTATGTCCTCCAGATCCACTTCGATTCCTCCAATAATGAAGCTGAGTACGAAGCGCTCCTCTACGGGTTGCGTATGGCCATCTCACTCGGCATCCGTCGCCTGATGGTCTACGACAACTAGGATTTGGTGGTCAATCAGGTGATGAAGGAGTGGGATGTCAGGAACCCTGCCATGACTGGGTACTGCAATGCAGTGAGGAAGTTGGAAAAGAAGTTTGAAGGGTTGGAGCTCCACCACATTCCCCGAATCAAGAATCAAGCTGCGGATGACTTGGCAAAAATAGGTTCCACTCGGAAGCCTATCCCCAGCAATGTGTTCCTTGAGCATCTCCGTTCCCAGTCAGTGCACGAAGATCCTTTTACTAAAGAACCTCCCCAGCTGATAAGTGCTACCAATCCGACTGAAGTTGAGGTGCCAGCGGTTATCGATCTGGTTATGGAGATTCTGGTAATCACCCTCGACTGGACAGTGGCGTATATTGCATATCTGCTCAGGCAGGAGCTTCCATAGGATGAAGTTGAAGCACGTCAGATCATCCGCAGGTCCAAGGCCTTCACAGTGATTGGCGGGTAGCTCTACAGAGAAAGCGTTACTGGCGTGGCTCAGCGATGTATCTCTCCAGAAGAGGGTCGACTGATATTGGATGATATCCACTCGGGGACCTGTGGTCACCATGTATCCTCTCGGACCGTAGTGGCCAAAGCATACCGAGCAGGATTTTACTGGCCACGGGCCAATGAAGTTGCGAAAGAGATCATTGAGAAGTGTGAAGGTTGCCAGTTTTACTCGAACATGTCTCACAAGCCCGCATCTGCTTTAAATACTATTCCACTCGTCTGGCCATTCGCTGTGTGGGGATTGGACATGATTGGGCCTCTAAGGACTGGCAGAAGTGGTTTCACCCATCTGCTTGTGGCAGTCGACAAGTTCACCAAGTGGATTGAAGCCAAACCAATCAAGAACTTAGATTCAAGCACAACCATCAGTTTCATAAGAGAGCTGATTTTCCGATATGGAGTTCCACACAGCATCATCACAGACAATGGCTCAAATTTCGACTCGGAAGAGTTCAGAGCATTCTGCGCTTCTCAAGGCACTTGGGTGGATTACGCATCCGTTGCGCACCCGCAGTTGAATGTTCAAGCTGAAAGAGCAAATGGTCTGATCCTCCAAGGTTTGAAACCTTGAATCATGCGTGACCTTAAGCACGCAGCTGGGGCTTGGGTAACTGAGTTGCCGTCTGTTTTGTGGGGATTGAGGACAACTCCCAACCGATCCACTAACCGAACCCCTTTCTTCATGGTGTACGGGGCTGAAGCCGTGCTTCCTAGTGACTTGCTTCACAATGCACCCCGAGTTGAACTTTTCTCAGAAGCTGAAGCAGAGCAAGCGCATCAAGATGTTGTAGATCTTCTAGAGGAAGAGCGAGAGATGGCTTTGATCCAGTCGACCATTTATCACCAAGACCTTCGTCGATTCCACGCTAGAAATGTCAAGGGTTGAGCATTTCAAGAAGGAGACCTTGTGCTCCGAGTGGATCAGCAACGGCCTCATAAGCTCACACCTGCATGGGAATGCCCTTTTGTCGTCACCAAAGTGCTTCACAATGGGGCATATCACCTTTACAACCTAGCTCAGAAGAAAGACAAGCCACGCGCCTGGAACGCAGATCTTCTTCGTCGCTTTTATACTTGATAGCCGGACTGTCAGGGTGTAATAAGAGTACTTTTTCCTAGATTGTTTATCAAGACATGATTCCTGCAGTCTCATAATGATTGTTCTCGCATAAACATGTGTTCAAATCCCCCAGTGGGTAACTTAGCTGCGGAATCCGTTTTCGCCTAAGTTAAAAATCCGCTCCGAGTGAGAGCAATCCTCTCACTCGGGGGCTTAGCCGCGAATCAGTTTCGCCTAAGTTAAAAACCTACTCCGAGTGAGAGCAATCCTCTCACTCGGGGGCTTAGCTGCGGAATTTGTTTTGCCTAAGTTAAAAACCTACTCTGAGTGGAGAGAATCCTCTCACTCGGGGGCTTAGTTGCAGAATCTGTTTCGCCTAAGTTAAAAACCTACTCCGAGTGGAGAGCAATCCTCCCACTCGGGGGCTTAGCTGCGACCCCGTACTCGCCTAAGTTAAAAGCTACTCCGAGTGGAGAGCAATCCTCCCACTCGGGGGCTTAGTTGCGACCCCGTACTCGCCTAAGTTAAAAACTACTCCGAGTGGAGAGCAATCCTCCCACTCGAAGGCTTAGCTGCGACCCCGTACTCGCCTAAGTTAAAAATTGCTCCGAGGGGAGAGCAATGCTCCCACTCGGGAGCTTAGCTGCGACCCCGTACTCGCCTAAGTTAAAAACTGCTCCGAGTGGAGTGCAATCCTCCCACTCGGGGGCTTAGCTACGACTCCATACTCGCCTAAGTTAAAAACCTACTCCGATTGAGAGCAATCCTCTCACTCGGGGGCTTAGCTGCGAATCAGTTTCGCCTAAGTTAAAAACTACTCCGAGTGGAGAGCAATCCTCCCACTCGGGGGGGCTTAACTGTGACCCCATACTCGCCTAAGTTAAAAACTACTCCGAGTGGAGCCTCCCACTCGAGGGCTTAGCTGCAACCCCGTACTTGCCTAAGTTAAAAACTACTCCAAGTGGAGAGCAATCCTCCCACTCGGGGGCTTAGCTGCGACCCCGTACTCGCCTAAGTTAAAATCTACTCCGAGTGGAGAGCAATCCTCCCACTCGGGGACTTAGTTGTGACCCAGTACTCGCCTAAGTTATAAATTACTCCGAGTGGAGAGCAGCCCTCCCACTCGGAAGTTTAGCCGCGAACCAGCTTCGCCTAAGTCAAAAAAATCCAATCACGCAAAACATCCTGGAAGCAGGAAAAGCAATATTCGGATAAACCCACCAAGTTTGGGCAAGACCGTCAAGTTTCAGAACCATGAGCAAAAGTACTCAGGCATCAGGCCCAAGAAAGTGTAATGGTTACAAGATCACTCGGCATCTCGAGGTGAATAAATTCGGATCATTAAAGTTTTTTCACTCGGCGGGAGGAAGACTCGCTTGATCAACGAAGGTGTCCAAGTCAATGCCGTCAGCGATCGGAGTGGCTACGTCAATAAAAGTCTCCATAAAGTCTTCAAACTGGAGTTTCTTCGTGTTAGCCACCTAGAGAGCCTTCAGCTTGTCCTCCCTAGCCTCCTTGCAGTGGACAAAAATGAGTGATAAGGCCACATCAGCTCCGCAACGAGCAGCCGACTTCTTCCAAGCTTGCACTCGACCAGGGATATTAGTGAGGCAAGTCATCAGTGACTCGAGGTCATTCTGAAGAGTGTCCTCCGGCCATAGCTCCTTGTCTATCCGAGTCAGTGTGACCTTCAATCAAGCAATGTACCCCAAGACACTGTTGAGATGAGCTTCAAGTCGCATCACATTCATCGCAGCTTCGTCTCTGATGAGTGACTTTGTGGGGTCCAAGCCTGGTTCAATCTGTTCGGTCTCCTGCTCGAAATTTTGGCAGAACTCTGCATAGTGAAAGTAAGTATGGGTCAACAGCAGCAGCATTATGAGGAAGTTTCTGAATTCACTCGGACGAAGAAATATACCTTCAAGCATGATATACATCTTCTTCGCGAGACCTCCCAAGTAAACTTCTAGCTCGTCTACCTTGTCAGCTAGCGCCACTTTCTCTTCTCTCAGTTGTGCAGCCTCCTTCTTCGCTTCATCGGCAGCAGTCTTCAGTTTGGCATTTTCATCCTCAAGCTTGCCGACTGAAGCCAACTTTCTCTCAGCCAATTCAGTCTTCTCACGCGCCACCTTCTGTGCCCCCGTAAGATCACTGTCCTTCTTCTCCAATGCCTGCTTCATGGTTTCTAAAGAAATAACATTCTTCAGTCGTGCTTGGAGTTGACGGTTTTCACTACGCACATCTGTTCGAGTGGATTCACTCGGTTCAAAGGAGGGAAAGGAAAAAAATATCAAAGCATGCAGTCAGCAAGCTGTTACCTCCCATGGTTGCCACTTCATCCCAAGCTTTCTTCAGGTTCGTCTTGGCAAGCTCCAGGTCAAGCTTGAGTTGAATCTTCTCCTTCTCCAAGGCAGCATACTGGGTTCCAAGTTCACAAGATTTCTGTGATCAGCAAAAAAACAATTCAGTCGACGAAAACAAAGGCCCTTTACTTCTGAGTAAAGAGGAGCAAGTTCGGATTGCTACTGCAAACGAGTTCTAAGACGACCGCCGAATCAAACATTCAATAGCGGTCTCGGGGACTACACCCAGTGGGTGCACTCAGCGTGCCCCCACTGGTTCGATTTCCCACTTGGAACGGCCTGCCTGGCCCGAGTGGAAGAAGCAAAAAAAAAATACTTTGTTCTCAAAGCCCCGCCGACTACCCGCAGTCGACGGCTGTCTCAAGGACTACACCCAGTGGGTGCACTTAGCGTGCCCCCACTGGATCAGTTACCCACTCGACACGGCTTGCCCAGCCCGAGTGAAGAGCTACAAATAGACATATTCTAAAGAACCCCGCCGAATCAAACATTCGACGGTGGTCTCAGGGACTACACCCAGTGGGTGCACTCAGCGTGCCCCCACTGGTTCGATTTCCCACTCGACGTGACCTGCCTAACTCGAGTGGAAGAACTACACAGCAAAAGAAAACACCTAGTGGGTGTACAGATGCAAGGCTCAGACCCATGATAGATGCACCTTAAAGGTTCCAAAACGCTCATCCATGGACATCTTATGAATAATAAAGCAGCAGTTCTCAGATAGCATATCCTAACAGAGCAAAGTTCAAGCTGAAAGGCCAACCGGAAATCAACTTACAGTCCCACTTACTCGGACATTGGTGTGGAGGGCAGAGGTGGCGTCATAAGCAGCCTTGCTGGTCTCGTACACCACCTTCAGTTGGTCCATCATCAGGCCAGGCTGGATCATCGCTTCCTTGGCATCTCCTGTTTGGTCCGCCGGGACGTGGTGCAGAGTGATCAAAGGTTGGGAGTGCCCAGTCGGACCCGAAGTTTGAACAGTCGATGCAGGAGGCTGATTAGTCGATAGAGGGACGGCAAAAGAAACAATAGCTCGGGACGTGTCACCAAGTTCTTGAACAACAGGCTTGGACGACAGGCGAGACGCCCGACTGGAAGACGCTCTCTTGCTCAGGGCCCTACTTCTCCCCCCGGCACTCCTTGGAGGCTCCTCCTCGTCTGGAAGGTGGATAACGTCTGCTGGCGCTAAGATCACTCGACAGTAAGATCCCAGTCGACCGACAGATCAATTGAGAAAATAAGAACTGATCATACCTGCTCGAGAAGTGGCTGCGTCTGCAGTCTCCGCGTCAGCGTGTTCATCATCGATCTCCATATGGGACGTAGAGGTAGCCGCCCTGGGATTCAGAATTCCACTCGGTCAGCAAAAACATAAGTGAAACGATTCGCAACATAGAAAGTGAAACGATTCATGACAAAGACACTTACGTCGAAGCGATGGGCACAACAACCTTGATCCTGGGCAGAGCCTTCCGAGATTTGGGTGGAGCAACCTTTGCTTGTTTGGCGATTTTCTCAGTTGGGTCAGGAGTCGGCGTCCAAGCGCGCTTCAGAGTACTGGCACTCAACCCCCCAGCCTTGCCCTGGCAAGCTGCGGGATCCTGGGTCTGCTTGGTACGGCGTTCAGTGCACGGTGGTGACTTGACCTCCTCGTCGTCCTCTGAGTCGTCACTGTCACCTTCACTATCGTCCGCATACTCGATGTTGACGCTCCCCCCTCGCTCTCCTCTTGACAAAAACACTCGGCAAGATTATGTCTCACCTCTCCTGGGAGGTGATCGGCGTCGAATGGCAAAATCCGTTTTGCTCCACGAGGATTATCCTTGTTCCCAGTAATGCTCCGAAGCCACTGTGCAACTGTCTCCTCTCATACCTCCTCCGGGTGGGTCCGAGCAGTGTCCTCTCTGCCCGAGTATAGCCAAATAGGGTGGTCGCGAGCTTGCAAGGGCAGGATGCGTCGACTGAGGAACACTTCCAGCAAATCCATGCCCGTCACTCCCCCCCGAACCAGTGCAACGATTGCGTCTACCAGGATGGCCACTTCACCCTTCTCCTCCTCCTCTACAACCTATGAATGAGGGGCGCGGGGTCTCTCCAAAGAAAAGGCGAGAAGGCCAGTCGACTGGCCTGGAGTTGGAGCATCTTTGCAGTAAAACCAGGTCGACTGCTACCCCCTAACCGACTCAGGAAAGGTCATAGGAGGAAAGGAGCACCTACCCCTCATTTGGATTCCCAAACCACCACACATTGGGATCACATGGGTCCTCTCGTCAGTCGGATTGGCTTTTTTAACCAACTGAGATAGGCAAGTGAAGATGTGCTTGAATAGGCCCCAATGAGGATGGCACCCAAGGAAGTTTTCACACATTGAGACAAATGCAGCAAGATACGAGATGGTGTTTGGAGGAAAGTGATGGATCTGAGCCCCAAAGAAATTCAAGAAACCTCAGAAGAACGGATGGGGAGGCAGAGAGAAACCTCGCTCGACGTGTGTCGTGAGGAGAACGCGCTCGCCATCGCGCGGCGTAGGCTCGATCTCTCCCTCCGGCAGCCTCCAGGATCCGGGCGCTATTAGGCCGTCGGTGATGATATCCTCCAGATCTTCCTCCTTGACAGTGGAGCGGATCCAATCCCCCTGGATCCAACCAGGCGGCAGAGCGGACCGCGAAGTCGACCCCTTCGCCCCCTTCTTGCCCTTCGTCGTCGACTTCTTTGCGTGCTCCAGAGCCGCAGTCTTGTCCTTCACCATTGATGCGTAGCTCGAGAGGAGTGGGCTGTGGAGCGTGGCGATAGGGGAGACGAGGCGGAGAAGCAGAGAGGAAAGGAGCGAATGGGGAGGACAATACCACGCATCGGCGGCAGCGCCATTTATGGCCACACTTCCGAGTGACTGACCCGTGGGCCCATGCAATCGTGGCGCATCCCGTAATAGACTCCAGCCTGATACGTGGTGAAAAAGGTGGCGCGAGGATCGAGGAATCTCTATCCACTTGCCCCGCTTACTGCGCCATGTCCCGTCCCGCGCGCTTCTCCAAATTTTGAATCCCACGAGATCCGGGAACCGCAGAGCAGTCGATCGCGCCAGAGGTATCCAAATCTAATCCACTCGAAGACATATAGCATGTTTCACTCGACAATTCCAGAAGCCAGAATAGATCAAGGCGACTGGCGAAGCAATAAACTACCAGCATACAATCGAACCTCAAAGAAGGTGTTCCAGAGACAATGAGTCAGGTCGAAGCCAGCTTCAATCCTTCTTCACTGATGATGACATGTACCTAGGGTAGGGTCATAGGCCTGACCTACATGCCTTACCCAAGGACACTACCCAAGGGGCCAAGGCCCACAAAGATAAACAAGAGATACCGACTGAAATCATCATGAAGTGCCATAGACTCGACAAGAGATCCCACTCGGATATCCCAATTCCACTCGACCATGATTACTTCACTCGACCACACAAGAATCCACTCGGAGTACAGAATCCCTAGAGTCACCCCAGGATGGCAATGGTCAGGCATTCCTCTGACGTCATAAAGATCATTTAATACGGGCGTTACTAGTAACGTGCATGACATAATACTCTCATTAAACCCTGGTGTAATGGAGGGCTGCAAGGGGTCGGCGTACTCTATATAAGCCACCCCTCCCCTCTTGCACAAGGGTTCGCACCCCCTGTCACTATTCAATACTCCAATCGACAAAGCCTCCGCGGCACCAAGACGTAGGGCTGTTACCTCCTCCGAGAGGGGCCTGAACTCGTAAACTGTGTGTACAACCTCGTCGTAGCTAGGACTCTGCCCTCTCCTATGTACCCCCTACCTCTACTGTCAGACTCGTTCCCACAACACCACCCACCACCCACTTGGTAGCCACTATCGAGGACTTATTGATGTCGCTTGAACTACGTCGGTATTTCCCCAAAAAGAAAGGGATGATGCAGCACAGCTATGGTAGGTATTTCCCTCAGTTATGAAACCAAGGTATCAATCCAATAGGAGAACCAAGCAACACTATGTAAATGGTACCTGCACACAAATAACAAATACTTGCAACCCGACGATTAGGAGGGGTTGTCAATCCCTCTACGGGTAACGGTGCCCGGAATTGTCATGTGGACGGGGTAAAAATTGTGATAGATTGGATAAATAGATCTCGATAAAATGGAAAATAAAATAAATAGCAAAAAAAGTGCAGCAAGGTATTTTTGGGTTTTTGGAATAATAGATCTAAAAATAAAAGCAAATAAAAATAGATCGGAAAGCAAATATGATAAAGAATAGACCCGGGGGCCGTAGATTTCACTAGTGGCTTCTCTCGAGAAAAATAGCATACGACGGGTAAACAAATTACTGTTGGGCAATTGATAGAACTTCAAATAATTATGATGATATCCAGGCAATGATCATTATATAGGCATCACGTCCAAGATTAGTAGACCGACTCCTGTCTACATCTACTACTATTACTCCACACATCGACCGCTATCCAGCATGCATCTAGTGTATTAAGTTCATGGAAAAATGGAGTAATGCAATAAGAATGATGACATGATGTAGACAAGATCTATTCATGTAGGAATAGACCCCATCTTGTTATCCTTAATAGCAATGACCAATACGTGTCTTGCTGCCCCTTCTGTCACTGGGAAAGAACACCGCACGACCGAACCCATCACAAAGCACCTCTTCCCGTGGCAAGAAAAATCGATCTAGTCGGCCTAACTAAACCAAAGATTCAAAGAAGAAATACGAGGCTATAAGTAATCATGCATATAAGAGATCAAAGAAACTCAAATAACTTTCATGGATAAATAGATCTGATCATAAACTCAAAGTTCATCGGATCCCAACAAACACACCGCAAAATGAGTTACATCAAATAGATCTCCAAGAGACCATTGTATTGAGAATCAAAAGAGAGAGAGAGAGGAAGCCATCTAGGTACTAACTACGGACCCGTAGGTCTACAATGAACTACTCACGCATCATCCGAGAGGCACCAATGAGGATGATGAACCCCTCTGTGATTGTGTCTAGATTGGATCTGGTGGTTCTGGAACTTGCGGCGGCTAGAATTGTGTTTCGTTAACGCCCCTAGGGTTTTTGGATTTTTGGGGTATTTATAGAGCAAAGAGGCGGTGCGGGAGGCTGCCGAGGTGGGCACAACCCACCAGGGCGCGCCTGGGCCCCCAGGCGCGCCTAGGTGGGTTGTGCTCCCCTTGGAGCCCCCCGTTGGTACTTCTTTGGCCCAACGGGTGTCTTCTGGTCCAAAAAAATCTCGAAAAAGTTTCGCTGCGTTGGGCTCCGTTTGGTATTGATTTTTTGTGAAGTAAAAAACAAGCAAAAAACAGCAACTTGCACTGGGCACTATGTCAATAGGTTAGTCCCAAAAAATTATATAAAGTTGCTATAAAATGATTGTAAAACATCCAAGAATGATAATATAACAGCATGGAACAAGCAAAAATTATAGATACGTTGGAGACGTATCATCATCTCCAAGCTTAATTCCTACTCGTCCTCGAGTAGGTAAATGATAAAAACATATTTTTTTATGTGGAATGCTGCCTAACATGTTCATCACATATTCTTTTCTTTTGTAGCTTGGACATTTGGACTTTTATATGATTCAAAGCAATATTCTAGTTTTGACATGAAGATTTCAATACTCAAGCATATCAACAAGCAACCATGTCTTTCAAAATGTCAACACTAAAGCAAGTTATCCCTAGCCCATTATGCTCAATAATTGATCCATTCATGAAACACACTCGCATATTAGCTACACCCAATGCTCAAGTACGATCATAGTGCCCCTTAGTTGGTGCCTTATAAGAGAAGGTGGAGACTCAAATAAAAATAAAAATTGCATAAAGTAAATAGAAAGGCCCTTCGCAGAGGGAAGTAGGGATTTGTAGAGGTGCCAGAGCTCAAAGCGAAAAAAATAGAGATAAAACATTTTGGGTGGCATGCTTTTCCTGTCAACGAAAACGATCGAGTAGTTCCCAATACTTTCCATGCTAGATATATCATAGGCGGTTCGCAAACAGAAAATAAAGTTTATTCCTTTTTCCACCATACTCTCACATTCCACGGCTAGCCGTATCCACGGGTGCCGTCCATACCAACACTTTCCAAGGAATTTATTATTTGACAACATAAAGTAAATTCATTTTTCATTTCAGGATTGGGCATCCCTAATACCTTTGTCGTACTCTCATGCAATGACAAGTGAATAAACACTCATCTTGAGAATAACACATCTAGCATGGAAAAATATCAGCCACCCCCTACCGTTTCATGAGCGGTACGAGCACACAAAAAGGAAATTTATTTTGAAAATTAGAGATGGTACATACAAATTTGCTTAGAACGGCACGGAAATACCGCATATAAGTAGGTATAATGGACTCATATGGCAAAACTGGGTTTAAGGATTTTGGATGCACAAGTAGTATTCCTACTTAGTACAAGTGAAGGCTAGCAAAAAGATTGAGAAGCATCCAACCAAGAAACGAAAAAATCTCATAAGTGAGCATTAAGCATAACTAACACCGAATAATGCACCACAAGTAGGATATAATTTCATTGCTTAACTATTGACTTTCGTGCTTGCATAGGGAATCACAAACCTTAACACCAATATTCTTACTAAAGCACAATTACTCACCAACATGACTCACATATCACTATCATCATATCGCAAAACTATTAATCAAGTTTATTTTGTCCAATGATCTTCATGAAAGTTTTTATTATATCCCTCTTGAATATCTATCACTTTGGGACTAGTTTCATATGTTGCTTTTGATAGCTCAAACAAATCTAAGTGAAGAACATGAGCATAAAATTTTTCGTCTCTCAAAATAATATAAGTGAAGCATGAGAGCATTTGTTCAAAAATTACTAACTCTCAAATAAATCTAAGTGAAGCATGAGAGCATTTCTTCAATAATATTAAAGGACACCGTGCTAGAAAAGATATAAGTGAAGCACTAGAGCAATTCCATAGGTCAATTTTTTTAAGTGAAGCACAAAGAGCAATTCTAACAAATCATAGCATAATTTTGGCTCTCTCAAATAGGTGTTCTCAGCAAGGATACTTGACACACAAAAAATAAGCAAAACAAGCAAAGACTCACATAATACAAGACGCTCCAAGCAAAACTCATGATATGTGACGAATAAAAGTATAGCTCCAAATAAAATACCGATGGTCGTTAGAATAAAGAGGGGATGCCACTCGGGGCATCCCCAAGCTTAGCTGCTTGTTTCTCCTTGAATATTGCCTTGGGGTGCCATGGGCATCCCCAAGCTTAGTCTCTTCTTACTCCTTATTCCTTCATCCATCATGATCTCACCCAAAACATGAAAACTTCAATCATACAAAACTCAACAAAACCTTCGTGAGATCCGTTAGTATAACAAAACCAATCTTTACTTTAAGTACTATAGAAAACTCATTCAAATTTTGTTATTGCATTATATCTACTATATTATAAGTTTACTATGGCTTATACCCCCCGATACAATCCATAGATTCATGAAAATAAGCACACAATGCAAAGAAAACAGAATCTGCCAAAAACAGAAAAGTCTATAAAGACTCAAATTTTACTCATACTTATGTAACTCCAACAATTCTGAAAAATTAGTACAACAGAGGCAATTTATACATCAATATTGTGTAAAAATTCAGAATTTTTCGTTGCTTTTGTGAATCTACACAATTATTTTACTGGACGCAAAAGTTTCTGTTTTTCAACAAGATCAAATCAACTATCACCAAAGCAATCCCAAAGGCTTTACTTGGCACAAAAACTAATTAAAACATAAAAAACACAATCATAACAGAGGTATAATTTTTCAAACACTCAAGAATAGAAAGAAAATGGTAAAAATAAATTTTATTCATTGGGTTGCCTCCCAACAAGCGCTATCGTTTTACGACCCTAGCTAGGCATAAAGCATAGACTCAAGTATTATCATCTTTAGCTTCCAACTCCTCAATCAAACACTTAGAATTCTTCAAAAAATTAGCATAAAAATTTTCAATAACAATACTCCTAGGGACAAGTTTGAAAAATTCACTATTGCAAGTAGGGTCTTTTATCACTTCAACAAAATCGGGGTGAATACTAATCATCTTAAGAACTTCTTTATTACTATTAGAAGTTGCACCCTTGTTTTTAGTGACTTGAGTAATCTTGCCAATTTTTACTGAAGTTTTTTCGATAGTTTTAGCGGAAGAAAAAGCCGTGCATAGATTACTAAAAATTTCTTCCAACTTATCAATTCTAGCGGGGCTCTCCTCTATTCTCTCGTTGAATGCGGGTTCTTTTTCTTTTAGTACTTTAAGAGCATCTCCCGCTTTTGACCCTATTCTATTAGCAAGATTGTGCATCCTTTTATCTAATTTTTCAATGTTTTCTTCAGTGAACATTTTCTTTTCAATAGCATCTAGCCTTTCCATAACATGCTCAAGAGTTAAAGTTGTTTCATTAATCATAAGAGGTGGTGAACCCACTAGATTTCCCATAGCATTAAAAGCATCTAGAGAAGGACACATCAAGAAATTCCCACCGGTAATCGTCTCAAGGAAGAATCTATACCAAGTAGTGATTCCCACATAAAAACAGCAAAGAAGAACAATGGTAGATTGCTTACGAATAGATCTATTATGAGCATTGCAAATCCTATACCAAGCATCTTTTAAATTCTCACCTCCCCTTTGTTTGAAGTTAAGAACCTCTTTCTCGGGGGTGCATGCAATAGAGGAAGAACTATCCATAACAACAAAAAGTGACAAACAAAATTGCACACAAAAACAGATCTGATGAGAAAACGGCGAACGAAAAAGAGGGCGAATAAAACGGCAAATTTTTGTGAAGTGGGGGAGATGAAAATGAGAGGCAAATGGCAAATAATGTAAATTGCAAGGAGATGAGATTTGTGATTAGGAACCTGATAAATGTTGATGATGTCTCCCCAGCAACGGCGCCAGAAATTCCTTTTGATGTCGCTTGAACTACGTCGGTATTTCCCCAAAGAGGAAGGGATGATGCAGCACAGCTACGGTAGGTATTTCCCTAAGTTATGAATCCAAGGTATCAATCCAGTAGGAGAACCAAGCAACACTATGTAAATGGTACCTGCACACAAATAACAAATACTTGCAACCCGATGGTCAGGAGGGGTTGTCAATCCCTCTACGGGTAACGATGCCCAAAATTGTCACGTGGACGGGGTAAAAATTGTGATAGATTGGATAAATATATCTCGATAAAACACGAAATGAAATAAATAGCAAAAAAGTGCAGCAAGGTATTTTTGGGTTTTTGGAATAATAGATCTGAAAATAAAAGCAAATAAAAATAGATCGGAAAGCAAATATGATAAAGAATAGACCCCGGGGCCATAGATTTCACTAGTGGCTTCTCTCGAGAAAAATAGCATACGGCGGGTAAACAAATTACTGTTGGGCAATTGATAGAACTTCAAATAATTATGACGATATCCAGGCAATGATTATTATATAGGCATCACATCCAAGATTAGTAGACCGACTCCTGTCTGCATCTACTACTATTACTCCACACATCGACCGCTATCCAACATGCATCTAGTGTATTAAGTTCATGAAAAAACGGAGTAATGCAATAAGAATGATGACATGATGTAGACAAGATCTATTCATGTAGGAATAGACCCCATCTTGTTATCCTTAATAGCAACGATCAATACGTGTCTTGTTGCCCCTTCTGTCACTGGGAAAGAACACCGCACGACCGAACCCATCACAAAGCACCTCTTCCCATGGCAAGAAAAATTGATCTAGTCAGCCTAACTGAACCAAAGATTCGAAGAAGAAATATGAGGCTATAAGTAATCATGCATATAAGAGATCAAAGAAACTCAAATAACTTTCATGCATAAATAGATTTGATCATAAACTCAAAGTTCATCGGATCCCAACAAACACACCGCAAAAAGAGTTACATCAAATAGATCTCCAAGAGACCATTGTATTGAGAATCAAAAGAGAGAGAGAGGAAGCCATCTAGCTACTAACTACGGACCTGTAGGTCTACAATGAACTGCTCACGCATCATCGGAGAAGCACCAATGAGGATGATGAACCCCTCTGTGATGGTGTCTAGATTGGATCTGGTGGTTCTAGAACTTGCGGCGGCTAGAATTGTGTTTCGTCAACTCCCCTACAGTTTTTGGATTTTTGGGGTATTTATACAGCAAATGGGTGGTGCGGAAGGTGGCCGAGGTGGGCACAACCCACCAGGGCACGCCTGGGGCCCCAGGCGCGCCCAGGTGGGTTGTGCTCCCCTCGGAGCCCCCCTCTCGTACTTCTTTGGCCCAACAGGTGTCTTCTGGTCCAGAAAAAATCTGCAAAAAGTTTTGCTGCGTTTAAACTCCGTTTGGTATTGATTTTCTGCGAAGTAAAAAACAAGCAAAACAGCAACTGGCACTGGGCACTATGTCAATAGGTTAGTCCCAAAAAATGATATAAAGTTGCTATGAAATGATTGTAAAACATCCAAGAATGATAATATAACAGCATGGAACAAGCAAAAATTATAGATACTTTGGAGACGTATCACTTATTAATCAACATGCTGGACTACGCCTCCGAAGAGGCCGACGACATGGATGAAGACAGCGAAGCCATGGCCCTTGCTAACACTGTCCCTCCCGTCACCGGCCAATGCACGGCCACCTCCACCTATGATGTTTACATGGTGGACACCCCCAAGGACAATGGCATTGGTGTTAATAACGGGGATGGCACCCCCAAGAGAGATAGCAACAAGCCCGGCGAGGAGCCGCCCAAACGCTAGAAATAAAGCCGATGACCCAAGGGGCGTCGAGCAGGGAAAGCAACACGGGCACCGTAGAGGACGATACCCCGGACAATGCAGAAGACCTCGGCGACCCCGCCCCCGAGCAACAGCTTGATGGCTCAGAGGGGCATGGGCTCGGTATAACCTTGAAGACCCCAACGACTCCGAAGATAGTAACTACCTGCCACTCTCCGAAGAGGAGGACAGCCTCGAAGCTGAGGATTTCATCGTTCCGGAGGGTCCACTAGACCAAGAGCGGTTCAAACAGCAGCTCATAGCCACTGCGTGAAGCTTGAAGAAGAAGAAGAAGAAGAAGAAGCAGCAGCTGAAGGACGAGCAAAACACCCTCAATGATAGATGGACAAAAGTCCTGGCAGCCGAAGAGGGGTGTGGCTACCAACAGCAAACCAAAAGCTACCCAAAGCGAAAGCTGCTGCCACCATTTGACAACGACGCCCTTGCGCCCGCACCACCAAGATATACACAGGCAGACTAGCCCGACCGCCCCCCTCGAGGAAGGGACAGGCCGGCTGGGAAGTCCGAACACCCACCCGCTCCCCCTCGCCATAAAGGCAAGGAGGCAGCACAGCCAAAATACCAATATGATCTCCGTCATGACCTGGCCATTAGAGCAGGACAGACAAGATCCATCTATGGATCTCGAGATTATGCTCCAGTTGGACGGGATGGATACCAAACTTGGCGCGACCAAAATGATAGAGTTCGGGAGCAGCACCGGGCCGAGATGGCAGCCGATCTCCGGCGCGACGTAGCCCGGATTAGGGGCGCCGTTCACCCTGATACGTCCATTTTGCATCATGTTTTTCTACTGTTATTTACAGTGTTTTTATTCATTATAACACTTTGTGGAGTAATTCTAATGCGGGAGAATACCGGCAGCTAGAATTCTGGACCTAAAAGGCTACGTCAGAGATACCTATTCTGCACATCTCCAAATGAGTTGAAATTTTACGGAGAATTATTTTGGAATATATAATAAATATTGGAGAAAAAAAATACCAGAGGGGGCCACCGAGGTGCCCACTAGGCACCAGGGCGTGCCACCCCCTCTAGGCGTGCTCTGGTGGGTAGTGGGGGCCCTAGCCCACCTCTGGTGCCCATCTTCTAGTACATAAGGTCTTTTGACCTAGAAAAAAATAAGGACATGACTTTCGGGATGGAGCATTGCCGTCTCAAGCTGGAACTTCGACAGGAGAACTTTTACCCTCCGGCAGAGCGATTTCGCCGAGGGAACTTCCCCCCGAGAGGGGGAAATCAAAGCCATCGTCATCACCAACAACCCTCTCACCTTTGGGAGGCCCATCTTCATCAACATCTTCAACAGCACCATCTCATCTCAAAACCCTAGTTCATCTCTTGTGTTCAATCTTTGTACCTGAACCTCAGATTGGTACCTGTGGGTGACTAGTAGTGTTGATTACATCTTGTAGTTGATGCTAGCTGGTTTATTTGGTGGAAGATTATATGTTCAGATACATTATGATATTTATCACTCCTCTGATCTTGAGTATGAATATGTTGTGTGAGTAGTTACTTTTGTTCTTGAGGACACGGGAGAAGTCATGTTGTAAGTAATCATGTGAATTTGAATTCGTTTGATATTTTGATATATGTATGTTGTGATTCCCTTAGTGGTGTTATGTGAACGTCGACTACATGACACTTCACCATCTTTGGGCCTAAGGGAATGCATTGTGGAGTAGTTATTAGATGATGGGTTGCTGGAGTGAAAGAAGCTTAAACCATAGTTTATGCGCTATTCCGTAAGGGGCTGATTTGGATCCATACGTTTAATGCTATGGTTAGATTTTATCTTAATTCTTATTTCGTAGTTGCGGATGCTTCCGAGGGGGGTTAATCATAAGTGGGTGGCTTGTTCAAGTAAGAACAGCACCCAAGCGACGGTCCACCCACATATCAAATTATCAAAGTAGCGAACGCGAATCAAACCAACATGATGAAAGTGACTAGATGAAATTCCCGTGTACCCTTAAGAATGCTTTACTTGCTATAAGAGATTGTTTTGTCCTGTCCTTTGCTACAAAAAGGATTGGGCTATCTTGCTGTACCTATTGTTACTATTACTACTTGTCACTTGTTACAAATTATCTTACTATCAAACTGCCCGTTACCGATAATTTCAGTGCTTGCAGAGATTACCTTGCTGAAAACCGCTTGTCATTTCCTTCTGCTCCTCGCTGGGTTCGACACTCTTACTTATCGAAAGGACTATGATTGATCCCCTATAATTATGGGTCATCAAGACTCTTTTCTGGCGCCGTTGCCGAGGAGTGAAGTGCTCTTGGTAAGTGGAAATCGGTAAGGAAACATTTATATAACATGCTAAAATTTACTGTTATCCTTTGAGGGTTTTGTTCGGGGTATCTTCACCTCGACCGGAAACACAAAGAGTTGCCCCTCAACCTACTGCACCTACTGAAAATATTGGTTATGAAATTCCTTCGGGTATGATAGAGAAACCGCTAGCTAATCCTTATGCAGGAGATGGAACACTACATCTTGATATGCACCTAATCTATGTGGATGAAGTTTGTGGATTATTTAAGCTTGCAGGTTAACCCGGAGATGAAGTCAAGAAGAAGATTTTTCCCATTTTGGGGGGAAAGCATTGACATGGTATAGGCTATGTGATGATATTGGAGCTTGGGACTGGAATCGGTTGAAATTGGAATTTCACCAAAAGTTTTATCCTATGCATATATAAATAATTTTTGGCCTCATGAAGGAGAAAGTATCGCTCTAGCTTGGGGGAGACTTAAATCAATTTTATATTCATGCCCCAATCATGAGCTCTCAAGAGAAATTATTATACAGAATTTTTATGCTCGGCTTTCTCGTAATGATCAATCCATGCTCGATACTTCTTGTACTGGTTCTTTTATGAAGAAGACTATTGAATTCAGGTGGGATCATTTGGAAAGAATTAAACGCAACTCTGAAGATTGGGAACTCGATGAAGGTAAAGAGTCAGGTATTAAGCTTGAGTTTGATTGTGTTAAATCTTTTATGAACACCGATGCTTTTAACAAGTTTAGCACTAAATATGGACTTGACTCTGAGATAGTAGCCTCTTTTGTGAATCATTTGCTACTCATGTTGACCTCCCTAAGGAGAAGTGGTTTAAATATCATCCCCCTATTAAATAAAAGATTGAGGAGCCAGTTACAGTTAAAGATGAAACTATCATTTACAATGTTGATCCAGTTGTGCCTACTGCTTATATTGAAAAAATACCTTTCCCTGTAAGGATAAAGGAACATGTTAAGGTTTCAACCGTGGTTAACAAAAGTAATACTAAAACACCTAGACCCCCTGAACAAATTAAAGTAGAACCTAGTATTTCTATGGTTAAAGATCTCTTGGTCGATAATATAGATGGGCATGTTATTTATTTGTATGACGAAGCTGCTAGAATTGCCAAACCTGATACTAAAGACAAGAATAAGCATGTTGTTGGCATGCCTTTCGTCTCAGTTAAAATTGGAGATCATTGCTATCATGGTTTATGTGATTTGGGTGCTAGTGTGAGTGCTATTCCTTTTACCTTATATCAAGAAATTGTGAATGATATAACACCTGCTGAAATAGAGGATATTGATGTCACTATTAAACTTGCAAATAGGGACACCATCACACCACTTGGGATTGTTAGAGATGTTGAAGTCTTGTGTGGGAAAATAAAATACTCCACTGATTTTCTAGTCCTTGATTCTCCACAAGATGATTTTTGTCCCATAATCTTTGGTAGACCTTTCTTGAGCACTGTTAATGCTAAGATAGATTGCCATAAAGAAACTGTCAGTGTCAATTTTGGTGATGTGTCTCATGAGTTTAGTTTCTCTAAGTTCCGTAGACATCCTCATGATAAAGAATTGCCTAGTAAGGATAAAATAATTGGTCTTGCTTCTATTGTCGTGCCTCCTACTGATCCACTAGAACAATATTTGCTAGACTATGAAAATGATATGCACCTGCATGAAAGAAATAAAATAGATAAAATATTCTTTGAACAACAACCTATACTTGAACACAATTTGCCTATCGAAACTCTAGGAGGTCCTCCTCCACCTAAAGGTGACCCTGTGTTTGAATTAAAGCAATTGCGTGACACTTTGAAATATGCTTATCTTGATGAGAAAAAGACATATCCTATTATTATTAGTGCTACCTTACAGAACATGAAGAAAAGAGATTATTAAAAAAATTGAGGAAGCACCGTGCTGCTATTGGATATAGACTTGATGATCTTAAGGGCATTAGTCCCACTCTTTGTCAACATAAGATTAATATGGAACCAGATGCTAAGCCCGTTGTTGATCATCAACGACGATTGAATCCCAAGATGAAAGAAGTGGTAAGAACTGAAATACTAAAGCTTCTGGAAGATGATAACCCACAAGTATAAGGGATCGCAACAGTTTTCGAGGGTAGAGTATTCAACCCAAATTTATAGATTCGACACAAGGGGAGCCAAACAATACTTGTAAGTATTAGCAGCTGAGTTGTCAATTCAACCACACCTGGAGATTAATTATCTGCAGCAATATGATCAGTAGCACAGTAATATGATAGTTTTCATAGCAGTGATGATAGTAACAGTAATAGTAACAGTGATAGCAATGATTTTGTAGCAATTGTAACAATAGCAGCAACAGTAGTAACTTAGCAAGAACAATATATGGAAAATTCGTAGGCATTGGATCGGTGAATTCGTTGGATGAGATTCATCATATAACAATCATAACCTAGGGCGATACGGCACTAGCTCCAGTTCATAAATATAATGTAGGCATGTATTCCGTAAATAGTCATACGTGCTTATGGAGAGAACTTGCATGACATCTTTTGTCCTACCCTCCCGTGGCAGTGGGGTCCATAAGGAAACTAAGGGATATTAAGGCCTCCTTTTAATAGAGAACCGGAACAAAGCATTAACACATAGTGAATACATGAACTCCTCAAACTACAGTCATCACCGGAAAATATCCCGATTACTGTCACACCGGGGTTTACGGATCATAACACGTAATAGGTGAATATGACTTGCAAGATCGGATCTAGAACATAGATATAATGGTGAAAACATAAACGGTTCAGATCTGAAATCATGGCACCCGGGCCCAAAGTGACAAGCATTAAGCATGGCAAAGTCATAACAACATCAGTCTCAGAACATAATGGATACTAGGGATCAAGCCCTAACAAAACTAACTCGATTACATGATGAATATCATCCAACTCCTCACCGACCAGCGAGCCTACGAAGGAATTACTCACTCCCGGTGGGGAGCACCATGGAATTGGCGATGGAGACGGGTTGGTGATGACGAAGATCGAAGATCCCCCTCTCCGGAGCCCCAAACGGACTCCAGATCTGGCCTCCCGATGAAGAACAGGAGGTGGCGGCGGCTCCGTATCATGAAATGTGATAATTATTTCTCCATGATTTTTTCCTCCAAAAATAGGATTTTATAACGTCGGAGTCAGGGTCTGCGGGGCCACCAGGTGGGCACAACCCACCTGGGCGCGCCTGGAGGGGGGCGCGCCCTGGTGGGTTGTGCTCACCCAAGCCTCCCCCCCTCCGGTGGTTCTTGGCTCCAGTATTTTTCTTTTATTTTATAAAAATTCTCCAAAAAGTTTTGTTCCATTCCGAGAACTTTTATTTCTGCACAAAAACAACACCATGGTAGTTCTGCTAAAAACAGCGTCAGTCCAGGTTAGTTTCATTCAAATTATGCAAATTAGAGTCCAGAACAAGAGCAAAAGCGTTAGGAAAAGTAGATAAATAAGCTTAAGTAGCACCGGAGACGTATCAACTCCCCCAAGCTTAAACCTTTGCTTGTCCTCAAGCAATTCAGTTGATAAACTGAAAGTGAAAAAGAAAAACTTTTATGAACTCTTTTGTTCTTGTTTACATAAATAAGCTTAAGTAGCACCCACGTTTTCAGCAAAGATTATAACTAACCATGTCAACAATAACTCTTAAAAATTATATTAACTCATATCAATGGCATAAGCAACTAGCGAGCAATAATAAAATATCTCAAATGACAACACTTTGTCAAAACAATCATGATATAATATGACAACAGTGGTATCTCGCTAGCCCTTTCTCAGACCGCAAAACATAAATGCAGAGCAATTCCAAAGTTCAAGCGGCGACTAAACATTGTAATTCATGGTAGAAAAGATCTAGTCATGATGCATCCAACATTAGCTATATGCAATGCATGAGGATGATAATAGTGCTCTCAGATCTGGCGCTTATTTGAGAAGGTGATGACACAACATAAAATTAAATAGATAGTCCCTTCGCAGAGGGAAGTAGTGATTTGCAGCGATACCAGAGCTCAGATTTTTTAAACAGAGATAAATAAAATTTTGATAAATGCACCCTTCTTGTTCACTTCGCGGCCATTAGTTATCGATATCTTCCATGCTAAACACATTAGTGGCGGTTCCCAAGCGATAAAAGTAAAGGTTTACTCCCCCTCCACCAACAAACACACTCCACGGCTAGCCGAATCCACGGGTACCGTCGATACCAACATCATTCCTGGAGGAGTTTTGTTTAATTATTTGCATTTTTTTATTTCGGGACTGGGAATCCCTATTACCACCCCTCTCGTGCAAGGACGAGTGAATAAACACTCATCATGAGAATAACCCGCTTAGCATGGAAGATACCGACTACCTACTGTCACTCTATGAACAATCCAGGCACACAAAAATGGATGTTTATTTGAAGTTTTTAGAGGTGGCACATGCAAATTTACTTAGAACGGCAGGGTAATACCTCATATAGGTAGATATATGGTGGACTCATCTAGAATAACTTGGGGTTTAAGATCCTGATGCACAAGCAGTATTCTCACTTAGTACAGGCGAAGGCTAGCAAATAGGTTGAGAAGTGGCCAGCTAGAGAGCGAAAACGGTCATGAACATGCATTATGCATAAGTAACATTGGATACTAGCATGAGTAGGATATGAACACCATGAACATAAATATCATAGAGCCTATGTTGGTTTTGATTCAACTACATGCATGAACTTGTGCCAAGTCAAGCCACTTGAAACATTCAGAGGAGAATACCATATCATCATACCACATCACAATCATTTTAATGCATGTTGACATCCAAGATAAATCATTATCCACTCCTAACTACTTAAGCATGGCATGAGAAACTATAATCTCTAATTGTCATTGCAAACATGTTTGATCATAATAGGCTGAATCATGGATACTAGGTTAAACATATTTACAAAAACAGAACAAGTTGAGTTCATACCCGTTTCTCTCTGCCACAGCCAGTTCATCAAATATCGTCATCATTACCTTTCACTTGCACGACCGAATGGTATGAAAATAATAATAGTGCAAGAGTGTCGTGGACTAAACTAGAATCTGCAAACATTTTATTCAAAAAGGAGAAGACAAGGTAATATGGGCTTTTTATTAGATCAATATCAATGCATATGAGAGCCACTCAACATTTTCATCGTGGTCTTCTCCTTGGTATGACTCAATAAAAGGAAAAGAATTTCAGAGAAACACATTGAAATATTTTTGGAGTTTTTAGTTTTTCTTGAAGAAAGCAAATTAAAGAGAAAAACAAAAACAAGAAAAACTATTTACACGGGAGAGCTCCCGACAAGCAAAAAGAAGAACATGGAAATCTTTTTGGATTTTCTTTTAACATTAAAACTAATTTAAACTAGAAAGAAAAACCAAAAAGAAGCAAGAAATATTTTTGGGTTGTCTCAAAGTTTTTGAAACACACAAGAAGAAACAAGAAAATAAATCTAGCATGGATAATACAATGAAAAAGTGTGGACACCGACAACTGGAATGAAATGTGTGAACATGAATGTAATGTCGGTGGACACACGTACTCCCCAAGCTTAGGCTTTTGGCCTAACTTGGTAATCACCACCCGCGGCCTGCATAATAGTCAGAGTGGTAACTCACGAAGGCTCTTGGTGCAGCCTCCTCGCCTTGCCGGGCAGCCACGACCTCAGCGTTGTGTGCACGGGCCTCATTCTCAAAAACATAATACCTTCTTTTGCTGTGAAAATCAAAGAGAGCAGGCGCAGGCAAAAAGGTATGCACAACAGAATCTTTATTAAACAACAATTTATAAGTGTAATAATTGATTTTGCCTTTAAGGAACTTATGGCGCTTCATGGCCTCAAAGTCTAAGTACTGAGTGGGAAGGATATGGTCATTTGGCTAGGGTGATACACCCAGCTCCTTTGCTAATCGTGAAGCATAAATCCCACCAAAAAATATCCACTATCAGCATTATGTTGCAGTCTGCGTGCAACAATCGCTCCAAGGTTATAACGTTTAATACCGGTGAGAGCAGTGTGAATGAGGCTCAAGTCAGGAGCACAAAGTGTACTACAGTCTTGCTTGCCTACGTTGTATTTGCCATTAAACAGTGCAAAGTACTGAATTGATGGGAAATGAATACTTTTTATTCTACCTTGTGTCACTCTCCGTCCTCGCCGTAACAAAGATTGATCAAGAATGACTCATACTCAGCTCTTGGTGGCTCGTCCAGCGAACCCCAAAACGGAATTTTACACACACCACTAAACTCGTCTAAAGGCATGGTAATTGGACGGTCAGAAAGTTTAAACAAAACTCTAGACTCACAAGGATGAAATTTAAATTCTTTAGTAAATGATTTTGTGAGGCTGAGATGTTGGTTGCACTTATCTTCAATGTAGGGACCGAGCTCGGCGTTGTGGATATATTGATCAAATTCTTCTTTAATACCTGCACTCATCATGAAATCGTCGCTCGGCCATAGGCATGATTTGATAGCGGCTACTCGTACTGAACTTGCACTTGGTTCAACATAAGACCGACGAGTTGAGCCACTGCTAGATGATGCATCCGAGGACCTCCTCCTCGAAGAAATCCTCCCAAAGAAACTCATTTTATTCGCGTACAATTTCTGAAAATTTTCTAGGCACAAAAATTTTATTAACAAAACTTCACAAGATTGATAGCAACTACTCATAAGGAGGCATAGAGGCTATATTGAGCATTCAAACTACTTAGAACTCTAAGAATTCAACATGCAAGCTCATCTACAGCAGCACCAAGAGTAGCTAATTATTCAAAATATAATCCACTAAAGCAAAAACTAATTGGAGCATGGAGGAGTCACATACCAAGTAGCAATCCCCCAAAACAGTTTCGAAAACGAAGCTTCGAGCAAAGATATCGAAATCCGCGGGTTTGAGAGCAAGAACACGGGAGAGAGAGAGAGCAATGGTGATTTTTTTATGGAGGTAGGTGATGACATGGGCTAAAGAGATAAGTGAGGGGGCACACGTGGGGACCACAACCCATCAGGGCGCGCCTTAGGCTGCTGGCGCGCCCAGGTGGGTTGTGCCCACCTGGTGCACCCGCTGATGTTATTTGTACTAAAAATTTAGAAATATTCAGAAAAAAATCATATTAAATTTTCAGGGCATTCTGAGAACTTTTATTTTTGGGTCATTTTTTATTGCACGGGAAATTCAAAAAATAGACAAAGCATGGCATTTTGTTTTATTTGACTGGGAAAAACAGAGAATAAAAGTTCGGAGCAGAAGGTTGTGCTTACTAAATTCATCAACTTCATACCTCTCAAAAATGATCCATTAATAAGGTTGATCAAGTCTTATTAACAACCACCTTCGATTAGCATGAAACCAAAGAACTTTCGTAAAACACTATGTTACCTCAACGGGGATATGCATGTCCCCAGCAATAAGCATTTCATATTTCTTTATGGCGGTAGGTAAAGGTAGTTGAAAACTTCCAAAAGTGAGTGTCGGAGATTTTTTGATAACATTAATACCATTCACTTGGAATTGTTCCTTTGGAAAGTGCATCGTGTGTTCATTACCATTGATATGAAAAGTGACCTTGCTTTTATTGCAATCAATAACAACCCCTGCAGTATTCAAAAAGGGTCTACTAAGGATAATCGACATGCTGTCGTCCTCGGGCATCTCAAGTATAACAAAGTCAGTTAAGATAGTAACATTTGCAACAACAACGGGCACATCGTCACAAATACCGATAGGTATGGCAGTTGATTTGTCAGCCATTTGCAAAGATATTTCAATAGGTGTGAGTTTATTCAAATCAAGTCTTTTATATAAAGAGAAAGGCATAACACTAACACCAACTCCTAAATCACACAAAGCAGTTTTGACATAATTTCTTTTGATGGAGCAAGGTATAGTCGGTATTCCCGGATCTCCAAGATTTTAGGTACTCCATCCTTAAAAGAATAATTATCAAGCATGGTGGAGATTTCAGCTTCCGGTATTTTTCTCTTATTAGTGATGATGTCTTTCATATATTTTGCATAAGGGGCCATCTTTAATAAATCAGTCAAGCGAGTGCGCAAGAAGACTGGCCTAAGCATTTCAGCAAAGCGTTCAAATTCTTCATCATCTTTTTTCTTAGTTGATTTAGGTGGAAAGGGCATGGGTTTTTGAACCCATGGTTCTCTTTCTCTTCCATGTTTTCTAGCAACAAAGTCTCTTTTATCATATCTTTTATTTTTAGGTTGTGGGTTATCAAGATCAACAGCTGGTTCTATTTCAACATCATTATCTGGTTGTTTATCATTGCCTGGTTGAGTGTCTTCATGAACATCATCATTATCTTTTTCATTATCACTAGATGAATGTTCATTACCAGATTGAGTTTCAGCATCGGAAATAGGAACATCATTATCATTATCAGGAGGTTTTTCTACTTCAGGTTCACTAGAGGCATGCAAAGTCCTAACATTTTTCTTTTTCTTCTTCTTTCTAGAAGGACTAGGTGCATCGGTGTTAATTATTTGAGAGTCTTGTTCAATTCTTTTGGGGTGTCCCTTAGGGTAAAGTGTTTCCTGAGTCATTCTACCTCCTCTAGTCACTACTCTTATAGCATGATCATTTATATTATTATTCATTTCATCTAGCACCTCTCTTTGAGATTTAGCAACTTGTTCTAGTTGGGTTTGAACCATAGAGGCATGTTTTCCTACACCTCTAACATCATTGGAGATTCTAAATAACAAGTCACTCAAGCAAGCAATCATATTGGAATTGTATTTCAATTGTTTCATAACATTTTCATTGAAGTGATCTTGTTTTCTAATGTAGTTATCAAACTCATAAAGGCATTGACTAGGATGTTTATTGTAAAGGATGTCACTTTCATCAAATTTCGTTAAAGAATTTACCTGTACCACCCTTGGTGGTGGTGTGTCAAGTCCATGTATTTCTTCAATAGGAGGTAAATTTTTAACATCCTCTGCTTTAATACCTTTTTCCTTCATGCTTTTCTTTGCCTCTTGCATATATTCAGGACAGATATATAAGATACCCCTCTTCTTCGGAGTGGGTTTAGGAGGTGGTTTAGGAAGAGTCCAATCATCATAATTTTTCAATATATTATTCAATAATTCCTCAGCTTGTTCAACAGTTTGTTCCCTGAAAACACAACCAGCACAACTATCTAGGAAGTCCCTAGAAGCATCGATTAGTCCATTATAGAAGATATCAAGTATTTCATTTTTCTTAAGGGGATGGTCAGGCAAAGCAATAAGCAATTGGAGAAGCCTCCCCAAAGCTTGTGGGAGACTCTCTTCTTCAATTTGCACAAAGTTAAATATTTCCTGTAAGGCAGCTTGTTTCTTATGAGCAGGAAAATATTTTTCAGAGAAGTAGTAAATCATATCCTGGGGACTACGCACACAACCAGGAGCAAGAGTATTGTACCATATCTTAGCATCACTCTTTAATGAGAAAGGAAATAACTTGAGAATATAGTAGTAGCGAATCTTCTCATCATGAGCAAATAGGGTGGCTATATCATTTAATTTAGTGAGATGTGCCACAACAGTTTCAGTTTCATAGCCATGAAAAGGATCAGATTCAACCAAGGTAATTAACTCTGGGTCGATAGAGAATTCATAATCCTTATCATAAACAAAGATAGGTGATGTAGCAAAATTAGGATCACATTTCATTCTAGAATTCAAAGATTTTTCTTTCAGTTTGCATAGTAATTTCTTAAGATCATCTCTATCATTGCAAGCAAGAAAATCTCTAGCTGTATCCTCATCCATAACATAACCTTCAGGTATCTTAGGCAATTCATATCTAGGAGAGCTAGGCCTAATAGGTGTTTCAAGCTTTTAAGTTTCAAGTACTTCATCTGTTTCAATAATTTCATCAGTTTCAGCATTCTCAATATCTTTAGCTCTAGCAATTTGTTCATCAAGAAATTCACCTAGTGGCATATTATCATCAAGCAAGGTACTAGCATCATCATGAGTAGCATTCATAGCAGAAGTAGCATCATCAATAACTTGCGACATGTCAGAATTAATAGCATGTGGTGGTGTTGCAAGTCTACTAAAAATAGAAGGTGAATCAAGTGCAGAGTGTGATGGTAGTTCCTAACCTCCCCTCGTCTTAGAGGGAAAAATCTTAGTCTCGGTATCCTTCAGATTCTTCATAGTGATAAATAGATAATAATCCCAAGTGACTCAACAAATATAGCTATGCTCCCCGGCAACGGCGCCAGAAAAAGGTCTTGATAACCCACAAGTATAAGGGATCGCAACAGTTTTCGAGGGTAGAGTATTCAACCCAAATTTATAGATTCGACACAAGGGGAGCCAAAGAATACTTGTACGTATTAGCAGCTAAGTTGTCAATTCAACCCCACCTGGAGATTAATTATCTGCAGCAATATGATCAGTAGCACAGTAATATGATAGTTTTCATAGCAGTGATGATAGTAAGAGTAACAGTAACAGTGATAGCAATGGTTTTGTAGCAATTGTAACAGCAGCAGCAACAGTAGTAACTTAGCAAGAACAATATATGGAAAATTCGTAGGCATTGGATTGGTGAATTCGTTGCATGATATTCATCATATAACAGTCATAACCTAGGGCGATACGGGACTAGCTCCAGTTCATAAATATAGTGTAGGCATGTATTCCGTAAATAGTCATACGTGCTTATGGAAAGAACTTGCGTGGCATCTTTTGTCCTACCCTCCCGTGGCAGCGGGGTCCATAAGGAAACTAAGGGATATTAAGGCCTCCTTTTAATAGAGAACCGAAACAAAGCATTAACACATAGTGAATACATGAACTCCTCAAACTACGGTCATCACCGGAAAGTATGCTGATTACTGTCACACTGGGGTTTACGGATCATAACACGTAATAGGTGAATATGACTTGCAAGATCGGATCTAGAACATAGATATAATGGTGATAACATAAACGGTTCAGATCTGAAATCATGGCACCCGGGCCCAAAGTGACAAGCATTAAGCATGGCAAAGTCATAACAACATCAATCTCAGAACATAATGGATACTAGGGATCAAGCCCTAACAAAAACTAACTCGATTACATGATGAATCTCATCCAACTCCTCACCGACCAGCGAGCCTACAAAGGAATTACTCACGCCCGGTGGGGAGCATCATGGAATTGGCGATGGAGAAGGGTTGGTGATGACGAAGATCGAAGATCCCCCTCTCCGGAGCCCCAAATGGACTCCAGATCTGGCCTCCCGATGAAGAACAGGAGGTGGCGACGGCACCGTATCGTGAAACATGATAATTCTTTCTCCCTGATTTTTTCTCCAAAAATAGGATTTTATAGCGTCGGAGTCAGGGTCTGTGGGGCCACCAGGTGGGCACAACCCACCTGGGCGCGCTTGGAGGGGAGCGCGCCCTGGTGGGTTGTGCTCACCCAGCCCCCCCCCTCCAGTGGTTCTTGGCTCCAGTATTTTTCTTTTATTCCATAAAAATTCTCCAAAAAGTTTCGTTCCATTCCGAGAACTTTTATTTCTGCACAAAAACAACACCATGGTAGTTCTGCTAAAAATAGCGTCAGTCCGGGTTAGTTTCATTCAAATCATGCAAATTAGAGTCCAAAACAAGAGCAAAAGCGTTAGGAAAAGTAGATACGCCGGAGACGTATCAGAAGCAGGTATAATTTACCCCATAGTTGATAGTAGATGGGTAAGTTCTGTTCATTGTGTTCCTAAGAAAGGAGGTATAACCGTTGTTCCTAATGATAAAAATGAACTTATCCCACAAAGAATAGTGACTGGCTATAGAATGGTAATTGATTTTAAAAAAATTAAATAAAGCTACTAGAAAATATCATTACCCTTTAACTTTCATTGATCAAATGTTAGAAAGATTATCTAAGCACACACACTTTTGCTTTCTTGATGGATATTCTGGCTTCTCTCAAATACCTGTATCACAACCTGATCAAGAGAAAACCACGTTTACTTGTCCTTTTGGAACTTATGCTTATCGACATATGCCTTTTTGTTATGTAATGCACCTGCTGCCTTTTAAAGATGTATGAATGCTATATTCCCTGACTTTTGTGAAAAGATTGTTGAGGTTTTCATGGATGATTTCTTCGTTTTTGGAACTTCTTTTGATGATTGCTTAAACAACCTTGATCTAGTTTTGCAGAGATATGAACAAACTAATCTTGTCTTGAATTTGGAGAAGTGCCACTTTATGGTGAACGAAGGCATTGTCTTGGGGCATAAAATTTCTGAGCGAGGTATTGAGGTGGATAAAGCTAAAGTTGATGCAATTGAGAAAATGCCATGTCATAAAGACATTAAAGGTATCCGAAGTTTCCTTGGTCATGCTGGTTTCCATAGGAGGTTTAATAAAGACTTCTCCAAAATTCTAGGCCTCTTACTAATCTTTTGCAAAAGGATGTTCCATTTGTTTTTGACGATGATTGTGTAGAAGCCTTTGAAACACTTAAGAAAGCCATAACTTCTGCACCTATTGTTCAACTACCTGATTGGAACTTGCCTTTTGAAATTATGTGTGATGCTAGTGATTATGCTGTTGGTGCTGTTCTAGGACAAAGAGTTGATAAGAAATTAAATGTTATCCATTATGCTAGTAAAACTCTAGAGAGTGCCCAAAGAAATTATGCTACCACTGTAAAGGAATTTTTAGTAGTTGTGTTTGCTTGTGATAAATTCAGATCTTACATTGTTGATTCTAAAGTAATTGTTCACATCGATCATATTGTTATTAAATATCTCATGGAAAAGAAAGGTGCTAAACCTAGACTCATTAGGTGGGTTCTTCTGCTACAAGAATTTGACTTGCACATCACTGATAGGAAAGGAGCTGAGAACCCCGTAGCTGATAACTTGTCTAGGTTAGAAAATATTCTTGATGACCCACTACCTATCGATGATAGCTTCCCTGATGAACAACAAGCTGTCATTAATGCTTCTCATAATACTCCTTAGTATGCTGACTATGCTAATTATATTGTTGCTAAATTTATACCAACCAGTTTCACACACCAACAAAAGAAAAAATTCTTCTATGATTTAAGACATTACTTTTGGGATGACCCAGATCTTTATAAATAAGGAATAGATGGTATTATTAGACGTTGTGTACCTGAGCATGAACAGGAACAAATCCTACGAAAATGTCACTCTGAAGCCTACGGAGGGCATCATGCGGGAGATAGAACTGCACACAAGGTATTAGAATCTGGTTTCTATTGGCCTACTCTTTTTAAGGATGCCCGTAAGTTTGTCTTATCTTGTGATGAATCTCAAAGAATTGGTAATATTGGTAGACGTCAGGAAATGCCTATGAATTATTCACTTGTTATTGAACCATTTGATGTTTGGTGACTTGATTATATGGGACCCTTTCCATCCTCTAATGGGTATACACATGTTTTGGTTGCTCTTGATTATGTCACAAAGTGGGTAGAAGCTATTCCAACTAGCAGTACTGATCATAACACCTCCATTAAAATGCTTAAAGAAGTTATCTTCCCGAGGTTTGGTGTCCCTAGATATTTAATGACTGATGGTGGTTCATATTTTATTCAAGGTGCTTTACGTAAATTGCTTGCTAAATATGATGTCAACCATAGAATTGCATCACCCTATCATCCTCAATCTAGTGGACAAGTTGAACTTAGCAATAGAGAAATAAAATTGATATTACAGAAAACTGTCAATAGGTCCCAAAAGAATTGGTCTAAGAAACTTGATGATAAACTTTGGGCCTATAGAACTGCTTACAAAAATCCTATGGGTATGTCTCCATACAAAATGGTTTATGGAAAAGCTTGTCATTTGCCTCTTGAGTTAGAACACAAAGCATATTGGGCAATTAAAGAACTCAACTATGATTTCAAACTTGCCGGTGAAAAGAGGTTATTTGATATTAGCTCACTAGATGAATGGAGAACCCAAGCTTATGAAAATGCCAAACTATTTAAAGAAAAGGTTAAAAGATGGCATGACAAAATAATCCAAAAGAGGGAATTCAAAGTTGGTGAATATGTTCTATTGTACAATTCTTGTTTTAGATTTTTTGTAGGAAAACTTCATTCCAAATGGGAAGGACCATATATCATCGAAGAAGTTTACCGCTCTGGAGCTATTAAGATCAATAATGTCGAAGGCACTAATCCGAAGGTGGTCAATGGACAAAGAATTAAGCACTATATTTTAGGTACGCCTATTAATGTTGAAAATAACATTATCCAAACAATAACACCGGAGGAATACATAAAAGAGACCTTCCAGAACACTCTAGAACCCTGAAAAGGAAGAGGTATGTGATACGGTAAGTAAACCAACTCCAAAAATTCTGCAAAAATATTTTCTGTAAGTTTTGGAATATTAGAAAAAATGAAAAAATAAGAAACACCCCAGGTGCCCACTAGGCCCCAGGGCGTGCCTACCCCACCTGGCGCGCCCTGGTGGGTTGTGGGCCCTTCAGGCACCTTCCCGATTCCGTTTTCCTGTAGTATACTTGTTTCCCAAGATAAAAATTCTTTATATATACCCCCGGATGATTTGACCATCGTATCGCGGAGAAATCCTAGGTTCCTGTTTCGTGCTATTTTTTTGTCAGATTTAGATTGCCATGGCTTCACCAAGTTCTTCCAAGGACAAGTTCTTTGAGAAGGTCATCAACCCCTATTTACTAGAAGTGATGAAGCACCCTCAAGCCATTGAGATGCGTGAGGGGGTGCTCCACATCCGGGATGTTCAAGGGCCCAAGAAGATGGGAAGCGTGGAGGCCAGGCTCGAGGCGGTGGAGCAGGAGATCTTCAAGTGCCAAGGCATGGTGGAGCGTGGACTTAGTGCCAATCACTCCATGATCGCGGAATTCACTAGTGATCACAAGGTGGATGGCCGGTCTATGAAGTACATCGTCTTCACCTTCAATGAGCAAATCAATTTTCTGCAAAGCCAAATCTATGATCTTCAAAATCAAGTTTTCGAGTATTAAGCAAGATTTAAAGGTATGAGTTTAGCTGCCAGTTGTAGGACTCAGGAGACTCGTGCATCCTCTTATGATGGTGAACCCCTGCCATGGAAGCCGGAGGACAAGCGTACCACATCATCACCACCACCACCATCAAAGAAGGACACTTGAGCACACGGGTATGGTAGTGGCGGCGCCAGGAAATGAAAGTTGGGTATTCACCCAAATATTTTTTTTGCTCTAAATATAGTATATGAACCAAACAACAGACCACTAGCAATATATGAACAAAACAACACTAGCATAACGGCAGTAGCAATATTTCAATGTATCAGACCATAACGGCATGAACACATAAGTACCTTTTTATTGATAAAGTGATGATATCCTACTTACAATATAACTTTGCGGTCGCCTTTCTGAAAGAGATTGATGACATCTTCATCCTTCACTTGATTGAAAATTTCTCTCTCAACAAATGTAACCAAACAATTGTTCAAATATTCATCACCCATTTTGTTCCTTAGCTTATTCTTCACATAGCTCATTGAAGAGAATAACCTTTCAACACTAGCAGTAGCTACTCGGAGAATCAATACCAACTTAAGAAGCTTGTAAACAATATGATATTGTTCATGCTTGTTTGCCTCAACAAGCATAACTAAAAGCTGACACAGATTTTTCAGGTTTTGAAACCTTTCATCTCTACGCACATTAGCAACATAGATGATTAGTTGCCCTGGAAGTCTTGCCAGTTCATCACTTGTAAAATCGGAAGCATAAAACTTTGTAGCAAGCCTAACTAACTTCTCTTGGTCATAAGCAGCAAATAGATGAAGTGGGCAAAATGCTGCCATGCAAGAAAGTAGCTCCGTGTTTACCTCATCAAACCTGCCATTCAGCTCACTGATTTTCCTATCAATGACACCCACAAACGTATAAACCTTGAAGCAGTGGTAATTGATCACACCATTACATAAACCCCTTCAAGGCCGGCCAATGGGAAAGTAAGGACCCTCCATATCAACAACTTTGATCTTATGCTTTGTACAAAAAGATGTGAGCTTTGTGAGAAAATCATCCCATCCAGCATCGGTCCTCAAAGCCTCCAAGTAATACTTTGTGTCACTAACAAGCTCAATAGCATGAACAATATCTTCGTCTTGCTTTTGCAAAGCTCTACACAACTTATCTGTGTATCCAAATATTTCTTGCATTAAGTGTGCCATGAAAACAAACTCAAATGATCGAAATATTGTTTCTATGGATAGAGCCGCTTGTGCCTCCGCACCATGGTACTCGTCTCCAATCTTGCGAAGGACTCGTCGTAGTGCACCATACATAGAGATGACATGGTTCACAGTTTTGAAGTGAGAGCCCCAACGTGTATCACATGGCCTTCCCAAACCCATTTCCTGATTCAGCCCACTCCCTGTTTCTACTTCTTCCAATTCCAGTGCATCAATGAGTTCTTCAGCCTGAGCTATCCGAAGCATTCTCATCTTTTTACAAGACATGACAAGAGCATTTAACAAGTGTGGAAGCTGCTAAAAGAACCAAGTACAATCACCACTCTCCTTAGCAACATCAACAAGAGTTAACTGTAATTGATGGGCAAAACAATGAACATAGTAGGCAGAAGGGGACTCATCCATAATCAGTTTTTTCAGGCCATTAGCATTACCTCTCATATTACTAGCTCCATCATATCCTTGCCCATGAACCATTGCAAAGGTCAAATTGTAGTCCATAAGCATTTTCTGAATTGCAACTTTTAGTGTCAAAGAGGTGGTATCTTCAACATGAGCAAGACCAAGAAATCTTACAACCGCCCTTCCTTTCTTATCAACATAACGCAAGCAAATAACCACCATCAAGTTCTTCAATGACTAGTTTAGTAGTCTCTTGTGCACAACATTTTATCACCTCTTGTTGTATATCATGATGAGTCATCTTGCAGTTCCGTCGAGCATTCTTGAGAACAACCATGTCAACCTCTTCAAAATTTCCTGCTAACCAATTTAGAAGCTCAAGGAAATTTCCTTTATTTAGCGAGTCTTCACTTTCATCATGCCCCCTAAATGCCAAGCCTTGGCGCAATAGATATCTCACACACTTGAGTGTCCATGTCAAACGTTGTTTATAAAAAGCCTTGTATTGTGTGGTGTTTGAAGCAATAGACTCCCTAATTGATGTTGTAGGTGTAGTGAACATACATATTTTTCTTGAGCTTCAGTGTGAGCACTACTGACAGTACCAATATGCCTCTTCAATCTTGATTTCATGTTCCAATTATTAAACCCACCATTCACAAATGCATCTCCACCGGGACTTTTTGTTTTATCCTTGAACAAATAGCAAACAAAGCAGAAAGTAGCCTCTTCTTTTACACTGTACTCAAGCCACTTATGATCCTTAAACCAAGTAGGGCAAAAGCGATGGGGATGTCCACTAAAATCTCTAATCTCAAATTTGTGACCCTTTGGTTGACAAGCTCCCAAGTCAATGTATCTCCTTCTAACTACGTCCTGGTCATTGACATGATATGAAGATATGGGAAGTCGCTTGCCAGGATCACGTTCCAGAGCTGCCAAATGTGCTTTGAATTGGGGACTTGGTTCATCATCTTCTACAATTGGGGATGGGGAGCCTCTCTCCCTCTCAGGTTGCGGAGCTTCGTCATGTGTATGCACTAGTGCTAGCTGCAGGTTGCTCTCAACCTCAACGGAAAGAGTAGTTGGTGTGGATGTAGAACTTATTTTCCTTGGCTTTGAAGATTTGTACCACAATTCAAACAAGCTAACATCTTTCTTCTTCATCTACATCACAATCACATAAACAAAGTAGAAATCAGTAGCAGTGGCAATGTGGCATCAAATCCATTACATAAACATCCTTCTTCTTCAAACTCCAATGTCCATTTAGTTCAATTTCAGTTTACAAACAAATCTTCAGATTTCTTTAAAAAACAGAGGGCAAAAAGCCAAAAAATACCTTGTTGGAGCACTGGAGCTGTGCTGGAGGAGACGGTCAGCAGTGGAGCCATCGAGGGAGCACTGGAGGCCGGCCGGATCTCGAAGGCGGAGGAGACCGGAGGCGGACCAGATGCAGTTCGGGGAGGGGAGGGGCGGAGCCGGAGTGCCGGAGCCCGGAGGCCGAGGCCGGAGGGGCAGTACTGCCGAGGGGAGAGAAGGAGAGTGTCGGCCGGACCTAGATTCACCACCGCCCACGCACCACCCGCCGCCGCGGCGCCGGCCGCTAGGCTTGGGAATCGGGGGAGGGGGAGGGAGACTGGGAACTGGTCGATAGGTGCTCGCTTGCTCGGTTCCTCGCCCGCGTGTACAACCAGACACATGTCTGGTTCGCTGCATGACGCTTTGTCCTCTGTTTGGGCTGGGCCAGTATTACATATGTATATCGATTTTTTTTTGGCCTAAATCTTGGGTATTCCAGGGAATACCCAGGAAGACCCCCAGCGCCGCCACTGGGGTATGGGCACTCCCCTTGGCTTTTGCCAAGATTGGGGGACATGCCCCGGTATCGTATCACCATCACTTTTATTATCTTCATCAGTTTTTAGTTCAATCTTTAGTTATTTCATGATTTAGTTGAATAAAAGTTTAGTATGATCTATTTTTGAGTGCTAGTTTTGAGATCTATCCATCTATGTAATCGAGTTGAGAGTTATATAATAAAGATTAGTTTGAGTTTTTGCTTCTTTACTTTTATGTTTCAATCAAAATAAAGGAAATAATGAAAAAGATCATATGCTAATCTTATGGTAAGTAATGACACCACATAAGGAAAAGTATAAGTGGTAAAATTTATTGAAAGTTGACAAACATAGCATTGGTCAATGATGCAATTCATGAAAGAATTAATAAGGGAAGAGAAGATTCACATGCAAATACACCATCTTGGACATCTTTTATGATTGTGAGCCCCCATTAAATATCTTATGCCAAATTGTTGACATTGGACAAGGAAGACAACGTAATGATTTATGTTTGTCCATATTCACATAGAAGTTATATTGTCATATATCCTCCAACATGTGGTGCTTGCCCAATATCTTTGCTATCCAAAAATCCACACTAAGTAGAAATACTACTTGTGCATCCAAAAACCTTCAACCCAAATTCATGTTTTGAGAATCCACCATACCTACCTATGGATTGAGTAAGATCCTTCAAGTAAGTTGTCATCGGTGCATAAGGTAATAAAAATTGCTTCTAAATGTGTTTGATCTTTTAGTGTAAGGAAAAATAAGCATTGTACGAACTTGTGATGGCAAAGTAATAAAAACGATGGACTGCATAATAAAGGTTGTTATCATAAGGGGCAATATAACGTGATGTTCTTTTGCATTAAGAGATTGTGCATACAAAACCAAAAAGTGCATGACAACCTCTGCTTCCCTCTGCGAAGGGCCTATCTTTTACTTTTATGTATTTACTTTTTATGCAAGAGTCAAAGTGTTCTCCTCTATTCCTTTTTATTTACTCTTTTGCAAGCATCATGTGGTGGAGAAAGATCTAGGCACATATAACCAGTTGGATATGAGTAATCATGAGTTATTATTGTTGACATCACCCTTGAGGTGAATAAGTTGGGAGGCGAAACTACAAGCCCCTATCTTTCTATGTGTCCGGTTGAAACTTTTTGACCATATATATATATATATATATATATATATATATATATATATATATATATTGTGAGAGTTAGCAATCATAGAATAATAAATGATGGTTGAGCATGTGGACTTGCCCAAAGGCTCCGATACGAGACCCTTCCAGAAAATTTGATGAATTGAAATTGCAAAGTTGACTAAGAACATAGTTTGTTAGTTTTCAATAAAGCTTATGCTTTATACTTGATGTTGCGATGAATTATTACTTGCTCATGAGAAGTTTTATGATAGTAAAGTTTATTGTTGTTATAATATTGATCATGATGCTACTATGTCCGTATTTTGTTTTTATCGACACCTCTCTCTCTAAACATGTGGACATGATTTTCGATATCGGCTTTCGCTTGAGGACAAGCGAGGTCTATGCTTGGGGGAGTTGATACGTCCATTTTGCATCATGTTTTCCTACTGTTATTTATAGTGTTTTTATTCATTATAACACTTTGTGGAGTAATTCTAATGCCTTTTCTTTCATAATATGCAAGGTTTACACAAAGAGGGAGAATACTGGCAGCTGGAATTCTGGACCTAAAAGGCTACATCAGAGATACCTATTCCTGACATCTCCAAATGAGCTGAAATTTTATGAAGAATTATTTTGGAATATATAATAAATATTGGAGAAAAGAAATACCAGAGGGGGCCACTCAGGTGCCCGCTAGGCACCAGGGCGCGCCTGGACCCTCCAGGCGCGCCCTGGTGGTTAGTGAGGGCCCTGTCCCCACCTCTGGTGCCCATCTTCTGGTACATAAGGTCTTTTAACCTAGAAAAATAAGTAGAGGACTTTCGGGATGGAGCGCCGCCGTCTCGAGGCGGAACTTGGGCATGAGCACTTTTGCCCTCCGGCGGAGCGATTCCGTCGGGGGAACTTCCCTCCGGGAGGGGGAAATCGAAGCCATCGTCATCACCAACAACCCTCTCACCTTTGGGAGGCCCATCTTCATCAACATCTTCAACAGCACCATCTCATCTCAAAATTCTAGTTCATCTCTTGTGTTCAATCTTTGTACCGGAACCTCAGATTGGTACCTGTGGGTGACTAGTAGTGTTGATTACATCTTGTAGTTGATGCTAGCCGGTTTATTTGGTGGAAGATTATATGTTCAGATCTATTATGATATTTATTACCCCTCTAATATTGAGCATGAATATGTTGTGTGAGTAGTTACTTTTGTTCTTGAGGACACGGGAGAAGTCATGTTGCAAGTAATCATGTGAATTTGATATTCGTTCGATACTTTGATGATATGTATGTTGTGATTCCCTTAGTGGTGTTATGTGAACGTCGACTACATGACACTTCACCATCTTTGGGCCTAAGGGAATGCATTGTGGAGTAGTTATTAGATGATGGGTTGCTAGAGTGACAGAAGCTTAAACCCTAGTTTATGCGTTATTCCGTAAGGGGCTGATTTGGATCCATACGTTTAATGCTATGGTTAGATTTTATCCTAATTCTTCTTTCCTAGTTGTGGATGCTTGCAAGGGGAGTTAATCATAAGTGGGAGGCTTGTTCAAGTAAGAACAACACCCAAGCGCCGGTCCACCCACATATCAAATTATCAAAGTAGCGAACACGAATCAAACCAACATGATGAAAGTGACTAGATAAAATTCCTGTGTACCCTCAAGAACGCTTTACTTCCTACAAGAGATTGTTTTGGCCTGTCCTTTGCTACAAAAAGGATTGGGTTATCATGCTGCACCTATTGTTACTACTGCTACTTGTCACTTGTTACAAATTATCTTGCTATCAGACTGCCTGTTACCGACAATTTCAGTGCTTGCAGAAATTACCTTGTTGAAAACCGCTTGTCATTTCCTTCTTCTCCTCGTTGGGTTCGACACTCTTACTTATCGAAAGGACTATGATTGTTCCCGCATACCTAAAGTTAAAGATGCCCGGACCCAAAGGTGTCATTACAATAAATGGCAACACGGAGAGTTCACTCCGAACCGAGGAACATACAGTAGCTCTGGCAGCCGAAGACCAAACCGGCGTCGAAGGGCCGAAGTACCAGCCCGCCATCAAGGCACGAGAGGCAAGTAAAGGGCCCGAGCCCTGTCCCCATTTAGGGAGCCTCCCTACGCTCGATGCAAATAGGGATACGCCCCCCACAGCATGCCCAAACCAGTCGCACACTACGTGCCTCGTCAGCATAACCTCGCACTCAAAATACCATGGGCAGCTGTGAGGCCTAAACTAAACTAAGCGCCAAGTGTTCGGCTCAACTGAACTATGGTCACACACGTCTTCGGACGCCAAAAGGTACCATCTAGGACCTCTCCCGCATTAAGCCAGAACAGCGCGGCAACCTCTCAAGGCTCTTTGTCAAGGGCCCGTCGGCCAATTATCACCCCCTCCACGGAGTTCTCCTTCCCAACAAAAGCAAAGGCGCAGACATGCAGTAGGGCACAGTAGGGACATCAACCCACGCACTAAGGCCCTGCGTAAACCTTTCATCTTTAAAATATTTCTCTTTTTCTTATAAAGTGCCTTAACAGATGCTTTGGCAGTTCGAACTGTACGGATAGACGTCATGAGCTTATTGGAAATAAAGACCACCTTCTACGGTCCTCTTGCAGTCATTTATATTGCACCCTTTTTCCGCTCTTCGACTAGTTCGACGCACATTTTTCTCTAAGATGCAATCGGCTAATAGACCGGGGGCTCGACCGTAATACTCGCCCTATGTATCAAAGTTCGGCACTATGTTTTTGTTTTTTTTCTATGTGTTCGGCGTCTCGGATATTGCATTATATGAATCGGTTCAGAATTATGTCTTGGGTCAATAGTTGGGTTGCCCGGCTCCTATGCTTACCTTCTTATGTTCCGCACGTTTGGCTAAGAAGGTAAAGGGAGAACCACTGTGATTGTACTTCTGGCTAGCCTGGTTAAGTACCTCAGTGGAGAAAGCCAAAAATTGACTGTCATAATAAGCAAGAACTGGTCGGCGATCCGATGATAAGTGTCAAACTCAAAATCGATGGCGATTACCCCGTGTTATACGAAGGGTTTGTCTTGGTACAAACCATGTGATAAAGGTGTAAAACCTCGGCTCTCCCAAAAATCACAAAACACTGGGGGCTAGTCACTAGCCCCCACAGTCAAGCTCCTACGGCTAAGTGAAGGTAAAAAAACCGCATAGTCTGATTGCCTTGTTTCCCTCACGCACTACTGCCTCCAGGCACCGAGACATCGGCTAAGGGTCACAGTGCGGAGGACGAAACACTCATAGTATCTACATGGGGGCTGAAGCCGACGACTGGTAACTTTCAGGTTCAAAACGATCGCACATGAGTCAAACTAAATCAAAAAAGATACAAGTATGATAAACCATACAAAACGGCCACCTCATAAAGCAAAAAGGCCCAATTGTCATTTAACACATGATAGTTCTTTCACTCAATGATTACATCTTTGGGACACTGGTCCTCTATCGCCCAAGCACCATCCATCACGATGGGGAAATACTGCTCGGGACGTCGATGCTCCTTCCCAGCAGGCGGGGGCCCAGTGGCCATCTCAACTAGCTTTATCTTCGGTGAGTGCACCATGGTCTTCGCGAAGGCCATCCGAGCTCCCTCAATGCAGACAGAACGCTTGATAGCGTCAACCCGGGAGGCCGCGTCGCGCAGCTTCTGCACCAGGCTGAAGTAACTGCTCGGTATTGGCTCTGCGGGCCACAGCCGGACACACAGGTCCTTCATGGCTGGCTCAGCCATCCGATGCAGCTCCATCAGCTGCTTCATCTGGTTGCTCAGGAGGGGAGGGTGTTCGGGCGCCTGGAACTGCGCGCAGAATAGCATGTGTTTGATATCCCCCTCCCGAGCTTCATAATGCCTCGCCGCATCCGCCACACTCCTCGGGAGCTTCGCAAATGCGCCTGAGGAACGCCAGACTCGTGTGAGCAATGCGAACCTGTGGCCGCCAAAGACACTCTGTAGTAAGTACGGCTTACCATTGGCAATCTGCTTTACTGGACAGAGCTCTTCTCGGGCGCCCCGCATCTCCATCCTCGCCTCCTGGATCTCCTGCTTCACCTTGGACAGTTCGGTGGCTTGATCCTTATTCTTTTGCTTAAGGTCCTCACATTTTGTGACGGCATCCTTGAGCTCCTGATGCACTTCAGCCACTCTGGCCTCGTGCTTCCCACTCACGGTTTTCACCGTCTTGAGTTCGGTGGCCGCTCGTTCGGCCACCGCCTTCTGTTCGGCCGCCTCTTCCTTAGCCTTCTTCAATTCGGCCTTGAGGCCCTCGACCTCAGTGGCGATAGCTGCATCCATAATTAAAGCAGTTCTGTCTTCAGGATGACTCTAAATACCTTGCTCGACAAGAAAAATACAAAGTCTCGACCAGACTAACATTGCACTTCGTCAAACCGCTTGTTGACAAGGTCGAGCTCCTCATAAGAGCTCTTGAGCTTTCGATTCATCTCGTATAGTGCCGCGGCATTAGCAGCCGCCGCCAAGGACGAGGCCTACAAAAACAAAAAAATCACATAATTCAGACTCCCAATTTCATGATTTTCGATCCTCTGCCAGGGTCCCTCAATCCTGACAGAGTCTCGGGGGCTGCTATATACGAGGAATGCACAAAATTTGTTCACAAAAATCATTTTATGGAAAGAATATTACATGGCTTACCTCGAAGCCCGTCAGGAGGCCATCGAAGGCTTCCATCATTCCGTTGTTGACGAACCGAATACTTTGCAGAACCATGCCCAATAGGGCGCGGTGTTCCGCGATGATGGAGGAGTTATTCACAGCCTCCTCCATCACATCTGGCCACCCAGCCGCAGCCTGATCTCCGGTGTTCAGCGCTAACGGCGGGGCCCCGGCTCCCCCTTCGGTGGAGGGTGGAATTGACGCCTCCGAGGGCTTTGGGGGCTCCGGAGCCGCCTTTCAGGAGGGTTCGGATTGACTGGGCTCTCCCTCCTTGTTCCCCAAGAGGGATCCCCCTCCTAGTCTTCGGTGACCGAGGTGTTGACCTCGGCCATGATTTTGTCGCCACCACCTCCTGTGTCCGGGCCGGGAGGTGTCCTTCGGGACAGCACCTCTTCGGTCTCCCCGGTGACCGGAGGAGGCGGGGAGCGTGACACGGTTCCACTCTCTGCCAGTTCGGCTGGTGGAGAAGTCCCCTCTGAGACCTGATCAGCAGGGAGGTCGCACGGTGGGCTGTAACATGAAATGCATATGCGCTATCAGTAATGGATTGATGAAACAAGCGCTTGAGGAATCTTCGGATCTGTACCTTCCGGCGGGGTGCTTGACCCTGGGGTTCCTCCTTGGAACCTCTTCGGACACCACGGACTCCTCGTCGGAGTCCGAGTTGTCATCAGGCAGGACCAACTTGGGCCTGCGCTGTTTCTTCGGGGCATGAGGAGGTTGCTCCTCCTCGGCGTCTTCCGACGTCGCCCTCTTCCTTGTACGGGAGGAGTCGCTCTCCTCCTCGTCCTCTTCCTGCTCCCCCTTAGGGGCGGAGGGAGCTTGGGTTTCTCCGGACTTGATGTTCGGGTGCGCTCTTGAGCGGATGCCCTCTCTGGCCTCCCTCACTTTGCTCTTTTTCTTCTTCTCCTTCCTTTCTGGCACCTTGTATGGCGCCACAGTCAGCATCTCCTCTAGCAGGGCCGATCTGGGGCCTCCGGGCTGCGGGGCCGGACTGTCCATCTGCGCGGCTTTGTCGAGCCAGCCCTGTAAGGAAGGGGAAGAGAAGGTTAGATCTCTTGTTAAAAGACGAATACCCGAACACAAGATAATAAAGGCTTCACTACCTTCTTAGGGGGGTGCTCGGCGTCAAGGCCGATATCCTCCTCGTTGGCCGGCCATGCCTTCTGGGGCTTGAACAGCACCTTCCACAGCTTGTCGTGGGTGGTGCCATAGAAGTGGTGCACGGTGGTCGGGTCCTCGAACTTGTTGGACCACATTGGGGTGGCCCTTTGTTGGCAGGGTAGGAGGCGGCGGCAGAGCATCACCTGAACCACATTGGTCAGTTTGGTGCCCGCCTTTATTATGTTGGAGATGCGCTTCTGCAGCAGCTCCACCTTCATGGGTAACCCCCAGTCGAGGCTCTTCTTGGTCCATGAGGTTAGCCTCGTGGGCGGTTCGGATCTGAATTCGGGAGCTGCTGCTCAGGCTGCGTCGTGTGGTTCTATAATGTAGAACCACACCTTCCAAATCTTGACAGTATCTATGAATGTGCCCTCTGGCCACTCAACCCGGGCAAGCTTGCTGATCATTGCCCCTCCCCCCCCCCTAGCAGTTCGCCTGTTGGCCGTCAACAATATTCGGCTTGACACTGAAGACTTTTAGCCACAAGCCGAACTGTGGCTGGACCCGAAGAAAGGGCTCGCAAACGATGATGAAGGCCGAGATATGAAGAATGGTGTTTGGGGCCAGATCATGAAAATATAGCCCGTAGAAAAACATCAACCCACGGACGAAGGGGTGGAGCGGGAAGCCCAGTCCCCGGATAAAGTGAGGGACGAACACCACCCTCTGACCTGGCCGGGGCGTGGGGATGACCTGGCCCTCCTCCGGAGCTCAGTGAACGACGTTGGCTGGGATGTACCCGGCGCGCTTCAGGTCTTCGATGTCCTTGTTGGTAATGACAGAGGCCTCCCACTTGCCTCCTACACCAGATCCGGCCATGGCTGGATCCAGGGAACGGCTGGGAAGGAGTGCTTGGGGAGAAATGGTTTGGGCCGCTGGAGCTCTGTAGATTGGGAAAGCGATGGCAAGAGGAAGGAGAAGGCGTACCCAGATAACAGTGGCCGCTCCCCTTTTATAAACTACCGTGAATGCCAACAGTCCTTTAACTGCGCCACGGGCCTCGCCACTTCCCAATATAATCATGATGTTATGCGCGAGTGGGGTAAATGAAATCATTGATCATATCTCTTAAAAAATGGGCATGATCTCCGTATTGATGGGACGTGCTGATGGAGGCGCTGCCTCGAACCGCGGATCGAGTTTCCACAGCGGTTCAGTCTTTGTGACCGGTTGTGACTGATAACCCACAAGTATAGGGGATCGTTTGTAGCCTTCTTCGATAAATAAGAGTGTCGAACCCAACGAGGAGCTAAAGGCAGAACAAATATTCCCTCAAGTTCTATCGACCACCGATACAACTCTACGCACACTTGACGTTTGCTTTACCTAGAACAAGTATGAAACTATTTTGCAAGAATAAAACTACGATTACTTTGCGAGAAAAAAACTACGAATAAATTTCAAGGTAATAAAAGTGGATAACTTTTGTCAACAAGAAAGTCATTTGTCCCTAGGCAATCGATAACAAGTACCGGTAATCATTCTTGCAATTTTACATGAGGGAGAGGCATGAGCTAACATACTTTCTCTACTTGGATCATATGCACTTATGATTGGAACTATAGAAAGCATCTGCAACTACTAAAGATCATTAAGGTCGTGAAACCCAACCATAGCATTAAGTATCAAGTCCTCTTTACTCCCATACGCCATAACCCACTTATCCGCGTTTAGGCTACTGTCACCCCCGCAACACCGACAATAAGCAAACCATGAACATATTGCAACACCCTACAGTGAGGATCCCTCATGTTTGCGTGAGATGGAGGGCACCGTAGGACAGCACCATAAATAAAATATACAATCATACCAACCAAGATCACGATTAACCCACAGGACAAAATGGATCTACTCAAACATCATAGGATAACCATAGATCATTGGAAAATAATATATGGAGTTGAGCACCATGTTTAAGTAGAGATTACAGCGAAGAGAAGGGGTGTTACACTGTTGCATAGAGGGGGAGAAAGTTGGTGTTGATGGTAGCAAGATTGTTGATGTAGATCACCGTCACGATCCTCGCCCCGGCGGCACTCCGGCGCCACCGGGAGAGAGGGGGAGAGAGCCCCCCTCCTTCTTCTTCTTCCTTGGCCTCCCCCCTAGATGGGAGGAGAGTTCCCCCTCTGGTCCATGGCCTCCATGGCGGCGGAGGGGCGGGAGCCCCTCCGAGATTGGATCTCCCTCTCTGTTCTCTTTTGTTTCGCGTTCCCCAGATCTGGCCCTTCACCGTTTCTTATATTCCCGGAGATCCATAACTCCGATTGCGCTTAGGTTTTAACACGATTTTTTTCCATAAATTATCTTTCTTGCGCCAGAAGAAGGGCTCCAACCGACATTCGAGGAGGGCACAAGACACCAGGGCACGCCTGGGGCCTTGGGCGCGCCCTGGTGGATTGTGGGCACTGTGGACCCCCGTTTGCGTTGATTCCACCTCCCAAAAATCACATAAATTCCAAAATAATTCTCCGTAAATTTTTATCGCGTTTGGACTTTGTTTGATATGGATTTTCTATGATACAAAAAACAGGAACTGGCACTGGCCACTTGATCAATAGGTTAGTCCAATAAATCATATAAAAAGTTGCCAAAAATATTTGGAAGTTGTATAATATTGGCAAGAAACAATAAACATTATAGATACGACGGAGACGTATTAGCATCCCCAAGCTTAATTCCTGCTCATCCTCGAGTAGGTAAATGATAAAAAAGATAATTTTTGATGTGGAATGCTACCTAGCATAAACTTGATCATATATCTAATCATGGCATGAATATTAAGACACGAGTGATTCAAAGCAATAGTTTATAATTTGACATAAAGACATCAATACTCAGTCATCCCAACAAACAATCATGTCTTTCAAAATATCAACGCTAAAGAAAGCTATCCCTACAAAATCATATAGTCTTGCCATGCTCTGTCTTCTTAACACAAAGTATTTATCATGCACAACCCCGATGACAAGCCGAGCAATTGGTTCATACTTTTTAACGCGCTCCAGCTTTTTCAACCCTCACGCAATACATGAGCGCAAGCCATGGATATAGCACTACAGGTGGAATAGAGTACAATGATAGGGGTAAATATAGAGAAGACAAAAAAGTAAGAAAGTCTCACATCGATGCGGCTAACCAACGGGCTATGGAGATGCCCATCAATAGATATCAATGCGAGGAGTAGGGATTGCCATGCAACGAATGCACTAAGAGCTATAAGTGTATGAAAGCTCAATATGAAAACTAAGTGGGTGTGCATCTAATCCTATAATGAAAAATTCCCACTAGTATATGAAAGTGACAACATAGGAGACTCTCATATGAAAAACATGGTGCTACTGTGAAGCACAAGTGTGGAACTAGCATGCCCCTTCTCTCTCTTTTTTTTCTTTCTTTTTTCCTTTTTTTCTTTTTTTTCTTTTTTTTCTTTTTTTCTCTCTCAATGTCTGGAGTCTCATCCCGACTTTTGGGGGAATCATAGTCTCCATCATCCTTTCCTCACTGGGGCAATGCTCTAATAATGAAAATTGATGATCATCACACTTCTATTTACTTACAACTCAATATTACAACTCGATACCTAGAACAAAAATATGACTCTATATGAATGCCTCTGGCAGTGTACCAGGATGTGCAATGATCTAGCGTAACATGTATAAAAAATGATGCACGGTAGCTGAGCCACAACCACTATGTCAGCTATATGATCATGCAAAGCAATATGACAATGAATGCTCAAGTCATCAAAATGGAAGCGGTGGAAGTTGCATGGCAATATATCTCGGAATGGCTATGGAAAGGCCATAATAGGTAGGTATGGTGGCTGTTTTGAGGAAGATATAATAAGGCTTATGTGTGATAGAGCGTATCATATCACGGGGTTTGGATGCACCGGCGAAGTTTGCACCACGTCTCGAGGTGAGAAAGGGCAATGCACGATACCGTAGAGGCTAGCAAATTGCGGAAAGGTAAGAGTGTGTATAATCCATGGACTCACATTAGTCATAAAGAACTCATATACTTATTACAAAAGTTTATTAGCCCTCGAAGCAAAGTACTACTACGCATGCCCCTCAGGGGATAGATTGGTAGGAAAAGACCATCGCTCGTCCCCGACCGCCACTCATAAGGAAGACAATCAATAATAAATCATGCTCCAACTTCATAGCATAACGAGAGACTATACGTGCATGCTTCGGGAATCACAAACCTTAACACCAATATTCTTACTAACCACAACTGTTTACTAGTACCTCCCACATATTCCATCTCTATATCGCAAAACTATTGCAAGGAATCAAACATATCATATTCAGTGATCCATAAGTTTTATGTAGGATTTTATGACTAACCATGCAAATGACCAATTCCTGTTGACTCTCTAAATAGGTATAAGTGAAGCAAGAGAGTTTAATTCTTTCTACAAAAGACCATGCTCTAATAAGTATAAGTGAAGCAAAAGAGCATTCTACAAATAACGGTTTTCTATGTGAAAAGAAACAGGCAATCCAAACTTCAAATGATATAAGTGAAGCACATGAAGCATTCTATAAAGCCACACTCAAAAGATATAAGTGAAGTGCAATGAGCATTCTATAAATCGACCATGGACTATCTCATACCAGCATGGTGCATAAAAGAAAAATGAAAAATAAACACAAAAGACGCTCCAAGATTCACACATATCACATGAACGAAACGAAGACGAAAACATACCGATACTTGTTGAAGAAAGATGGGATGCCTTCTGGGGCATCCCCAAGCTTAGACGCTTGAGTCTCCTTGAATATTTACTTGGGGTGCCTTGGGCATCCCCAAGCTTGAGCTCTTGCCTCTCCTCCTTCTCCTCATATCGAGACCTCCTCGATCTTTGATCACTTCATCCACACAAAACTCAACAGAAAGCTCGGTAAGATCTGTTAGTATAATAAAGCAAATCACTACTCTAAGTACTGTTGCAAACCAATTCATATTTTGTTTTTTGCATTGTATCTACTGTAATATAACTTTTCCATGGCTTATACCACCGATAGAATCGGTAGTTTCATCAAAACAAGCAAAACAATGCATCAAAAACAGAATCTGTCATAAACAGGACAGTCTGTAGCAATCTGAACACCTACCATACTTCTGTTACTCCAAATTTTTTGAAAAATTAGTAAAAAAAAAGTATAGAAATACTGTGCAAAAAGTTTCAGAACCTTTCGATGTTTCAGTAAAAAATGTAAAATCGCGCACTACAGCCAAAGTTTCTGTTTTGCACCGCACATACCAACAAGCAATCTAATCATCCTAAAGGCAAACCTTGGCACATTATTTTTATAATACAATGGATTTGTACAAGGGGATAATTATTTTTATGAGAATCTTCATGAAAAATTTACATTGTTTCCATGAGCATGAACACAAGTGTTCAAGGTCGACCCTCACTTCTCCAATGCATCACCTTTCAATCGCTTCTCTTTTGTTGAAAAGTTTTAAGTTCCCCTCTATATTTTTTTGTTTTTAAACTTTATAAAAGCACTCAACAGAAATAAATGACTCTCTAAAACTTCCGTGTTGTCTCCCTGGCAGCGCTTTCTTTAAAGCCATTAAGCTAGGCATAAAGTGCTCAAGTAATGGATCCACCCGGATCCCAAGGTATATCAAAGCCAATTTTAATTAACAATGATTTGGCATTTAGTAGTGAGCACAAAGCAACATAAATCATGCAATGACGAAGTCTAACTCTCTTCCTATGCATCAGCATGTCATAAAAGAACAATTCATGCACATCAAGTAAAGGCCGATACATAGCATAAGTAGTTTCTTGCAATTTTATCGTATCGGAAACATAAAGAGGTGGAGATGTAGTTCCTCTCTCATAATAATTGCAAGTAGGAGCAGCAAGCACATGCATATTACATTCATAAAAAGCATCATGTGCAACGGTAAAAGGCAACCCATCAATATAATCCTTAATAAGAGCAAACTTCTCCGATATAGTGTAGTTTGGAGAATTCAAAAAGATAATAGGACTATCATGTGTGGGTGCAATAGCAACAATTTTATTCTTAACATAAGGGACAATAGCAAGTTCACCTCCATAAGCATAATTCATACTGGCATCAAGGCCACAAGCATAGCAATCATCAAGTTCATCAAAAAGGGATATTTCAAATGAATCAACGGGATCATAGCAATTATCATAGCATTCATCCTTCGGTAAGAACGAAGGGGCATTAAAAAATGTATGAATTTAAGAGTTACTCTCATTAGAAGGTGGGCACGGGTGATCAATCCGCTCTTCCTCCGCTTGTTCTTCGCTCTCCTCATCATCTTTTTCATCCAATGAGCTCACAGTTTCATCAATTTCTTCTTCCATAGACTCCTGCAAAATATTAGTCTCTTCTTAGACAGCGGAGAAGTCCTCAATATATGGTTTAATATAAGCATTAGAAGAATAATTTTCATAGCAATATTTAAGTATGGCAAAATTTTCAGATTTGTAAAGAGTAGCATCATACTTTTCAATCAAAGAAGCAATTTCATAGGCACCCTTAAAAGCAACAAATTCTTCAATTTGTTCAATATCAAAGTAATTATAAACATCCTTGGCATAAGAAGATAAGATTCCATTATCCTTAAACTCACATTGGAAGAAAAGGTGTTTCTTGGGGTCCTCGGAACAACAAGTAAAATCATGTATTTCACATAAATTCCAAGCATAGCGTTGCATAGTATTAATTTGATGTAGTAAAAGTTTCCCTTTTGAGATAAACGGTGTCGCACAAAACAAGCATGCTCATCTAATGATTTTCCCTCAACTAAGCTAGTTGGGTTTTTAGCACGAGCACAAATGGATTGAAGATGATCTAAATAGAAAGCTTCAGTAGTATGATAGATTTTGGGTGGTTCTTCAACCATTGGTTTAGTAGGTACAACTAATTTTTTTGGTATTTTACGTTTCCTACCCATAACTAAAGATAGAAAACAAGAACACAAAATAAAAATCTACTTAGTGATAAAGCAAACAACCACACACGAGAATATTCACCCCACGCTATTGCTCCCCGGCAACGGTGCCAGAAAAAGGTCTTGATAACCCACAAGTATAGGGGATCGTTTGTAGCCTTCTTTGATAAATAAGAGTGTCGAACCCAACGAGGAGCTAAAGGCAGAACAAATATTCCCTCAAGTTCTATCAACCACCGATACAACTCTACGCACACTTGACTTTTGCTTTACCTAGAACAAGTATGAAACTATTTTGCAAGAATAAAACTACGATTACTTTGTGAGAAAAAAACTATGAATAAATTGCAAGGTAATAAAAGTGGATAGCTTTTGTCAACAAGAAAGTCATTTATCCCTAGGCAATCGATAACAAGTACCGGTAATCATTCTTGCAATTTTACATGAGGGAGAGGCATGAGCTAACATACTTTCTCTACTTGGATCATATGCACTTATGATTGGAACTCTAGCAAGCATCCGCAACTACTAAAGATCATTAAGGTCATGAAACCCAACCATAGCATTAAGTATCAAGTCCTCTTTACTCCCATACGCCATAACCCACTTATCCGCGTTTAGGCTACTGTCACCCCCGCAACACCGACAATAAGCAAACCATGAACATATTGCAACACCCTACAGCGAGGATCCCTCACGTTTGCGCGAGATGGAGGGCACCGTAGGACAGCACCATAAATAAAATATACAATCATACCAACCAAGACCACGATTAACCCACAGGACAAAACGGATCTACTCAAACATCATAGGATAACCATAGATCATTGGAAAATAATATATGGAGTTGAGCACCATGTTTAAGTAGAGATTACAGCGGAGAGAAGGGGTGTTACACCGCTGCATAGAGGGGGAGAAAGTTGGTGTTGACGGTAGTAAGATTGTTGATGTAGATCGCCATCACGATCCTCGCCCCGGCGGCACTCCGGCGCCACCGGGAGAGAGGGGGAGAGAGCCCCCCTCCTTCTTCTTCTTCCTTGGCCTCCCCCTAGATGGGAGGAGAGTTCCCCCTCTGGTCCATGGCCTCCATGGCGGCGGAGGGGCGGGAGCCCCTCCGAGATTGGATCTCCCTCTCTGTTCTCTTCTGTTTCGCGTTCCCCAGATCTGGCCCTTCACCGTTTCTTATATTCTCGGAGATTCGTAGCTCCGATTGCGCTGAGATTTTACACGATTTGTTTCCATAAATTATATTTCTTGCGCCAGAATAAGGGCTCCAACCGACGTTCGAGGAGGGCACAAGACACCAGGGCGCGCCTAGGGCCTGGGGCGCGCCCTGGTGGGTTTTGGGCACTGTGGGCCCCCGTTTACATTGATTCCACCTCCCAAAAATCACATAAATTCCAAAATAATTCTCCGTAAATTTTTATCGCGTTTGGACTTCATTTGATATGAATTTTCTGCGATACAAAAAACATGCAAAAAACAGGAACTGGCACTGGGCACTGGATCAATAGGTTAGTCCAATAAATCATATAAAAAGTTGCCAAAATATGTGAAAGTTGTATAATATTGGCATGAAACAATCAAAAATTATAGATACGACGGAGACATATCCGTGACCTTCATCAAAAGCTGTCTGGTAAAGGCACTATTCACACTGGAATGGTTGGCCTTCGGAGCTAAGCAACGCATGCAGTTCGGATTCCGAACATTACCCGACTAGCACATGGTCGAACCGAAGTTGAGCGGCTTTTTGGAACCCGGCTAAAGAAAGTTATGCCGAACATAAAGGAGGAGAGGAACTCACCCCGCAAGCCGGAGACTTCAGATATGTCAAGAACTCGGGAAGCAATGAAGCGCCGGCGTTGGAGGCTAGTTCGAGGGCTACTGAGGGAGTCCTGGATTAGGGGGTCCTCGGGCTGCCGGCCTAATTCTTATGGGCCGGACAGGAGGGCCGCATTGTGAACTGCTAGAAGACCGAACTATGAGAAGACTCCGTATCCGAACAGGAAGCCTTTGGTACCTTGGTGTATCCTCCAAGGCAAGAGGAGAAGAATCGGCATTTTTATCCCTTCCTTGTAACCAACCATGTGTAACTCTAGTACCCCTAGTGTCTATATAAACCAGAGGGTTTAGTCCGTAGAGGCTAGAACAACAACCATCATCCTACTCGCCTAGGGTTTAGTTCATCTAATCTCGTGGTAGATCGACTCTATAATCATCCTATAGACTTTAATATAATCAAGCAGGACGTAGGGTTTTACCTCTTCGAGAGGGCCCGAACCTGGGTAAACATCGTGTCCTTCGTCCCTCGTTCCCCATTGATCCAAGATCCACAACTCGGGACCCCCTACCCGAGATCCGCCGGTTTTGACGCCGACAAAATGTGACTAGAATGAAGCTGCCATTCTTCAGTTCTATGCCACCTGCTTCTTTGGACCAAACAACACTCTCACTTGGATGACCGACAATGTTCAACTCAGCATCACATATCACCAGTTTGTTCGGATATTGGGCTTATCTGGTGTTGGCCATAAGATTCACAGTCTGGATCCTCAGCATAAGCCCATGGGTATTGATGCATGTATGCCTATGGTCAAACCTACCAGTGAGCTTTTGGAGGATGAGGTAGAGTATCCACCCAATGAGGTATCCATCTTCAGGTCTCCCTACTACATACTCTTTCAGTGTGTGCTTCGCACTCTCTATCCCAAGAAGGGAGATCGTTCGTGGGCTCGCGGCTAGTGCATTGACTTGATGGTACGCATGCATGATGAGCCCACAGAGCCACTTGATACTGCTCACTACATCTGGCATGAGATCCGTTTGTCCAGCTTTTTGCAGTCATGCCAGTTTCCTCATGCTCCATTCATTCAGGCGCTCATCGATCACACTGCTCCTTTTGATATTGTCAAAACCATTGAGCATACCTTGTGGAAACCAACTGTCCACATGTCCAAGACAGCCACCACCATGTCTGCAAAGGGCAAGTCTCCAGTTAAGCCAAAGAAGTCCACTGGTGCATCCTCATCCTCGAGTGAACCGTTTGGTCGCATTGCCTCATTCATGGGGAAAGCCCAGTCTGCCATCATGAAGGCTATCACGTTTAATTGCAAGCAAAATCATGATATTCAGAAGCGCCTAATCCTCTCCAAGAATCAGCTCAAGCAGCGGCTTCGCAACCATGGCAGTCCGGTGAGCAAGGATGATCCCATTCCTCCTGCACCGTCCACTTCCTCGTTCGGGTTCCCGTCTCGCGACGTGTACGCTGAGTTCTTTGATGGGGTGGTTGATGATGATGACATCCGCCAGGAGTGATCTAGATTTGTTTCCTATAGTTATCTTCGCCCCTTTTTGCATGTTGCTGCCAAAGGGGGAGAAGTAGTACCTTAGATGTCGAGCTCTATGTTTGCTTTGCTATCCATTCGAACTATCTATGTATGCTATGCGTGGTACTTCTCTATGTTTGCTTTGCTATCCATTCGAACAATCTATGTATGCTATGCGTGGTACTTGAGACTTGAGGAACTCCTATTATCTATGCGACTATGAGTTGATGATGTATCTCATTTATTTGCTATTTGCCTGCCATCATTTTCTCATCATGAGATTCCTTGATCACTATGGGTTGTCTACGACTTGGTTTGATTTGTGTCTTAACTACTCTCCCATACGCAAACATATAATATGTGCATTGAATTATTGATAAGCATCTTATGCACACATTGAGGGGGAGCTCAATCAAAAATGACATATGTATTACATTGCAAGATTTTTTTTTTTGGTACTACATGTATGATTGTCATCAACAAACAAAAAGGGGGAGATTGAAAGTGCAATCATGCCCTTACATCATATTTTGATGTTGATGACAATATACATGTAGGGGACTAACTATGTTTATCGAGTAAATCTCAGGTGTTAGCCCCCGGATGACAAATGTGTATGGATCATGGACGCATGAAATTGATATGACTCAAGGAAGAAGAAACGCTAGATCAATGGTTATTTTATTGGTTTATTCTTGAGTATAGGGATCCCGCACTATTAAGAGGGGATCGATAGGGTTAGCAAAAGACTTGCTCAAGTCATTATGAATTCCCCTCTGTTTTCCTACCTTACCACGTCTCCTAAATACGACCAACTCATTTAGAACTTTGGTGGGATCAATTATCATCACATACTCTTGCCCTCTCACTCCTTATATGTGTTTTTGGCCTGTAGGTCGCCGGATGTCCGGGCCCTGCCGAAAATCCGGCTCACAATCACAGAATGGGGTCCTCTGCTGAGCCCTGGTTGTCGGATGTCCGGCTCCTTCGCCGGATGTCCGGGCCGCCCCCGTAGCGGCGGATGTCCGGATCTTCGCCGGATGTTCGGGCAGCCATGTGCTGCCGGATGTCCGGGTGCTCCCCGAAAATCTGACCCATTACTCCAGAAGCTTAGCTCGTCTGGGATGTGCACAGGCCAGATGTCTGGCTCACTGCCGGATGTCCAGGGCCTCACAAGTGTGCCGGATGTCCGGGTCCTCCCCCGGATGTCCGGCCCCTCTGTTTTTCCTCTGCTCTTTATGTTTCTCACAGGGCCGTCTCACTGTGCCGGATGTCCGGCCTAACCCTATCACTTACACCACAACGGCCATATTTGCTCCACCACTATATATAGCCTTCTTCCTCCATAGGATAAGGTTGACCATTCACTTTGAGCAAACCCTATAACACATTTCACTCTCTCTCTCACACTCATACACCAAATCTTAGATCCCGGAGGGATTTGAGAGCATTTGTGAGAAGTTGTCCAATCAAGTGATAGATCCACTCCTTCCCCTTCTTCTCACCAAAGGAATTCGTGATTTGAACAAGTCTTAAGCTAATCCCCATCGTTCTTGTTACTCTTGGAGGTTGGACACTCCTAGGCGGTAGGAGTTCTTCGGAGAGGAATCGACCATTGTGATTACCCCCCGGAAAGTTTGTGAGGGTTTGGAGACCGCCCCAAGGCCTACCACTAGTGGTTCAGAATCGCCTTCGTGGTGATATCTCAAAGAGAGAATAGGGTGGGCCTCCGTGGCGTTGGTGTGCCTTCGTGGTAACATCCACCTCTCTAAACAGTGACGTAGCTTCCCTCCAAGGAAGTGAACATCGGCATACATCCTCGTCTCTCGGAGTTCCGGTTATTCCTAACCCTAGCTCCCTACTTGTGGTTACTTGTCTCTTAGCTTGTACTTACATTACATTGTGCTTGCTCATTTAAATACTTGTTGTATTCACTCTGTTGCTTAGCACTAGTATCACCTTTGCAATTGTTAGGCTCACTCTCATATTCTGCATTATTGCCTAAAATTGTTAAGTAACAATTATAATTTGGAATTGTACCTATTCACCCCCCCCCCCCCTCTAGGTCCATCTCGATCCTTTCAGTTGTCGGGTGCCGTTTGGAACGGTCAAGCATATCCAAACCCCAAGTCGTGAATGGCCAGGCGAGTGGGATTGTCTTCAGCTTGGAAGCTGGCATGTGCGGCTGTCGGGCATACATCTGGCAAGGGAGACACTTGCGAACAAGCTTAGTGGCGTCGGCATGAGCAATCGGCCAGAAGAAGCCGGCTCAAAACGCCTTAGCGACCAAGGCCTTCGAAGAGGCATGATGTCCGTAGGTGCCTTCCTCCGGAGAGATGCATCGCTTTTTGACGCCAGTCGAACTAACCTTGTACATCTCTTCTTGAATGACTATGTGTTCCCGAGAAGATTTGATCCTTGCGTCGGCCATGCTGCTTGACCTAAGTCTTAAGGGCTACCGGACGCACGTTTAATCATAGAGGGTATTCCAATTCCTAAGGATATTAGGTCCTTAGGTCGGCCATGTTGCCCGCCCTAAGTCACGAGGGCTACTACATCGACATTTCAGTCAAAAAATTCAAGTGCAATGAACAATTGAGATTCGGCCTGGGGTTGGCCATTCTGTCCGACCTAAGTATCGTGGGATACTACACACCCATTCGGTAGAGTTCAAGTCTACGAGGAAGAATTCGATCTTCAGCCAGCTTTTCAAACCGTCCTGAGTATCAGGGTTTACTGGGTCATCGTTTTTCTCCCTAAGCTACTTCCTGAGGATATTCGATCCTTAGGTCGGACATTCTGCCCAACCTGAGTCTCGGGGGCTACTGACTATATAACTCAGCACAAAATCAAACGAACCAATCCGGCCTTCACACGCATATTTATCATAACAGAGTGCAACATCTTAAATGTTTCCTCCTATGCACATGTGCACTCGTACACAAGACCAATAAGATGGCAACGAAACCAACATTGAACCAGTTATTATATTATTTCATCGATGTCATGGAATAATTCACTACTCAAACATAGGCATAAAGATGCAGTAATTCATAAGAAAATAATTCATAGCACAAGACATAAATACTTACCAATGGATTGATTACAGAGGTTCATGGATGGAGAAGCCCGTGTACTAAGCATGAAGATGGGGGTGGAAACATTGGTGAAGTCGTTGAAGACCATGGTGGTGATGCAGTTCCTCCGGCGACTTCCTGGCACAAACGGAAGGGAGGGGAGAGAGAGCCCCCCTCCTTCTCCCTTTACTAAGGATGAACATATTTTTGACACGGCTTAAATGTCTCAAATATAAATATTTTTAGGATACTTTGAAATATAAATAAAAGTATAAAACAAAAATAATAATAGAAACAAACGAGCGAACAAAGCAGCGTCCCATGCCTCTACGTTTCTTTGGATGGCCCGCTTAGGATCGCCGTCGACAATAAATAGCATCGGATGAATCTATGTCTCGCCTTTAGGAAGACAGAAGCCAGGGTCGCCTACAGGGAGCCGACCAGTAGACATGTGGTTTCATCGTGTTTACATCGCACACTTCTTTTTCCTTTGTTTTACATTTTGCAAATATACTATTATGAAATAATCATTTTAGTTAGTTTTTTAAAAAGTGGTCGTCGCACATTTAAAAAAATGCTCGCTCAACTTGTAGAAAATGTTTGTACCATTCAAAAAATGTATGTGACAATTCAAACATGTTGAACGTGCCAAAAATAATGCACGTGACTTTAAAAAAAATATTGTACAATGTAAAAACAATTTTTGTGTGATTCAAACAAAAATGTTTCATACCATTCAAAAATGTACGTCACACTTAAAAAAAATATTCATATGTTCCAAATATATGTTGTGAAACTTTTAAAAAATATTTATACAATATAAAAAAAATGATCACATAGTTTATAAAAATATTTAACACCTATTCAAAAAAATCTTCAAAACACTTATTTGAAAAATTATTAATCATGAATTTTAAAAATGTTAAAATATATAAAATTTATTTATATTTATAAAAAATGTACTATGAATGAAAAAATAGACATCAAAACATATTTTAGGAAAAATGTTTAAAATGCATTCGGAAAATATTAAAGATGTCAAAAAATATTCTGGATGTATAAAGAAATGTACAATTTGGAAAAAAAAAGTAGACATATGTTAAATAAAAAATAAAAAGTGAAGAAAGAAGTGGGCAAAACTGGAAAACCTGATGCCAAATGGTGAAAAAACAAAGAGAGAAAAACTCGGCGGGCAGCTACAATATTGAGCCGACCGAAGAGCATTGCACTGTAGATGAGATATATTACCTCTCGGTACGGGTGAGACGCTCCCGTGCATAGCCACGCCCTACGCATTCTTCTTATACAGTGGGATAATATTTGGTGCACCAGTGCTTGTGGTGCTACCGGTGCACCAAACTCATGTTGCACATTTTAAAATGTTAAAAAATTCTGAAAAATTAGGATATTCACACAATATCAGTGTAGGTTGCCACAAAAATTCAGGTCGAAATTCAAAACATAACTATGAAACAAAATTGACAAATTCAACACTGAATACTACATAACATAAGTTGGGCTGAAAATTTAAATTTTGATACGAATTTTATGACAACATACATTTATATTTTGTCAATGAGCTTGATTTTTTTTCCATATCTTTTCAAATGTTCTACCGCATTCGGTGCATCGGTAGCATTACAAGTATGGGTGCATAGGATACATTCGCCTTGGACAGTACTTATAGGCTGCTTGGGCTTTTGTGCGTAGTTTGGCGTTAATGTGGGGATTCTTTGCTTCCATCGAGTGCTACACGACTGCTTTTGGGGAGTTGCTCTTTTGAGTAAAGTGTTCAGGGGTCACGTTTTCTATTCACTTATGTGTGTTGAACGAATTTGGACCTCGGTTGCCGCATACAACGACAATGTTGATTTCCGTGGAGCATGGCTGACTTGCAACGCCCTCTTCAGTTCAGAGTCGTTCATCTGTTTCTGGTCACACGGTCAACTGAAACCTCCGCCAGTTAGGTATACGAATAACTGCGGTCAAAATCCACCCGACCAAACTCAGGTGCAGCATGCCGGCCAGTTGCGCTTATTTCTGTTGGTTATAGCAGCTCTAGCATATCCCCTAAAATCCCAAACAGTAACGCTAGTTTTGGTACCCTTGAAGGGTTGCTAATTCGTCAGGCGGAATATATACGTAAAACAGTACTGGATAATTCGAAAAACTACTTCGCGCGAGAATTTGTTCAGTGAGATCATGTGGCACTTCGTCAAACACATTTCACAAACGGAGACGAACAACAAATAGAGTTCATACAAATTACAAACAAAACCCTAGATAAACGAAACCCTAAACCCTAGGCTTCATCGAACGAGCTCGTTGAGATGTGGGGTGCACTCGATGTTGAGGTAGAACTGCATGGCGGAGGTGCGCTGCGCCGACGCACTCATGTGCTCCTCCCGGGCTTCCTCCCAGCGGCACTTAGCATCTTGGCCTCTAGAAGGGCCGCGATGGTCTCGCAGGTCTGCATTACGTGCGGCATGATGTGCTTGGTGAGCACATCCCAACTGCCGCGGCCCCCGGCCACTGCTTTGCGAGAGGCGGTCACGGTCCTGCACCTGCTTGTACCGCGCCACCTTACGATCATCGTCCTCGTCGCTCCACGACACGGCGTTGCTCCAGCTTCCGGCCTGCGCGTCATGTGCGTGAGGCTGCGGCGGCGACGGGTGGATGGCGTGCTTGCTCGAAGGCGCACCCCCATGGCTCCCACCCGCCCCGATGTGGCCCCCACGGCCGCGGCCGGATGTGAAGACCATCGATATGCTCGACTTTGAGAAACTGGTGCGAAGAGGAGCAAGAAATTGCTCGCCGAATGTGGCTAAGGCTAGCGGCGGAGGAGACATGTAACACCCCTGTGTAATAGCCACTGTGATCATCTGCTAATAATGCCAAGTCACTTTCATTTGCAGTGCCTAGTCACATTGGTTAAAGATTCAAATCAAATCCTTCTCTGAAATTCAACTCAAATTCAAAAGTGCAAAATAAAGTTGCTCAAAACTTGTGGGAAAAATGTTCACCTTATAGCAAATAATCCAAAACTATTTGCTGTTAAGGAACACAACATCGTCATCAAGTCTAGGTGGGCCTAATGCATTTTAGCAGAGTCAAAACAGCACCTAAAATGCCCTATTCATTTTTGGATAAATTCAAATGGTTTACAAAAATGCCCAAACTTTTTGTGGCAGTGTTGGGTATTGCAATACACTAGTGTGATCAAGTTTCACATTTTTGCAAATCTTTTTGAATGCTCAGAATATTTCAAAAACTATCTCTGATAAAAGAAAAAGCAAAACAGGAAATAGAAAATAAAAAGAGGCACTGTGCACTGGGCCAAAGTGCACAGTGCTCCAAATCCAGCCCACCGGCCCATCTCCTTCTTCTCTCACCTGCGTGTCGCCGCCGCTTTGGACGCGCGCGCGCGCGCCGGTGCGGCGCCGACAGCACGTCGGCCACCGACGCCCCACCGACGCCGGAGGGATAAGGCCGAAGCCAGAGCATCCCCCCTGCCCTCCTCCGTCACTCTCACCCTCTTCCTTCGCTCGCTCCGCCCCTCTTCTCCCTCAGATCCGTCGAGGCCGAGCGCCACCGTCGTGGCCAGCGGCCTCGCTGCGCCGGCTGCTTGTGTCCGGGAGGATCGCCGTGGACCGCCACGTCCTCTGGAGCCGCTGGAGGGAGCCGAGGAGCTCTGCATCGCCTGCACGCGTCGGCTTCTTCCTCGGGTCACCGGCGATCCCCTTCTTCCCCGGCGACGTTCTGCTGCTACTAAACCGTCACGGGCCTACGTGTGAGCCGCGCGGTGAGCTCCCCCGCCACCTGCTCCTCTCCGTTAGGTTCATCGCGTGCCCTAGCTAGCTGCCGCCGCGTTCGTGCTCTGCTCGCCGCCGACGAGCTTCTGGCCGTCGCTGTGGTCGATGACACCGCCGCCTGAGGCCATGGTCGAGCTCCTGGTGCTCTCAGGAGCCCGACAAGCACGCGCACGAGCCCCCTGTGCCCCCTAGCGCCGTTTTCGTCGAGGACCCGTTCGCGCTGCCGCTGTAGCTCGTCGCCGGCCACGATTCCGGCCACTTCTGGCCACGGCACCACCGCTGTTCGACGCGCGGAGGAGCGCTAGTTCGAACGCGCCCTTGCGCGTGACAAATGGTGCCCCCTAGCCCAAATCCGACGCGGGCAGTGCGTCGCCGCCGCGTTTTGGCGTCGCCGGCCCCGCCGAGCTGGCACGTGTGGGGCCCACCCCTGTGAGGCTGCCAGTGGGCCCCCTGGCCCCAGTTGACCACGTTGACCATGGTCAACTGTGCTGACTGGGCCGTCCCAGTCGCTGACATGCAGGCCCCACCGCATTTTAATTAACTAAAATGTTTTTATAAATAAAAGTTAATTAATTAAGTCAATTAGTCACTGACATGTGGGGTCCAGTAGTTAATTAGATTTAGTTTAGCTTAAATTAAACTATGTTAGTAACAGAGACTGACATGTGGGGCCCACTGGTCAGGTTTGACCTGGTCAGTGCGGCTGTTGACTGCTGATGTCATCCCCACGTCATGCAGACATCATAATTAATTTCTGTTAATTTAAAATAAATTCAGAAAACTGTTTAAATCTTTTAAAATTCGTAGAAAATAAACCGTAGGTCGGATCGAAAAACTTTGTACATGAAAGTTGCTCAGAACGACGAGACGAATCTGATCGTGTCGTCTGTTTCCATGTCGGAACCCCCTACATAGGTGAACCCATAACTTTCCGTCCGTTTACGGTAGATGAATAGTGCATATATACCGGTTAATAAATCCAACTTAAATCCTAAAATAACTAATATGACTTAGACGTCTCTTTAGGCAACCCTGCACTGCATCCTAGGCATGGCATGCTCTGTGTTGCATTATTGATGTGTATTTATTTGTTTCCTCCCCCTCTTCTTTCTCGTTAGACCCCGACACCGACGTAGTCCCCGAGGCTGACGCAGCTCCGGAGATTGACTACGCCCCTGACTACCAGACCCTTGCCGCGGAGCTTCCAGGCAAGCACCCCCCTTTTGAGCATACCGATATCACCTATTCTTCTCTCTCTTATGCTTGCATTAGAAGCTTCTGCTGTTACTGTTATCCTATATCTGCTGCATAGCATGTTTATTGTAACCTGCTATTGTTACCTACCTGCTTATCCTAAACTGTTTAGTATAGGTTGGGTAGAGACCCATCAGAGACCCTCACTTTATCCCGACTGCCCCGCTGGATTACCAGAAGACCCGATCAACGGGATTGAAGACCAGGCCCCGGCACCGCACAACACTTCCCCCTTAGTTGCTCGACACTACTGGGTTACTATCGAGTGCCGAGGGTGATACCTCATCAGCACTTCTGATGTTAACCTTGTAGGTTAGTTCATCGATTATGGTCATCGAGGGTGATTCCTTCTTCTCCACTCCCGATAACGACACTGTCGTGCAACTCCTCAAGAGTGGACCTCGAGGGTGATTCCTCATTCGTTCACCTTGACGATAACATCAGGTGGAATTCCATCGAGGGTGATTCCTCAGGGTTCCCCCTTGGTGTTAGACACACGGTTACTATGGTTACTATGACTTTACACTGAACCATGATACTAAAGACGGGTCAGCCCTGAGGGGTACCCGCGCGAGCATAATTGCGAAGTGATGTGGAGACGGGTTGACCTGGAAGGTGCCCGAGAGTTGAATACGAGGCGTGGCCGGGCATTCTTAGCCCTTGCCGCAAGTCCTCGAGGCGGGGCGACGAGCTCACATCGATCGTGAGTCTCTGCTCGTTACCGCGCGCTCCTAATCCACTAACAGTTTGGATATTTGATCCGAGAGGCCTATGGCCTGATAGCACTAACCATCACGTGGGCATAGTATGGGCGTTCTGCGCCGTATACATCAGCCGAAGCTTAATAGACGTCATGTGACTGAGCGGCGCGCGCTAGGTTGGACCGCGTTAAGCACCCTCCGTTGTACTGGAGGCTGCTAGGTCTGCTCACCGGCCGCGTACGCAACATGCAGGAGCGCCCGGGGCGATGGCCCAAGACCCCTGGGTGCATAGGTTTAGTCCGGCATGCTGACCTCTCTATTAAGCCTAGGTCGGGTTGCGGCGTATCGTTTGGCCGAGGCCGGGCATGACCCAGAAAAGTGTGTCCGGCCGGAGTTAATCAAGCGTGGTGGGTAAGTTGGTGCACCCCTGCAGGGAAGAAACAATCTATCGATAGCCTGTCCTACGGTAACGGACACTCGGAGTTGTATCCCGATCGGTACAGCTAGAACTGGACACTTGAGATGATAACTGGATAGTATGGCTCTGAGATTGCTTTCTCGTAGGGAGTCGAGAAAGGATCTCTGGGCGAGGTTGTTAACACTACTACTACTTTACATTATGCTAATCTGCACTCTTCTAATGCTGCAAGACCGCTGAAGATGATGAAGATGCTAGTCTTCGATAGGACTAGGCTTTCTCCTCTATTCTGGCATTTTTGTAGCCCAGTCCACATATACAGCCTTCCTTTGATAATGTTGCATATGTAGTGTAGATCCTTGCTTGCTGAGTACTTTGGATGAGTACTCACGGTTGCTTTGCTTTCTTTTTCTCCCCATATCCATTTGGTGCAACCAGATGGTGGAGCCCCTGAGATAGCAGCCCCCGCCGACGGCTACTACTACTACCCTCCCGGTAAGTACTACTACGAGGAGCCTTCCAACGACCAGGAGTAGGTTTGGAGGGTCCCAGGCAGGAGGCCTGCGCCTTTCGATCATAGCTTTTGTTTTTGCCCCGCCTTCTTAAAGGCTTATCTGTTTTATCTTTCATATTTGTACTCAGATATCTGATGCTTCCGCTGACGCTTGTTTGTCATCAAGCTTATGTATTCGAGCCCTCGAGGCCCTGGCTTGTAATATAATGCCTGTATGACTTTATTTATGTTTTAGAGTTGTATTGTGATATCTTCAAGTGAGCCCTAGGCTTGATCGTGTGCATTTGCGTGTATGGTTAGTGCACGATTAAGCCGGGGTCGTCACAGGTTGGTATCAGAGTTGACTGCCTGTAGGAACCCCCTTTCCAACTCCTTGGCCGAAGTTGAGTCTAGTAACCGAAAACTGTTTTACTAACTTGGCTGTGTGGCTTATGGGCCCACGTCGCCAACTGGGTGGTATTAGGATCTTTTATTCCTCGTCTGCCTCCTCCATCACCGAGGCAGCCTCTTTGAGCTGCACCATCTCGAGATCCGGCACCGCGTCCTGACAGTGGACTCTGCTACAAGTGTCACCTTGCCAGGAACTGCTACTAGAATCAGAATCAACTGGCTCTACCTGCTAACGCCCGTGGCAACAATCAACCCCGCAACAACAATGCCAGGCCTTCTTATGGTCGTGGGCAGGCTTATCATGTCAACATGACTGAAGCTCAAGCTCAACCAGAAATAGTGATGGGTACACTACTTGTTAATTCAGTACCTGCATCTGTTTTATTTGATTCAGGAGCATCGCATTCATTCATGTCAGAACATTTTGCACTCATGCATGACGTTAAGTGTGAAAAGCTACACCAGTCTTTAGTCGTAAACACTCCCGGGAGTCAATGCCAAGCCTCCATATTCAGCCCCGAAGTCTCTATTGAGATTGAAGGGAGGAATTTTCAGGCCTTCCCCATAATTATGAATAATTCCAACATTGATCTTATTCAGGGAATTGATTGGTTGAAGGCTCACTACGCCTCAATCAATTGTGCCACTAAAGTTGTTCATCTCCTACACCCATCGAATGAGCTAGTGAATTACCATGCTCATATCACTCAGAACGCCGAGGCTCAAATATATGCCTTGAATGCGTTGAACGCTTCTCCACTTGAGGGGATCGAAAACGTTCCAGTCGTCTGCGACTTCCAGGATGTATATCCAGAAGAACTTCCAGGAATACCCCCTGCTAGAGCTGTCGAGTTAGTTATCGACTTGAAGCCTGGCACTACCCCTATTGCGAAGCATCCTTATAAGATGCCTCCGCACCACCTTCTCGAGCTTAAGGAAGAAATCGACAAGTCACTTAAGAAGGGTTTCATCCGCCCTAGTTCCTTTGCCTGGGGAGCACCGTCTCTCTTTGTCAAGAAGAAAGATGGTACGAATAGGTTGGTTCAAGATTACTGTCCTATCAACCAGGCAACCATTCAGAATAAATATCCGCTTCCTCGGATCAATGACTTATATGATCAACTTGCTGGATCATCAGTGTTTTGTAAACTTGACTTGAGGTTGGGTTATCACCAGATCCCTGTCCGCGAAGAGGATATCCCGAAGACTGCCTTCGTTACTCGCTATGGCTCCTATGAATACACCGTCATGTCATTCGGCCAAACAAATGCTCCAGCTACGTTCTCCCGCCTGATGAATTATATCTTCATGGATTACCTCGACAAGTTCGTCATGGTTTATCTGGATGATATTTTGGTATATTCGAAGAATAAGGAAGAACATGCTGAACATCTTCGCCTTGTCCCGGAAAGGCTTCATGAACACAAGTTGTATGCCAAGTACTCCAAATGTGAATTCTGGCTTTCCGAAGTAACTTACCTTGGACATGTGATTTCCAAGGACGGTATCGCCGTTAACCCGGAGCGTGTTCAGGCTATCCTTGACTGGACTCCTCCGAAAAATGCCAAGCAAGTGAGAAGTTTTCTCGGCCTTGCAAGTTATTGCCGCCGATTCGTCGAGAACTTTTCCAAGATTGCCAAGCCCCTGACTAATCTGCTTCACAAAGGCGTTAAGTTTGAGTGGACAAACAAATGTCAGGAAAGTTTCCAGACCCTCAAGGACAAGCTTACTTCTGCTCCAGTGCTTGCTCCTCTGGATTCTCGCAAAGACTTTGTGATTTATTGCGACGCCTCTCGTCAAGGATTAGGCTGTGTCCTAATGCAAGAACGAAGAGTGATTGCATATGCCTCGCGACAATTGCGTCCACATGAAGAAAACTATCCAGTTCATGATCTTGAACTTGCAGCTGTGATCTATGCTTTGAAGCAGTGGCGGCATTACCTTCTTGGTAACCGGTGTGAGATATATACTGATCATCAAAGCTTGAAGTATTTGTTCACTCAGCCGGATCTCAATCTCCGTCAACAGCGATGGTTGGAAACAATCACGGACTATGATTGTGGAATTTCTTATACCCCTGGCAAGGCTAATGTGGTGGCCGATGCCTTGAGCCGCAAGTCCTATTGCAACAACCTCATGGTTAAGCAAGCTCAACCTCATCTTTATGAAGAACTGCACAAGTTGAACCTTCGTATCGTTCCGCAGGGTTCTCTTAATAACTTGGTCGTGCAGCCAGACCTTGAGAAAGCTGTTAAGAATGCTCAAGCTAAAGATGCCGAAGTAGATCTAATGAAGAAAGAGCTTCACCTCGAGAAGTACAGGGATTTCTCGATTGCTGAAGATGGAACCTTGTATTTCAGAGACCGCATTGTGGTACCTCGCTTCGAACTTATGACTGACAAAGTCATGAAGGAGGCACATGATACACCGCTGTCTATCCATCCGGGTAGCACCAAGATGTATCGTGATCTCCGACAAAGGTACTGGTGGTGTAAAATGAAGCAGGACATTACTCGATATGTTGCTGAATGTGACGTTTGTCTTCGCGTGAAAGCAGAACATTAGAAGCCTGCTGGAATTCTGCAGTCGCTCCCTATTCCTTTATGGAAATGGGATAAGGTTCAAATGGATTTCATTATTGGTCTTCCCAAGTAAAAGAAGGGTCACGATGCTATTCTTGTCATCGTCGACCAACTCTCTAAAGTTGCACATTTTCTGCCTGTCAAGGAGACTATCACCGCTAGCCAGCTAGCAGAATTGTATATCTCTAGAATTGTTTCACTCCACGGTATTCCGAAGGAGATCAGTTCAGACCGTGGCGGTCTTTTCACATCCAAGTTCTGGGAAAGTTTCCAAGAAGCTATGGGAACTCACATTACCTGGAGTTCAGCGTATCATCCACAATCCCAAGGCCAAGTTGAGCGAGTTAATCAAGTGCTTGAAGATATGCTTCGAGCTTGTGTTATATCGTTCGGTAAGAAGTGGGAAGAATCTCTTCCGTTTGCCGAATTCTCTTATAACAACAGCTATCAAGCCAGCTTGAAAATGGCCCCCTTCGAAGTGCTTTATGGACGTAAGTGTCGAACCCCTCTGAATTGGTCAGAAACTGGGGAACGACCACTCGTGGGACCGGACATTATTCAACACGCCGAAGAACAAGTCTGTATTGTCCGAGAAAATCTCAAGGTGGCTCAGGACCGCCAGAAGAGCAACTATGATCGCAAACAATGGGGTTTGACCTATCAACCAGGTGATCAAACTTATATGCATGTCACTCCTATGAAAGGCACTCGTCGTTTCGGACTCAAGGGCAAGCTAGCTCCACGCTACATCAGCCCCTTTCGCATTGTTGCCAGACATGGACAGGTGGCTTATAAATTGGAGTTGCCACCGAAATTCTCTCATATCCACGACGTCTTTCATGTGTCGCAACTTCGCCGTTGCTTCAAGGAATCTCCGCACCGCGCAGTGGATCACTGATGCGGCTTGAAGCTATGTCGGTATTTCCCCAAAGAGGAAGGGATGATGCCGCACAGCGGCGGTAGGTATTTCCCTCAGTGATGAAAACAAGGTTATCGAACCAGTAGGAGAACCAAGCAACACTACGTAAACAACACCTACACACAAATAACAAATACTCGCAACCCGACGTGTAAAAGGGGTTGTCAATCCCTTTCGGGCAACAGCGCCAGAAATTGGCAAACAGACATGAGAGAGTAGTAAATATTGATAGATCGAACGCCAAATAAAATAAAGTGCAGCAAGGTATTTTTGTATTTTTGGTTTAATAGATCTGAAAATAAAAGCAAAGGAAAATAGATCGCAAAGGCAAATATATTAAAGAAGAGACCCGGGGGCCGTAGGTTTCACTAGTGGCTTCTCTCGAGAAAAATAGCAAACGGTGGGTGAACAAATTACTGTTGGGCAATTGATAGAACTTCAAATAATCATGATGATATCCAGGCAATGATCATTATATAGGCATCACGTCCAAGATTAGTAGACCGACTCCTGCCTGCATCTACTACTATTACTCCACACATCAACCGTTATCCAGAATGCATCTAGTGTATTAAGTTCATGGAGAAACAGAGTAATGCAATAAGAACGATGACATGATGTAGACAAGATCTATTTATGTAGAAATAGACCCCATCATTTTATCCTTAGTAGCAACGATACATACGTGTCGGTTCCCCTTCTGTCACTGGGATCAAGCACCGTAAGATCGAACCCACCACAAAGCACCTCTTCCCATTGCAAGATAAATAGATCAAGTTGGCCAAACAAAACCCAAATATCGGAGAAGAAATACGAGGCTATAAGCAATCATGCATATAAGAGATCAAAGAAGACTCAAATAACTTTCATGGATAAAAAGATAGATCTGATCATAAACTCAAAGTTCATCGGATCCCAAGAAACACACCGCAAAAAGAGTTACATCATATGGATCTCCAAGAGACCATTGTATTGAAGATCAAGAGAGAGAGAGGAAGCCATCTAGCTACTAACTATGGACCCGTAGGTCTACAAAGAACTACTCACGCATCATTGGAGAGGCACCAATGGAAGTGGTGAACCCCTCCATGATGGTGTCTAGATTGGATCTGGTGGTTCTGGACTCTGCAGCGGCAGGAATTGATTTTTGACAACTCCCCTAGGGTTTCTGGAATATTGGGGTATTTATAGAGCAAAGAGGCGGTTCGAGGGGCACCCGAGGGGAGCACAACCCACCAGGGCGCGCCTGGGTCTCCAGGCACGCCCTGGTGGGTTGTGCTCCCCTCGGAGCACCCCCCCCCCCCAGGCGCTTCTCCGGCCCACTGGATGTCTTCTGGTCCAAAAAAATCCATAAAAAGTTTCGCTGCGTTTGGACTCCGTTTGGTATTGATTTACTGCGATGTAAAAAACATGCAAAAAACATCAACTGGCACTTGGCACTATGTCAATAGGTTAGTACCAAAAATGATATAAAATGACTATAAAATGATTGTAAAACATCCAAGAATGATAATATAACATCATGGAACAATAAAAAATTATAGATATGTTGGAGACGTATCAGCATCCCCAAGCTTAATTCCTGCTCGTCCTCGAGTAGGTAAATGATAAAAACAGAATTTTTGATGTGGAATGCTGCCTAACATGTCATCTCATATTCTTTCCTTTATAGCATGGACATTTGGACTTTTATATGATTCAAAGCAATAGTCTAGTTTTGACATGATGACTTAAATACTCAAGCATATCAACAAGCAACTATGTCTTTCAAAATATCAACGCTAAAATAAGTTATCCCTAGCCCATCATGCTCAACCATTGATCCATTCATGAAACACACTCGCATATTAACTACACCCAATGCTCAAGTATGATCATAGTGCCTCCTAGTTGGTGCTTTATAAGAGAAGATGGAGACTCAAATTAAAAATAAAAATTGCATAAAGTAAAGAAAGGCCCTTCGCAGAGGGAAGTAGGGATTTGTAGAGGTGCCAGAGCTCAAAGCGAAAAACTTAGAGATAAAAACATTTTGGGAGGTGCGCTTTTCCCACCAACGAAAATGACTTAGAGTTCCCAACACTTTCCATGCTAGATATATCATAGGTGGTTCCCAAACAGAAAATAAAGTTTATTCCTTTTTCCACCATTTCTTTCACTTTCCATGGCTAGCCATATCCACGGGTGCCCTCCATACCAACACTTTCCAAGGAATTTATTATTTGACGACATAAAGTAAATTCATTTTTCATTTCGGGACTGGGCATCCCTAATACCTTTGCCTTACTCTCGTGCAATGACAAGTGAATAAACACTCATCGTGAGAATAACACATCTAGCATGGAAAATATTAGCCACCCCTCACCGCCTCGCGAGCGGTACGAACACACAAAAGAGAAGTTTATTTTGAAAATTAGAGATGGCACATACAAATTTGCTTAGAACGGCAAAAAAATACTGCATATAGGTAGATATAGTGGACTCATGTGGCAAAACTGGTTTAAAGGGTTTTCGATGCACAAGTGGTGATCATACTTAGTGCAAAATGAAGGCTAGCAAAAGATTGAGAAGCGACCAACCAAAAAACGAATAATCTCATAAGCGAGCATTAAGCATAATTAACACCAAATAATGCACCATAAGTAGGATATAATTTCATTGCATGACTATTGACTTTCGTGCTTGCATAGGGAATCACAAACCTTAACACCAATATTCTTACTAAAGCACAATTACTCATCAACATAACTCACATATCACATCATCATATCTCAAAACTATTACAAGGAATCAAGTTTATTTTGTCCAATGATCTTCATGAACGTTTTTATTATATCCTTCTTGGATATCTATCACTTTGGAACTAATTTTCATGTGTTGCTTTTGATAAGCACAAACAAATATAAGTGAAGATCATGAGCATAATACTTCTTTCTCTCAAATTAATTTAAGTGAAGCAAGAGAGAATTTCTTAAAAAAATTACTAACTCCCAAATAAATCTAAGTGAAGCATGAGAGAATTTCTTCAAAAATACTAAAGCACGCCGTGCTCAAAAAGATATAAGTGAAGCACTAGAGCAAATCCATAGCTCATAAAAATTTAAGTGAAGCATAGAGAGCAATTCTAACAAGTCATGGCATAATTTTGGCTCTCTCAAATAGGTGTGTCAAGCAAGGATTCATAACTTAGAACACAAAGAAAAACAAGCAAAAACTCATATCATACAAGACGCTCCAAGCAAAACTCATAGTATGTGACGAATAAAAATATAGCTTCGAGTAAAATACCGATGGTCGTTAGAAGAAAGAGGGGATGCCACTCGGGGCATCCCCAAGCTTAGTTGCTTGCTTCTCTTTTGATAATAGCTTGGGATGCCATGGGCATCCACAAGCTTAGGCTCTTCTTACTCCTTATTCCTTCATCCATCGTAAGATAACCCAAAACTTGAAAACTTCAATCACACAAAACTCAACAAAACCTTCGTGAGATCCGTTAGTATAAGAAAGCAAATCACTACTATAAGTACTGTAGCAACACAATTCATATTTTATTTTTGCATTATATCTACTGTATTCCAACTTTTCTATGGCAAAAACTCATCAAACAAAACCATAGAATCATCAAAACAAGCACACAACGCAAAGAAAACAGAATCTGTCAAAAACAGAACAGTCTGTAGCAATCTGGATATTACGAATACTTATGAAACTCCAAAAATTCTGAAAAATTAGGATAACAGAGGAAATTTGTATATCAATCTTTTGTAAAGAAATTCACAATTTTTCGTCTCTGATGTGAATTTTCAAAATTGTTTTACTGGACGCAAAAGTTTCTGTTTTCCAACAAGATCAAATCAACTATCACCAAAGCTATCCTAAAGGCTTTACTTGGCGCAAACACTAATTAAAACACAAAAAACACAATAATAACAGTAGCATAATTGTGCAAACACCCAAGAACAAAAAGAAAAAGACAAAAATAAATTTTATTCATTGGGTTGCCTCCCAAAAAGCGCTATCGTTTTACGCCCTTAGCTAGGCATAGGATTTTATTGATGCTCACATGAAAGATAATAATGAAAACACAAAGAGAGCATCATAAAACATGTGACAAACATATTTAAGTCTAACATATTTCCGATGCATAGGAATTTTATAGGAAAACAAACTAGCAAGACAAGCATGATCTAGCATATGCATGGAAGAAAACAATAGCAATCTCAACATGAAGAGAGGTAATTTAGTAACATGAAAATTTCTACAACCATATTTCCCTCTCTCGTAATAATTACATGTGGGATCATATTCAAACTCATCAATATAGCTATCACATAACATATTCTCTACATGATCCACATGCATGCAAAGTTGACACTCTTCCAAAATAGTGGGATTATCATCAAATAAAGTCATGACCTCTCCAAGCCCACTTTTATTGATAATTTCATAAGATTGAACACTCTCCAAATATGTGGGATTATTTTTACCTAAAGTTGACACTCTTCCAAACCCACTTTCAATATTATTGCAAACATTGTTATCAATAACATATTCATCATGAGGCTTAAAAAAATTCAAGATCATAAGAAGAATCACCCCAATCATGATCATTGCAACAAGTAGTGGACATATCAAAATTAGCATCCCCAAGCTTGGGGTTTTGCATATTATTAGCACAATTGACATTAATAGAATTTATAATAACATCATTGAAATCATGCTTTTCATTCAAGGCACTATCATGAACCACTTTATAAATTCCTTCGTTTAACACTTCATCACAATTTTCAGATTCATAAATCTCAAGCAAAACTTCATAAAGATAATCTAGTGAACTCAATTCACTAGCAATTGGTTCATCATAATTGGATCTTTTGAAAAGATTAGCAAGTGGATGAGGATCCATAACAATAGATTTTTAGCAAGCGAAGATGCAAGCAAATAGAAGGCACATGGCAACACAAGCAAACATGAGATCTGACGAGAAAAAGGCGAACAAAAAAGAAGGCGAATAAAATGGCAAATTTTTGTGAAGTGGGGGAGATGAAAATGAGAGGCAAATGGCATATAATGGAAATTGCAAGGAGACGAGATTTGTGATTAGGAACCTGGTAGATGTTGATGATGTCTCCCCGGCAACGGCGCCAGAAATTCCTTTTCATGCGGCTTGAAGCTACGTCGGTATTTCCCCAAAGAGGAAGGGATGATGTAGCACAGCGGCGGTAGGTATTTCCCTCAGTGATGAAACCAAGGTTATAGAACCAGTAGGAGAACCAAGCAACACTACGTAAACAACACCTGCACACAAATAACAAATACTCACAACCCGACGTGTAAAAGGGGTTGTCAATCCCTTTCGGGCAACGGCGCCAAAAATTGGCAAACGAACATGAGAGAGTAGTAAATATTGATAGATCGAACGACAAATAAAATAAAGTGTAGCAAGGTATTTTTGTATTTTTGGTTTAATAGATCTAAAAATAAAAGCAAAGGAAAATAGATCGCAAAGGCAAATATATTAAAGAAGAGACCCGGGGGCCGTAGGTTTCACTAGTGGCTTCTCTCGAGAAAAATAGCAAACGGTGGGTGAACAAATTACTGTTGGGCAATTGATAGAACTTCAAATAATCATGACGATATCCAGGCAATGATCATTATATAGGCATCACGTCCAAGATTAGTAGACCGACTCCTGCCTGCATCTACTACTATTACTCCACACATCGACCGCTATCCAGCATGCATCTAGTGTATTAAGTTCATGGAGAAACGGAGTAATCCAATAAGAACGATGACATGATGTAGACAAGATCTATTTATGTAGAAATAGACCCCCATCGTTTTATCCTTAGTAGCAACGATACATACGTGTCGGTTCCCCTTCTGTCACTGGGATCAAGCACCGTAAGATCGAACCCACTACAAAGCACCTCTTCCCATTGCAAGATAAATAGATCAAGTTGGCCAAACAAAACCCAAATATCGGAGAAGAAATACGAGGCTATAAGCAATCATGCATATAAGAGATCAAAGAAGACTCAAATAACTTTCATGGATAAAAAGATAGATCTGATCATAAACTCAAAGTTCATCGGATCCCAACAAACACACCGCAAAAAGAATTACATCATATGGATCTCCAAGAGACCATTGTATTGAAGATCAAGAGAGAGAGAGAGGAAGCCATCTAGCTACTAACTACGGACCCGTAGGTCTACAAAGAACTACTCACGCATCATCGGAGAGGCACCAATGGAAGTGGTGAACCCCTCAATGATGGTGTCTAGATTGGATCTGGTGGTTCTGGACTCTGCGGCGGCTGGAATTGATTTCGATGACTCCCCTAGGGTTTCTGGAATATTGGGGTATTTATAGAGCAAAGAGGCGGTTCGGGGGGCACCCGAGGTGGGCACAACCCACCAGGGCGCGCCTGGGCCTCCAGGCGCGCCCTGGTGGGTTGTGCTCCCCTCGGAGCACCCCCCCCCCCAGGTGCTTCTCTGGCCCACTAGATGTCTTCTGGTCCAAAAAAAATCTACAAAAAGTTTCGCTGCGTTTGGACTCCGTTTGGTATTGATTTCCTGCGATGTAAAAAACATGCAAAAAACAACAACTGGCACTTGGCACTATGTCAATAGGTTAGTACCAAAAAATGATATAAAATGACTATAAAATGATTGTAAAACATCCAAGAATGATAATATAACAGCGTGGAACAATCAAAAATTATAGATACGTTGGAGACGTATCAATCACGAGATGCTCGAATTGCAAGACGATATTTCTTATAAGGAGCATCAGATCCGCATTCTCGATGAAGCTGAACGTCGAACCCGTCAAAAGACGACCAAGTTTCTTAAAGTGCAGTGGTCGAATCACACTGAAGATGAAGCCACTTGGGAACGTGAGGATCATCTTCGGGAAGAATATCCCGACCTCTTTCCTTCTACCTCCTAAAATTCTCGGGACGAGAATTTCTTTTAGAGGAGGAGAATTTGTAACACCCCTGTGTAATAGCCACTGTGATCATCTGCTAATAATGCCAAGTCACTTTCATTTGCAGTGCCTAGTCACATTGGTTAAAGATTCAAATCAAATCCTTCTCTGAAATTCAACTCAAATTCTAAAGTGCAAAATAAAGTTGCTCAAAATTTGTGGGAAAAATGTTCACCTTATAGCAAATAATCCAAAACTATTTGCTGTTAAGGAACACAACATCATCATCAAGTCTAGGTGGGCCTAATGCATTTTAGCAGAGTCAAAATAGCACCTAAAATGCCCTGTTCATTTTTGGATAAATTCAAATGGTTTCCAAAAATGCCCAAACTTTTTGTGGCAGTGCGTATTGCAATACACTAGTGTGAGCAAGTTTCACATTTTTGTAAATCCTTTTGAATGCTCAGAATATTTCAAAAACTATCTCTGATAAAAGAAAAAGCAAAACAGAAAATAGAAAATAAAAAGAGGCACTGTGCAATGGGCCTAAGTGCACAGTGCCCCGAATCCAGCCCACCGGCCCATCTCCCTCTTCTCTCACCTGCGTGCTGCCGCCGCCTTGGACGCGCACGCGCGCGCCGGTGCGGCGCCGACAGCGCGTCGGCCACTGACGCCCACCGACGCGGGAGGGATAAGGCCGAAGCCAGAGCATCTCCCCTGCCCTCCTCCGTCACTCTCGCCCTCTTCCCTCGCTCGCTCCGCCCCTCTTCTCCCTCAGATCCGTCGAGGCCGAGCGCCACCGTCGCCTCGCCTCGCCACCGTCGTGGCCAGCGGCCACGCTGCGCCGGCTGCTTGTGTCCGGGAGGATCGCCGTGGGCCGCCACGTCCTCTGGAGCCGCTGGAGGGAGCCGAGGAGCTCTGCATCGCCCGCACGCGTCGGCTTCTTCCTCGGGTCGCCGGCAATCCCCTTCTTCCCCGGCGATGTTCTGCTGCTACTAAACCGTCACGGGCCTACGTGTGAGCCGCGCGGTGAGCTCCCCCGCCTCCTGCTCCTCTCCATTAGGTTCATCGCATGCCGTAGCTAGCTACCGCCGCGTTCATGCTCTGCTCGCCGCCGACGAGCTTGTGGCCGTCGCTGTGGTCGATGACACCGCCGCCTGAGGCCACGGTCGAGCTCCTGGTGCTCTCAGGAGCCCGACAAGCACGCGCACGAGCCCCCCCCCCCCCCCGTGCCCCCTAGCGCCGTTTTCGTCGAGGACCCATTCGCGCCGCCGCTGTAGCTCATCGCCGCCACGATTCCGGCCACTTCTGGCCACGGCACCACCGCCGTTCGACGCGCGGGCGAGCGCTCGTTCGAACGCGCCCTTGCGCGTGACAAATGGTGCCCCCTAGCCCAAATCTGACGCGGGCAGTGCGTCGCCGCCGCATTTTGGCGTCGCCGCCGGTGAGTCGCCGACCCCGCTGAGCTAGCACGTGTGGGGCCCACCCCTGTGAGGCAGCCAGTGGGCCCCCTGGCCCCAATTGACCACGTTGACCGTGGTCAACTGTGCTGACTGGGCCATCCGATTCGCTGACATGCGGGCCCCACCGCATTTTAATTAACTAAAATGTTTTTATAAATAAAAGTTAATTAGTCACTGACAGGTGGGGTCCAATAGTTAATTAGATTTAGTTTAGCTTAAATTAAACTCTGTTAGTAACAGAGACTGACATGTGGGGCCCACTGGTCAGGTTTGACCTGGTCAGTGCGGCTGTTGACTGCTGATGTCATCCTCACGTCATGCTGACGTCATAATTAATTTCTGTTAATTTAAAATAAATTCAAAAAACTGTTTAAATCTTTTAAAATTCATAGAAAATAAACCGTAGCTCGGATCGAAAAACTTTGTACATGAAAGTTGCTCAGAACGACGAGACGAACCTGATCGTGTCGTCTATTTTCATGTCGGAACCCCCTACATAGGTGAACCCATAACTTTCCGTCCGTTTACGGTAGATGAATAGTGCATATATACCGGTTAATAAATCCAACTTAAATCCTAAAATAACTAATATGACTTAGACGTATCTTTAGGCAACCCTGCACTACATCCTAGGCATGGCATGCTCTGTGTTGCATTATTGTTGTGTATTTATTTGTTTCCTCCCCCTCTTCTCTCTCGTTAGACCCCGACACCGACGTAGTCCCCGAGGCTGACGTAGCTCCAGAGATTGACTACGCCCCTGACGACCAGACCCTTGCCGCGGAGCTTCCAGGCAAGCACCCCCCTTTTGAACATACCGATATCACCTATTCTTCTCTCTCTTATGCTTGCATTAGAAGTTGTTGCTGTTACTGTTATCCTATATCTGCTGCATAGCCTGTTTATTGTAACCTGCTATTGTTACCTACCTGCTTATCCTAAACTATTTAGTATAGGTTGGGTAGAGACCCATCAGAGACCCTCACTTTATCCGGACTGCCCTGCTGGATTACCAGAATACCCGATCAACGGGATTGAAGACCAGGCCCCGGCACCGCACATCACTTCCCCCTTAGTTACTCGACACTACTGGGTTACTATCGAGTGCCGAGGGTGATACCTCATCAGCACTTCTGATGTTAACCTTGTAGGTTAGTTCATCGTTTATGGTCATCGAGGGTGATTCCTTCTTCTCAACTCCCGATAACGACACTGTCGTGCAACTCCTCAAGAGTGGACCTCGAGGGTGATTCCTCATTCGTTCACCTTGATGATAACATCAGGTGGAATTCCATCGAGGGTGATTCCTCAGGGTTCCTGTGACGACCCCGGATTAATCGTGCACTAACCATACACGCAAATGCACACGATTAAGCCTAAGGACTCACTTAAAGATATCACAACACAACTCTAAAACATAAATAAAGTCATACAAGCTTTATATTACAAGCCAGGGCCTCGAGGGCTCGAATACATAGCTCGATGGCATACAAGTGTCAGCGGAAGCATCAGATATCTGAGTACAGATATATTACAAAAACAGAGATAGGCCTTTAAGAAGGCGGGGCAAAATTAAAACCACTATGATCGAAAGGCGTAGGCCTCCTGCCTAGGTCCCTCCGAACCTACTCCTGGTCGTTGGTAGGCTCCTCGTAGTAGTACTCGTCGGGAGGGTAGTAGTAGTAGCCGTAGTCGTCGACAGGGGCAGCTATCTCAGGGGCTCCGTCATCTGGCGGCGACATATGGATATGGGGAGAAAAAGAAAGAACAGCAAACGTGAGTACTCATCCGAAGTACTCAGCAAGCATGGATCTACACTACATATGCAACATTTTCAAAGGAGGGCTGTATATGTGGACTGGGCTGCAGAAATGCCAGAATAGAGGGGGAAAGCCTAGTCCTATCGAAGACTAGCATCTTCAATCATCTTCATCGGTCTTGCAGCATTAGAAGAGTGCAGATTAACATAATGTAAAGTAGTAGTAGTGTTATCAACCTCGCCCAGAGATCCTTCCTCGACTCCCTGCGAGAAAGCAATCCCAGAGCCATACTATCCATTTCATCTCAAGTCACCAGTTCTAGTTGTACCGATCGGGATACAACTCCGAGTGTCCGTTACCGTAGGACAGGCTATCGATAGATTAGTTCTTCCCTGCAGGGGTGCACCAACTTACCCACCACGCTCGCTTAACTCCGGCCGGACACACTTTTCTGGGTCATGCCCGGCCTCGGCCAAACGATACGCCGCAACCCGACCAAATACCTAACAGAGAGGTCAGCATGCCGGACTAACCTATGCCCCCAGGGGTCTTGGGCCATCGCCCCGGGAACTCCTGCACGTTGCGTTAGGCGGCCGAGAGCAGACCTAGCAACCCCTTAATACAAGCGCATTTGTGTAACCAGTCCAACTCGGCGCGCGCCGCTCAGTCGCTGACGTCCATTACGCTTCGGCTGAAGTATACGACGCAGAACGCCCATACTATGCCCACGTGATGGTTAGTGCTATCAGGCCAGAGGCCCCTCGGATCAAATATCCAAACCGTTAGTGGATTAGGAGCGTGCGGTAACGAGCAGAGACTCGTGAAAGATGTGACCCCGTCGCCCCGTCTCGAGGACTTGCGGCAAGGGCGAGGAATGCCCGGCCACGCCTCGTGTTTAACTCTCGGGCACCATCCAGGTCCACCCGATTCCACATCACTCGCAATTAAGCTCGCGCGGGTACCCCTCAGGGCCGACCCGTCTTTAGTAACATGTTCCAATGTAATGTCATGGTAACAATGGTAACCGTGTGTCTAACACCAAGGGGAACCCTGAGGAATCACCCTTGAAGGGATTTCCCTCTGATGTTACCGTCAAGGTGAACGAAGGAGGAATCACCCTCGAGGACCACACTTTAGAGGTTGCTCGACGACGTCATTATCGGGGGTGGTGTAGGAGGAATCACCCTCGCTGACCACGACCGATTAACTAACCTACAAGGTTATCATCAGGAGTGCTGACGAGGTATCACCCTCGGCACTCGATAGTAACCCAGTAGCGTCGAGCAACTAAGGGGGAGTGACGTGCGGTGCCAGGGTCTGGTCTTCGATCTTGTTGCTCGGGTCTTCTGAAAATCAAGCGGGGCAGTCGGGATAAAGTGGGGTCTCTGCTGGGTTTCTACCCAAACTATACTAAACAGTTTAGGATAGCAGGTAGGTAACAATAGCAGGTTACAATAAACAGGCTATGCAGCAGAAATAGGATAACAGCAGCAACAGTAACTTCTAATGCAAGCATAAGAGAGAAGAGAGTGGGTGATATCGGAATGCTCAAAAGGGGGGTGCTTGCCTGTTTGCTCGGCGGCAAGGGCAAGATCATCAACTGCGTCATCGGGCTCCTGAGCGGCGTCAGCCTCGGGAGTTACGTCGACGTCGGGGTCTACCGAGAGAGAAGAGGGGGAAGAAACAGGTAAATAGACAGCAAACAATGCAACACAAGCATGCCACGACTAGGATGCAGTGCAGGGTTGCCTAAAGATGCATCTAGGTCATTTTAGTTATTATAGGATTAGAGTTGTATTTATTAGCTGGTGTATAAGCACTATTTATCTACCAGAAACAGGCTAAAGGTTATGGGTTCACCTCCGTAGAGGGTCCCGTCATGGAAACAGACGGCACGGTCAGCTTCGTCTCGTCGTTCTGATCAACTTTCATGTAGAAAGTTTTTCGATCCGAGCTACGGTTCATTTTATATGATTTTCTAAAAATTTAGACATTTTCTGAAATTATTTAAATTAACAGAAAAGGAAATATGACGTCAGCCTGATGCTATCATGATGTCAGCAAGTCAACAGACTCGCTGACCTAGTCAAAGTTGAACAGTGGGTCTAGTGGGTCCCACTGGTCAGTGACTCTGGGCTAAAATGGATTAAGTTAGGCTAACAATGCTTAATTAGAGGGTGGGCCCCACATGTCAGTGTATATACTAACTAACAGATTAGTTTTAAAGCTTAATTAGTTTAAATATCGCAGGGGCCCACATGTCAGTGGCCGTAGCTGCCACGTCAACGCAGTTGACTTGGTAGACTGGTCAACGGGGGCCCCTAGGCCCACGGGTCAGTGACCCAAGGGGGTGGCCCAGGTCGGCCACGTTGGCGTCGACCGGAGACTTGCCGCCGGCGACCAAACCGACGGCGGCGCGCACTGGAGGGGGTTGGATTTCGCCGTCCGACGACCAAATCGGACGCCGCGAGTTGCATTCGAACGAGCATCGAGGGCCGCGTCTAGTGGTGACACTGGCTCGGCCAGAAATGGGCTAAAACGACGGCGACGTGCCCCGCGGTGCTTGTCGGAGTTCGGGCAAATGCGGGGTCGGCGCTAGAGGCTACGGAGAAGGAAACAAACGGCATGAGCGGCACCAAAGAGTTGCCTTGAGCTCGTCGGGGAGCTCGGACGAGCTTGGCAGTGGCTACGGCCATGGCCACGAGCTCGTCGGCGATGTGGTGTTCGGGGCGCGGCGACTACGGGGGCTACCGGTGCGGAGAAGGACAGGGAAGTGAGGGGAAAGGAAGAGGAGCTCACAGCGCTCCTGCAGATGTGCAAAGCGGGCTCGAGGAAGGCTTGATGGCGCCGAAATCGTCGCCGAAGCTCCTCGGGGCTGCTGAAGAAGACGACGGAGCAGGGGGCGATGTAGTGGTGTTCGACTCCATCCAGTAGCACGGGAAGGAGTAGCGGACGGCGACGGAGCCTTAGAGCATCACGACGAGGTGAGGGGCGGCCAGTGGCTACGGGATCAACGGCGAACGGCGATGTCTGCGCTCGGGAAGAGCCAGATCGAGGGGGAGAGGAGGGGAACGAGCGAGGAAGAGAGGTGAGGAGTGAGCGAGGAGTCCAGGGGGGATGGACAGCTTCGGCCCTATCCCCCTAGCGCGTCGGTGGCGCCGGTGCCATCGCCGTGTCGAGCTGTGGCCGGTGCGCACCGGCGCAGCCATGGAGGGAGTGACAGCGCGAGGGAGAGAGAGTGGGGTGGGCCTGTTGGGCCGGTTTCGGGGCACTGTGCACTTAGGCCCAATGCACAGTGCCTCGTTTTATTTTCTTATTTCTGTTTTTCTATTTTTCTTTTAACAGAGTTGAATTTGAGATATTTTGAGTATTCAAATGGATTAGCAAAAATGTGAAACTTGCTCACATAAATATCTTGCAATATCCAGCACTGCCACAAAAAGTTTGGGCATTTTTGGATTCCATTTGAAATTATTCAAAAATGAATAGGGCATTTAAATGTTGTTTTTGCTCTGATTTAAATGCGTAAACCCTTCTGTAGTTGATGGTGATGTTGTGTTCCTTAACAGCAAATAGTTTTGGATTATTTGCTAAAAGGTGAACATTTTTCCAACAGGATTTGAGCAACTTTATATATTTCACTTTTGAATTTGAGTTGATTTTCCAGAATAGAAGTTGGATTGTTTTGATTAAGCACTATGACTAGGCACTGCAAATGAAGTGACTTGGCATTATTAAGAGGTGATCACTGTGGTGAGAGGCTGGGGATGTTACAAATCTCCTCCACTACAAGAAATCTTGTCCCGAGATTTAAGTGGGGAACAAAAAGGTAACTGCGGGAAAACTAACCCCTGATGGTTCGATTAACTGGTGGACAATTCAGGGAAAGTGACAGAAGTATCTCTCAAGTTGAAACTTAGTAAAAACAACGAGAGCAAAGTATGAAGATGCAATTAGAAGTTTCAGGCGAATGGACATTCGATCGATACCTGAACAAAGAGCGAAAAGGGGTTCAGGGTACCGGGAGTAGATCATTTATCAGAGAATGGCTCGTGATAAAACTCAAAGTCAAGTGCAAAGAATATTTCAGAATCAGGGATATACAGGAGAGTCGGGTTACGATCCTGTGGAACTGTGCTGAGGGTCGATTAAAAGTAGGGAGGATGGTGCCATCTTACCGGTTACGACAACAAGGTATGTCAGAGGATAGTCTGTCAGTTATGTCGGTGACAACATCGGTACCAAGGGCGAGGGACGAATAGAACCATTTTCCTGCTCGTTAAAATGAGGCGGACCAATAGGCAAAGTTCTCGTCCATCGGGGGTTACCAGAATATCATCAACAATAGTAACAGGTCTCTCTGACAAGGTTGTACATAGAGATGTTTTCATAGGTAGAGAATTATTTCTGCTTAGACAAGCTAGATTACTGGAAAGGTTAAACAAAACAATGGAAAGGAAAATGTGTATGCACACACAAGAATTGGGAGTATATCCTTCCCAGGGAAAAGCGGAGCAGGATATACATGATAGGGCAGCAAGTTCAAAAGCATTTAGATAAAGGGGCGAGGGAAGAATCATGATATTACCCATACAACGATGTTTGGATAATTGATGAAGGGACATGCCACGTTGCGTTTTCACTGTTCTAAAAGATATTCGGAGTACCATACTCATGCTCCGAGGTAGTGATAACATGGTGTTTCAAGTAAGGGTTGGATCTAAAGATCACAAGAGAGACAATGGAACGCTTCCAAGATTGTCTCGGAACGTAAGGATTAATCAAACACAACCAGGTCTGTGTTGGCAGAAAGTCAAGGATGTCATCGATGATATCACAAATCATCAAGGGGCAGGAATGGTATTTCTAGCCATGAATTCGATCGATATCCTAGAACAAGGTAGTATATTGATGGTGATCACGACAAATTTTGTCGAGAGACTCTATGTAGAAGCCATCGAGCAGCGACGACATCAAGAAAATGGAATGATGAAGCAAAAGGTTATTGGGACTGCGGATGCGACACAAGCTCGAAATCTAGCTTGTTGTTTGAGGTGAAATGATAAGATGAGGAAGATCGACGTAAGCTTAGCTCATCGTCGGAAGTTGCTCTGGGTTATAGGGACCAGGTAGCACAGTTGAAATTTGCACAATAGGGATATAGACGATCAGGTTAGAAAAGAATCGAAGGTTTATTAAATTCGTAAGCAACAAAAATTACTTAGAGTTATTGAATCGTAGTGCGGAATCGATTCACTTACCGGTGTTCTCGAGTGACAAACAACTCAGAACCCAGAGGAAATTGTGATTGGTGATCAATAATAGTTGATGAAGAACTCATAAGAAGTTATGTAGTTCCTGAGATATTCTCAAGATACCAGGGGGTAATACTCGAAGGTAGATCAAGATAGAGGTTGGGTGAGCATACTGGTTTGCAAAAGACAGGTGCCTTAACTTGTCCGGGAAATGGAATCAAAGAAAAGTATGATCGGAGCCACGATCACAAAGGATCAACTCACAGGTACAGATGAACCTTCAAGAGAAGCTTCCATGATAAGTTCTGCATCGGGTCCATGGGCATGAACTCAAAGGTTCAAGGTTGACTCCTACTTCTTCAATGCATAACCTTTCATTCACTTTTCGATTTCGATGGAGTTGTAGAGTTGATAATTTTATCTGGTAAAACACCAGAGGAGTATGACTCCTGAAAACGCTCGGGTTCACGCGGATTATGGAAGGCATAGGTTCAACCCATCGGGGAATCTTAGGAACATATACCACAAACTGCAGGGGTAATGAACTCAAGCTCGGAAGCAGAGCATGGTTGACAGAAGGAGAGGATACATTTTACCATAGACATTTTGTATCCGAGGAAAGACTCGCAAGGTTATTGTATATGATCGATGATGTCGGATAGCAACCCAGCAAAAGATCAGATGGTCGGCAAAGGATCCGATGTGAGTATCGGTACTTAAATAGAAGAAGAAAGAATGTAACGACATCAGATTATAGAAACATCGGAATAATCCGACATTTAAGTACAAAGGAGTTATGGTTCAGAAACGAAGGATCAGAAGCAAAAGCTCTGTCCAAATATGAGTAGGTCGAATAGAGCTAGATGAACAACTTTAGCGTTCCGTCTTGCAGAGATCTCCACTCATGTTTACGGGACATGTCCTGGTCAGTAGTCAGTCCCAAGCCAATAAGGGAAAGGAATGCACTACCTCTCCATGCCATGCAAACTGAGCGGATATACAGACGGCAAGAAGTAGAGGAAGCTTCAGTGCCAAAGGCAATGTCAACGGGGAAGGAACCGATAAGGTTCTTAGAATAGAAAAGAATCGGTCGGATAGTTGTCCACAAAAGAAATCAAGTGATCCGTGAGAACTAACGGGGTAAGGTTTTAACAACTGGTTCCACCTGAGAGTCCTCCGAGAAAGGACGGGAGGCAAGCACATCGAATTAAGGAAGCACTTGAACAACCCAAGTATAAAATTCAGAGGGTTCACGATTTCCAAAGCCAGGAGTGACAATTAGTTCACCTGGGCAGAGGGACGAGTGATTTGTACATGCTTAGTTGGACAATCAATCAATACTTGATTGGCCGAGAACCAGCTCATGTCCGGAATGGTGACTGAGCCGGAAGGACGAATTCTAGGAGTCGACTGATGACGGCGAACATCCGCAGCATATAGGTTCAGGGGATTCAAAATGGTAATTGGCAAAGGATGTTGACGGGGATTACTAGACATATGAAATTTAACCATAAGGCAAGCAGGCAAGAATTTCAAGAGCAATAGGCTGCAGAGGATTATCGGGAGATTAAATAGTAATGCAATGTGTTCCGAAAAGCACTTGAACGACTGGGGGTAAACAGACCCCGTGTAAGTATGAGGATTTATTCGTAGGTGTGTTCAGACGGAAAGGAACTGCAAAGCAGTAGGTTCAGAGAATTCTCGAAATGTCGGATAGTATTTCGATAGGTCGGATGAAACCCGAGAGTAACTGAAATGAATATATGAACGACGAGTGTGAGTAGTTATCCATCAAGATTTATCGGTAGTCAGGAACTGCAAGGCAATGGGTACAATGGTCTCGGGAAATTACGAGGAGTATCTTTGGAGTCTTTTGATGAAGCAGACGACCATCTGTAGTGAAGGGGCTCTCCGGGAGGAAGTGGTTATGAGATCCTAATGCCAGAGTTAGCAAAATCATTTAACCCAGATAGAAGAGAGATCAGAGTCCTAGAGTAAAGGTCGAGAAGTAAAAGATCCTAATACCACCCAGATTGCGACGTGGGCACGTAAGCCACACAGCCAAGTTAGTAAAACAGTTTTGGACCACTAGACTCAACTTCGGCCAAGGAGTTGGAAAGGGGGATTCCTAGAGGCAGTCGGCTCTGATACCAACCTGTGACGACCCCGGCTTAATCGTGCACTAACCATACACGCAAATGCACACGATTAAGCCTAAGGACTCACTTGAAGATATCACAACACAACTCTAAAACATAAATAAAGGCATACAAGCTTTATATTACAAGCCAGGGCCTCGAGGGCTCGAATACATAGCTCGATGGCATACAAGTGTCAGCGGAAGCATCAGATATCTGAGTACAGATATATTACAGAAACAGAGATAGGCCTTTAAGAAGGCGGGGCAAAATTAAAATCACTATGATCGAAAGGCGTAGGCCTCCTGCCTAGGTCCCTCCGAACCTACTCCTGGTCGTCGGTCGGCTCCTCATAGTAGTACTCGCCGGGAGGGTAGTAGTAGTAGCCGTAGTCGTCGACAGGGGCAGCTATCTCAGGGGCTCCGTCATCTGGCGGCGACATATGGATATGGGGAGAAAAAGAAAGAAAAGCAAACGTGAGTACTCATCCGAAGTACTCAGCAAGCAAGGATCTACACTACATATGCAACATTTTCAAAGGAGGGCTGTATATGTGGACTGGGCTGCAGAAATGCCAGAATAGAGGGGGAAATCCTAGTCCTATCGAAGACTAGCATCTTCAATCATCTTCATCGGTCTTGCAGCATTAGAAGAGTGCAGATTAACATAATTTAAAGTAGTAGTAGTGTTATCAACCTCGCCCAGAGATCCTTCCTCGACTCCCTGCGAGAAAGCAATCCCAGAGCCATACTATCCATTTCATCTCAAGTCACCAGTTCTAGTTGTACCGATCGGGATACAACTCCGAGTGTCCATTATCATAGGACAGGCTATCGATAGATTAGTTCTTCCCTGCATGGGTGCACCAACTTACCCACCACGCTCGCTTAATTCCGGCCGGACACACTTTTCTGGTTCATGCCCGGCCTCGGCCAAACGATACGCCGCAACCCGACCGAATACCTAACAGAGAGGTCAGCATGCCGGACTAACCTATGCCCCTAGGGGTCTTGGGCCATCGCCCCGGGAACTCCTGCACGTTGCGTCAGGCGGCCGAGAGCAGACCTAGCAACCCCTTAATACAAGCGCAGTTGCGTAACCAGTCCAACTCGGCGTGCGCCGCTCAGTTGCTGACGTCCATTAAGCTTCGGCTGAAGTATACGACGCAGAACGCCCATACTATGCCCACGTTATGGTTAGTGCTATCAGGCCAGAGGCCCCTCGAATCAAATATCCAAACCGTTAGTGGATTAGGAGCGCGCGGTAACGAGCAAAGACTCACGAAAGATGTGACCCCGTCGCCCCGTCTCGAGGACTTGCGGCAAGGGCGAGGAATGCCCGGCCACGCCTCGTGTTTAACTCTCGGGCACCATCCAGGTCCACCCGATTCCACATCACTCGCAATTAAGCTCGCGCGGGTACCCCTCAAGGACGACCCGTCTTTAGTACATGTTCCAATGTAAAGTCATGGTAACAATGGTAACCGTGTGTCTAACACCAAGGGGAACCCTAAGGAATCACCCTCGAAGGGATTTCCCTCTGATGTTACCGTCAAGGTGAACGAAGGAGGAATCACCCTCGAGGTCCACACTTGAGAGGTTGCTCGACGACGTCGTTATCGGGGGTGGTGTAGGAGGAATCACCCTCGCTGACCACGACCGATTAACTAACCTACAAGGTTATCATCAGGAGTGCTGACGAGGTATCACCCTCGGCACTCGATAGTAACCCAGTAGCGTCGAGCAACTAAGAGGGAGTGACGTGCGGTGCCGGGGTCTGGTCTTCGATCCCGTTGCTCGGGTCTTCTGATAATCCAGCGGGGCAGTCGGGATAAAGTGGGGTCTCTGCTGGGTTTCTACCCAAACTATACTAAATAGTTTAGGATAGCAGGTAGGTAATAATAGCAGGTTACAATAAACAGGCTATGCAGCAGAAATAGGATAACAAAAGCAGCAGTAACTTCTAATGCAAGCATAAGAGAGAAGAGAGTGGGCGATATCGGAATGCTCAAAAGGGGGTGCTTGCCTGTTTGCTCGGCGGCAAGGGCAAGATCGTCAACTGCGTCGTCGGGCTCCTGAGCGGCGTCGGCCTCGGGAGTTACGTCGACGTCGGGGTCTACCGAGAGAGAAGAGGGGGAAGAAACAGGTAAATAGACAGCAAACGGTAAAACACAAGCATGCCACGACTAGGATGCAGTGCAGGGTTGCCTAAAGATGCATCTAGGTCATTTTAGTTATTATAGGATTAGAGTTGGATTTATTAGCCGGTGTATAAGCACTATTCATCTACCGGAAACAGGCTAAAGGTTACGGGTTCACCTCCGTAGAGGGTCCCGTCACGGAAACAGACGGCACGGTCAGCTTCGTCTCGTCGTTCTGAGCTACGGTTCATTTTATATGATTTTCTAAAGATTTAGATATTTTCTGAAATTATTTAAATTAACAGAAAAGGAAATATGACGTCAGCCTGATGCCAACATGATGTCAGCAAGTCAACAGACTCGCTGACCTAGTCAAAGTTGAACAGTGGGTCCAGTGGGTCCCACTGGTAAGTGACTCTGGGCTAAAATGGATTAAGTTAGGCTAACAGTGCTTAATTAGAGGGTGGGCCCCACATGTCAGTGTATATACTAACTAACAGATTAGTTTTAAAGCTTAATTAGTTTAAATATCGCAGGGGCCCACATGTCAGTGGCCGTAGCTGCCACGTCAACGCAGTTGACTTGGTCAACTGGTCAATGGGGGCCCCTGGGCCCACGGGTCAGTGACCCAAGGGGGTGGCCCAGGTCGGCCACGTTGGCGTCGACCGGCGACTTGCCGCCGGCGACCAAAACGACGGCGGCGCGCACTGGAGGGGGTCGGATTTCGCCGTCCAACGACCAAATCGGACGTCGCGAGTTCCATTCGAACGAGCATCGAGGGCCGCGTCTAGTGGTGACACTGGCTCAGCCGGAAACGGGCTAAAACGACGGCAGCGTGCCCCGCGGTGGTCACCGGAGTTCAGGCAAACACGGGGTCGGCGCTAGAGGCTACGGAGAAGGAAACAAACGGCACGAGCGGTACCAAAGCGTTGCCCTGAGCTCGTCGGGGAGCTCGGACGAGCTTGGCAGTGGCTACGGCCACGAGCTCGTCGGCGACGTGGTGTTCGGGGCACGGCGACTACGGGGGCTACCGGTGCGGAGAAGGATAGGGAAGTGAGGGGAAAGGAAGAGGAGCTCACAGCGCTCCTGCAGATGTGCAAAGCGGGCTCGGGGAAGAATCGTCGCCGGAGCTCGTCGGGGCCGCTGAAGAAGATGACGGAGCAGGGGGCGATGCAGTGGTGTTCGACTCCGTCCAGTGGCACGGGAAGGAGCAGCGGACGGCGACGGAGCCTTAGAGCATCACGGCGAGGTGAGGGGCGGCCGGTGGCCGCGGGATCGACGGCGAACGGCGACGTCTGCGCTCGGGAAGAGCCGGATCGAGGGGGAGAGGAGGGGAACGAGAGAGGGAGAGAGGGAGAGAGGTGAGGAGTGAGCGAGTAGTCCAGGGGGATGGACGGCTTTGGCCTTATCCCCCCAGCGCGTCGGTGGCGCCGGTGCCGTCACCGTGTCGAGCTGCGGCCGGTGCGCGCCGGCGCAGCCATGGAGGGAGTGACAGCGTGAGGGAGAGAGAGTGGGGTGGGCCTGTTGGGCCGGTTTCGGGGCACTGTGCACTTAGGCCCAGTGCACAGTGCCTCGTTTTATTTTCTGTTTTTCTTTTAACAGAGTTGAATTTGAGATATTTTGAGTATTCAAATGGATTAGCAGAAATGTGAAACTTGCTCACATAAATATCTTGCAACATCCAACACTGCCACAAAAAGTTTGGGCATTTTTGGATTCCATTTGAAATTATTCAAAAATGAATAGGGCATTTAAATGCTGTTTTTGCTCTGATTTAAATGCTTAAACCCTTCTGTAGTTGATGGTGATGTTGTGTTCCTTAACAGCAAATAGTTTTGGATTATTTGCTAAAAGGTGAACATTTTTCCAACAGGATTTGAGCAACTTTATATATTTCACTTTTGAATTTGAGTTGATTTTCCAGAATAGAAGTTGGATTGTTTTGATTAAGCACTATGACTAGGCACTGCAAATGAAGTGACTTGGCATTATTAAGAGGTGATCACTGTGGTGAGAGGCTGGGGATGTTACAGTTCCCCCTTGGTGTTAGACACACGATTACTATGGTTACTATGACTTTACATGAACCATGATACTAAAGACGGGTCAGCCCTGAGGGGTACCCGCGCGAGCATAATTGCGAAGTGATGTGGAGACAGGTTGACCTGGAAGGTGCTCGAGAGTTGAATACAAGGCGTGGCCGGGCATTCTTAGCCCTTGTCGCAAGTCCTCGAGACGGGGCGACAGGGTCACATCGATCGTGAGTCTCTGCTCGTTACCGCGCGCTCCTAATCCACTAACGGTTTGGATATTTGATCCGAGGGGCCTATGGCCTGATAGCACTAACCATCACGTGGGCATAGTATGGGCGTTCTGCGTCGTATACATCAGCCGAAGCTTAATAGACATCATGCGACTAAGCGGCGCGTGCTGGGTTGGACCGCGTTAAGCACACTCCGTTGTACTGGAGGCTGCTAGGTCTGCTCACCGGCCGCGTACGCAACGTGCAGGAGCGCCCGGGGCGATGGCCCAAGACCCCTGGGTGCATAGGTTTAGCACGGCGTGCTGACCTCTCTATTAAGCCTAGGTCGGGTTGCGGCGTATCGTTTGGCCGAGGCCGGGCATGACCCAGAAAAGTGTGTCCGGCCGGAGTTAATCGAGCGTGGTGGGTAAGTTGGTGCACCCCTGCAAGGAAGAAACAATCTATCGATAGCCTGTCCTATGGTAACGGACACTCGGAGTTGTATCCCGATCGGTACAACTAGAACTGGACACTTGAGATGATAACTGGATAGTATGGCTCTGAGATTGCTTTCTCGCAGGGAGTCGAGAAAGGATCTCTGGGTGAGGTTGTTAACACTACTACTACTTTACATTATGCTAATCTGCACTCTTCTAATGCTGCAAGACCGCTGAAGATGATGAAGATGCTAGTCTTCGATAGGACTAGACTTTCCCCTCTATTCTGGCATTTCTGCAGCCCAGCCCACATATACAGCCTTCCTTTGATAATGTTGCATATGTAGTGTAGATCCTTACTTGCTGAGTACTTCGGATGAGTACTCACGGTTGCTTTGCTTTCTTTTTCTCCCCATATCCATTTGGTGCAACCAGATGGTGGAGCCCCTGAGACAGCAGCCCCCGCCGACGGCTACTACTACTACCCTCCCGGCGAGTACTACTACGAGGAGCCTTCCGACGACCAGGAGTAGGTTTGGATGGTCCCAGGCAGGAGGCCTACACCTTTCGATCGTAGCTTTTGTTTTTGCCCCGCCTTCTTAAAGGCTTATCTGTTTTATCTTTCATATCTGTACTCAGATATCTGATGCTTCCGCTGACGCTTGTTTGTCATCAAGCTTATGTATTCGAGCCCTCGAGGCCCTGGCTTGTAATATAATGCTTGTATGACTTTATTTATATTTTAGAGTTGTGTTGTGATATCTTCAAGTGAGTCCTAGACTTGATCGTGTGCATTTGCGTGTATGGTTAGTGCATGATTAAGCCGGGGTCGTCACAAGACAAAACTCAACGGAGGGCATCAAGGAGGCTAACCCTATATGTTCCCGGTAACTTTCATATATTCGCCAGATATTTTTATCCAGGCAAGGCCAATATGCGGCGGCAGTTTGGGCAAAAAAAAAAGAGCCCAAAACCGCATAGCTGTCGGAATTGCCCGGGACAGGGCGTTTTAGGGGATCTCCTAGAGATGCTCTTATTTGTGTAGCTGATAAAGGGAACATCTGCTATCAGACTGTTGTCAAACCCTTTCTTTAGAAAGTTCACTTTACAATACTGAACTTGTTACTCGGTTTAACATTCAACCATCAACTTCAAAACTGATCATCCACACCCCCAAACTAACCATCCGGTTTAGGAACGAATCCCCCCCCCCCCCCCCCCCCCCCCCCCCCCCCCCCCGCGCGCGCGCGCGCATCTGGTTTTGACTCGCTGGAGCGGTTTTGACCATTTTGACTACTGAGTCAGCATTGCCACGTTAGCTGTTGACCCATATTTTTCTTGACACATTTTTACCCTCCCCCCCCCCCCATTGTATCAGACCGCCACCAAGTCGTCCCATGAGCGCCTCTCTGTCCAACTTGTTCTTGAAGCCGACCGCCTTCCTTCAGCGTTCAGGCGGCAACGGTGGACTCTTCCTCGGCGGGCACGTGAACACAACGACTACTCCCTGGAAGCGCGCGACTGCTCCCTTGCCCATGTCTGGTTCCACCCACCGAAAGTGCCCACTTGCCACCGAGGAAAGCACGAGGTGAATCACTCGAATCCGTCAGCTAAGAGGCGTAGGAGGACCGCGTGCATCGTCGGTGGGAGCGATGACGCCAGGGTCTCCGCGGCTTCCAGGGAGCATGTCGATGCGCGACGAGGAGAATATCAGTCATGATGACACAACCTCGGGTAGTGGTTTTGTGGGTCATGGGTTGCCGTGGCTTGGGGAGGAAAGTTGTGGCTAGGATGAGCGCTAGGGGGAAGGGGCGAGGCGGGTTGGGGCATCGGGTTGGTCGGCACAGCACGACGGTCCGGGGCACATGTGCGACAACACCTCAGGTAGTTGGGAAGGTGGGGTTTGGGCGGGGACGAGGTGGGAGGAGAAGTTCTCGTGGGTGTGGAGCGGGCAAGAAGCAATGGAGGTGTGTGATCTGTGTTGTCCCACATTAAGGAGCTGGCGGGCTAACTCGGCAGTCACCATGGTCAAAATCGCTTTAAGTCAGTCAAAACCGCCGGGGGGGGGGGGGGGGGGGGGGTGCGGATTCGTAAACGGTAGGTTTGTTCAGGATGTGGGATGACCGATTTTGAAGCTGGGGGTTGAATGTTCATCCGGGTGGCAAGTTCCGGCTTATAAAGCGGACCTTTTCTAGCTGCCAAACCATAATTCGGTATGTATCGTTTGGTTGTTCAGTCTGTAATCTGTACAACTACAAAATGATTGGATTACAGTGAGTACATCCGAGGTCTGGCACGCTATCGCTGAGAATAAAACATACCACTATCTCATAATTCACACTGTCAAATTTGAATAGTGACAAATTTCTGTTACTATTACTAAAAATTTGAATTCAACAACATACTTCTGTGTGGAAGTGGAAACAATGGCAAAGCAAAACTGCTTCAACCCCTATCTTGTGTGTATACTACAGTCCTAAATATTTTCTTTACTCCGACGTGTTAAGGAAGAGGGGCCCTTTTGTGCAGCCGTCTGCAACCATGGGCCTCCCAACAAATAAACGAATGTGTCTACGCCTATCCTAGTACAATTACGTATTACAGAATAAAGCTCCATCTCGTCGTGTGGTTTGCCATTTCTGACACTCGCTGGTCAGTACTGGGAGTTCTGGAAGAACATGTCCTCCTCCCTCGGCTCCTCCTTGGCGCTCGACGCGTGCATCGCGTCGTTCTGCCTCTGCTGCTGCTGGTGCTGGCTCATGTACGACGCCGTCGGGTTGTCGAACCCGGGCCCGGAGAAGCCGAAGTTGCCGTTGAAGCCGAACGAGCCCTGGTTCTGGCCACCGAACCCGTCGGGCCTCGGCGCGTACTGCTGTGTCCCGGCCACGGTGGGGGCGGCGCTGGCTTGGTACGCCATGGCGGACGGCTGCGGGTTCAGGTAGTGTCCGGTGCTCGCGGTGCTGTCCGCCGCCCGGGGCGCGGGGCGGTAGAGCGCGGCGCTCCCCCTGGCGGCCGGCACGTCGTGGTTGTGCTTGCCCTCGTACGTGGTGATCACGGCGCGCAGGTCGTGGGACGCGCGCTCCACGTGCTTCCGCACGGGGCACCCCACCGTGGTGCACTTGTAGTAGCTCCGCGGGTTCGGGTTGCCCTTCACCACCTTCTGCCCGTACTTCCTCCACCGGTACCCGTCGTCGAGGATGTCGATGTCGCTCATGGTCTGGACGACCACCCTCGGCTCCCGCACCGTCCGGTTGCCGGCCATGTTTATTCCCTCGCCGTCACCACCGTCTCTCCTCCTGAAAATTTGGCCGATAGCAGGTTAATTTCCTCTGTTCCTCCAAGAATGCAACTCGTACATATACACATTGGATCCAGAAAAATCAAAGTACAAGTTGAAGTTGGTACCCACCTCTTGGAATCCGGCTCATCATCGTCGTTGTCGTTACGGCCGACGTTGCTAGACCGCGGCGAGCTTACACCGTTCTCGTCGTCCCCGAAGGACGCCGACGAGTTCTCGGGCGTGGTGACCATCCCTCCGAAGGAATTCTCAGACGCGTCGCCGCCGCTCTGCAGCACCTGCGCCGCCGCCGCGCCGCCGCCGGAGCCCCTGCGCGTGTTGAGCGGCTTGGCGTGGTTGTGCGTGCCCTTGTAGACGATCTCGGTGATCTGGCCCTCCAGCGACGTCTCCACCTTCTTCTTGGTGGGGCAGTTGGGGAAGGTGCACTTGTAGTAGCTGCGCGGGTTCTCGCTCCCCTTCACCTGCTTCTGCCCGTACTTGCGCCAGTTGTACCCGTCGTCCGACGACCGCCTCTGCGAGTGCGTCTGCCTGTACGCGCCGGCAGGCGCCATCTCCGACGAGGTCGCCTGGAGCGCCGGCGCGCTGAAGCTCGCCGGGTTGGCGGCACTCGCGTCCATGCCTTCTTGTTGCTGGCAATACCCCCATGCCTGCTGTTGCTGCGGCTGCTGGCCTGTGTACGCTTCCTCCCGCTGAATCATTGCAAAGGATAATTTAAAATTAGGGAATCTCTCGTGTGCTGTTGGGGTTTCCGCTAATCAATCACTATCACGGGACTATTTCTTACAACCATCTTAGTATCTTATAAAATTTAAAAGATCATGACACGACAGCACGACAGGTGCTCCGTTTGTGGACGCGGAATGAAGAAAAATGGTATTCTAGTGCAACTAGTTTATACATATTTGACAAAGTCGCCGAGGACACCGCATGGTTTGTGATCTCACCTGTGACGCCACCGCAACCGGTGGCTGCAAGCTAGTCGTCGTCGTCGCACGCGCGGCCTCATCGCTGTTCGCCGGCGCCGTCTGGAACGAGAAGTCGGAGTAGGGCTGCCTCTGCTCCTCCTTGCCGCCCTGCTCGGCGGCGCTCGGCGTCGGCGCCTCCGGCCGCCAGTTGAACTGCGACCCGAACGCGCCCGTCGTGGGTGACGGGAAGATCTGAAACGACAACCAAAACCGCGAATTAGCGATACGAACTCAATCAGATGACATGGCGCCAACGGAATTCCATGGTGTGCTTGCTTACACTGGAGGTGAGGAGCACCGGGGAGTCGAGGAAGTCGGCGAGGTTCATGCCGGCGGGCATGTTGAAGAAGGACGACGGCGACATGAGCGAGGGCGAGAGCGGCAGGGAAGGCGGGGTCAGGGCCTTGTACCCGGACGCGCCGCCGGCCGCGGCGGAGCCGCCCAGCATTTCCGTGAAGCTCGCGTTCCCGAAGGAGAAGGAGCCGGGCCTCGAATTGGCCGACGTCTCTACGCTCCCTGACGACGAGGTTGTCATCGGAGAAGGCTCTGATCCAAAATTGCGCAAGTTTGTGTTACGGCGTACGACGGTCGTCTGTCCGGCGTGTACGTACGGCGAGGGAGGGAGAGGAGGAGGAGGCGGAGGGAGAGGGGCGATCGGTTGGATTGCTTGGACGGAACGGGGGAGGAAGACTATATAGAGCTTTGAAAATTTTGACCGTGGACTGGTCAAAGCTCGTGGGGTTTGACTGGCGGCGCATTTAGGCCACGAGCGCTGAGCGACGAGCTGACGGGACGTACCCACCAGTAGCGACGAGCCATGACGCTGAGTGGGGGCGACGTGGCAGGCCGCCTCTCACGCTGGCGCGGGTGCGGGTAAGGTTCTGGGTAAGCGGAGGAGTTGGTGGTCATGGCTCATTTCTTTGACCTGTTCCAACCTCCAGCGTGGATTGTACTCCTTGGTTCTAAACAAGTGTTGAAGTGATTAAATCAACATGATTGAAGCTAAGAGACAGAACGCAAAACTAGTTTAATTATGGTGCTTCGATCGGATTTACTGTTTGGAGCCATGTTCTTGTACATATATGGTGCTGCTTAGTTTGTCAAGTCCAGACTATGCTTGCTTTGCTTGGCTACCTTTTGTGGCTGTTCTTCGTTTTACATCCGTTTTGTTTCTGTTCAGATCACTGATCTTTGTACTCATTGCAGTGGAGCAAAAACTTTATAAACACGAACAAAATTCAAAAAGTATCTTTTGATGCCTCCTATACAAAGAAAAAATAGTCCATTCAGTAGAATTTTCAAATAGTTTTTTGAAAAGTTATTCTTTCCTTTCTGAAGTGACACAATGAATATGATCTAGTAAGATTTAAACCTCTAGTTTCCTACTTTATTTTTGTTTCAACCCGGGCCCAAAAGTGCGCCCACCAATATCTTTCTAGATGCATGGGTTAAATAATTCTACCTGCTGACCTCTTTTTCTGATTGATCACTAGCTAGGACTGCCCTCCTTTTAAAAAGAAACTATTTTTGATAGGAGTGGTTGTCATAAGATAAGTAAACACGTATAGTGACTCCTCACTTGGTTTGAACGTAAGACTATCTCATGCATATTGTAATATATATATTTACTATGTTAAATAAGATGCAAACAAGCCATCACATTCATTCACATAGGTGAAATATCTCATCCGTTGATTACATGTGGTGGCAATTATAACGAGACATGATTTAAATTTAGAAATTAACAAGTAAAAATGTATATCCGTTTATATCCGAAAGAAGCACGACACTCACCACAAAAAGCCCTTTCCTTGCAAAAAAGAAAAAGAAACAACGACAACACTTTGATTTGCATGTGATACAAACATTGAACAAACCAGTTAGAAATCTAGTTTGTATACTTTTACCGGTATTCCTCCTGGTACTCTGGCCTTCGTGGCATTGCCGCACGAGTTTGATGTCGCGAACCTCCCAGAGGTCCCACATCGCACCTCCTCCACATTCCTGCTCGTGTGCTATTGGTGAGTATGAAAGCAAGAGAATGGCGTCACCTTCAATGACGATGTGGCCTCCCTTTGAAACCTGCGATGTTGGTGTCCGGACGATGCAAATCATCTCACATTGCATTACAAGGGAGATGTGGCCTCCTGCTTCGCATGTTTCGACGATCTACGCCAGTAGGGCTTTCTCGTTGCTCACTCCCATGTAACACTAAAAACTTGCCATTCTGGTTGTTTAGTTGAAACTCAGTTGGGGAATCCCCCCACCCACCATGTTGATTTTTTTTAAAGGAGTGAATTTCCCTTCTATATTCCTGAAGAGTATATCTTCTAGAAGATAGTAATGCTCCTTTAAATATCAAAATGAGTACACCACAAATTTTTGACTTCAGTTTTTGACACCCTACATACCACCACCATTAATCTATCATTTAACCGCCTAGGTCGATTGGAAAAAAAATCTTTTTTATTCTTTTATATAGTAATATAAAGTGTGCCCTTTGCTAGGATTTTTTATCCCAACATCCAAATGTATCTAATCTAATTTCATGATCCTTACCCTAGGGTTGTGTTAAGTAAGACTACCACCTAAATACTCTCATATTAAGTAAATAATCAATCCTCTTCACAACATATTTTGGCCTCTCCTTAATCATTCTTCCTAATCGAAAGCAATTTCGTATGGCACCGGTAGCTGACCTGCTAGCAGATTCTATAGCTTGTAACTATGTATTGTGCCTCTTGGATGCCCACTCGGGTTCTTAGAAATTGTGGAATTTGACTCAGTTAGAGAAGTTTGCTAAATCCAATGGAGAACCAAGCAGTAAGAGAAATTCAGCAGGAAAATACCTCCTCTAATTCACGATTGAAAAAATGTTCTCTTGTCAGTTTCACTGAAGACTAAGAGGCATCTTCGAGACCACCCGTGTTCCTTAAATGCAGTTGTTTGCATCTACACATTGATTGATAATGTTAACCGTCACTAAGCCTCAAGTTCATACGGTTATTTCATTTTTTCTAATTTTTGCAAGAGATAGGTTTATCAACAAAGATTTGCTAAACAAATGCCAACCAAATTTGGATTGCCGCCAATGACAATGATGTTGATCATGCTATGGATTTGATACACATGTCTTTATTCACAATATAAAACAGTTATATTACAATGTATTAGATGTAGGTGTTGCTTAATTTACACTAGCCAATGAATTCATTGCATGTCATGTACAGAACATGACTGTAATTCACTTGTAAGCTAGGTTCATTGTTGAAAAAAAATATGTGCTTCTAGATCAGGGTGTGTAAATACCACACCTTAGCTGGAAAAAGGTGCAATTGTGGCAAATTTTGGCCACGTAAGTTGATTCAACAAAACTTATGTAGGCCGGAAATAAAAGAAAACAAGAAGATGTAACTATCATAGTAAAATGTTGTTGCAATGTCGCGGAAACGTCCAAAAGTTTCACAAAATTTGATTGGTAGAGTTTAGAAAAACTGATGCGAACATGATACTCGACATATTTTGTGGGTCAACGTGGAACCATCTCTAGTTAACGGTAAATTCACTGGATTTTTATAATTTAATTATGCCCAACTTTAGTGAACTGATCACCATGATATTGGAGGCAAGTGTCGTACAATCTCGTATTTAAGTCACCGGAAACAACTAGTTCATATAGAGAAATTAACGTGTAATGTGAGATTTCTCTATTTGTTTAACAATAAACAACATGCTATTTATTGTTAAACAAATATTTGATTGTTTAAATGACATGTATATATTTGATCCTAAGTTAACCAATCAAGATGCAAGACCTTGGATTTTTGTGTGCTAATTCATAAAACACCTTCCCGACTATTTGGATCATTAGTAAGAGTCTAGGACATTGACTTTAAAGAGAGTAACATTTTACGTTTCTCTGAAAAGTGTGAAAACGATATGTGGACATACATTTTATCGGATTGAATTTGAACCTATGACTTTTAACCAAATCTATGCCATTTATAGTTCATAGAAGAAGAAAAATGCAAGGGCAGAGAGGCTAAAAAGAGCACAACTCCAACCATTCTCGATGTTTCCCTTTTGGATTTTCATACATTTTCCATGAGTACCTATCTTTCTTCTAGCCTTGCATTTGTAGTTTCACTTTTGCCACTCTTTCCATTAGAACCCCATTTACATTAACGATATTATAAACCCTCTCTATACATAAAAAGTTGTCTTTGGGTTTTGATGTATTCCCTAAAAAAACTAGTCCTCTCTGTGCATAAACCCTGTCTTTAGACTTGATGAAATGGCAGTGCTCCCGCCATTTCCTCGGAAAAACAAAAACAAATCGATATGTATGTAAAAAATATATTGGTTCGGATCTCATATGGCGGTGTACATCCACAAGTTTTGAAAAAAAGATAGGTTGGTTTTTATCAAAGTGGGTATCATGTAAAGACTTCCTATTATTGGTTCTCATTCATTATGTGTTGTCGATCTAGTTTTGACGGTGTATATAAAAGGGTAAGGTACATTGTGACTTTGCCAGGAGAAGTCACTGGATCTTAAGCCCAGAAAGATGAACTACAAGAGTAGAGGAGGGGAAACGTGTCAAGGAAAAGGAAGAATGAGGAAGAGCATGACAACAAAATATGTACGGACGGAGCCAGAGATACACGACACAGTGCTCCCGTCTAATTCAAACTCCACTCCCAGATATACACACAGATTGTTCATGAGGTGAAAGGACTTTCGCAGGGTTTCGAGGAGTGCAAGGTTAGCTGGGCGCGACACACGGCAAATAAAGTTGTTCATAGCTCGGCTAGGGAAGGTTGTACGAATAAGCTTTGTAAAACTTGAAGGAAATATGCCCTAGAGGCAATAATAAAGTTGTTATTTATATTTCCTTATATCATGATAAATGTTTATTATTCATGCTAGAATTGTATTAACCGGAAACTTGATACATGTGTGAATACATAGACAAAACACAGTGTCCCTAGTATGCCTCTACTAGACTAGCTCGTTAATCAAAGATGGTTAAGTTTCCTAACCATAGACATGTGTTGTCATTTGATGAACGGGATCACATCATTAGGAGAATGATGTGATGGACAAGACCCATCCGTTAGCTTAGCATAATGATCGTTAAGTTTTATTGCTATTGCTTTCTTCATGACTTATACATATTCCTCTGACTATGAGATTATGCAACTCCCGAATACAGGAGGAACACCTTGTGTGCTATCAAACGTCACAACGTAACTGGGTGATTATAAAGGTGCTCTACAGGTGTCTCCGAAGGTGTTTGTTGGGTTGGCATAGATCGAGATTAGGATTTGTCACTCCGAGTATCGGAGAGGTATCTCTAGGCCCTCTCGGTAATGCACATCATATGAAGCCTTGCAAGCAATGTGACTAATGAGTTAGTTGCAGCATGATGCATTATGGAACGAGTAAAGATACTTGCCAGTAACGAGATTGAACTAGGTATGATGATACCGACGATCGAATCTCGGGCAAGTAACATACCGATGACAAAGGGAATGACGTATGTTGTTATGCGGTTTGACCGATAAAGATCTTCGTAGAATATGTAGGAGCCAATATGAGCATCCAGGTTCCGCTATTGGTTATTGACCGGAGATGTGTCTCGGTCATGTCTACATAGTTCTCGAACCCGTAGGGTCCGCACGCTTAACGTTCGATGACGATTGGTATTATGAGTTATGTGTTTTGGTGACCGAAGTTTGTTCGGAGTCCCGGATGAGATCACGGACATGACAAGGAGTCTCGAAATGGTCGAGAGGTAAAGATTCATATATTGGAAGGTTGTATTCGGACTTCGAAATGGTTCCGAGTGATTCGGGTATTTTACCGGAGTACCGGGAGGTTACCGGAACCCCCCCGAGAGAGATAATGGGCATCATGGGCCATAGGGAAGAGGGGTGGCAGCCCACAAGGGGTGGCTGCGCCCCCCTCCCATGGGGAGGCTGAATAGGATTAGGGAAAGGGGGCGCCACCCCCCTTTCCTTCTCCTACTCCCTCTCTTTTCCCCCTTTGCTACTCCGGAAAAAAAGGAAAAGTGGGGGGGGGGGGCGAATCCTACTAGGAGTGGAGTCCTGGTAGGACTCCCCCCTCCATGGCGCGCCCCTTGGTGGCCGGCCTCCTCCCCCCCCCTCCTTTATATACGGGGGCTAGGGGGCACCCCATAGCACATCAATTGTTCTCTTAGCCGTGTGCGGCGCCCCCCTCCACAGTTTACTCCTCCGGTCATATTGTCGTAGTGCTTAGGCGAAGCCCTGCGCAGATCACATCACCATCACCGTCACCACGTCGTCGTGCTGACGAAACTCTCCCTCGACACTTTGCTGGATCAAGAGTTCGAGGGACATCATCGAGCTGAACGTGTGCAGAACTCGGAGGTGCCGTATGTTCGGTGCTTGATCGGTTGGATCGCGAAGACGTTCGACTACATCAACCGCGTTAAGCTAACGCTTCCACTTTCGGTCTACGAGGGTACGTGGACACACTCCCCCCCTCTCGTTGCTATGCATCTCCTAGATAGATCTTGCGTGAGCGTAGGAAAATTTTGAAATTGCATGCTACGTTCCCCAACAGTGGCATCCGAGCCAGGTCTATGCGTAGATGATATGCACGAGTAGAACACAAAGAGTTGTGGGCGATAATAGTCATACTGCTTACCACCAACGTCTTACTTTGATTCGGCGGTATTGTTGGATGAAGCGGCCCGGACCGACATTACATGACCGCGTTCATGAGACTGGTTCTACCGACGTGCTTTGCACACAGTTGGCTGGCGGGTGTCTGTTTCTCCAACTTTAGTTGAATCGAGTTTGACTACGGCCGGTCCTTGTTGAAGGTTAAAACAACACACTTGACGAAAAATCATTGTGGTTTTGATGCGTAGGTAAGAACGGTTCTTACTAGAAGCCCGTAGCAGCCACGTAAAACTTGCAACAACAAAGTAGAGGACATCTAACTTGTTTTTGCAGGGCATCCTGTGATGTGATATGGTCAAGACATGATGTGATACACGTTATTGTATGAGATGATCATGTTTTGTAAAAGTTATCGGCAACTGGCAGGAGCCTTATGGTTGTCGCTTTATTGTATGAAATGCAATCACCATGTAATTGCTTTACTTTATCACTATGCGGTAGCGATAGTCGTAGAAGCAATAGTTGGCGAGACGACAACGACACTACGATGGAGATCAAGGTGTCAAGCCGGTGACGATGGAGATCATGACGGTGCTTTGGAGATGGAGTTCAAAGGCACAAGATGATGATGGCCATATCATGTCACATATTTTTGATTGCATGTGATGTTTATCTTTTATGCATCTTATTTTGCTTAGTACGGCGGTAGTATTATAAGATGATCCCTCACTAAATTTCAAGGCATAAGTGTTCTCCCTGAGTATGCACCGTTGCGACAATTCGTCGTGCCGAGACACCACGTGATGATCGGGTGTGATAAGCTCTACGTTCACATACAACAGGTGCAAGCCAGTTTTGCACGTGCAGAATACTCGGGTTAAACTTGACGAGCCTAGCATATGCAGATATGGCCTCGGAACACTAAGACCGAAAGGTCGAACGTGAATCATATAGTAGATATGATCAACATAGAGATGTTCACCATTAAAAACTACTCCATCTCACGTGATGATCGGACATGGTTTAGTTGATATGGATCACGTGATCATTTAGATGACTAGAGGGATGTCTATCTAAGTGAGAGTTCTTAAGTAATATGATTAATTAAACTTTAATTTATCATGAACTTAGTCCTGATAGTTTTTGCATATCTATGTTGTAGATCAATGGCCCGTGCTACCGTTCCCTCGAATTTTAATGCGTTCCTAGAGAAAGCTAAGTTGAAAGATGATGGTAGCAACTACACGGACTGGGTCCGTAACTTGAGGATTATACTCATTGCTGCACAGAAGAATTATGTCCTTGATGCACCGCTAGGTGAAAGGCCTGCTGCAGGAGCAGATGCTGATGTTATGAACATCTGGCAAGCTCGATCTGATGACTACTCGATAGTTCAGTGTGCCATGCTTTACAGCTTAGAATCGGGACTTCAAAGACGTTTTGAATGTCATGGAGCATATGAGATGTTCCAAGAGTTGAAGTTAATATTTCAAGCAAATGCCCGAGTTGAGAGATATGAAGTCTCCAACAAGTTCTATAGCTGCAAGATGGAGGAGAATAGTTCTGTCAGTGAACATATACTCAGAATGTCTGGGTACCATAACCACTTGACTCAGCTGGGAGTTAATCTTCCTGATGATAATGTCATTGACAGAGTTCTTCAATCACTGCCACCAAGCTATAAAGGCTTCGTGATGAACTATAATATGCAAGGGTTGGAAAAGACAATTCCCGAGCTCTTCGCAATGCTAAAGGCTGTGGAGGTAGAAATCAAGAAGGAGCATCAAGTGTTGATGGTTAACAAGACCACTAGTTTCAAGAAAAAGGCCAAAGGGAAGAAGGGGAACTTCAAGAAGAATAGCAAGCAAGTTGCTACTCCCGGGAAGAAGCCCAAGTCTGGACCTAAGCCTGAAACTGAGTGCTTCTACTGCAAAGGGACTGGTCACTGGAAGCGGAACTGCCCCAAGTATTTGGCGGATAAGAAGGATGGCAAAGTGAACAAAGGTATATTTGATATACATGTTATTGATGTGTACCTTACTAATGATCGTAGTAGTGCCTGGGTATTTGATACCGGTTCGGTTGCTCATATTTGTAACTCGAAACAGGGACTACGGATTAAACGAAGATTGGCTAAGGACGAGGTGACGATGCGCGTCGGGAATGGTTCCAAGGTCGATGTGATCGCCGTCGGCACGCTACCTCTACATCTACCTTCGGGATTAGTTTTAGACCTGAATAATTGTTATTTGGTGCCAGCGTTGAGCATGAACATTATATCTGGATCTTGTTTAATGCGAGACGGTTATTCATTTAAATCAGAGAATAATGGTTATTCTATTTATATGAGTAATATCTTTTATGGTCATGCACCCTTGAGGAGTGGTCTATTTTTGTTGAATCTCGATTGTAGTGATACACATATTCATAATATTGAAGCCAAAAGATGCAAAGTTAATAATGATAGTGCAACTTATTTGTGGCACTGCCGTTTAGGTCATATTGGTGTAAAGCGCATGAAGAAACTCCATGCTAATGGGCTTTTGGAATCACTTGATTATGAATCATTTGATACTTGCGAACCATGCCTCATGGGCAAGATGACTAAGACTCCGTTCTCCGGAACAATGGAGCGAGCTACAGACTTATTGAAAATAATACATACCGATGTATGTGGTCCGATGAGTGTTGAGGCTCGCGGTGGCTATCATTATTTTCTGACCTTCACAGATGATTTGATCAGATATGGGTATATCTACTTAATGAAAGATAAGTCTGAAACATTTGAAAAGTTCAAAGAATTTCAGAGTGAAGTGGAAAATCATCGTAACAAGAAAATAAAGTTTCTACGATCTGATCGCGTAGGCGAATATTTGAGTTGCGAGTTTGGTCTTCATTTAAAACAATGTGGAATAGTTTTACAACTCACGCCACCTGGAACACCACAGCGTAATGGTGTGTCCGAACGTCGTAACCGTACTTTATTAGATATGGTGCGATCTATGATGTCTCTTACCGATTTACCACTATCGTTTTGGGGTTATACATTAGAGACAGCTGCATTCACATTAAATAGGGCACCATCTAAATCCGTTGAGATGACACCGTATGAACTATGGTTTGGCAAGAAACCTAAGCTGTCGTTTCTTAAAGTTTGGGGTTGCGATGCTTATGTGAAAAAGCTTCAGCCTGATAAGATCGAACCCAAATCGGAGAAGTGCGTCTTCATAGGATATCCAAAAGAAACTGTCGGGTACACCTTCTATCACAGATCCGAAGGCAAAATATTTGTTGCTAAGAATGGATCCTTTCTAGAGAAGGAGTTTCTCTCGAAAGAAGTGAGTGGGAGGAAAGTAGAACTTGATGAGGTAATTGTACCTTCTCCCGAATTGGAAAGTAATTCATCACAGAAATCAGTTCCAGTGATGCCTACACCAATTAGTGAGGAAGTTAATGATGATGATCATGAAACTTCGGATCAAGTTACTACTGAACCTCGTAGGTCAACCAGAGTACGTTCCGCACCAGAGTGGTACGGTAATCCTGTTCTGGAAGTCATGTTACTAGACCATGACGAACCTACGAACTATGGGGAAGCAATGATGAGCCCAGATTCCGCGAAATGGCTTGAGGCCATGAAATCTGAGATGGGATCCATGTATGAGAACAAAGTGTGGACTTTGGTTGACTTGCCCGATGATCAGCAAGCCATTGAGAATAAATGGATCTTCAAGAAGAAGACTGACGCTGACGGTAATGTTACTGTCTACAAAGCTCGACTTGTTGCGAAAGGTTTTTGACAAGTTCAAGGAGTTGACTACGATGAGGCCTTCTCACCCGTAGCGATGCTTAAGTCTGTCCGAATCATGTTAGCAATTGCCGCATTTTATGATTATGAAATCTGGCAAATGGATGTCAAAACTGCATTCCTTAATGGATTTATCAAAGAAGAGTTGTATATGATGCAACCAGAAGGTTTTGTCGATCCTAAGGGTGCTAACAAAGTGTGCAAGCTCCAGCGATCCATTTATGGACTGGTGCAAGCCTCTCGGAGTTGGAATATACGCTTTGATAGTGTGATCAAAGCATATGGTTTTATACAGACTTTTGGAGAAGCCTATATTTACAAGAAAGTGAGTGGGAGCTCTGTAGCATTTCTGATATTATATGTGGATGACATACTATTGATTGGAAATGATACGGAATTTCTGGATAGCATAAAAGGATACTTGAATAAGAATTTTTCAATGAAAGACCTCGGTGGAGCTGCTTATATATTGGGCATCAAGATCTATAGGGATAGATCAAGATGCTTAATAGGACTTTCACAAAGCACATACCTTGATAAAGTTTTGAAGAAGTTCAAAATGGATCAGTCAAAGAAAGGGTTCTTACCTGTGTTGCAAGGTGTGAAGTTGAGTAAGACTCAATGCCCGACCACTGCAGAAGATAGATAGAAAATGAAAGTCATTCCCTATGCCTCAGCCATAGGTTCTATCATGTATGCTATGCTGTGTACCAGACCTGATGTGTGCCTTGCTATAAGTTTAGCAGGGAGGTACCAAAGTAATCCAGGAGTGGATCACTGGACAGTGGTCAAGAACATCCTGAAATACCTGAAAAGGACTAAGGATATGTTTCTCGTTTATGGAGGTGACAAAGAGCTTGTCGTAAATGGTTACGTCGATGCAAGCTTTGACACTGATCCGGATGACTCTAAGTCACAAACCGGATACGTATTTATATTGAATGGTGGAGTTATCAATTGGTGCAGTTCCAAGCAGAGCGTCATGGCGGGATCTACGTGTGAAGCGGAGTACATAGCTGCTTCGAAAGCAGCAAATGAAGGAGTCTGGATGAAGGAGTTCATATCCGATCTAGGTGTAATACCTAGTGCATCGGATCCAATGAAAATCTTTTGTGACAATACTGGAGCAATTGCCTTAGCGAAGGAATCCAGATTTCACAAAAGAACCAAACACATCAAAAGACGCTTCAACTCCATCTGCGATCAAGTCAAGGAGGGAGACATAGAGATTTGCAAAATACATACGGATCTGAATGTTGCAGACCCGTTGACTAAGCCTCTTCCACGAGCAAAACATGATCAGCACCAAGACTCCATGGGTGTTAGAATCATTACTATGTAAACTAGATTATTGACTCTAGTGCAAGTGGGAGACTGAAGGAAATATGCCCTAGAGGCAATAATAAAGTTGTTATTTATATTTCCTTATATCATGATAAATGTTTATTATTCATGCTAGAATTGTATTAACCGGAAACTTGATACATGTGTGAATACATAGACAAAACACAGTGTCCCTAGTATGCCTCTACTAGACTAGCTCGTTAATCAAAGATGGTTAAGTTTCCTAACCATAGACATGTGTTGCCATTTGATGAACGGGATCACATCATTAGGAGAATGATGTGATGGACAAGACCCATCCGTTAGCTTAGCATAATGATCGTTAAGTTTTATTGCTATTGCTTTCTTCATGACTTATACATATTCCTCTGACTATGAGATTATGCAACTCCCAAATACCGGAGGAACACCTTGTGTGCTATCAAACGTCACAACGTAACTGGGTGATTATAAAGATGCTCTACAGGTGTCTCCGAAGGTGTTTGTTGGGTTGGCATAGATCGAGATTAGGATTTGTCACTCCGAGTATCGGAGAGGTATCTCTGGGCCCTCTCGGTAATGCACATCATATGAAGCCTTGCAAGCAATGTGACTAATGAGTTATTTGCGGGATGATGCATTACGGAACGAGTAAAGAGACTTGCCGGTAACGAGATTGAACTAGGTATGATGATACCGACGATCGAATCTCGGGCAAGTAACATACCGATGACAAAGGGAATGACGTATGTTGTTATGCGGTTTGACTGATAAAGATCTTCGTAGAATATGTAGGAGCCAATATGAGCATCCAGGTTCCGCTATTGGTTATTGACCGGAGATGTGTCTTGGTCATGTCTACATAGTTCTCGAACCCGTAGGGTCCGCACGCTTAACGTTCGATGACGATTGGTATTATGAGTTATGTGTTTTGGTGACCGAAGTTTGTTCGGAGTCCCGGATGAGATCACGGACATGACGAGGAGTCTCAAAATGGTCGAGAAGTAAAGATTCATATATTGGAAGGTTGTATTCGGACTTCGGAATGGTTCCGAGTGATTCGGGTATTTTACCGGAGTACCGGGAGGTTACCGGAACCCCCCGGGAGAGATAATGGGCCTCATGGGCCATAGGGAAGAGGGGAGGCAGCCCACAAGGGGTGGCTGCGCCCCCCTCCCATGGGGAGGCCGAATAGGATTAGGGAAAGGGGGCGCCACCCCCCTTTCCCCCTTTGCTACTCCGGAAAAAAGGAAAAGTGGGGGGGGAGCGAATCCTACTAGGAGTGGAGTCCTAGTAGGACTCCCCCCTCCATGGCGCGCCCCTTGGTGGCCGGCCTCCTCCCCCCCTCCTTTATATACGGGGGCTAGGGGGCACCCCATAGCACATCAATTGTTCTCTTAGCCGTGTGCGGTGCCCCCCTCCACAGTTTACTCCTCCGGTCATATTGTCGTAGTGCTTAGGCGAAGCCCTGCGCAGATCACATCACCATCACCGTCACCACGCCGTCGTGCTGACGAAACTCTCCCTCGACACTTTGCTGGATCAAGAGTTCGAGGGACGTCATCGAGCTGAACGTGTGCAGAACTCGGAGGTGCCGTACGTTCGGTGCTTGATCGGTTGGATCGCGAAGACGTTCGACTACATCAACTGCGTTAAGCTAACGCTTCCGCTTTTGGTCTACGAGGGTACGTGGACACACTCTCCCCCTCTCGTTGCTATGCATCTCCTAGATAGATCTTGCGTGAGCGTAGGAAAAATTTTGAAATTGCATGCTACGTTCCCCAACAAAACTTTGTTCCATGTCCCTCCGGCGTGTGTTAGTGCAGTGGTGGCCTCAGAAAAGCCGTAGTGACATTTTAACAAACTAAAGGATACCCCGCACAATGCTACGGGAATTGGTCGATGAAAATTTGTGTTGATGGCATATGAAGCAAACTTTAAAATAGATATGACTTATTATATTGTATTATGTATAGCTGTAAAATATTTATTGAATATACTACTGAATGTAAAATATTTTTCATGCATGGTTGGATATTGTAGTCGGTCTTTTAGCATGCATGGTTGCATGTTGAGTTGAGTCATATCCCATTCATGGTTGATGGTAAGATGACATACTTGTATGTTCAGATAGTGGGTTCACTCTCTTACATATATAGGATTGCAACAATTCCAACTGAAAAAAAGATATACATGTCAGCATGAAGGTCCAAACAAGGCTGGCTTTCACAATATACAAGGGGGAAAAAACTGAAACAAGGCCATGTGAGTAATTATTAATGGTTGCGGGCACGAGGACGTAAGAAACACCGGTCCATTTTTTCGCCGTGGACTGATCCATCCATCGATGGGTCCAGGGGCAGACGTTTCCATACGGTGTTTCGTTATCTTCGTGCGGTCCTGCCCCGCTCTTCCGTGAGCCATAGGCTTCCCCTTCGGGACGTCTTTTCCACAGCTCGCCCTCCTTCCTCGAAGGGAGCAACGTTTCTGTCCCCCACCTTTCTCGGAAGGCGCCACGGCTAAAGATCGACCGCCGATCGACCCTATCGATCACGGTTTTGACCCACCGATCCCGGCCCCACATGTTCTTAACCGGCGATCTGCCTGTTTCTTCGACCATCGGTAACCCGACGGCAGTACGGCACGGCACAACGGTGATATGTACTCTGCGTTTGTCGCGCCCGTTGCTTTCGGTCCACTGTATATGGGCATACACGGGTGCAGGTGCACGCTGGATGCGGCGACGCCGTGGCGGCCGCGGGTTGGCTCTGGACCGCCATGTACGCAACGCGACGAGGCCCTGACGTGTTGTTCCATGCCAGCGCAGCGCACGTTTCCTCGGCGAGACGTAACCGGGAGCCTTCTCGGCGGAAAGGCGGGCGGAGGACGAAGAGAAGAGAACAGCGGGACGCAACCGCATGCTTGGGCTGCTGGCACCTGCGAGCTCGGCGCGACGGACACGGGCGCGCGCACATACACGTGCGACGTGCGTGCACCGGGTGGAGGCGAGCGAGGCTGCGGTTCTCTGCACCCGGCCGAACGTACGTACCGGTGGCGCAGGACTTTCCTCCGCGGACTGCGGTGTTGGCGCCGGAGGTAGAAGCGGGGAAGGTGCACGCATGCATGCATGCCGCTGCCTCCGCTGCGGGGACAGCACTGGAGCAGAGCTGTCTACGCGGATGCACATGTGCACGCTAGCTAGCTCTTGGGGTTCCTCGCCGCACGGAAGAGGAAAGTTCAGGGCGAACGAACGAATTGATGGCGTTTTCTTGTGAGAACGGCTGGCCAGTTTGAACTTTGAACCACGAACAGGTCGTCGTCGTGCAGTGGATCTACAATCTACACTACACTGCAGAACGATCTATGGATCGATCAATCTCAGGTTCTTGTTGTCGTCTTCATCAGTGCACCGGCAAATGTATTGTCTTGGTACTGTGGTACAGAGCTTTATGGTTTCTTGTCTTCGCGGAAGTAGCGTTTTGTGCTTGGAGCGCGTACTGATAGTGATAGATGTGCTTGATCTCTGCCTCTTTTTTTTATCTGAAAAACAGAAAAAGGGTAACCCTTTATTGACTTTGGATACTGGTTGGGTCGTTGTCGAGGAAGGGCCAATCTTGCTGTTACGATGCAACTGTGTATGATTGCTGAATGGATAAGGCGTGGCATGGTTCCTTCCAGGTAGCCACCAAAGAAGATAGGAGTAGCTAGTATCAACCAATCAACGTTAGCACGGTCAGACAGTTCAGCTGAGACCTATCTGTTCGTTAAGATCAAAACTGAATGTCTGAAACTAATCCTGACAGGTATATCACACTTTTCATACATATATATTCCCCGTGAAAACGCACAGAAGTTGGGTTCATCCTCTACAAGGTTTTGCCATCAGTTCAACACGCACCACAGAGCAGTTAACCCAACACGACGACGCCGCAGTCTATATAGGATCAAGCAAGGCAAAGAATCAGCAACTACCAGTTCATAGAAACTCACCAAAATTACCCGATCTGCGGTATAAATAGCTCCTGATATCCCATGGTAAGCGCACGAGCCAATACTAACTAGCTACTAGCTGACTACACGCTCTAGTCTTCAGCTCCAGTAAGTTACCGTGTCTTCCCAATCTTCTGCAGAGCCTTGACTACTTCCTCTGGGCTCTGTTCTTCAGTCACCCCAGTAAGTTACCGTCTTCCCGATCTTCTGCAGAGCCTTCACCACCTCCTCCGGGGTGATGTTCCCCGTCACGGTCACCTTGTTCGTCTCCTTCTCGAGCTGGTAGCTCTCCATGTCTGCACATACGCACGCACAAAATAATCATATACTGCAAGTGCGGGAAAGTGACAGTTTTTATCGAGTGGATTGAAGGTTTCCGTACCATCAATCGTTTTGATCGCCTTCTTGATCGACTTGATGCACCTGTCGCAGTGCATCCCGACCTTCAGCTCAACCACCTGCAAGCATCCATCCATGAAATAAGCTTTCCATTTGTACACGCACAGTACTTCTTCAGCTACATACATACATACGTACATGCTGTTGAATAAACAGAAAAACTGATGACTAGTGGTAACTTACAGCCATGGCTTCTCGGCGAGCAGAACTGAACAAGAGACTGCTACTGTGCAGGTGCAGCCACCACTTCCCAGGCAGCTCTGAAATCTGAAGTAGAGGTTTCAGTCTCTCTGTATCCTGAGGCTTATATACTGCGTCTGTACCTTTCTCTTGTCTACAAGCAATGGCAAACTTTTGTTCTCCACCGTGAATGATAAAGCACATGGCATGGCATCGGTTCGCTTTAAAGCTGTCATCGTGAAGGCAGGGCATTTGAGCATTTCTTTCACACTCAAAGAGGGACTCTACAGGTTGCTACCATGAAACGCGCAAGAATCCACTTTTGAACTGGCTCCGGATAATTCCTTCAGATGTTACTGGAACACACTAGCTGACCTAGTACATTATTCTTTGATCAGAGGCTTAAACATGACACTGGTCAGTTTTTAATCTTTGGCATCAATGTGGTGATTTCACATTTCATCATCATCATCATCATAGTAAAAGCCTCTCATATAGTAATCACGGGAGACTTCTTCTTCTAGCGTGCAGCACGAAAGGAATCAAGAAAGATGACATCTGTTGCAGGGTCACAGTAGATTAACTGAATAAAACTGGACTAACTAATGACTTAACGACCTAAAGTCCTGTGCAGAACATGACAAACCAGGAGCATAACAATGTCAAAATGGTGACATCCATCCCGAAAAGGAAGAATCTATCCGTCAGCAAGCTTTTGCATACTATACAGTATCAGTCACCATCCAACAGCTGCGGTCAACTTTTGAGCTGGACGCTACTGCCATTTGCAACAATTTCTTCGTCGCCGGCTTGCCTCTGCCGTCCAGACTCCACCACCGGCTGGACGGGCGGGGTCATCGCGCCGTCCAACGTCGGCTTGACAACACCACCGACCCCCTCTTGCACTTCAGCGGAGACGGGCAGGTCCGGCCCTCGCTCCGGGTCACCGCCGTCCACCAGCTTCCCGTAGAAACCGCCGCCGTCCCTCAGGTCGTACAGGTTCGCCGTGCGCACCTCCTGCGCGAGCGCGCACGGCCAGCAGAGGAGCCACTGCGCGTAGTCCGTCAGCGACGACGAGCCGCAGCACCACCTGCTCCGGGGCAGCCCGAGCCGCTTCCTCATCTGGATCCTCCAGAAGCCCCCGTAAAGGAGCCCGAGGAAGCAGAGCACGATCCCGGCGGCGCCGAAGGCGTCGCTGAGGACGTAGTCGTGGATGTTGAGCGCCGTGACGTTGAACACCCAGAAGGGCGCGAGGCACAGCAGCAGGAACATGGCGGTGTGCACGTACATGTTGCCCAGCCCCAGCCGCTCCATGTTCCAGCCGAACACGCAGAACGTGCACAGGAACGACAGGTAGCACGCCGCCGGGTCCTCGCCGCAGTCCAGCAGCTCCCCCGCCCACATCGGGTTGCCGACCACCGTCCTTTCCTCGGGCGATTCTTCGGCTCCGGCTGAGTGGAGCTGCTTGGTCTCCTCGCAGGAGGCGGCAGCGTCGTCGTCGTCCCTGCCTAGAGGGCTGTACACCATGTGAGCGCCGGCGACGACCGGCGCGGCGACGCCGAGGATGAAGAAGAAGTTCTCTGCGAACTCGGAGCGTGACCTGCTTGGGTAGCCCCAGTAGAGGCTGCACTCCATGTACTGCGAAATGCAGGTGACGTGGAGGAGGGCCACCACGAAGGACATGTGCGCTCGCTCGTTGGGACGGCGGGCGCCATTCTTGCAGTACACCTTCCTTAGCTCCGCGACGTCCTCCGGCCGCCACCGGCAGAGGAGAACGAGGTGGTGGACGAGGATGGGATGCTGGTAAATGCTCATGAGCGTGAAGAGGGCGTTGAGGATCTGGTTGTCGACCTCTATCCAGTGGTGCCTCAAGGCCCTGGACGGGAATGCCTTGTTCAGCAGCCCCAGCAGGAGCAGTCCAAGCATGGCGCCAGCGGCGGCGACGCAGAGAAGCCAGATGAGTAGGGCGATGTTGAGAGGATGCTTGAGGTGGTTCTTGCAGATGGCGAGCAGTGAGCTCCAGTCGACAGTTCTGATGAAGTGGACATGGAGGTAGCGGTGGACGCCGATCGATGGCAGCTGAATTTTCCCCAGTGGCGCGCAGACGTTGATGTCCTTCAGCCATTGCACTGAAGGCGTTGCTTTCAGGAAATCCAGAAGCCGTCTCTCGTGCTGGTCTGCCCCTTGGACTAGTCCATCGTGAAGAGTAGGGACTGTGATGTGGTATTCAGTCAGAATTGGTGAAGCTGCATCTGAACATGGTATGTCTGCTATGTCATCCTCGCCAATGGTGTGACCCATTTCGGTATGTCTGACTGAAATCTGTATTATTGGTTGAGCAGAGACAGAGGATGGTGAACTTGAAGATGTGAGTCAAAGAAATTGCAGTGTTCTTCCTGCTATAAAAGGTACAAAAAAGAGAGGATCAGAACCGTGGATTTCTGGCATCAAGTACTAGTGGAACCAGAAATATGCATATGAGGATGAAGCTATTGACAGAAATCCAGTGAGCAATTTAATGTACTGGCAAATTCTGCAAATCTACAATTACGCCGCAAATATTGTTCTGGAACCATATGTTCTTCATCAGAATTCAAAAGTAGAAGACTGACCACTGCGGATTCTTAATCAACCAAGCATATGTCCTAAAAGTGGAAAATTTCGCGTTTCAGAAATCTTTTTTTTTCAATCTTATTAATCAGAAGAAAAAAACATATTCAGTTGTGCAGAAACTAGGGAAACCGCCAACATGTATGAGATTTCTTTGTCGTAACAGGTATTTCCTCTTCTGAGCCTCAAAAGCATATATAGGCAGAAAAAGGATCCGCACCAAATCGAACATCCGTACCAAAATGGTGTCCATCCAATTCATAAACCTAAGAACAGAGATGCGCACGAATTGGAGCAGAACTGAGCATACCCCTTACGAGGAGAAGCCGATCGAAGAAAAATCCCCAACCGGATAGAGAATCACCCAGGATGAACTGGACGAAAAGCTGCTCGGTTGATCATCCCAGACGAATTCAGATCGCAGCAGGCGCGAAGGATCCTATTCCTAGGTAGTACAATTGAATGAGGGGGAAAGCGTCGGACCTCTGATGAAGTAGCGCTGTGGAGTGTAGGGGAAAGCGGCCGGCAGGTTAGTTGAAGTACGGGACGGGGTATCTGACCCGAACCAACGGGACAAAAGTCTTTCCTTGGTTTCGGAGCAAAGGACTCGATCGCGAATGGTATAGCAGTCAGTCTTGACTCTTGACTCGTCGTCAGTAGCGCCATAGCCGCTCCGACGGGACTCGAGGAAGCGCCCGACGGAAGCAGTCAAGCTTGGAGGCATGGCGATACGGTATACGCTCCCATGCTGGTTATACGCGTGTGTGCAGTCTGCTCCAGCGTCGGTGGCTCGTGATGCGACTCACGGAGCAATGTTTTCTCGGGTGGGGCAAAAATCGGCGAGCGTTGGAAACAAGGAGCGGATTTGTTTTTCTTCTGAGAAAGAGGTCTCCCCCTCTGATTTCCATCATTAGAAACCACGAGCCTTCGTTACAAAGAGATGACCGAGGCCGTGTTTGTTTAAAAAGTGCTAGGACTTTTTTTTTAGTCCTAAGTCCCTATCTGTTTGGTTCCAGAGACTAAACATAAACTAGAGGTTATTAAATGACATGCTAAAAGACCATGTTACCCCTAGTAATGAACTAATAGAGATTACAGAAGTAATAACAACCGAAATAACACTTGTTCATACCAACCGAAATAACACTTGTTCGTGCCAACACTTGTTCATAACAACCGCAATAAGAGAGATTACAGAAGCGAAGAACACTTGTTCATATCATTGCTGTTTCAAGCACCACAACCCATCAGCGACCCAATCTCTAAATTGATTCATAGCAGCACTATCCATCTCATTGGTTGAATCATTTGTTGTAGTCGTTGGCACAGACAATGGTACATAATTTTCATCTTGATCACACAAGTCGAAATCTATATCGGCTAGTTGACTTTGTCTAATAAAATTGTGCAGTGCAATGCAAGCCACAATGATTTTGCTTTGTTTCTGTTGTGGATAACTAGGTAAGTGAAACAAAATCCTCCATTTGTTCTTCAAGACTCCAAAACACCTCTCGATGACATTTCTAAGTGAAGAATGGCTGAAATTGAAGTGTTCCTTTTTTCCTCTAGGCATTGTGCCATCACGGTACTCTTGGAAATGATAGGTTAAACCCTTGTATGGTGCAAGATAACCCGGTCTATTTGGGTATCCTGAGTCCACAAGATAGAACCTTTGAGGTGGTGGTTTTGGAAACTTGTCACCAAATCTGGATTTGGCATCATTGAAGACCCTCATGTCATGCACTGATCCTGGCCAACCGGCTAGGACAAATGTGAATCTCATATCAAAGACACACACACATCACATTCTGACTCTTCTCCTTATGTCTATTCCTATGCTGGACAGCAGTGGCAACTGGTACCACAACTTGTATATGTGTCCCATCTATTGCTCCAATGCAATTGTCCATAAATGGTGCATACTTTCTAGATCTTAGTTTTGAATGCACAGTTTTGAATTGAGGATCTGTTGGCTTGATGATGTCTTTTGCTAGCTTGATCAGACAGGCCAAAACCTTATCAAACTTCCTTACAATTGTGTCAAATGACCTAACAAATCTGTTTTCTGCTTGTCTTACAGATTGAGGGGAACCTACTATCCACAGAAACAGGCCTAGAGACTCAACTGATGACATTCTTTTGGTGGACTTCAAACCATAGGAATCAACAAGCACACTATGCAATTTCTCAAACACTGGTCTGTGCATTCTAAACATGTTGTAACAGGAAGTTTTGTTGCCTAGTGTTGTCATAACCCAATCATGCCCAGACTGTATTGGTACTCTTCTAGGTCCTTTGTTACAGTAAGAGTCCAAGTAGTACATACCAACCATGCAGGCCATCTGCAGCATTCTTCTCTTCCTTTTTTGGTGCATCAACAACATAAGTGCTTCATCATCACTGCTGCCCCCATCAGCACTGCTGCCATCATCAGCACTGCTGCCATCGGCACTGCTGCCATCAGCACTGCTGCCATCATCCTGAAACATGCAAACATTTGTACAACTTCTTCATCATGCACCACCTCTTCAACTAGCAAACATTAGTACATGCAAACATTATGAAACACACTAACATGCAATGATCATTTAACAAGGTCACACACTACAGGTCCATTACATAGTTATATTCGAAAAAGAACACTAGTACAACTTCTTCATCATGCACCACCTCTTCAACCAAGTCAGTCTAGCCTCATTACTTGAAATGTTCTGAAATATGACTCTGTTTGCCTCATCTGCAAACAGTTGAGTTGCCATGAAGTACTCGACACTTGTTTCTTCTGCACCACATTGAACTGCCAACAGTTGACAATGAGTAATGGATTCTTTAGTGCTGTTTGATTTCTTCTCTTTTGCCTTGTCCTTTGCTTCATGCCTTTTGTTTGCATATTCAGTGATCATGTCAGAAGTGTTCTCACTATTCATAGTATTGATCAGACCTGTCATTAGTTTCACCATTGGGCTCTTGTGTTTCTCGCCTGGGCTTGATGCTGACTGTTCAGCGCCGCTGCTTCCCCTCTTCCTGCTGGTGGTGCTCATTGGACTCTGCTCATGTCCATCATCGGCAGCATCATATTCTTCTTCTTCTTCCTCTTCATCTATGGGCACATAAGCTGATGATCCATCAACTGCCACACCTTGGAATAGCTCTATAAGCATATCGAAATACTCAGGATTGCCACCCTTGAATTTTCTGACATCTGGTCTCTCCTGCAGCATTAGTTAGGTAATTATGACAAGGCTAAATAATGTAATCAAGTGTGAGCAATTCAACTGTAATTTGCAGAATAATGTACCTTAATTTTTTTTCCACCACTCATTTGATGCGGTTATAGCTCCGTCTCCAGTTCGGCCACAACCAGTTTGCTGCCCCAACCACACCCAAGCACTATAGTAGCTCTTGAGTCTAGTTATACAATTTTTGAATTGCTTGGTAGTATGGAGGAGGCCAGCGCGTTGATAAAATTTTGTCTTCATATTATTGTAGGCTCTAGTTGTCCAAGCACCATTCACGCAGTGCCCATCCCTAGCTTCCTCACAGGCAATGTTACAAAATACAATAATATTCTCGTCTGTCCAATCAGCCTTGGCAATGTTTTTCTAAACAAAAAATAACAAATACACAATTCAAACAAAAGGACAATCGCTTAGCTGTTTCAAATTCTACACCCAGGTATACCATTCTACACCAAGTTAGCTAGAACAAAAAGAAGATGAATTTGCACAACTCTTTTCCTTGTAGACAGAAAGCTGAATTTGCATACCAATCAGAAATTTACCTCTCCAACAGCACAGTTGTCGTCTCCATCTTCAAAGCCTTCGCTGTCGTCGACATCTTCTGAAGGCACAGCAGATGACGACACACGTTGCCGGCTTGCAACTTGAGAGATGGAGAAGCCCCGTCCTGCGACGCCTCTACTGCCGGCCGATGAGGTCCCACGGGCTCGACCTAAACCGCGTCCAGTGCCCTGGGAAACGGACCTCCCACGCCCTCTGACGCCTCCGTCAACGGCAGCTGCGCCCGGGGCGACAAACGGACGCATGTGAGAGCCGGATCCGCCACCGATGTTCAGAGACTGGGTGCGGCATCCTCCGCCCTGGGGCACGGACCTCCCACGACCAGGTCCAATCGGAGGAAGACCATGACCGGCCGACTCGTCAAGGAGGAGTTGCTAATACGAGCCCAAGTCGGGGAAGTCGTCGACGTTGCTGTTCAGATCCAAGAATCCCATTCCCCTCCCCAGATTTCCGCCGGCGGATGAGCCCTGGGATGTCGGGTGATGCGAGGGGACTTGAGAGAAGAAGTGCATACCGTCGTCTTCATCGGCGGCCATGGCGGCGGCGGCGGCTCAGGGCACTGGAGGCGGGTTGGAGCAGGCAAAGGATAAGATGCGGTGCGGGGCAGGGAGCGGCGGGCAAGGGATAAGGTGCGGTGCGGTGCAAGGCAGGGGCAATAGTCGGAAAAAGTCCCAAAAAGGCTCTCCCTCAGGGTCTTCTTTCTTTAGTCCCAAATGCCCACTTTTAGTCCCTAAAAGTCCCTCATGTTTGGTTTAGATGGGACTAAAAGGGACTTTTTTTAGTCCCTACACCGAAAAGTCCCTGTAAACAAACACCCTCTGAAACTCTGAATTTCGAAATGGTTCCAAGTCACCCTCGCCATGCCTGCGCGCGGTCTGGAGAGCGTGATGGAGCGGGCAGGCAGCACCACGACACTGACTACTACCAGGGTACCGGGGGAGAGAGCACGTCGTACGGCGTGCCAAGGTGAGTTTCCATGAATCATCTCAACAAACAAATTAGTATTACTTCCACGCAAAAAATAATACCAAAAGGTAAAAATCTGGCATTGGATTTTTAGACTTTACGGGCGAATGCTTCATCTGCCGTTGATTTTGAGGTACGAATATTGTAGCTTGAACCATGGGGAGAACACACATCAGCGCTGGAAACCGTTCGACAAGAAAACAGTCGCCGCGAATGCTCTTTCCCAGCCGCACTCGTTTCCCAACTGTCTTAGGCCTTGTACAATGCAAGGTGTTTAGGGAGAGTGCTTAGGCCCTGTACAACGCAGGTGCTTATGCCGGTGCCTCGGAAAGAAAACCCGGTTTTATTTAGGCTTCGGCCTACACAGGTGCTTAGGATGGGAGAAGGGAAGCAAAGATTTGCTTCCGGTGCTAGCGGCTGCTTGGGACAGAAAACTGATGTCCTCACTTCACGGATCAACTATCCAAACGCTACTTAAGCACCTATGTGAAGCCCCCCCCCCCCCCCCCCCCCGTTGTGAGACAATTTTATTTTGAAGACGCTACCCTAATCTCTCTCTTTAAGCGCTGGGTATATTGCCTTAGCAAAATAAACCAAACTTTTTCTAAGCACCAATGCTTATCTCTATATGAAGGGTGCTTAATTAAGAGTCTGTCCTATGCAGAAAGACACCGGTGCTTCGGAAAAACCGATTTATTTATCTAAGCATCTCCTCTAAGCACCTTGCATTGTACAAGGCCTTATTCTCTCTTATTCTCCCGTCGTCTCGTTCCCTAACCATCGAAGCACTCCGCTGCTCTTCCCTCTCCTCGTCGCGGGAGAAGGAGCGACTCACGCTCATCGGTAGCTAGCCAACCTAAATCGTGGCGGCGACATCTGTAACGGTCCTTACTAGATAACCTGGGATTATGCTCACAGTCACCGGACCGGGATACAAATGTGCTAGGGTTCCAAGCAAGAAAAGGGGATCAGGAGATAGAGCCGGGAGGAGGAAGGAGAGAGTCTCGCCCAGCGGTGCCGTTACAGAAGAGTGATCCAACGATGCCCTCATCCGCCGCCACCCTCCTCCCCCCGCTGCACCTTCCTCCCCCCGCCGCACCTTCCTCCTCTCGCCGCCACCTGAGGCGCCGTCGGGCAAAGTCCGGATGGCTCCGGGGAAGGTGGCGGTGGGGGGGCTTCTCCGGCTGGTCGTGGGCGTGCGCGATGGTGTGTGGCCTCCGGATCGGTCGCGGATCTGGTGGGCCGGGTAGCATGGTAAGGTCGGGCGTGCGGCCGCCGCCACGGAGCAGCGGCTCGCGGCGCCGGTGTGGCCTGGCTTCGGACGGGAGGGAGGGGATCGGCCAGCGGCTGTTGACCCGGATGCGGATCTGGTGGCGGCCTACTTGACAGCGACGGGAGGCCGAGCGCGGCTGACCAAGGGATAGTGCGCGTGGGATTCGGGCCCTAGTGCCCGGATCTGACGGTCACGGCAACAGTTGCATTGTATGGGCGACGACGGCGGCTGGCGTGGTGGTGGGTGCTTCTTTAGCGCCCGGAATCAGGGCGATGGCCCTTCGACGGCGACGGACTCCGTGGTCGTGTGGGTGACTCGGAGACTGGATCTCGAGGTGGTGATGGCCTTTCTGAGGCTAGCGGCGCTATGGGACGTTCCCTCCATCAACAGATCAGTTTCAATGCGGCTCGACAGGTGACACATGGGTCTCTTCCAGGGACGTTGGGCAATGCCTGTCATCGGCAGGTGAAGCCACTTATGCGGAGGCATAAGTCATGCCTGCTACGAGCAGGTGATGCAAGGTGGCTCTGTCGGAGGTGTCATGTTTAGCCTGTTGCTGTTGGATCAAAAGTGGTGCGACAGTGGCGGGAGGTAGGCGGTATGGGACGTCATTGTCTTCCGGTGTCTTCTCCAGAGGTATCCAGTTATCAAGGTGTGGGTTGCCGAATAAGCAGTAATGGTACAGCCGGCTTCAACGACGAGTTTATGCACTCTTGTGGAACACAAGATCTGTGATCAGGCTATCTCGACGTGCGCCTGCGTCGTGGCCTTGCTGAAGGTGCTGGACTGAAGCTTGGTTTTGGGATGAGAATCTCGAGTTCAACCTTGTGTTGGACTTGCCATCATCGACGCATGTGCGGCGATTTCTTCTTGAAGACGTAGGCCCTGTTTGTTTGGGCTTTTGCTTCCGCTTTGCAGTTTTTCCACTTTGACTAAAAAGTCAAAAAAGCTCCTAAATAGGTGCTTTTGGAGCATTTATGGCTTTTGATGAATCAATATAACAATATTTGACTCCAAGAGCTATAAAAGCTCTAAAAGCACCTATTTAGGAGCTTTTATGGCTTTTTGGCCAAAATGAAAAAGCTGCAAAAGCAGAAGCAAAAGCCCAAACAAACAGGGCCATAGCCTAGGAGTTGTGTATTTTTCATTTTGATGTCGTCTTATAACATAGGGTTAGTGGCTATCTGGTGGAATTACTGTCACGAGGCATGCGGCTTCCGGTTTTATTTTTGTTTATTTTCGGGTCGATGTTATTCGTCTGTTGGATTTTGCATTCTTAATAATAGATGGCTACATGCACCGCGTCGATGCAGAGGCCGGGGTTATCCTCCTTTAAAAAAGTTGATTTATCTTATGTCAAACTTTGTAAATTTTGACTAAGTTTACATGAAAAAATATCAACATTCACAATACCAAATCAATATCATTTGATGCATCATTGAAATAATTTTCATATTATATTTATTTATTATAGTAGATGTTTATATATTGTAATATAAGCTTGGTCAAACTTTATGAATTTAACTTAAGATATATATTATACGCAGAATAAAATTAAACGGAGGGAGTACAATTAAAACCACCATCCAAATCGTTCGCAAATGTCATCCCCGGCAAACGTTCGCCGGCTATTGGGGTCATAAAAATAATGATACAACACTCATGGTCTAAACAAAAAAGATGATACCCTCATGCAATGCTACAGAATGCTTCAACCTGATGGAAAGAACAACTCATGGAGATTTCACGCTCATCCATACTTTAGGCCATATGGTCGGCTCGAAGGAAGGTGATACATGAACAAATTTTATCAAAGCCCTACAATGATTTTCGGTTGTGTGAAACGGCTTCAGGGTGAGCTCGAGATTATCATACCGGCGAAGCTACAGGAGAAGAGGAGAGGTTTTGACAATGAATCCGGACGGGAGAGAGTCGACGACAAGGACGAGCGGCGAAGAAACCTATGAGTTGGTGGGTAGCGCTTGGCTTTTACTGGGGTGGATTGATGGTGGAGAGCAATGAACTAGACAAAACTTGAGGGAGCCAATGGGCATGCACCCGGACTCATCCCGTCATCCGCGCGTGAAACAAAATTTAGATGGCCTGACTTGGATGTATTGTACTCCCATTGTAAAAAATATATAAGAGCGTTTAGATCAGTGATCTAAATGCTCTTATATCTTTTTCACAGAGAGAAGGAGTATTTACTAAGCTTGCAGGGATTATTCTTTTTATAGAAACACAATACAGACATAGGCACTTGCAACATTTCCTATACTCATCCCAATGAATATAAGAACACACGTCGTATCACTATGAGCCCCTATAAAAGGTTGAGTTGTCACGTCTTGAGATTGTCGAAGTCGCCACAAGCGTCTTATAGTCAACGGCCACAACATAGCAATGAAATAGTAGCGCCATAAACCTTAATAAATCAGGGAAATATACAAGCACGGGTGCTAAGTATAAGGCTTGAACCCAGATGGACTGCTTTCACCATAAAAATCTAACAATTTAAAACGTGCTTAGCTTGTTGTAAGTAATTACCTACCATACAATCATTGCTAGTACTGAAAGGACAATCGTGTAGGGGAGCTACACGACAGCCTGCCAACTCGAGGGAGAGGCACCACTTGACGGACGGTTTTCTTCTTCTTTTTTTTTCCTTCCGGCGGTTTTTGGCAAGGGATTTCCAGTTTTTCTATTTTCTATTTTTTATTCTGAATTTTCTTTCTTTATAGCTTTTTATATTTCATGAACATTTTTTAAAAATGTGGACTTTAAATTTGCAGACATTTCTTTAAAACCATGGAATTTCACATTTTGAACATTGTGAATAATTTTTAAAATGTCATTAATATTGCAAAAAGAAATGCAGCCACCTTTTTTTTGTTTTTCAGGAGCGGCAGGCCTTTCTTTCAGCTAAGCATCCCGCGCGTCATTGGGCGAGCGACAACGCGTCGCTAGGAACGAACGGGAGAAGGTTATCTGATGCACGCAATGAACAATGCCGTGCAGTCCATGATACTATGTTTCGCAGCTCCGGTGTCCCAACTAATTAAACGCAGCACGATGGCAATGTCGATTGCCAATCAGTTTTGGAGCGAGCACAAGTAGGCAGTTCGAAAAGGATACAAAATTCTGCGGAACTGACTTTGGGAGGGGCTGAGCCAAGCAAGACTTACCGTACGAAAAGCATATCAAAACGAACACCATGTGCAAAGTTATGACCATATGACACTGAGAAATTAAGATCTGCAGGGAGACGCAGACAGAACATAAACAGGTCACGAGCGAAGAAAACCAATCGGCTAATGGTGCGTTCACAACTACTCCGTAGATTGTAATTGCTGCAGTTGACAGCCTGCGGATCGATCAACAACGAACACAGTTGAAGAAAATACAGGACGGCAGGAAAACAATTGTATCACAGGATTTGCATCAGGCTAAATAAATGCAGCACATTTGGCAAACAAAGAACAGCATCGTCATTAGCAACAATTCATAGTTTTAGGACAATTTTGTTAACTCTGGATTCATATAACTCGGCAAACACAGTGTTTGCCCATCAGAAATTCAGAACACTGAAGCAACCATTGAACAACCAGCTACTGCTACTACAGATATATTACTACTAATCATAGAAGGCATGGAACCCAAATCAACTACAGCTTTCTCCTCTCCTCCACTTTCTTGCCCGCAAGCCAGGGCTTGTGCGCCACGGCCGGCCAGCCAGCGCCGCGACTCTTCAGCCGCCGAAGCCGTACAGGGTGCGGCCCTGGCGCTTGAGCGCGTAGACGACGTCCATGGCGGTGACGGTCTTGCGGCGGGCGTGCTCGGTGTAGGTAACGGCGTCGCGGATGACGTTCTCGAGGAAGATCTTGAGCACGCCGCGGGTCTCCTCGTAGATGAGCCCCGAGATGCGCTTCACGCCGCCCCTCCGGGCCAGCCTCCGGATCGCCGGCTTGGTGATGCCCTGGATGTTGTCGCGCAGGACCTTGCGGTGGCGCTTCGCGCCGCCCTTGCCGAGCCCCTTGCCGCCCTTGCCGCGCCCCGACATGGCTGCCGCTCTGAGTAGCTTTGGGAAGAGAGGGGATTTGGGGATTTTGGAGCGGGGTTTGGTGGCTGGAAGCGATGAGTGAGATGAGACGGGGGAAGGGGTTGTATATAAAGGGTGAGCGGGGGCTGTCGAGGCGGCTGGAGCCGTTCGATGGAGATGAGATGGGTGGCTGAGACTGCTTTTCCCGACGATGCCGCGGATCGGTGATGTGGACTGGGGTGCGGATCGGTGACCTGGCACGCCGGGTTCCAAGTTTCGGAATTTTGCGCGCCCGGTCTGCTGGGACGAAAAAGAAGCGGGATTGGACACTGGTTCTGCTGGCGAGGACATAGATAGAAAATATGGTGGGGGTATACCAATTTAATGAAATTTCATACTTTCTCTGTTTCATTTTAGTTTGCATATAAGATTTGGTCAAAGTCAAACTTTGTGAAATTTGACTAGCTTTGTAGGAAAAGATATCAACACTCACACTATGAAATCAATATTATTAGATGCATGAGAAAATTTATTTTCATAACATATAACTTTTGTGTTGTAGATGTTGATTTTTTTTTCTATAAAGTTAGTCAAACTTATAAAGTTTGACTTTGACCAAATCTTATATGCATACTAAAAAGAAATTGAGGGAGTATTAGTGGAATGGTAAGAGCATCTCTAGCAGAGCCGCTAGATGGTCAACCCGCAAAATTGATTTACGGCTTCACGTGAAGGTGGTACTCGTAAGCGGACTTGTAGACGTTGTACGCGAGCTGGTACTCCACGTCCGCCTCCTCCAAGCATGCGGCAGCACCCTTCTCGCCGGCGTCCAGAGCCCTCCTTCGCGGCGATTCGGGCCACCTGCGCCTCACGCAAAGCCTTCGTGGACGGCCGAAGGGCGTCGTAGAGCTCGTCGAAGCGGCGCCACCCGCGGCTCCCGCCGCAGTAGGAGAGGGCGCTGACACGTCTCCGACATATTTATAATTTTTTATTGTTTGATGCTATTATATTACCAATCTTGTATGTTTTATATGACATTTTATATTACTTTTTAACTAACCTATTAACTTAGTGTCTAGTGTCAGTTCATGTTTTTTGCCTATTTCTTTGTTTCGCAAAAAAACCATACCAAACGAAGTCCAAACACGAAAAAAACTTTACGGTGATTTTTTCTGGAACAGAAGAGACACTATAAGCTTTGGGGATAGACCAGAAGACACACGAGGGAGCGACAAGCTCAAGGGGCGCGCCCCAGGGGGCGCCATCCAAGCTTGTGGGCCCCTGAGCACCGCCGACCTAATTCTTGGCCTAGAAATTCCCTAAAATCCATAAACCCCCGAAGCGAGACCCAAAACAATTATTCCATCGCCGCAACCCTTTGTTCTTCTGCGATCCCACTTGGAGGCCCTCGTCTGTACTCTGCCGGAGGGGGAAACCATTGGGGAGGCAATCTTCATCGACCTTGTTGCCTCCATGATGATGTGTGAGTAGTTTCAGCGTGACCTACAAGTCCATATTAGTAGCTAGATGGCTCTCTCTCTCTCTTTGATCTTCAATACTGATACGTCTCTAACGTATTTATAATTTTTTATTGTTCCACGTTGTTATATTATCAATTTTGGATGTTTTATATTCATTTACTAGCAACTTTATATCATTTTTTGTGACTAACCTATTGACATAGTGCCCAGTGTCAGTTGCTGTTTTTTGCTTGTTTTTTTACTTCGCAGAATATCAATACCAAACGAAGTCCAAATGGCACGAAACATTTTGAAGAATTTTTTTCTGCCCAGAAGACACCCAGGAGGCCCAAGAAGTGCACCAGAGGGGGCCTGGGGGGCCCACTAGGCACCAGGGCACGCCAGAGGCCCCTGGCGCGTCCTGGTGGGTAGTGGGGCCCCTAGGCACCCCCTCCACCGCCTATCAGCTCTATAAATACTCTAAAATCCCAAAAACTCTAGGGGAGTCGAGAGAATACAGTTTCCGCCGCCGCAAGTTCCAGAACCACGAGATCCAATCTAGAGGACTTTTTCGGCACTCTGTCGGAGGGGGCAACGACCACGGAGGGGTTCATCATCATCCTTGTTGCCCCTCCGATGATGCGTGAGTAATTTACCACAGACCTGCGGGTGCGTAGGTAGTAGCTAGATGGCTTATTCTCTCTTTTCGATCTTCAATACAATGTTCTCCTCGATGTTCTTGGAGACCTATTTGATGTAATGACTTTTTACGGTGTGTTTGTTGGGATCCGATGAATTGTGAGTTTATGATCAGATCTATCTATGAATATTATTTGAGTCTTTGCTGAACTCTTTTATGCATGATTGTTATAGCCTCGTATTTCTTCTCTGAAACATTGGTTTGGTTTGGCCAACTAGATTGATTTTTCTTGCCATGGAAAGAGGTGCTTTGTGATGGGTTCGATCTTGCGGTGCTCAATCTCAGTGACAGAAGGAGACATGACACATATGTATCGTTGCCATTAGGATAAAAAGATGAGGTCTATTCCTACATGAATAGATCTTGTCTACATGATGTCATCGTTCTTATTGCATTACTCTGTTTTCCATGAACTTAATACACTAGATGCATGTTGGATAGCGGTCGATGTGTGGAGTAATAGTAGTAGATGCAGGCAGGAGTCGGTCTACTAATCTTGGACGTGATGCCTTGATACGTCCATTTTGCATCATGTTTTCCTACTGTTATTTATAATGTTTTATGCATAATAATGCTTTTTGGAGTACTTCTAATGCCTTTTCTCTCATAATTTGCAAGGTTCACACAAAGAGGGAGAATTTCGGCAACTGGAAATCTGGACCTGAAAAGGCTACGTCAGGCTACCTATTCTGCACAACTCCAAATGAGCTGAAACTTCACGGAAAATTTTAATGGAATAAATAAGAAATACTGGAACAAATAACTACCGGAGGGGGGCCACCTGGTGAGCACAAGACACCAGGGCGCGCCAGGCCCCCTAGGCGCGCCCTGGTGGGTTGTGCTCAGCCCAGCCCACCTCCGGTGCCCATCTTCTGGTATATAAGTCATTTTGACCTAGAAAAAATAAGGGGAGGACTTTCGGGACGGAGCGCCGCCGTCTCGAGGCGGAACTTGGGCAGGAGCACTTTTGCCCTCCGGCGGAGCGATTTCGCCGGGGGAACTTCCCTCCCGGAGGGGGAAATCATCGTCATCATCATCACCAACAACTCTCCTATCTTGGGGAGGGCAATCTCCATCAACATCTTCAGCAGCACCATCTCCTCTCAAACCCTAGTTCATCTCCCGTGTTCAATCTGTGTACCGGAACTTTAGATTGGTACTTGTGGGTGACTAGTAGTGTTGATTGCCTCTCGTAGTTGATCACTATATGGTTTATTTGGTGGAAGATTATATGTTCAGATCCATTATGCTATTTAATACCCCTCTGATCTTGAGCATGATTATTATTTGTGAGTAGTTACTTTTGTTCTTGAGGTCACGAGAGAAATCATGTTGCAAGTAATCATGTGAACTTGATATGTGTTCGATTTTTTGATGATATGTATGTTGTGATTCCCTTAGTGGTGTCATGTGAACGTCGACTACATGACACTTCACCATATTTGGGCCTAAGGGAATGCATTGTGGAGTAGTTATTAGATGATGGGTTGCGAGAGTGACAGAAGCTTAAACCCTAGTTTATGCGCTATTCCGTAAGGGACCGATTGGATCCAAAAGTTTAATGCTATGGTTAGAATTTATTCTTAATACTTTTCTCGTAGTTGCGGATGCTTGCGAGGGGGTTAATCATAAGTAGGAGGTTTGTTCAAGTAAGAACAACACCTAAGCACCGATCCACCCACATATCAAATTATTAAAGTAGTGAACACAAATCAAACCAACATGATGAAAGTGACTAGATGAAATTCCCATGTACCCTCAAGAACACTTTGCTTAGCATAAGAGACCGTTTTGGCCTGTCCTTTGCCTCAAAAGGATTGGGCTACCTTGCTGCACTTTTGTTACCATTACCGTTACTTGCTTGTTACAAATTATCTTGTTACAAAACTATCTGTTACTTATAATTTCAGTGCTTACAGACATTACCTTGTTGAAAATCGCTTGTCATTTCCTTCTGCTCCTCGTTGGGTTCGACACTCTTACTTATCGAAAGGACTACGATTGATCCCCTATACTTGTGGGTCATCAAGGCTCTTTTCTAGCGCCGTTACCGGGGAGTGAAGCGCTCTTGGTAAGTGGAATTCGGTAAGGAAAAATTATTACTGCGTGCTGAAATCTATTGTCACTTGTTACTATGGAAAACAATCCTTTGAGGGGTTTGTGCAGGGTATCTTCACCTCGACCGAAACCACAATTAGATGGCCCCCAACCTACTGCACCTACTGAAAATATTGAATATGAAATTCCTTCGGGTATGATAGAACAACTGCTGGCTAATCCTTATGCAGGAGATGGAACCGAACATCCTGATATGCACTTGATATATGTGGATGAAATTTGTGGATTGTTTAAGCTTGCAGGTTTACCCAGAGATGAAGCTAAGAAGAAGGTTTTCCCTTTATCTTTGAAGGGAAAGGCATTGAAATGGTATAGGCTATGCGATGATATTGGATCTTGGAATTGGAACCGATTGAAATTGGAGTTCCATCAAAAAAATTATCCTATGCATCTAGTTCATCGTGATTGGAATTATATATATAATTTTTGGCCTCGTGAAGGAGAAAGTATCGCTCTAGCTTGGGGGAGGCTTAAGTCAATGTTATATTCATGCCCCAAGCATGAGCTCTCAAGAGAAATTATTATCCAGAACTTTTATGCTCGGCTTTCTCGTAATGATCAATCCATGCTTGATACTTCTTGTACTGGTTCCTTTATGAAGAAGACCATTGAATTCCGGTGGGATCTTTTAGAAAGAATTAAACGCAACTCTGAAGATTGGGAACTCGACGAAGGTAAGGAGTCAGGTATTAAGCTTAAGTTTGATTGTGTTAAATCTTTTATGAATACCGATGCTTTTCAAAAGTTTAGCACTAAATATGGACTTGACTTTGAGATAGTAGCCTCCTTTTGTGAATCTTTTGCTACTCATGTTGATATCCCTAAGGAGAAGTGGTTTAAATATCACCCACCTATTAAAGAAGAAATTAAAGAACCGGTAATAGCTAAAAAATAAACTATCATCTACAATGTTGATCCAGTTGTTCCTATTGCTTATATTGAAAAACCACCTTTCCCTGTTAGGATAAAGGAACATGCTAAAGTTTCAACTGTGGTCAATAAAAGTTACATTAGAACACCTAAACCAGCTGAACAAATCAAGGTAGAACCTAGTGTTGCTATGGTTAAGGATCTCCTGGTCGATAATATAGATGGGCATGTTATTTACTTCTGTGATGAAGCTGCTAGAATTGCCAAACCCGATGAAAAAGATAAACATAGACATGTTGTTGGCATGCCTGTTGTCTCAGTTAAAATAGGAGATCACTGTTATCATGGTTTATGTGACATAGGTGCTAGCGTGAGTGCTATTCCTTTTACCTTATATCAAGAAATCATGAATGACATAGCACCCGCTAAAATAGAAGACATAGATGTTACTATTAAACTTGCTAATAGAGACACCATCATACCTCTTGGGATTGTTATAGATGTTGAAGTCTTGTGTGGGAAAATAAAATACCCTACTGATTTTCTTGTTCTTGGTTCCCCACAAGATGACTTTTGTCCCATTATCTTTGGTAGACCTTTCTTGAACACCGTTAATGCTAAAATAGATTGTGAGAAACAAACTTTCGGTGTTAGTTTTGGTGATGAGTCTCATGAGTTTAATTTTTCCAAGTTTAGTAGAAAACCTCATAAAAAAGAATTGCCTAGTAAGGATGAAATTATTGGTCTTGCTTCTATTGCTGTACCCCCTACCGATCCTTTAGAACAATATCTGCTAGACCATGAAAATGATTTACATATGCATGAAAGAAATGAAATAGATAAGATTTTCTTTGAACAACGTCCTCTGCTTAAGCACAATTTGCCTATTGAAACTCTAGGAAGTCCTCCTCCACCCAAAGGTGATCTTGTGTTTGAATTAAAACAATTGCCAGACACTTTGAAATATGCTTGTCTTGATGAGAAGAAGATATATCCTGTTATTATTAGTGCTAACCTTTCAGAACATGAAGAAGAAAGATTATTGAAAGTTCTAAGGAAGCACCGAGCTGCTATTGGATATACTCTTGATGATCTTAAAGGCATTAGTCCCACTCTATGTCAGCACAAGATTAACATGGAACCTGATGCTAAACCAGTTGTTGATCACCAATGTTGGTTAAATCCGAAGATGAAAGAAGTGGTAAGAACGGAAATATTAAAACTTCTGGAAGCAGGTATAATCTATCCTATAGCTGATAGTAGATGGGCAAGTCCCGTTCATTGTGTCCCTAAGAAAGGAGGTATTACTGTTGTTCCTAATGATAAGAATGAACTTATTCCACAAAGAATTGTTACAGGCTATAGAATGGTAATTGATTTTAGAAAATTAAACAAAGCAACTAGAAAAGATCATTACCCTCTGCCTTTTATTGATAAAATGCTAGAAAGATTATTTAAGCACACACATTTTTGCTTCCTTGACGGATATTCTGGTTTTTCACAAATACCTGTTTCTCAACCTGATCAAGAAAAGACCACTTTTACTTGTCCTTTTGGAACTTATGCTTATAGACGTATACCTTTTGGTTTATGCAATGCACCTGCTACCTTTCAAAGATGTATGACTGCTATATTCTCTGACTTTTGTGAAAAAATTGTTGAGGTTTTCATGGATGACTTTTCTGTTTATGGGAAGTCTTTTGATGATTGTTTAAGCAATCTTGATCGAGTTTTGCAGAGATGTGAGCAAACAAATCTTGTCTTGAATTGGGAGAAGTGCCACTTTATGGTTAACGAAGGTATTGTTTTGGGCCATAAAATTTCTGAAAGAGGCATTGAGGTGGACAAAGCTAAGGTTGATGCAATCGAGAAAATGCCATATCCTAAAGATATCAAAGGTATTCGTAGTTTCCTTGGTCATGCTGGTTTCTATAGGAGATTTATCAAAGACTTTTCTAAAATTTCTAGGCCCCTTACAAATCTTCTGCAAAAGGATATTCCCTTTGTTTTTTATGATGATTGTTTGGAAGCCTTCGAAACACTCAAGAAAGCCTTAATTACTGCACCTATTGTTCAACCACCTGATTGGAACTTGCCTTTTGAAATTATGTGTGATGCTAGTGATTATGCTGTTAGTGTTGTTCTAGGACAAAGAGTTGATAAGAAACTAAATGTTATTCATTATGCTAGTAAAACTCTAGACAGTGCCCAACGAAATTATGCTACTACTGAAAAAGAATTTTTAGCAGTTGTGTTTGCTTGTGATAAATTTAGATCATATATTGTAGATTCTAAAGTAATTGTTCACACCGATCATGCTGCTATAAAATGTGACGACCCCGGCTTAATCGTGCACTAATCATACACGCAAATGCACACGATCAAGCCTAAGGACTCACTTGAAGATATCACAATACAACTCTAAAACATAAACAAAGTCATACAAGCTTAATATTACAAGCCAGGGCCTCAAGGGCTCGAATACATAGCTCGATGGCATACAAGTGTCAGCGGAAGCGTCAGATATCTAGGTACAGATATATTACAGAACATAGAGATAAGCCTTCACAGAGGCGGGGCAAAAAAAACTACGATCGAAAAGGCGTGGGCCTCCTGCCCTGGACCCTCCGATCCTACTCCTGGTCGTCAGACGGCTCCTCGTAGTAGTAGTACTCTCCGGGCTGGTAGTAGTAGTGGTCGTCGACGGGGACAACTGGCTCCGGGGCTCCGTCGTCTGGATGCGACAAAGGAATAAAGGGGGAAAAAGGAAAATAAAGCAAACGTGAGTACTCATCCGAAGTACTCAGCAAGCAAGGATCTACACTACATATGCAACATTTTCAAAGGGGGCTGTATATGTGGACTGGGCTACAGAAATGCCAGAATAGAGGGGGAAAGCCTAGTCCTATCGAAGACTAGCATCTTCAGCATCTTCAACGGTCTCGCAGCATTAGAAGAGAGCAGAATAACATAATGTAAATTATAGCAGTAATGTCATCAACCTCGGCCGGGGATTCTTCCTCGACTCCCTGTGAGAAAGCAATCCCAGAGCTGTACTATCCAGTTCTCATCTCAGGTCATGTTCTAGTTGTACCGATCGGGATACAACTTCGAGTGTCCATTACCGTAGGACATGCTATCGATAGAAGTTTCTTCCTTGCAGGGGTGCACCAACTTACCCACCACGCTCGCTTAACTCCGGCCGGACACACTTTTCTGGGTCATGCCCGGCCTCGGCTAAGCAATACGCCGCAACCCGACCAAATACTTAACAGAGAGGTCAGCACACCGGACTAACCTATGCCCCCAGGGGTCTTGGGCCTTCGCCCCGGGAACTCCTGCGTGTTGCGTGGGCGGTCGGAAGCAGACCTAGCAACCACTTAATACAAGCGCGGTTGTGTAACCAGTCTAATGCAGCGTGCGCCGCTTAGTCGCTGACGTCTATTAAGCTTCGGCTGAAGTATACGACGCAGAACGCCCATACTATGCCCACGTGATGGTTAGTGCTATCGGGCCAGAGGCCCCTCGGATCAAATATCCAAACCGTAGTGGATTAAGAGCGCGCGGTAACGAGCAGAAACTCACGATCGATGTGACCCCGTCGCCCTGTCTCGAGGACTTGCGACAAGGGCTAAGAATGCCTGGCCATGCCTCGTAGTTATCTCGCGGGCACCTCTCAGGTCAACCCGACTCCACATCACTTCGCATTTATGCTCGCGTGGGTACCCCTCAGGGCCGACCCGTCTTTAGTATCAAAGTTCAGTAATCAGTCATAGTATCCAAAGTCTCCGTGTGTCTGACACCAAGGGGAACCCTGAGGAATCACCCTCGAAGGAGTCCCACCTGATGTTCTCGTCAAGGTGAACGAAGGAGGTATCACCCTCGAGGTCCACACTTGAACAGTTGCACGACGATGTCGTTATCGGGGGTGGTGTAGGAGGAATCACCCTCGCTTACCATGACCGATTAACTAACCTACAAGGTTATCATCATAAGTGCTGACGAGGTATCACCCTCGGCACTCGATAGTAACCTAGTAGTGTCGAGCATCTTAGGGGAAGTGACGTGCGGTGCCAGGTTCTAATCTTCAATCCTGTTGCTCGGGTCTTCTGAGAGTCCAGCGGGGCAGTCGGGACAAGTGGGTCTCTGATCAGGCTCTACCCATCCTATCTAAACAGTTTAGGATAACAGGCAGGTATCAACAGTAGGCTACAATTAAACAGGCTATGCAACAGATATAGGATGGTAACAGCAGCAGTAACACCTAATGCAAGCATAAGAGGGAAGAGATTAGGTGATATCGGAATGCTCAAAATGGGGGTGCTTGCCTGTCTGCTCGACGGCAAGGGCAGGGTCATCGGGGACGTAGTCGTACTCCGGAGCGGCGTCTGCCTCTGGAGCTACGGCAACGTCGGGGTCTACCAAAAGAGAAGAGGGGGAGGAAACAAGTAAATATAATGCAAACAGATGCAACACAGTGCGTGCGATGCTATGATGCAGTGCCGGGTTGCCTAAATATGCCTCTAAGTCATTTTAGTCATTTTTAGAATTAATCTGGGATTTATTAACCCGTGTGTGTGCACTATTCATCTACCGAAATCGGGCTCGGAGTTACGAGTTCTCCTACGTAGGAGGTTCTGGCATGGAAACAGACGGCACGATCAAACTCGTCTCGTCGTTCTGAGCAACTTTCATGTTTTAACTTTTTCGATTCGAGCTATGGTTTAAAAGTTATTAATTTTCAAAGTTTATATGAATTTCTGGAATTATTTTATTAACAGAAAAATGAATTATGACATCAGCCTGATGCATTGCTGACATCAGCAAGTCAACAGCGGCTGTACAGGTCAAACCTGACATGTGGGTCCAGTGGGACCCACATGTCAGCCTCTGTGAGTTTAATAGCGAATTAAACTAATGATCAGGGTTAATTAGGGAGTGGGCCCCATCTGTCAGTGAGACATTAGTAATTAGATTATTTCTTTAAAAACCTATTTAGTTAATTAAGCTCGCGGGCCCACTGGTCAGTGACTGGGATGCGCCCAGTCAGCATGTTGACCACGGTCAATGGGTCAACTGGGCCCCCTGGGACCCACTGGCAGTGGCCCAGGGGTGGACCCCACGCGTGCCACGTCGGCCGGCCGGCGGCTGGACGCCGGCGAGCCCCAAAACGTGGCGGAGGGCACAGCCAGCGTCGGATTTCGTCCACCGCGGGCCAAATCGAGCGTGGCGTGGCGCGTTCGAGCGAGGAGGTCGTGCCGCATCCAACGCGTGCGGTGGCGCGGCCTGTCTTGGTCGAAAACGTCGCCGGCGAGCTCGCGCGTGGCGGCCGGAGTTCGGGCTTCGACGAACCCGTAGCTAGGGGGTACGGGAGAGCGCGTGCGCGGGCGCATTCGACTCCTGGAAGCAGCAGGAACACGATGCCGTGCTCAGACGAGCACGACAGAGGCCATGGCCACAGCGGCGAGGCGAACCGCGGCGTTGGGCTCATGGCAACGGCGGCGAGGCAGCTACGGTGATCGAGGGGTCAACTGGGAGGAGCAGGGGATGGCGTAGCTCACCGTGCGGCTAAGAAAAGCCCTCGATAGGCTTAGTAGCTGCAGGAGCTCGCCGGAGACGACGGAGATCGTCGGAGCAGAGATGGAAGGGGACGGCGTCGCGCGGCGCCAGCGGTGCTCCTCAGCTCCACCTGGTGGCGCCAGATGAACGAGCTGACGACGGCGGATCCGTTGGTCAGCTCGAGCGGTCGGGATGGCGCCTGTGGTCGCGGGATCTCGCCGTCGCGGCGACGGCTCCGCTCAGGCGTCGACGGGATCGAGAGGGAGGAGGTGCGGGAGGAGGGGATCTGAGGGGGCTAGGGTTGAAGAGGTCGAGGGGGGGAACCCGGGGTTGCTCTTAACCTAGCCGAGGATCCGCTCGATGGACGACAGCGAGGCCGACGGCGAGGTGTCAGCGCGCGCGCGCGACAGCGCGCAGGGGAGGACGATGAGCCGCGGTGGGCTGTCCTGTTGGGCTGGGCTTAGTGCATTGTGCACTCAGGCCCAGCCAGTTTAAACTACAGGGGCATTTTCTATTTTTCTCTTTCTGTTTTTCATTTTCCTTTATTTTCTTTACTGTTTGGAAATAGTTAGGGCTCTTATGCACTTTTATAAAATGTGGGAGTTGGTCCAAGTAATGTAATGCAATATTACCCTTCACCAAAAACTGGTTTGGACAGATTTGAATTCCATTTGAATTAGATATGATTTTAATTGGATTTAATATTGCTGTTTCGATGCTGTTTCATCTTGTTTGAGTCATTTGTATAACTCCAACTATATTGATGATGGTTTTACAAATGTTCCTGGATTATTTGCCATTTAATGAACATTTTCCCAACAGTGTTTGATCAACTTCATATTTCACTTTTGAATTTGAGTTGATTTTCAAAAGGGAGTTGATTTGATTTGATTAGCCATTATGTTTATGCACTGCAAATGATGTGACTTGGCATTATTAGCAGCTGATCACAGTGGCAATTACATAGGAGTGTTACATAAAATATCTTATGGAAAAGAAAGATGGTAAACCTAGACTCATTAGGTGGGTTCTCTTGCTACAAAAATTTGATTTACATATCACTGATAGAAAGGGAGCTGAGAACCCTGTGGCTGATAACTTGTCTAGGCTTGAAAATATTCTTGATGACCCACAACCTATTAATGACAGCTTTCCCGATGAGCAGTTAGCTGCAATAAATGTTTCTCATAACACTCCTTGGTATGCTGATTATGCTAATTACATTGTTGCTAAATATTTACCACCTAGTTTCACTTATCAACAAAAGAAAAAATTATTATATGATTTAAGACATTACTTTTGGGATGACCCACATCTTTATAAAGAAGGAGTAAATGGTATTATTAGACATTGTGTACCTGAGCATGAACAGGGACAAATCCTACTGAAATGTCACTCCGAAGCTTATGGAGGACATCATGCGGGAGACAGAACTGCTCACAAGGTATTGCAATTTGGTTTTTATTGGCCTACTCTCTTCAAGGATGCCCGTAAGTTCGTTTTATCTTGTGATGAATGTCAAAGAATAGGTAATATCGGTAAGCGTCAAGAAATGCCTATGAATTATTCTCTTGCTGTTGAACCATTTGATGTTTGGTGGATTTGATTACATGGGACCTTTTCCTTCCTCTAATGGGTATACTCATATTTTGGTTGTTGTCGATTATGTTACTAAGTGGGTAGAAGCTATTCCAACTAGTAGTGCTGATCACAACACCTCTATTACAATGCTTAAGGAAGTCATTTTCCCAAGGTTTGGAGTCCCTAGATATTTAATGACTGATGGTGGCTCACACTTTATTCATGGTGCTTTCCGTAAAATGCTTGCCAAGTATGATGTTAACCATAGAATTGCATCACCCTATCACCCTCAGTCTAGTGGTCAAGTTGAACTTAGCAATAGAGAAATAAAATTAATTTTACAAAAGACTATCAATAGGTCTCGAAAGAATTGGTCTAAGAAATTAGATGATGCACTTTGGGCTTATAGAACAGCATATAAAAATCCTATGGGTATGTCTCCTTATAAAATGGTTTATGGAAAAGCTTGTCATTTGCCTCTTGAGTTAGAACATAAAGCATATTGGGCAATTAAAGAACTCAACTATGATTTCAAACTTGCTGGTGAGAAGAGGTTATTTGATATTAGCTCATTAGATGAATGGAGAACCCAAGCCTATGAAAATGCCAAGTTATTTAAAGAAAATTTTAAAAGATGGCATGATAAAAGAATCCAAAAGCGTGAGTTCAAGGTTGGAGAATATGTTCTTTTGTACAACTCTCGTTTCAGATTCTTTGTAGGAAAACTCCTCTCCAAATGGGAAGGACCCTATGTTATCGAGGAGGTTTATCGATCTGGAGCTATGAAAATAAATAATGCCGAAGGTACTAACCCGAAGGTTGTCAATGGGCAAAGAATAAAACATTATATCTCAGGTACGCCCATTAATGTTGAAAGCAATGTTATCCAAACTATGACACCGGAAGAACACATAAAAGAAACCTTCCGGAACCCTCCAGAATCGTGAAAAAGAGGAGGTACGTGATACCCCTGGTGGGCCCAGGTGGGTTGTGCCCACCTCGGGTGTGACGACCCCGGCTTAATCGTGCACTAACCATACATGCAAGTGCACATGATCAAGCCTAGGACTCACTTGAATATATCACAACACAACTCTAAAAACATAAATAAAGTCATACAAGCTTTATATTACAAGCCAGGGCCTCGAGGGCTCGAATACATAGCTCGATGGTATACAAGCATCAGCGGAAGCATCAGATATCTGAGTACAGATATAACACAGAAACAGAGATAAGCCTTTAAAAAGGCGGGGCAAAAACAAAAGATACTATCGAAAGGCGCATGCCTCCTGCCTGGGACCCTCCGAACCTACTCCTGGTCGTCGGACGGCTCCTCGTAGTAGTACTCGCCAGTAGGGTAGTAGAAGTAGCCGTCGGCGGGGATAGCGGTCTCAGGGGCTCCGTCATCTGGTTGCACCAAAAAGGATATGGGGAGAAAAAGAAAGCAAAGCAACCGTGAGTACTCATCTGAAGTACTCAGCAAGCAAGGATCTACACTACATATGCAACATTTTCAAAGGAAGGCTGTATATGTGGACTGGGCTGCAGAAATGCCAGAATAGATAGGAAAGCCTAGTCCTATCGAAGACTAGCATCTTCTTCATCTTCAGCGGTCTTGCAGCATTAGAAGAGTGCAGATTAGCATAATGTAAAGTAGTAGTAGTGTCATCAACCTCGCCCAGAGATCCTTCCTCGACTCCATGCGAGAAAGCAATCCCAGAGCCATACTATCCAGTTATCATCTCAGGTGTCAGGTTCTAGTTGTACCGATCGGGATACAACTCCGAGTGTCCGTTACCGTAGGACAGGCTATCGATAGATTGTTTCTTCCCTGCAGGGGTGCACCAACTTACCCACCACGCTCGATTAACTCCGGCCAGACACAATTTACTGGGTCATGCCGGTCTCGGCCAAACGATACGCTGCAACCCGACCTAGGCTCTAAAGAGAGGTCAGCACGTCGGACTAACCTATGCGCACAGGGGTCTTGGGCCTTCGCCCTGCGCGCCCTGCACGTTGCGAGGATGCTCCGGAAGCAGACCTAGCCCCCTTAATACAAGCACGGGCTTAACCAGTCCAATCCAAAGTGGGCCGCTCCTCGCTGACGTCTATAGAGCTTCGGCTGATGTATACGACATAGAACGCCCATACTATGCCCACGTGATGGTTAGTGCTATCGGGCCAGAGGCCCCTCGGATCAAATATCCAAACCGTTAGTGGATTAGGAGCGCGCGGTAACGAGCAGAGACTCACGATCGATGTGACCCCGTCGCCCCGTCTCGAGGACTTGCAGCAAGGGCTAAGAATGCCCGGCCACGCCTCGTAGTTATCTTGCGGGCACCTTCCAGGTCAACCCGTCTCCACATCACTCGCATCACATGCTCGCGCGGGTACCCCTCAGGGCCGACTCGTCTTTAGTAACATGGTTCAGTGTAAAGTCATAGTATCCATAGTAACCGTGTGTCTAACACCAAGGGGAACCCTGAGGAATCACCCTTGATGGAATTCCACCTGATGTTATCGTCAAGGTGAATGAAGGAGGAATCACCCTCGAGGTCCACTCTTGAGGAGTTGCACGACAGTGTCGTTATCGGGAGTGGAGAAGGAGGAATCACCCTTGATGACCATAACCGATGAACTAACCTACATGGTTAATGTCAGAAGTGCTGATGAGGTATCACCCTCGGCACTCAATAGTAACCTAGTAGTGTTGAGCAACTAAGGGGGAAGTGATGTGCGGTGTCGGGGCCTGGTCTTCGATCCCGTTGATCGGGTCTCCTGGTAATCCAGCAGGGCAGTCGGGACAAAGTGGGGGTCTCTGATGGGTCTCTACCCAGCCTATACTAACGAGTTTAGGATAAGCAGGTAGGTAACAACAGCAGGTTACAATAAACAGGCTATGCAACAGAAATAGGATGATAGTAACAGCAGCAACTTCTAATGCAAGCATAAGAGAGAAGAGAATAGGCGATATCAGAATGTTCAAAAGGGGGGTGCTTGCCTGGAAGCTCAGCGGCAAGGGTCTGGTCATCCGGGGCGTAGTCGTACTCCTGAGCTGCATTGGCCTCGGGGATTACGTCGGTGTCGGGGTCTAACGATAGAGAAGAGGGGGAGGAAACAAATAAATACACAGTAAACATATGCAACACAGAGTATGTGATGTAGGGTAGAACCCTAGGGCCCGATCTTTCACGATTGGAGGGATCCTACGAAGAACACGAGGGGAAACACGAGGGGAAAACGAGGGAAATCACTCAAACCAACAAGATCCGATTACACATGTGCTAGATCCTCGAAACACAAAGAGATACACGATCCACGATCAACAAGGGACGATACAAACGGTAACTAATTCTTCTCCGTGAGGAGGTCTTGAGGTCTTCCTGTTAGGGGTCTTGAATCCGCTTGGGGGATCTTCTCCGTAGAGGTCGTGAACTCCGATGGAGAAGTAACCAAGTGGATGAGCAAAGCTCTCTCTCTAAATTGAGCTAATCCTTTGCTAACCTTCAAAAGAGGGAGGAGGGGGAGTATATATAGTCTAGGTGGGCGAAAGGGTAAGTGGGCTTCGACCCAACACACGGTGCACGCACAGGCGTCGGACGTCCGACCATCATCGGTCGTCCGGTGGCTCGCGGAGGATCGGACGTCCGGTCGTGGTCGGTCATCCGATGTTTTGGCTCTGTTGGGGCTTTGTCGGTCGTCTGGTCGGGGTCGGACGTCCGAGGCGTCGGTCGTCCGGAGGCTTCCATACTTCCGATGTTTTGGCTCGGTGATGGTGGTGTCGGTCGTCCGGAGGGTGTCAGTCGTTCGGTGGCTGGAGGGCGTCGGCCGTCCGGTAGCTGTCGGACGTCCGGGTGCTGGTGTCTTTCCTGGGAGGTACTTGGGTTGACCTGTGGATGCTCCAGGCGTCGGTCGTCCGACGGGGACCGGTCGTCCGGTGGCTGTCAACTTCAGGGAGCTTCCTCTCTTGGTCCTTGTACTTGGTGCCCTCGCCGTCTTGTCCGTTGAGTGTAGCTTCTCCATGGCCTTCCTCCAAGTACCTGATCACGCATAGGGTCTCCGCTTGAGGTAGTAGCCATGTCTCATATGTAGAAAGCGGTAGTTCGGAGAGGAGCGAGTTCACCTTATCTTCGATAGCCTTTGCTCGAGCTCTTGTCATTGGTCCAAGTGGTGTCGTGGGAGACGTAGGTAGGTCCATGGGGATGACCTTGGGATGCTCCGCATCATCTCCCCCCCCTTGGGAAAGATCCGACCTTGGATCGAATTCTTCATCACCATGGTAGGGCGAGAGATCTGTGACATTGAAGACGTCGCTCATGTTGTACTTGTCGCGCGGGAGGTCGATCTTGTAAGCGTTGTTGTTGTAGCGTGCTAGCACCTTGAAGGGTCCGTCGGCTCGAGGAAGAAGCTTTGACTTGCGTTCATTGGGGAAGCGGTCCTTGCGAAGGTGTAGCCACACGAGATCTCCAATGTTGAATATCATGGGTTGCTTGTTGAAGTTGAGCTTGGTCGCGAGTCGTTGTACTTGGCGCTCGATGGTGCGCCTTGTATCTTCATGCATCTTCTTGAGGTAGTTGACTCGTGCACTCGCGTCCATGTTGATGCGCTCTTGTAGTGGTAGAGGAAGAATGTCCAATGGTGACAACGGGTTGAAACCATAGACGACCTCGAAGGGGGACTTGCCGGTAGTCGAATGTCTTGCGCAGTTGTAGGCGTACTCGGCGATGGGTAGGCATTCCTCCCACTCCTTGATGTTCTTCTTGATCAACACATGGAGGAGAGTAGATAGCGTCCGGTTCGTGACCTCCGTTTGGCCATCGGTTTGTGGGTGGTATGCTGAAGAGAATAGGAGCTTGATTCCGAGCCTTGCGCATAATGTCTTCCAAAAGTAGCTAAGGAACTTGATGTCGTGGTCCGAGACAATAGTCTTTGGCACTCCATGTAGGCGCAAGATTTCCCTACAAAAAAGATTTGCAACATGTGAAGCATTGTCTATCTTGTTGCATGGTATGATATGTGCCATTTTAGAGAATCGGTCCACAACAACAAACACGGAATCCTTTCCATTTCTAGTTCTAGGCAAACCAAGCACAAAATCCATGCTAATATCCTCCCATGGGTGATATAGAATTGGAAGGGGCATATAAAGACCATGGGATTGAGCTTTTGACTTAGCTTTGCGACATGTAGAGCATCGGTTGGTTAAGCGCGAGACGTCGCGGAACATCTTGGGCCAAAAATAGTTCTTGGAGAGCGTAGCGAATGTCTTGTCGCGTCCAAAGTGTCCCATTAGTCCTCCTCCATGAGATTCTTGCAAAAGTAACAAATGAAGAGAAGACTTTTATGTGCATTCCTTGATGTAATAGCATTCCCAAGACGTATGTGTCAAACATTTGGCATAAGGAATAGCAAAAGTAGGATCATGCGCATACAAGTCTTTTATGTGCTCAAAACCAATGACATTCAATTCAAGTTTAGTAACAAGCATGCATTTGCGGGAAAGCACATCCGCCACAACATTCTCCTTGCCCTTAATGTACTTGATGACATACGGAAATGACTCAATGAATTCACTCCACTTAGCATGACGCTTGTTCAACTTAGTTTGACCCTTAAGGTACTTAAGCGTTTCATGGTCGGTATGAATGACAAATTCATGAGGGCGAAGATAATGTTCCCACTCACGCAAAACTCGCACTAAAGCATATAGCTCTTTGTCATAGATGGGGTAATTGAGTTGCGCTCCAGAAAGTTTCTCACTAAAGTAAGCAATTGGGCGCTTCTCTTGCGTTAACACACCTCCTATGCCATTACCGCTAGCATCGCAATGAACTTCAAAAGTTTTGTCAAAGTTGGGTAATGCAAGCACGGGAGCATGAGTAAGCAAATTCTTAAGTTCATTAAATGTGGCATCTTGAGATGGTCCCCAAACAAAGGGTGCATTCTTCTTACTCAAAGCATGTAAAGGGGATGCAATGGTGCTAAAATCCTTAACAAATCTATGATAGAAACCGGCTAAACCAAGAAAACTACGCACTTGTTGCAAGTTGGTTGGTTGAGGCCAAGTTTTGATAGCATTGATCTTAGATTCATCTACATGCACACCCTTAGAAGACACAACAAAACCCAAGAAAACAAGCTTATCAACACCAAAAAGGCATTTGTCCATATTAGCATAAAGGCGCTCTTTCCTAAGGGTTTGTAACACGGTTCTAAGATGGGTGACATGATCTTTGAGCGATTTACTAAACACAAGAATATCGTCAAAATAAACCACAACAAATACGCCAATATAGGGTCGAAGAACAAAATGCATGACTCTCATGAAAGTACCGGGTTCTTCGGATAAACCCATTGGCATAACAAGCCATTCATATAAGCCAAATTTGGTCTTAAATGCGGTTTTCCATTCATCACCTTCTTGTATTTGTATTTGATAGTAGCCACTTTTAAGGTCAATTTTAGAGAAAATAGTGGCTCCGCTAAGCTCATCTAGCATATCATCTAGGCGTGGAATGGGGTAACGATATCACACGGTAATAGCATTGATAGGACGATAATCGGAACACATGTGAAATGTACCATCTTTCTTGGGAACAAGGATTACCGGGACGGCACATGGGCTCAAGCTTTCACGTACATGGCCGTTGTCGATGAGTTGTTGTACTTGCCGTTGGATCTCCTTGGTTTCCTCGGGGTTGACGCGGTATGGAGCCTTGTTAGGAAGAGGTGCTCCGGGGATGAGGTCGATGCGGTGTTCGATGCCTCGAAGAGGAGGTAGACCCGGAGGTAGCTCGTCGGGGAATACATCTTGGAATTCCTGCAATAGAGAAGATAACACTAAAGGTAGATTGTGAGAGGTGTTAGTTTTTGGTGCCTCATCCTTGCACAAAAGGACATAGTGCATAACACTTGATGGGTTCTCACACACTTCTCTCATCTCACTTTTGGTGGCAAATAGCACTAAGTTTTTCTTGTCGCTCATCGTGGAGGCACTCAATTTGGGCTTGTGGCGCTCACTCTCTTTTGGGTGGTTCGCTCTCTCACTATTCTCTCCACGATGGGTGGCTTGCTTGTCGGCGATCACTTGACTTGGAGACATAGGTCGTAGCACGTACTCCTTTCCTTTCATCTTGAAGCTATAGTGATTTGTCCGCCCGTTGTGGATGACGCCTCGGTCAAATTGCCATGGTCGTCCAAGAAGGAGATGGCAAACGGACATCGGAACGACATCACACTCCAAAGTGTCTTCGTATGCTCCGATCTTGAAGGAAACTTGCACCATATGCTTGATTTGGATAGTGCCGGAGTCACTTAGCCATTGAACTTTGTAAGGATGTGGGTGCTTCAACTTGACCAATTGGAGCTTGGAGCATAGTTCTTCACTTGCCAAGTTATGACAACTACCTCCATCGATGATGACCTTCACGGACCTTCCATTGATGCCGGCCTTAGTGTAGAAGATATGGCATCTTTGGTCTTCGTCTTGTTGATGTTGAAGTGTCAAGACCTTGGAGACAACAAGAGCGGGGCTTGAATCTTCGTCACAAAAGACTGGATCATCTTCGTCTTCGTTCACTTGTCGGTGCATAGCCACATTCGCAAGGGCTCCCATTTCTCCTTCACTCATGGAGTCATATGTACCATCCTCGTTGAAGATCATGGTGCGCTTGTTGGTACACTCAAAGGACTTATGGCCTCGGCCGCCGCATGTGAAACATTTGATTGCACTTGTCTTGATGGTCTCATCGGTTGGAGTAGATGATGATGAAGCTCTCGGCTTGAAGTTGCTTGTAGTAGGAGGACGACTTGAGGTTGTCGAAGTTTTCTTGTAACTTGACTTGTCGTCGTTGCTTGTAGAAGGCTTGGTTGAGGTAGAAGTTGTTGGAGTCATTGAAGCTTGGGTGTTGGAGAAACCGTAGCTCTTGGAAGAGTACTTGGCGTACTTGAAGTCATCTTGCACTTGATGTTCCGCCTTGGTAGCTTGATGCACTATTTCAATGAGGTTTGAGTATGGTTGGAAGTCGGCAATCTTCTTGATAGGATGATTGAGTCCATTCAAGAAACGTGCCATAGTTTGCTCATCATCTTCCGTGACATTGGCTCGTATCATGGCAATCTCCATTTCCTTGTAGTACTCTTCAACACTCTTGGTTCCTTGCTTGAGGAGTTGGAGTTTCTTGAAGAGGTCGCGGTTGTAGTAGGTTGGCACAAACGTGCTCTCATGACATCCTTCATTTGCGCCCAAATGGTGATTGGTGGTTCACCTCGTGCCTCACGACGCTCAATGACTTGTTCCCACCATATGAGGACGTAGTCTTGGAACTCAAGGGATGCCATAGAGATCTTCCTAGTTAGCCGAAACACCCTAGGAAACGATGAACTACAACTCAAATTCTCAAAACCAAATGTGTCAAAATTGTGTCGGAGTGCAGAGCGTGTAAGCGATGGTGGTTGCGGAAAGTGAAAGGCCTATCGGAGTGCGTATGCGGAAGTGTAAGTGGAAAAGTGGTGGCAATGCGGAAATGTGGACGGTGGTTGAAAATTTTCGGGCGAAAAATTTCAGTTTCGTCAGGGAACGTCGGACGTTCGGTGATGGTCGGACAACCGGTACTCGTCGGACGTCCGGAGACGGTCGGACGTCCGGTGCCTGGGCGATTTCGGGCACGGGATGAACTCGGGTTGTCGAGGTGGAGGTGGCAAAATTGGTCGAATTTGGGCGATTTTGTGGGTGGAAATGGTGGAGATGATGGGGGAAAGCTAGATCCACTTGAGGGAAAGCAAATCCACGGATCAAATCCAACAAAACTTCATCACACCAACAAATCACAAAAAAATTGGGGCTATTTTTGGTGGGGATTTTCAAAATTTAGGACGAAAAACAACAAAATCAAGCTAGAAAACGGGGGGAGGGGCTCCAAATTCGTGATCAACATGGCTCATGACACCAAGATGATGTAGGGTAGAACCCTAGGGCCCGATCTTTCATGATTGGAGGGATCCTATGAAGAACACGAGGGAAATCACTCAAACCAATAAGATTCGATTACACATGTGCTAGATCCTCGAAACACAAAGAGATACACGATCCACGATCAACAAGGGACGATACAAACGGTAACTAGTTCTTCTCCGTGAGGAGGTCTTGAGGTCTTCCCGTTAGGGGTCTTGAATCTGCTTGGGGGATCTTCTCCGTAGAGGTCGTGAACTCCGATGGAGAAGTAACCAAGTGGATGAGCTAATCCTTTGCTAACCTTCAAAAGAGGGAGGAGGAGGAGTATATATAGTCTAGGTGGGCGAAAGGGTAAGTGGGCTTCGGCCCAACACACGGTGCACGCATAGGCGTCGGACGTCCGACCATCATCGGTCGTCCGGTGGCTCGCGGAGGATCGGACGTCCGGTCGTGGTCGGTGGTCCGATGTTTTGACTCTATTGGGGCTTTGTTGGTCGTCCGGTCGGGGTCGGACGTCCGAGGCGTCGGTCGTCCGGAGGCTTCCATACTTCCGACGTTTTGGCTCGGTGATGGTGGTGTCGGTCGTCCGGTGGCTGGAGGGCGTCGGCCGTCCGGAGGGTGTCAGTCGTCCGGCAGCCGTCGGCGGGGACAGCGGTCTCAGGGGCTTCGTCATCTGGTTGCACCAAAAAGGATATGGGGAGAAAAAGAAAGCAAAGCAACCGTGAGTACTCATCCGAAGTACTCAGCAAGCAAGGATCTACACTACATATGCAACATTTTCAAAGGAAGGCTGTATATGTGGACTGGGCTGCAGAAATGCCAGAATAGATGGGAAAGCCTAGTCCTATCGAAGACTAGCATCTTCTTCATCTTCAGCGGTCTTGCAGCATTAGAAGAGAGCAGATTAGCATAATGTAAAGTAGTAGTAGTGTCATCAACCTCGCCCAGAGATCCTTCCTCGACTCCCTGCGAGAAAAGCAATCCCAGAGCCATACTATCCAGTTATCATCTCAGGTGTCAGGTTTTAGTTGTACCGATCGGGATACAACTCCGAGTGTCCGTTACCGTAGGACAGGCTATCGATAGATTGTTTCTTCCCTGCAGGGGTGCACCAACATACCCACCACGCTCGATTAACTCTGGCCGGACACACTTTACTGGGTCATGCCAGCCTCGGCCAAACGATACGCCGCAACCCGACCTAGGCTCTAAAGAGAGGTCAACACGCCGGACTAACCTATGCGGACAGGGGTCTTGGGCCTTCGCCCTGCGTGCCCTGCATGTTGCGAGGATGCTCCGGAAGCAGACCTAGCCCCCTTAATACAAGCGCGGGCTTAACCAGTCCAATCCAAAGCGGGCCCCTCCTCGCTGACGTCTATAGAGCTTCGGCTGATGTATACGACGCATAACGCCCATACTATGCCCACGTGATGGTTAGTGCTATCGGGCCAGAGGCCCCTCGGATCAAATATCCAAACTGTTAGTGGATTAGGAGCGCGCGGTAACAAGCAGAGACTCACGATCGATGTGACCCCGTCGCCCCGTCCCGAGGACTTGCGGCAAGGGCTAAGAATGCCTGGCCACGCCTCGTAGTTATCTCGCTGGCACCTTCCAGGACAACCCGTCTCCACATCACTCGCATCACATGCTCGCGCGGGTACCCCTCAGGGCCGACCCGTCTTTAGTAACATGGTTCAGTGTAAAGTCATAGTATCCATAGTAACCGTGTGTCTAACACCAAGGGGAACCCTGAGGAATCACCCTCGATGGAATTCCACCTGATGTTATCGTCAAGGTGAACGAAGGAGGAATCACCCTCGAGGTCCACTCTTGAGGAGTTGCACGACAGTGTCGTTATCGGGAGTGGAGAAGGAGGAATCACCCTCGATGACCATAACCGATGAACTAACCTACAGGGTTAATGTCAGAAGTGCTGATGAGGTATCACCCTCGGCACTCGATAGTAACCCAGTAGTGTCGAGCAACTAAGGGGGAAGTGATGTGCGGTGCCGGGGCCTGGTCTTCGATCCCGTTGATCGGGTCTCCTGGTAATCCAGCGGGGCAGTCGGGACAAAGTGGGGGTCTCTAATGGGTCTCTACCCAGCCTATACTAAAGAGTTTAGGATAAGCAGGTAGGTAACAACAGCAGGTTACAATAAACAGGCTATGCAACAGAAATAGGATGACAGTAACAGCAGCAACTTCTAATGCAAGCATAAGAGAGAAGAGAATAGGCAATATCGGAATGTTCAAAAGGGGGGTGCTTGCCTGGAAGCTCTGCGGCAAGGGTCTGGTCGTCCGGGGCGTAGTCGTACTCCTGAGCTGCATTGGCCTCGGTGATTACGTCGGTGTCGGGGTCTAACAAGAGAGAAGAGGGGAAGGAAACAAATAAATACACAGTAAACATATGCAACACAAAGTATGTGATGTAGGGTAGAACCCTAGGGCCCGATCTTTCACGATTGGAGGGATCCTACGAAGAACACGAGGGGAACAACGAGGGGAAAACGAGGGAAATCACTCAAACCAACAAGATTCGATTACACATGTGCTAGATCCTCGAAACACAAAGAGATAAACGATCCATGATCAACAAGGGACGATACAAACGGTAACTAGTTCTTCTCCGTGAGGAGGTCTTCCCGTTAGGGGTCTTGAATCCGCTTGGGGGATCTTCTCCGTAGAGGTCGTGAACTCCGATGGAGAAGTAACCAAGTGGATGAGCAAAGCTCTCTCTCTAAATTGAGCTAATCCTTTGCTAACCTTCAAAAGAGGGAGGAGGAGGAGTATATATAGTCTAGGTGGGCGAAAGGGTAAGTGGGCTTCGGCCCAACACACGGTGAACGCACAGGCGTCGGACGTCCGACCATCATCGATCGTCTGGTGGCTCGCGGAGGATCGGACGTCCAGTCGTGGTCGGTCGTCCGATGTTTTGGCTCTGTTGGGGCTTTGTCGGTCGTCTGGTCGGGGTCGGACGTCCGAGGCGTCGGTCGTCCGGAGGCTTCCATACTTCCGACGTTTTGTCTCGGTGATGGTGGTGTCGGTCGTCCGAAGGGTGTCGGTCGTCCGGTGGCTGGAGGGCGTTGGCCGTCCGGTAGCTGTCGGACGTCCGGGCGCTGGTGTCTTCGCTGGGAGGTACTTGTGCTGACCTATGGATGCTCCAGGCATCGGTTGTCCGACGGGGACCGGTCGTCCGGTGGCTGTCAACTTCAGGGAGCTTCCTCTCTTGGTCCTTGTACTTGGTGCCCTCGCCGTCTTGTCCATTGGGTGTAGCTGTTCCATGGCCTTCCTCCAAGTACCTGATCATGCATAGGGTTTCCGCTTGAGGTAGTAGCCATGTCTCGTATGTAGAAAGCGGTAGTTCGGAGAGGAGCGAGTTCACCTTATCTTCGATAGCCTTTGCTCGAGCTCTTGTCATTGGTCCAAGTGGTGTCATGGGAGACATAGGTAGGTCCATGGGGATGACCTTGGGATGCTCCGCATCAGTATGCCATGCCTACGGTGCAGTGCAGGGTTGCCTAAAAGTATGTCTAAGTCATTTTAGTTATTTTAGGATTAAAGTGGAATTTATTAACCAGTGTATATGCACTATTCATCTACCGGAATCAGGCTAAAAGTTACGGGTTCTCCTACGTAGAGGGTTCCGACATGGAAACAGACGACACGACCAGATTCGTCTCGTCGTTCTGAGCAACTTTCATATAGAAAGTTTTTCGATCCGAGCTACGGTTTATTTTCTATGAATTTTCTAAAGTTTACATCAATTTCTGACTTTACTGGAATTAATTTAATCCGAATTATGCACAGTGCAGAAAAGGGCTAGGTGCACCCGATGCACTGCACCCAGTGTGCACTAGAGGCTGACCAGTGGGGCCAGTCAACTGCCCAGTCAGTAGTTGACTGGTCCACGGTTGACTGGTCAAAGGGACCAGGGGACCCACATGTCAGTCTCTGATTACTTTAACAGATTCTAGTTAAATCGTAACCCTATTTAATTAGCAGCCCGGGCCCAGCAGTCAGTGGGGGTTAGCAGCGTCATTAGCGGGCTAATAACAGGGCCATGTCAGTACTAAACACCGGTCTAATACGGCGGCTCCGGCGATCGCCGGCAGGCCGATTCCGGCCATGGGAGCGGGCGGGGCTAGGCTCTACGGGTGCGGTGTGAAGAGACGCGTCTGACGGTGGCCGGGGCAGGTCCAGGGGAGGCCGTAAGGGCGTCAGCGACAGGCAACGGCGACGGTCGGAGCCTTGGGCGCGACGGCGCGCTAGCAAGAGGGGAAGACGGAGAGAGAGGCGAGGTCCCAGAGGACAGGGGCTCACAGCGGAGGCCGGGGAAGAGCTCGTGGAGGACGGCGCTGCCGGAGATGAGCCGGACGGGGCGACGGCGGATCCGGCGGGGAAGGAGGCCACTGGCAAGGGCTCGAGGGCGCTCCGGCTCATGCGCGTCGTCGAGGAGGTCCAAGACGGCGAGGTGCAGCCTCTGGACAGCAGATGGCGGCTTGAGGAGGCCGGAGGCCACGGCATCGGCGAACGGGGGTGACGGGCGCAGCCGGCCTCGAGGAAAAGGGGAAAGGGGCAAGGCAGGGGGAGAAAGAGGGGTGGCCTAGGGTTCCAGGGGGGTCCGGGGTTCGTCCTTATCCACCACCACGACTGCGGGATGCTCGATGGGTGGCCAACGGCGGCGTGTCAGTGCGCGCGGTCGACACCAAGGAGAGAGGTTGATGAAGGGGAGAGAGAGACTGGGCCGGCTCCTGTGCTGAGTTGGGCCGTAAGTGCATAGTGCTATTTCCCTTTTCCCTTTTTTGTCTTTTAATTTAGCTGCTGATATGGATTAGTTAGCGCACCAAATGATTTTTGCCAGGGCTGAAACTTGGCTCTTACATACTAGGTAATATTTTGAGCTGTCACAAAAAGTTTTAGGATTTTTGGAATTGTTTATCTATTTTTTTTAAATTGAAACTGTTAAATTATCTACTACTGGTCCACTGTTTTAGTTGCTTGGGTTAATTTGGGAATTTGAATAATGTTGATTTTATTTTTATAATTACTTTGGGATTATTTGCAATATTATGAACATTTTGGTTTGCTGTTTGATGAATTAATTATTTGACTTGCATTTTGAATTTTGAATTGAAGTTGAATTATTTCCTAATGCAATTTCATGAAGATGATCACGATGACATGGCAACTTACTGAGCTTAACAACAGGGTGAAGATCTGGGGATGTTACAAATCTCCTCCACTACAAGAAATCTCGTCCTGAGATTTAAGTGGGGAAGTAAAGGGTAACTTCGGGAGAACTGACCCTTGCGAGATCGATTATCTGGTGGACAACTTAGGGAATGCGACAAGAAGTATCTCTCGAGTTGAAATTTAGGAAAACACCGAGAGCAAAATATGAAGGTACAATAAGAAGTTTCAAGTGAATGGACATCCGATCGATACCTGAACAGAGTGTGTAAAGGGGTTCAGAGCATCGGGAATAGATCATCTCTCAGAGAGTGGCTCGTGATATGATACGAAGCCAAATGCAAGAATATTTCGGAATCAAGGTTGTTCAGGAGAGTCAGGTTCCGATCCTGTGGAGCTGTGAGGGGGTCGATCAAAAGTAGGGAGAACGGTGACATCTTGCACGGTCACGACAATAGGAGATGTCAGCGAAAAGCCTGTCAGTTATGTTGGTGATAACATCGGTACCAAGGGAGAGGGACGAAGAGAACCATTTTCCTGCTCGTTGAACGAGGTGGACCAATAGGCAAAGTTCTCGTCCATCGGTGGTTACCGGAATGTCATCAACAATAGTAACGGGGTCTTACTGACCGAATTGTACTTCGAGGGGTTTTCATAAGCAGGGAATTATATCTGCTTATATCATATAGATCGTGAGAAGGTTAAACAAACCAATGGAAAGGAAGATGTGTTTTCACACAAGAATTGGGAGTACATCCTACTCAAGGAAAAGCGGAGCAGGATATACATGATAGGACAACAAGTTCAAAAGTATGTAGATAAAGGAGCGAGGAAAATTTCATGATATTACCCATACAACGGTGTTTGGATAATAGAGCAAGAAACATTTAGCATTGGGCCAAAATAAGTCTTACAATTTCAGCAAGGAAAAGATGAGGATGGGGTCGACGGTTCCAGCAGCAAACCACCGACATGTCAAAAAGGATGTATTCCCAAAGTTCATATGAGCAAGTTTGTGTCGGGGAAAAAGGAAAGAATGTTGTCGATGATAACACAATCATCGAGGGGCGAGGATGGTATTTCTCATCATGAATTCGACTGATATCCTAGAAGAGCTCACAATGTTGACGATGATCATGACACATTTGTCGAGAGGTTTCAAGAAGATGTAATCGGTCAGCGATGACATCAAGCAAAAGGAATGCCGAAGCGAGAGGTTATTGGGACCACAGATACGACACAAGCTCGAAATCAAGCTTGTTGTTCGAGGTGAAATGATAAGGTGAGGAAGATCAACGTAAGCTTAGCTCATCGTCTGAAGTTGCTCCGGGTTATAGGGACCAGGTAGCACAGTTGAAATTTGCACGATAGGGATATAGGCGATCAGGCTAGAAAAGAATCGAAGGTTTATTAAACTCGTAAGCAACAAAAATCACTTAGAGTTATTGAATCGGAGTGCGGAATCGATTCACTTACCGGTGTTCTCGAGTGACCAGCAACTCAGAACCCGGGGATATTGGAACTGGTGATCAATAGTAGTTTGATGAAGAACTCATAAGAAGTTATGTAGTTCCTGTGATATTCCCGAGATACCAGGGGGTAATACTCGAGGATAAATCAAGATAGAGGTTGGGCAGGCATATTGGTTTGCAGAAGACAAGTGCCTTAATCTGTCCGAGAAATGGGATCAAAGAAGAACAATCATGGTCGGAACCATGATGGCAAAGACCAGATCCCAGATATAAGATAAACTTATACCAAGGGAATTACTTTTACGAGCAGCTTCCATGATAGATTCTACATCATGTCTATGGGCATGAACACAAAGGTTCAAAGTCGACTCCCACTTCTTCAATGCATAACCTTTCATTCACTCCTCGTTTTCGAAGAAATTGTAGTGCGGAAGATTTATCTGGTGAAGTACCAGAAGAGTATGACTCGCATAACTTTCGAGTTCACACAGATTAGGGCAAGCATAGGTCCAACCCATCGGGACATTTTTATGAACCTATACAACCATCAACCAAAGCAAAAAAATACAGGTTCGTACGCAGAGTATCGAAGTCAAAGCAGATGCTACAATTTACCAAAGGCAATATGTATCAGGGGAGAACTCACAAGATTTTGGATGTTAAGGACACTGTTGGATAACAACCCAACAATGGATCTGGCGATTCACAACGAAGTTGATGTGAGTATCAATACTCAACCGGAAGAAGAAGAAATGCAAGGGCATCGGTTTATGGAAACATCTGAATAATTCGGCGTTCAAGTTGAAGGGAACTAGATGGTCAATTAATTGCAACATGATTGGCCGAGATCCAACTCATGTCCAGAATGACGTCTGAGCAGGAAGGTCAAATTTTAGGGTTCGACTGATGATTGCGAGCATCCGCAACATGATGAATCAATAGGCTCAGGATGACAATGACAAAGGATGTCAATGAATATTGCCGGATATATGGATTTAACCATAATGCAGGCAGCCAAGACTTTCGGGAGCACTAGGCTGTAGAGGATCTTCGGGAGATCGGATAGCAATACGAAGTATTTTGTGAGACATATGAACAACTGGGGATGAGTGTACAACGAAAAGGATGTTATCCACGGGGATTTATCGGTGGTCAGGAATTGCAAAGATAGTGGGCACAAGGATCTCGGGAACTTCGAGGAGTATCTTCGGAGTCTTCTGATGAACCAAGCGATCATCTGGCATGAGGGGCTCTCCGGGAGGAAGCGGTTACAAGAACCTAGTGTTAGAGTTAGCAAAATTATTTAACCCAAATAGAAGAGAGATCAGAGTCCCAGAGTATAGACGAGGAATAAAAGATCCTAATACCACCTAGTTGGCGACATGGGCCCGTAAGCCACACAGCCAAGTTAGTAAAACAATTTTTGGTTACTAGACTCAACTTCGGCCAAGGAGTTGGAAAAGGGGATTCCTACAGGCAGTCGGTTCTGATACCAATCTGTGACGACCTCGGCTTAATCGTGCACTAACCATACATGCAAACGCACACGACCAAGCCTAGGACTCACTTGAAGATATCACAACACAACTCTAAAAACATAAATAAAGTCATACAAGCTTTATATTACAAGCCAGGGCCTCGAGGGCTCGAATACAAAGCTTGATGGCATACAAGCGTCAGCGGAAGCATCAGATATCTGAGTACAGATATAACACAGAAACAGAGATAAGCCTTTAAAAAGGCGGGGCAAAACAAAAGCTACGATCGAAAGGCGCAGGCCTCCTGCCTGGGACCCTCCGAACCTACTCCTGGTCGTCGGACGGCTCCTCGTAGTAGTACTCGCCAGGAGGGTAGTAGAAGTAGCCGTCGGCAGGGACAACGGTCTCAGGGGCTCCGTCATCTGGTTGCACCAAAAAGGATATGGGGAGAAAAAGAAAGCAAAGCAACCATGAGTACTCATCCGAAGTACTCAGCAAGCAAGGATCTACACTACATATGCAACATTTTCAAAGGAAGGCTGTATATGTGGACTGGGCTGCAGAAATGCCAGAATAGAGGGGAAAGCCTAGTCCTATCGAAGACTAGCATCTTCTTCATCTTAAGCGGTCTTGCAGCATTAGAAGAGTGCAGATTAGCATAATGTAAAGTAGTAGTAGTGTCATCAACCTCGCCCAGAGATCCTTCCTCGACTCCCTGCAAGAAAGCAATCCCAGAGCCATACTATCTAGTTATCATCTCAGGTGTCAGGTTCTAGTTGTACCGATCGGGATACAACTCCGAGTGTCCGTTACCATAGGACAGGCTATCGATAGATAGTTTCTTCCCTGCAGGGGTGCACCAACTTATCCACCACGCTCGATTAACTCTGACCGGACACACTTTACTGGGTCATGCCCGGCCTCGGCCAAATGATACGCGCAACCTGACCTAGGCTCTAAAGAGAGGTCAGCACGCCGGACTAACCTATGCGCACAGGGGTCTTGGGCCTTCGCCCTACGCGCCCTGCATGTTGCGAGGACGCTCCAGAAGCAGACCTAGCCCCCTTAATACAAGCGCGGGCTTAACCAGTCCAATCCAAAGCGGGCCGCTCCTCGCTGACGTCTATAGAGCTTCGGCTGATGTATACGACGCAGAACGCCCATACTATGCCCACATGATGGTTAGTGCTATCGGGCCAGAGGCCCCTCGGATCAAATATCCAAACCGTTAGTGGATTAGGAGCGCGCGGTAATGAGCAGAGACTCACGATCGATGTGACCCCGCCGCCCTGTCTCGAGGACTTGCGGCAAGGGCTAAGAATGCCCAGCCACACCTCGTAGTTATATCGCGGGCACCTTCCAGGTCAACCCATCTCCACATCACTCGCATCACATGCTTGCGCGGGTACCCCTCAGGGCCGACCCTTCTTTAGTAACATGGTTCAGTGTAAAGTCATAGTATCGATAGTAACCGTGTGTCTAACACCAAGGGGAACCCTGAGGAATCACCCTCGATGGAATTCCACCTGATGTTATCATCAAGGTGAACGAAGGAGGAATCACCCTCGAGGTCCACTCTTGAGGAGTTGCACGACAGTGTCGTTATCGGGTGTGACACCCTGATTTTGGCAACTTTTTCTTTTCAAACTTTTTCTTGGTTTTATTGGAAATTTGAATGGTTTGAACCCTTTTCCATTTGGACTTGGACGTTCTGAATTCTTTCCAAGTGATCCAAAGCCTCATCAGCTTGCCAAAACTCTGCCAAGTACCTCAAGTACCCAAATTCCAATTTAAATCATTTTCAATAACTCTTTTCTTTTATTTGGGAATTTAGGGCATTACTATGGGTTATGAAGCAACCTATAGTTTGGATGCTCAAAAAATTCTCAAATAATTCTTAAAAATCCTTTGGACTATATCTTGCTCCAATATCCAAAAATACTCCATAAAATATTTCATATACTTTGCAAAATAATTCCTTTTAGCTCCTGGTTAGTCTGGACCTTTGTGAAGGAAGTGTATGCTAGGAGTGTCCAATTGCTTTCAAATTTTTATAGCATGAGGACACCCCTAAACAACCTTCCTACACCAAGTTTCAACCCCAGGAGATCATTCTAGTGAGCAACACTTCAACATTTTGATTCTAGTCCAGAAATGTGGTTTGTACATCAACTACCCTCATTTCTCCTCCAAACCAGCTCAAACTTGACCAGTTTGCAGTTCTTTTATCGTAGATCATACCAGACATCTCTCTTGGCTCCATCTCCACCTCACCCATGCTCCAGAACCTCTCCAATTTCACTGTTAGGAACTGTTGGAGACTAAACCTCTCATGTCTGTGCAAACCTAGCCAAAGCAAGTGCTCGGGTGAAGTGAGGGGACGAGGGACGACACGCCAGACAAAATTGGCCAGGCCAACGTGGCTCGAGGACATGAGGCACCGTGGTGAGCATGGTACAGGCATGGCTGTCGCCGCGCTCTGCGCCGCGCCCGTGCCTGTGCCGTCGCATCCCACTGCCCCTTGCCTCTGTCGCTCGTCCGCTCATGCCGACTACGCTCCCTGGTGACGCGTAGCCCCTCCAGACCCTTCACCTGCGTCGGAAACGCCCTCGCCGGCCGCCGCGTCATTGCCGGACTGTTCTGCCCATGCGGCCACAATGTTGCGGCGCCGTCGTCTTCTTCCCCGAGCCGTCTCCTCCAGCATTCAATGCCTCTGCCATCACCCGTCATCTCGCCTGCGTCGAGCCAGCCAGCGCGGCGTACGAGCACCGGCACCATGGCCCGCATCGACGAGCTTCGGGAGAGCTCGCCGTCCGCCTCCTCCCGGCTTTAAATAGCCCCACCCAAGATCCTCACCCAACTCCTCCTCTCCCATAGCCACAGCCAACAGCAGCAATCGAGGCAGAGAGGCCTCCGGCCTCGAGCTCGACCGGAGCTCCGCCGCGATCCCCTCTCCTCCACCAGCCACCTCCGACCACTTCCAGCTCCTCCTGACCCCTCCATCGTGACCGTAGACCTCCACTGCTACTCGAGAGCCTCTGCCCCGGCCGGATTGCTGCCGGAATCGCCGTCGCCGGCGACGCCCGAAACTGCCGTCCGCCGAGAAGAGGAGAGCGCTGTCGTCCGTCCACCTCCGGCCACGCTCCAGGTACAAGGAGGACCACCACTCAACGCTCGACCTATCCCAGCCATCTCCAGACCCTCTCGCCGTCGGGATCGCCGGCAATCATCGCCGGTGAGCCGCCTCCCTCTCTGCCCCTCTCTCCCCTCTGTTTAAAATGAAGGGGCCCCACCTATCATCCACTTATCGAAGCGGTAAGTGGAGGCACCCGGGGCGAATACGCCTTCGACGTGGACGTTTCTGTTTTTTCTTTTTGATTTATTTATCAGAGTTGACCAGCAGGTTTGACTGCTTGTAACTTTTTATAGGAAAGTCCAAATGACCTGATTCTTTTTGCATTGTGTTCATACTGAAGCCCTTTATTTTTCCACCAAGTTTCACATTTTTCTCTCACTCACAGAATTGCTGGTGAATTAAACAGTGTTATGTGACATTTTCTTTTGCTGTTTTTAAATATTTTCAGAAGGAGAAAATTGTGGATTTGAAGATCAAGAGTTTCTGAACCACCCAACTGATCAAGGCAAGCCAGGGCACCCATATTTTGTGGCATTTCATAGCATTGCATTGTTCATATGCATCTCTTGCATTTATTTAACATGAATAATTCCAAGAAAATTATTAAAATGACTAATGTGACCAACTAAGTTAACTTGTTAAAATAACCTTGATGGCTAAGTTAAACTTAGTTGGTTGATCACGAGTCATCTATCTGGGCTTACCCGTGCAGCCACATTCGCCGGTATGGGACGGCCTTGACTTGGTCTGGCTGCGTGCTCTTTCACCGGTACCTCCAAAGAGGGAGGGTTATGCGTGTGTGCTGCCCTGATCAGGTAGACGGCGATAACCCTGTGAGCCCAGTTGAGTTGTTTTGCCGGCGTCCCCATTTGGGACAGTTTAGTTTGGCCACGACGGTGGCAGGTGTCATGAGGACACAGGGCCACCCAGGGCTTGACTCCAAGAGGGAGTGTGATTGCCGGTGGTACGATGGAAGAGTCACGAGTCAGACATGTTTCGTTGGAGCAATGCTGGTCCACCCGAATGGGATCACGAGGTCAGTGCTCCATAGTGTGGGTAAAGTGCGCAACCTCTGCAGAGTGTAAAATCTATTCGAATAGCCGTGTCCACGGTAATGGACAGCCTGACCAGACCTCTCTAGGTGATCAACCGTAATAACTGTAGTAATGATGGAAGAACTTGTCTTTCGAGTGGAAGTACTTGTTGGTATCGAGTATTCTGAGGGTTGTGAGGCAACCCGGAGATGAGTAAGTTGGTAACAGTAAGTGAATCACTCGAAGTTTAACCTGTTTATTGCCATGCTATTACTTGCTGCATATTTGGTTGTCATGTGCTTGCGAGTACATTCAAAGTACTCACCTGGCGTATCATGCCAGATGCAGGAGAAGACTAAGACGGAGATCACGAGGTCCATGTTGCGATGCCTAGGATGTGTCCACAGCAGTGTCCCTGTGGATGGAGTTTCTATCATGTTCCGCTACGCTGTAGTCTTCCGCTGTAGTATTCCGTAGTAATGCCGAGGCCCTGATGTGTTGGATAAATAATGTAGATATTGTCATAGCACTAGATGTGCTTTTGGCCTCGATGACCATGTAATATATTTGAGCTTGTACCGACTATTATCAATAAAAGTTCAGCTATGTTCTGTTCCAAGTTGTTGTGTGTTTCCAGAAGACATGATCTCTGGGTTGGAAACACGGGTAAACCGGTTCACTGAGCCGGGGTGCCACAACGCTTGGTATCAGAGCCGTGTTGACTGTAGGACACCCTAGGTAACCCGCACTAGGACTTCGAGTAGTATAGGACTTTGAGCATGCATTTGCTTGCTGCATTTGATTGTTGCATGCCTTGCATCATGCATCATAATTCATTATGCTACTAACCTTTGGCATTGTGAGTGTAGATGGCACCAGTCCCATATCACTTCCATCATGAGCCAGAACCCCACACTTTTCCAGCTCTGCTTCGTAGCGTCTGGCTTCGACTATATCCCAACGGTGAAGACCCGGTGTACCAGGTGTTCCGGGAGCAGTTGGGCGAGTCAGTATATGAGTACCATGCAGTGGCCTACATGACCGTGACTTCGGACATTGGAAGCTCTTCTCGCTCTTCCAAGGGCGGAGTGGCTTCTACTCCGGAGCTGGCGATCCAGTTTGCTGCTATGGAGGCTATTACTGACTTGCGCTTCCACGAGGTCGAGATGCGGATCCATCCAGGTTTCTTTCACTATCCCACTCTGTCACCTACGACAAGGTGAGTCCTTTTCCCACCTGTTGATCCGGCGTGCGATCATGTGGCTGGTGTTTTGTCTCGCTATCTGAACGCCAGTTACCGTATGATCATTTCCCTAGCTGAGGAGCTGTGTCGTGTCCAGGAGGCACTTGCCGCAGCGACTCCAGCACCTCCTCCTGTAGTTCCACCTATGTATCCACCACCAGTTCCATCTCCACATAGGCTGGGTACTTCTTCTAGCACTACTGTGCCGCCAGGCTTATCATCTGGTAGTCGACGTGAGACTCCAGATGAGTGGGCCTCACTCCTAGCCACTCCTGCTTCGCCGATGTTGAGGCGACGTGCTTCTTCTTCCGCAGAAGGAGAGCCATCTCAGCAGCGACGTCGCGTCTCCTTTGACCCGGTGACTCACATCATCAGTTCTGATTCCGACTCAGGATCTGACGACGAGGACTCTTCGGATGGACAGTGTCCGTGTCACCGACGCACTAGACTGGAGTTTGCGTAGTAATGCACGAATCTTTGCATATGTCGACTGCCGTATGAGCAGTCTAGCCATGATATTTCCCCTACTAGCTTGCCATGTATGATGTTGGGTTGTCTTGTATAATTATGTCGTTTGCTTCATTCGACTTTCCTCTCGCAATCTTTCTTTTGGTGCTTTATTACTGTGTTTTGTTTTCCCCTATGGATGTTGCTCATCGATTCGGTATTTTGCAATGGGAACAAATTTAGGATGAAGAGAAGTAGTAGCCAAGGCGGCGATGGAACCCCCGTTCGTCGATCCGCCAGACAAGCAGGACAACCACCGGAAGATTTACCACCACCACCACCTCACGCACCGACTACTGAACAGATCATGAGGATGTTTGAGGAAAAAAGAAACCAGGATCTTATGGAGTTCTTAAAGAGTATGCAGACTGTAGTGAGCTAGAATAACAACAATGGGACCCATTCCAAGTTATCTGACTTTCAGCGTACTAAGCCACCCAGTTTTGGTCAAGCTGTGGACCCAATAGAGGCTGATGATTGGCTAAGGACCATGGAAAAGAAACTAGATATAGCTCGCTATGAAGAGGCAGACAAGGTTCCTTTTGTCACTCATTACCTTGAAGGGCCAGCAGCTATATGGTGGGACAATACTAAGATGGCATGGCCTTCCGGAGAAGATGTTTTCTGGGAGAAGTTCAAGGAGGAATTCCGCAAGTATCATATCCCTACAGGCATAATGAAGGTGAAGCAAAGGGAATTCCTTGCTCTCACGCAAGGTAATATGTCCGTGGGAGAGTATCTGCACAAGTTCAATAATCTGGCACGGTACTCCGCCCATGACGTGTCCACCGAAGAAAGGAAGATAGACCGCTTCCTTGGAGGATTGAATTATACTCTTCGCTGTCAACTTTGTATGTTGGATTTTCCAGACTTCCAGACTTTGGTAAACAAGGCTTTCATAGCAGAGCGTGAACACAAGTCCGGCTATGACGATCGTAAGAGGAAGTTCGAGCCCAAGAAGGATAGTAAGGAACCATATGCGCAAAATCTACGCAGCTGGCAGCCAGACCCAACGGAGAACAAGCCAATATGGAGCAATGGTGGCAACAGCAAGACAGGCAATCAGAGCAAGACCTTCGGCAAGCTGCCAGTCATAGAAGACTACCGCCGCAACAACACTTGCTTCACTTGTGGCCAGAGTGGACACTACACTAAGAAGTGTCCTACTAATAATAACGGAAAGCAATCAGCCGACCACAAGCCACAAGTCAACCACCTTGGACGTCGTCCCAACCACAACTTTAGCCACAGATGCGTCCACCACATGTCTGCCGAAGAAGTCTGCGAAGCTCCAGATGTTGTCCTTGGTATGTTTTCTGTCCATAACATACCTGCAGTAATTTTGTTTGATTCTGGGGCTTCCCACGCATTTATTTCGCGAAGTTTTGCCACCTTGCACAAATTTTCTCCTTCGCTTTTGGACAAAATCATGGTGGTACAATCCCCTGCCTCTATGCTCAGAACAAACATAGTATACAAGGATCTGGAAATTTCAATACATGGAGTCAAATTTCCGGCCACCCTCGTGGCTATTGAATCCTCAGGATCGAATGAAATCCTGGGAATGGATTGGTTGACCCCGCACCAAGTGTGCATCAATTGTGCCACTAGAATGGTGACAGTGGTAAACCCAGCCGGACAGACCGTCCAATTTCTGGCCAGCCGAAATGATAACAAGGAAGGGCACGACATATCATACCACCGCTACGGACCTGAATTTGATTCCGGTGGTTTGTGAATTTCCGGACGTATTTCCTAAGGAATTACCAGGAATGCCGCCAGATCGAGAATTGGAGTTTGCCATCGAGGTAGTACCTGGCACGGCTCCAATATATAAGAAATACTATCGGATGCCAGGCCCCGAGCTGGCAGAACTAAAGAAGCAATTGGACGAGTTGTTGCACAAGGGATACATTCGTCCAAGTATCTCACCATGGGGATCACCAGTGCTATTTGTCAAGAAGAAAGATGGGAGTCTACGGATGTGCGTAGACTATCGGCAACTTAATGAGGTCACCATCAAGAACAAGTACCCGCTCCCTCGAATTGATGACTTATTCGACCAATTGAATGGAGCGCGGGTATTTTCTAAGATCGACCTCAGGACGGGATATCACCAGTTGAAGATCCGGAAAGAAGATATTCCTAAAACCGCGTTCACCACTCGTTATGGACTGTATGAATTTACAGTTATGGTGTTTGGGTTGACCAACGCTCCAGCCTACTTCATGAGTATGATGAATAAGGTTTTCATGGACTTTCTGGACAAATTTGTAGTGGTGTTTATTGACGACATCCTGATATATTCCAAGGATGAAGAGGAACATAAGCAACATCTCAGAGCTGTCTTGGAAAGGTTGAGAACCCATCGCTTATATGCCAAGTTCAGCAAATGTGAATTTTGGCTGAAAGAGGTGGGATTCCTTGGACATATTCTGTCAGAGCAAGGAATAGCTGTGGATCCCAGTAAGGTTACTGCGGTCTTGAACTGGAAGACACCAGCCACGGTGACCGAAGTCCGTAGTTTCCTGGGTTTAGCAGGCTACTACCGTCGCTTCATTGAAGGCTTTTCTAAGATAGCCAAGCCACTGACGGAGTTGTTGAAAAAGAACCAAAGGTTTATCTGGACAACAAAGTGCAACAACAGTTTTATGGAGTTAAAGACGAGGCTGACCACAACCCCTGTCTTAGTCCTGCCAGACATTCACAAGAGTTTCGATATATACTGCGATGCATCCAGACGCGGAATTGGATGCGTGCTAATGCAAGAAGGGAAGGTTGTAGCTTATGCATCACGACAGCTATGACCTCATGAGGAAAACTATCCCACACATGATTTGGAGCTAGCTGCTGTGGTTCATGCCCTGAAGATCTGGAGGCATTATCTTATTGGACAACGATGTGAAATATACACAGACCATAAGAGTCTCAAGTATATTTTCACTCAACCCGACCTGAACCTCAGACAGCGAAGATGGCTTGAGCTAGTCAAGGACTATGATGTTGGAATAAACTATCATACAGGGAAAGCGAATGTGGTCGCTGATGCCCTGAGCAGGAAACAAGATGCTGTGAATGCACTAATTGCGGGTATGCATTTGAGCTTACAAGAAGAGTTTGCCAGGCTCAATATGGTGCTATGCGGCCCAATGACCCCGAACACATTGGAAATTACTCCAACCCTCATGGAGGAAATCAAGGAAGCCCAGAAGTCAGATGAAGAAATTCGGAAGATCAAGGAGTTAATTCAACAAGGGAAGGCCAAGTCCTTCCGTGCGGATGAACAAAGTACCGTATGGTTTGAGAAACGAATTTGTGTGCCGAATCAGAACAACTTGAGGCAACAAATACTCAAGGAAGCACATGAGTCCGCATATTCGATCCACCCGGGAGGTACCAAGATGTACCAAGATTTGAGAGAGACATTTTGGTGGCCTGGAATGAGGAAAGATATCGCATACTATGTCACATGTTGCGATATTTGCAACAAGGTTAAAGCAGAGCACCAGAAACCAGCTGGACTACTGCAACCGCTACCAGTTCCTCAATGGAAATGGGACGACATATGTATGGATTTCATCGTGGGACTACCCAAGTCCACGAGGGGTAATGATGCCATCTGGGTCGTTGTCGACACACTTACAAAAGTGGCACATTTCATCCCAGTGAAGACCACTTACAACGCAAACCAGCTGGCACAACTTTACATGTCTCAAATTGTCAGTCTGCATGGGGTACCCAAGTCTATCACCTCAGACAGAGGTTCCCTATTCACCTCAGCATTCTGGCATCGGTTACATCAAGCTTTGGGCACCATGCTGAAACACAACACAGCATATCATCCACAAACGGATGGATAGACCGAGCGAGTAAATCAAATCTTGGAAGATATGCTTCGGTCCTGTGCTCTCTCTCATGGACCCAAATGGGAGGGTAGTCTGCCGTATGCGGAATTCTCCTACAACAACATTTACCAGGCCAGTCTCAAGATGTCGCCTTTTGAGGCATTGTATGGACGAAAGTGCCGCACACCGTTAAACTGGTCTCAGACAGGAGACAGTCGCATATTTGGAACGGACCTGATGCTCGAGGCAGAAAGACAAGTCAAGGACATTCAAGAGTGCCTACGAGCAGCCAAGTCCCGACAAAAGAGTTATTACGACCCGAAGCATCGGGAAGTAACCTTCGAACCTGGAGACTATGCCTATCTACGAGTAACTCCTATGAAGGGAGTGAAGAGGTTTGGTACCCGAGGAAAGCTAGCCCCACGGTACATTGGCCCCTTTCCAGTGGTTGCTAGGAAGGGCAGAGTTGCATACCAGTTGGAGTTGCCACCAGTACTATCGGATGTGCATGATGTTTTTCACATCTCACAGGAGAAAATGCATCGCACCCCCAGCCAAGCAAGCGGATATGAGTGAATTAGAATTGGCTAAGGATTTGACTTATGAAGAGAAACCTGTCAGGATCTTAGAGGAGATGGAAAGAACCACTAGGAGTAAGGCGATAAAATTTTATAAGGTGCTATGGGAGCACCACACCAAGGAAGAAGCTACTTGGGAAAGAGAAGATTTTCTGAGATCCGCCTATCCATTTTTGTTCCCTGAGCAACCGAATCTCGAGGACGAGATTCATCCTAAGGGGGGTAGGTTTGTGACACCCTGATTTTGGCAACCTTTTCTTTTCAAACTTTTTCTTCGTTTTATTGGAAATTTGAATGGTTTGAACCGTTTTCCATTTGGACTTGGACGTTCTGAAATCTTTCCAAGTGATCCAAAGCCTCATCACCTTGCCAAAACTCTGCCAAGTACCTCAAGTACCCAAATTCCAATTTAAATCATTTTCAATAACTCTTTTCTTTTATTTGGGAATTTAGGGCATTACTATGGGTTATGAAGCAACCTATAGTTTGGATGCTCAGAAAATTCTCAAATAATTCTTAAAAATCCTTTGGACTATATCTTGCTCCAATATCCAAAAATACTCCATAAAATATTTCATATACTTTGCAAAATAATTCCTTTTAGCTCCTGGTCAGTCTGGACCTTTGTGAAGGAAGTGTATGCTAGGAGTGTCCAATTGCTTTCAAAATTTTATAGCATGAGGACACCCCCAAACAACCTTCCTACACCAAGTTTCAACCCCAGGAGATCATTCTAGTGAGCAACACTTCAACATTTTGATTCTGGTCCAGAAATGTGGTTTGTACATCAACTACCCTCATTTCTCCTCCAAACCAGCTCAAACTTGACCAGTTTGCAGTTCTTTTATCGTAGATCATACCAGGCATCTCTCTTGGCTCCATCTCCACCTCACCCATGCTCCAGAACCTCTCCAATTTCACTGTTAGGAACTGTTGGAGACTAAACCTCTCATGTCTGTGCAAACCTAGCCAAAGCAAGTGCTCGGGTGAAGTGAGGGGACGAGGGACGACACGCCAGACAAAATTGGCCAGGCCAACGTGGCTCAAGGACATGAGGCACCGTGGTGAGCACGGTACAGGCATGGCTGTCGCCGCGCTCTGCGCTGCGCCCGTGCCTGTGCCGTCGCGACCCACTGCCCCTTGCCTCTGTTGCTTGTCCGCTTGTGCCGACTACGCTCCCTGGTGACGCGTAGCCCCTCCAGACCCTTCGCCTGCGTCGGAGACGCCCTCGCCGGCCGCAGCGTCATTGCCGGACTGTTCTGCCCGTGCGGCCACAGTGTTGCGGCGCCGTCGTCTTCTTCCCCGAGCCGTCTCCTCCAGCATTCAATGTCTCTGCCATCACCCGTCATCTCGCCCGCGTCGAGCCAGCCAGCGCGGCGTATGAGCGCCGGCGCCATGGCCCGCATCGACGAGCTTCGGGAGAGCTCGCTGCCCGCCTCCTCCTGGCTATAAATAGCCCCACCCGATGCTGCCAAGCTCCTCTCCCAACTCCTCCTCTCCCATAGCCACAGCCAGCAGCAGCAATCGAGGCAGAGAGGCCTCCGGCCTCGAGCTCGACCGGAGCTCCGCCGCGATCCCCTCTCCTCCACCAGCCACCTCCGACCACTTCCAGCTCCTCCTGACCCCTCCAACATGACCGTAGACCTCCACTGCTACTCGAGAGCCTCTGCCCCGGCCGGATTGCTGCCGGAATCGCCGTCGCCGGCGATGCCCGAAATTGCCGTCCACCGAGAAGAGGAGAGCGCTGTCGTCCGTCCACCTCCGGCCATGCTCCGGGTACAGGGAGGACCACCACTCAACACTCGACCCATCCCAGCCATCTCCAGACCCTCTCGCCGTCGGGATCGCCGGCAATCATCGCAGGTGAGCCGCCTCCCTCTCTGCCCCTCTCTCCCCTCTGTTTAAAATGAAGGGTCCCCACCTGTCATCCACTTACCAAAGCGGTAAGTGGAGGCACCCGGGGCGAATACGCCTTCGACGTGGCCGTTTCTGTTTTTTCTTTTTGATTTATTTATCAGAGTTGACCAGCAGGTTTGACTGCTTATAACTTTTTATAGGAAAGTCCAAATGACCTGATTCTTTTTGCATTGTGTTCATACTGAAGCCCTTTATTTTTCCACCAAGTTTCACATTTTTCTCTCACTCACAGAATTGCTGGTGAATTAAACAGTGTTATGTGACATTTTCTTTTGCTGTTTTTAAATATTTTCAGAAGGAGAAAATTGTGGATTTGAAGATCAAGAGTTTCTGAACCACCCAACTGATCAAGGCAAGCCAGGGCACCCATATTTTGTGGCATTTCATAGCATTGCATTGTTCATATGCATCTCTTGCATTTATTTAACATGAATAATTCTAAGAAAATTATTAAAATGACTAATGTGACCAACTAAGTTAACTTGTTAAAATAACCTTGATGGCTAAGTTAAACTTAGTTGGTTGATCACGAGTCATCTATCCGGGCTTACCCGTGCAGCCACATTCGCCGGTATGGGACGGCCTTGACTTGGTCTGGCTGCGTGCTCTTTCACCGGTACCTCCAAAGAGGGAGGGTTATGCGTGCGTGCTGCCCTGATCAGGTAGACGGTGATAACCCTGTGAGCCCAGTTGAGTTGTTTTGCCGGCGTCCCCATTTGGGACAGTTTAGTTTGGCCACGACGGTGGCAGGTGTCATGAGGACACAGGGCCACCCAGGGCTTGACTCCAAGAGGGAGTGTGATTGCCGGTGGTACGATGGAAGAGTCACGAGTCAGACAGGTTTTGTTGGAGCAATGCTGGTCCACCCGAATGGGATCACGAGGTCAGTGCTCCATAGTGTGGGTAAAGTGCGCAACCTCTGCAGAGTGTAAAATCTATTCGAATAGCCGTGTCCACGGTAATGGACAGCCTGACCAGACCTCTCTAGGTGATCAACCGTAATAACTGTAGTAATGATGGAAGAACTTGTCTTTCGAGTGGAAGTACTCGTTGGTATCGAGTATTCCGAGGGTTGTGAGGCAACCCGGAGATGAGTAAGTTGGTAACAGTAAGTGAATCACTTGAAGTTTAACCTGTTTATTGCCATGCTATTACTTGCTGCATATTTGGTTGTCATGTGCTTGCGAGTACATTCAAAGTACTCACCTGGCGTATCATGCCAGATGCAGGAGAAGACTAAGACGGAGATCACGAGGTCCATGTTGCGATGCCTAGGATGTGTCCACAACAGTGTCCCTGTGGATGGAGTTTCTATCATGTTCCGCTACGCTGTAGTCTTCCGCTGTAGTATTCCGTAGTAATGCCGAGGCCCTGATGTGTTGGATAAATAATGTAGATATTGTCGTAGCACTAGATGTGCTTTTGGCCTCGATGACCATGTAATATATGTGAGCTTGTACCGACTATTATCAATAAAAGTTCAGCTATGTTCTGTTCCAAGTTGTTGTGTGTTTCCAGAAGACATGATCTCTGGGTTGGAAACACGGGTAAACCGGTTCACTTAGCCGGGGTGCCACATCGGGAGTGGAGAAGGAGGAATCACCCTCGATGACCATAACCGATGAACTAACCTACAGGGTTAATGTCAGAAGTGCTGATGAGGTATCACCCTCGGCACTTGATAGTAACCCAGTAGTGTCGAGCAACTAAGGGGGAAGTGATGTGCGGTGCCGGGGCCTGGTCTTCGATCCCGTTGATCGGGTCTCCTGGTAATCCAGCGGGGCAGTCAGGACAAAGTGGGGGTCTCTGATGGGTCTCTACCCAGCCTATACTAAACAGTTTAGGATAAACAGGTAGGTAACAATAGCAGGTTACAATAAATAGGCTATGCAGCAGAAATAGGATGACAGTAACAGCAGCAACTTCTAATGCAAGCATAAGAGAGAAGAGAATAGGCGATATCAGAATGTTCAAAAGGGGGGTGCTTGCCTGGAAGCTCTGCGGCAAGGGTCTGGTCATCCGGGGCGTAGTCGTACTCCTGAGCTGCATCGGCCTCGGGGACTACGTCGGTGTCGGGGTCTAACAAGAGAGAAGAGGGGGAGGAAACAAATAAATACACAGTAAACATATGCAACACAGAGTATGCCATGCCTACGGTGCAGTGCAGGGTTGCCTAAAAGTTGCCTAAGTCATTTTAGTTATTTTAGGATTAAAGTGGAATTTATTAACCGGTGTATATGCACTATTCATCTACCGAAATCAGGTTAAAAGTTACGGGTTCTCCTACGTAGAGGGTTCCGATATGGAAACAGACGACATGATCAAATTCGTCTCATCGTTTTGAGCAACTTTCATGTAGAAAGTTTTTTGATCCAAGCTACGGTTTATTTTCTATGAATTTTCTAAAGTTTTCTGACTTTACTGGAATTAATTTAATCCGAATTATGAACAGTGCAGAAAAGGGCTAGGTGCACCCGGTGCACTGCACCCAGTGTGCACCAGAGGCTGACCAGTGGGGCCAGTCAACTACCCAGTCAGCAGTTGACTGGTCCATGGTTGATTGGTCAAAGGGACCAGTGGACCCACATGTCAGTCTCTGATTACTTTAACATATTCTAGTTAAATCCTAACCCTATTTAATTAGCAGCCCGGGCCCAGCAGTCAATGGGGGTTAGCAGCGTCATTAGCGGGCTAATGACGGGGCCACGTCAGTACTAAACGCCGGTCTAATACGGCGGCTCCGGCGATCGCCGGCAGGCCGATTCCGGCCACGGGAGCGGGTGGGGCTAGGCTCTACGGGTGCAGCATGAAGAGACGCGTCTGACGGTGGCCGGGGCAGGTCCAGGGGAGGCCGTAAGGGCGTCGGCGACAGGCAACGGCGGCGGCCGGAGCCTTGGGCGCGACGGCGCGCTAGCTAGAGGGGAAGACGGAGAGAGAGGCGAGGTCCCAGAGGACAGGGGCTCACAATGGAGGCCGGGGAAGAGCTCGGGGAGGACGGCGCGGCCGGAGACGAGCCGGAAGGGGCGATGGTCGACGGCGGGTCCGGCGGGGAAGGAGGCCACTGGCGAGGGCTCGAGGGCGCTCCGGCTCATGCGCGTCGTCGAGGAGGTCCAAGACGGCGAGGTGCAGCCTCTGGACAGCAGATGGCGGCTCGAGGAGGCCGGAGGCCATGGCATCGGTGAGCGGCGGCGACGGGCGCAGCCGGCCTCGAGGAAAAGGGGAAAGGGGCAAGGTAGGGGGAGAAAGAGGGGTGGCCTAGGGTTCCAGGGGGGTCCGGGGTTCGTCCTTATCCACCACCACGACCGCGGGATGCTCGACAGGTGGCCAATGGCGACGTGTCAGTGCGCGCGGTCGACACCGAGGAGAGAGGTTGAGGAAGGGGAGAGAGAGACTGGGCCGGCTCCTGTGCTGAGTTGGGCCGTAAGTGCATAGTGCTATTTCCCTTTTTCTTTTTTCTGTCTTTTAATTTAGCTGCTGATCTGGATTAGTTAGCGCACCAAATGATTTTTGCTAGGGCTGAAACTTGGCTCTTACATACTAGGTAATATTTTGAGCTGTCACAAAAAGTTTTAGGATTTTTGGAATTGTTTATCTATTTTTTTGAAATTGAAACGGTTAAATTATCTACTACCGGTCCACTGTTTTAGTTGCTTGGCTTAATTTGGGAATTTGAATAATGTTGATTTTATTTTTATAATTACTTTGGGATTATTTGCAATATTATGAACATTTTTGGTTTGCTGTTTGATGAATTAATTATTTGACTTGCATTTTGAATTTTGAATTGAAGTTGAATTATTTCCTAATGCAATTTCATGAAGATGATCACGATGACATGGCAACTTAATGAGCTTAACAACAGGGTGAAGATCTGGGGATGTTACATCGGGTACCTTCAGGACTCCGTTTTTCTTCCGTTTGCTTGTTTCCCAAGATAAAAATTCTTTATATACCCCCTGAACCTATTGACCTCCGTATCGCGGAGAAATCTCCTGTTTTCTTTTCTTGCTGTTTTCGGTCAGATCTATTGAGCCAGGCATCATGTCTTCTTCCTCCTCCAACAACGTGAAAGAGGATGCTTGGTTGATGAAGATCAAGCTGAAGAGAGAAGAGCCCGTAGAAGCCATCAAGGGGGACAAGAACAAGGAGGCCACCAGAGATCAAGCGCCGGTGGTTGAGCAGGCCTGGCCTACCGAAGAAGAAGAAGATATCCTTAAGCCTTACTATGATCATCTCACCCCCACCGAGATCGAAGCCTTTCAGATCATCGAAACGGTTCGTGTACAAAATAAATATCTCACTCGTGAAAATATTCTCTTGCAAGAGCACATCATCGCCCTTCGGAGCGTCATCCGTAGATTGGAGAACCTCTTGATCATGAAGGACAAGATCGCTACCACTTCATCACCACCACCTCCTTCTTCATCACCAAAAGAAAATTGAGTATCGGGTATGGGCACTCCCCTTGGCTTACGCCAAGCTTGGGGGAGGTGCCCCGGTATCGTACCACCTCCACTATCTTTTGCCTTTACTTTTCTTAGTTCGATCCATAATTATCTTTTGCTTTAGATGAATAAAAGTTTAGCTCGATCCTTTCTTCTTGAGAGTTTACTTAGTGATCTATCCTTGTAATCATGTGCGAGATATATAATAAAGTTTAGTTTGAGTTTTACTTTCTTTACTTTCATGTTTCAATAAAAAGAAAGGAAATAAATGAAAAAGATCATATGCTAATCTTATGGTAAGTAATGACACCACATAAGGAAAAGTATAAGTAGAAAATTTTATTGGAGAATGACAAACATAGCATTGGTCAATGATGCAATTCATGAAAGAATTAATAAGGGAAGAGAAGATTCACATGCAAATACACTGTCTTAGAAATCTTTTGTGATTGTGAGCCCCCATCAAAATATTATATGCCAAAATTGTTGACGTTGGACAAGGAAGACAACGTAATGATTTATGTTTGTTCATATTCACATAGAAGTTATATTGTCATAGATCCTTCAACATGTAGTGCTTGCCCCCTATCTTTGCTAGCCAAAAATTCCGCACCAAGTAGAGATACTACTTGTGCATCCAAAAACCCTTAAACCCAAATCTTGTTTTGAGAGTCCACCATTCCCACCTATGGATTGAGTAAGATCCTTCAAGTAAGTTGTCATCGGTGCAATAAGGCAATAAAAATTGCTTCTAAAAGTGTTAGATCATTTAGTGTAAGAGAAAATTGAGCGTTGTACGAACTTGTGATGGCGAAGAATAAAAGCGACAGACTGCGTAATAAAGGTTGCTATCACAAGGGGCAATATAACGTGACGTTCTTTTGCACTAAGGGATTGAGCATACAAACAAAAAGCGCATGGCAACCTCTGCTTCCCTCTGCAAAGGGCCTATCTTTTACTTTTATGTATTTACTTTCATGCAAGAGTCAAAGTTTTCTCTCTATTCCTTTTTATTCTCTCTTTTGGCAAGCATCATGTGGTGAGGAAAGATCTAGGCACATATATCCAGTTGAATATGGGTAGCATGAGTTATTATTGTTGACATCACCTTTGAGGTGAGTATGTTGGGAGGCGAAACTATAAGCCCATATCTTTCTCTGTGTCCGGGTGAAACCTTTTGCTCATGTGTATGCGGTGAGTGTTAGCAATCATAGAAGACTATATGATGGTTGAGTATGTGGACTTGCCTAAAGGCTCCGATACGTGACCCTTCCTGAAAAGATGATGAATTGTAGTTGCAAAGTTGACTGAGAACATAGTTTGTTGGTTTCCAATAGAGTTTATGCTTTATACTTCGATGTTGTGATGAATTGTTACTTATTCATGAGAAGTCTATGATAAAAGTTTTTATGTTAAAGTTTGTTGCTGTTATAATAATTTACATGATGCTTCTATGTCTGTATTTTTGTTTTTATCGACACCTCTCTCTCTAAGCATGTGGACATGTTTTTTGATTTCGGTTTTCGCTTGAGGACAAGCGAGGTCTAAGCTTGGGGGAGTTGATACGTCCATTTTGCATCATGTTTTCCTACTGTTATTTATAATGTTTTTATGCATAATAATGCTTTTTGGAGTACTTCTAATGCCTTTTCTCTCATAATTTGCAAGGTTCACACAAAGAGGGAGAATTCCGGCAGCTGGAAATCTGGACCTGAAAAGGCTACGTCAGGCTACCTATTCTGCACAACTCCAAATGAGCTGAAACTTCACGGGGAATTTTTATGGAATAAATAAGAAATACTGGAGCAAATAACTACTGTAGGGGGGCCACCTGGTGAGCACAAGATACCAGGGCGCGCCAGGCCCCCCAGGCGCGCCCTGGTGGGTTGTGCTCAGCCCAGCTGTGAGAACCCGAAATTAACTTCCAGACCCTCCTGTGTATATTTGTCAACCCCAGGATCATTGTTGACAACACAGCGAAATGATATCATTGCACAATGTGTAAAAGGTATTACAAGTTTAAGTATATCTTGCCACAAGGAAAACATAGAGAAATGTCTCATGACATTTATTAGAATCAGAAAACAGCGGAAAGTACAATGCGTAGCGACTCCATCTCAGCCACAGGCAGTCGATGTAGTCCACGTGACCTCACTCCTACGGATCGCCATAGTTGTCATAGTCATCACCTTCGAAACTTTGTTATCAACAAAATTATTGCCATGAGTACATTACGTACTCAACATGCCTCCCTCGGGGAAGGACCTAATAGCTACATGTGGCTTCAAAGGAAGGCTGTATGGCTCATTTGCATAAAAGCTAATTTTGTTTGAAATAACATAGTACTTGGATAATAGCAGTTTTAGATGAAAACATGTTTTATCTCCATAATAACTTCCAGCAAAGTGAGGATCCTCGATCAACTCACACTTTTCATAGGTTTCAAGAATAGGGGCAAAGAGAGAATAAGCAAGACAGGTCCTGTATGCCAAGAAAGATTCATGTGTCGTCCATGACCGTGCACACGGCTATTCGAATAGTTTTACACTCTGCAGAGGTTGTACACTTTACCCACACGACACAATCCCGACTTGTTGCCACTAGCCGTCGCTAGCGTAGTACACCATTTGGTATACCGGCAGGGAGATTGTGACGAGGTCTTTCATTAGACCAAACTTACTGTGCCAAGCCCACTAGGTTTCAACACGGAAGTAACCGCAGTTCATAGTTCGGGCCCCCCTTTTGTGCCGAGGATACTCCTCGCAAGGCAGCTATCCCATCTGCGGTACGGCGATGACGACAATAAGAGTGAACTAACTAATTAACCAAGCTAGTGCCCATATAGCATGTGGCTGTACTGTTATCACAATCTTCAAATCCAAGACTTATTAGGCCTCATGCGGCACGGATGACTGATTGCCCCCTTCAACTTGTGAAGGGCAGCCAATCGCTCCTTCAATCCTTGATTCAGCTGTCGCCCGCGCCAGTATTCAGATGGTAAGTTTCACCCAGAGTAGAAGAGAGTAGAGGAGATCAATAAGGGCCAACCGGCCTAGCTCAGCGGTAAGTTTCAACTGTCAATGACTCAGAGGTCATTCAACAAAGCACCTATAGGGTGATAAGCATGGCTAATCATTTCTACTCTACCGGAATACTATAATTCTACTCAGGTGTCAAATGAATAGGCGACAAGTGGATCAAGGTAATGTGTCAATCGACACACTAGCTACGAGAATTAAAATAGCATGCATATAGTAACCATAAAACACAATGCAATTTTGTAAACACAGGATAAGTATGATCAAAGAAGGAGGCATGCCTTCGTTGTTGAGTCCTTCTTCAGTAACCTTTTCTGTCCTTGTCCAACATCATCATCACTCCCTACTCGCTGTAACGATAGCAAATGAAAATCAAATAAATACCAAAGCACAAAAGTAAATTCCAATAACATCCAAAAGCAAATTAAGAGTGGATGGATAAGCAGATATTGATCAAGATGGGGATTCCCAAATGAGGTAGCATGATAGGAAGGTAAGAGATATGATTCAACGAAGTGACATGGTTTAGGTTGAAATGGCTAATGAAGACTTTCCAACAAGACTAACATTCTGATAGGAACTACGATACTAACCACTAGTAGTGCCCACTACACATCACGACTAAATAAAGAGAACTACTATATAACAAACATAAGGGCAACAAGTTAAGCAATCAAACATCATTCAACAACATGAATTGATTTGATCTAGGTCTAGCCCTAAGCACATTAAAATAACATAGGATCAACTCCATTATATCAAACCAATTCATTTATCAAACAATTAACAAGAAACTATACAACACATGGAACAAATGGATGAACAGCTATCCTAGGCATGATATGATTAAGAGTAACAATCAACCAATAATAAATATCTGGACGAATCCAAATACTCATAATGGTTAACAACAAGCAAAGACTAAACATCAATCATAACAACTATTAGCAAGCCTTTCTATAAACGAAGACAAACCAATACTAAGGTAGAAACTAATTAAACAACTTAATAATAACACACATCTCACACAAGGCATGTGAGTATAGAATCACTGGAGGTCTAAACGAATAACACAAGCATCACACATACGAGTGATCATGATAAGATACTAAACGAGGACATGGTCTTACTACTAAATAACAACTAATACCAATAACCACTAGCAGTTATATTATCACCACAAAACAATCAACTAACATGAAAAGTAAACTATCCTATGCATGTGATGGGCCATTGCATCATGCATAAAACACTCATAGTACTAACATGTGACAAGGGCAGTCATCTATAAGGAGCACAATGAACTTAATAGTAAACTATAACACATGGAACATAATATGACATGTGAGACTACTTGTATGAATGATGTCTAGGCATACAATAACGCAATAGAAAGGTAACCAAAACATAATGAAAGACATGACATACAACAAATGCAATAGTAAGATAAACCTAGTATAATGCTATGCATGGATGATCATCACATGAGATGCAAAAATATGCTACTAATAGAATACAACGTGTAACTATGATATAACTTAGTTGATATCAACTAACATGACTATCAAGAATGGCATTAGCACATAACACTACCATGCTAGTTGCGACTTATAAGCAAAAGGAGAATCATACTAAGCAATCAAACGTCTAGGTCATGGCATCAATCACATCAAGCAATGTACTATATTAGTATCAATAACATGAAGACATGTATTTCTATCTGTTACAACCTACAATTGCAAAAACATAAGATAAACAACTAGAAAAGATCTCATACATGTACTGGTACACACATGCGATCCAATCACAACATCATGGCATGGTATTAATCAATCAAGAAGGAATCCTATTTAATCATAAAAGATCATAAGCTACTAGTGTGTATCTACTTACATGTATATCTACTAAGCAAAGGCCAACTACACGTGTGACCATAAAGTACTACTGGCAATAATATAACACATGGTAGGCATGCAACCAAAACATCCATTCTAGGTTGAGCGAGTGGTAACATGGCACGGTAATCATCTGAGGTTGCATATCAACCATCCTAGTTAAATAAAACACCTTGGATACTTAATAAGAAGTAACGAAGTAACGAAGGAAGTTATATGCAACAAGCATATACCATATGTAGCAATACAACTTTAAAACATGACATAATGCAACTATCCATATAATATTGGATAACAGTCATCTACAAAACAAGAAGACCAACTAGGCAATAACATTGTATGCAACAAACTATAATGCACTCATTGCAAACAACAAAGCATTTCATTTGACATCTACCATGAAGAAAACTATGTGACAACATATAATAAATATATATAAACATCTACCGTAGATATGGCATGATTTTCAAACAATAAAGCAACATGTGACATGAATAATAATGAATATGTAAACCATATCTAAGATATCTTCATGATAAATAAATATGAAAATTATTAAAACAAGAAGTATTTAATAATTAAAGAAATAAAACAAAGCTTAGAATCATTCTACAAAGTACTAAGCATGAAGACAGTTCACCAAAAATCTGTACGCGTTCTCAACACAGGACAATAATGTTGGAAATATGCCCTAGAGGCAATAATAAAATGGTTATTATTATATTTCCTTGTTCATGATAATTGTCTGTTATTCATGCTATAATTGTGTTATCCGGAAATCGTAATACATGTGTGAATACATAGACCACAACATGTCCCTAGTAAGCCTCTAGTTGACTAGCTCGTTGATCAATAGATGGTTACGGTTTCCTGACCATGGACATTGGATGTCATTGATAACGGGATCACATCATTAGGAGAATGATGTGATGGACAAGACCCAATCCTAAGCCTAGCACTAGATCGTGTAGTTCGTTTGCTAAAGCTTTTCCAATGTCAAGTAACTTTTCCTTAGACCATGAGATTGTGCAACTCCCGGATACCGTAGGAGTGCTTTGGGTGTACCAAACGTCACAACGTAACTGGGTGGCTATAAAGGTGCACTACAGGTATCTCCGAAAGTGTCTGTTGGGTTGGCACGAATCAAGACTGGGATTTGTCACTCCGTGTGACGGAGAGGTACCTCTGGGCCCACTCGGTAGGACATCATCATAATGAGCTCAATGTGATCAAGGAGTTGTTCACAGGATGATGTGTTACGGAAACGAGTAAAGAGACTTGCCAGTAACGAGATTGAACAAGGTATCGGTATACCGACGATCGAATCTCGGGCAAGTATCGTACCGATAGACAAAGGGAATTGCGTACGGGATTGATTGAATCCTCGACATCGTGGTTCATCCGATGAGATCATCGAGGAGCATGTGGGAGCCAACATGGGTATCCAGATCCCGCTGTTGGTTATTGACCGGAGAGTCGTCTCGGTCATGTCTACGTGTCTCCCGAACCCGTAGGGTCTACACACTTAAGGTTCGATGACGCTAGGGTTGTAGGGAAAGTTTGTACGTGGTTACCGAATGTTGTTCGGAGTCCCGGATGAGATCTCGGACGTCACGAGGAGTTCCGGAATGGTCCGGAGGTGAAGATTTATATATGGGAAGTTGTCATACAGTCACCGGAATAGTTTCGGGGGTTATCGGTATTGTACCGGGACCACCGAAAGGTGTCCGGAGGTCCACCGGGTGGGACTGATTTACCCGGGAGGCCTAATGGGCTGTATATGGGAGGGAACCAGCCCCTAGTGGGCTGGTGCACCCCCCCCAAGGGCCCATGGCGCCTAGGGTTGGGAAACCCTAGGGGAGGGAGCCTTCCACCTTGCTTGGGGGGCAAGTTTCCCTCCCCTGGCCGCCTCCCCTCCCCTCAGATTGGATCTGAGGGGGCCGGCCCCCTCTCCTCTTCCCCCTATAAATAGTGGAGGGGTGGGAGGGAGGCCATACCTCATCCCTGGCGCAGCCCCTCCCCTCTCCAACACCTCCTCCTCCTCCCGCGGTGCTTGGCGAAGCCCTGCAGGAATACCACGGAGCTCCAACTCCACCACGCCGTCGTGCTGCTGCTGGAGCTGTCCTCCCCAACCTCTCCTCCCCCCTTGCTGGATCAAGAAGGAGGAGACGTCTCCGCTCCGTACGTGTGTTGAACACGGAGGTGCCGTCCGTTCGGCGCTCGGTCATCGGTGATTTGGATCACGACGAGTACGACTCCATCAACCCCGTTCTCTTGAACGCTTCCGCTCGCGATCTACAAGGGTATGTAGATGCACTCCCCTCTCTCTCGTTGCTAGATGACTCCATAGATTGATCTTGGTGATGCGTAGAAAATTTTAAAATTCTGCTACGATCCCCAACAAATAAACAATACCAAATATTATTAAAATAATAATAATAACAAGATTACGCTAACAATGCTCCAAATCTAATTAAAATAATAAGAAGCTCTAAGCATGTATGAGCGATGATAACCAATACACCAGTCAACCACTACACAAGGTAATAACTCAAATAATACAAAGGCATATCATACTTCTACATGATGCACAAAGTTATCTACAAGAAACGCTATAAGAATATACTTAATAATAAAACACACATTCAAATCAATCGAGTAAAACACAAGATACTCCTAGGCATAACGAGACACATGGAAATAACATACCAATAGAAAAGTTTTACCAAACACAAAACGTACTTGGATTCCATACAAAAAAAACAATGAGTAAGATATATCTATTCTACCGATCACAAGATAGAACCAACAATCTAACTCTACCGCTGGATTTCTATGGTCATAGGGAGAATTTTATCTATTGGGCTCATAGTCATAGGATCAATAAAACTAAAGAACTATAGTGATACCATCGAATAGCCTCCGATTTTTATGTGCACGGCCAACTAGAGAAATAGGCCAAACTATGATGTCAAATAGATGAGAAATGATTCAAGAAAGGAGCCTGCAAAAGGAATTGGAGAGGTGCTCACCGAGTTTGATGGAACGGTGCGATGAACTCGACGAACAGTGTACACGGACATGCTGAATTCTTTGTGTGTGGTCAGCGAAATGAGTTCTTTCTTCCCTGAATGGAGTTGTGGCATGGAGGAGAAGAACTTGGCGCAAGGGTTTGGATAGAGGCGCTTGGAATCACCGGGAACGAGGCATGTGGACTGATGGAAATGAGAAAGGAGATTGGGAGGCACCTCTAAGTACTCATGGATTTGGAAAAGGTGGGGAGTTAAGGGAATTAGAGGAGTGCATGAGCCACGTACATGTTGTTTCTCCTCTGTAGGTTGTGCGTGCGTATGTGTGCGTGGGTGGAGGAAGGAGATGAAGTGAGGGGTGGAGGAAGGAGATGAAGTGAGGGGTGGAGGAGGAGGTGGAGGCGCATAATAAGGTGTGTTTAGTTTTGGAAACTGATGGAATTATGGGAGTAAGAGGAGGAGGAGAATCGTTGGCTGTACGTTTCTTCTTCTGTGTATATGCTAATGTACAGAGGAGAGGAAGGAGTAGAGACGCTAGCTGGTGGGAGAGATGGACCAGTTTATTTATCTAAGATTTGGAAACTGTAGCAATTAAAGGAGTTAGAGGAGGGGTTTCCATGGCTATGCGTTTCCCTTCTTCTGTACCTGTGGGTGGTCCTTCCTTCCTCTTATGTGAACATACAGAGGAAAGAGAGGAGCCGTTCGCTGGTTGGAGAGATGGGCCAGTTTGGCCTGCCCATGAGGAAGAAGTGGGGGAAAAAATAGAGAGAGGGAGTTGTTGGGCTATGGTCCAAGAGAGATGGAGAAAGAAAAATAAAAGAGATGGGTTGGGTCCATTCGAGTGAGAGGAATAAGCAACACAGGGAAAATAGAGAAGGTAGATTGGGCATTGGATATTGCCCAAAGTTTGGGAAAAGAAATTAAATATATTTTCCTTCTTTGGAAAATCTAGAAAGGAATAGAAGCTAACAAATTCAAAAGAAGTTAAAAAATACATATGCGCATAATTTAATATGCTGAAAGGAGAAAAACAAAACCCAACTAAAAGAGAAGAACGAAACTCAATTTCAATTTAAGTTCGCATTAGATCAAGTTAAATCCTCCAAATTATAAAAGTCCAATTTAAGCTTTGTTAACAAATAAAACAAACAAAATTTTCTCGTCCTGATTTTTGGAAAACTTTTTCTTAAACATTCCGAGAATCGGGATGTTATAGATCTACCCCCCTTAAAAGGAATCTCGTCCCCGAGATTCAGGCTGACTAAAGAGAATGGGTTTGGGTTAGCTTCGCCCTCGACATAGTTCTTCTCAGAAACTTATGGAATCACGGTTTCTGATCTTGGTGGCAAGCAACTTCGGGGTCTTGATTGGAGATACTTCGATTGTCAACACTGTCTCCAGCTTGCTCAAGGCTTGGAAGTAGTGCTTCGGTCTTGGCGATGATAATCTGATAGCTTCTCTGAGTGGTTAACATTCTTCTGTCTTGCCCTTCATCTTTAGGTCAAGCTTTGGTGTAGCTGGACTCATTGATCCTTCCTTCAGGTTGAACTTTATGGTAGATGTAGTGAAACTATTCAGATCTTCTTCTTTGTGAGTGAAGGTCTTCAAATCTTCAGTCACAACACGAACCATCATCTACTACCACCCTTAAAAGAGATTTTCCATGGGGTTCACATTGATAATAGACCTCAAAGCATGATGTTGCAACTTCTTTCCTCTCAAAGTGTCCTCCAGCGTTATAGAGAAGAGGGAAAGAGCATAAGAGGAGTAAAGAGTCCTACACAAGGCGGAGATACCCAAATGATAAACAAAAGATAACACCGAGATAACCATGAAACTATCCAAATAAAACTCAGAAGCAACTCATTTTCGCAAACAAGATTTTAGTATGAATGCATAGGAAAATACCAAAAAAATATGCAGACAATACTCACACAAAAAGGTTTTTGCGTCTACAAGCTACGAGTTCTATCACTACAAGGGTGATAACCAACCTAATCCTATATGGAAGGTGTAACACCCCCTTGTAATAAACTCTGTGACACTCTGTTAAAACTGCCAAGTCATGATCATTTGCAGTGCCAAGTCATAAGGGTTAATGATCCAATTCAAATTCACATATGAAAATCAACTCAAATTCAAAAGTGAAATATAAAGTTGATCAAACGCTGTTGGGAAAATGTTCATTAAATGGCCAATAATCCAGGAACATTTCTAAAACCAATATCAAAATATTTGGAGTTGGACAAGTGACTCTAACAAGATGAAACAACCCCAAAAATAGAATATTTGATATATTTAAAATCATATCAAATCCCAACAAACTTCAATTCTGTCCAAACCAATTTTTGGCAGTGCTAGATATTGCAACATATTTATGTGGCATAACTCACTGTTTTACAAAAGACATTAAGTGGCCTAATCATTTCGCAACAGAAAAGAAAAGAGAAAAGGAAAAGAAATAAAAGAAAAAGACTAAAGCTGGACTGGACCAAGTGCACAGTGCATTGGCCCAGCCCAGCTGGCCCATCCCCTTCTCTCTCCCTCGCCGTGTCAACCTCCCTGTGGACGAGCGCGCGCGCGCCGGCGAGACGCCGACAGCGCAACGCCGCGGGCGCCGCGAGGGGATAAGGGAGAGGCCCGTGCGTCTCCCCTGGCTCTCCTCGCCACTTTCCCCTCTCCTCTCTCTCGCTCCGCCCGTCTTCCCCTCCAGATCCAGAGAGGCCGAGCGCCAGCCTCGCTGCCGTTCGCCTCCGTCGCGGCCACCGTCATCCCCAGGGCACGCCGAGCTGTCCACCGTCTCCGCCGTCCTCAACTACGCCGCCCCGAGCCATTCGGTGGAGCCGAGGAGCCCCAGAGACGCCGAGCCGCACCGCCTCCTTCTTCTCGGACTCCGGTGAGAACCCGGCGAATCCAGCCGCTCTGCGCCTGCCCCGAGCAGGCTCTGAACGGCTACCACCGCTGTGAGCCTCTCCTTCCCTCCCTGCTTCTTCTCCTCGTCGTTCCCGAGCTGTAGACACCGCCCCGTTCACGCCCGAGCTCACCGTCGCGCGACCTCATCGCCGGCGTGGCCACGGTGACCAAATGGTCCCGTGCGCGCCACCATCACACTCACCGCGACGAGTAGACCCCGCCTAGCCTTTTCTTTCACTTGTTGGCGCGCTGGGTCACCGTTTCCGTCGCTCGCCCGAGCACCTCGCCACCGATGTTGCCGCCGCCGTCGCATTAGGCCACCCCGAGCTGCTCCGGCACCGTAGATCGACGCGGGATGGAGTTGCCGTTCGAACGCGCCTTTCCGTGCGCGAAATGGCTGTCTGTGGCCGTTTTCCGACGGGTCCCGAGCGACGCCGCCGCGAAACAAGCTCGCCGGAGCAGCTCCGGCGGCCGTCCGATGTGGCCCTGGTGGGTCCAGCCCCAGAGCCGCTGCCAGTGGGCCCTGGGGGCCCTGTTGACTGGGTTGACCCAGTCAACGTGCTGACTGGGCACCCAGGCCCACTGACACATGGGCCCCCACGCTAGTTTAATTAATTAACGAATTTGATTAATAAATATAATTAGATTAGTGCAAATACTCACTGACAGGTGGGGTCCACCCCCTTAATTAATCCAATTAGATTAGTTTGAAACTCTGTTAAGCCACAGAGGCTGACATGTGGGTTCCACAGGACCCACATGTCATATTTGACTCGGTCAGCCGGCTGTTGACCTGCTGACGTGAGCAGTGCATCATGCTGATGTCATAACCCATTTTCTGTAAATAAATAAATTCCATAAATTCAAATAAACTTTAAAAATTAATAACTTTTAAACCGTAGCTCGGATCGAAAAAGTTAAAACATGAAAGTTGCTCAGAACGACGAGCCAAGTCTGATCGTGCCGTCTGTTTCTTCATCGGAACCTCCTACATAGAAGAACTCGTAACTCCGGACCCGAATCCGGCAGATGAATAGTGCACACCCATCGGATAATAAATCCCAGAATAATTCTAAAAATAACTAAAATGACTTAGATGCATAATTAGGCAACCCTGCACTGCATCATAGCATCACACGCACCGTATTGCATTTGTTTGCATTATGTTTACCTGTTTCTTCCCCCTCTTCTCTCTCGGTAGACCCCGACATTGACGTAGCTCCCGAGGCAGACGCTGCACAGGAGTACGACTACGTCCCCGACGATACTACTGAAGACCTTGCCCTTGCCCCCGAGCAAACAGGCAAGCACCCCCATTTTGAGCATGCCTATATCGCCTATTCCCTTCTCTCTTATGCTTGCATTAGAACTGCTACTGCTACTGTTTTCCTATATCTGCTGCATAGCCTGATTATTGTACCCTGCTTTGTTACCTTACTGGTTATCCTAGACTGCTTAGTATAGGCTGGGTAGAGACACGACAGAGACCCCCACTTGATCCCGACTGCCCTGCTGGACATCAGAAGACCCGATCATCGGGATTGAAGACCAGACCCTGGCACCGCACATCACTACCCCTTAGTTGCCGACACTGCTGGGTTACCGTCGAGTGCCGAGGGTGATACCTCGTTAGCACTTCTGATGTTAACCTTGTAGGTTAGTTACTCGGTCGTGGTAAGCGAGGGTGATTCCTCCTACACCACCCCCGATAACGACATCGTCGCGCAACCTCTCAAGTGTGGACCTCGAGGGTGATTCCTCCTTCGTTCACCTTGATGATAACATCGAGCGGGAACTCCATCGAGGGTGATTCCTCATGGTTCCCTTCGGTGTCAGACACACAGTTACCTTGGATATTATGACTTGACTATGAACCACGATACTAAAGACGGGTCGGCCCTGAGGGGTACCCGCGCGAGCTTATTGCGAAGTGATGTGGAGTCGGGTTGACCTGGATGGTGCCCGCGAGATAACTACGAGGCCTGGCCGGGCATTCTTAGCCCTTGCCGCAAGTCCTCGAGACGGGGCGACGGGGTCACATCGATCGTGAGTCTCTGCTCATTTCCGCGCGCTCCTAATCCATTACGGTTTGGATATTTGATCCGAGGGGCCTCTGGCCCGATAGCACTAACCATCACGTGGGCATAGTATGGGCGTTCTGCGTCGTATACTTCAGCCGAAGCTTAATAGACGTCAGCAACTGAGCGACACACGCTGGGTTGGACTGGGAACGCAACCGCGCTTGTATTAAGGGGTTGCTAGGTCTGCTCACCGGCGGTGTACGCAACGTGCAGGAGCGTCCGGGGCGATGGCCCAAGACTCCTGGGGGCATAGGTTAGTCCGGCGTGCTGACCTCTCTGTTAAGTATTTGGTCGGGTTGCGACGTGTTGTTTGGCCGAGGCCGGGCATGACCCAGAAAAGTGTGTCCGGCCGGAGTTAAGCGAGCGTGGTGGGTAAGTTGGTGCACCCCTGCAGGGAAGAAACTTCTATCGATAGCCTGTCCTACGGTAACGGACACTCAGAGTTGTATCCCGATCGGTACAACTAGAACATGTGATGAGAATTGGATAGTACGGCTCTGGGATTGCTTTCTCGCAGGGAGTCGAGAAAGGATCTCAGGTCGAGGTTGATGATACTACTACTACTACTTTATATTATGTTCATCTGTTCTCGTCTATTGCTGCAAGACTGTCGAAGATTGTTGAAGATGCTAGTCTTCAATAGGACTAGGCTTCCCCCTCTATTCTGGCATTTCTGCAGCCCAGTCCACATATACAGCCATTCCTCTGACAATGATGCATATGTAGTGTAGATCCTTGCTTGCTGAGTACTTCGGATGAGTACTCACGTTTGCTTTATTTTCTTTTTCCCCCATATTCCATTTGATGCCACCAGACGACGGAGCCCCTGAGCCAGAAGCCCCAGCCGACGACCAGTACTACTACCCGCCTGGCGAGTACTACTACTACTACGAGGAGCCGTTCGACGACCAGGAGTAGGATCGGAGGGTCCAGGGCAGGAGGCCTATGCCTTTCGATCGTAGTATTTTATTTTACCCCGCCTCTGTGAAGGCTTATCTCTCTCTCTGTAATATATCTGTACCCAGATATCTAATGCTTCCGCTGACGCTTGTATGCCATCGAGCTATGTATTCGAGCCCTCGAGGCCCTGGCTTGTAATATAAAGCTTGTATGAATTTATTTATGTTTTAGAGTTGTGTTGTGATATCTTCAAGTGAGTCCTTGGGCTTGATCGTGCGCATTTGCGTGTATGATTAGTGCACGATTAAGCCGGGGTCGTCACAGGTTGGTATCAGAGCCGACTGCCTCTAGGAGTCCCCCTTCCCAATTCCTTGGCCGAAGTTGAGTCTAGAAGTCAAAAACTGATTTTACTAACTTGGCTGTGTGGCTTACGGGCCCACGTCGCCAACTGGGTGGAATTAGGATATTTTATTCCTCGTCTTTACTCTGGGATTCTAATCTCTCATCTATTCGGGTTTTATAAAATTTACTAACACCGACATTTAGGTTCTCGTTAATTCTATCCACCCGGAGAGCTGGATTCAGTGCGATTTCCCTAACGTTGATCTGATTAGTCTGATAATCATTTTCCTTTCCATTGTTTTGTTTAACCTTTTCTTCCGAGATCGGTTATATTTCTCATTGTCTTATGATAACCCTGAACCTCTCTGTTTCAGATGGATCGACTATTTCCGCCGCGGCCTACGACCCAGCTTGTGCGTCGCACTTGGGCTCGTGATGCCCCTGGATTTCCAGCTGTTCTGATCACCCTCCTGAGTAGACTGGGTTACCGCTGGTATCCCGAGTACTTGGTCTATGAGGTTTACCGCGAGTTCAACCAGGAACAGTACTATGCTGAAGTTCGGATTTATGATCAGCAGAACAACTCAGACACCGAGCTACACCTTTTTCATGGATTAGGCGTGACGATTGAGTTGGCAGTACATGATGCCGCCTACTCTGCTGTCGCACGTCTCCGAGGAGAGCACAATGCTAACTTGGATGATACTGTGTTTCGGTACATTCTGTATGCACCTGTTGGAGATGCTACTGGATTTTACACAGCTATCTGTGCCCCGTACAAGTCTCGACGCTACGACCCGCAGGTTCTGATTCAGTGCACTCGGGCTCTGGATCGCACTGTTCGGGCTCTGGCCGTCGGGTTGTTTGCCACTCGAGCACGCTACTACGAGGCTATGACACAGTTGCTACCAGCTGTTCGTGCAGGGATACATCCGGAGGATATTCTTTACCCACGCAGGAACGAGATGTCGCCAGGTATTGATTGGCCTGCAGTGGGAGGTCACACGCCTGCACGTGGACCTCTTCTTACAGTTCGAAACCGGATTCTGCATCAGAGTGCACACGAAGAGTAGGATCCTGCAAGTTGATTGATCTTCGGTGTTTTCTAAACTCGACTTGAGGTTGGGTTATCACCAGATCCGTGTTCGCGAAGAGGATATTCCGAAGACTGCATCCGTTACTCGTTATGGCTCTTACGAGTACACAGTCATGTCGTTTGGTTTAACAAACGCTCCAGCTACATTCTCCCGCCTAATGAATTACATATTCATGGATTACCTCGACAAATTCGTCGTGGTATATCTGGATGATATTCTAGTTTATTCGAAGAACAAAGAAGAACATGCTGAGCACCTTCGACTAGTTCTAGAAAGACTTTGAGAGCACCAATTATATGCCAAGTATTCTAAGTGCGAATTCTGGCTTTCCGAGGTAACCTACCTTGGACATGTCATCTCCAAGGATGGTATTGCAGTTAACCCGGAGCGAGTTCAGGCTATTCTTGACTGGACCCCTCCAAAGAATGTCAAGCAAGTCAGAAGTTTCCTCGGGCTTGCAAGTTATTGTCGCCGATTCATCGAAAATTTCTCCAAGATTGCCAAGCCCCTAACTAATCTGCTTCACAAAGGCGTTAAGTTTGAGTGGACAGACAAATGTCAGGAAAGCTTCCAGACCCTCAAGGACAAGCTGACTTCTGCTCCAGTCCTTGCTCCTCCAGACTCCCGCAAAGATTTTGTGATCTTCTGCGACGCCTCTCGCCAAGGACTAGGTTGTGTCCTAATGCAAGAGCGAAGAGTTATTGCTTATGCTTCGCGACAACTGCGTCCACATGAAGAGAATTACCCAGTGCATGACCTCGAACTTGCTGCTGTCATTTATGCTTTGAAGCAGTGGCGTCATTACCTCCTTGGTAATCGGTGTGAGATTTACACCGATCATCAGAGCTTGAAGTACCTATTCACTCAACCGGAACTTAATCTTCGTCAGCAGCGTTGGTTGGAAACAATCACCGATTATGACTGTGGAATTTCATACACTCCCGGCAAAGCTAATGTGATGGCTGATGCTTTGAGCCGCAAGTCATACTGTAGTAACCTCATGGTAAAACAAGCTCAACCCCAGCTATATGAAGAATTGCGCAAGCTGAATCTCTGCATTATTCCGCAAGGTTCTCTTAATAACCTGGTGATACAGCCAGATCTTGAGAAAGCTGTCAAAATTGCGCAAGCTAAAGATGCTGAAATTGGCCTAATGAAGAAAGAGCTTCACCTCCAAAAGTACAGGGATTTCTCGATTGCTGAAGATGGAACCTTGTACTTCCGAGACCGCATTGTAGTACCTCGCTTCGAGCTGATGACTGACAAAGTCATAAAGGAGGCCCATGATACACCGCTATCTATCCATCCGGGTAGTACCAAGATGTATCGAGATCTTCGTCAAAGGTACTGGTGGTCTAGGATGAAGCAAGATATTGCTCGTTATGTTGTCGAGTGTGACGTTTGTCGTCGCGTGAAAGCAGAACATCAAAAACCTGCTGGAATTCTGCAACCGCTCCCTATTCCTCTATGGAAGTGGGATAAAGTGCAAATGGACTTCATCACTGGTCTTCCCAAGTCTCAGAAGGGTCACGATGCCATTCTTGTCGTTGTCGACCAACTCTCCAAGGTTGCACACTTTCTGCCAGTTAAGGAGACTATTACTGCTAGTCAGTTAGCAGAGCTATATATCTCCAGAATTGTTTCACTCCATGGTATTCCCAAGGAAATCAGTTCAGACCGTGGCAGCATTTTCACTAGCCATTTCTGGGAAAGTTTCCAGAAAGCAATGGGAACTCATATTACCTGGAGTTCAGCTTATCATCCCCAATCCCAAGGCCAAGTTGAGCGCGTTAATCAAGTGCTTGAAGACATGCTTCGAGCCTGTGTTATATCCTTCGGTAAGAAATGGGAGGAATCTCTCCCGTATGCCGAGTTCTCTTATAACAACAGTTATCAAGCCAGCTTAAAAATGGCCCCATTTGAGGTTCTTTATGGACGTAAATGTCGAACCCCTCTGAATTGGTCAGAAACTGGGGAACGACCTCTTGTTGGACCGGACATTATTCAGCATGCCGAAGAACAAGTCCGAATTGTCCGGGAGAATCTCAAAGCAGCTCAAGACCGTCAGAAGAGTAATTATGATCGCAAGCGATGGGGTGTGATCTATCAACCTGGTGATCAAGCCTATCTTCGTGTCACTCCAATGAAGGGCACCCGTCGTTTCGGAATCAAGGGCAAGCTAGCTCCTCGCTATATTGGTCCTTTCCGCATCGTGGCTAGACGTGGATAGGTGGCATATCAATTGGAGTTGCCACCGCAATTCTCCCATATCCATGATGTCTTCCACGTGTCGCAACTCCGTAAGTGCTTCAAGGAATCCCCGCACCGTGCAGTGGATCATGAGATGCTCGAGCTACAAGATGATCTTTCCTATAAGGAGCATCCGATCCGCATCCTCGATGAAGCTGAGCGTCGTACTCGTCAGAAGACGACCAAGTTCCTAAAAGTGCAATGGTCGAATCACACTGAAGATGAAGCCACTTGGGAACGTGAGGATCATCTTCGGGAAGAATATCCCGGACTCTTTCCTTCTACCTCCTAAATTCTCGGGACGAGAATTTCTTTTAGAGGAGGAGAACTTGTAACACCCCCTTGTAATAAACTCTATGACACTCTGTTAAAACTGCCAAGTCATGATCATTTGCAGTGCCAAGTCATAAGGGTTAATGATCCAATTCAAATTCACATCTGAAAATCAACTCAAATTCAAAAGTGAAATATAAAGTTGATCAAACGCTGTTGGGAAAATGTTCATTAAATGGCCAATAATCCAGGAACATTTCTAAAACCAATATCAAAATATTTGGAGTTGGACAAGTGACTCTAACAAGATGAAACAGCCCCAAAAATAGAATATTTGATATATTTAAAATCATATCAAATCCCAACAAACTTCAATTCTGTCCAAACCAATTTTTGGCAGTGCTAGATATTGCAACATATTTATGTGGCATAACTCAGTGTTTTACAAAAGACATTAAGTGGCCTAATCATTTCGCAACAGAAAAGAAAAGAGAAAAGGAAAAGAAATAAAAGAAAAAGACTAAAGCTGGACTGGACCAAGTGCACAGTGCATTGGCCCAGCCCAGCTGGCCCATCCCCTTCTCTCTCCCTCGCCGTGTCAACCTCCCTGTGGACGAGCGCGCGCGGACCAGCGAGACGCCGACAGCGCGCCGCCGCGGGCACCGCGAGGGGATAAGGGAGAGGCCCGTGCGTCTCCCCCGGCTCTCCTCGCCACTTTCCCCTCTCCTCTCTCTCGCTCCGCCCATCTTCCCCTCCAGATCCAGAGAGGCCGAGCGCCAGCCTCGCCGCCGTTCGCCTCCGTCGCGGCCACCGTCATCCCCGGGGTACGCCGAGCTATCCACCGTCTCCGCCGTCCTCGACTACGCCGCCCCGAGCCATTCGGTGGAGCCGAGGAGCCCCAGAGACGCCGAGCCGCACCGCCCCCTTCTTCTCGGACTCCGGCGAGAACCCGGCGAATCCAGCCGCTCCGCGCCTGCCCCGAGCAGGCTCTGAACGGCTACCACCACTGTGAGCCTCTCCTTCCCTCCCTGCTTCTTCTCCTCGTCGTTCCCGAGCTGTAGATGCCGCCCTGTTCACGCCCGAGCTCACCGTCGTGCGACCTCGTCGCCGGCGTGGCCACGGTGACCAAATGGTCCCGTGCGCGCCACCATCACACTCACCGCGACGAGTAGACCCCGCCTAGCCTTTTCTTTCACTTGTTTGCGCGCTGGGTCGCCGTTTCCGTCGCTCGCCCGAGCACCTTGCCGCCGATGTCGTCGCCGCCGTCGCATTAGGCCACCCCGAGCTGCTCCGGCACCGTAGATCGACGCGGGATGGAGTTGCCGTTCGAACGCGCCTTTCCGTGCGCGAAATGGCTGTCTGTGGCCGTTTTCCGATGGGTCCCGAGCGACGCCGCCGTGAAACGAGCTCGCCGGAGCAGCTCCGGCGGCCGTCCGACGTGGCGCTGGTGGGTCCAGCCCCAGAGCCGCTGCCAGTGGGCCCTGGGGGCCCCGTTGACTGGGTTGACCCAGTCAACGTGCTGACTGGGCACCCAGGCCCACTGACATGTGGGCCCCCACGCTAGTTTAATTAATTAACGAATTTGATTAATAAAGATAATTAGATTAGTGCAAATACTCACTGACAGGTGGGGTCCACCCCCTTAATTAATCCAATTAGATTAGTTTGAAACTCTGTTAAGCCACAGAGGCTGACATGTGGGTCCCACAGGACCCACATGTCATATTTGACTCGGTCAGCCGGCTGTTGACCTGCTGACGTCAGCAGTGCATCATGCTGACGTCATAACCCATTTTCTGTAAATAAATAAATTCCAGAAATTCAAATAAACTTTAAAAATTAATAACTTTTAAACCGTAGCTTGGATCGAAAAAGTTAAAACATGAAAGTTGCTCAGAACGACGAGCCGAGTCTGATCATGCTGTCTGTTTCTTCATCGGAACCTCCTACGTAGAAGAACTCGTAACTCCGGACCCGAATCCGGCAGATGAATAGTGCACACCCATCGGATAATAAATCCCAGAATAATTCTAAAAATAACTAAAATGACTTAGATGCATAATTAGGCAACCCTGCACTGCATCATAGCATCACACGCACCGTATTGCATTTGTTTGCATTATGTTTACTTGTTTCTTCCCCCTCTTCTCTCTCGGTAGACCCCGACGTTGACGTAGCTCCCGAGGCAGACGCCGCATAGGAGTACGATTACGTCCCCGACGATACTACTGAAGACCTTGCCCTTGCCCCCGAGCAAACAGGCAAGCACCCCCATTTTGAGCATGCCTATATCGCCTATTCCCTTCTCTCTTATGCTTGCATTAGAACTGCTACTGCTACTGTTTTCCTATATCTGCTGCATAGCCTGATTATTGTACCCTGCTTTGTTACCTTACTGGTTATCCTAGACTGCTTAGTATAGGCTGGGTAGAGACACGACAGAGACCCCCACTTGATCCCGACTGCCCTGCTGGACATCAGAAGACCCGATCATCGGGATTGAAGACCAGACCCTGGCACCGCACATCACTACCCCTTAGTTGCCGACACTGCTGGGTTACCGTCGAGTGCCGAGGGTGATACCTCGTTAGCACTTCTGATGTTAACCTTGTAGGTTAGTTACTCGGTCGTGGTAAGCGAGGGTGATTCCTCCTACACCACCCCCAATAACGACATCGTCGCGCAACCTCTCAAGTGTGGACCTCGAGGGTGATTCCTCCTTCGTTCACCTTGATGATAACATCGAGCGGGAACTCCATCGAGGGTGATTCCTCATGGTTCCCTTCGGTGTCAGACACACAGTTACCTTGGATATTATGACTTGACTATGAACCACGATACTAAAGACGGGTCGGCCCTGAGGGGTACCTGCGCGAGCTTATTGCGAAGTGATGTGGAGTCGGGTTGACCTGGATGGTGCCCGCGAGATAACTACGAGGCGTGGCCGGGCATTCTTAGCCCTTGCCGCAAGTCCTCGAGACGGGGCGACGGGGTCACATCGATCATGAGTCTCTGCTCGTTTCCGCGCGCTCCTAATCCATTACGGTTTGGATATTTGATCCGAGGGGCCTCTGGCCCGATAGCACTAACCATCACGTGGGCATAGTATGGGCGTTCTGCGTCGTATACTTCAGCCGAAGCTTAATAGACGTCAGCAACTGAGCGGCACACGCTGGGTTGGACTGGGAACGCAACCGCGCTTGTATTAAGGGGTTGCTAGGTCTGCTCACCGGTGGTGTACGCAACGTGCAGGAGCGTCCGGGGCGATGGCCCAAGACCCCTGGGGGCATAGGTTAGTCCGGCGTGCTGACCTCTCTGTTAAGTATTTGGTCGGGTTGCGACGTGTTGTTTGGCCGAGGCCGGGCATGACCCAGAAAAGTGTGTCCGGCCGGAGTTAAGCGAGCGTGGTGGGTAAGTTGGTGCACCCCTGCAGGGAAGAAACTTCTATCGATAGCCTGTCCTACGGTAACGGACACTCGGAGTTGTATCCCGATCGGTACAACTAGAACATGTGATGAGAATTGGATAGTACGGCTCTGGGATTGCTTTCTCGCAGGGAGTCGAGAAAGGATCTCAGGTCAAGGTTGATGATACTACTACTACTACTTTATATTATGTTCATCTGTTCTCGTCTATTGCTGCAAGACTGTCGAAGATTGTTGAAGATGTTAGTCTTCGATAGGACTAGGCTTCCCCCTCTATTCTGGCATTTTTGCAGCCCAGTCCACATATACAGCCATTCCTCTGACAATGATGCATATGTAGTGTAGATCCTTGCTTGCTGAGTACTTCGGATGAGTACTCACGTTTGCTTTATTTTCTTTTTCCCCCATATTCCATTTGATGCCACCAGACGACGGAGCCCCTGAGCCAGAAGCCCCAGCCGACGACCAGTACTACTACCCGCCTGGCGAGTACTACTACTACGAGGAGCCGTTCGACGACCAGGAGTAGGATCGGAGGGTCCAGGGCAGGAGGCCTACGCCTTTCGATCGTAGTATTTTATTTTACCCCGCCTCTGTGAAGGCTTATCTCTCTCTCTGTAATATATCTGTACCCAGATATCTAATGCTTCCGCTGACGCTTGTATGCCATCGAGCTATGTATTCGAGCCCTCGAGGCCCTGGCTTGTAATATAAAGCTTGTATGAATTTATTTATGTTTTAGAGTTGTGTTGTGATATCTTCAAGTGAGTCCTTGGGCTTGATCGTGCGCATTTGCGTGTATGATTAGTGCACGATTAAGCCGGGGTCGTCACAGAAGGTCACATCATAATCGGTGCAGATCTTCAACATTGACGATTGAGGCATGATCGGTAGTTGTTGACTTCTTGAGGTCTCGAGGTGTCTTCTCTCGACAAAATGTTGCTACAAGGAGCTTCATGGGTTGAAGTTATGTTGAAATTTTTGGCACGTCTTTTGAAGTTTCTGACTTTTCAACACCATGGGCAGGGAAAGGATTTCACATACTATAAAGAAGAAGATAAGGAAGTAGAGTTTAAATCTTCTTTAAATAAGATAAGGCAAGAAGAGAAATATTGAACAAGAAGAGTATGAGAATGTATCTTTTCAAAATAATTTTCTTTTGAAAATAGTCCTAAGGCTTTCCATTCTAACTAAGGCCACGCGACTAGGTCGACGTCGGCTCTGATACCACTTCTGTGAGAACCCGGAATTAACTTCCAGACCCTCCTGTGTATATTTGTCAACCCCAGGATCATTGTTGACAACACAGCGAAATGATATCATTGCACAATGTGTAAAAGGTATTACAAGTTTAAATATATCTTGCCACAAGGCAAACATAGAGAAATGTCTCATGACATTTCTTAGAATCAGAAAACAGCGGAAAGTACAATGCGTAGCGACTCCATCTCAGCCACAGGCAGTCGATGTAGTCCACGTGACCTCACTCCTACGGATCGCCATAGTTGTCATAGTCATCACCTTCGAAACTCTGTTATCAACAAAATTATTGCCATGAGTACATTACGTACTCAACATGCCTCCCTCGGGGAAGGACCTAATAGCTACATGTGGCTTCAAAGGAAGGCTGTATGGCTCATTTGCATAAAAGCTAATTTTGTTTGAAATAACATAGTACTTGGATAATAGCAGTTTTAGATGAAAACATGTTTTATCTCCATAATAACTTCCAGCAAAGTGAGGATCCTCGATCAACTCACACTTTTCATAGGTTTCAAGAATAGGGGCAAAGAGAGAATAAGCAAGATAGGTCCTGTATGTCAAGAAAGATTCATGTGTCGTCCATGACCGTGGACACGGCTATTCGAATAGTTTTACACTCTGCAGAGGTTGTACACTTTACCCACACGACACAATCCCGACTTGTTGCCACTAGCCATCGCTAGCGTAGTACACCATTTGGTATACCGGCAGGGAGATTGTGACGAGGTCTTTCATTAGACCACATTTACTGTGCCAAGCCCACTAGGTTTCAACACGGAAGTAACCAGAGTTCATAGTCCGGGCCCCCCTTTTGTGCCGAGGATACTCCTCGCAAGGCAGCTATCCCATCTGCGGTACGGCGATGACGACAATAAGAGTGAACTAACTAATTAACCAAGCCAGTGCCCATATAGCATGTGGCTGTACTGTTATCACAATCTTCAAATCCAAGACTTATTAGGCCTCATGCGGCACGGACGACTGATTGCCCCCTTCAACTTGTGAAGGGCAGCCAATCACTCCTTCAATCCTTGATTCAGCTGTCGCCCGCGCCAGTATTCAGATGGTAAGTTTCACCCAGAGTAGAAGAGAGTAGAGGAGATCAATAAGGGCCAACCGGCCTAGCTCAACGGTAAGTTTCAACTGTCAATGACTCAGAGGTCATTCAACAAAGCACCTATAGGGTGATAAGCATGGCTAAGCATTTCTACTCTACCAGAATACTATAATTCTACTCAGGTGTCAAACGAATAGGCGACAAGTGGATCAAGGTAATGTGTCAATCGACACGCTAGCTACGAGAATTAAAATAGCATGCATATAGTAACCATAAAACACAATGCAATTTTGTAAACATAGGATAAGTATGATCAAAGAAGGAGGCATGCCTTCGTTGTTGAGTCCTTCTTCAGTAACCTGTTCTGTCCTTGTCCAACACCATCGTCACTCCCTACTCGCTGTAACGATAGCAAATGAAAATCAAATAAATACCAAAGCACAAAAGTAAATTCCAATAACATCCAAAAGCAAATTAAGAGTGGATGGATAAGCAGATATTGATCAAGATGGGGATTCCCAAATGAGGTAGCATGATAGGAAGGTAAGAGATATGATTCAACGAAGTGACATGGTTTAGGTTGAAATGGCTAATGAAGAATTGCCAACAAGACTAACATTCTGATAGGAACTATGATACTAACCACTAGTAGTGCCCACTACACATCACGACTAAATAAAGAGAACTACTATATAACAAACATAAGGGCAACAAGTTAAGCAATCAAACATCATTCAACAACATGAATTGATTTGATCTAGGTCTAGCCCTAAGCACATTAAAATAACATAGGATCAACTCCATTATATCAAACCAATTCATTTATCAAACAATTAACAAGAAACTATACAACACATGGAACAAATGGATGAACATCTATCCTAGGCATGATATGATTAAGAGTAACAATCAACCAATAATAAATATCTGGACGAATCCAAATACTCATAATGGTTACCAACAAGCAAAGACTAAACATCAATCATAACAACTATTAGCAAGCCTTTCTATAAACGAAGACAAACCAATACTAAGGTAGAAACTAATTAAACAACTTAATAATAACACACATCTCACACAAGGCATGTGAGTATAGAATCACTGGAGGTCTAAACGAATAACACAAGCATCACACATACGAGTGATCATGATAAGATACTAAACGAGGACATGGTCTTACTACTAAATAACAACTAATACCAATAACCACTAGCAGTTATATTATCACCACAAAACAATCAACTAACATGAAAAGTAAACTATCCTATGCATGTGATGGGCCATTGCATCACGCATAAAACACTCATAGTACTAACATGTGACAAGGGCAGTCATCTATAAGGAGCACAATGAACTTAATAGTAAACTATAACACATGGAACATAATATGACATGTGAGACTACTTGCATGAATGATGTCTAGGCATACAATAACGCAATAGAAAGGTAACCAAAACATAACGAAAGACATGACATACAACAAATGCAATAGTAAGATAAACCTAGTATAATGCTATGCATGGATGATCATCACACGAGATGCAAAAATATGCTACTAATAGAATACAACGTGTAACTATGATATAACTTAGTTGATATCAACTAACATGACTATCAAGAATGGCATTAGCACATAACACTATCATGCTAGTTGCGACTTATAAGAAAAGGAAAATCATACTAAGCAATTAAACATCTAGGTCATGGCATCAATCACATCAAGCAATGTACTATATTAGCATCAATAACATGAAGACATGTATTTCTATCTGTTACAACCTACAATTGCAAAAACATAAGATAAACAACTAGAAAAGATCTCATACATGTACTGGTACACACATGCGATCCAATCACAACATCATGGCATGGTATTAATCAATCAAGAAGGAATCCTATTTAATCATAAAAGATCATAAGCTACTAGTGTGTATCTACTTACATGTATATCTACTAAGCAAAGGCCAACTACACGTGTGACCATAAAGTACTACTGGCAATAATATAACACATGGTAGGCATGCAACCAAAACATCCATTCTAGGTTGAGCGAGTGGTAACATGGGACAGTAATCATCTGAGGTTGCATATCAACCATCCTAGTTAAATAAAACACCTTGGATACTTAATAAGAAGTAACGAAGTAACGAAGGAAGTTATATGCAACAAGCATATACCATATGTAGCAATACAACTTTAAAACATGACATAATGCAACTATCCATATAATATTGGATAACAGTCATCTACAAAACAAGAAGACCAACTAGGCAATAACATTGTATGCAACAAACTACAATGCACTCTTTGCAAACAACAAAGCATTTCATTTGACATCTACCATGAAGAAAACTATGTGACAACATATAATAAATATATATAAACATCTACCGTAGATATGGCATGATTTTCAAACAATAAAGCAACATGTGACATGAATAATAATGAATATGTAAACCATATCTAAGATATCTTCATGATAAATAAATATGAAAATTATTAAAACAAGAAGTATTTAATAAATAAAGAAATAAAACAAAGCTTAGAATCATTCTACAAAGTACTAAGCATGAAGACAGTTCACCAAAAATCTGTACGCATTCTCAACACAGGACAATAAACAATACCAAATATTATTAAAATAATAATAATAAGATTACACTAACAATGCTCCAAATCTAATTAAAATAATAAGAAGCTCTAAGCATGTATGAGCGATGATAACCAATACACCAATCAACCACTACACAAGGTAATAACTCAAATAATACAAAGGCATATCATACTTCTACATGAAGCACAAAGTTATCTACAAGAAACACTATAAGAATATACTTAATAATAAAACACACATTCAAATCAATCGAGTATAACACAAGATACTCCTAGGCATAACGGGACACATGGAAATAACATACCAATAGAAAAGTTTTACCAAACACAAAACGTACTTGGATTCCATACAAAAAAAATAATGAGTAAGATATATATATATTCTACCGATCACAAGATAGAACCAACAATCTAACTCTACCGCTGGATTTCTATGGTCATAGGGAGAATTTTATCTATTGGGCTCATAGTCATAGGATCAATAAAACTAAAGAACTATAGTGATACCATCGAATAGCCTCCGATTTTTATGTGCACGGCCAACTAGAGAAATAGGCCAAACTATGATGTCAAATAGATGAGCAATGATTCAAGAAAGGAGCCTGCAAAAGGAATTGGAGAGGTGCTCACCGAGTTTGATGGAACGGCGCAATGAACTCGATGAACAGTGTACACAAACATGCTGAATTCTTCGTGTGTGGTCAGCGAAATGAGTTCTTTCTTCCCTAAATGGAGTTGTGGCATGGAGGAGAAGAACTTGGCCCAAGGGTTTGGATAGAGGCGCTTGGAATCACCGGGAACGAGCACTCGCGTCCATAGACCAGTAGTAGTTCGAGGAGAGTTCTTGGAGAGAGAGAGAGGAGGAAGGGAGAGGGCATGTGGACTGATGGAAATGAGAAAGGAGATTGGGAGGCACCTCTAGGTACTCATGGATTTGGAAAAAGGTGCGGAGTTAAGGGAATTAGAGGAGTGCATGAGCCACGTACATGTTGTTTCTCCTCTGTAGGTTGTGCGTGCGTGGGTGGAGGAAGGAGATGAAGTGAGGGGTGGAGGAGGAGGTGGAGACGCATAATAAGGTGTGTTTAGTTTTGGAAACTGATGGAATTATGGGAGTAAGAGGAGGAGGAGAATCGTTGGTTGTATGTTTCTTCTTCTGTGTATATGCTAATGTACAGAGAAGAGGAAGGAGTAGAGACGCTAGCTGGTGGGAGAGATGGACCAGTTTATTTATCTAAGATTTGGAAACTGTAGCAATTAAAGGAGTTAGAGGAGGGATTTCCATGGCTGTGCATTTCCCTTCTTCTATACCTGTGGGTGGTCCTTCCTTCCTCTTATGTGAACGTACAGAGGAAAGAGAGGAGCCGTTCGCTGGTTGGAGAGATGGCCAGTTTGGCCAGCCCATGAGGAAGAAGTGAGGGAAAAAATAGAGAGAGGGATTTGTTGGGCTATGGTCCAAGAGAGATGGAGAAAGAAAAATAAAAGAGATGGGCTAGGTCCATTCGGGTGAGAGGAATAAGCAACGCAGGGAAAATAGAGAAGGTAGATTGGGCATTGGATATTGCCCAAAGTTTGGGAAAAGAAATTAAATATATTTTCCTTCTTTGGAAAATCTAGAAAGGAATAGAAGCTAACAAATTCAAAAGAAGTTCCAAAATACATATGCACATAATTTAATATGCTGAAAGGAGAAAAACAAAACCCAACTAAAAGAGAAGAATGAAACTCAATTTCAATTTAAGTTCGCAGTAGATCAAGTTAAATCCTCCAAATTATAACAATCCAATTTAAGCTTTGTTAACAAATAAAACAAACAAAATTTTCTCGTCCTGATTTTTGGAAAACTTTTTCTTAAACATTCCGAGAATCGGGATGTTACACCAGCCCACCTCCGGTGCCCATCTTCTGGTATATAAGTCATTTTGACCTAGAAAAAAAAGGGGAGGACTTTCGGGCCGGAGCGCCACCGACTCGAGGCAGAACTTGGGCAAGACCACTTTTGCCCTCCGGTGGAGCGATTTCGTCGGGGGAACTTCCCTCCAGGAGGGGGAAATCATCATCATTATCATCACCAACAACTCTCCTATCTTGGGGAGGGCAATCTCCATCAACATCTTCAACAACACCATCTCCTCTCAAACCCTAGTTCATCTCCCGTGTTCAATCTGTGTACCGGAACTATAGATTGGTACTTGTGGGTGACTAGTAGTGTTGATTGCCTCTCGTAGTTGATCACTATATGGTTTATTTGGTGGAAGATTATATGTTTATATCCATTATGCTATTTAATACCCTTCTGATCTTGAGCATGATTATTATTTGTGAGTAGTTACTTTTGTTCTTGAGGTCACGGGAGAAATCATGTGTCAAGTAATCATGTGAACTTGATATGTGTTCGATATTTTGATGATATGTATGTTGTGATTCCCTTAGTGGTGTCATGTGAACGTCGACTACATGACACTCCACCATATTTGGGCCTAAGGGAATGCATTGTGGAGTAGTTATTAGATGATGGGTTGCGAGAGTGACAGAAGCTTAAACCCTAGTTTATGCGCTATTCCGTAAGGGACCGATTAGATCCAAAAGTTTAATGCTATGGTTAGAATTTATTCTTAATACTTTTCTCGTAGTTGCGGATGCTTGCGAGGGGGTTAATCATAAGTAGGAGGTTTGTTCAAGTAAGAACAGCACCTAAGCACCGATCCACCCACATATCAAATCATTAAAATAGTGAACACAAATCAAACCAACATGATGAAAGTGACTAGATGAAATTCCCGTGTACCCTCAAGAACACTTTGCTTATCATAAGAGGTTGTTTTGGCCTGTCCTTTGCCTCAAAAGGAGTGGGCTACCTTGCTGCACTTTTGTTACCATTACCATTACTTGCTCGTTACAAATTATCTTGCTACAAAACTATCTGTTACTTATAATTTCAGTGCTTGCAGACATTACCTTGCTGAAAATCGCTTGTCATTTCCTTCTGCTCCTCGTTGGGTTCGACACTCTTACTTATCGAAAGGACTACGATTGATACCCTATACTTGTGGGTCATCATGCCTATATACATGATCATTGCCTTGGATATCGTCATAATTATTTGCTCTTCTATCAATTGCCCAACAGTAATTTGTTTACCCACCGTATGCTATTTTCTTGAGAGAAGCCTCTAGTGAAATCTATGGCCCCGGGGTCTATTTCCTATCATATTAAAAACCCAAAAATATATCGCTGCACTTTTTCTTTATTTATTTTATTCTGTGTTTTTGTTAGATCTATTTATCAAATCTCATACAATTTAATCTATCTCAATAGAGGATGGATTGAAAACCCCTCTTACGTGTTGGGTTGCAAGTATTTGTTATTTGTGTGCAGGTGCTGTTTACATAGTGTGGGTGGATCTTCCTACTGGATTGATAACATTGGTTTCATAACTGAGGGAAAAACTTACCGTTGCTGTGCTGCATCATTCTCTCCTCTTCGGGGAAATACCAACGCAGATACAAGCAATCAGGAAGAATTTCTGGTGCCGTTGCCGGGGAGGATCAAGTCTTCCATTCACGTGTCAATCTCTGGCATCGAGGAGATGCCATCAATATCTATCAAGTACCCAATCACAAATCTCATCTCCTTGCAATTTACTTCATTTGCCATTTGCCTCTCATTTTCATCTCCCCCACTTCTAAAAAGTTTTTACAAAAATACAAAAAAAAATTCCATTTGCCTTTTTGTTCATATCTTTGCTTGTGTGCCATGTGTCTTCTATTTACTTGCATCTTCGCTTGCTAAAAATCTATTGATATGGACCCTCATACACTTCCTAATCTTCTTAAAAGATCCAATTATGACGAACCAATTGCTAGTGAGTTGAGTGCACTTGATTATCTCTATGAAGTTTTGCTTGAAAATCATGAATATGAAAATTGAGATGAAGTGTTAAACGAAGAAATTTATAAAGTGATTCATGATAGCTCCTTGAATGAAAAGCATGGTTGCAATGATATTATTATAAATTCTATTAATGTCAATTGTGTTAATGATATGCAAAACCCCAAGCTTGGGGATGATAATTTTGTTATGTCTACTACTTATTATAATGATCATGATTGGGGTGATAATGCTTCTTATGATCTTGAAAATTTATTTATGCCTCATGATGAATATGCCATTGATAATAATGTAGGCAATAGTATTGAAAGTGGGTTTGGAAGAGTGTCAACTTTAGGTAAAAATAATCCCACATACTCGGAGAGTGTTCAATCTTATGAAATTTTTGATAAAAGTGGGCTTGGAGAGGTCATGACTTTATTTGATGATAATTCCACTATTTTGGAAGAGTGTCAACTTTGCATGCATGTGAATCATGAAGATAATATTTTATGTGATAGTTATATTGTTAAATTTGATTATGATCCTACATGTAATTATTATGAGAGAGTAAAATATGGTTGTAGAAATTTTCATGTTACTAAATCACCTCTCTTTGCGTTGAGATTATTAATGCTTCCTTCTTCCTATTTGCATATGCTAGAAATTGGTTGTCTTGGTAAAAAATTCCCTATAAAATGCCTATGTATAAGAATTATATTAGACTTAAACTTGTTTTTCACATGCTATATGATGTTCTCTTTGTGCTTCAATTTTTGTCTTTCATGTGAGCATCATTAAAATTAGAAAACGCCTAGCTAAAAGGCGTTAAAACAATAGCGCTTGTTGGGAGGCAACCCAATGAATAATTTTTTTTCTCTTTTTATTTATGTTCTTGTGTGTTTACACAATTATGCTACTGTTATGATTGTGTTTTTATGTTTTAATTAGTGTTTGTGCCAAGTAAAGCCTTTAGGATCATGTTGGGTGATAGTTGATTTGATATTATTGAAAAACAGAAACTTATGTGTCCAGTAGGAGAATTTTTAAAAATCACAGAAGCGACGAAAAATTTTGAATGTTTTACAAAAGATTGATATACAAATTGCCTACGTTGCCCTAAGTTTTCATAATTTTTGGAGTTACAGAAGTATGGTTAAAGAGCAGATTACTACAGACTATTCTGTATTTGACAGATTCTGTTTTCATTGCATTGTGTGCTTATTTTGATGAATCTATGGACTGTATCGGGGGTATAAGCCATGGTAAAGTTAGAATACAGTAGGTATAATGCAATAACAAAGCATGAATGGGTTTGCAACAGTACTTAAAGTGGTGATTTGCTTTATTATACTAACGGATCTCACGAAGGTTTTTGTTAAGTTTCATGTGATTGAAGTTTTCAAGTTTTGGGTGAGATCATGATGGATGAAGGAATAAGGAGTGAAAATAGCCTAAGCTTGGGGATGCCCATGGCATCCCAAGGTAATATTCAAGGAGTACCAAGCAACTAAGCTTGGTGATGCCCCGAAAGGCATCCTCTCTTTCTTCTAACAAACATTGGTAATTTTACTTGGAGCTATATTTTTATTCATCACATATCATGAGTTTTGCTTGGAGCGTATTGTATTATATGAGTATTTGCTTGTTTTGCTTTTTAGTTTGTCACAATCATCCTTGCCGGACACACCTATTTGAGAGAGCCATAATGATGCTACGATTTGTTAGAATTGCTCTATGTGCTTCACTTAATTTTTTTGAGCTATGGAATTGCTCTAGTACTTCACTTATATATTTTTGAGCACGGTGGTGTTTTAATTTTTTGGAAAAAATATGCTCTCATGCTTCACTTAGATTAGTTTGAGAGTTAGTAAATTTTGAAGAAATATCCTCTCATGCTTCACTTAGATTATTTTGAGAGATGAAAATCATTTTGAAGAAATATGTGCTCTCATGCTTCACTTAAATTTATTTGAGAGCTTTGTTAGTAGCAATTGTAATATATGAAATTAGTCCCAAAGTGATAGATATTCAAGGGGGGTATAATAAAAACTTTCATTAAGATCATTGGATATTATAAACTTGATTCCTTGTATTGTTTTGAGATATGGAGATAGTAATATGTGAGTCATGTTGGTGAGTAATTATGCTTTAGTAAGAATATTGGTGTTAAGGTTTGTGATTCCCTATGCAAGCACGAAAGTCAATAGTTATGCAATGAAGTTACATCCTACTTGTAGTGCATTATTCGGTGTTAGTTATGTTTAATGCTCGTTTATGATTGTTTTTGTTTGTTAGTTGGTCGCTTCTCAATCTATTTGCTAGCCTCCATTTGTACTAAGCGGGAATATTGCTGGTGCATCCAACTCCTTAAACCCAAAGTTGTGCCAAATGAGTCCACCATACCTACCTATATGCGGTATTTCCTTGCCGTTCCAAGTAAATTTGTATGTGCCAACTCTAATTTTAAAAATGAATTTCCTTTCTGTGTGCCCGTACCGCTCATGAAGCGGCAGGGGATGGCCAATATTTTCCATGCTAGATATTTTATTCTCAAGATGAGTGTTTATTCACTTGTCATTGCACGAGAGTGTGGCAGGTAATAGGGATGCCCAGTCCTGAAATGTAAAAAATTATTTATGTTGTAAAATAATAAATTCCTTGGAAAGTGTTGGTATGGAAGGCACCCGTGGATACGGCTAGCCATGGATTGTGAAAGAATGGTGGAAAAAGGAATAAACTTTATTTTATGTTTGGGAACAACCTATGATGTATCTAGCATGGAAAGTATTAGGAATTCTCGGTCGTTTTCGTTGACAGGAAAAGCATGCCTCTCAAAACAATTTTATCTCTCAATTTAAGCTTTGAGCTCTGGCACCTCTACAAATCTCTGCTTCCCTCTGCGAAGGGCCTATCTATTTACTTTTATGCAATTTTTTTATTGAGTCTCCATCTTCTCTTATAAAGCACCAACTAGGGAACACTATTATCATACTTGTGCATTTGGCATAGTTAATATTTGAGTGTGTTTCATGAATGGATCAATGATTGAGCATAATGGGATAGGGATAGCTTTCTTTAGTGTTGATATTTTGAAAGACATAGTTGCTTGTTGATATGCTTGAGTATTGATGCCCTCATGTAAATTACAGACTATTGCTTTGAATCATCTAAAAGTCCAAATGTCCATGCTACAAAAGAAAAGAATATGTGATGAACATGTTAGGCAGCATTCCACATCAATTTTTTTGTTTTTATCATTTACCTACTCGAGGACGAGCAGGAATTAAGCTTGGGGATGCTGTTACGTCTCCAACGTATCTATAATTTTTTATTGTTCCACGCTGTTATATTATCAATCTTGGATGCTTTATATTCATTTACTAGCAACTTTATATCATTTTTTGGGACTAACCTATTGACATAGTGCCCAGTGCTAGTTGTTGTTTTTTTGCTTGTTTTTTACTTCGCAGAATATCAATACCAAACGAAGTCCAAATGCCACGAAACTTTTTGGAGAATTTTTTCTGCCTAGAAGACACCCAGAAGGCCCAAGAAGTGCACCAGAGGGGGCCTATGGGGCCCACTAGGCACCAGGGCGTGCCAGAGGCCCCTGGCGCGTCCTGGTGGGTAGTGGGCCCCACAGGCACCCCCTCCACCGCCTATCAGCTCTATAAATACTCTAAAATCCCAAAAACCCTAGGGGAGTCGAGAGAATACAACTTTCGTCGTCGCAAGTTCCAGAACCACGAGATCCAACCTAGAGGCCTTTTCTGGCACTCTACCGGAGGGGGCAACGATCATGGAGGGGTTCTTCATCATCCTTGTTGCCCCTTCGGTGATGCGTGAGTAGTTTACCACAGACCTACGGGTGCGTAGGTAGTAGCTATATGGCTTATTCTCTCTTTTTGATCTTCAATACAATGTTCTCCTTGATGTTCTTGGAGATCTATTTGATGTAGTGACTTTTTGCGGTGTGTTTGTTGGGATCCGATGAATTGTGAGTTTATGATCAGATCTATCTATGAATATTATCTGAGTCTTTGTTGAACTCTTTTATGCATGATTGTTATAGCCTCGTATTTCTTCTCTGAAACATTGGTTTGGTTTGGCCAACTAGATTGATTTTTCTTGCCATGGAAAGAGGTGTTTGTGATGGGTTCGATCTTGCGGTGCTCAATCTCAGTGACAGAAGGAGACATGACACGCATGTATCGTTGCCCTTAAGGATAAAAAGATGGGGTCTATTCCTACATGAATAGATCTTGTCTACATGATGTCATCGTTCTTATTGCATTACTCCATTTTTCCATGAACTTAATACACTAGATGCATGCTGGATAGCGGTCGATGTGTGGAGTAATAGTAGTAGATGCAGGCATGAGTCGGTCTACTAATCTTGGACGTGATGCCTATATACATGATCATTGCCTTGGATATCGTCATAATTATTTGCTCTTCTATCAATTGCCCAACAGTAATTTGTTTACCCACCGTATGCTATTTTCTCGAGAAAAGCCTCTAGTGAAATCTACGGCCCCCGGGTCTATTTCCTATCATATTAAAAAACCCAAAAATACCTTGCTGCAATTTTTCTTTTCTTTTTGTGTGTGTGTTTTTGTTAGATCTATTTATCAAACCTCATACAATTTAATCTATCTCAATACCGAGGAGGGATTGAAAACCCCTCTTACGCGTTGGGTTGCAAGTATTTGTTGTTTGTGTGCGGGTGCTGTTTACATAGTGTGGGTGGATCCTCCTACTGGGTTGATAACCTTGGTTTCATAACTAAGGGAAATACTTACCGTTGTTGTGCTGCATCGATCACCCTCTCCTCTTCGGGGAAATCCCAACGCGGATACAAGCAATCAAATAAAACGATCTCTTCGAAGATCTATTCAATGTAAACTTTTGCGGTGCGTTTGTTGGGATCCGATGAATTATGGGTTTATGATTTATTCATTGAAAGTATTTGAGTCTACTATGAGATTTATATATGTGTGATGTTATAGCCTTGTATTTCTCTCTGACCTATCTATCTTCTTTGGCCAATTAAATTGATTTATCTTCAGTGCGAGAGGTGCTCAGTAGTAGGTTCAATTTGCGGTGTTCTTATTATGTGATAGGAGGTGTTGCAAGGCACATATTTGTATTGTTTCTAATAAGGGTAAAATGACATGGTTCGAACATATTAATTGATCTTACTTTGTCTACATTATGTCATCATGCTTCAAACATTACTATATTTATTATGAACTTAATACTTTGAGATGATGCTGGATAGCGGTCTTGGGGCGGAGTAATAGTAATAGATGCAGATGAATTTTGGTATACTTGTCTCGGACGTAACGCATATCTATTGATCATGCCATGAATTTCGGTATACTTGTCTTCAATTTAAATTATGATTTTCCTTTAAGGCTTGAATAAGTTTAATCGTGAGTGGAAATTGAAACTTGGAATTGACAAATTAAGCCGATTGATTAATGTTTATTATGGTTTTCATTCGAATCGACAATTGATAAAACTTTTTATATTGTAGAATTATTGCAAAACTAAACTTATTGATATGTTGTTTTCATAAATTGTATGCAGAGTAGGAGCTAGACGAAATCTGTCGGGGATGGCCAAAGATAGAATATGAGTTGCAAAATTAGACTTATTGATACGTTTTCTTGATAAAGTATATACTAGTATGCAGTGGCGGAGCTAGACGTAATCTATCGGGGGAGGGCCAAAGACAGAATATTAGTGTTGGGAGTAGGGGGGTGGGGGTAAAAAAAATATCATTCCCATAAAAATTATTCATAAATAAGTTTAAACCAGGCGCGGGGGTGATACATCCATTTTGCATCATGCTTTTATATTGATATTTATTGCATTATGGGATGTTACTACACATTATGGTACAATACTTATGCCTTTTCTCTCTTATTTTACAAGGTTTACATGAAGAGGGAGAATGCCGGCAGCTGGAATTCTGGACCGGAAAGGAGCAAATCTAAGAGACCTATTCTGCACAACTCCAAAAGTCCTGAAAATTTACGGAGAATTATTTTGGAATATATAAAAAATATTGGGCGAAGAAAATACCAGAGGGAGGCCACAAGCCTGGGGGCGCGCCCTACCCCCTGGGCGCGCCCCTAGGGCTTGTGGGCCCCCTATCAGGTTTCCGGTGCCCATCTTCTCCTATATAGAGGGTTTTGACCTGGAAAAAATCATAAGGAAGCTTTTGGGACGAAGCGCCGCCGTCTCAAGGCGGAACCTGGGCAGAAGCAATCTAGGGCTCCGGCGGAGCTGTTCTGCCGGGGAAACTTCCCTCCCGGAGGTGGAAATCGAAGACATCGTCATCACCAACGATCCTCTCATTGAGATGGGGTCAATCTCCATCAACATCTTCACCAGCACCATCTCCTCTCAAACCCTAGTTCATCTCTTGTATCCGATCTTTGTCTCAAAACCTCAGATTGGTACCTGTGGGTTGCTAGTAGTGTTGATTACTCCTTGTAGTTGATGCTAGTTGGTTTATTCGGTGGAAGATCATATGTTCAGATCCTTAATGATATTTATTACTCCTCTGATTATGAACATGAATATGCTTTGTGAGTAGTTACGTTTGTTCCCGAGGACATGGGATAAGTCTTCTTATAAGTAATCATGTGAATTTGGTATTCGTTCGATATTTTGATGAGATGTATGTTGTCTTCCCTCTAGTGGTGTTATGTGAACGTTGACTACATGACACTTCACCATGATTTGGGCCTAGGGGAAGGCATTGGGAAGTAATAAGTAGATGATGGGTTGCTAGAGTGATAGAAGCTTAAACCCTAGTTTATGCGTTGCTTCGTAAGGGGCTGATTTGGATCCATATGTTTCATGCTATGGTTAGATTTATCTTAATTCTTCTTTCGTAGTTGCGGATGCTTGCGAGAGTGGTTAATCATAAGTGGGAGGCTTGTCCAAGTAAGGATAGCACCCAAGCACCGGTCCACCCACATATCAAATTATCAAAGTAACGAACGCGAATCATATGAGCATGATGAAAACTAGCTTGACAATAATTCCCATGTGTCCTCAGGAGCGCTTTCCTTTATATAAGAGTTTGTCCAGGCTTGTCCTTTGCTACAAAAAGGATTGGGCCATCTTACTGCACTTTAGTTACACTTGTTACTGAAGGAAATATGCCCTAGAGGCAATAATAAAGTTGTTATTTTATATTTCCTTATTCATGATAAAGATTTATTATTCATGCTAGAATTGTATTGATCGGAAACCTAAATACATGTGTGAATACATAAACAAACACCGTGTCCCTAGTGAGCCTCTACTTGACTAGCTCGTTGATCAAAGATGGTTATGGTTTCCTAACCATGGACATGAGTTGTCATTTGATAACGGGATCACATCATTAGGAGAATGATGTGATGGACAAGACCCATCCGTTAGCTTAGCATAATGATTGTTCAGTTTTATTGCTATTGCTTTCTTCATGTCAAATACATATTCCTTCGACTATGAGATTATACAACTCCCGGATACCGGAGGAATGCCTTGTGTGCTATCAAACGTCACAACGTAAATGGGTGATTATAAAGATGCTCTACAGGTATCTCCGAAGGTATTTGTTGAGTTGGCATAGATCGAGATTAGGATTTGTCACTCTGAGTGTTGGAGAGGTATCTCTGGGCCCTCTCGGTAATACACATCATAAGCTTGCAAGCAAACGATTAAGGAGTTAGTCACGAGGTGATGTATTACGGAACGAGTAAAGAGACTTGCCGGTAACGAGATTGAACTAGGTATGTAGATACCGACGATCGAATCTCGGGCAAGTAACATACCGATGGACAAAGGGAATTACGTATGTTGTCATAACGGTTCGACCGATAAAGATCTTCATAGAATATGTAGGAGCCAATATGGGCATCCAGGTTCCTCTATTGGTTATTGACCGGAGAGGTGTCTCGGTCATGTCTACATAGTTCTCGAACCCGTCGGGTCCGCACGCTTAACGTTCGTTGACGATATAGTATTATATGAGTTATGTGATTTGGTGACCGAATGTTGTTCGGAGTCCCGGATGAGATCACAGACATGACGAGGAGTCTCGAAATGGTCGAGAGGTAAAGATTGATATATAGGACGATGGTATTCGGACACCGAAAGTGTTTCGGGGGTTATCGGGTACTTATCGGGTCACCGGAAGGGGTTCCGGGCACCCTCGGCAAAAGATATGGGCCTTATGGGCCAAGAGGGGAAACACACCGGCCACAAGGGGCTAGTGCGCCTCCCATATGGGCCGGCCAAGGTGGAGAAGGAAAGGGGAAGGAGGAAAGGAAAGAAAGGGAATAGGATTCCCGCTTCCTTCCACCTCTTCCCCCTTTCCTTCCCCCTCCGATATATATGACAGGGGGCGCGCGGCTTGGGAGGAGCCCAATGTGACGCCCCCGGCTCAATCATGCACTAATCATACACACAAATGCAGACGATCAAGCCTAAGGACTCACGGGAAGATATCACAACACAACTCTAAAATATAAATAAAGTCATACAAGCTTTATATTACAAGCCAGGGGCCTCGAGGGCTCGAATACATAAGCTCGCATACAAGCGTCAGCGGAAGCATCAGATATCTGAGTACAGATATAAAAGAAAACACAGATAAGCCCTTAGAAGGCAGGGCAAAAGAAAACACTACGATCGAAAGGCGCAGGCCTCCTGCCTGGGACCCTCCGAACCTACTCCTGGCCGACGGCAAGTTCGAAGCAGTATCCGCCCTTGGGGTAGTAGTAGAAGCGATCGTCGGTGGGGCAGCTATCTCAGGGGCTCCGTCATCTGGTTGCATCAAAAGGGTATGGGGAAAAAAGAAAGCAAAGCAACCGTGAGTACTCATCCGAAGTACTCAACAAGCAAGGATCTACACTACATATGCAACATTATCAAAGGGAGACTGTATATGTGGACTGGGCTGCAGAAATGCCAGAATAGAGAGAAGGCCTAGTCCTATCGAAGACTAGCATCTTCATAGGTCTTGCAGCATTAGAAGAGTGTAGATTAGTACCGTATAAAGTAGTAGTATCGATAAGTCTCAACCTCACCCAGAGATCCTTTCTCGACTCCCTGCGAGAAAGCAATCCCAGAGCCATACAGTCATCAACCTCGTCCTGAGATCCCTTCTCGACTCCCTGCGAGAAGCAATCCCAGTGTAGATCCTTGCTTGCTGAGTACTTCGGATGAGTACTCACGGTTGCTTTGCTTTCTTTTTCCCCCATACCCTTTTGATGCAACCAGATGATGGAGCCCCTGAGACAGCTGCCCCGCTGACGATCGCTTCTACTACTACCCCGAGGGCGGATACTGCTTCGAACTTGCCATCGGCCAGGAGTAGGTTCGGAGGGTCCCAGGCAGGAGGCCTACGCCTTTCGATCATAGTGTTTTCTTTTGCCCTGCCTTCTAAGGGCCTATCTGTGTTTTCTTTTATATCTGTACTCAGATATCTGATGCTTCCGCTGACGCTTGTATGCGAGCTTATGTATTCGAGCCCTCGAGGCCCCTGGCTTGTAATATAAAGCTTGTATGACTTTATTTATGTTTTAGAGTTGTGTTGTGATATCTTCCCGTGAGTCCTTAGGCTTGATCGTGTGCATTTGCGTGTATGATTAGTGCACGATTGAGCCGGGGGCGTCACAAGTTGGTATCAGAGCCAACTGCCTGTAGGAATCCCCCTTCCACACTCCTTGGCTGAAGTTGAGTCTAGACATCAAAAAACTAATTTACTAACTTGGCTGTGTGGCTTACGAGCCCACGTCGCCAACTGGGTGGTGTTAGTATCTTTTATTCCTCGCCTTTACTCTGGGACTCTGATCTCTCTTCTATTCGGGTTAAATGATTTTACCAACTCTAACTCTAGGCTCTCGTAAATACTTTCTCCCGGAGAGCCCCTCATTCCAGATGGTCGCCTGCTTCATCAGAAGATTTTGAAGATACTATTCAAAGTTTTCCCGAGACACCTGTGTCCATCGCCTTTGAAAATTCCCTACCGCTATTATATCCTTATGGATAAATACATACACTTGTTGATCTTACTTTTATTTCCCAGTTGATCTTGTTATTACAAGATACCTCGAAATTCTCTCTATTGCTCCGAGAAAACTTTGTTCCTACTGCCTTGCAGTTCTTGCCTCCCGAATACCCCCTATGGATCATTCCTCGCACTTGCCGAGTATCCATTGTTCCCCCTTTGCTCATATGATTCGCAAGATACATTGAAATACTAATCGATCCTCCGAAAATCCTTAGCAGCTTATTGCTCTGCGAATACTTGTCTGCTTGCATTATGGATGCTTCCCATATGTCTGGCAATATTCATTAGTATCCTTTGACACCGTCATTTTGGTCTTATCAATTCAACCTGAGTGCGGATGCACCCAATCATCAGTTGTGTCCTACTAATTCATCCTTCCGGCTCAGACGTCATTTATGTATATGAGCTGGATCTCGGTAAATCAATCCTTGATTGATTGGCGATCTAATTATATTCATCATACTTATCTTTTTATCAGAGTCTCTGCCTCTGATTCCCCGATTTTGGAATCGTAAACCTTCGCAATTAAGCATCGAATTATTCAGATGTTTCCATAAACCGATGCCCTTGCATTTCTTCTTCTTATGGTTGATTATCGCTACTCACGTCAGATCCTTTGTCGTCTACCTGATCTTTTGTTGGAATAATATCCGACAGTATCCTTTATATTCAAACATCTTATGGGCTATTCCCTTGATATTTAGTACCCCCGGTACATTGTATCATCTGCTTTGACTACGATACTCTGCTTTCGAACTCGCATCCCTTGCTTTGGTTGATGGTTGTATGGATTCGTAAAATGTCCCAATGGGTTTTATCTATGCTTCTGCCATCAGCAAGAACCCAAAAAATTCTATGAGTCATACTCTTCTGGTGCTTCACCAGATAAATTTTTAGCACTACAATTTCTTCGAAACCGAGGAGTGAATGAAAGGTTATGCATTGAGGAAGTGGGAGTCGACCTTGAACCTTTGTGTTCATGCTCATGGAAACGATGTAGATCCTATCGTGGAAGCTCCTTGTAATAATAGTTATCCCCTTGATATAATACCCTCTCGTACCTGTGTTGTGTCCCTTGCAACCATGGAACTGACCATGATTGTTCTTCTTTGAATTCCAATTCTTGGACAACTTAAAATACTTGTCTTCTGTAGATCATTTCATCCGTCCAATCTCTACTCCAATTTACCTTCCGGTATTACCGCTAGTACTTGTTACTAGGAAGTTTAATACCCCATCACCTCATTCCTAGCCTGATTGGCTATATCGATATTGTGCAACCTTTTAACTGTGCTACCTGGTCCTTATTCCCGGAGCACAACTTCCGACGATGAACTAAGCTTACGTCGATCTTCCTCGTCTTATCATTTCACCTCGAACAACAAGCTTGACTTTGAGTTTGTGTCGTAACCATGGTTCCAATAACCTTTCGCTTCATCATTCCTTTGACTTGATGTCATCACCGACCAATTACATCTTCATGAAATCTCTCGACAATTGTGTTGTGATCATCATCAACATTCCGAGCTCTTCCAGGATATCAATAGAATTCATAGCGAGAAATATCATCCTTGCCCCCTCAATGAATTGTTGTTGAGCCCGCGGGCACTATCCTCATCTTTTCCTGGCTGAAATTGTATGACTTATTTTATAAGTAGTTTTGATGGATCCTTTGTGTATCCAAAGGCTGACCTTTACTTGATGACCATGTCTATACTATCTCGAAGCCTGTCTGTGGTACTCCGATTTTCAATAAGGACATTTGAAGCATAATGCTAAAATTTCTTTTTCAATTATCCAAACACCATTGTATGGGTAATGTCATGGAATTTCTCTCCCCTTACCTAAAGCGTTTTCTACTTTCTATCCTGCCATGGATATCATGCTCTGCTTGTCCTTGCGAAGGATATACCCCTGGAATATGTGTTTAGACACATTTTCCTTTCCATTGTTCTGTTTAATCTAATGATCACAATTACCTTTCCATTGTTTTGTTTAACCTTTCTTGTGATCTATATGATCTAAGCAGTAATAATTCACTGCTTATGTAAACACCTCGGTGTACAACTCTGTCAGTGAGACCCTGTTTCTACTGTTGATGACATTCCGGTAACCGCCGATGGACGAGAACTTTGCCGATTGGTCCGCCTCGTTCAAAGAGCAGGAAAATGGTTCTCTTCGTCCCTCGCCCTTGGTACCGATGTTGTTGCCGACATAACCGACAGACTATCCTCTGACATGCCTTGCTTACATGATCGTGCAAGACGTCACCGCCTTCCTACTTTTAACCCACATGGTGGGCCATAACCCACAGTTCCACAGGATCGAAACCTGACTCTCCTGTACACCCCCTGTTCCCAAAGTTATTCCTCGTGCGTGGCCTCGTATGTAATTCACGGGCCACCTCCAGATAGATCATCAATTCTGGTATCAGACATAATACCTATTCTCGTTGCTCTGGACCCCCTTTCGCACATTGTTTCAGACATCGAACGATTGTCTATCCGCTTGAAACTCTTCATTGTAACTTCTTACCTTGCTCTCGATGTTTTCTTAAGTTTCAACTCGAGAGATACCCATGTGTCCATTCATAGGATAACCTCCACATGGTAACCCCTTTAAGCATTCTATCATTGTCGAGTTACCCCTTGTCCCTTCGTAAGTACGGTGAAGATACTAAAGGAAGAACGACAACTTCATCATGGTGCATTGATGGAGAGAAATGAAGGCATCAACGTAATGGATCGACCTCTTCGAGAAGAGCAGCCAAAACCGAGAAGACCCATTAAAAATTCGTAACCAGAATTTTCCCCCTTACTCCCCCGCTTAAATCTCGGGACGAGATTTCTTGTAGTGGAGGAGATTTGTAACACCCCCAGTGGTTAGCTACAGTAACCCTTTACTAATCATGCCACATCACCACGATTACTGTTGCTAATCTCGCATTAGTTCAAAACAATTCAAATTCAAATTTAAAATAAAGTCAAAAGATAAAAGTTTTCTAATATCAAAACTAAAATGTTCGGGTTGTAGCAAATAAATCATGGTTAGTGTTGGTGAAGAAACCACATTTTTATAAAGTGTTTAAAGTCATCAAAATAATTAAAACAACAGCAATAACATTTAAATAAATGCCTTTTCAAATTAATAAAATATTAAACTACTTTATTTAATCGCTAAAAGTTTATGTGGTAGTGGTATATTTCTAACTACTAAATTAGGGCTAGTTCTATATTTTACATAATTAAAATAAACCGAAATAATGAAACAAAACAGAAGAGAAAATTAAAAAAACAAGAGTTAAAACAAAAGGAAAAAGAAACCCTCCCCCCCAACTGGGCCAAGCCCAGCTGGCCTCAGCCAACCAGGCCGGCCCAGCAGCCCCTGGCTATAACCCCCCCTGCGCGACCCCGAAACCCTAACTCGTCGCCCCACTCACCCCCCTCGCTCTCCTCTCCCCCTCCCTGATCCCATCTGGATCAGGCCAGATCCCGTCGCCGTCGCCGCCGTTCGCCGTCGCCGCTCGCACCGCGTCGGACGCCTCCTCGTCTCCTCCCCACACCGTCCTTCTCGCGCCTCGCCGCCCCGTTCCCCTGCAACGAATGTGAGGCCCACGGCCTCCTCTCCTCCTCCCTCGCCGGTCCCTGCGCCGCCGCGTCCTGCTCCTGCTGCTGCGCTGTTGTTGCTCGTGCCGCTGCTTCCTGCTTGCTGCCGTCACTGCTGCACCGCCTAGCTGCTGCTGCTGCTCCCTGATGCCGCCGCCCGCCTGTGCCGCTGCCGTCCGCAGCCGTCGCTGCCCAGCAGCCCGTGAGCGCGCCTCGCTACCTCGCCCGGCCACGGGCCCGACCGCGTGCCCGCCTTGACCTCGCTCGCGCGCTCGCCCCCGCGCCCTCCTGGCCTCGACTCCACCTCGTCGCGGGCGACGCGCTCGCGCGCCCGACGCCATGTCGGTCCGGCCACCGCGTCGTCGCGCGTCCCTGGCCTCTGCCCCGCCGTCCCCTGCTCGCCCGCCACCGCACGCCTCCGCCGCTGCTCCTCGCTTGCCCGGCCTCGCCGGCCTCGTCCGCCGCGGCGCCCCCGGTTCACCGCACCGGCGCCCACGCCCTGCGCCCGTAGCCCGAACCGCTATGGCCTCTGGCCAATGACAGCCGGGGCCCGCCCCAGAACGTTTTAAAAAAGAAAGAAAGAATTAAATAAATAAATAAATAAACAAAATAATAATAATTAAATAATTAATTAACTTAATTAATTCTGTTTAGATTAACCTAATCACCTAATTAAGCTAATTAACCCTGATTAGTTAAACTGTGTCTATGACAACCGGGACCCACCCGTTAGTTTGACTAGGTCAACTGCACTGTTGACTGCTGACATCAGCATGATGTCATGCTGACGTCATCATTTACTATTCTGGATAATTCGTATTTAATAATTAAATTAATTCCAAAATCAATTAAATCTTTAGAAATCCATATAAAATAATCCGTAACTTCGATCGAAAAACTTTGTACATGAAAGTTGCTCAGAATTTTGAGACGAATCCGAATACACGGTTCGTTTGTCTGTCACATGTCCCTAACTATCCGAACATGGAACCATTCCCCTCCGGTCATCTGTCTGACAAATGTCTGGAACCGAGAAAACATTCCCGGATGGATTCCCCCTTCCTCGGTGACGTGCAACCATATGTTAGGACACACCCGGCACTGCATATTGTCATGTCATACATTGTGTAGCACTTGTTTGCTTAGTATTTACTATTTCTTCCCCCTCCTTCTCTCTCGATAGACGCCGAGACCGACGCCGTTGCAGCTGAGTACGACTACGCTTCGGACGAGCAGCCTTCCGACGACCCCTCCTTCTTGCCAGAGCAACCAGGCAAGCACCCTCCCTTGAGCATACCGATATCGCCTATTCTTTCTCTCTCATGCTTGCATTAGAATTGTTGCTGCTACTGGTTTACCTATTCTGATGCCTAGCCTGTTTAATGTAACCTGCTATTGATACCTTACCTGCTTATCCTAAACTGCTTAGTATAGGCTGGGTAGAGACCTATCAGTGACCCCACTTATCCCGACTGCCCCGCTAGATTATCCGAAGACCCAATCAACGGGATTGAAGACCAGACCCCGGCACCGCACATCACCCCCTTAGTTGTAACGACACTGCAGCGTTAATATCGAGTGCCGAGGGTGAAACCTCTTGTAGCACTTCTGATGTTAACTCTGTAGAGTAGCTATTCGGTCGTGGTCATCGAGGGTGATTCCTCCTTCACCGCTTTCGATAATGACGCCGTCGTACAACACCTCAAGTGTGAACCCAGCAAGGGTGATTCCTCCGAGTTCACCTTGACGGATACATCGAGTAGGAATCCAACGAGGGTGATACCTCGGATTCCCTTGATGTTATGGACACACGGATAACTTTACACTGTTACTTGGAAGGCGGGTCGACCCTGAGGGGTACCCGCATGTGATGTGAAGACGGGTTGCCTGTATGGTGCCTGAGTGATGAATACAAGGTGTGGCCGGGCATTCTTGGCCCTTGCCGCAAGTCCTCGAGACGGGGCGACGGGGTCACATCGATCGTGAGTCTCTGCTCGTTACCGCACCCCCAAGGTACTAACGATTTGGATATTTGATTCGAGTGGGCCTCTGGCCCGATAGCACTAACCATCACGTGGGCATAGTATGGACGTTCTGCATCGTATGCATCAGCCGAAAGCTCTGTCAGACATCCAGTTCAACAGTGCGACATGGAGTGATTGGCGCCATTCATGACAGAGGTGGTGCTTGGATCTGAGCCATGTGCGCAACGACCCGGAGGGCGAGGGGCGATGGCCCAAGACCCCCGAGCGCTTAGGATGTAGACCGGCGGGGACCTCTCTGCTGAGCTCTAGGTAGGGCTGCGGTGTGTCGTTTGGCCGAGGTCGGGCATGACCCAGAAAGGTGTGTCCGGCCGGAGTTAAGCGAGCGTGGTGGGTAAGTTGGTGCACCCCTGCAGGGAAGAACTAATCTATGCATAGCTGGATCCTCGGTAACGGACACTCGGAGTTGTATCCCGATCGATACAACTAGAATTGGATACTATGGCTCTGGGATTGCTTCTCGCAGGGAGTCGAGAAGGGATCTCTGGACGAGGTTGATGACTGTATGGCTCTGGGATTGCTTTCTCGCAGGGAGTCGAGAAGGGATCTCTGGCTGAGGTTGAGACTTAATGATACTACTATTTTATACTGTACTAATCTACACTCTTCTAATGCTGCAAGACCGCTGAAGATGCTAGTCTTCGATAGGACTAGGCTTTCCTCTCTATTCTGGCATTTCTGCAGCCCAGTCCACATATACAGCCACTCTTTGATAATGTTGCATATGTAGTGTAGATCCTTGCTTGCTGAGTACTTCGGATGAGTACTCACGGTTGCTTTGCTTTCTTTTTCCCCATATACCCCTTTTGATGCAACCAGATGACGGAGCCCCTGAGACAGCTGCCCCGCCGACGATTGCTACTACTACCCCGAGGATGGATACTACTACGAGCTGGCCGACAACCAGGAGTAGGTTCGGAGGGTCCCAGGTAGGAGGCCTGCGCCTTTTGATCGTAGTGTTTTCTTTTGCCCTGCCTTCTAAGGGCCTATCTGTGTTTTCTTTTATATCTGTACTCAGATATCTGATGCTTCCGCTGACGCTTGTATGCGAGCTTATGTATTCGAGCCCTCGAGGCCCCTGGCTTGTAATATAAAGCTTGTATGACTTTATTTATGTTTTAGAGTTGTGTTGTGATATCTTCCCGTGAGTCCTTAGGCTTGATCGTGTGCATTTGCGTGTATGATTAGTGCACGATTGAGCCGGGGGCGTCACACCCAAGTAGGATTCGGTCCTACTTGGGGTGCCTCCAGGCCTCTCCCCTCCCCTCCCACCTATATATATGTGGGAGGGGGGCGCCTAGCACACACGAGATCAATTGTTAGCCGTGTGCGGTGCCCCCCTCCACCGTTTACACCCCCGATCATATCTTCATAGTGCTTAGGCGAAGCCCTGCGAGGGTCACTTCACCATCACCGTCACCACACCATCATGCTGACGGAACTCATCTACTACCTCGACGACTTGCTGGATCAAGAAGGCGAGGGACGTCACCGAGCTGAACGTTTGCAGAATGCGGAGGTGCCGTACGTTCGGTACTTGATCGGTTGGAGCGCGAAGAAGTTCGACTACATCAACCACGTTGTTAAACGCTTCCGCTTACGATCTACGAGGGTACGTAGACACACTCTTCCCCTCGTTGCTATGCATCTCCATGGATAGATCATTGCGTGTGCGTAGATTTTTTTTTGTTTTCCATGCAATGCTTCCCAACAGTGGTATCAGAGCCAGGTCTATGCGTAGATGATATGCATGAGTAGAACACAAAGAGTTGTGGGCGGTGATAGTCATAATGTTTACCACCAACGTCATATTTTGATTCGGCGGTATTGTGGGATGAAGCGGCCCGGACCAACCTTACATGTCCACACACATTAGACCGGTTCCACCGACTAACATGCAACTAGTTTTGCATAAAGGTGACTGGTGGGTGTCTATTTCTCCTACTTTAGTTGAATCGAATTTGACTACGGCCGGTCCTTGAAGAAGGTTAAAACAGCAAACTTGACGAATCACCGTTGTGGTTTTTGCCGTAGGTAAGAACGGTTCTTGCTAGAAGCCCATAGCAGCCACGTAAAACTTGCAACAACAAATTAGAGGACGTCTAACTTGTTTTTGCAGGGTATGTTGTGATGTGATATGGTCAAGACATGATGTGATATACGTTATTGTATGAGATGATCATGTTTTGTAAGATATCTGGCAACCGGCAGGAGCCTTATGGTTGTCTCTTTATTGTATGAAATGCATACGCCATGTAATTGCTTTACTTTATCACTATGCGTTAGCAATAGTTGTAGAAGCAATAGTTGGCGAGATGACCACGACGCAATGATGGAGATCAAGGTGTCAAGCCGGTGACGATGGAGATCATGACGATGCTTTGGAGATGGAGATCAAAAGCACGAGATGATGATGGCCATATCATGTCACATATTTTGATTGCATGTGATGTTTATCTTTTATGCATCTTATTTTGCTTAGTACGGCGGTAGCATTATAAGATGATCCCTTCACTAAATTTCAAGGTAAAAGTGTTCTCCCTGAGTATGCACCGTTGCTACAGTTCGTCGTGTTGAGACACCACGTGATGATCGGATGTGATAGACTCTACATTCACATACAACGAGTGCAAGACAGTTTTGCACATGCAGAATACTTGGGTTAAACTTGACGAGCCTAACATGTACAGACATGGCCTTAGAACACTGGAGATCGAAAGATCGAACGTGAATCATATAGTAGATATGATCAACATAGAGATGTTCACCATTGATGACTACCCCATCTCACGTGATGATCGGACATGGGTTAGTTGATTTGGATCACGTATCACTTAGATGACTTGAGGGATGTCTATTTAAGTGGGAGTTCTTAAGTAATTTGCATATCTATGTTGTAGATCAATAGCTCGCCATATAGCTCCTATATATATTTTTTGATATGTTCCTACAGAAAAATAAGTTGAAAGATGATGGTAGCAATAATGCGGACTAGGTCCGTGATCTGAGGATTATCCTCATTACTGCACAGAAGAATTATATCCTTGATGCACCGCTAGGTGACAGACCTATTGCAGGAACTGATGCAGACATTGTGAACATTTTACAAGCTCGATATGATGACTACCTGATAGTTTAGTGCGCCATGCTTTACGGCTTAGAATCGGGGCTCCAAAAATGTTTTGAACGCCACGGAGCATATGAGATGTTCCAAGAGATGAAATTGGTATTTCAGACTCATGCCCGTGTCGAGAGGTATGAGACCTCTGACAAGTACTTTGCCTACAAGATGGAGGAGAATAGCTCAGTCAGTATGTGCACAGAATGTCTTGGTACTACAATCGCTTGAATCAAGTGGGAGTTAATCTTCCAGATAAGATAGTGACTGACAGAGTTCTCTAGTCACTATCACCAAGTTACTAGAACTTCGTGATGAACTATAATATGCAAGGAATGACGAAAACGATTCTCGAGCTCTTCGCAATGCTTAAAGCCGCGGAGGTAGAAATCAAGAAAGAGCATCAAGTGTTGATGGTTAACAAGACCACTAGTTTCAGGAAAAAGGGTAAGGGAAAGAAATGGGAACTTTAAGAAGAATGGCAAGCAAGTTGTCACTCCCGTGAAGAAGCCAGAAGCTGGACCTAAGCCTGAAACTGAGTGCCTCTACTACAAAGGAAATGGTCACTGGAAGCGGAACTGCCCCAAATACTTGGCGGATAAGAAGGATGGCAAAGTGAACAAAGGTATATTTGATATACATGTTATTGATGTGTACTTTACTAGTGTTCATAGTAGCCCCTGGGTATTTGATACCGGCTCAGTTGCTAAGGTTAGTAACTCGAAACAGGAGTTGCAAAATGAGCAGAGACTAGTTAAGGACGAGGTGACGATATGTGTTGGAAGTGATTCCAAGGTTGATAAGATCACCATCGCACACTCCCTCTACCTTTGGGATTAGTGTTGGACCTAAATAAATGTTATTTGGTGTTTGCGTTGAGCGTGAATATGATTGGATCATGTTTATTGCGATACGGTTATTCATTTAAGTCAGAGAATAATTGTTGTTCTGTTTACATGAATAAAACCTTCTATGGTCATACACCCAATGTAAATGGTTTATTGAATCTCGATCGTAGTGATACACATATTCATAATATTGATGCCAAAAGATGCAAAGTTGATAATGATAGTGCACCATATTTGTGGCACTGCCGTTTAGGTCATATTGGTGTAAAGCGCATGAAGAAACTCCATGCAGATGGGCTTTTGGAATCACTTGATTATGAATCATTTGATACTTGCAAACCATACCTCATGGGCAAGATGACTAAAACTCCGTTCTCCGGAACAATGGAGCGAGCTAATGACTTATTGGAAATAATACATACCAATGTATGCGGTCCAATGAGTGTTGAGGCACACGGCAGGTATCGTTATTTTCTAACCTTCACAGATGATTTGAGCAGATATGGGTATATCTACTTAATGAAACACAAATCTAAAACATTTGAAAAGTTCAAAGAATTTCAGAGTGAAGTGGAGAATCATCGTAACAAGAAAATAAAGTTTCTATGATCTGATCGCGGAGGCGAATATTTGAGTTACGAGTTTGGCCTTCATTTAAAACAATGTGGAATAGTTTCACAACTCACGCCACCTGGAACACCACAGCGTAATGGTGTGTCCAAATGTCGTAACCATACTTTATTAGATATGATTCATTCTATGATGTCTCTTACCGATTTACCACTATCGTTTTGGGGTTATGCATTAGAGACAGCCGCATTCACGTTAAATAGGGTACCGTCTAAATCCGTTGAGACGACACCGTATGAACTGTGGTTTGGCAAGAAACCTAAGCTATCGTTTCCTAAAAGTTTGGGGCTGCGACACTTATGTCAAAAGGTTTCAGCCTGATAAGTTCGAACCCAAATTGGAGAAGTGCGTCTTCATAGGATACCCTAAGGAAACAATTGGGTACACCTTCTACCACAGATCCGAAGGAAAGATCTTTGTTGCCAAGAATGGAACCTTTCTAGAGAAGGAGTTTCTCTCGAAAGAAGTAAGTGGGAGGAAAGTAGAACTTGATGAGGTAATTGTACCTTCTCTCGAATTGGAAAGTAGCACATCAGAGAAAACCGTTCCCGTTATGCCTACACCAACTAGAGAGGAAGCTAATGATGATGATCATGAAACTTCGGATCAAGTTACTACAGAACCTCGTAGGACAACCAGAACACGATCCGCACCAGAGTGGTACGGGAATTCTGTACTGGAAGTCATGATACTAGACCAAGGCGAACCTACGAACTATGAAGAAGCTATGATGAGCCCAGATTCCGATAGATGGCTTGAGGCCATGAAATCTGAGATAGGATCCATGTATGAGAACAAAGTGTGGACTTTGGTGGATTTGCCTGATGATCGGCAAGCCATAGAAAATAAATGGATCTTCGAGAAGAAGACTGATGCTGATGGTAAAGTTACTATCTACAAAGCTCGACTTGTCGCGAAATGTTTTTGACAAGTTCAAGGGGTTAACTACGATGAGACTTTCTCACCCATAGTGATGCTTAAGTCTGTCCGAATCATGTTAGCAATTGCCGCATTTTATGATTATGAATCTGGCAAATGGACGTCAAAACTGCATTCCTTAATGGATATCTTAAAGAAGAGTTGTATATGATGCAACCAGAAGGTTTTGTCGATCCTAAAGGTGCTAACAAAGTGTGCAAGCTCCAGCGATCCATCTATGGACTAGTGCAAACATCTCGGAGTTGGAATATACACTTTGATAAGGTGATCAAAGCATATGGTTTTATACAGACTTATGGTGAAGCCTGTATTTACAAGAAAGTGAGTGGGAGCTCTGTAGCATTTCTGATATTATATGTGGATGACATATTGTTGATTGGAAATGATATAGAATTTCTGGATAGCATAAAAAGGATACTTGAATAAGAATTTTTCAATGAAAGACCTCGGTGAAGCTGCTTACGTATTAAGCATCAAGATCTATAGGGATAGATCGAGACGCTTAATAGGGCTTTCACAAAGCACATACCTTGACAAGATTTTGAAGGAGTTCAAAATGGATCAGTCAAAGAAGGAGTTCTTGCCTGTATTACAAGGTGTGAAGTTGAGAAAGACTCAAAGCCCGACTACGACAGAAGATAGAGAGAGAATGAAAGTCATTCCCTATGCCTCAACCATAGGTTCTATACGATATGCCATGCTGTGTACCACAACTGATGTGTTTCTTGCCACTTATCTGGCAAAGAGGGTACAAGAGTGATCCAGGAGTGGACCACCACTGGACAGCCGTTAAAATTATCCTTAGTTACCTAAGAGGACTAAGGAAATGTTTCTCGGTTATGGAGGTGATAAAGAGTTCGTCGTAAAGGGTTACGTCGATGCAAGCTTTAACACCGATCCGGATGACTCTGAGTCTCAATCTGGATACATATTGAAAGTGGGAGCAATCAGCTAGAGTAGCTCCATGCAGAGCATTGTAGACATAGAAATTTGCAAAATACATACAGATCTGAATGTGGCAGACCCGTTGACTAAACTTCTCACACAAGCAAAACATGATCACACCTTAGTACTCTTTGGGTGTTAATCACATGGCGATGTGAACTATATTATTGACTCTAGTAAACTCTTTGGGTATTGGTCACATGACGATGTGAACTATGGGTGTTAATCACATGGCGATGTGAACTAGATTATTGACTCTAGTGCAAGTGGGAGACTGAAGGAAATATGCCCTAGAGGCAATAATAAAGTTGTTATTTTATATTTCCTTATTCATGATAAAGGTTTATTATTCATGCTAGAATTGTATTGATCGGAAACCTAAATACATGTGTGAATACATAAACAAACACCGTGTCCCTAGTGAGCCTCTACTTGACTAGCTCATTGATCAAAGATGGCTATGGTTTCCTAACCATGGACATGATTTGTCATTTGATAATGGGATCACATCATTAGGAGAATGATGTGATGGACAAGACCCATCCGTTAGCTTAGCATAATGATCATTCAGTTTTATTGCTATTGCTTTCTTCATGTCAAATACATATTCCTTCGACTATGAGATTATGCAACTCCCGGATACCGGAGGAATGCCTTGTGTGCTATCAAATGTCACAACGTAACTGGGTGATTATAAAGATGCTCTATAGGTATCTCCGAAGGTATTTGTTGAGTTGGCATAGATCGAGATTAGGATTTGTCACTCCGACTATCGGAGAGGTATCTCTGGGCCCTCTCGGTAATACATCATAAGCTTGCAAGCAAACGACTAAGGAGTTAGTCACGAGGTGATGTTTTATGGAAAGAGTAAAGAGACTTGCCGATAACAAGATTGAACTAGGTATGTAGATACCGACGATCGAATCTCGGGCAAGTGACATACATATGGACAAAGGGAATTACGTATGTTGTCATAACGGTTTGACCGATAAAGATCTTCGTAGAATATGTAGGAGCCAATATGGGCATTCAGGTTCTGCTATTGGTTATTGACCGGAGAGGTGTCTCGGTCATGTCTACATAGTTCTTGAACCCGTCGGGTCCGCACGCTTAACGTTCGTTGACGATATAGTATTATATGAGTTATGTGATTTGGTGACCGAATGTTGTTCGGAGTCCCGGATGAAATCACGGACATGACGAGTAGTCTTGAAATGGTAGATAGGTAAAGATTGATATATAGGACGATGGTATTCGGACACCGGAAGTGTTTCGGGGGTCACCGGGTACTTATCGGGTCACCGGAAGGGGTTCCGGGCACCCCCGGCAAAAGATATGGGCCTTATGGGCCAAGAGGGGAAACACACCAGCCACAAGGGGCTAGTGCGCCCCCATATGGGCCGGCCAAGGTGGAGAAGGAAAGGGGAAGGAGGAAAGGAAAGAAAGGGAATAGGATTCCCCCTTCCTTCCACCTCTTCCCCCTTTCCTTTCCCCTCCGATATATATGGAAGGGGGGGGCGCGGCTTGGGAGGAGCCCAAGTACTATTCGGTCCTACTTGGGGCGCCTCCAGGCCTCTCCCCCCCTCCCACCTATATATATGTGGGAGGGGGGCGCCTAGCACACACCAGATCAATTGTTAGCCGTGTGCGGCGCCCCCCTCCACCGTTTACACCCCCGGTCATATCTTCGTAGTGCTTAGGCGAAGCCCTGCGAGGATCACTTAACCATCACCGTCACCACACCGTCGTGCTGACGGAACTCATCTACTACCTCGACGACTTGCTGGATCAAGAAGGCGAGGGACGTCACCGAGCTGAACGTGTGCAGAATGCGGAGGTGCCGTACGTTCGGTACTTGATCGGTTGGAGCGCGAAGAAGTTCGACTACATCAACCGCGTTGTTAAACGCTTCCGCTTATGGTCTATGAGGGTACGTAGACACACTCTTCCCCTCGTTGCCATGCATCTCCATGGATAGATCATTGCGTGTGTGTAGATTTTTTTTTGTTTTCCATGCAACGTTTCCCAACAGTTACTTGTTACCCATTATGAATTATCTTATCACAAAACTATATGTTACCGATAATTTCAGTGCTTGCAGAGAATACCTTGCTGAAAACCGCTTGTCGTTTCCTTCTGCTCCTTGTTGGGTTCGACACTCTTACTTATCGAAAGGACTATGATAGATCCCCTATACTTGTGGGTCATCAGGGGGGAAGGGGGGCATTTGCCGCCTTAGCTTAGCACGTAGCTCCACCTGTGCTAGTATGTTGATATGTTGTATTTGTGGTGTAAAGATTTGCCATTTTCATTGATTAAGAAGAAGTTATAATTGCCTGGTTAATTGACAGAAAACTGGGCTAAAACCGTACAATCCAACCCATAGCATGGGCACCATCGGCCAACCTAGGCACCGACTTGAAACATGGAGCTGCAAAGAGAAAGACATCCCATTCCCTCCCAAAGGAAGAAGAAGTTGCCCACCCATTCGGGCTTGCTTCCCTTTGCGGCGATCGCATGTTTGCCATTCGGGCTTACTTCCCTCTGTCGCGATCCCATGTCCTCCAAAGGCAAGGCCGGCCACCGCCTCCCGAAAGCCAAATTGAAAAAGGGAGCTCCAAACACATCGGCTCCTTCTCCCTCGAGCAGAAGAAAAAAAGGACGGTGCCTTGCCTCCCTACGCACACGTCCCTTCCCTTCTTCCTCACCACCACCACCACCTGCACCTGACCTTCCTAACCCTCGCTAGCTGTGTTCTCTCTGCTTTATCAGTAGTGATCACCATTGCAGGCGCAGTGCCGTCCACGGCTTGGCATGTCCATGTCGTCCAGCGGAGGCGGTGGCGCCGGGCCGTCGAGGCCGTAGCCGCAGCTCTTGATGGGGTCGTGGAACCTGTCGCGGGCGATCAACACAAGGACGGAGTGTTTCTCCGATGAGGACAAGGAGAGTGAGCTGGTGCCGTCCTCCCTCACGTATGTCGTCCCCATTCTCCATGCCGCCAAAATCATCGAGGACGAGAACCCGCGCGTCGCATACTTATGTCAATATATTTGCTCCTCTGTCTTTCTAGTAAATTTTCCACATCACTAACTCTTGTTGACCCCTGCGTGTTCGATAAGGCTGGGTCACCGCGTTCGAAAAGGTACACACCATGGATCCCAACTCACGCGGCCGTGGAGTTCGGGGGTTCAAAAGATATCTCTACCATAGGCTGCAAAAGGTACACATGCATCCTGCTGGAGATGGATGCATACTCAAAACTCAACACCATAAGCAAATTACATATTTGATTATCTGTCATGGTTAATTTGTCAGGCCAAGTAATTTTGTTCAAGCATTTCTTCTTTTTATATAATAGTTAGTTGTTATATTCTTGTTTTTATTCCTCTGCTCGGGGGTATTCCATCCTTTTCAAAAACAAATAAATAGATTATCTGAAAGTAGTAATACATGTGTGCCTCCACATCTTTCTTGCTTGTTATTTCACAGGATGAAAAAGAGACACAACGCCGGCTTGCGTTGACTGATCCAAGAGAGATTCAGAAGTTCTATGAGCAGTATTGCAGCAAAGATTTTGAGGGTCTTCAAACTAGAAAGCCGTACGTAAGCCTGAGCATTGCATTGCATCGCATTAATGAATTGTTTGTAAAAAAAAAGTCATCCTTAAGCTACGTATGTTCACCTTTTTGGTATGTTGTATATGACATATAGGGACGAGATGGCTCAGTACGGTCAAATTGCTTCCGTGCTATACGACGTGCTAAAAACGTGATGCTTCAAACCAAGGTTCGACATCCAATGACTGCAAATAATTGGAAACATGCATATTATGTCAACTTGATGGCTTCTTTGCACATCATGAAACATTATTACAACTTGGAAAATACATATGTTTGGCAGTTTGATCAGTACAAGGAAGGGGTTGAAAAGAAGAAAGCTTCCTTTTCACATTACAACATACTACCTCTTAATATTATTTCTGGTCCCACTCAACCTATAATAAAAATTCCAGAGGTCAGGTTATGTACTATATATATATTCATTTGGACTGCTTTCTTTTAATACCACATGTAGTCTGAATGATTTTCTTGTGTGTGAAAACCGCAGATAAAAGCAGCAGTGATGCTTGTTCGCATTTTAGGGAATCTCCCAATGCCAAGGCCAGATATGAGTACGACTAATGTGCCTGAAGAGATAGAAGGACCTATTGTTCTTGACTTGTTCGATTGGCTCTGGCAAACATTTGGATTTCACGTGGAAATTAACTAATACTTGGATTTATATTCTAGACTTTGTGTTTGGTGGTTTTGTTATTTCTTTAAGATTTTACTATGTTTTGCTTTATTGTTGTAGAATGGAAACGTGGAGAATCAAAAGGAACATTTGATTTTGCTGCTTGCTAACATGGATATGAAAGGAAGTGGTAGTATCCGCCAGGGTGAAAGACGAAGTCAAATGGTAAATCTTTCTATGAACCTCTTTCTGCCACTTATGTTGGATCAACTCATTTTGGTGAATCCGTTTTGCAACTGGTTTTCTGCTCCTATTAGTGTCCATTAAATTGATTCATGACCTTCTAATATGACTTGCAGATAACTCGTGATACAATTGATCACTTGATGAAGAAAGTTTTTCAAAATTACATTTCATGGTGCCAATATCTGCATCTGGAGTCAAACATTAAGTAAATAATATAATATTTTGTTGCACGCATGGTGCTAAAGATTATCCTCGTTAACTGTGAATAATTTTCATGCAAAATTCCATAGGATGCCTCCACACAACAACCAGAGCTTCTTTACATAGGGTTGTATTTGCTGATTTGGGGTGAAGCTTCTAATGTTCGCTTTATGCCTGAATGCCTTTGTTATATCTTCCACCATGTAAGTGATAATTTTATCTTGCATCTGAGATATCTGCTTTTGATATATATTCCTCACATGGGAAAAATTTTCATCGTACTTTGTTGCAGCTTTATTGCAAATCTAGCATGTTCAATTTATTTTTAAATATGCACAGTGACCGTAATGCTAAGAAGGCAGTAAATGCCAAATATTTTTGTTATATAGAGTTGTTTCAGCTTTTGAGCATGTACAAGTGAACTTCATATACCTACTCGTGTAGTAGTGATTATATAATCATGTGAAGAAATGTCTTCTGATAGAATTCAAGGGTCAACGGTCTCAAGATACTGTAGAATCCCGAGAACAACAAATTAACTTCTGACATATGCATAACGGATTCCGGTTGGCTATCACACCCATGAAAAAGAGAGATCAACATGTGTATAGGGAAATGCACTGATGAGGTTTTGTGAGGAAGATGCTTGCCAGGCAATATCTATACCAAACAAAGTGCAATTTTGTTATGTTTGTTTTTTGTAAATTCAGGAATCTATATATTCTTAGCACATTTCAAGGCCAGTAGAAAAGTACATAATTTTTACCATGTCTAATGGTGTAATGCATAAAACACATTAACTACTTATGAATGAGCATAGACCCCAAGAGAACTACATAACATTGAAGCACACAAAATAATAGATGGCTTGACAAGAATGTCTTTTTTTGTTTGTTGATGTTTCTATGACATTTATATTTTTATTTCTTATGAATGTCAATTTTCAGATATACTTTAGAAATGAAGCTTTATGCAACACTTATGTTAGAGCTTCACATTTTCCTCACAAATAGATCCTGAGGCTAAACATACACTAATTTCTTGACCAATCTTTTTCACCATATATTCATGATTTAGATGGCAAGGGATTTATATGACATAATAAATGATAGAAGAGAAGGATTTTTTGACCCACCTTTCCAATGAGACGGGAATGATGATGCATTTCTACAGCTGGTTATCCAACCCATCTACAATGTTATTCAGAATGTATGTACTGGGGTGCCTAGTGATAACCCACAAGTATAGGGGGTCGCAACAGTTTTCGAGGGTAGAGTATTCAACCCAAATTTATTGATTTGACACAAGGGGAGCCAAAGAATATTTGCAAGTATTAGCAGCTGAGTTGTCAATTCAACCACACCTGGAGATTAATTATCTGCAGCAAAGTAATCAGTAGCAAAGTAGTATGGTAGTTTTGATAGTAGTAGCAACAACAATAGTAACGGTAACAGTAATAGCAATGATTTTGTAGCAAGTGCAAGAGTAACAATAGCAGTGATAACTTAGCAAGAACAATATGAGAGATATTAATAGGCATTGGATCGGTGAATTTGTTGGATGATATTCATCATATAACAGTCATAACCTAGGGTGATACAGCACTAGCTCCAGTTCATAAATATAATGTAGGCATGTATTCCGTAAATAGTCATATGTGCTTATGGAAAGAACTTGCATGGCATCTTTTGTCCTACCCTCCCGTGGCAGCGGGGTCCTATTGTAAACTAAGGGATATTAAGGCCTCCTTTTAATAGAGAACCGGAACAAAGCATTAACACATAGTGAATACATGAACTCCTCAAACTACGGTCATCACCGGGAAGTGTCCCGACTATTGTCACTCCGGGGTTGCCGGATCATAACATGTAGTAGGTGACTATAAATTGCAAGATCGGATCTAGAACATAGATATAATGGTGATAACATAAATGGTTCAGATCTGAAATCATGGCACCCGGGCCCAAAGTGACAAGCATTAAGCATGGCAAAGTCATAGCAACATCAATCTCATAACATAATGGATACTAGGGATCAAGCCCTAACAAAACTAACTCGATTACATGATGAATCTCATCCAACTCCTCACTGACCAGCGAGCCTACGAAGGAATTACTCACTCCCGGTGGGGAGCATCATGGAATTGGCGATGGAGAAGGGTCGGTGATGACGAAGATCGAAGATCCCCCTCTCCGGAGCCCCAAACGGACTCTAGATCTGGCCTCCCGATGAAGAACCAGAGGTGGCGGTGGCTCCATCTCGTGAAACGTGATAATTCTTTCTCCTTGATTTTTTTCTTCGAAAATATGACTTTATAGCATCAGGGTTGGAGTCTGCGGGGCCACCAGGTGGGGACAACCCAACTAGGCGCGCCTGGAGAGGGGGGGGGCGCCCTGGTGGGTTGTGCCCCCCCAGGTGCCCCCTCTTGTGGTTCTTGGCTCCAGAAATTCTCTTTTATTATAAAAAAATCCTCGCGAAGTTTCGTTCCAATCCGAGAACTTTTATTTCTGCACAAAAACAACACCATGGTAGTTCTGCTGAAAACAGCGTCAGTCCGGGTTAGTTTCATTCAAATCGTGCAAATTAGAGTCCAAAACAAGAGGAAAAGCGTTAGGAAAATTAGATACGACAGAGACGTATCAACTCCCCCAAGCTTAAACATTTGCTTGTCCTCAAGCAATTATGTTGATAAACTGAAAGTGAAAAAGAAAAACTTTTACGAACCCTTGCTCTTGTTTACATAAATAAGCTTAAGTAGCACCCAGGTTTCTAGCAAAGATTATAACTAACCATGCCGACAATAACTCTTAAAAATTATATTAACTCATAACAATGGCATAATCAACTAGCGAGCAATAATAAGATATCTCAAACAACAACACTTTGTCAAAGCAACCATGACATAATATGACAATAGTGGTATCTCGCTAGCCCTTTCTGAGACCGCAAAACATAAATGCAGAGCACCTCCAAAGTCCGAGCAGCGACTAAACATTGTAATTCATGGTAGAAAAGATCCAGTCATGATGCACCCAACATTAGCTACACACAATGCATGAGGATGACATTAGTGCTCTCAGGTTCTGGCGCTTATTTGAGAAGGTGATGACACAACATAAAAGTAAATAGATAGTCCCTTCGCAGAGGGAAGCAGTGATTTGCAGAGGTGCTAGAGCTCAAGTTTTAAACCAGAGGTAAATGAAATTTTTGAGAAATGCACCCTTCTTATTCACTTCACGACCATTAGTTATTGGTTTCTTCCATGCTAAACACATTAGTGGCGGTTCCCAAGCGATAAAAGTAAATGTTTACTCCCCATCCACCAACAATCACACTCCACGGCTTGTCCGAAACAACGGGTGCCGTCTATACCAACAACATTCCTGGGGGAGTTTTGTTTAATTATTTGCAATTTGAATTCGGGGCTGGGAATCCCTATTACCGCCCCTCTCGTGCAAGGACGAGTGAATAAACACTCATCATGAGAATAACCCGCGTAGCATGGAAGATACTGACTACCTCCTGTCGCTCTATGAACAATCCAGGCACACAAAAAAGGATATTTATTTGAAGTTTTTAGATGTGGCACATGCAAATTTACTTAGGACGGCAGGGTAATACCGCATATAGGTAGGTATGGTGGACTCATCTGGAATAACTTGGGTTTCAGGGTTTTGATGCACAAGCAGAATTCCCACTTAGTACAGGCGAAGGCTAGCAATTAGGTTGAGAAGCGGCCAGCTAGAGAGCGAAAACGGTCATGAACATGCATTATGCATAAGTAACATTGGATACTAGCATGAGTAGGATATGAACACCATGAACATAAATATCATAGAGGCTATGTTGGTTTTGATTCAACTACATGCATGAACATGTGCCAAGTCAAGCCACCCGAACATTCAGAGGAGGATACCATATCATCATACTACATCACAATTATTTTAACGCAATGTTGACATCCAAGATAAATCATTATCCACTCCTAGCTACTTAAGCATGGCATGAGAAACTATAATCTCTAAGGGTCATTGCAAACATGTTTGATCATAATGAGCTGAATCATGGATACTAGCTTAAACATATTTACAAAAACAGAACAAGTTGAGTTCATACCCGTTTCTCTCTGCCACAGCTAGTTCATCAAATATCATCATTATTGCCTTTCACTTGCATGACCGAACGATATGAAAATAATAATAGTGCAAGAGTGCCATGGAGTAAGCTGGAATCTGCAAACATTTTATTCAAAAAGAAGAAAACAAGGTAATATGGGCTCTCTGTTAGGTCAACAACAATGCATCTGAGAGCCACTCAACATTTTCATCGTGGTCTTCTCCTCGGTATGACTCAATAAGAAGAAATTCAGAGAAACACACTGAAATATTTTTGGGGTTTTTGGTTTTCTGAAAGAAAGCAAATTTAAGAAAGGAAAAACAAAAACGAGAAAAACTATTTACACGGGAGAGCTCCCAACAAGCAACAGAAGAACAAGGAAATCTTTTTGGGTTTTCTTTAAAAAAAACTACAGCTAATTATACTAGAAAGAAAAATAAAAAAAAGAAACAGGAAATATTTTTGTATTTTCTCAAAGTTTTTTTTAAACACACAAGAAGAAGGCGAGAAAATAAATCTAGCATGGATAATACAATGAAAAAGTGTGGACACCGACAACTGGAATAAAAAGTGTGAACATGAAAGTAATGTCGGTGGAAATACGTACTCCCCCAAGCTTAGGCTTTTGGCCTAACTTGGTAATCACCACTCGAAGAAGCCATGGGGTCCTATGTTGAAGTGCTGGGGAGCGGGCACCTGAGGGTCCCATTCCTGAGGCTCCGCCTGTGCCACAGCCAGGTTGTTTCGGTAGGCGACAATGTCCTCAGGCATAATCCTCTATCCGCCCCTGGCAATAGGATCAAACAAAGCAGGTGCAGGCAACGGAATAATATCACGAGTGTCCTCACTAAAAACAAGGTTATAAGGAAAATCACTAGTAGTGTTCTCGCCACCAATAAATTGGTGGTGTGCCATAGCCAAGCGATCTAAATAAACCTTGGGTAAAGGATAATCATGCTGGCGTATCTGAATGTTAAAGTGACTTGCCAAGCGAGTAGCATAAATGCCACCATGTATTTTACCCTTGGATCTGTTAATGTGGAGGCAACGTGCCACAATAGCTCCCAAGCTATAAGTGTCGTCGCTGTAAAGTGCACGACGTAAAACATCAAAGTCAGGCGCACTGAGTGCACCTACCTTCTCTCTAGCAAGCAAACACTTCGCAATGAATAGAGCAAAATAATGCACAGTCGTAAAGTGTAAGCTAGTGGCAGTGACAGCCGATACCCCTCTCTCATCCCCCACAGTCAGAGTGCGGTAAAAACCATCAAAATCTACGGGCCTAGGCTCTACTAAATCCCCGTCAGAAGGGATCATGCATATGTCACAAAACTCAGTAAGTGGTATCTGATGGGGTTCAGCATATAAGTTAAACTGCACCTCAGGAGGATTATTCCTACTCAAGAAATGAAAACTTTGCACAAAGGAATTTGTGAGGAGATGTGTAACACCCCCGGTGATTAGCAACAGTAATCACTTTTGATAACGACATGTTAGCATGATCGACTGTGCATAATCATCATTAGCATCACATTGCATTTCAACTCCTAAGTCAAATTCAAAATTTAAATGAAAGTGGAATATGAAAGTTGTCCAACATAGGAGCTAAAATGTCAGATATATAGCAAATATTCCAGAGGCTATTCTAAAATTGAAACCAACATCATTGGAATTGGATAAGTGACTCGAACAACCTCAAACAGTGGATAAAGATAATATTTAATAACCATTTATTAAATCTGAAATAAATATGGAATTATGTTTTGTCCAAACTAGTTTTAGGTGTTAGGGAATAATGCACTAGTATTTATGAACTAGGTCTCATGTTTTACAAAAACCATTTTGAGGCCTGACTATTTACTAAACTGAGAAAGGAGAATAAAGAAAAAGATAAAAGAAAAATGAAACAGAAAAAAGCCCCCCCACAAACAACCCACCCCCCCCCCGGCCCAACGGGCCGAAGCCCAGCCGGCCGGCCCACCGCGCCCCCTAGCCTATACCCCCAGGGACGCCGAACCCTAGCGTCACCACCCCCCTTCCCCTCGCTCCTCTCCCCCCCCCTCGCGTCTGGATTGGGATCTCCCAATCCCGTCCGCCCGTCGCCTACGCCGTCGCCGACGCCGCCCCGTCGCCGCCTCCCCCTCGTCAGCCCCCATCCGATCCAGATCGGGATCGGGATGCGGGAAAGGCCCGTCGCCGAAGCCTCTCGCCGACGCCGCCCCGCTCCCGCGCCGGTCGGCTAGCGCCGACGCGCCGCCACCACCGACGTCGCCGTCCTCCTCTTCCCGACCAGCCGCCTGGCGTCGGTCGCCCCCTCCTCGACTGGATCGGATCGGGGCAAATCCCGATCCCGTCGCCCGCGACGACCTCGCCGCCGCCCGGAGCCCGCGCCTCCCCGCCGGCTGCCTCCCCCGTCGCCGTCGTCCCGTCGACCACCCCGACCTCCCGCTCCCCGTCCCTACGAGCACGGTGAGGCCTCGGGCCTCTTCCCCCCCCTCTCTGCCTCCCGCACCTCGCCGAGCAGAACACAGAAGAAACAGGTGAAAGCAAACGATACAACGAGCAGGACGCGACATGAGAAGAGTAGCAAGAGCTAACGGAGGCAGAGACCCCTCCCACTCTCCCGGACCGCCGCTGCGCGCGCCCCGCTCGCGCCCACTCCAGCCGCCGCTGCCGCTCGTCCTCTCGCCTCTGCCTCCGCTCGCCGTGGCCACCCGCGCGCGCGCGCGCCCCCACACCTCGCCCGCGTCGCTCGCCGTGGCCCCGCGCTCACCACCGACCCGTCCGGCCGCGCCTCGCCGGCGCCCGTGGCCAGCGCCCGGGCGCACCCGCTCGGGCTGCGCCTGCGCCGCGCCCGCACGCCTGTGAAACCCCCCCTGGGCCACTGCCCAGTGGGGCCCGAGCCTCCTGTGCCGCTGACAAATGGGGCCCACGGCCCAGAACGATTTTAAGAAAATAAAAATAAAAATAAATAAAATAATTAATTAAATAATTAATTAGTTAATTAATTAGTTAATTAATCCTGATTAGGTTAATCTAATTAACTAATTAGTGTTAATTAATCAGTAATTAAATTAATTAAACCTGATTAATCTAACAGCCTATGACAAGTGGGACCCACCCTGTCAGGTGGCTGCTGACGTCAGCATGATGTCATGCTGACGTCATCAATCACTGTTTCGGATAATGTTGAATTAAATAATTAATTAAATTTCAGAAATTAATAAAAACTTTAGAAAATCATATCTTTTAAACCGTATCTCCGATGAAAATATTTTATACATGAAACTTGCTCAGAACGACGATACGAGCCCGGATACGCCCTCCGTATTCCCGTCAGACGCCCGCAGCTATAAGAACATTGAACTTTTAGACCGATTTCAGTAAATGAATAGTGCCCAACTTTAATTAAATAAATCCAAATAAATTCCTAAATTAACTAAATCGTTTAGTTAGGCAGTAGAACACCCCGGCATATCATTTAGGCATGTCATACATATTGTTTGCATTATTGCCGTGAATTTATTGTTTCTCTCCCCCTCCTTCTCTCTCGATAGACGCCGAGACCGACGACGCTGCACCAGGTTACGACTACACTACCGACGAGCAGCCCGTTGACGACCTCCCTCTCTTGCCAGAGCAACCAGGCAAGCCCCCCCCCCTTGAGCATTCCAGATATCGCCCATTCTATTCTCCTGCTTGCATTAGATTTCGCTACTGTTAATGTATGCTCCTATTCTGATGCATAGCCTGCTGTTGTAACCTGTTCATTGCTACCTTACCTGCCTATGATAAACTGTTTAGTATAGGTTGGTATGAACCATCTGTGACCCCACCACCTTACTTTGTCGCCCCTGCTTGTTCATCGACGACTCGATCAACATGATCGTCGATCAGAGACAGACGCCTCACTTCACACCCCCCTTAGTTGTACGACTCTGCGTAGTAACTATCGAGTGCCGAGGGTGATACCTCGTAACGCACTCCTGATGAATACTCTGCAGCATAGCTGTACGGTCGTGGTCATCGAGGGTGATTCCTCCTTCTCCATGTCCGATACGACTCTGTCGTGCAACCCCTCAGTGTGAACCTCGCGGGTGATACCTCTTACGTTCACCCTGATGATTATGACCACACGGTTACTTGACCTTTTTCACAGGCGGGTCCACCCTGGTGGGTACCCGCTGGGGATCTATGATTTCGGGTGTGCCGGAAGGGCACTCGAGTGTGACATTGTGGCGGAGCATCAGAGACTCTGATTGTCTCCGCTTGATACTAATTGAGCCTATTGGATTTGGGTGTGTGATCTGAGTGGGTCGACGTGCCCTATACGCACTGCCACCACGCGGGATAATGGTTATGGGGCCCTCTGTGATGTACGTTTCGCCGAAAGCTTATCAGACGTCACGATTCACCGTGCGGGCTGATCGTCGGGATTGGGCTGGATACTTCACTGGCGAGTTCAGTGTCGCGCCTGCACCCCGGCCAGCCACGCAACGCGCAGGGTGCCCAGGGCGATGGCCCGAGACCCCTGGGTGCATAGGTTAGTCCGGCGTGCTGACCTCTCTGCTGAGCCTAGGTAGAGCGCTGCTTCGTGTTGATCTTCCGAGGACGGGCATTACCCAGCAAGTATGTCCGACCAAAGTTGATCGAGCGTGTTGGGTAACAGTAGTGCACCCCTGCAGGGATGAATCTTCTATCGATAGCCGGTCCTACGGTAAAGGACGCTCAGTTTGTGTATCCCGATCTACTACTTAAACTGGATACTTGTTACTTAATTGAAGCTTCGGGATTACTTTCTCGCTGGGAGTCGAGGAAGGATCTTTGAGCTGTACTTCAACATGTTTGTTAAATAAAATGCTATTCTACTCTCTTCTACTGCTGCAAGATGATGGCTTTGAGAAGATGTTTGAAGATGCTAGTCTTCGATAGGACTAGGCCTTTCTCTCTATTCTGGCATTTCTGCAGCCCAGTCCACATATACAGCCTTTTCTCCATTGATAATGTTGCATATGTAGTATAGATCCTTGCTTGCTGAGTACTTCGGATGAGTACTCACGGTTGCTTTATTTTCTCTTTTCCCCCATATACCCCACCTTGATGATACACCAGACGATGGAGTCCAGGAGCCAGACGCCACCACCGGAGCCTACTATCAGGCGGGTCCAGAGGGCACGTACTACTGGATCGAGCCATCTGACCAGGAGTAGGATCGGAGGCTCCCAGGCAGGAGGCCAACGCCTTTCGATCTAGTGTCGCTGTTTGTGCTAGCCTTCTTAAGGCAGAACTTGTCTAACTATGTCTGTACCCAGATATTATTTGTATGACTGACTCATGTATTCGGATCTTCGGATCCCTGGTCTGTAATATTGTGGACCTCCGTTTATTTGTGTTTAGAGTTGTGTTGTGATATCTTCCCGTGAGTCCCTGGGTTTGATCGTACACGTTTGCGTGTATGATTAGTGTACGATTGAACCGGGGGCGTCACAAGATGATACTGTTCACATTCAGCTGCGATGAAGTCGGTGAGGCCGGCATTAGTAGCATATTGTGCAAACTCTTGACGGATTCCGGCTCCCTCCGTGAATGGGTTATGCGGCCACTCGCACGGCCGTACCTCCGCCATTCACCGGGTGCAGAGACCACTGTCAGACGACTCCCCAATAACTCCCTTGGAGTTCTTCTTGGAAGCAAACTTCCTAAAGATACTCATCTTTTCCTATCAGCAAAATTCTGAAATTTTTAGTCCACAAATTTTTTCTCAACAAAACTTTACAAGATTGATAGCAACTACTCATAGGGATGCATAGAGGCCATATCAAGCATTCAAACTACTTAGAACTCTAAGAATTCAACATGCAAGCTCATCTACAGCAGCACCAAGAGTCACTAATTATTGTAAATATAAACCACTAAAGCAAAAACTAATTGGACCAATGGAGGAGTCACATACCAAGCAACAATCCCCCGAAATAGTTTCGGAAACGGAGCTTCGAGCAAAGAGATCGAAATCAGCGGGTTTGAGAGCAAGAACACGAGAGAGAGAGAGCAATGGTGATTTTTTTCTGGAGGTAGGTGATGATATGGAGTGAAGGGATAAGTGAGGGGGCCCACGTGGGGACCACAACCCACCAGGGCGCGCCTGGGGGTGCTAGCGCGCCCAGGTGGGTTGTGCCCACCTGGAGCACCTCCCTCTCATGTTATTTGCACTAAATATTCTTAAATATTCAGAAAAAATCATACTAAATTTTTAGAGCATTCTGAGAACTTTTATTTTTGGGTCATTTTTTATTGCACAGAAAACTCAGAAAACAGGCAAGGCATGGCATTTTATTTTATTTAACTAATAAAAACAGAAAACAAAAAGTAGGGACAGAAGGTAGTGCTCACTGAATTCATCAACTTCAGACCTCTCAAAAAAGATTCATTAATAAGGTTGATCAAGTCTTATTAACAACCACTTCCGATTAGCATGAAACCGAAGAACTTTCGTAAAACACTAAGTTACCTCAATGGGGATATGGACATCCCCAACAACAAGCATTTCGTATTTCTTTTTGGCAGTACGTAGAGGTAGTTGGAAACTTCCAATAGTGATTGTCGGAGATTTTTCAATAATATTAATACCATTCACTTGGAATTGTTTCTTCGGAAAGTGCACCGTATGTTCATTACCATTGATATGAAAAGTGACCTTGCTTTTATTGCAATCAATAACAGCCCCTGCAGTATTCAAGAAGGGTCTACCAAGGATAATCGACATGTTGTCGTCCTCGGGCATCTCAAGTATAACAAAGTCAGTTAAGATAGTAACATTAGCAACAACAACGGGCACATCCTCACAAATACTGATAGGTATGGCAGTTGATTTATCAGCCATTTGCAAAGATATTTCAGTAGGTGTGAGTTTATTCAAATCAAGTCTTTTATATAAAGAGAAAGGCATAACACTAATACCTGCTCCTAAATCACATAAAGGAGTTTTCACATAATTTCTTTTGATGGAGCAAGGTATAGTTGGTATTCCCGGATCTCCAAGTGTTTTAGGTACTCCATCCTTAAAAGTATAATTAGCAAGCATGGTGGAGATTTCAGCTTTCGGTATTTTTCTCTTATTGGTGATGATGTCTTTCATGTACTTTGCATAAGGAGGCATTTTTAAGATAGCAGTCAAGCGAGTACGCAAAAAGACTGGCCTCAACATTTCAGCAAAGCGTTCAAATTCTTCATCATCTTTCTTTTTGGTTGACTTAGGTGGAAAGGGCATAGGTTTTTGAATTCACGATTCTCTTTCCTTACCGTGTTTTCTAGCAACAAAGTCTCTTTTATCATATCTTTTATTCTTGGTTTGTGGGTTATCAAGATCAGCTGCTGGTTCTATCTCAACATCATTATCTGGTTCTTTATTATTTGTTTGAGTGTCTTCATGAATGTCATCATTGTCTTTTTCATTATCAGAGGGTGAGTGTTCATTACCAGATTGAGTTTCAGCATCAGAGATAGAGACTTCATTATCATTATCAGGAGGTTTTTCAACTTCAGGTTCACTAGAGGCATGCAAAGTCCTATCATTTTTCTTCTTCTTTTTCTTTTTAGAAGGATTAGGTACATCAGTGTCAACTCTTTGAGAGTCTTGTTCAATTCTTTTTGGGTGTCCCTCAGGATAAAGTGGTTCCTGAGTCATTCTACCTCCTCTAGTCATTACTCTAACAGCATGATCATTGATATTATTATTCATTTCATCAAGCAACTCTCTTTGAGATTTAGCAACTTGTTCTAATTGAGTTTGAACCATAGAGGCATATTTTCCCACACCTCTAACATCATTTGAGATTCTAAATAACAAGTCACTTAAGCGAGCAATCATATCAGAATTGTATTTCAATTGTTTCATAACATTTGCATTGAAGTGATCTTGTTTTCTAATGTAATTATCAAACTCATAAAGGCATTGACTAGGATGTTTATTATAGGACAACGCTAACGCCCACACGTGTGGTGGGAGCGAAACCCGCCCACACGCCCTATAACACACAGACTACGCCACGTCACCGCATGCATGCATATGGGAATCTTTTTGGATTTTCAGTTTTTAAAATGGTTTATCTCTTAAATGAAAAATCCGATTGAAAATCTGTTTTCACCATTAAATCCCTCGCGACGAGATCTTCGAAACTAGATCTCATATTAATATATTTCGACAAAAATTTTTTGGGTTAAAAGTTGCCATGTCTATTGCACATGAATTGCCATGGTGTTTACACTGAAGTTGCCATGATATGTTACAGCTATTTTCTTCTACAATTAAAAGTAAATTTTGACATATTATAAAACAGGAAATTAAGAAACTAGACTTGCCATGAACCATAAACTAAAATTGCCATGATACATGCACTTAAAATTGCCATGGTTCATACAAAAAATAATTTTCATGGTCAAACTACTAAAATTGCCATCATCAAAATACTAAAATTGTCATGCTCTACAAACTAAAATTGCCACATGGCAACTTTAGTTTAAGCACTATGGCAACTATAGTGTAAACATCATGGCAACTTTTGGTCAAAAAAAAATTTCATCGAAACATATCAACATGGGATCTAGTTTTGAAGATCTCGTCAAGACGGATTTAATGGTGAAAACGGATTTTTAATTCGATTTTTTAATTAGGAGATAAAACATTTTTAAGCCGAAAACCAAAAAGATTCCTGCTGATGTCATCTGTTCACACGTGGCAAAATGAGTGGTAATGGAGGCGTGTGGGCGATGTGCAAGATGCCACACGTGTGGGCGTTAGTTTTTTCCTTATTATAAGGAATATCACCTTCATCGAACTTTAGTAAAGAATTTACCTCTACCACCTTAGACGGTGGTGGTGTTTCAAGCCCATGTATTTCTTTGATAGGTGGTAAATTTTTAACATCCTCTGCTTTAATGCCTTTTTCCTTCATCGATTTCTTTGCCTCTTGCATATCTTCAGGACTGAGATATAAGATACCCCTCTTCTTTGGAGTGGGTTTAAGTGGTGGTTCAGGAAGGATCCAATCATCATAATTTTTCAATATGTTATTCAATAATTCTTCAGCTTGTTCAATAGTTCGCTCCCTGAAAACACAACCAGCACAACTATCTAGGAAGTCCCTAGAAGCATCGGTTAGTCCATTATAGAAGATATCAAGTATTTCATTTTTCTTAAGAGGATGATCAGGCAAAGCATTAAGCAATTGGAGAAGCCTCCCCCAAGCTTGTGGGAGACTCTCTTCTTCAATTTGCGCAAAGTTAAATATTTCCTGTAAGGCAGCTTGTTTCTTATGAGCAGGAAAATATTTTTCAGAGAAGTAATAAATCATATCCTGGGTACTACGCACACAACCAGGAGCAAGAGTATTGTACCAAGCCTTAGCATCACCCTTTAATGAGAACGGAAATAACTTGAGAATATAATAATAGCGAATCTTCTCATCATGAGCAAAAAGGGTGGCTATATCATTCAACTTAGTAAGATGTGCCACAACAGTTTCAGTTTCATAACCATGGAAAGGATTAGATTCAACCAAAGTAATCAACTCTGGGTCGACAAAGAATTCATAATCCTTATCATCAACAACGATAGGTGAAGTAGCAAACTTAGGATCACATTTCATTCTAGAATTCAAAGTCTTTTCTTTATACTTGCATAATAATTTTTCCAGATCATCTCTATCCTTACAAGCAAGAATGTCTCTAGTTGTTTCCTCATCCATAACATACCCTTCCGGTACCTTTGGCAATTCATATCTAGGAGAACTAGGTCTAATAGGTGTTTCAAGATTTTCAGTTTCAAGCTCTTCATCAGTTTCAACAATTTCATCAGTTTCAGCATTCTCAAAAGCTTTAGTTCTAGCAAGTTGTTCATCAAGAAAGTCACCTAGTGGCACATTATCATCAAGCAAGGTACTAGCATCATTATGAGTAGCATTCATAGCAGAAGTAGCATCATCAATAACTTGCGACATATCAGAATTGATAGCATGTGGTGGTGTTGCAAGTCTACTTATAACAGAAGGTGAATCTAAAGCGGAGCTGGATGGCAGTTCCTTATCTCCCCTCGTCTTAGAGGAAAAAAATCTTAGTCTTAGCATCCTTCAGATTCTTCATAGTGATAATTTGATAATAATCCCAAGTGACTCAACAAATATAGCTATGCTCCCCGGAAACGGTGCCAAAAAAAGGTCTTGATAACCCACAAGTATAGGGGATCGCAACCGTTTTCGAGGGTAGAGTATTCAACCCAAATTTATTGATTCGACACAAGGGGAGCCAAAGAATATTTGCAAGTATTAGCAGCTGAGTTGTCAATTCAACCACACCTGAAGATTAATTATCTGCAGCAAAGTAATCAGTAGCAAAGTAGTATGGTAGTTTTGATAGTAGTAGCAACAGCAATAGTAACGGTAACAGTAATAGCAATGATTTTATAGCAAGTGCAAGAGTAACAATAGCAGTGGTAACTTAGCAAGAACAATATGAGAGAAATTCGTAGGCATTGGATCGGTGAATTTGTTGGATGATATTCATCATATAACAGTCATAACCTAGAGTGATACAACACTAGCTCCAGTTCATAAATATAATGTAGGTATGTATTCCGTAAATAGTCATACATGCTTATGGAAAGAACTTGCATGACATCTTTTGTCCTACCCTCCCGTGGCAGCGGGGTCCTATTGGAAACTAAAGGATATTAAGGCCTCCTTTTAATAGAGAACCGGAACAAAGCATTAACACATAGTGAATACATGAACTCCTCAAACTACGGTCATCATCGGGAAGTGTCCCGATTATTGTCACTCCGGGGTTACCGGATCATAACACGTAGTAGGTGACTATAACTTGCAAGATCGGATCTAGAACATAGATATAATGGTGATAACATAAACGGTTTAGATCTGAAATCATGGCACCCGGGCCCAAAGTGACAAGCATTAAGCATGGCAAAGTCATAGCAACATCAATCTCAGAACATAATGGATACTAGGGATCAAGCCCTAACAAAACTAACTCGATTACATGATGAATCTCATCTAACTCCTCACCGACCAGCGAGCCTACGAAGGAATTACTCACTCCCGGTGGGGAGCATCATGGAATTGGCGATGGAGAAGGGTTGGTGATGACGAAGATCGAAGATCCCCCTCTCCGGAGCCCCAAACGGACTCCAGATCTGGCCTCCCGATGAAGAACAGGAGGTGGCGGCGGCTCCGTCTCGTGAAACGCGATAATTCTTTCTCCTTGATTTTTTTCTCTAAAAATATGACTTTATAGCATCAGGGTTGGAGTCTGCAGGGCCACCAGGCGGGGACAACCCACCTGGGCGCGCCTGGAGGGGGGGGGGGGTGCGCCCTGGTGGGTTGTGCCCACCCAGGTGCCCCCCTCCTGTGGTTCTTGGCTCCAGAAATTCTCTTTTATTATAAAAAAAAATCCTCGCGAAGTTTCGTTCCAATCCGAGAACTTTTATTTCTGCACAAAAACAACACCATGGTAGTTCTGCTGAAAACAGCGTTAGTCCAGGTTAGTTTCATTCAAATCATGCAAATTAGAGTCCAAAACAAGAGGAAAAGTGTTAGGAAAAGTAGATACGACGGAGACGTATCACCTAGTATAATGTTCCTTGCTAAATGTTGTTTGTTATGCTTATTCCTTTAATGTTCATTTGTTGTAAAAGGAAGCTGTAATGGGTAAGAATGGTACTATCAGCCACGCAAAGTGGAGAAACTATGATGACTTGAATGAATACTTTTGGTCAGTTACTCTTGATAATTCATCATTGTGCTTGACCTAACAGTAGGATCTAAGAAATCATTTCTTACTGGTCATTGTTTCCTCCACACATTCAGGTCAAAGAAATGCCTCAAGCAGCTTGGGTGGCCAATGGATCCAGCCTCTGACTTTTTTACGAATCCTACGAAAACCAAAAGTAACACCAAGGTATTATGTATTGACTAATCCTTTGGATATTTTTTGTGCAACATATATACTATTTATTATCATACTCAATTCTTTGTTAACTTCTTAGGATTCGTGATAAATTTTTAGGGGTTTAACAAATTCATGATAAATTCTTTGTTTAACTTCCTAGAAATGTCACAAATTCTTTACTTACATGGTTTTAATTAGGTTGTTAATATCATGGAGTAGTTCCAAGTGGAAATAATATATTGAAAATTTTGGGTAAAAATTCCTGCTGTATTGTATGATTTATAATAGAAAACACTTCATTTTGGGCTTAGTTTTTTGATACGCCTGGGCAATTGAGTAGTTTGTGGCTCCTAAAAGTCTCAAACTGCTTCAGGGGCGAATATAAATAAACGTGAAAGGATTATATGTACAAAAACATTAGCGAAAATGGAATATAAGGGAACACAAAATATATTGTTCCAAAGTATTAGCAATGAAATGAATACAAGGAAGCCAAATTGTTAATTGTAGATATAAACTAGCCATGCATAGTGAGGAAGAGGGCATGGATACAAAAACAGTGATAATGCAGTTGATTATATAAGATTCTGATGATTTTGAAAAATGATTGTATTTTTATACCATCTTTCAACTCATTGGGGTGATGTAAGCAAAATGTAACATGCAATATACCTACTGAGGATGTGGGAATTTAGTAAAACGGTGGGAAAAAACTGAGTTGTCCAAAGAAAATGAACAAATGGGAACGCATGTTCTAAATCATTAGATGCCGTGGATTGGATAAGGTAGCAGTGAGAGAGGGGAGATGTAGCTGCACACCCTTGGGGTTTGGGTGGTGCCCTAATGGCGACAAAGGTAGAAATAGGGTTTGTGGAGATGATCAGACTAATCCCGATTTCTGTTTATTTCTTGAAGAACCAAAAGGGGCGAACCTTGCATTTTTCAATCACCTCATCTTTGCATAGGAGCCAACCGTATTAAATTGCTCTAACAAACACAGTGTAAGCAAATCAATCTAAACAACTTACTTGCTGTGAGAGGAAAGCAGTTGCCAACTTGGGATAAATGTCTATGACAGTAAGCCTTGTGTTCACCTGCACCCTTCTGGGTTTGAGGTGCTGACAGTAATGCTGGCCCCACATGACAGTAATGCATGGGGGTGAGATATTATACGATGATGATAACAAAGAATGCATGATATTTAGTGCACAAGGTGGGCTGCTACAACAAAATGTACAAATTTCAGTTACACTACTGTTGCATACTATTAATGCTTTGGACATCACTATCATTCCTGTCCATAACTTTGTAGGTCATCACTTCGAGTCATACAGAGTGACAACTACTATTGATTCGGGTATCCAGAGTGATGACCCTTACGCCCACATCTACAAAAAACTACTGATGGGCCATCATGTTTTGAAGGCAGCGAATGATTGCGACCACTACGGAGCAATGAGATTCCAGTACGAGGGCCCAACCTTCTGTTGTAGAAAAAGGAAAGGTCAAAGTATTTATCTCAAATGTTCCTCAAGAGTTGCAACGGTTGTTTACAAGTCTAGATGATGAGGATGCAAAATATTTTAGACAACACATCAGGTATTTTAACACCCACTTCTCCTTCACAAGTCTTGGAGTCACCCTTGACCATTAGGTTAGCAGTGCGGCCAGAACTGGGATATATACATTCCGTGCGCATGGTCAGTTGTATCACCGTCTAGACCATTTGGTACCTGCTGGTCAAGGACCCATGCATTTGCAGTTGTACATTTTTTATACAGATGACACCTTGGAACATAGGGTGAAGCGGTTTCCAGATCTTGATATCGACCTCATATAGAAGATTTTGCTATGTGGACATAATTAAGAGCATCGGTTCTGTTCCAAACCTGGCAGAGTATGGGATTTCGTTAAACACAAATATAAAATTGAATCAACGAAGGTATAATGCCCCTACAACTTCCTACAACTTCTCAAGTGGCTGCAATATGGGTTGAAGGGAGCGACCCATAGAACACCTTTGATAAAAGTGTCATTGTGTATGGAAAAGGTGTGCATCATCAAGTTCTTAATGACTTGCATTTCCATGACGCTGTCAAGAATGATGTTCTTCTTAGGAAGGATGCCCGCAAACGAAGCGACGTGGATAACTCACTTGTCCCCAAGAAAATTAGGACTAAAGTAGAGTTTCATTCTGGTCAATCTTTCCCCGTGAAGCACATTTTCAATTATATATGGGCTGGTGGGCGTCTACCAGTCAACGTCAATAAGATGGATCAATTAGACTAGGCATAAAAGTCTTGAATAAATAAGAAGTTTGGAACTTTAAAATTTCAAGCTAATACATGCCTTGCCCGCTTCTAGAACTTTAAGATTTGTTTGGTGATGAAATATTGTGTAAACCATTATTTTGATTACTGATTTTTTTAACGCATAACTACACGTGCACGTGCACCTTACTAGTAAACAAAAAAAAAAACCAGAAAAATGTTACACTAACTAAACTAACAGCACGTTTTGCTCCATTCTCCGTTAACTCTGATGGCATGCCGTTCGTTGAACGTTATCTGTGCGAACGTGGGCGCCAACGGGCCCATATGTCTCTATCCAGTATAAGCGGGTCCCACATGTCAGTCGCGGACAGGAAAATAAAATAGGAATACTAAATGCGTGCACCGAGGATTGAACCTGAGACCTAAAACAAAAAGTTGGGGGCACTAACCACCGGAGCAGCCGCCCTTTAGTGATGTGGACTTAGAGAGACAGCTTTATTAACTTTGAAACATCAGAGAATCACTACCGATCAAAGCTGTACCGGCACGGAGAACATGATAGTGCTAAGCGGCGAGAGGACACACATGGGGATGTCGTTCCCGCGGACGGCCGTTCATTCTCGCCGGCCTTGCCCAGCCCGTAAGGTCTTTGCTCCGCGCGCTGACGATCTGCTCTGTCGTCTTGCCGAGTTGCCGACCACCTCGTCGTCGTCTGTGGCGGCGAGCACGAAGCCTGGCATCCTCCGGCGCACTGTCTCTGGACTGGAGCACCTTTGAGCCGCCACCAGGGAGCTTCTGTTCGTGGAGGATGAACGATTGGACAACTTCATGGCGAGCTTGGGAGGTGTACGGGCGCACCTTCCTGCGGGGTCTCAGGGAGGAGTACCGATGCAGTACCGAAAGTTGTGGCGGGCGAGGAGGCCATCGCGGGATAGGGCGTTAAAGGGCTCCTAGACGGTGCCCAAGAGCGTGGTGGCCTCGGTGGAGCTAGCGGCCCGGCTTGTCAACATGGCAGTTCAGCGATCCTGACGCGGAGCCGCTCTCGGCGGCAATGGCGCTGGCTCGCTCCCAGACCGTACCATGCAATCCCTGCCCCCGGCAAAGACCACGACGACCCACGCGGCGCCCCCCGCCCCGCTCCTTATCGAGGGAGCACAGGAGGTCGGCGGTGGCACGCACGGGTGATCCGGAAAACGGGTAGGTCTTCCGAGCAGTCCCGCGCCCCGGCCGGTTCGACGTCATCAGCGCGGACGTGAGGCCGCCTCCTCCACGCCAAAACGAGCACCCGATCAGTTCTCTCTCATTTCCTTCTCTGCGGCGACTCGGGGGAACCCCTAGCTCCCTCCGCCGCCAGCCCTCCTCCCTCCCTCCCCCCTCGCCGCCACCGAGGGACATAGCCGGGCAAAGCCCGGGCAGTGCCGGCGGCGGCGGGGCCTCTCCCTGGCGCGTCTCTCTCTCTCTCTCTCTCCCCTGGCGGCGGCGCGAGTTCTCCCGGCGGCAGCTTGGCAGCATGGCGCGGCGGAGCTCCTGCGATGGCTCGGTCCTACGGCGGGGTGGGGGGCAGGGCACCGTCCAGTGGTGCTGCCTCCGCGGCCGCTGCGATTTGGGGCCCTTGACCCCGATCCGATCTGGATCTGGTAGTGCTTGGGTCTGGGCCATGGCGGCTGGCGAGACATGGTGTTCGTCGGGGCTTGTCGGCCTCTAGGCACCATGGGGGTGCCGGCGGCGGCGCGTGCCCGGCGTGGTGACGCTGGAGGAGGTGGTGCAAGGCGGAGAGCGCGGGGGAGAGGCGGTGCGCGGTCGCGAGGTGGAGCAGGGCGGTGGTCTTCTTCGAGCTCTGAGGTGGGAGCTGGAGGGCGCGGCGCGCAGTCTTGGCAGATGGAGATCTCGGCCAGGCGTGGTGGTGCCGGGAGCGACGGCCGAGGCGTGCGTTGTGGTTCCTGTTGTCGCCTGCGAGGCTTGAGGAAGGCGTGCGTTGTGGTTCCTGTTGTCGCCTGCGAGGCTTGAGGAAGGCAGCCCCTTTGCGGTGTTGGAGGCGTTTGGGCCTGGTTCGGTGTTGGTTCCATGCCAGTGGTCGGAGCACGGGCTCGCACAGGGAAGCACCATGGTGGGCGTGCGCGGTCGCGTGGGCGACTCGGCGCGCCGGTTTCTTCCCTGTGTGGTCTTGAGTTGCAGCAGTGGCAAGGAGTGCCGGCCCACAACCATGGTGGAGGCGATGAGGATGGAGGGGTGTTGGCATGAATGGATTTCGCGACCGTGTAGGTGCTGGTTGGTGGTCGGGCTGCTCTCGGCCTTGCGAAGTCGATGTTTCGCGGTGATCTGGACACGATGGCGAGGTGTTGCGACAGCGGCGATGTGACTCCGACATTTTGGCCTAATCTGTTGATGCGGGTGGGCGATGTGCGACAGTTCGGATGAAAATCCTGCTCGTCTTCTCGGAGCTGGCGGCGACGGCGCCCGTGGGTGTCGTTTTCTTCCTTGGAGGCGTCGCCAAGGTGTGTCGGCATCTCCCATCCTTGATAGGATTCTGGTCTCCGGGCGAAAGCCTTGTCCGTTGCAGGACCGAGATGGCGGCGGTGTGGCGTCGTTACTCTGTTGAGAGCATCGCAGGTGGAGACATGGCCTGGGTTTCTGTCGGCGGTTCTCCGGTGCTTGCTGCTGCCCGAGTTGATCTTCATGGGCGCTATGTACGCAGCTGCCAGTGATTCCAAGACGATGGCTTTCTCGGGAGTTCGAGTCCCGCTATCCACTCGTCGTCTCCTCTTAGGCATTAAGGGTGGGTAGTGCGTTGGCAAGGGTATTCCGGGTGGAGTTGTTGCTCTTTGAGGCGACCGACTTTTGTTGTGACGCGGCTAGATGATTAGCTTAGGGCAGGCCCTTTTTCGTTATGTTTGTATTGTCGCGGTGGAGTGTGGAGTTTCAACTACACTTGTTGTTCGCAGCAAGTCGTAGTCTCTTGTAATTGATTTCCGCCTTCTATAAAAATATGGTACGCCTAGGCGTACTCTCGAAAAGAAAATCAGTTCTCTCTCACTCTCACAGTCTCACTCCTTGTACTACTAGACAATGGTTTCCACCACGACAGCTCCCGGTGCAAATCCAGAAGCTCTTGCCGTCGCCACACTCGCCCTTCACCGCCTTTCTCTCCTGCCGGCGACATCCTCCTCCTACCCGTTCAGTGAAGGTGTGCAAGTATATGTCCGGATTAGGGCTCCCAACCTGGTATTTGTTAGAGTTGTGTCAAATATTATTGTACACGGTAGGTTACAGTTGGACTCTGAGTAGTATTGTGTTTAGATAGGATTAAAAAGTGTCCTAATAGGACACTTGTATCATAGGCATCTTATATAATGAGAGGATAGGCACACAATGTAACCTATGCCAACATAGCACAGGTACGCGGGGAAGCCGGCGGCATGTGCCGGCGTCGAGGGTGACCGGATGCGGTATTGTAGCGATGTCATGGGGAGGAGCTCTTAGAGCATCTCCACTCGCGCCCCCAACAGGCCCCCAGGGCGACTTTTTTAGCGCCGGCGCCGAAAAAATCACCCAGTCGCGCCCCCAGGACGCCGAAATCCGCCGGCTCGGCCCGTTTTTGGGCCCGGCGATCCCAGGCCGAACCCAGCGCATTGGGGGCGCCTAGGGGCTCCAGCGGAAGGGAAAAACGCGTCTGGGCCACCTCTGTCAGGCGAAAACGCATCTTTCACGCCCAGATTCCCCCCCCCCCCCCGCATGCACGCCCTCCCGCCGCCTTGCCGATCCCGGCGCCGCCCGCCCCCCACGGAAGAGTTTTGGAATGCACCAGATAATTATCGGATCACCGGAAGGGGTTCCGGGAGGCCACGGGAGCATATTTGGCCAAACAAGCCAACGAGGGAGAGCACACCAGCCCACATGGGGCTGGCGCACCCCACCTCATGGCAGCCGGCCCTAGGGAAGGAAGGAAGAGGGCCAGCCCCCTCTTTCCTTCTCTTCCACATGCTGGGAAAGGAAAGGGGGGGTGGGCTCCCCTCCTGCCTTCCCCCTCACGCACCACGAAGGAAACGGGAGGGGGGGCTAGGGAAGGCGCCTAGGGCGACCGCAAGCCCCTGCGGGGCACACCCTAGGCAGCCTCCCCTCCCCCCTCCACCTATATATATGTGAGGAGAGGAGGGGGCAACACACACCACGATTCCCAAGCCGTGTGCGGCGCCCCCTCTCCCTCTAGTTCTAGTTCCTCCTCCGTCCACATCCATTGTGCTTGGCGAAGCCCCGCAGAATAGTTTCACCACCACTGTCACCACACTGTCGTGCTGCCGGAACTCATCTACTACTTCGCCTCTCTTGCTGGATCGAGAAGGCGAGGACGTCATCGAGCTGAACGTGAGCTGAACGCGGAGGTGTCGTACATTCGGTGCTTGATCGGGACAGATCGTGAAGGTGTACAACTACATCAACCGCGTTGATAAACGCTTCCGCTTAGTGATCTACAAGGGTATGTAGATGCTCTTCCCCTCTCGTTACTATGCATCTCCATGGATAGATCTTGCGTGTGCGTATATATTTTTTGTTTTTCATGCAACGTTTCCCAACAGTGGCATCAGAGCCAGGTCTACGCGTAGATGATATGCACGAGTAGAATAAAAAAGAGTTGTGGGCGGTGATGTTCATATAGGTTCCCACCAATGTCTTATTTTGATTCGGCGGCATTGTGGGATGAAGCGGCCCGGACCAACCTTACATGTCCACGCACATGAGACCGGTTTCACTGACTGACATGCAACTTGTTTTGCATCAAGGTGGCTGGCGGGTGTCTGTTTCTCCTACTTTAGTTGAATCGGATTTGACTAAGGCGGTCCTTGCAGAAGGTTAAATAGCAACTTGATAATCACCATTGTGGTTTTGCGTAGGTAAGAACGGTTCTTGCTAGTTGCCCATAGCAGCCACATAAAACTTCCAACAACAAAGTAGAGGAAGTCGAACTTGTTTTTGCAGGGCATGTTGTGATGTGATATGGTCAAGATATGATGTGATATATGTTGATGTATGAGATGATCATGTTTTGTAATAAGTTCATGACTTGTATGTCGATGAGTTCTACAACCGACAGGAGCCTTAGGGTTGTCTTTAATTATTGTATGACCTGCGTGTCAATCACTTAGGCGCCATGTAATTGCTTTACTTTATCGCTATGCGTTAGCAATAGTTGGCGAGGCGACCCCGACGCAACGATGAAGATCAAGGTGTCATGCCGGTGACGATGGAGATCATGCCGATGCTTTGGAGATGGAGATCAAAAGCACAAGATGATGATGGCCATATCATGTCACATATTTTGATTGCATGTGATGTTTATCCTTTATGCATCTTATTTTGCTTAGAACAACGATAGCATTATAAGATGATCCCTTCACTTAATTTCAAGATAAAAGAGTTCTCCCCAAGTATGCTCCGTTGCTAAAGTTCGTCGTTTCGAAGCAACTCGTGATGATCGGGTGTGATAGATTCTACGTTCACATACAACGGGTGTAAGCCAATTTTTGCACATGCAGAATACTTGGGTTAAACTTGACGAGCCTAGCATGTACAAACATGGTCTCGGGACACTAGAGACCAAAAGGTCGAACGTGAGTCAGATAGTAGATATGATCAACATAGAGATGTTCACCATTGAAGATTACCCCATCTCATGTGATGATCGGACATGGGTTAGTTGATTTGGATCATGTATCACTTAGACAACTTGATGGATGTTGATTTAAGTGAGAGTTCATTAGTAATTTGATTATTTGAACTAAAATTTATCATGAACTTAGTCCTAATAGTTTTTGCAAATCTATGTTGTAGATCAATGGCCCGTGCTACCGTTCCCTTGAATTTTAATGCGTTCCTAGAGAAAGCTAAGTTGAAAGATGATGGTAGCAACTACACGGACTAGGTCCGTAACTTGAGGATTATCCTCATTGCTGCACAGAAGAATTATGTCCTTGATGCACCGCTAGGTGACAAACCTGCTGCAGGAGCTGAAGCAGACGTTATGAATGTCTGGTAGGCTCGACCTGATGACTACTCGATAGTTCAGTGTGCCATGCTTTACGGCTTGGAACTAGGACTACAAAAGCATTTTGAACGCCGCGGAACATATGAGATGTTCCAAGAGCTGAAGTTGATATTTCAAGCTAATGCCCGGGTTGAGAGATATGAAGTCTCCAACAAGTTCTTTAGCTGTAAGATGGAGGAGAACAGTTCTATTAGTGAACACATACTCAAAATGTCTGGGTATCATAACCACTTGACTCAGCTGGGAATTGATCTTCCAGTTGATAGTGTTATTGACAGAGTTCTTCAATTACTGTCACCAAGTTACAAAGGCTTTGTGATGAACTATAATATGCAAGGGATGACGAAAATGATTCCCGAGCTCTTCGTGATGCTGAAATCGGCGGAGGTAGAAATCAAGAAGGAGCATCAAGTGTTGATGGTTAACAAGACCACTAGTTTCAAGAAAAAGGGCAAGGGAAAGAAAGGGAACTTCAAGAAAAATGGCAAGCAAGTTGCCGCTCCCGTGAAGAAGCCCAAAGCTGGACCCAAGCCTGAAACTGAGTGCTTCTACTGCAAAGAAAATGGTCACTGTAAGCGGAACTGCCCCAAATACTTGGCAGATAAGAAGGATGGCAAAGTGAACAAAGGTATATTTGATACACATGTTATTGATGTGTTCCTTACTAATGCTCGTAGTAGCGCCTGGGTATTTGATACTGGTTCGGTTGCTCATATTTGTAACTCAAAACAGGAGCTGCGGAATAAACAAAGATTGGCTAAGGACGAGGTGACGATGCGCGTCCGGAATGGTTCCAAGTTTGATGTGATCGCTGTCGGCACGCTACCTTGATAACCCACAAGTATAGGGGATCGCAACAGTTTTCGAGGGTAGAGTATTCAACCCAAATTTATTGATTCGACATAAGGGGAGCCAAAGAATATTTGCAAGTATTAGCAGCTGAGTTGTCAATTCAACCACACCTGGATATTAATTATCTGCAGCAAAGTGATCAGTAGAAAAGTAATATGATAGTTTTGATAGTAGTAGCTATAGCAATAGTAACGGTAACAGTGATAGCAATGATTTTGTAGCAAGTGTAACGATAACAGCAGCAGTAGTAACTTAGCAAGAACAATATAAGAGAAATTCATAGGCATTGGATCGGTGAATTCGTTGGATGATATTCATCATATAACAGTCATAACCTAGGGTGATATGACACTAGCTCCAGTTTATAAATATAATGTAGGCATGTATTCCGTAAATTGCCATACGTGCTTATGGAAAGAACTTGCATGACATCTTTTGTCCTACCCTCCCGTGTGATACGTCTCCAACGTATCTATAATTTTTTATTGTTCCATGCTGTCATATTATCATTCTTGGATGTTTTACAATCATTTTATAGCAACTTTATATCATATTTTGGGACTAACCTATTGACATAGTGCCCAGTGCGAGTTGCTGTTTTCTGCTTGTTTTTTACTTCGCAGGAAATCAATACCAAACAGAGTCCAAACGCAGCAAAACTTTTTGGAGATTTTTTTGGACCAGAAGACATCCAGTGGGCCAAAGAAGTACCGAAGAGGGGGCCCGAGGTGAGCACAAGACACCAGGGCGCGCCTGGGCCCCCAGGCGTGCCCTGATGGGTTGTGCCCACCTCGGTGACCTCCCGCACCGCCTCTTTGCTCTATAAATACCCCAATATTCCAGAAACCCTAGGGGAGTCGACGAAAATCAATTCCATCCACCGCAAGTTCCAGAAACCACAGATCCAATCTAGACACCATCACGGAGGGGTTCATCATCCTCATTTGTGCCTCTCCGATGATGCGTGAGTAGTTCATTGTAGACCTACGGGTTCGTAGTTAGTAGCTAGATGACTTTCTCTCTCTCTCTTTTGATTCTCAATACAATGGTCTCTCGGAGATCTATTTGATGTAACTCTTTTTTGCGGTGTGTTCGTTGGGATCCGATGAACTTTGAGTTATGATCAGATCTATGTTTTTATCCATGAAAGTTATTTGAGTCTTTTGATCTCTTATATGCATGATTACTTATAGCCTCATATTTCTTCTTCGATATTTGGGTTTTGTTTGGCCAACTTGATCTTTTTATCTTGCAATGGGAAGAGGTGCTTTGTGATGGGTTCGATCTTACGGTTCTTGATCCCAGTGACAGAAGGGGAAACGACACGTATGTATCGTTGCTATTAAGGATAACAAGATGGGGTCTATTTCTACATAAATAGATCTTGTCTACATCATGTCATCGTGTCTACATCATGTCATCGTTCTTATTGCATTACTCCATTTCTCCATGAACTTAATACACTAGATGCATGCTGGATAGCGGTCGATGTGTGGAGTAATAGTAGTAGATGCAGGCAGGAGTTGATCTACTAATCTTGGATGTGATGCCTATATAATGATCATTGCCTGGATATCGTCATGATTATTTGAAGTTCTATCAATTGCCCAACAGTAATTTGTTTACCCACCGTTTGCTATTTTTCTCGAGAGAAGCCACTAGTGAAACCTACGGCCCTCGGGTCTCTTCTTTAATATATTTGCCTTCACGATCTATTTTTATTTGCTTTTATTTTCAGATCTATTAATCCAAAAATCCAAAAATACCTTGCTGCAATTTTTTACTTATTTATTTTATCTCGCGTTCCCGCGAGATCTATTTATCCAATCTACTTCAATTTTACCTATTCTTTTACCCGTGAGGGATTGACAACCCCTCTCTTACGTCGGGTTGCAAGTATTTGTTCTTTGTGTGCAGGAGATGTTTACATGGTGTTGCGTGGTTCTCCTACTGGTTCGATAACCTTGGTCTCATCACTGAGGGAAATACCTACCGGTGCTGTGCTGCATCATCCCTTCCTCTTTGGGGAAATACCGACGTAGTTCAAGCAAACATCACCGTGGTAGCGGGGTCCATATGGAAACTAAGGGATATTAAGGCCTCCTTTTAATAGAGAACCGGAACAAAGCATTAGCACATAGTGAATACATGAACTCCTCAAACTACGGTCATCACCGGAAAGTACCCCGACTACTGTCACTCCGGGGTTTACGGATCATAACACGTAATAGGTGACTATAACTTGCAAGATCGGATCTAGAGAATAGATATAATGGTGATAACATAAACGGTTCAGATCTGAAATCATGGCACCCGGGCCCAAAGTGACAAGCATTAAGCATGGCAAAGTCATAGCAACATCAATCTCAGAACATAATGGATACTAGGGATCAAGCCCTAACAAAACTAACTCGATTACATGATGAATCTCATCCAACTCCTCACCGACCAGCGAGCCTAAGAAGGAATTACTCACTCCCGGCGGGGAGCATCATGGAATTGGCGATGGAGAAGGGTTGGTGATGACGAAGATCGAAGATCCCCCTCTTCGGAGCCCCAAACGGACTCCAGATCTGGCCTCCCGATGAAGAACAGGAGGTGGCGGCGGCTCCGTCTCGTGAAATGCGATAATTCTTTCTCCTTGATTTTTTTCTCCGAAAATAGGATTTTATAGAGTTGGAATCAGGGTCTGCGGGGCCACCAGGTGGGAACAACCCACCTGGGCGTGCCAGGAGGGGGGGGGGCGCCCTGGTGGGTTGTGCTCACCCAGGGCCCCCCCTCCGGTAGTTCTTGGCTCCAATATTTTTCTTTTATTCCATAAAAAATCTCCGAAAAGTTTTGTGCCATTCCGAGAACTTTTATTTCTGCACAAAAACAACACCATGGTAGTTCTGCTAACAACATCATCAGTCCGGGTTAGTTTCATTCAAATCATGCAAATTAGAGTCCAAAACAAGAGGAAAAGCGTTAGGAAAAATATATACCACGAAGACGTATCAACTCCCCCAAGCTTAAACCTTTGCTTGTCCTCAAGCAATTCAGTTGATAAACTGAAAGTGAAAAAGAAAAAAAATTATGAACTCTTTTGCTCTTGTTTACATAAATAAGCTTAAGTAGCACCCAGGTTTTCAGCAAAGATCATGACTAACCATGTCGACAATAATTCTTAAAAATTATATTAACTCATATCAATGGCATAATCAACTAGCGAGCAATAATAAGATATCTCAAATGACAACACTTTGTCAAAACAACCATGATATAATATGACAATAGTGGTATCTCGCTAGCCCTTTCTGAGAACGCAAAACATAAATGCAGAGCACCTCCAAAGTTCAAGCAGTGACTAAACATTGTAATTTATGGTAGAAAAGATCCAGTCATGATACACCCAACATTAGCTATACACAATGCATGAGGATGACAATAGTTCTCTCAGAACTGGCGCTTATTTGAGAAGGTGATGACACAACATCAAAGTAAATAGATAGTCCCTTCGCAGAGGGAAGCAGTGATTTGCAGCGGTGCTAGAGCTCAAAATTTTGAAACAGAGATAAATGAAATTTTGAGAAATGCACCCTTCTTGTTTACTTCGCGACCATTAGTTGTCGATATCTTCCATGCTAAACACATTAGTAGCGGTTCCCAAGCGATAAAAAGTAAAGGTTTACTCCCCCTCCACCAACAGACACGCTCCACGGCTAACCGAATCCCCGGGTACCGTCCATACCAACAACAATCCTGGGGGAGTTTTGTTTAATTATTTGCAATTTTGAATTCAGGACTGGGAATCCCTATTACCGCCCCTCTCGTGCAAGGACGAGTGAATAAACACTCATCATGAGAATAACCCGCTTAGCATGGAAGATACTGACTACCTCCTGTCACTCTATGAACAATCCAGGCACACAAAAATGGATGTTTATTTGAAGTTTTTAGAGGTGGCACATGCAAATTTACTTGGAACGGCAGGGTAATACCGCATATAGGTAGATATATGGTGGACTCATCTGGAATAACTTGGGTTTCAGGATTTTGATGCACAAGCAGTATTTCCGCTTAGTACAGGCGAAGGCTAGCAAATAGGTTGAGAAGCGGCCAGCTAGAGGGCGGAAACGGTCATGAACATGCATTATGCATAAGTAACATTGGATACTAGCATGAGTAGGATATGAACACCATGAACATAAATATCATAGAGGCTATGTTGGTTTTGATTCAACTACATGCATGAACATGTGCCAAGTCAAGCCACTCGAACATTCGTAGGAGGATACCATATCATCATACTACATCACAATCATTTTAACACAATGTTGACGTCCAAGATAAATCATTATCCACTCCTAGCTACTTAAGCATGGCATGAGAAACTATAATCTCTAATTGTCATTGCAAACATGTTTGATCATAATAGGCTGAATCATGGATACTAGGTTAAACACATTTACAAAAACAGAACAAGTTGAGTTCATACCCATTTCTCCCTGCCACAGCCAGTTCATAAAATATCGTCATAATTGCCTTTCAGAGTGAAGTGGAGAATCATCGTAACAAGAAAATAAAGTTTCCACGATCTGATCGCGGAGGCGAATATTTGAGTTACGAGTTTGGCCTTCATTTAAAACAATGTGGAATTGTTTCACAACTCACGCCACCTGGAACACCACAGCGTAATGGTGTGTCCGAACGTCGTAACCGTACTATATTAGATATGGTGCATTCTATGATGTCTCTTACCGATTTGCCTTTATCATTTTGGGGTTATGCATTAGAGACATCCGCATTCATGTTAAATAGGGCACCGTCTAAATCCGTTGAGACGACACCGTATGAACTATGGTTTGGCAAGAAAGCTAAGCTGTCGTTTCTTAAAGTTTGGGGATGCGACACTTATGTCAAAAGGCTTCAGCCTGATAAACTCGAACCCAAAGCGGAGAAGTGCATCTTCATAGGATACCCTAAAGAAACTATTGGGTATACCTTCTACCACAGGTCCGAAGGCAAGATCTTTGTTGCTAAGAATGGGTCATTTCTAGAGAAGGAGTTTCTCTTGAAAGAAGTGAGTGGGAGGAAAATAGAACTTGCTGAGGTGGTTGTACCTTCTCTCGAATTGGAAAGTAGCACATCAGAGAAAACCGTTCCAGTGATGCCTACACTAGCTAGAGAAGAAGCTACTGATGATGATCATGAAACTTCGGATCAAGTTACTACTGAACCACGTAGATCGACCAGAACACGTACTGCACCAGAGTGGTACAGTAATCCTATCCTGGAAGTCATGTTGTTAGACAACGGCGAACCTACGAACTATGAAGAAGCTATGATGAGCCCAGATTCCGACAAATGGCTTGAGGCCATGAAATCTGAGATAGGATCCATGTATGAGAACAAAGTGTGGACTTTGGTGGACTTGCCCGATGATCGGCAAGCCATTGAGAATAAATGGATCTTCAAGAGGAAGACAGACGCTGATGGTAATATCACTGTCTACAAAGCTCAACTTGTCGCAAAAGGTTTTTGACAAGTTCAAGGGGTTGACTACGATGATACTTTCTCACCCGTAGCGATGCTTAAGTCTGTCCGAATCATGTTAACAATTGCCGCATTTTATGATTATGAAATCTGGCAAATGGGTGTCAAAACTGCATTCCTTAACGGGTTTCTTAAAGAAGAGTTGTATATGATGCAACCAGAAGGTTTTGTCGATCCTAAAGGTACTAACAAAGTATGCAAGCTCCAGCGATCCATCTATGGACTGGTGCAAGCATCTCGGAGTTGGAATATACGCTTTGATGATGTGATCAAAGCATTTGGTTTTGTACAGACTTATGGTGAAGCCTGTATTTACAAGAAAGTGAGTGGGAGCTCTGTAGCATTTCTGATATTATATGTGGATGACATATTACTGATTGGAAATGATATATAATTTTTGGATAGCATAAAAGGATATTTGAATAAGAATTTTTCAATTAAATACCTCGGTGAGGCTGCTTATATATTGGGCATCAAGATGTATAGGGATAGACCAAGACGCTTAATAGGACTTTCACAAAGCACATACCTTGACAAAGTTCTGAAGAAATTCAAAATGGACCAGTCAAAGAAAGGGTTCTTGCCTGTGTTGCAAGGTGTGAAATTGAGTCATACTCAAAGTCCGAGCACGGCAGAAGATAGAGAGAGAATGAAGTCATTCCCTATGCCTCAACCATAGGTTCTATAATGTATGCCATGCTGTGTACCAGACCTAATGTGTGCCTTGCCATAAGTTTGGCAGGGAGGTACCAAAGTAATCCAGGAGTGGATCACTGGACAACGGTCAAGAATATCCTGAAGTACCTCAAAAGGACCAAGGATATGTTTCTCATTTATGGAGGTGACGAAGAGCTCGTCGTAAAGGGTTACGTCAATGCTAGCTTCAACACAAATCCAGATGACTCTAAGTCACAAACCGGATACGTATTTATATTGAATGGTGGAGCTGTCAGTTGGTGCAGTTCTAAATAGAGCGTCGTGCCAGGATCTACGTGTGAAGCAGAGTACATAGCTGCTTCAGAAGCAGCGCATGAAGGAGTCTGGATGAAGGAGTTTATATCCGATATGGGTGTAATACCCAGTGCATCGGGTCCAATGACAATCTTTTGTGACAACACTGGAGCAATTGCCTTAGCCAAGGAGTCCAGGTTTCACAAGAGAACCAAACACATCAAGCGACGCTTCAACTCCATTCGTGAAAAGGTCAAGGATGGAGACATAGAAATTTGCAAAGTACATATGAATCTGAATGTGGCAGACCCGTTGACTAAACCTCTTCCGCGGGCAAAACATGATCAGCACCAAGACTCTATGGATGTTAGATTCATTACTATGTAATCTAGATTATTGACTCTAGTGCAAGTGGGAGACTGTTGGAAATAAGCCCTAGAGGCAATAATAAAGTGGTTATTATTATATTTCCTTAATCATGATAAAGGTTTATTATTCATGCTAGAATTGTATTGACCGAAAACTTAAATTCATGTGTGGATACATAAACAAATACCGTGTCCCTAGTGAGCCTCTACAACACTAGCTCGTTGATCAAAAGATGGTTAAGGTTCCTAACCATAGACATGTGTTGTCACTTGATAACGGGATCACATCATTAGGAGAATGATGTGATGGACAAGACCCATTCGTTAGCTTAGCATATGATCGTTCAGTTTATTGCTACTGCTTTCTTAATGTCAAATACATATTCCTTCGACCATGAGATCATGCAACTCCCGGATACCGGAGGAATACCTTGTGTGCTATCAAATGTCACAACATAACTGGGTGATCATAAAGGCGCTCTACAGGTATCTCCAAAGGTGTCTGTTGAGTTGGCGTGAATCAAGATTGGGATTTGTCACTCCGTATGACGGAGAGGTATCTCTGGGCCCTCTCGGTAATACAGCATCACAAGAAGCTTGCAAGCAAAGTGACTAAGGAGTTAGTTTCAAGATGATGTATTACGGAACAAGTAAAGGGACTTGCCGGTAACAAGATTGAACTAGGTATGAAAATAACGACGATCGAATCCCGGGCAAGTAACATACCGCAGACAAAGGGAACTACGTATGTTGTCATAAAAGGTTCGACCGATAAAGATCTTCGTAGAATATGTAGGAACCAATATGGGCATCCAGTTCCCGCTATTGGTTATTCACCGGAGAAGCGTCTCAGTCATGTCTACGTCATTCTCGAACCCGTAGGGTCCACACGCTTAACGTTCGTTGATGATATAGTATTATATGAATTATGTGAGTTGGTGACCGAATGTTGTTCAGGGTCCCGGGTGAGATCACGGACATGGCGAGGAGCTCCGGAATGGTCCGGAGGTAAAGATTGATATATAGGATGATAGTATTTGGCCACCTTCCCCCACACGAGAAGCTGATATATAGGATGATATCAGCTCCTCGTCCTATATATCATCCTATATATCAGCTCCTCGTCATCCTATATATCATCCTATATATCTTCGCCTCTCTTGCTGGATCCCTCTCTTCGCCTGTCTTGCTGGATCGAGAAGGCGAGGACGTCATCGAGGTGAACATGTGCAGAACGCGGAGGTGCCATACGTTTGGTGCTTGATCGGGACGGATCGTGAAGGTGTACGACTACATCAACCGCGTTGATAAACGCTTCCGCTTAGCGATCTACAAGGGTATGTAGATGCTCTCCCCCTCTCGTTGCTATGCATCTCCGTGGATAGATCTTGCGTGTGCGTAGATTTTTTTTGTTTTCCATGCAACGTTTCCCAACAGCATGATCACAAAAGCAGTCATCACCTCCCACAGCTTCTTGGTGCTCCAAGTCCTAGCAGGATACCGAATGATGCCCCATCGAGATTGCAAAACACCAAAGGCACGCTCAACGTCCTTCCTAGCACTCTCCTGGTCTTGGTGTTGGAAATATGCCCTAGAGGCAATAATAAATTAGTTATTATCATATTTCCCTGTTCATGATAATTGTTTATTATCCATGCTAGAATTGTATTGATCGGAAACTCAAATACATGTGTGGATACATAGACAACAACGTGTCCCTAGTAAGCCTCTACCGGACTAGATCATTGATCAAAGATGGCTATGGTTTCCTAGCCATGGACATGAGTTGTCATTTGATAACGGGATCACATCATTAGGAGAATGATGTGATGGAAAGACCCAAACTATAAACGTAGCATATGATCATGTCAAGTTTATTGCTATCTTTTTCTGCATGTCAAGTATATGTTCCTATGACCATGAGATCATGCAATTCACTAACATCGGAGGAGTGCCTTGTGTGTACCAAACATCGCAACGTAACTGGGTGACTATAAAGGTGCTCTACAGGTATCTCCGAGGGTGTCTGTTGAGTTGGCATGGATCAAGACTGGGATTTGTTACTCCGTATGACAGAGAGGTATCTCAGGGCCCACTCGGTAATGCAGCATCACAACGAGCTTGCAAGCAATGTGACTAATGGGTTAGCCATGGGATCTTGTATTACGGAACGAGTAAATAGACTTGCCAGTAACGATATTGAACTAGGTATGGAGATACCGACGATCGAATCTCGGGCAAGTAACATACCCATGGACAAAGGGAACTACATACGGGATTAGCTGAATCCTTGGCATCGAGGTTTGACCGATAAGTCTTCCTAGAATATGTAGGAACCAATATGGGCATCCAGGTCCCGCTATTGGTTATTGACCGTAGAGGGGTAGAGGGAGGGCAGCCGCACCCATCTATGCCACGGCGCTGCCCTCCCTCTCCCTCGTAGCCATCTTCTTCTCCGCAGTGCTTAGCGAAGCTCTGCCGAGATTTCTCCACCACCACCGCCACCACGCCGTTGTGCTGCCGGAGGACTCGAGCTACTACTTCACCATCACTCACTGGATTGAGGAGGTGAAGGCGTCATCAAGCCGTACGTGTGTTGAACGCGGAGGTGCCGTCCGTTCGGCGCTAGATCGGAGTTCGCGGGACGGATCGTGATTGGATCGCGAAGACGTTCGACTACATCAACCGCATTTCTTAATGCTTCCGCTTAGCGATCTACAAGGGTATGTAGATGCAATCTCTCCTCTCGTATATGGTCATCTCCTAGATTGATATTGGTGAGCGTAGGAAATTTTTTGTTTCCCATGCAACGTTCCCCAACAGTGGCATCATAAGCTAGGTCTATGCGTAGATGACATCATGAGTAGAACACAAAGGAGTTTGTGGGCGTTGATATTCAGATTGCTTCCTTCCTTGGTCTTTTCTTGATTCAGCGGTATTATGGGACGAAGCGGCCTGGACCAACTTCACATGTCCACGTACATGAGACCGGTTCCATCGACAGACATGTCACTTTGTTGCATAAAGATGGCTGGTGGGTGTCTGTCTCTCCCACCTTAGTTGAATCGGATTCGACAAAGGCGGTCCTTGTAGAAGGTTAAAATAGCAACTTGCATATCACCGTTGTGGCTTTGCGTAGGTAAGAATCGTTCTTGCTAGATACCCATAGCAGCCACGTAAAACATGCAATAACAATTAGAGGATGTCTAACTTGTTTTTGCAGGGTATGTTGTGATATGATATGGCCAAAGACATGATGAAATATATTTGATGTATGAGAGGATCATGTTTGTAATAGTTTATATCGACTTGCATGTCGATGCATACGGCAACCGGCAGGAGCCATAGGGTTGTCTTTAATTATTGTATGACCTGCGTGTCAATCATTAAGCTCTTTGTAATGCTTTACTTTATCGCTAAGCGGTAGCAATAGTAGTAGAAGCATGGTTTGCGTGACAACCCCGATGGTGACACAATGATGGAGATCATGGTGTCATGCCGGTGACGATGGAGATCATGCCGGTGCTTTGGAGATGGAGATCAAAAGCACGAGTTGATGGCCATATCATGTCACTTATGATTTGCATGTGATGTTAATCCTTTTATGCATCTTATTTTGCTTAGGACGACGGTAGCATTATAAGGTGATCCCTCACTAAAATTCAAGATAAAATTGTGTTCTCCCCAAGTGTGCACCATTGCGAAAGTTCGTCGTTTCGAAGCACCACGTGATGATCGGGTGTGATAGACTCTACGTTCACATACAATGGGTGCAAGCCAGTTTTGCACATGCGGAACACTTGGGTTAAACTTGACGAGCCTAGCATGTACAGACATGGCCTCGGAACACAAGAGACCGAAAGGTCGAACATGAGTCATATAGTAGATATGATCAATATGGAGATGTTCACCATTGAAACCACCTCATCTCACGTGATGATCGGACTTGGGTTGGTGAATTTGGATCGTGTTACAATCGGACAACTGGAGGGATGTTGATTTGAGTGGGAGTTCTTAGGTAATATGATTAATTGAACTCATTTATCATGAACAATAGTCTAAGTTACCTTTGCAAATTTATGTTGTAGATCAATAGCTCGCGCTGTAGCTCCCTGTTTTAATACGTTCCTAGAGAAAGACTAAGTTGAAAGATATTGTAAGCAATTATGCGGATTAGGGCCGTATTCTGAGGATTGTCCTCACTGCTGCACAGAAGGCTTATGTCCTTGATGCACCGCTCGGTGTGCCAACCCCTCTAGTGTCGTCTATGGATGTTGTGAACATCTGGCAAACACGTTCAGATGACTACTTGATAGTTTAGTGTGCCATACTTTACGGCTTAGAATCGGGGCTCCAAAGGCGTTTTGAACGCCATGGAACATATGAGCTGTTCCAAGAGTTGAAATTGGTATTTCAGGCTCATGCCCGTGTTGAGAGGTATGAGACCTCTTACAAGTTCTTTGCCTACAAGATGGAGGAGAATAGCTTAGCCAGTTAGCATGTGCTTAGAATGTCTGGGTGCTACATTCGCTTGAATCAAGTGGGAGTTAATCTTCCAGATAAGATAGTGATTGACAAAGTTCTCCAGTCACTATCACCAAGCTACTGGAGCCTCGTGATGAACTATAACATGCAAGGGATGGAGATGATCCCGGAGCTGTTCGCGGTGCTTAAGGCCGCGAAGGTAGAAATCAAGAAGGAGCATCAAGTGTTGATGGTTAACAAGACCACTGATTTCAAGAAGGGCAAGGGCAAGAAGGGAAACTTCATGAATGGCAAGCCAGTTGCCGCTCCAGTGAAGAAACCCAAGGTTGAACCCAAACCCGAGACTAAGTGCTTCTATTGTAAGGGGAACGGACACTGGTAGCGGAACTACCCCAATAGATAAGAAGGTTGGCAACTTCAACAATAGTATATTTGATATACGTGTTATTGATGTGTACCTTACTGGTACTCCTAGTAGCACCTAGGTATTAGATACCGGTTTAGTTGCTAATATTGGTAACTCGAAACAAAAGCTACGGAATAAACAGAGACTAGCTAAGGGCGAGGTGACGATGTGTGTTGGAAGTGTTTCCAAGGTAGATGTGATCACCATCGCACGCTCCCTCTACCTTCGGGATTAGTGTTGAACCTAGATAAATGTTATTTGGTGTCTGCGTTGAGCATGAACATGATTAGACCGTGTTTATTGCAATACGATTGTTCATTTAAATCAGAGAATAATGGTTATTCTGTTTACATGAACAATACCTTCTATGGTCATGCACCCAATGTGAATGGTTTATTGAATCTCGATCGTAGTGATACACATGTTCATAACATTGAGGCCAAAAGATGTAGAGTTGATAATGATAATACCACTTTCTTGTGGCACTGCCGCTTAGGTCATATTGGTGTAAAGCGCATGAAGAAACTCCATGCTGATGAACTTTTGGAGTCACTTGATTTTGAATCACTTGACACATGTGAACCATGCCTCATAGGCAAGGTGACTAAAACCCCATTTTCCGGAACAATGGAACGGGCAATTGACTTGTTGGAAATCATACATACTGATGTGTGCGGCCCGATGAGTGTTGACGCGCGCGGTGGATATCATTACTTTCTCACCTTCACCGATGATTTGAGTAGATATGGTTATATTTACTTGATGAAGCATAAGTCTGAAACGTCTGAAAAGTTCAAGCAATTTCAGAGTGAAGTTGAGAATCATCGTAACAAGAAGATTAAATTTCTACGATTCGATCGAAGGGGAGAATACCTGAGTTATGAGTTTGGCAATCACTTAAGACAATGTGGAATTGTTTCACAGTTGATGCCACCTGGAAGACCACAGCGTAATGGTGTGTCCGAACATCGTAATTGTACCTTATTGGATATGGTGCGTTCTATGATGTCTCTTGCCGATCTACCACTATTGTTTTGGGGTTATGCATTAGAGACAACTACATTTACTTTAAATAGGGCACCATCTAAATCTGTGGAGACGACACCGTATGAACTGTGGTTTGGCAAGAAATCTAAGTTGTTGTTTCTTATGGTTTGGGGCTGCGATGCTTATGTCAAAAGGCTTCAGCCGGAAAAGCTCAAACCCAAAGCGGACAAATGCGTCTTCATAGGATACCCAAAGGAGACGATTGGGTATACCTTCTATCTTAGATCCGAGGGCAAAGTGTTTGTCGCTAAGAATGGGTCCTTTCTCGAGAAAGAGTTTCTCTCGAAAGAATTGAGTGGGAGGAAGATATAACTTGATGAGGTTGTTGAACCTTTACTTCAACCAGTGAGTATTGCAGCACAGAAAGATGTTTCTGTGACACCTACGTGACATGAAGAGGACGCTAATGATAGTGATCATGAAGTTTCGGATCAAGTTACTATCGAACCTCGTAGGTCGACAAGGATACGTACTACTCCTGAGTGGTACGGTAATCCTGTCTTAGAGGTCATGTTGTTGGACAACGGTGAACCTACGAGCTATGGAGAAGCGATGGTGGGCCCGGATTCCAACAAATGGCTAGGAGCCATGAAATCTGAGATAGGATCCATGTATGAGAAGAAAGTATGGACTTTGGTGGACTTGCCCGATGATCGGCAAGCCTTTGAGAATAAATGGATCTTTAAGAAGAAGACATACGCTGATGGTAATGTCACCATTTGTGAATTTTGACTTGTCGCAAAGAAGTTTCCGACAAGTTCAAGGAGTTGACTATGATGAGACTTTCTCACTCGTAGCGATGCTAAAATCTGTTGGGATTATGTTAGCAGTTGCTGCATTTTCAGATTACGAAATCTGGCAGATGGATGTCAAAACAAAGTTTCCTTGACGGTTTCCTTGAGGTAAGGTTGTATGTGATACAACCAGAAGGTTTTGTCTATCCTAAGGATGCTAAAAGGTGTGCAAGCTCCAGTGATCCTTGTATGGACTGGAGCAAGCATCTCGGAGTTGGAACATATGCTTTGATGAGGTGATCAAAGATTTTGGGTTTATACAAGTTTACGGAGAAGCATGTATTTGCAAGAAAGTGAGTGGGAGCACTACAACATTTCTGATAAGTATATGTGGATGACATATTGTTGATCAGGAATGATGTAGAATTTCTGGAAAGCATAAAGGGTTGTTTGAAAGGAGTTTTTCAAAGGAAGACCTGGGTAAAGCTTCTTACATATTGGGCATCAAGATCTATAGAGATAGATCAAGACGCCTGATAAGATTTTCACAGGGCACATACCTTGACATGATTTTGAAGAGGTTCAAAATGGATCAGTCCAAGAAGGGGTTCTTGCCTGAGTTGTAAGGTGTGAAGTTGAGTGAGACTCAAAGCTCGACCACAGCAGAAGAAAGAGAAAGGACAAAGGTCGTCCCCCTTGCCTTAGCCATAGGCTCTATACGATATGCCATGCTGTGTACCGCACCTGCAGTGTGCCTTGCCATGTGTCTGGCAAGGGGGTACAAGAGTGATCCAGGAGTAGATCACTGGACATCGGTCAAAATTATCCTTAGAGGAATAAGGAAATGTTTCTCGGTTATGGAGGTGATAAAGAGTTCGGCGTAAAGGGTTACGCCGATGCAAGCTTTAACACCAATCTGGATGACTCTGAGTAGAGTTTCTCGGTTATGGAAGTGATAAAGAGTTTGGCGTAAAGGGTTACGTCGATGCAAGCTTTAACACTAATCTGGATGACTCTGAGTCGAGTTTCTTGGTTATGGAGGTGATAAAGAGTTCGGCGTAAAGGGTTACGTCGATGCAAGCTTTAACACCAATCCAGATGACTCTGAGTAGAAAATCGGATACGTATAGTGGAGCAGCCGTTTGGAATAGCTCCAAGTGGAGCATGGTAGCAGCATCTACAGTATGACATAAAAATTTGCGAAGTACACGTGGATCTGAATGTTGCAGACCCGTTGACTAAAACCTCTCTCACAAGCAAAACATGATCAAACCCCAGAACTAATTGGGTGTTAATCACATGGTGATGTGAACTAGATTATTGACTCTAGTGCAAGTGGGAGGCTGTTGGAAATATGCCCTAGAGGCAATAATAAATTAGTTATTATCATATTTCCCTGTTCATGATAATCGTTTATTATCCATGCTAGAATTGTATTGATCAGAAACTCAAATACATGTGTGGATACATAGACAACAACGTGTCCCTAGTAAACCTCTACCGGACTAGCTCGTTTATCAAAGATGGCTATGGTTTCCTAGCCATGGACATGAGTTGTCATTTGATAATGGGATCACATCATTAGGAGAATGATGTGATGGACAAGACCCAAACTATAAATGTAGCATATGATCGTGTCAAGTTTATTGCTATCGTTTTCTGCATGTCAAGTATATGTTCCTATGACCATGAGATCATGCAACTCACTAACACCGGAGGAGTGCCTTGTGTGTACCAAACGTCGCAAAGTAACTGGGTGACTATAAAGGTGCTCTACAGGTATCTCCGAGGGTGTCTGTTGAGTTGGCATGGATCAAGACTGGGATTTGTCACTCCGTATGACGGAGAGGTATCTCAGGGCCCACTCGGTAATGCAGCATCACAATGAGCTTGCAAGCAATGTGACTAATGGGTTAGCCACGGGATCTTGTATTACGGAACGAGTAAAGAGACTTGCCAGTAACGAGATTGAACTAGGTATGGAGATACCGACGATCGAATCTCGGGAAAGTAGCATACCGATGGACAAAGGGAACTACATACGGGATTAGCTGAATCCTTGGCATCGAGGTTCGATCGATAAGATCTTCGTAGAATATGTAGGAACCAATATGGGCATCCAGGTCCCGCTATTGGTTATTGACCATAGAGGTGTCTCGGTCATGTTTGCATAGTTCTCGAACCCGCAGGGTCTACACACTTAAAGTTTGGTGACGATATAAGTATAGTTGAGTCATTATGGTGGTTACCGAAGGTTGTTCGGAGTCCCGGATGAGATCCCGGACGTGACGAGGAACTCCAGAATCATCCGGGGGTGAAGATTGATATATTGGACGAAGGGTATTGGAGTCCGGAATTGTTCCGGGGGTACCGGGTGATGACCAGCATCACCGAAAGGGTTTTCGGAGGGCCCCGGCAAGTGTTGGGGGGCCCCATGGGCCAAGGGGAGGGGGCAAACCAGCCCACTAAGGGGCTGTGCGCCCCCCTCACCCTTTCCCACTTAACCAGAAGGGGTGGGGGCGCTCCCCTAGGGCAGCCACCCCCTTTGCCTTGGGGGCCAAGGCTCCCGGGGGGGGGGTGGTGAAGGCGGCCAACACCCATCTAGGGTTTCCCCTGGTGGCCGCCGGCCCCCCTAGGGAACCCTAGGGCGCCCCTCCTCCTCCCCTCCCCCTATATATAGAGGGGTAGAGGGAGGGCAGCCGCACCCATCTATGCCACGGCGCTGCCCTCCCTCTCCCTCGTAGCCATCTTCTTCTCCGCAGTGCTTAGCGAAGCTCTCCCGAGATTTCTCCACCACCACCGCCACCACGCCGTCGTGCTGCCGAAGGACTCGAGCTACTACTTCACCATCGCTCGCTGGATCGAGGAGGTGAAGGTGTCATCAATCCGTATGTGTGTTGAACGCGGAGGTGCCGTCCGTTCGGCGCTAGATCGGAGTTCGCGGGACGGATCGTGATTGGATCGCGAAGACGTACGACTACATCAACCGCGTTTCTTAACGCTTCCGCTTAGCAATCTACAAGAGTATGTAGATGCAATCTCTCCTCTCGTAGATGGTCATCTCCTAGATTGATCTTGGTGAGCGTAGGAATTTTTTTGTTTCCCACGCAATGTTCCCCAACACTTGGGTAAATCTTTTCCTCTTCTCTCCGACAGGGTTGGGGATTGTCTTCACAATAGTGGTCCACTGAGGATAGATACCGTAACCTAGGTACTATCATTTGTCGCAGTTGTGGTCGTTGATGGTAACATTCACCGGCGGGCTGTTGCCTTCGGCAAGCCTTGCAAACACCGGCGAGCGTTGAAGCACGTTGATATCATTGTGTGATCCGGCAATGCCGAAGAAAGAGTGCCAGGTCCAGAGATCTTGTGAGGCCATGGCCTCAAGTATGACAGTGCAAGCCCTGACATGGCCCTTATACTGCCCTTGCCAAGCAGAAGGGCAGTTCTTCCACTCCCAGTGCATGCAGTCTATGCTGCGAAGCATCCCTGGGAAGCCTCTGCTGGCATTCATCGTCAACAAACAGGCTGTATCTTGAGGAGTCGGCTCTCTCAAGTACTCAGGGCCAAACACAACAATCACAGCCTTGCAAAACTTGTACATGGAGTCTAAGCATGTAGACTCGCTCATACGGACATACTCATCAATGAGATCACCGGGCACTCCGTATGCAAGCATCCGGATGGCTGCAATGCATTTATGATAAGATGAGAAGCCAATCTTTCCAAGGGCATCCTCTTTGCACTCGAAATAGTTATCGTATTCGACCACCCCCTCTCTAATACGGTTGAAAAGATGCCTACTCATACGGAAACGCCGCCGGAATTTCTGATGTTTGAACAGTGGGTTGGTTGTGTCAAAGTAATCCTTCCACAGAAGGAAATGGCCGCTCTCTCGGCTGCGATTCAACGCCGGAAGGTGCCCCGGGATCGAGCCATGGAAAACCGCCCGCTGGTTATTAAGGTGGTGATGGACCAACATGGCAGCCAAGATCTGCTCCTCATCATCGGACGAGGAATCGTCGGAGTCGCAAAGAAAATTGTGGAAAAAGAACTCGTCGACGGAGTCCATTTTGTACCTTGGCAAACCGTCGAACAGCTTGCGGGCGTCGACGAAGGAGCTGGCCGGCGAAGAGCCGCGCGCCTCCCTTGGACCAGGTGGCTGGCCTAGAGGCGTCCGACGAGCGTGCCGGCATCAGGACGAAGGAGCTGGCCGGGGCGGTGAGGCGGCTTCCTGCTCGCGGCGGCGTCAGGAGGTGTGGGATGGGAAGCTTCGGTGCCCCGACTGCGAGACGGTGGTGGCGGCGACGTGGGAGGTGGCGGCGTTGGGGGGTAGGTGTGTTGGCACCGACTGCTGGCAGAGGCACCAGAAATGGGGGGCGCCGGCGATGCGGCGGAGGCGGGCGAGGGTTTACTGTCGATATTGGGGTGAGAAAGGATGGCCAATGTGCCACCGACCAGCGGACCAGGGAGAGGAGTAGGGGACGCTGCGCGCGTCCGTTTCCTGTCCGCACCGACGCAAACAAGTCTTAAAATTGGGTCGGGAATGGGTCAACAGGTGGACGAAAAGCGGACGCGTGTCCATTTGGGTCGACATATTAGATCAACTTTTCTATCCGCGCCGATCAAAACGGAAACGCGTGGAAAAAATGAGTGGGCGCGTTAGGTTGCTCTACCGATCTTTCATCTACTTTCGGACAACAAGCTTCGTCGAGTCGAATGGTAGCGGCACGTCTCTTGGGTCACCTGGTCTCACTAACAGATGGGACCCACCCAATGGACAGAGATGCTATTTCTTGACTGGTGCTACTGACAGACTGGACCCAACCAATGGAGAGAGAGAGTGTGGACACATCACCATGCGCTGTCGGGCCATGTGCACACAGATAACAGCCAACGAACGGCGTGCCGTCACAGTTGACAGAAATGTACCAAAACGTGCTGTTAGGTTAGTTTTCTTTTTTGCGGGGGGTGCTGTTAGGTTAGTTAGTGTATAATTTTCTGAGGTTTTTTAGTTTATGTATGCTTTTTTATGGCGCTGCAAGTTTTTGTACTGCATATGTAATTAACTCTATTTTATGAACGGTTTGCAAAAAAAAAGACAACAACTTAATTTACTTTCAGTTGAATACTTATTTTTTTACACAAGATGAACAAAGTATTGCAAACCGGTGAATATTTTTGTATGTAATATGAACGGTTTCACCAGTGCAGAATGGTGTAGATATATCTGAACAATTTTAAAGTGCGTTTAGGATGGGGTATATTGTGCGTGTACGATAGGTGTATGTGCACTACTGTTAATGGAATTGCCTAATAATTAGTTAGTTATTAGTCCTTTCTAAGGGAAAATTGCTGCTGTACTAAACTAAGTTTCGGCCAAATCCGAGATCAGCGTGTCCACAATACGATGAGACTATTCTGAAAATTATTATACACCACTAATGGAAATATATATCGATGCTCTTAATTAGGGACACAATTACAGCTAAGTATCAATTCTCTTAATTCCAATTAATTTGGTATTGATCTGGTTCACGGTTAAAAGTGGCATGTGTTGATATCAATTCTCTTAATTTCAATTAATTTGGTATTGATCTCATTCACGGTTAAAAATGGCATGTGTTGATATCAGAGTCACTATAAATGGCCTTCCATTGATCTGTAGTTCACAACTTAGAGCCAAAGAAACAAGATAAGTGTTCCTTCCAACACCACATGTAGCTAAGATGAAGACTACACAGACGCTGCTCCTTATTCTCGCCTTCCTCGCAGTGGCGTAGCTGTAGGGTGGATAGGGTGGTCCATGGACCACCATGTAAATTAGACTAGTATTCCACTATAGTTGTAAAAGAAACTACTAAGCCGTAGCGCATGCTCAAGGCTCAAGCCCCAAATGCACCATTGCACGATCTGACTACTAGCTTCATCATTTCCTTCATACGTTCTACATATGCGCCCCTTGTCCTTGTACGCTGAAGGATTGTCTTGATGACTCAAAGTCTATAACCCACACATAGCGCCGGTGAACCCTAGCACCCAATGAGATAGAAGCTAGTGACGCACGACAACTGGTAGACATAGCACAGAGGAGTGCGCGAGTGAGGCGGCAGCTGGCAACGCGCGCATGGGGAAGGTCAAGCCATCGAGGCAGGAACTCCACCGACTTCTCATCTCTCCAATTCAAAGTATGATGTCTATCTTCTTCAATTTAAATTATGATTTTCCTTTAAGGCTTGAATAAGTTTAATCGTGAGTGGAAATTGAAACTTGGAATTGATAAATTAAGCCGGTTGATTAATGTTTAGTTTATTATGGTTTTCATTCGAATCGACAATTGATAAAACTTTTATATTGTAGAATTATTGCAAAACTAAACTTACTGATATGTTGTTTTCATAAATTGTATACTAGTATGCAGAGGAGGAGCTAGACGAAATCTGTCGGGGATGGCCAAAGATAGAATATGAGTTGCAAAATTAAACTTATTGATACGTTTTCTTGATAAAGTATATAGTATATACTAGTATGCAGTGGCAGAGTTAGACGTAATCTATCGGGGGAGGGCCAAAGACAGAATATGAGTGTTGGGAGTAGGGGGGTGGGGGTAAAAAAATCTCATTCCCATAAAAATTATTCATAAATAAGTTCAAACCAGGCGCGGGGGGAAGGGGGGCATTTGCCCCCTTAGCTTAGCACGTAGCTCCACCTGTGCTAGTATGTTGATATGTTGTATTTGTGGTGTAAAGATTTGCCTTTTTCATTTGCTCCTCCGTCTTTCTAGTAAATTTTCCACATCACTAACTCTTGTTGACTCCTGCGTGCTCGACAAGGCCGGGTCACCGCGTTCGAAAAGATTCACACCATGGATCCCAACTCACGCGGCCGTGGAGTTCCGCGGTTCAAAACATATCTCTACCACAGGCTGCAAAAGGTACACATGCATGCTGCTGGAGATGGATGCATACTCAAAACTCAACACCATAAGCAAATTACATATTTGATTATCTGTCATGGTTAATTTGCCAGGCCAAGTAATTTTGTTCAAGCACTTCTTCTTTTTATATAAATAGTTAGTTGTTATGTTCTTGTATTTATTCCTCTACTCGAGGGTATTCCATCCTTTTCAAAAATAACTAAATAGATTATCTGAAAGTAGTAATACATGTGTGCCTTCACCTCTTTCTTGCTTGTTATTTCACAGGATGAAAAAGAGACACAACACAGGCTTGCGTCGACTGATCCAAGAGAGATTCAGAAGTTCTATGAGCAGTATTGCAACAAAGATTTCAAGGGTCTTCAAACCAGAAAGCCGTACATAAGCCTGAGCATTGCATTGCATCGCATTAATGAATTGTTTGTAAAAAAAAGAAGTCATCCTTAAGATACGCATGTTCACCTTTTCGGTATGTTGTATATGACATATAGGGACGAGATGGCTCAGCACGATCAAATTGCTTCCGTGCTATACGACGTGCTAAAAAACGTGACGCTTCAAACCAAGGTTCGACATCCAATGACTGCAAATAATTGGAAACATGCATATTATGTCAACTTGATGGCTTCTTTGCACATCATGAAACGTTATTACAACTTGGAAAATACATATGTTTAGCAGTTTGATCAGTACAAGGAAGGGGTTGAAAAGAAGAAAGCTTCCTTTTCACATTACAACATACTACCTCTTAATATTATTTCTGGTCCCATTCAACCTGTAATGAAAAATCCAGAGGTCAGGTTATGTACTATATTCTTCACCAGCCCATTGACCGAGGCAGGATTGCACTGCCCCATGTCGAAATGGACGACCCTCCAACAAATAAACCAGAAAAAAGCGGCACGACCCTAGCTGGTCAATCTCGATATTTTTTGGCTGCCAGCCCGTTCCCTTAATTTGCCGATGCGACTGCAAGCGGTTCGACCTACCCGGCGGCCGGCGGGCGGTGCCTGTGGCGGATCTGCGGGTGGTCGTCGTCGTGGCATTGCATCGACCGCGCCCGCCTCCTCCTCTACGCCGGCCACGGAAGCACTACTTCACCCCGCGGCTCCGACGACGTCATGGTGAGGAACACGGCGGGTCAGCAGTCGGAGTGGTTCCACATGCTGCTCTCTGACGGCGACCACTCCTAGTAGTCCATGCTCGCCACCGCCCACAACTGCCTCGCCATGGACGTCGCCCTTCGCGTTGGATCCATCGTCCAGCAACAGGACATCACCTGCAACACCATCCAGAACCACAGGTGCGTCAGCCGGCCAACACGCATACTGTTTACCCTCCCCACCCCCTCCTCACCCTGTCGATGTGCCTGCTGGTCTAGCCGGGTCGACTTGGTCCTCCAGAAATATTCGATCTTGGTCTGCTTGCTTTTCTTGTTGGAGCTACTGATTGTACATAGCTGTGTGTGGCAGATCTTGTGGCAGATTCTTGGGTGGCAGTTAGGCCTGTAGATGGGGAGTTTCAGTGTTGTTCGTCTTGCAATGTATAAAGATTTAGAGGTGTCAAATGTGCAGTGTCCACTGTGTGAGCTAAGGCTACTGTTACAACTTACAACAATTTTTGGTATACCGACGTCTATATTGGTACTTGTTTCTCGTGGTTGTCTTAATAGCTAGCCTCTTCGGATTGGGACAATGAAAGCATTAACAAATGTAGTTGCCTTAAAAAGTTCAGCTTCAGTTGATTGTAATTTTGATATTCATATAGTAGCATTTTACTAGCACAACATGTGGCATTGTTTTGTTTATTTATTTTTTAGATTTATCCAGGCCCAGCAGAATAAGTTATCTTTGGTGTCGATATTGAGGATAAAATTAGGGAAACTTGTGCTTGATTTTGTGCTATTTCAATGAGTGTTTTGAAATTTTCATGTTGCTGGTGTGCCAAGAATTAACCTGTTTGCTGCAATTCTACTGTTGTGCAAGCTGTAAAAAAGTTTGGTTTCCTATTCCACCGTGATTTGATATGATGTTGTATTTTAGCGAATGTACTCAGATCTAATTAAGTGAACTTCGTTTTTTCATGTTTTAACAAATACCAGTGGATTAGTGACAAGAAAGATCCAGACTCCTTAAAGTATTTCAGTAGGATAACTGAATGCGATGACATGGTTCTGCAGCCACCATAGTCCCTATCTTCAGATTAACTTCTTGATTGTAATCCTGCTATTGGCTATATGCCTAATATAAACTCTCTTTACACTAAAAAACTATTCCCTGTTCTGTGCACCTTGATGTAACATCGACGTCGAGGCGAGTGGCATCTGGCAGATTGCGGACAGAGGTCACAGAAGGCATCTTTTACCCAGACGCAGCCCCCAAAATCAACTGCCAACGGGCATGCGAAGAAAAGGTGACTCGCCAACTCTAGCGGGGTGTGGCAGAGCGTGCAACTCTTCCATGCTATAGAATTGAGGTTTTATGAGTAATGAAAAAAAAAGGTTAATTTGCTTCTGAATGGTGTTGTATATTATGTGACGCCCCCGGCTCAATCGTGCACTAATCATACACGCAAATGCACACGATCAAGCCTAAGGACTCACGGGAAGATATCACAACACAACTCTAAAACATAAATAAAGTCATACAAGCTTTATATTACAAGCCAGGGGCCTCGAGGGCTCGAATACATAACTTGCGTACAAGCGTCAGCGGAAGCATCAGATATCTGAGTACAGATATGAAACAGAAAAGGCCTTTAGAAAGGCGGGGCAAAATAAAACACTACAATCAAAAGGCGAAGGCCTCCTGCCTGGGACCCTCCGATCCTACTCCTGGTCGTCAGTCAACTCGTAGTAGTATCCATCCTCTGGGTAGTAGTAGTAGTCGATCGACGGGGCATCTGTCTCAGGGGGCTCCGTCCTCTGGTCGCGACAAACTGATATGGGGAGAAAAGGAAAACAAAGCAACCGTGAGTACTCAGAAGTACTCAGCAAGCAAGGATCTACACTACATATGCAATATTTTCAAAGGGAGGCTGTATATGTGGACTGGGCTGCAGAAATGCCAGAATAGAGAGAAGGCCTAGTCCTATCGAAGACTAGCATCTTCAGAGGTCTTGCAGCAATAGAAGAGAGAAGAACAGTACCATATAATGTAGCAGTATCATTAAGTCTCAACCTCACCCAGAGATCCTTTCTCGACTCCCTGCGAGAAAGCAATCCCAGAGCCATACAGTCATCAACCTCGTCCTGAGATCCCTTCTCGACTCCCTACGAGAAGCAATCCCAGAGCCATAGTATCCAAGTATCCAGTTCTAATTGTATCAATCAGGATACAACTCCGAGTGTCCTTTATCGTAGGACCGGCTATCGATAGAAGTTTTCTTCCCTGCAGGGGTGCACCAACTTACCCACCACGCTCGCTTAACTCCGGCCGGACACACTTTCTGGGTCATGCCCGAGCTCGGCCAAACGATACATCGCAACCCTACCTACAGCTCAGTAGAGAGGTCCCCGTCGGTCTATATCCTAAGCGCTCAGGGGTCTTGGGCCATCGCCCTGTGCACTCCGGGTCGGTGTGTGCGGGGTCGGGACGAGCACCACCTCAGTCCTGGATGGTACTGGCCCGGCCCGGCCACGAGGCTGAACTGGATGTCTGACAAAGCTTTCGGCTGATGCATACGATGCAGAGTGCCCATAACTCTTTCCACGTGATGGTTAGTGCTATCAGGCCAGAGGCCTGCTCGGATCAAATATCCAAATCGTTAGTGGACTAGGGCTTGCGGTAACGAGCAGAGACTCACGAAAGATGTGACCCCATCGCCCCGTCTCGAGGACTTGCAGCAAGGGCCAAGAATGCCCGGCCACGCCTCGTATTCACCACTCGGGCACCACACTGGCATCCGTCTTCACAACACTCGCCTCTCAGGCGCACGCGGGTACCCCTCAGGGTCGACCCGCCTATCGAAGTAACAGTGTAAAGTCCAAGTATCCGTGTGTCCATAGCATCAGAGGAATCCGAGGTATCACCCTCGTTGAATTCCCACTCGATGTATCCGTCAAGGTGAACTCGGAGGAATCACCCTCGATGGGTTCACACTTGATGTGTTGCACGACAGCGTCGTTACCGGAAGTGGTGAAGGAGGAATCACCCTCGATGACCACGACCAAATAGCTACTCTACAGAGTTAACATCAGAAGTGCTACAAGAGGTTTCACCCTCGGCACTCGATAGTAACGCTGCAGTGTCGTTACAACTAAGGGGGGGTGATGTGCGGTGTCGGGGCCTGGTCTTCAATCCCGTTGATCGGGTCTTCTGATAATCCAGCGGGGCGGTCGGGACTAGTGGGGTCACTGATAGGTCTCTACCCAGCCTATACTAAGCAGTTTAGGATATGCAGGTAATTATCAACAGCAGTTTACAGTAAATAGACTATGCATCAGAATAGGTAAAGCAGTAGCAGCAACAATTCTAATGCAAGCATGGGAAATTAGAATGGGTGATATCGGGATGATCAAGGGGGGGGGGGGGCTTGCCTGGTTGCTCGGCGGCAAGGGCAAGGTTGTCAAAGGTGGCGTCAGTCTCCGGAGCTGCGTCGGTCTCGGGGACGACGTCGGTGTCGGGGTCTAACGAGAGAGAAGAGGGGGATGAAACGGTATAAATACACAGCAAACAAGAGTAACACAATGTACGACATGACAATGTGCAGTGCCAGGTGTGTCCTAACGTATGGTTGCACGTCACCGAGGAAGGAGGAATCCATCCGAGAATGTTTTCCCGGTTCCGGACATTTGTCAGAAAGATGACCGGAGAGGAACGGTTGCATGTTCGGGTAGTTAGGGACGTGTGACAGATGAACGGACCGCGCATCCGGTTTCGTCTCGAAATTCTGAGCAACTTTCATGTACAAAGTTTTTCGATCTGAGCTACGGATTATTTAATATGATTTTCTAAAGTTTTTATTGATTTTCTGGAATTTATTTAATTATTTAAATTTGAATTATCCAAAACAGTGTTGATGATGTCAGCATGACCTCATGCTGACGTCAGCAGCCAATCTGACACGTGGGTCCCACCTGTCACTGACTGTTAGGCTAATCAGGTTTAATTAACTAACTAGTGATTAGGTTAATCTAATTAGGATTAATTAAGCTAATTAATTACTGTTTAATTAATTAATTATTAATTTTAATAATTTTTATTTTATTTTTATTTTCTTAAAACGTTTTTAGGGCTGGGCCCGTTCGTCAGCGTCACAGGGCGCGAGGGCCCCACCGGGCAGTGGCCCAGGGGCGGCGGGGCGCGGGCGACGGGCGCGGCGCGCGGGCGACGGGCGTGTGTGCGCGTGCGTGCGCGCGGGCGGCGGCAGAGGCGCGGCGACGCGGGCGGCAGCGCGGGCGCGTGCGCGCGGGGACGGGCACGGGCGAGCGGGCGATGTGCGCGGCGAGGTGTAGGCGCGGTGCGGGGCCGAGCGCGGACGCGAAGCAGCGGCGAGGTGCGGGCGCGCGCGGCGGCACGCCGAGCGGGGCGGGGCTGCGATGACCGAGGGGAAGGGGAGACGGGCGGCGCTCACCCCGGGTGCAGGGTCTAGGCAGCAGGCGCGAGGAGGACGACGAGGACGGCGAGGAGGAGACGGGGACGCGAGGTGGCGACGGTGGGGCGGTCCGGCGAACGGCGGAGCGGCGGGGATCCGCGTCGTGGCGGTGAGCGGCGGGGCCAATCCAGCGGCGAGGGGCGCCAGCGAGCGGCGAGGCGAGGTGGGCTCCGGCGAGTGGTCAGGGAAGGGCGGCGGCGTCGGCGACGGGATCGGGCGTGGCGCCCCCGATCCAGAACCTGGGATGAGGTGAGACGGGCAGGAGGGGGGGGGGGGGGGATTAGGGTTTCGGGTGGCGCGTATCCATATAGGCCGGGCGCGCGGGGTTGGCCGGCCTGGTGGCCTCGTGGGCGTGGCCCAGTTGGCCGATGGGTGGGGGATTTTTCTCTTTTTATTTTTTCTATTTTGTTTTCTTTTGCCTTTTTTCTTTTTATTAATTCATATCTCCTGTCTAGTAAATTGTTAGGCCTCAAAATGATTTTTGTAGAACATGGCAATTGTTCCAATAAATACTAGGCATCCTCTACCACTGTCAAAAATTAGTTTGGAGTCAATTTGAGTTCACACAATTTTAATAATAAACAAAATGCATTAATCCTTACTGTTTTGGTAAAGTTTGAGCCACCTAATTAATTTATTTATTATTGGTTTCAATTTTAGAATAGTCTCTGGAATATTTGCGATTTATTGAACATTTTAGTTTTTATGTTAGACAACTTTTATTTTCCACTTTCATTTAAATTTGGATTTTGACTTAGGAGTTGAAATGCAATATAATGCTAATGATGATCATGCACTGTTAAACATGATGACATGGCATAATCAAAAGGGTGATTACTGCAGTTAACCACTGGGGGTGTTACAAATCTCCTCCACTAATAAGAATTCTCGTCCCGAGAATTAAGAGGTAGAAGGAAAAAGTTCGGGGTATTCCGCACGAAGATTATCCTCGCGTTCCCAAGTGGCTTCATCTTCAGTATGATTTGACCACTGCACTTTGAGGAACTTGGTAACCTTCTGACGGGTCCGACGTTCAGCTTCATCGAGGATGCGGATCGGATGCTCCTTATAAGATAGGTCATCTTGCAATTCGAGCATCTCGTGATCCACTGCTCGGTGTGGAGATTCTTTGAAGCATTTACGAAGTTGCGACACATGGAAGACGTCGTGGATATGAGAGAATTGCGGCGGCAACTCCAATTTATATACCACCTGTCCACGCCTTGCAACAATGCGGAAAGGACCAATATAGCGTGGAGCTAGCTTGCCCTTGATTCCAAAACGGTGAGTGCCTTTCATCGGGGTGACTCGCAGATAAGCCTGATCACCAGGTTGGTAAGTCAAACCCCATCATTTGCGATCATAGTTGCTCTTCTGGCGGTCCTGAGCCGCCTTGAGATTTTCCCGGACAATACGTACTTGTTCTTCGGCATGTTGAATAATATCCAGACCCACGAGCGGTCGTTCCCCAGTTTCTGACCAATTCAGAGGGGTTCGACACTTACGTCCATAGAGTACTTCGAAGGGGGCCATTTTCAAACTGGCTTGATAGCTGTTGTTATAAGAGAACTCAGCATATGGAAGAGATTCTTCCCACTTCTCACCAAACGATATAACACAAGCCCGCAACATGTCTTCAAGCACTTGATTGACTCGTTCGACTTGGCCTTGGGATTGGTTGTGATAAGCTGAACTCCAGATAATATGAGTTCCCATAGCTGTTTGGAAACTTTCCCAGAACTTGGAGGTGAAAAGGCCACCACGATTCGAACTGATCTCCTTCGGAATACCGTGGAGTGAAACAATTCTGGAGATATACAACTCTGCTAACTGACTAGCAGTGATAGTCTCTTTGACAGGCAGAAAGTGTGCAACTTTAGAGAGTTGGTCGACGACGACAAGAATAGCATCGTGACCCTTCTGTGACCTGGGAAGTCCTGTAACGAAATCCATCTGAACCTTATCCCATTTCCATAGAGGAATAGGAAGTGGTTGCAGAATTCCAGCTGGTTTCTGATGTTCTGCTTTAACGCGACGACACACATCACATTCAGCAACATAACGAGCAATGTCCTGCTTCATTCTAGACCACCAGTACCTTTGACGGAGATCACGATACATCTTGGTGCTACCCGGATGAATAGAAAATGGTGTATCATGTGCCTCCTTCATGACCTTGTCGGTCATAAGCTCGAAGCGAGGTACGACAATGCGGTTTCTGAAATACAAGGTTCCATCTTCAGACAGCGAGAAATCCCTGTACTTTTCATGGTGAAGATTTTTCTTCATCAGATCAATTTCAGCATCTTTAGCTTGCGCATTCTTAACAGCTTTCTCAAGATCTGGTTGTATCACAAGGTTATTAAGAGAACCCTGTGGAACAATACGCAGATTCAGCTTGCACAGTTCTTCAAAAAGACGAGGTTGAGCTTGCCTAACCATGAGGTTGTCGCAATAGGACTTGCGGCTTAAGGCATCAGCCATCACGTTAGCCTTGCCAGGGGTATAGGATATACCCAAATCATAGTCCGCAATGGCCTCCATCCATCTTTGCTGACGGAGGTTTAGAGATGGCTGGGTGAACAAGTACTTCAGACTTTTATGATCCGTGTATATCTCGCAACGATTACCGAGAAGGTAATGTCGCCACAACTGCAATGCATAGATGACAGCAGCTAGTTCTAGATCATGTACCGGATAATTCTCTTCATGCGGGCGCAACTGTCGAGAGCCATAGGCAATCACTTTACGCTCTTGCATTAGGACACAGCCTAATCCTTCACGGGATGCGTCACAATAAATCACAAAGTCTTTACGGGTATCCGGAGGAGATAGTACTGGGGCAGATGTCAGCTTGTCTTTGAGTGTCTGGAAACTTTCCTGACATTTTTTTGTCCATTCGAACTTAACGCCCTTGTGAAGCAGATCAGTCAAAGGCTTAGCAATCTTTGAGAAATTCTCGACAAAACGACGACAATAACTTGCAAGGCCGAGAAAACTTCTCACTTGCTTGACGTTCTTCGGAGGAGTCCAGTCAAGAATAGCTTGAACTCGTTCTGGGTTAACAGCAATTCCATCCTTGGAAATCACATGACCAAGGTAGGTTACTTCAGAAAGCCAGAATTCACATTTGGAGTATTTGGCATACAACTGGTGTTCTCGGAGCCTTTCCAGTACAAGACGGAGGTGTTCAGCATGTTCTTCCTTATTCTTCGAATATACCAGAATATCATCTAGATAAACCACGACGAACTTGTCGAGGTAATCCATGAAGATGTAATTCATCAGACGGGAGAATGTGGCTGGAGCATTTGTTAGGCCAAATGACATGACAGTGTACTCGTAGGAGCCATAGCGAGTAGCAAATGCAGTCTTCGGAATATCCTCTTCACGAACACGGATCTGATGGTATCCCAATCTCAAATCAAGCTTAGAGAATACTGAGGAACCGGCAAGTTGATCATACAAATCATTGATTCGTGGAAGCGGATACTTGTTCTGAATTCTTGCTTGGTTGATAGGTCGGTAATCCTGAACCAATCGGTTAGTTCCATCCTTCTTCTTAACGAAGAGTGAAGGTGCTCCCCAAGTGGAGGAACTGGGGCGGATGAAGCCCTTCTTAAGTGACGTGTCGATTTCCTCTTTAAGTTCAAGAAGGTGGTGCAGAGGCATTTTATAAGGACGCTTCGCAATAGGGGTAGTGCCAGGCTTCAAGTCGATGACAAACTCGACAGCTCTAGCAGGGGGTATTCCTGGAAGTTCTTCTGGAAAGACGTCTTGAAAATCACAAACAACTGGAACGTTCTCGATGCCTTCAAGAGGTGAAGCATTCAATGCATTTAGAACATATATCTGGCTCTCAGCATCCTGAGCTATTCGGGCTGAGTAATTGATCACCTGACCAGAAGGGTGTGTGAGCTGGACTGTCTTAGTAGCACAGTCAATCAAAGCATTATGGGCTGTCAACCAGTCCATACCGAGAATGATGTCTATGTCGGAAGGTCCAAGAGCAATAAGGGAAGCAGAGAACATCAACCCTTCAATTCTGATCTGATTGTTGGGACTTACCATTTTGGTTTGCCACCTGGAACGGGGAGTGATAATCTCTAATGGTGTGGGTAACAGCTCTAGATGTAGCTCATGCCTCTGAGCAAATTGTTGAGACACAAAGGAATGTGATGCTCCTGAGTCGAAAAGGACAGAAGCTGCAACTGAATTAATCGGGAGGGTACCCATCAAAATTGTTGGTTCTTTCTGAGCCTCTTCTGCATTGACATGGTTAGCATGGCCCAGTATAATAGCAGAAGGTCTGGCATTGGGATTCCTGGGCTGACGAGCTCGGGCATCTCGATTTTGATTCGGACGGCAATTGGTAGCACGTTGCCCTGGTTGACCACACTTGAAGCAATTCCGATCATTATGGGAAGGAGCTACAACATTGGACTGTCCACCCTGAGTCACTAGCTATCTCGGCGGCGGAGGCAGGCGAGGTGCAACATAAGACGGCCTTGGTGTTGGAGCAGGCCGATGATGAACATTGTGTGGGATCTAGACTCGACGTTTCTGAACAGGCTGACCCGAGGACGAGTCAGCTTCATGAGTGCGCTTGAGCGACTCCTGGTACTCAGTCAGAGCTGTTTCAACTTGGAAAGATTTGCTGACAAGCGTTGCGAATTCTATGCAATCATGGACAGCAAGTGCAAGTTTTATATCAGTACGTAGTCCTCCACGGAATTTCTCCTGCTTGCGAGTGTCGGTGTCGACATCATCCGCAGCATAGCGAGATAATTCAAGGAATTTCCTCTGATATTCATCCACAGTCATTTTACCCTGAGAGAGTTTACGGAACTCCTGCTTCTTCTGGTCCATCAGACCTTGAGGAATGTAACGTGCATGAAAAGCTGACTGAAATTCCTGCCAAGTGGTTACAGTCTCTGCAGGCAACATAGCCTTGTGGCTTTCCCACCATTGAGCAGCTGGGCCCTTCAGGTGGAATGTCGCAAAGGTGACGTAACTGTCAGGAGCGACATTAGCTGATTCCATCTCAAACAGGATGTCACGAAGCCAATCATCAGCATCCATAGGATTGGTGGAGTTGCGGAAGACGGATGGACTGAGGCGCACAAATTCTGGCAGAGTTATTGGAGCATTCTGTTGCTGAGCATTCTGAGTTGGGAATTGAGCCAATACTCCGGTCATAAACTGACGGTTAAGCTCAAACTGCTGACGGTTGAGTTCAAACTGCTGCATCATGGCGGCAATATAGGGTGGAGGTGGAGGATCGTCAGCCATCCTGCCAAATCAACAGGGGCAGTTTAGCAAGAAAAACTGCATGTGTATGGAATGATTCATGAAGTATCACGCACAACAGAAGGAAGTGCAATAGATAATTCAGCATATTCGCACCAGACATTCAAAGCCACACATAGCCTCGGTTAGTATCCGGCATTACGACAGTTGAAAAGGGAGGGCTAGACATCTAGGCGGCGCGCAGGCACGCGGTAGGGAAGTACACAACGAGACATAGCAAAGGCTACATCAACGTCGGAGAAAACTATTGGAGCGAGGAATCTGCAAGTGACAACACAGGGTGCCCTCGATAAGAGGATCTTGTAAGCAGAACCTGGCCCATAATCTCGAAGCAAGGGGGGATATTTCAGAACTCCGGGTGGATGTGATTACGAGAACCTAATGTTGGAGTTAGTAAATTTTTTAACCCGAATAGAAGAGAGATCAGAGTCCCAGAGTAAAGGTCAAGGAGTAAAAGATCCTAATACCACCCATTTGGCGATGTGGGCCCGTAAGCCACACAACCAAGTTAGTAAAACAGTTTTCGGTTACTAGACTCAACTTCGGCCAAGGAGTTGGAAAGGGGGATTCCTACAGGCAGTCGGCTCTGATACCAACTTGTGACGCCCCCGGCTCAATCGTGCACTAATCATACACGCAAATGCACACGATCAAGCCTAAGGACTCACGAGAAGATATCACAACACAACTCTAAAACATAAATAAAGTCATACAAGCTTTATATTACAAGCCAGGGGCCTCGAGGGCTCGAATACATAAGCTTGCGTACAAGCGTCAGCGGAAGCATCAGATATCTGAGTACAGATATGAAACAGAAATAGAAAGGCCTTTAGAAAGGCGGGGCAAAATAAAACACTACGATCGAAAGGCGAAGGCCTCCTGCCTGGGACCCTCCGATCCTACTCCTGGTCGTCAGTCAACTCGTAGTAGTATCCATCCTCTGGGTAGTAGTAGTAGTCGATCGACGGGGCATCTGTCTCAGGGGGCTCCGTCCTTTGGTCGCGACAAACTGATATGGGGAGAAAAGGAAAACAAAGCAACCGTGAGTACTCAGAAGTACTCAACAAGCAAGGATCTACACTACATATGCAACATTTTCAAGGGGAGGCTGTATATGTGGACTGGGCTGCAAAAATGCCAGAATAGAGAGAAGGCCTAGTCCTATCGAAGACTAGCATCTTCAGAGGTCTTGCAGCAATAGAAGAGAGAAGAACAGTACCATATAATGTAGCAGTATTATTAAGTCTCAACCTCACCCAGAGATCCTTTCTCGACTCCCTGCGAGAAAGCAATCCCAGAGCCATACAGTCATCAACCTCGTCCTGAGATCCCTTCTCGACTCCCTGCGAGAAGCAATCCCAGAGCCATAGTATCCAAGTATCCAGTTCTAATTGTATCAATCAGGATACAACTCCGAGTGTCCTTTACCGTAGGACCGGCTATCGATAGAAGTTTTCTTCCCTGCAGGGGTGCACCAACTTACCCACCACGCTCGCTTAACTCCGGCCGGACACACTTTCTGGGTCATGCCCGACCTCGGCCAAACGATACATCGCAACCCTACCTACAGCTCAGCAGAGAGGTCCCCGTCGGTCTATATCCTAAGCGCTCAGGGGTCTTGGGCCATCGCCCTGTGCACTCCGGGTCGGTGTGTGCGGGGTCGGGATGAGCACCACCTTAGTCCTGGATGGTACTGGCCCGGCCCGGCCACGAGGCTGAACTGGACGTCTGACAAAGCTTTCGGCTGATGCATACGATGCAGAGTGCCCATAACTCTTCCCACGTGATGGTTAGTGCTATCAGGCCAGAGGCCTGCTCGGATCAAATATCCAAATCGTTAGTGGACTAGGGCTTGCGGTAACGAGCAGAGACTCACGAAAGATGTGACCCCATCGCCCCGTCTCGAGGACTTGCGGCAAGGGCCAAGAATGCCCGGCCACGCCTCGTATTCACCACTCGGGCAGCACACTGGCACCCGTCTTCACAACACTCGCCTCTCAGGCGCACGCGGGTACCCCTCAGGGTTGACCCGCCTATCCAAGTAACAGTGTAAAGTCCAAGTATCCGTGTGTCCATAGCATCAGAGGAATCCGTGGTATCACCCTCGTTGAATTCCCACTCGATGTATCCGTCAAGGTGAACTCGGAGGAATCACCCTCGATGGGTTCACACTTGATGTGTTGCACAACAGCGTCATTACCGGAAGTGGTGAAGGAGGAATCACCCTCGATGACCACGACCAAATAGCTACTCTACAGAGTTAACATCAGAAGTGCTACAAGAGGTTTCACCCTCGGCACTCGATAGTAACGCTGCAGTGTCGTTACAACTAAGTGGGGGGGGGGGGGGTGATGTGCGGTGTCGGGCCTGGTCTTCAATCCCGTTGATCGGGTCTTCTGATAATCCAGCGGGGCGGTCGGGACTAGTGGGGTCCATGATAGGTCTCTACCCAGCCTATACTAAGCAGTTTAGGTATGCAGGTTTATCAACAACAGTTTACAGTAAACAGGCTATGCATCAGAATAGGTAAGCAGTAGCAGCAGCAATTCTAATGCAAGCATGAAAATTAGAATGGGCGATATCGGGATGATCAGGGGGGGGGGGGGGCTCGCCTGGTTGCTCGCGGCAAGGCAAGGTCGTCAAAGGTGGCGTCAGTCTCCGGAGCTGCGTCGGTCTCGGGGACGACGTCGGTGTCGGGGTCTAACCAGAGAGAAGAGGGGGAGGAAACGGTATAAATACACAGCAAACAAGAGCAACACAATGTACGACATGACAATGTGCAGTGCCGGGTGTGTCCTAACGTATGGTTGCACGTCACCGAGGAAGGAGGAATCCATCCGAGAATGTTTTCCCGGTTCCGGACATTTGTCAGAAAGATGACCGGAGAGGAACGGTTGCATGTTCGGGTAGTTAGGGACGTGTGACAGATGAACGGACTGTGTATCCGGATTCGTCTCGAAATTCTGAGCAATTTTCATGTACAAAGTTTTTCGATCTGAGCTACGGATTATTTAATATGATTTTCTAAAGTTTTTATTGATTTTCTGGAATTTATTTAATTATTTAAATTCGAATTATCCAAAACAGTGTTGATGACGTCAGCAAGACCTCATGCTGACGTCAGCAGCCAATCTGACACGTGGGTCCCACCTGTCACTGACTGTTAGGCTAATCAGGTTTAATTAACTAACTAGTGATTAGGTTAATCTAATTAGGATTAATTAAGCTAATTAATTACTGTTTAATTAATTAATTATTAATTTTAATAATTTTTATTTTATTTTTATTTTCTTAAAACGTTTTTAGGGCTGGGCCCGTTTGTCAGCGTCACAGGGCGCGAGGGCCCCACCGGGCAGTGGCCCAGGGGCGGCGGGGCGCGGGCGATGGGCGCGGCGCTCGAGCGACGGGCGCGTGTGCGCGGGCGGCGGCAAGGGCGCGGCGACGCGGGCGTGTGCGCGCGGCGACGGGCAGGGGCGAGCGGGCGATGGGCGCGGCGAGGTGTAGGCGCGGTGCGGGGCCGAGCGCGGATGCGAAGCAGCGGCGAGGTGCGGGCGCGCGCGGCGGCACGCCGAGCGGGGCGGGGCCGCGGTGACCGAGGGGAAGGGGAGACGGGCGGCGCTCACCCCGGGTGCAGGGTCAAGGCAGCGGGCGCGAGGAGGACGACGAGGACGACGAGGAGGAGACGGGGACGCCAGGTGGCGACGGTGGGGCGGTCCGGCGAACGGCGGAGCGGCGGGGATCCGCGTCGTGGCGGTGAGCGGCAGGGCCGATCCAGCGGCGAGGGGCGCCAGCGAGCGGCGAGGCGAGGTGGGCTCCGGCGAGTGGTCAGGGAAGGGCGGCGGCGTCGGCGAAGGGACGGGGGTGGCGCCCCCGATCCCGAACCTGGGGAGGAGAGGGAGATCGGGGGGGGGGGGGGGTGGGGGTGGGGTATTAGGGTTTCGGGGGTGGCCGGGGTAGCCATATAGGCCAGGGGCGGCGGGGGGGCCGTCCTGGTGGACTGCTGGGCGTGGCCAGTGGGCCGGGGGGGATCTTTCTCTTTTATTTTTTCTATTTTGTTTTCTTTTGCCTTTTTTTCTTTTTATTAATTCATATCTCCTGTCTAGTAAATTGTTAGGCCTCAAAATGATTTTTGTAGAACATGGCAATTGTTCCAATAAATACTAGGCATCCTCTACCACTGTCAAAAATTAGTTTGGAGACAATTTGAGTTCACACAATTTTTATAATAAACAAAATGCATTAATCCTTACTGTTTTGGTAAAGTTTGAGCCACCTAATTAATTTATTTATTGGTTGTTTCAATTTTAGAATAGTCTCTGGAATATTTGCTATTTATTGAACATTTTAGTTTTTATGTTAGACAACTTTTATTTTCTACTTTCATTTAAATTTGGATTTTGACTTAGGAGTTGAAATGCAATATAATGCTAATGATGATCATGCACTGTTAAACATGATGACATGGCATAATCAAAAGGGTGATTACTGCAGTTAACCACTGGGGGTGTTACACATTCTTTAGCAACCAAGCACTAGCAGCTCTGTTTCAGATGTGTTGTTTGTTGGTTCATGTAGACATGCCAACGAAAGGTTAACAGAGAAAAATAGAAAAAAAAGATGGTGGTTTGGATTGATTGTTCTCCTGCGTAGACTAAAATTAGCGAGTAAAGAAAATTTGATTTTGCTTCAAGATCCTTTCCTTGAGTTTGTTCCAGGAAGAATGTTTTTGTTCCTATTTTAATTGCAATGCGTGACTTCCGGAGGCAACTCTTCCATATGATGTTGTGGTTCAACATCTCTCAAAAATGCAGAGAGCAAAGCAGTTGGGCTTCGACCAGATGTGTAACATCACACATCTGATGTTGTGGTTCAACATCTCTCAAAAAGGCAGAGACCAAAAATCTATCTGGGCAAGTAGTAGATGTAATAATTAGTTCTAGGAGAGTATGCATGTTAAATTTGCTATATTGCAGTCTGTACTATGAGCTGTAATTGTTTGATTAACCATGTTCAGGATGTAGATAATTTTGAGAAAGCATAATTCTTTCCGTTTGCATATAGGATTTATGTGAATAATCTCTCTATCATCAGTTCTTCTAGTATTTGGCTGAGTCCTCTATGATAATTTTGATTTAACTAATTTATCAGTCCACCTCATGAGAGAAGATTTGTATTTGGTTCAGTCAAATGTCTTATATACATATTCTATAAATCTACTTTCCTTCTAAGTAATCTACTATCTTTTGTCAGTAACATTCACTAAGCTCCTTGATTACAACAGTAGTGATTCACTAAGCTCTGATCTTACCACTGTCTATTTTATTTGCAGTTGTATTCACCTCATCTAGATACGAACACCCCCTATTCACTATGCCCCTTGCATGCTTTGTGTTTTTATATCAAGCAACAACAATGAACCCTTGGTCTGAAAACAAAATTATTTTGAAAGAAATGAACTATCTGCTCATTTTCTACCACCCACACTGCTATAGCTGGTGGTACATGCCAGAGAACATATCATTTATACCATAACATGGACATCATTCTCCAGTTCTTTGAAAGCACCTGTTGTTATTTTCGATCATGACATTCATGATCTGGGTTTATGTAAAGGTCTCTGGAAGAGAACATGTTTTTGATAAATGATGTGTGATGCATCCTTCTGTGCACCTAGCTTCCTGCTTAGAAAAAGAATTAAAAGTAGCTGCGTTATAGAAGAATATAAAGGGCAGAATAGTTGCGGGCTTGCTTTCTACTAATCAGTTTTATTTACATTGTAGGTAGCTCATCTACAAGTACCCTAATAATAGGAGGCTGATATTATGGTGATACTTAATACATTGGGAAATTTGGAAAGAACACAATGTCAGGATCTTTCACAGAATACAGTTTTCCTGACTCGGTGTTTGAGGCTATCATTGATGAGGTTTAACCTTGGAGAGCTGCTGGCTGCTTGTCTTGTTTCTGAAAGAATCATGTTCCTGCTGTTTTCTCGGTGCCGAGAGTGTATTGCTAGTGTAATCAGCATGCTCTCTAAGGCCATATATAGAGTTCCAGCTCCGTTTTCTTGAGAGCTGACCATGTAAATTCCAGCTCTGTTTTCTTAGAACTGGTCCTGTAAATTATTCCCCGTATTTTAATGCACTTGGCGTCAGGCCCGTTGAGATAACATTACTCCCCTTAATAAAGAATATATGTTTCCCCGCAAAAAAAGTGTTGTGTTTATATGATAACAATCGGTCTTTTTGGGAATGTAAGTTTTGAGGCCATTCCTACCCGCCGGAAATTCCAGTCAACACTCAAATAAAATCTTCGTATGATTGAGGATGCAATCACAGATACCTAAGAAAAAGTCCCAAATAAGATTTCCACTACATCAATGGTGCCAAATGAACAAGTCTATATAAAAATAGATGGTGAAAAGGAGATAAAAAAATTAGTATGCATTACCTTTGATCTTAAGCAGCTGTAAACATGTCTCGGCCACCCAATCTGTCTCGTTGTTTCTCTGGCAGTGGTACAGTAGTTTGCATGCGCATAGAGGTACAGTAGTTTGCATGCGCAAGGTAAATTTACCGTGCAAGCCCACTGTTTCTTACGGCAATGGTTCCGGAGAGTCAGTAACGCCTACCTATTCATTGTCGTAAAATTACGACATCATCTCTTTTTTATAGCATAGCATGGTGGTGCGGCATACCGGTTTCCAGTTATTTACTTGCATGCATGCCATAAGATTACCCCACTCTTTTGTTTATCATGGGAGACCAGTTTTCCTTCTCCCGGGTGTAATCTTACCTCAAGTATTTTGTTTTTTGTTCTGGCCGTGGAGTGTGGTGGGGGTGAGGAATAAGAATTCGATCCTATATATATATATATATATATATATATATATATATATTCATTTGGACTGCTTTCTTTTAATACCACATGTAGTCTGAATTATTTTCTTGTGTGTGAAAACTGCAGATAAAAGCAGCACTGACGCTTCTTCGCAGTTTAGAGAATCTTCCAATGCCAAGGCCAGATGTGAGTACAACTAATGTGCCTGAAGAGATAGAAGGACCTATTGTTCTTGACTTGCTCAATTGGCTCTGGCAAACATTTGGATTTCACGTGGAAATTAACTAATACTTGGATTTATATTCTAGACTTTGTGTTTGGTGGTTCTGTTATTTGTTAAGATTTTACTATGTTTTGCTTTATTGTTGTAGAAAGGAAACGTGGAGAATCAAAAGGAACATTTGATTTTACTGCTTGCTAACATGGATATGAAAGGAAGTGGTAGTATCCGCCAGGGTGAAAGACGAAGTCAAATGGAAAATCTTTCTATGAACTTCTTTCTGCCACTTATGTTGGATCAACTCATTTTGGTGAATCCCTTTTGCAACTGGTTTTCTGCTCCTATTAGTGTCCATTAAATTGATTCATGATCTTCTAATATGACTTGCAGATAACTCGTGATACAATTGATCACTTGATGAAGAAAGTTTTTTGAAATTACATTTCATGGTGCCAATATCTGCATGTGGAGTCAAACATCAAGTAAATAATATAATATTTTGTTGCACGCATGGTACTAAAGATTATCCTCGTTAACTGTGAATAATTTTCATGTAGAATTCCACAGGATGCCTCCACACAACAACCAGAGCTTCTTTACATAGGGTTGTATTTGCTGATTTAGGGTGAAGCTTCCAATGTTTGCTTTATGCCTGAATGCCTTTGTTATATCTTCCACCATGTAAGTGATAATATTATCTTGCATCTGAGATATTTGCTTTTGATATATATTCCTCACATGGGAACTTTTTCATCGTACTTTGTTGCAGCTTCATTGAGTATGTTCAATTTCTTTTTAAACATGCACAGTGACCGTAATGCTAAGAAGGCAGTAAATGCCAAATATTTTGTTATATAGAGTTCTTTCAGCTTTTGAGCAAGTACGGGTGAACTTCATATACCTACTCGTGTAGCAGTGATTATGTAATCATGTGAAGAAATGTCTTCTGATAGAATTCCAAGGGTCAACGGTTTCATGATACTGTAGAATCCCGAGAACAACAAATTAACTTCTAACTTCTGACATATGCATAACGGATTCCGGTTGGCTATCACACCCATGAAAAAGAGAGATTAACACGAGTATCGGGAAATGCACTGATGAGGTTTTGTGAGGAAGACGCTTGCCAGGCAATATCTATACCAAACGAAGTGCAATTTTGTCGGTGTACTAAGTATTGGGCCACTAGTACCCCGTACTTGTGCACGGGCAGTTGTAGCCATCCTTGCGGCAAGGCTTGCCGGGGAACAGTTCGAGGTCGATTCAAGCCATCAAAGGAATCATCAAGTCAGAGATCTGAGGATCAGCAGATAAGAAGAGCTGGAATCCAAAGGCCAGCTTCCCCGGCAAGATCTTGCCGGGGTGGCCTGCGGAGCCCGGCAAGGCTTGGCGTCCGGCAAGGCTTGGTGCCCGGCAAGATTCGGCGCCCGGCAAGATTCTGCCACTGTGCCACCACTTCGGCACAGTAACAAGCCTGACATTCTGGGTCCTTCTCTGGATGCGTGGCAACGCGCCAGTGGAGGAGAGCTTAAGCGGTGCTGATGGGATGGCCCCTTTTTCCATCCCCAAGAAAGTGAGGACACCTAAATGGACACCTCACGGTGCATTAAATGCGTTTGTCCTAATCTGTCAGGGGTTAGGTATGATACCCTGTAGCTACTTTACACCTCAATGTATGTACATTTTGCCACTGTGGTGTCCCCTTTGAGCATATAAAAGGAGGCCCAAAGCAACTGCTACAGAGGAGGAGAACTTCTGGCCCATTCTGCATGCGTAGCTGCTCTTTGAACGTACTGTTCACAGTGAGCGCTCCTGAAGGCTGGTCTCAAGAACATTAATAAGAACACAAAGCAGGAGTAGGGTTTTACGCTGATCAGCGGCCCGAACCTGGGTAAAAACTTCCCGCGTCGATCGTTGGTTCTGCTCTTTGCGTATACCTCTCCCCCCGCCGAATCGTAAAAGGGGTCTCTCGGGATCCCATAGGTGTCGTACCCCGACATCTTTGACGCGCCAGGTAGGGGTGAAGGTTGCGTGAACCTGATCTAGTGATCGGCGCCTCAGTTTCTTCATCATCATGCCGCCCAAGAAGAAGAGCGCCGCGACGGCGCAACCGTCCATGTCCGTTTTGCCTACGCCTTCACGTACGGGCGACGACGTGGGTGCAGAAGGAAGAGGACTAGAACCCCCACGGCGTTCTGGTGATCCGAGCCAGGCGAGCGGTATCGTTCGCAGTGGCAGCGGTAACCTACACGCCGCCGGATCTAGAGACGGCACTGTGTTGCCTACGGGTGGCACAACGAACTCCAGAGATCGGAGGGCGCCTGCTGGAACTCCCGCGCCGGCGCAAGCCTCACGACTTACCCAGGTCGTGCATGATGAGCGACGTCATGGCGCTGGTGATTTAGGGCGTCCCCATGAAAAGATTTCTGTGCATCAATCCCAAGATGCACGGGACCAGCATGCACACCGAGCTGCTGGCAGAGGTGGCGCGTGGTCGCGTGACCGTGGTGGTGCTCCTTCTAATATGCTTAGGAGTCAGAGCACCTCATGTACCTCGCACCTGTCACCACCGCCTACGCCAGCGGAAGCCTTGGCACGTGCGCAGCTGCTCCTCGATTTTCCTCCTGCCCCGGAGAAGATGCAGGAGTGGCGAGCTACTATCCAGAGCCTTATCGGCTTCGCCAACAAAGATGGACCGCAAGAGGCAGGGCCCTCGCAGCGAAGGCCCATTGATCCGGCGCGAGCCGATGTGGAGAAAACCGAAGGTGGTGCAACCACAGTGCACTCCCCTCCGCGGTATCAGCGGCGGCCGACAACCCAGCAGGTCGACCGCCGTGAAGAAGTTTCCACTGCGTCATCCGATCCATGGATGCGCCGCGATCAGCGTCAAGTTCTTCAGGAACGAGGCAAGGAGGACGCTCGAACTACCATCGAGCGGCGACGGGAAGCGCGCTATCAATCTGATAAGCGTGCGGGGCCGGCCGTTGACGAGCCTGCGCCAGGGGATGTAGGAGACTTGCCTTATGAGGTAGGGACTCCAGCGTTTACCCGTGAGCTGCGGCAAGTCCGGTGGCCCAATTCCCGAACCTTTAAGCCGGAGGTCCCGGAGAAATATGACGGTAAGACCCATCCCTCGGAGTTCCTGAGCATCTACACCATTGCGGTGCAGGCCGCCGGGGGCCGAGATGACAAGATACTTGCCAACTACTTCCCGTTGGTGCTCAAACCCAACGTCAGGTCGTGGTTGATGCATCTGCCGGAGAATTCTATTTCTTCCTGGTCAGATCTGTGCCATCAGCTTGTTGGCGCCTTTGTCGGAGGCCACCAAGCTCCTGGCCAAGAGAGTGATTTGCATATCATCCCTCAGAAGGAGGGCGAGTCCCTGCGCAAGTTTATGTAGAGGTTCAGCCGGGTGCAGTACAATATTCCTGACGTTCATCCTGCCGCTGTCATTAGCGCGTTTCACCAGAATGTGCGTAACCGCAGAATGCGGGAAGAGCTGGCAATGAACAAAGTCAGGAGTATTGCCGAGCTTTACGCTCTAGCCGATAAATGCGCTCGAGCTGAAGAGGGAAGGAAACTCCCTGGCAAGGCTGTTGGCGCGGCAGGCAAATCCGAAGAAGAAGATGTCGCGGCCCCATCAAGGAAAGGCCGGCGGCGGAACAGGAAACGCGGAGGCAAGGCCATGCTTGCTGTCGAGGAATCCGACAACCCCGGCGCCGCCAAGAAGGCCAAGGTTAGTAACCCCGGCAAGGATCTTGCCGGGTGCCCTTCCTGTCAGGCTTTGGCGGCTGCCGACAAGTCGGAAAACTCCGGCAAGCAGTATTGCAAGATCCATCGCACCAAGGGCCACGATCTCCAGAACTGCCGGCAAGTTGAACAGCTTGCCGAGAAACAGAGGGCCGAATATGAGAGGCGAGACAAGGAGAAGGCCCAAGATGGTGCTGACGGATCCGGCAAGAAGCGCGGTGGCCGAGGGGGGCGCCGCCGCAAGGCCAAGCAACAAAAGGATAGGCCCGCTCGCGGCCGAGACAAAGAAGAAGATGATGATGAGGAAGATGATGAGTCCAGTGAACAAGAGTTCCAGAAGGCTACGGAGGCCATGTGTATCGATGGAGGTGCTTCGCTGCATTCTTCCCACCGTCAACTCAAATAGTGGGTGTGGGAAGTCAATGCGGCGGAGCCATCCCCAGATGCATGTAGGCCCCTGAAGTGGTCCAACATGCCTATCATTTTCGATGCCGAGGATCACCGTGATCGCACAACTACGGTCGGGTGCTTGCCATTGTTGGTCTCCCCAACAATTCGCAACCTCAAGGTGACGAAAATGCTAGTTGACGGTGGGGCCGGCCTAAACTTAATCTCACCGGATGTGCTCAAAAAGCTCCAAATTCTCGACGAGGACCTCGAGGAAACGGGCATGTTTCAAGGGGTCAATCCGGGAAGAACTCAGCCCAAGGGCAAGATTACGCTGCCGGTGACATTTGGTAGCGAACTCAACTTCAGGACTGAGAAGGTGGTGTTTGATGTCGCCAAAATCCCCATGTCATATAATGGGATCCTTGGTCGGCCAGCGCTGGCTAAGTTCATGGCGGCATCACACTACGCGTACAATGTTTTGAAGATGCCTGGGCCGTTGGGCGTCATCACTATCCATTCTGATAAGAAGGATGCGCTCATCTGTGCCGACCAACTTTACCGGGAAGCAGTTGCAGCACCTGCCATCAAGGCACCTGCTCCTGCCGCTGGAACTCCCGGGGGGAAGAAGAAGCCCGGCAAGAACCTTGGCGCGAACCCCGGCAAGCGCACCTCCTCGGAGTGCTGCGCTTCCGTCGAGGACGCACCAGAGAGTTCCACCGGCAAGAACAAGAAATCCAAGGCTGCTCCGCTGGAGACCAAGAAGGTGCCCGTCAGGGAGGACGGAACGGGGGGAACTTTCACCATAAGTTCCACCCTAGATGACAAATAGGAAAGCGCGCTCGTTGCATTCCTGCGGGCGAATGTCGACGTGTTTGCATGGCAACCGTCTGACATCCCCGGTGTTCCCAGGAAGGTAATTGAGCACCACCTTGCTGTCTGTCCTCATGCGCGGCCCATCAAGCAAAGGGTCAGGAAGCAAGCCTTGGGGCGGCAAGAATTCATTGCCGAAGAAATCCGAAAACTGGGGGCGGCAGGATTGGTCAAAGGTGTGCTTCATCCAACCTGGTTGGCCAATCCGGTTGTAGTGTGGAAAGCGAATGGGAAATGGAGGCTTTGTATCGATTATACAGATATCAATAAAGCCTGTCCAAAAGATCCCTTTCCCTTGCTGCGCATCGACCAGATTGTGGATTCCACCACTGGTTGTGATCTCTGTCCTTCCTTGATGCCTATTCAGGGTATCATCAAATTTTTATGGCAAAAGAAGATGAAGAGAAGACCGCATTTATCACCCCATGTGGTACGTATTGTTTTATACGAATGCCTTTCGGGTTGAAAAGTGCTGGTTCGACATTTGCGAGAGCAATCCAAATTTGTTTTGAGCCTCAACTCCATAGAAATATGGAGGCGTATATGGATGATATAGTGGTCAAAACCAAAGACAAAGTGACACTCATTCAAGACTTAGAAGAAACATTTGCAAATCTGCGCAAGATCAACTTGAAGCTCAATCCTGAGAAGTGCGTGTTCGGTGTTCCTTCCGGCAAGCTCCTCGGATTCTTTGTATCTTGCCGGGGAATTGAAGCGAACCCCGACAAGATCAAAGCTATTGAGCAAATTGAAGCGCCGAGACGCGTCAAAGATGTGCATCGTCTTGCCGGCTGTGTTGCTGCTCTAAGCAGGTTTATTTCCAAATCTGCTGAGCGCGCCCTGCCCTTCTTCAAAATTTTGAAGAAGGCAGGTCCAATGAAATGGACTCCGGAGGCGGAGGCTGCGCTGCAAGATTTGAAGAAATACCTTTCCTCTCCGCCGACGCTAGTCGCACCTAAACCACAAGAGCCATTGCTGCTGTATCTGGCAGCAACAAATCAAGTGGTTAGTGCTGCACTAGTGGCACAGAGAGAGGCTGATGAGGAAGCAACACCAGCGGCAGGACTGCCAGGTGACGCGGCAAGATCTTCCCTGGCAAGGGTTGATCCCGGCAAGACAGGATCTGCGCAAACAGAAGAACCAGTGCAGAAGAAGAAGGTGGTGCAGCGCCCAGTTTATTTTGTTAGCTCTCTTTTACAAGGAGCTAGGTCAAGATATTCTGGTGTGCAGAAGTTGCTTTTCGGCCTTCTTATGGCCTCGAGGAAGCTGCACCATTACTTTCAAGCACATGAAATCACTGTCGTCACTCGCTTTCCGTTGCAACGGATTTTGCAAAATCCAGAAGCAACCGGCAGGATCGTGGAGTGGGCGTTGGAGTTGTCGAGCTTTGGCCTCAAGTTTGAAAGCACTTCGACGATTCAGAGCAGGGCCTTGGCGGAGTTCATTGCGGAGTGGACCCGAACGCCAGACGAAGAGGCTCAGGAAACAACTCTCCCCGGCAAGGAAATCGATCAGCAATGGGTTATGTACTTTGACGGGGCTTTCTCGCTGCAAGGCGCCGGTGCTGGCGTGCTGCTTGTCGCACCCACCGGAGAGCACCTCAAGTACATAGTCCAAATGCATTTTCCTCGGGAGAGTTCGACCAACAACACTGCAGAATACGAGGGTTTGCTTGCCGGTCTCAGGATCGCGGCAAACCTTGGTATCAAAAAGCTCGTCATCAAAGGCGATTCACAACTTGTCGTCAGGCAAGTTAACAAGAGTTATCAAAGTCCATTGATGCAAGCCTACGTGGATGAAGTGAGGAAAATGGAAGAGCGCTTTGACGGCCTGCAAATGGAGCACGTTCCTCGTGCCGAGAACAGTGTTGCTGACGACCTGTCAAAGTGTGCCGCCCTCAAGTTACCTGTGGAACCAGGAACTTTTGTGCTCCAATTGACTCAACCATCCGTGGCGCCGTCAATGCGGCAAGAAAAGAGAAGAAAGTTGAACTCTGGCCAGTACTTCCCAGCAGAGCTCCCCGGAGCCGCCGGCAAGGAAGTTGTCGGGATCGACATGCCTGCCGGGGAACAACAGGCTCCAGCAGGGCCTCAGGCCCTTGCTGTTGAGACAAACGTTCCCCCAGCGGAGGAGATGCCTTTAGTCCTAGCTGTCGAGCCTCAGGCTCCAGCATGGGCGCAGCAGATTGTCCATTTCCTTCAGACAGGAGAACTCCCGGAGGAACAGGAAGAAGCAGAAAGAGTAGCCCATTGGTCTGTTATGTACAAGTTCGTCGATGACGTCCTGTACAGAAAGAGGCCAAACGGTGTGAAATTGAAGTGCATTCCTCGGGAGGATGGACTAGAGCTATTGGCAGAGATACATGGAGGCATATGTGGCTCTCACATAGGGTCAAGAGCACTTGTCGGGAAAGCATTCCGGCAAGGTTTCTTTTGGCCCACCGCTCTCCAGGATGCAACTGCACTAGTAACCAAGTGTGAAGCGTGCCAGTTTCATTCGAAGAAATCACATCAACCAGCTCAAGCTCTTCAGACAATCCCTCTCTCCTGGCCATTTTTGGTCTGGGGGCTTGACATACTGGGCCCTTTCCCCCGTGCTACCGGGGGCTTTGAGTACTTGTATGTTGCTATCGACAAGTTCACAAAGTGGCCGGAGGTGGAAGCAGTGAGGAAGGTGACAGCACAATCAGCCGTCAAGTTCTTTAAAGGGATAGTTTGCCGTTTCGGTGTACCCAACAGGATCATCACCGACAACGGCACGCAGTTCACAAGTCGCACCTTCATGCAGTACGTCCAAGACTTTGGCGGCAAGATTTGTTTTGCCTCTGTTGCTCACCCAAGAAGCAACGCCCAAGCAGAAAGGGCTAATGCTGAAGTGTTGCGCGGTCTCAGGACCAAGACTTTTGACAGGCTGAAAAAGTGCGGAAGACGCTGGATTGATGAGTTGCCGGCGGTTCTTTGGTCAATCAGAACGACACCAAATTGAGCCACCAGCCAGACGCCCTTCGCTCTGGTCTACGGAGCGGAAGCAGTTCTCCCCACGGAACTCACGTACGGATCACCTCGAGTGCTCACTTATGATGAGCTTGAGCAAGAGCAACTGCGGCAAGATGACGCTGTGCTCCTTGAGGAGAATCGTCTTTAGGCTGCTGTGCGAGCTGCACGCTACCCGCAAGCTTTGCGCCGCTACCATAGCCGCAAAGTTCACGCCCAAAGCCTTGAGGAAGGCGACCTTGTTCTTCGGTGGATTCAGTCCGCCAAGAATTCAAACAAGTTGACGCCAAAGTGGGAAGGCCCTTATCGGGTAGTACGAGTCACCAGGCCTGGCGCTGTCCGCCTAGAGACCGAAGATGGCGTTCCAGTGAGCAACTCCTGGAATATCGAACATCTTCGCAAGTTCTACCCATAAGGCACAGTTGCCGGGGGCTCCCGGCAACCACCCTTTTGTACAAGTCTTGACGGCAAGGCATGTGATCCTTTGTACAAAGCCAGGCGCAGACCCTGAGCGCAGATGAATAAATCTAAGTGTTGTACATTCCCTTATTGATTCCCATGTTCATATTTATATATGCATGTTTGTCTAAGATGTTGTATAACACCTACTCCCGGTAAGTTCTAACGAACCGCCAAAGTTTCATGTCTTTATTTTCTCTTCTTTCTTTTTAAAAGACAGAAGGATTCCTCGCGTGCACATTTGCCGGGGGGGGGGGGGGAAGGGAGATATGAGTACCAGTTGGCGATGTTCGGAATCGTCGCTTGCCGGAGGAAGGACAGTGATAGAAAGCTAAGTTCTAAAAACTCAGAGCAAGTTTCTTTTATTATAAAGTTATTTCCTTGGACGATTCCGACTCTTGTATGGAAAATCTGCACGCGAAGGAACCCTTGTTGTAATCAGTTGCGCCCTTATTTTGTTTCGAGCCCGCTCAACGATTTAAGTGGTTGCACTGAGAACGCCAAGGAATCTTGCCGGCCGCTGCGCCTCCAGCAGGCTGCTGAAGTCCCGCACCCAGTGCTCGCGGCAGGTTGCGCGCCGGCAAGTTCTTCAGTAAGCGTAGGGTGAACTCCATACATAAAGGAATCAGACAAGGAAAATAGCAAACATGAACCTAAACATAGGCGAGTTATATTACATTCATTAGCTGCCGCAATTCTAACTTGAGACTTAATTGTCTTTTACATAGAATGATGACGCCAAGAAAAGGGGGAGCACTTAATCCCTGTGCTGGCCTTCAATCCTTTTGATGGAGTCCACCTTCTCAAGGATAGGCGCGATGCATTCTTCAAGCGCCTCAACATTTGCGTCCCTTGGCAGATGGCCGAGCGCGTTGGAGAGGTCGATGCCGGGATTGCTGTGCACCACTTTGATAAGCACCTTGCAAAGGACGGCCCGGCAAAGCCGGCGAGTCTCGTTGGCCAATTGGGTCGCCCGGCTAGACTGGAGCACCCTCAAGGCGTTGATGATGCTTTCAAAGAACATCGTCAACCTGGCACTTGGAGATATTCTTTCCTCGGAAGAATACCTGAAGTTCAGCAGGCCCATGGTTGATAGTTCTGCAGTAAGCTTCTCCGCGGTGGCGATGAGACGTCCAGTCCAGATCTCCACCCCTTCTCATAATCGGTTTGGGCGGCGGCAGCGCTCTTGAGCAGGTTCCTCTCTCCTTGGAGATCCTTGAGTAGAGCCTTCTCACGGGCCCTGCCGGCCTCGAGAGACTTCTGCAACGTGGTCAGCTTCAATTCTAGGACTGCAATGTCATCAGCCGCAGAGGAGAGCTGCTTGGTTTTATTGGACAGGGCAACTTGCATCTCCACCAAGGAGTGGAGGGTTTTTTCCCTATCACCTTTGAGCGTCGAGAGCTCCTTGCCGTGCTCTTCAAGATCTGTTTCCAGTTTCTTCACCTTGTCGCTCAGCTCGTTCTTGGCGGCCTCTACAGCTTCGGCAGCATCGACGTCCTCCTTGAGCTTGCCGGCGTGACTAGTAGTCAGAGCTTCGAGCGCCTCTTTATGTTTTTGCTCCAGCTCCTGGGTCCGCCGCGCGACAAGCTTCTCGATATCTTCATCTTTGCTGTGAAGCTTGGTGGCGAGCGCCTGCTCACGTGCGGTGAGATCTTCCTCATAAGCATCAAGAGCAACGCGGCGCCCCGTCAGGAGGGCATCTTCAGCGGCAATCCTTTGAGTAGCTTCATCCTGCGCCTTCTCCATATCAGATTGCTTCAGGAGGATTTCTGTCCACTGCTGGCTCACTTGTTCCCGGCCGGCAACCAACTCTTGGAGGGCCTCGGCGTGCCAGACTTGCATTTGTTCGACGCGCCTTTGAAAATCTGCTTCGGCCGCCTCGACAACTGCCATTCTGGAGTCCGCCTTATCTTTCCGGGCGCGGTGGAGAGCCTGGAGCTTGCGGAAATTCTCGCCCATGGCCTGAAGGAGCTGATCCTCTTCAGATTTGCCGCTGCTAGCGCTGGGATCGTCAACAACCTCGAGCCCGGCAGCAGTGATGATTTCTTCGTCAAAAACTTCTCCTTCGGCTGGTGCCCCAATGCTTGCCGTCCCCGACAAGTTGACAAACAGGTTCTCGCCAACCTTGAGGTATTTGCTGGATGAGGGGCCTTCAGATGTTGACGGTTGGTCTTCAGCGACCGCCTCGCCAGTAGCAGGGGGCTCCGTGGCCGGTGCAGCGCCTGGCGCTCCTGCGGCAGGAATGTCGTCAGTATGGTCATCAGCCTCCCTGTCGCCCCCTTCAGTAGGTTCCTTGGCGGGTTCCTCTTGTGTAGTCTTGGCGGCCTCCCCGTCAAGAGCACCACCAGCCTCGATAGTGTCATCCTTGGTGGCCTCGCTGGCAGCGATCTTGTCGGCTTCGGCGGCAACATCCCTGGCAGTCTCCTCGATGACAGCGTCGATGTCCATGTCTTCCATCTCAGGGAACTCTGAAGGACGAAAGAGGAGAACGGAATAAGATCAAGATTGAAGTTCGAAGCGACTAAAGACAGAGAGATAAGGGAAAGAGTAACAAGCACTTTGAGGCAATTGATTACCTGCGTCGAGCTATTGGGAGGTGGCCTCGCCCCTCCCGGCAACTTCGGTTGCCGGGGGTGGGTTGCCGGAGTCCGTGCTTGCCGGCTCCTCCTCAATTGAGATGGACTCGTCGGTAGGAACTCTTGCCGGGGACGTGCTTGTGGGCAGCGTGGTCGATGAAAGTGGCACGACGGGGATGTCTTCCGACAACTCTCCTTGTTGCCATTCTTCTCCTGCGAGCCCAAGGATATCAGCGGCAAGAATGGAAGCCTCAGCACCCGCCAGCGGAAAAAGAACAATGAACTTACGCTGGGGGCTGTGCTGGGGGCTGCGTCGAGGACTGAGCCCCGGGCTGACGACGACGGTTTCTGGCACGCTCGTGGAGCCTGCCGGGGGCTCGTCGCCCGTGGAAGTCTTTGTCCTCTTCGCCATCCTCTCCAGCAAGGTTTCTGCATCACTGCAGAGACAATACGAGCAAGTCAGTAAGATCAATCCAAGATCGGAATATAAAGGCTGTGGCAAAGTACTCACTCTTCTTCTTCTCGCTCCGGACTAAAGCCGGAGATGTCGAAATCGACCTCCGCTGCAATGTCTGAGTGGGGAGGCGGAGGAGGGGTCCTAGGCTGCTTGGCTGTGGCAGGCGCCGGAGCAGCTTCCGGTGCGGTAGTGTGAGACGCCCCTGCCGCCCCAGCAGTGGCCGCTGGTGTGGGTCTCGCGCGCCGCGTAGGTTGTTGATGAACCCCTTGCCGCGGTCCAGTCTTGCCGGCCACTTTCTTGCCGGGAGCCTCGCCGCTCGAAGAAGGCTGGCTTGCCGGGATGCCAGATGCAGCCTTTCGAAGAACACGCTTCGTCTTCTTCGGGGCTGGGAGCTCTTCCTGCGGCTCTTCTTCGGCCGCATCCTCGTCGGACGAGCTCTCAGCGGCTGTGCTGCTCTGTTCCTCGGCAGCTTTGTCCTTCCCGGCAGGTTTTGCCTCCACAACTACCTCTGCGTCGCTGGCTTCCCATTCTGTGAAGCCGACACTGCCGGCCTCCGCGGCAAGATTTGCCTCCTCCACCCTAGTAGCAATGTAAGCTACTTCTTGGTTAGTGGTGGCTCGGATGAAATCTGCCGCTTGCCGGACGGGTCTCTTTGTCAAGTTGTCAAAAAACTTCTGTGCTTCCTCCTCGGTTGGCTCGGCCCAGGTCGGGTCAAGATCGTGGGCGTTGAACATCGGCATGAAGGCGATGATTGACCCCAAGGCAGAATTGTTGCACAAAGGGACGATCCTTGCCGGCAGCCGATGCTTGTCTTCGCGCTGGAATAGTTTTTGATGGAGAGCGCCAAGCTGCATAGTGGTCGGATTATTATTCAGCCCGGGGCGCAGTGTCATGATATCTGCCGCGTTTCTGTATTCCCAAGCTGGCCTTCCCCTGTTCTGCAAGGGGGCGATGCGGCGGCGGAGAAAGTTGAAGCCAATCATCTCCATTGTCAGCCCGACAGCTTTCAAGCGAAGGATCCTGGTGGTGGTGATTGTGAGCCTCTCGTCCTCCGCGGCGAGATCGCTCCAGTCCTTGCCGCGGACCACCTTCTGTTGCCGGGGAAGACAAAACGGATGGGGATCTGCTTCCTTGATCCAGCACCATTCAGCCCGCCATTCATCCCACTTTTCGCGGTAAACTCCTTCTGGGTATATTTCCTTATTCCAAGCTCTTGGAATCCAGGCAATAGAACCAGAGAGGGCCTCTCCCTTTCAGATGCGGGGGAAGAAGTAATGGCGAAAAAGAGTAGAGTTGGGAATCACGCCGACAAAGTTTTCACAGAGATGGGCAAAGATGGACATGCAAAGTACTGCATTCGGCGTGAAATCGAGAAGATGGAAGCCGTATGTGTACATGATGTCATTGAAGAAGTCGGAAAATGGGGGACAAAGCCCACAATAGAAATACACAGTGAGGAAAGGGTATCTGTCCGATCCACTTTTGGAACAAGTACCTGGAATCACGCGTGTGGCGGGGTGAGCTTGCGTCTCCTTCGCCCACATGCACTGGTATCGCCCCTTTAGAGCTTCAGCATCGAGCGATGGGGGGAAGACGATATACTTCTTCCGCATCTTCACCAGTTCGCTCTCCGGGACGTCGGCTTTCGCTTCCTTGCCCTTGCCTTTGCTGGCCCTGGGCGGCATGGCGGCCGTGAGGGCGGAAGCCGGGGGTGGAGCGAGCGTGGGAGCGGCGGGCGGAAGAGGAAAAAGCTTCGCTCTGAGCTCGAGAGGAGGAAGGCGATGGCAACGGCCAGATTGAGAAGAAGAGGGGGGTAAATAGGCTTGTGCCTCTGCGGCTTCTCCTTTTTATGGGGAAGGAGCGGGGCCGCCTTTTTTATTCCCCAATGTGAATGCGCCTCTATAGGCGTGTGGCAGTTGCAGCCTTTGAGGCACGCTTCCCACGTCGCGCGCTCGGTGCGCGTAGTGGGGGGCACAGTAAAACGAGATATTTACGAGCAGTTAATCCCCTGTCACGTGTGCCCGTGCACTGTTTGGGCCTAGCCCAACAACGCCTCGCACTCGTGTATGGCCTAGGCCCGGGGGCTCCTGTCGGTGTACTAAGTATTGGGCCACTAGTACCCCGTACTTGTGCACGGGCAGTTGTAGCCATCCTCGCGGCAAGGCTTGCCGGGGAACAGTTCGAGGTCGATTCAAGCCATCAAAGGAGTCATCAAGTCAGAGATTTGAGGATCAGCAGATAAGAAGAGCTGGAATCCAAAGGCCAGCTTCCCCGGCAAGATCTTGCCGGGGTGGCCTGTGGAGCCCAGCAAGGCTTGGCGCCCGGCAAGATTCTGCCACTGTGCCACCGCTTCGGCACAGTAAACAAGCCTGACATTCTGGGTCCTTCTCTGGATGCGTGGCAACGCGCCAGTGGAGGAGAGCTTAAGCGGTGCTGATGGGATGGCCCCTTTTTCCATCCCCAAGAAAGTGAGGACACCTAAACGGACACCTCATGGTGCATTAAATGCGTTTGTCCTAATCCGTCAGGGGTTAGGTATGATACCCTGTAGCTACTTTACACCTCAATGTATGTACATTTTGCCACTGTGGTGTCCCCTTTGAGCATATAAAAGGAGGCCCAAGGCAACTGCTACAGAGGAGGAGAACTTCTGGCCCATTCTGCATGCGTAGCTGCTCTTTGAACGTACTGTTCACAGCGAGCGCTCTTGAAGGCTGGGCTCAAGAACATTAATAAGAACACAAAGCAGGAGTAGGGTTTTACGCTGATCAGTGGCCCGAACCTGGGTAAAAACTTCCCGCGTCGATCGTTGGTTCTGCTCTTTGCGTATACCTCTCCCCCCGCCGAATCGTAAAAGGGGTCTCTTGGGATCCCATAGGTGTCGTACCCCGACAAATTTTGTTATGTTTGTTTTTTGTAAATTCAGGAATCTATATATTCGTAGCACATTTCAAGGCCAGTAGAAAAGTACACAATTTTTACCATGTGTAAATGGTATAATGCATAAAACACATTAACTACTTATGAATGAGCATAGACGCCAAGAGAACTACATAACATTGAAGCACACAAAATAATAGATGGCTTGACAAGAATGTCTTTTTTTGTTTGTTGATGTTTCTATGACATTTATATTTTTCCTTCTTATGAATGACAATTTTCAGATATACTTTAGAAATGAAGCTTTATGCAACACTTATGTTAGAGCTTCACATTTTTCTCACAAATAGATCCCGAGGCTAAAAATACACTAATTTCTTGACCAATCTTTTTCACCATATATTCATGATTTAGATGGCAAGGGATTTATATGAAATAATAAATGATAGAAGAGAAGGATTTTTTACCAACCTTTCCAACGAGAGGGGAATGATGATGCATTTCTACAGCTGGTTATCCAACCCATCTAGAATGTTATTCAGAATGTATGTACTCGGGTGTCTAGTATAATGTTCCTTGCTAAATGTTGTTTGTTATGCTTATTCATTTAATGTTAATTTGTTGTAAAAGGAAGCTGTAATGGGTAAGAATGGTACTATCAGCCACGCAAAGTGGAGAAACTATGATGACTTGAATGAATACTTTTGGTGAGTTACTCTTGATAATTCATCATTGTGCTTTACCTAACAGTAGGATCTAAGAAATCATTTCTTACTAGTCATTGTTTCCTCCACACATTCAGGTCAAAGAAATGCCTCAAACAACTTGGGTGGCCAATGGATCCAGCCTCCGACTTTTTCACGAATCCTACGAAAACCAAAAGTAACACCAAGGTATTGTGTATTGACTAATCCTTTGGATATTTTTTGTGCAACATATATACTATTTATTATCATACTCAATTCTTTGTTAAACTTATTAGGATCCGTGATAAATTTTTAGGGGTTTAACAAATTCATGATAAATTCTTTGTTTAACTTCCTAGAAATGTGACAAATTCTTTACTTACATGGTTTTAATTAGGATGTTAATATCATGGAGTAGTTCCAAGTGGAAATAATATATTGAAAATTTTGGGTAAAATTTCCTGCTGTATTGTATCATTTATAATAGAAAACACTTCATTTTGGGATTAGATATTTGATACGCTCGGGCAACTGAGTAGTTTGTGTCTCCTCAAAGTCTCAAACTGCTTCAAGGGCAAACAAAAGCAAACATGAAAGGATTATATGTACAAAAACATTTGCAAAAATGGAATATAAGGGAACACAAAATATTGTTCCAAAGTATTAGCAATGAAATGAATACAAGGAAGCCAAATTGTTAATTGTAGATATAAACTAGCCATGCATAGTGAGGAAGAGGGCAGGGATACAAAAATAGTGATAATGTAGTTGATTATATAAGATTCTGATGATTTTGAAAAATGATTGTATTTTTATATCATCTTTCAACTCATTGGGGTGATGTAAGCCAAATGTAACATGCAATATACCTACTGAGGATGTGGAAATTTAGTAAAATGGTGGTAAACGGTGGAAAAAAACAGAGTTGTCCAAAGAAAATGAACAAATGGTAAAGCATGTTCTAAATCATCAGATGTCGTGGATTGGATAAGGTAGTAGTGAGAGAGGGGAGATGTAGCTGCGCACCCTTGGGGTTTGGGTGGTGCCCTAATGGCGACAAAGGTAGAAATAGGGTTTGTGGAGATGATCAGACTAATCCCGGTTTCTGTTTATCTCTTGAAGAACCAAAAGGGGCGAACCTTGCATTTTTCAATCACCTCATCTTTGCATAGGAGCCAACCATATTAAATTGCTCTAACAAACACAATGTAAGCAAACAAATATAAACAACTTACTTACTTGTTGTGAGAGGAAAGGAGTTGCCAACTTGGGATAAATGTCTATGACAGTAAGCCTTGTGTTCACCTGCACCCTTCTGGGTTTGAGGTGCTGACAGTAATGCTGGCCCCACATGACATATATCCCTTTTCTCAACAAACATACATGTAATCTAGATTTCCAGTGGGACATGTATGCAGTTGCATTCAACATGTAATCTTGATTTCCAATGGGACATGTATGCATTTGCATTCGATGGTTCATTTGATAGCATAATGGAACTAACTTTAGATGTATGCAATATGAAGCAACATGGTCATTCGATCAGCAGGAGATGGATATCCAAAACAAATTTTGTTGAAGTTCATACATTTTTGCATCTCTTCAGAAGTTTTGATCGAATGTGGGCTTTTTTCATATTAGCTTTCCAGGTATGGACTTCATCATTGAATTAAAAGATATCATGTTTATTTATTTGACATATCATGTTTTTCCTTTCTTTTAGGCCATGGTAATTATTGCATGGAGCCCTTCTGGATCACTTTCTGCTATATTCGAATCAACTATTTTCAGAAATGTTATGACAATATTCATAACAACTACATTTCTAAACTTCCTTCAAGGTACAGATGTAATTTTCATCTCAGGAACTTCATGAAGCTTGTAACCTTTCGTAGTTGTTTCATTTCAATTTTATGCAGTCCTTGCTTAATTTCCTTTTGTCTTATAATAGAAATTGAAACTACTCTTGGCTTTTATTCATGATTCAGATGCTGTACAGTTTATAAAACTGATGTCTTAAACTTTTTCAGCCACACTTGAGATAGTTCTTAACTGGAAGACTTGGAGGAGCCTAGCGTGCTCGCAGGTGATACGGCATGTTCTAAAATTTGCTGTGGCGATTGGCTGGTTGATAATTCTTCCAGTGACATACACAAGTTCCATCCAAAATCCCACAGGCCTTATCAAGTTCTTCAGCAACTGGATCGGCAATTTCCAGACTCAATCGATTTATAATGTTGCAGTTGCTCTTTACATGTTGCCGAACATTTTAAGTGCCTTGTTTTTCATATTTCTACCTATTCGAAGGAAAATGGAGCGTTCACATACTCACATTGTTAGATTTCTTTTGTGTTGGATGCAGGTATATTTGATCTATCTACATGATTTCTTAGTCGAATTGATTGTAGTGCTCGGTTCTCACATGTTTTTTTTACTAATCAGCCAAAATTAGATGTTGCCCGAGGCATGTATGAGGACACATGTTCCCATCTTAAGTAAGTCTCTCTCTCTCTAAACCTTTTCAGTTTTACCATCTTTGCCTAGCACTTAATGCTTTTCTTCATAAAATAGGTACACAACATTCTGGATTCTATTGCTTATATGCAAGCTCACCTTCAGTTATTATGTTGAGGTTGGCATAATCTAGCAACTATAATAACATTTTACTAGTTTAAGTACCACATTGGATTTATGACTGTTTGCTAAGCAAATTGATGCTGTATTGGCTACTGTTTGCTCGAACTACCAGCATTTTTTAGTTTGTTTTCTGCTTTACTTAAATTCGTGTTCCACCCATTTCAAAATAGACGTCCTATTAGAAAGTCAACAGTCAACCCTTTTTATCTTTGACCACTAATTAATTAAAAAACTTAGATTGGTTAGATACAAACAGTTTCATCAGATTTTCAATTAAAATTCATTTCCCATTTTTTTGTATTGTTCTACTAACCTACTTATCCAAAAAGTAATTGCTAAAGTTTCATATTCGACCACGCAAAGCAAAAAAAATCTGTTTTGCAAAGGAGGTAGTAATAATTTATTTGTCATGGTGCTTTTCTAGACCAGGGAGCAACTATTTCCTTACTAGATTATTACATCAGCTACCGATTTGATATCTATTAAGGTATGAATAGATTTTGCACCTTTATAAATAGCCTAAATTTCTTGGCACATTTGCTGGCCCGAAAGATATTAGAGCTAGATGTCGCTTTTTGGGACTTGTCGATACAATGCTGAGAAGGGACTTTTGAGGCTGAGAATCATCAAATGCCACACAAAAAAATCATATTTTAAACTATAATAAGATCTAAATCATTTTAAATGAGTAAATAGAATAAAAATCATTTATTTCTTAGTAATCAATCTAGTGGTGCATTAGTAAGTTCTACGGGACCTAGTAACATTGGTACTAAGGAAACAAAGTTTGCTAATGCTTTTCCGCCCACACAAAAAAAGGTTTGCTAACTCTTTGTCCTATGTTGGCTGGCCCACAAACACCTTTCTTACCAGTCGGGCTAGCCATCCAGGTGGTTGAGGTTGATCCATGACCCTGGCGTGGTCTCCCTAGATGTCAGCCATGCCCAAAGTTGGTTGACCTTGCCAAATTGCATCCTAAACAGCCAACTACAGTCACTGATGCCTCTAGCTACACCACATCCTTGTGAACCCATAAGAGTTTAGATGTTGCTGGACAAGATGGATGGATTAAAATTTTCATGGTTGTATAAGGGTTACCTTCTGTACTTTGGTAGGTGGGGAGCTTGATTGTTTTTTCTTTCTGACTGACTACTGTGAGGCAAAAGCCCCAGAGTCCTTTATTAATAAAAGCAAAACAGGAGTCCAGCAAAGTACAAAAGCAGAAAAAGGAAACAAAAGTTAAACGGAGAGCTTGATTGTTACTTTGTAATCCAAGAAATAAGTAGCGTCAAGTTAACTTCGCGTACACAAGTAATGTTAAAAAGGGATATTCACATTGTAATCATGCTACAAAATCTAGAGCTGCACGCAAGACTACGTAACCATGGGTGATTCTGGGTACATGCATGTACAATTTATTCTGATAAGGTAACATAACCTTTGGTTGGGGAGCTTATGTGTAACACCCAAGCCCAGTTTGATCAAGACTAGATAGTGTTGGGATTAGTCCCGCGTGTCTATTTGTGGTAATAGAGGCAAACATTGTTTAGAGAGTAATCCATACAACACATCCAACCCTTGAGAGGCAAAGTTAGGATGAAAATCGAGCTTTGCAACTGGATATTCACTACAAATAGGTTTACCTAAGCAAGGCAATTTATCACTCTTAATCAGGATTAGGCATTGGCTGACCCAATAAAAAGGTAAAATAACCTAAGCCATCCTCAACTAATCTCCACGAGTTCTGTTTATCTACTGCTAACCGCTGCTACTCAAAATAATGAACCCAAACAATATTTTAACCATTGTTGTGTAACCATTATTTTCTCTTATGTAGCTTCATATATTGGAAGTTTACTGACTTTATTTTGTGTTGGGATCACTATTGGCAGATTTCCGAGTGCGGACTTTTGGTGGTCGACCACCATGGCGGATGGTATTTTCGAAAAATCAAAAAGCCCATTTAAAAGTTTCAAAAAAAATCGAAAAAAATTCTGTGGAATCTTATAAGTGTTCCACACGAACGTGTGAAATTTCATTTGAAAAAGTTGTAATTTATAGGCTGTACAAAAAAAAAATTCTGGCCCAATAACATAAAATGTTGGCCCATTTAAAAATACGTATTTGTCTTTTTTGTATACGCCACATGTTAAAATACAATATTATGAAATTTTGCATACACGTCATATACATGTGTATGTGTGTTAACAAAAAAATTCAAATTTTTTCGCTTTGTGGAAAATAGTATTTTGAAAACGTCCACCATGGTGGTCGACCACCGTTGGCATTTTTCGCCTACCAGGACAATTATGTCTGTGGGACGGGGGAAATACATCTGGCACAAGTTTTTTCCATACTGTAAGATTATGTTGTAGTAGTGCGGTATTGATACGTCCATTTTGCATCATGATTTCTTACTGTTATTTATAATGTTTTATGCATAATAATGCTTTATGTAGTAATTCTTGTGTCTTTTCTCTCATAATATGCAAGGTTTACACAAAGAGGGAGAATGCCGGCAGCTGGAATTCTGGACTTAAAAAAGCTACGTCAGAGTTACCTATTCTGCACATCTCCAAATGAGCTGAAAATTTATGGAGAATTATTTTGGAATATATAAAAAATAGTGGAGCAAATAAGTACCGAAGGGGGGCCACCTGGTGAGCACAAGAAACCAGGGCGCGCCAGGCCACCCAGGCGCGCCCTGGTGGGTTGTGCTCAGCACGGCCCACCTCCGGTGCCCATCTTCCGGTATATATGTCATTTTGACCTAGAAAAAATAAGGGGAGGACTTTCGGGACAGAGCGCCACCGTCTCGAGGCGGAACTTGGGCAGGAGCACTTTTGCCCTCCGGCGGAGCGATTCCGCAGGGGGAACTTCCCTCCGGGAGGGGGAAATCGAAGCCATCGTCATCACCAACAACTCTCTCATCTTTGGGAGGTCAATCTCCATCAACATCTTCAACAGCAGCATCTCCTCTCAAACTGTTCATCTCTTGTGTTCAATCTTTGTACCGGAACCTCAGATTGGTACGTGTGGGTGACTAGTAATGTTGATTACATCCTGTAATTGATTACTACATGGTTTATTTGGTGGAAGATTATATGTTTAGATCCATTATGCTATTTAATACCCCTCTGATCTTGAGCATGATTATCATTTGTGAGTAGTTACTTTTGTTCTTGAGGTCACGGGAGAAGTCATGTTGCAAGTAATCATGTGAACTTGATATGTGTTCGATATTTTGATGATATGTATGTTGTGATTCCCTTACTGGTGTCATGTGAACGTCGACTACATGGAACTTCACCATATTTGGGCCTAAGAGAATGCATTGTGGAGTAGTTATTAGATGATGGGTTGCTAGAGTGACAGAAGCTTAAACCCTAGTTTATGCGCTTCTTCGTAAGGGACCGATTTGGATCCAAAAGTTTAATGCTATGGTTAAATTTTATCTTAATACTTTTCTCGTAGTTGCGGATGCTTGCGAGGGGGTTAATCATAAGTAGGAGGTTTGCTCAAGTAAGAACAACACCTAAGCACCAGCCCACCCACATATCAAATTATCAAAGTAGCGAACACAAATTAAAACAACATGATGGAAGTGACATGGTGAAATTCCCGTTTGCCCTCAAGAACGTTTTGTTTATTATAAGAGACCGTTTTGGCCTGCCCTTTGCCACAAAAGGATTGAGATACCTTGCTGCACTTTATTTACCGTTACCGTTACTTGTTCGTTACAAATTATCTTGCTATCAAACTACCTGTTACCGACTATTTTAGTGCTTGCAGAAAATACCTTGCTGAAAACCATTTGTCATTTCCTTCTGCTCCTCGTTGGGTTCGACACTCTTACTTATCGAAAGGACTACGATTGATCCCCTATACTTGTGGGTCATCAAGACTCTTTTCTGGCGCCGTTGCGGGGGAGTGAAGTGCTCTTGGTAAATGGAAATTGGTAAGGAAAAATTATTACTACGTGCTGAAATTTATTGTCACTTGTTAATATGGAGAACCATCCTTTGAGGGGTTTGTTCGGGGTATCTTCACCTCGACCGGAAGCACAATTAGTTGCCCCTCAACCTACTGCACCTACTGAAAATATTGGTTATGAAATTCCTGTGGCACCCCGGCTCAGAGGAACCGGAACGCCCTGTATTCCAGCCCAGAGACAAGTCTTCTGGAATACGGCACTGTTGGCATAGAACAAATCAGCTCTTTATTACTATGGATAAGGTTACAAGGGTACATGGATTACGTCGGCACGGCGAGACTACGCCTGCCCAGGGTAGCTCTATGCTAACAGCGGAATAACCCGAGGAAGCGGAGTACCCTCGGCAGCGTAACAACGACGACGGTGATGGACTCCACTCCGCAGGGACTCTGGCTGGAACGCTTATCCTAGCTCGCAAACTCAGAATCCTCGACAAGCAAGCAATCATGGCATGACCTGCAAACTGGCATGACGTGCCAGGTGAGTACTTTGAATGTACTCGCAAGCTCATAGCAACCAAAGCAATCAAGACAAGCGACAACATGGCATTTACAGGTTAAGCAGGTGTTAACATGATGATGCTAGAACGATATGGCATATGAGCAGGATGTCACTACATGCATCGGGTTGAAACTATCATGATGCAACTTACTTTGTCCGAGGTTACCTCGTAACCACCACATGTAAGAACTTACCATCGAGTGTGCCACATGATAACCTCGGGACCAACCAAACTTGGTATTACAATACCGTAGTGATAACAAGATCACAAGGATCTTGATCTTTACCCGAGGTCACCATGTAACACCAAACCACGGTGATCCTCTCGTGATCACGATCAATCAACATCGGTATCCTCGATACCACGGTGATCCTCTCGTGACCACATAAAGATCAACCAACTTCTTTCCTCATCGGACGGGGTTGTTATAAGCAAGATTATTATACTGTTGACCCATAGTGTGTCCTATTACGAACTGTGCCCGTAACCGAGGACGCGGCTATCGATAGATCATACACTCTGCAGAGGTTAGTACACTGTACCCACACCACGGAATGCATGGCCTCGTGCTCCCATTCGGGTAGACCAACGACATTCCGACAAAACCCAGTATAATGCATGGCACTCTCCCGGCCACTCCGACACACTCCCCTTTGGGCTATGTCATGGGTGACCCCTGTGTCCTTCCGACACCTGCCATCGTCGTGGCCAAACAAAACTATCCCAAACGGGGACCTAAGCTCAATACCAAAACTGGGTTCACAAGGTTATAGCCGCCCACCGGGCCAGGGTAGCACGCGCTCATAACCTTCCCTGGTTGGAGGTACCAGCGAGAGGCATGACAATAGATCGAGTTAGGGCTGCCCCATCCCAGCAAGTGTGGTTGCACTGGTGAGCTCGATTCGGTGGCGCACTATGACTCAGCCAACAGGTGTTCAAGTTCGATTAACATCCGGTTAAATTTGGATGACGATGTGCTGAGTCATGATAACAATGATAAAGTAACTATGCAAATGAGCATGATATCAACATGATAATAACAGTAGCGGGTAATCACTTAACCAACTAGATGTAAACAATCATGGTATGATGATAAGCATGAAGCATGAGCATATACAATATCCTCAAACATATTATCATGCATACATTACATAACTATTCAAGTAGGAAACCATAGCTGCTGCAAATCCATCATGCAAGTGGCTGCCATGGCTTGCCTGGGTACGAAGAAACCACTGAGGAGAAGTTCAGAGAGTCCGCGGAAACAATTGTCGAAAACAGTTCTCTCTAGGAGGGGCTGCTTACGGGCAAGGGAAGAATGGTCATTTTCACTGTGTCAACACATTATGAAAATGATACCAATAGATAGAGCTCGACGAGATGAAGAAGTGGGCTTTGGATTCACCTCGATCGGAGTCACGAGCAAAAAGTTATAGCCGTTTGAAGTACAGGGACTGATCTATAAAAATTATATTCACAAACGGGTCCCTAATGGCTAAACAGAAAGTGTACTTTCAGCAAATACGTTTTCAGACTAGAGAAAACACATTTTGGCCGAAGAGCGCCAGAATACACTTTCCGAATGCGAAAACGTATTATCAAAAGTCATCTCCACTTATCCACACGCGGGCCCGAGCGCTGGTCAGTGGTCAGTCACTGACGGGTGGGGTCGCGGGGCCCACTGGCCAGCTGGCGGGGCGGCGTCGTCTCCTTCCCTTCGCCCACATCTGGCCGGAGCAGAGGCGAGCTCCGGCGAGGCTTGCCGGCGGCTCCGGCCACCTCTCGCGGTGCTCGGCACACCAGCGTGCTCGGGGAGGAGTGGCGCATCCATCCCCGCATCACACAGATGCCGAGGAGCACCGAGATGAGTGGGGCGACAACCGTGGCGGACGGCGGCTCCGGCGAGATTGGGCGCAGGCGCCATGGTGGTGGAGAGGAGGGGTTGAGGCTAGGGGGAGGTTCTACGGGCTCCGGGTGGTCCTCTGGTGGTGGTTAGAGGGAGAAGGGGTGCTCGACTCGCCGGAATTGCAGAGGGCAGGGGCGGCTGCCATGGCGGCCACTAGAGGCGAGGAGGAGCTCCGGGGCTCGGGGAAGAGGCTCGGGAGGGGTAGTGGTGGGTGGTGGAGCTGGTGATGAGCTCGGAGACCGCGGGAAGGGCCTATAAATAGCCGGGTAACGGCGAGGTGATAAGGACGGCCACGGTGGCGATCTTATCGGCGCACTAGAGCGCGGGGTGGCGTGGCTGTCCGTTTCCGACATCGGGAAGCTTCAAGGAGGAGTGGAGAGGCTCGTAGGAGCTTCGGGAGGACTCGAGGAGGAGGGGACAGGGGAAAATGACGATGGCGGTCATGGGCAGAATAGTGACGGCGATCGCCGTGGCGCGAGGAAAAGGAAAGAGGAGGGGGAGAGGCTTCCAGGAGGAGGGCGACCATGAGGCGAAGCCCCTAGACATGGCTAGCTGGCGAGGAGGAGGAGGAACGGACGAACCCTAGGGGTTTCATCACCAGAGCGTGCTGGCTGGCATGCCAGCCGCGTGGTCACCGCGTGGCCACGGCATTGCCACGCCCAACGGGATGCCAAAAGATGTCTAGAGTATTCGCCTTCCTTCCTGGAGCGTATCAGTGCAGCTGGAAGTCACGAGAGAGCACTGGTGTGACTGAACCTAGGTTAAACAGTTTTCAGCAGCAAACTTGACCACATCTCTGTGATCAACAGAGAAGTGATAAGAGCAAGGCGAGATGTCTGGGAGTGTTAGGGTAGGAAGGACTATGAGACTGGGAAGTTTGGAAGGAAATGGACCAAGGTTTAATAGGGTTAACTGACCAATCTGGTCCAGAGACTTGATTAGGGCGGAGCACTCACATGGAGTAGCCACTTGAGCTGAAATTTGATATAGCTTGATGATTTGGTCATATGAAGATTCTGTAAAATTTTCATACCATTTTGACATGCCAAAATAGTACTTCCTTCACAGATATCCTCTCTGACCAGAATCTTGGAAAAATTCTAGGGAATTATTGGGAAGCTAAAATGAGCCCAAATTTTGTCGAGATGGGTTATATGGGTATAAGAATGCTCTGGTAATTTTTCAGTAATTATGGAGCAATATAAAATATAGTTGCTTCACAATGTGAAAATCTGACCAGAAACAAATATTGGAAGGTGTGCTCACATAGATGCTGGGTTGATGCTCAAATCTTGTGGATGGTGTTAATTTGAGCATATGAAGATGCTTGCAAAATTTCAACTCATTTAGATCAACCTAGCTAGTACTTCCTTCATTAAGCTTCCAGTTGACCAGAAACTTTGGAAATTTGCCAAGGAAGATTTACTAGCCCACTTGAGTTGAATTTTGGCAAGAGACAATGATATGGATGGGAAAGAGCGCACATAAAGTTTGAGAGCAAGAAAGCAAATATAAAGGGTACTTGCTTCACAAACTGCCAGCTGGGGCAGAATCAGAAAAGAAATATTGGTGAAATATTTCTGGACATGGCAAGGAAGGATTTTGACATATCTGAGGAATATATGACCCAAACAATTTATGGGAATTATTTAGGAATCTTTGGAATGATGGAAGTGTGGGTTGCTTCACAACCCAGGGCAGACAGGGTTACTCCTTTAATAGGAAAAAGGAATATTCCCAAGAAAAAGAATATTGGGATTGGTCCAAGATGGAAATGGCAAGGTCTTGGGATGGTTTTGAGATTGACAAGCCACTTGGGAGAGGAATCGAGGGTGATCTCTCCAGGTTTCAAGACCACTAAGCCACCGAAGGGAAAATCCAAACCAAAATCAAAATCAAAAGAAAATGGGCAAAATCCAGGGTGTTACAATTCCTTCGGGTATGATAGAACAACTGCTAGCTAATCCTTATGCAGGAGATGGAACCGAACATCCTGATATGCACTTGATCTATGTGGATGAAATTTGTGGATTATTTAAGCTTGCAAGTTTGCCCCGAGATGAAGCTAAGAAGAAGGTTTTTCCTTTATCTTTGAAGGGAAAAGCATTGACATGGTATTAGGCCATGCGATGATATTGGATCTTGGAACTGGAATCGATTGAAATTGGAATTTCACCAAAAATTTTATCCTATGCATCTAGTTCATCGTGATCGGAATTATATATATAATTTTTGGCCTTGTGAAAGAGAAAGTATCGCTCTAGCTTGGGGGAGGCTTAAGTAAATGTTATATTCATGCCCCAATCATGAGCTCTCTAGAGAAATTATTATTCCGAATTTTTATGCTCAACTTTCTCATGATGATTGATCCATGCTCGATACTTCTTGTACTAGTTCTTTTATGAAGAAGACTATTGAATTCAGGTGGGATCTTTTAGAAAGAATTAAATGCAACTCTAAAGATTGGGAACTCGATGAAGGTAAAGAGTCAGGTATTAAGCTTGAATTTGATTGTGTTAAATCTTTTATGAATATCGATGCTTTTCACAAGTTTAGCACTAAATATGGACTTGACTCTGAGATAGTAGCCTCTTTTTGTGAATCTTTTGCTACTCATGTTGATCTCCCTAAGGAGAAGTGGTTTAAATATCATCCCCCTATTAGACAAGAAATTAAAGAACCGGTCATGGTTAAAGATGAAACTATTATTTACAATGTTGATCCAGTTGTGCCTACTGCTTATATTGAAAAACCACCTTTCCCTATAAGGATAAAGGAACATGCTAAGGTTTCAACTATGGTTCGCAAAAGTAATATTAAAGCACCTAAACCTACTGAGCAAATTAAAGTAGAACCTAGTGTTGCTATGGTTAAAGATCTCCTGGTAGAAAATATTGATGGGCATGTTATTTACTTTTGTGATGAAGCTGCTAGAATTGCCAAACCCGATGAAAAAGATAAACATAGACCAGTTGTTGGCATGTCTGTTGTCTCAGTTAAAATAGGAGATCATTGTTACCATGGTCTGTGTGACTTAGGTGCTAGGCGTTAGTGCTATTCCTTTTACCCTATACCAAGAAATTATGAATGACATAGCACCGCTGAAATAGAAGACATAGATGTTACTATTAAACTTTCTAATAGAGACACCATCACACCACTTGGGATTGTTAGAGATGTTGATGTCTTGTGTGGGAAAATAAAATACCCTTCCAATTTTCTAGTTCTTGGTTCCCCATAAGATGATTTTTGTCCCATTATCTTTGGTAGACCTTTCTTGAACACAGTTAATGCTAAAATAGATTGTGAGAAACAAATTGTCGGTGCTAGCTTTGGTGATGAGTCTCATGAGTTTAATTTCTCCAAGTTTAGTAGACAACCTCATAAGAAAGAATTATCTAGTAAGGATGAAATAATTGGTCTTGCTTCTATTGCTGTGCCTCCTACTGATCCATTAGAACAATATTTGCTAGACCATGAAAATGATATGCATATGCATGAAAAAAATGAAATAGATAAAATTTTCTTCGAACAACGACCTCTGCTCAAACACAATTTGCCTATTGAAACTCTAGGAGGTCCTCCTCCACCTAAAGGTGATCTTGTGTTTGAATTAAAACAATTGCCTGACATTTTGAAATATGCTTATCTTGATGAGAAAAAGATATATCCTGTTATTATTAGTGCTAACCTTTTAGAACATGAAGAAGAAAGATTATTGAAAATTCTGAAGAAGCACTGTGCTGCTATTGGATATACTCTTGATGATCTTAAGGGCATTAGTCTCACTCTCTGTGGCCACAAGATTAATATGGAACCTGATGCTAAACCCATTATTGATCATCAATGACATTTGAATCCTAAGATGAAAGAAGTGGTAAGAACTGAAATACTAAAGCTTCTGGAAGTAGGTATAATCTATGCCATAGCTGATAGTAGATGGGTAAGTCCCGTTCATTGTGTCCCTAAGAAGGGAGGTATTACTGTTGTTCCTAATGGTAAAAATGAACTTATTCCACAAAGAATTGTTACTGGATATAGAATGGTAATTGATTTTAGAAAATTGAATAAAGCAACTAGAAAAGATCATTACCCTCTGCCTTTTATTGATCAAATGCTAGAAAGACTATCTAAGCACACACACTTTTGCTTTCTTGATGGATATTCTGGTTTTTCTTAAATACCTGTTTCACAACCTGATCAAGAAAAAAACCACCTTTACTTGCCCTTTTGGAACTTATGATTATAGACGTATGCCCTTTGGTTTATGCAATGCACCTGCTACCTTTCAAAGATGTATGACTGCTATATTCTCTGATTTTTGTGAAAAGATCGTTGAGGTTTTCATGGATGATTTTTCTGTTTATGGAACTTCTTTTGATGATTGCTTAATCAACCTAGATCGAGTTTTGCAGAGATGTGAGCAAACTAATATTGTCTTGAATTGGGAGAAGTGCCACTTTATGGTTAATGAAGGTATTATCTTGGGGCATAAAATTTCTGAACGAGGTATTGAGGTGGATAAATCTAAAGTTGATGCAATTGAGAAAATGCCATGTCCTAAAATATTAAAGGTATTCGTCGTTTCCTTGGTCATGCTGGTTTCTATAGGAGGTTTATTAAAGACTTCTCTAAAATTTCTAGGCCTCTTACAAATCTTTTACAAAAGGATGTTACATTTGTTTTTGATGGTGATTGTGTAGAAGCCTTTGAAACACTTAAGAAAGCCTTAACTTCTGCACCTATTGTTCAACCACCTGATTGGAACTTGCCTTTTGAAATTATGTGTGATGCTAGTAATTATGCTGTTGGTGCTCTACTAGGACAAAGAGTTGATAAGAAATTAAATGTTATTCATTATGCTAGCAAAACTCTAGACAGTGCCCAAAGAAATTATGCTACTACTGAAAACGAATTTTCAGCAGTCGTGTTTGCTTGTGACAAATTCGGATCTTATATTGTTGATTCCAAAGTAATTGTTCACACTGATCATGCTGCTATAAAATATCTTATGGAAAAGAAACATGCTAAACCTAGACTCATTAGGTGGGTTCTTCTGCTACAAGAATTTGATTTACATATTACTAATAGAAAAGGAGCTAAGAACCCCGTAGCTGATAACTTGTCTAGGTTAGAAAATATTCTTGATGACCCTCTACCTATTGATGATAGCTTTCCTGATGAACAACTAGCTGCAATAAATGTTTCTCGTAATACACCTTGGTATGCTAACTATGCTAATTACATTATTGCTAAATATATACCACCTAGTTTTACATACCAACAAAAGAAAAAAAATTCTTCTATGATTTAAGACATTACTTTTTGGATGACCCACATCTTTATAAAGAAGGAGTAGATGGTATTATTAGACATTGTGTACCTGAGCATGAACAGGAACAAATCCTACGGAAATGTCATTCTGAAGCTTATGGAGGGCATCATGCGGGAGATAGAACTGCTCACAAGGTACTGCAATCTAGTTTTTATTGGCCTACTCTCTTCAAGGATGCCCGTAAGTTTGTTCTATCTTGTGATGAATGTCAAAGAGTTGGTAATATCGGTAAGCGTCAGGAAATGCCTATGAATTATTCACTTTCTGTTGAACCATTTGATGTTTGGGGTTTTGATTATATGGGACCTTTTCCTTCCTCTAATGGGTATACACATATTTTAGTTGCTGTTGATTATGTCACTAAGTGGGTAGAAGCTGTTCCAACTAGTAGTGCTGATCATAACACTTCCATTAAAATGCTTAAAGAAGTCATTTTCCCAAGGTTTGGAGTCCCTAGATATTTAATGACTAATGGTGGTTCACACTTTATTCTTGGTGCTTTCCATAAAATGCTTGCTAAATATGATGTTAACCATAGAATTGCATCACCCAATCATCCTCAATCTAGTGGTCAAGTTGAACTTAGCAATAGAGAAATAAAACTAATATTACAAAAAACTGTTAATAGGTCCCGAAAGAATTGGTCTAAGAAATTGGATGATGCACTTTGGGCCTACAGAACAGCATATAAAAATCCTATGGGTATGTCTCCCTATAAAATAGTTTATGGAAAAGCTTGTCATTTGCCTCTTGAGTTAGAACATAAAGCATATTGGGCAATTAAAGAACTTAACTATGATTTCAAACTTGCCGGTGAAAAGAGGTTATTTGATATTAGCTCATTAGAAGAATGGAGAACCCAAGCTTGTGAAAATGCCAAATTATTTAAAGAAAAAGTTAAAAGACGGCATGACAAAAGAATCCAAAAGCGGGAATTCAAAGTTGGAGAATATGTTCTTTTGTACAACTCTCGTTTTAGATTATTTGCAGGAAAACTTCTCCCTTAATGGGAAGGACCATATATTATCGAGGATGTTTATCACTCTGGAGCTATCAAGATCAATAATGGCGAAGGTACTGACCCGAATGTGGTCAATGGGCAAAGAATTAAGCACTATATCTCATGTACGCCTATTAATGTTGAAAGCAATATTATCCAAACCATGACACCATAGGAACACATAAAAGAAACCTTCCGGAATACTCCAGTATCCTGAAAAATAGGAGGTACGTGATACGGTAAGTAAACGGACTCCGAAAAATCCGTAAAAATATTTTCGGTCAGTTTTGGAATATTACAAAAACTTGGAAAATAAGAAACAACTAGGAAGGCAACCGAGGAGGGCACAAGACATCAGGGCGCGCCTGCCTTGCCTGGCGCGCCCAGGTGGGTTGTGCCCACCTCGGGAACCTTCCTGACTCCGTTTTCCTCTCATTTTCTTGTTTCCCAAGATAAAAAAAATTCTATATATACCCCCTGAGCGTATTGACCACCGTATCGCGAAGAAATCTTCTATTCTTCTTTCTTGATGTTTTCTGTCAGATCTGTCAAGCCAGGCATCATGTCTTCTCCCTCCTCCAACAAAGTAGAAGAGGATGCTTGGTTGATGAAGATAGAACTAAAGAGAGAGGAACCAAAGGAAACCATCAAGGGTGATAAGGTCAAGGAAGCTGCGGGAGACCAAGCTCTAGCAGTAGGGCAGGCCGTTCCAGCAGCACAAGAAGAAGATATCCTTCAACCATACTATGATCATCTTACCCCTACTGAAATTGAAGCTTTTAGGACCATTGAAACGGTTCGTGTGCAAAATAAATATCTCACTCATGAAAATATTTTGTTGCAAGAGAAAATCATCGCCCTCCGGAGAATCATTCGTAGATTGGAGTACCTCCTGAGCTTGAAGTGTGACACCACCTCATCACCACCACCATCATCATCTTCCCCACCAAAGGAGACTTGAGTACATGGTATGGACACTCCCTTTGGCTTGTGCCAAGCTTGGGGGAGGTGCCCCGGTATCGTATCACCACCACTATCTTTGCCTTTATCTATTTTAGTTCGATCTTTAGTTATCCTATGATTTAGTTGAATAAAAGTTTAGTTTGATATGTTTTCGAGTGCTTGCTTGGTGATCTATCTATCTATGTAATCGTGTGCGAGATATATAATAAAGTTTAATTTGAGTTTTTGCTTCTTTACTTTCTTGTTGCAATCAAATAAAAAGAAATAAATGAAAAAGATCATTTGCTAATCTTATGGTAAGTAATGACATCACATAAGGAAAAGTATAAGTGGTAAAATTTATTAGGTATTGACAAACATAGCATTGGTCAATGATGCAATTCATGAAAAAATTAATAAGGGAAGAGAAGATTCACATGCAAATACACTATCTTGGACATCTTTTATGATTGTGAGCCCCCATTAAATATTATATGTCAAAATTGTTGACATTGGACAAGGAAGACAACGTAATGATTTATGTTTGTTCATATTCACATAGAAGTTATATTGTCATAGATCCTTCAATATGTGGTGCTTGCTCAATATCTTTGCTAGCCAAAAACTCCGCACTAAGTAGAGATACTACTTGTGCATCCAAAAAAACCCTTAAACCCAAAATCTTATTTTGAGAGTCCACCATACCTACCTATGGATTGAGTAAGATCCTTCAAGTAAGTTATCATCGGTGCAATAAGGCAATAAAAATTGCTTCTAAATGTGTTGGATCGTTTAGTGTAAGAGAAAATTGAGCGTTGCACGAACTTGTGATGGCAAAGTAATAAAATCGGCGGACTGCATAATAAAGGTTGCTATCATAAGGGGCAATATAAAGTGACATTTTTTTCATTATGGGATTTGGCATACAAACAAAAAGGATATGGCAACCTCTGCTTCCCTCTGCGAAGGGCCTATCTTTTCCTTTTATGTATTTAGTTTTATACAAGAGTCAAAGTATTCTTCCCTATCCCTTTTTATTTTCTCTTTTTGCAAGCATCATATGGTGAGGAAAGATCTAGGCATATATATCCAGTTGGATATGAGTGAGCATGAGTTATTATTGTTGACATCACACTTGAGGTGAATACATTGGGAGACAAAACTATAAGCCCCTATCTTTCTATGTGTCCGGTTGAAACTTTTTGCGCATAGGTATGCTGTGCGTGTTAGCAATCATAGAAGGTTAAATGATGGCTGAGTATGTGGACTCGCCAAAAGGCTCCAATACGTGACCCTTCCTGAAAATATGATGAATTGTAGTTGCAAAGTTGACTGAGAACATAGTTTGTTACTTTCTAATAGAGTTTATGCTTTATATTCAATGTTGTGATGAATTGCTAATTGTTCATGAGAAGTTATATGATAAAGCTTTATGATTAAGTTTGTTGCTGTTATGATAATAAGCATGATGCTGCTATATCCGTATTTTGTTTTTATCGACACCTCTCTCTCTAAGCATGTGGGCATGTTTTGCGATATCGGTTTTCCCTTGAGGACAAGCGAGGTCTATGCTTGGGGGAGTTGATACGTCCATTTTGCATCAGGATTTCTTACTATTATTTATAATGTTTTTATGCATAATAATGCTTTATGGAGTAATTCTAATGCCTTTTCTCTCATATATGCAAGGTTTACACAAAGAGGGAGAATGCCGGCAGCTGGAATTCTGGACCTAAAAAAGCTACGTCAGAGTTACCTATTCTGCACATCTCCAAATGAGCTGAAAATTTACGGAGAATTATTTTGGAATATATAAAAAATAATGGAGCAAATAACTACCGGAGGGGGGCCACCTGGTGAGCACAAGACACCAGGGCACGCCAGGGGGTTGTGCTCAGCATGGCCCACCTCCGGTGCCCATCTTCTAGTATATAGGTCATTTTGACCTAGAAAAAAATAAGGAGAGGACTTTTGAGACGAAGCGCCGCCGTCTCGAGGTGGAACTTGGGCAGGAGCACTTTTGCCCTCCGGCGGAGCGATTCCGCCGGGGGAACTTCCCTCCCGGAGGGGGCAATCGAAGCCATCGTCATCACCAACAACCCTCTCATCTTTGGGAGGCCAATCTCCATCAACATCTTCAACATCACCATCTCCTCTCAAACCCTAGTTCATCTCTTATGTTCAATCTTTGTACCGGAACCTCAGATTGGTACCTGTGGGTGACTAGTACTGTTGATTACATCCTGTAGTTGATTACTATATGGTTTATTTGGTGGAAGATTATATGTTCAGATCCATTATGCTATTTAATACCCCTCTGATCTTGAGCATGATTATCATTCGTGAGTAGTTACTTTTGTTCTTGAGGTCACGGGAGAAGTCAAGTTGCAAATCATGTGAACTTGATATGTGTTCGATATTTTGATGATATGTATGTTGTGATTCCCTTAGTGGTGTCATGTGAACATCGACTACATGGCACTTCACCATTTTTGGGCCTAAGGGAATGCATTGTGGAGTAGTTATTAGATGATGGGTTGCTAGAGTGATAGAAGCTTAAACCCTAGTTTATGCGCTACTTCGTAAGGGACCGATTTGGATCCAAAAGTTTAATGCTATGATTAGATTTTATCTTAATACTTTTCTTGTAGTTGCGGATGCTTGCGAGGGGGTTAATCGTAAGTAGGAGGTTTGTTCAAGTAAGAACAACAACTAAGCACCGGGCCACCCACATATCAAATTGTCAAAGTAGCGAACACGAATCAAACCAACATGATGAAAGTGACTAGATGAAATTCCCGTGTACCCTCAAGAAAGCTTTGCTTATTATAAGAGACCGTTTTGGCCTGTCCTTTGCCACAAAAGGTTTGGGCTACCTTGCTGCACTTTATTTATCATTACCGTTATTTGTCCATTACAAATTATCTTGCTATCAAACTACCTATTACCGACTATTTCAGTGCTTGCAAAAAATACCTTACTGAAAACCACTTGTCATTTCGTTCTGCTCCTCGTTGGGTTCGACACTCTTACTTATCGAAAGGACTACGATTGATCCCCTATACTTGTGGGTCATCAAGTATCACATGTAATTCTTTTGATAAGGTTTCCACCACTGATAGGATGCTACTTTTTCACAGTGCAACATAATTTAGGTGTTGTTTTTACTATATGGGCACCAGTTGTCATGGTATGTGTCAGTTAATGTGTTGTGTGTGTGGGAGGGGGTAAAATACCAGGCTGATAATTGATCTGGTTGGGTGCCTTCAGCCACAACACTCCAGATATGACTAGTGCGAAAGGAAACAAAAATACTGAACAAATTATATTGGTTGAAAGATAACTGAAGGGAATGACAGAAATGATAGACACGAAAGATATCCAACAATGATAAACAGATCAGATAAACTATATCACAGAGCATGAAAGTAAACTGCTGAAGGTAATGTAGTGAAGTAGATAGAACCAGTGGTGCTCGATGGCGACAAAGAGATTTGGTAGACCAGTTCGCCCTTCTGCCAAAGGACTACGTCTGGTTGGAGGGGTTGTGACATAACACGGAAGATAAACTCTCTTCGCCCTATTCTCCTTTAACTCAGAGCTGATCAGACTCTAGTTGATTTCACTCGTGGTAGATACTTGTCGACGATCTCTAAACCTTCGGTCGAACTTCGCAAACCACAATCACTCTTGGTTGCTGAAGATCTAGCTCGGTGAAGACAGCAACTCTTCAACACTCGAGCCGACACCTATCCATCTAGAGAGTGCGCATCTCTCAAGAGTAATAGGTATAAGAACTCTAACTCAGAACTATTGTGATGCACTGTCTAAGTTTGGGCTCTTGATTTTTATCTCGGTGGATCGTAAACTCAAATGACTCAGAGAGGGGATGCTCAATCAATCTTCTCAGAAATCTTTAAGCTGAGCAGCCAACGGACAACGTTGGAGTGGGCTGGCTATTTATAGCCGCAGCCTTTCCTGAAGGGAAATGACCGAAATGGACATTTGGAACAGCCAATGGCCGAACGACATGAGTCCAATGGTCGGAAATTGAGCACAGCGGTAACATTACTTGCGGAGCAAGTAAAGCTAACTCCTCAGTTCGAAAGATATCTCTTGCTGCACGAATAACAACGTCTACTACTACCAGGTAATCATTCGAAGCATAAAGAGATTTCTCTCGCATCTTTCATAGGTTTTGGGGTAAGCATCACAGTGGATCTAAGCTTCGAGAACCTATACCCCTCTTAATAGTACGAAGGTCCTATGACTCAAATAAATGAAAGAAGAACAATGGAATGAATACTACGTCTTCACTTTGTCTTCAACTTCCATTCGCCACAGTCATTTTCCTTCGGACAGAATCTCTGAACCAATTGCTTCACGTTAGCAATAATTTTCGAGGGGATAACTCCTTCACATCAATCTTCTCACCTATATGTCTTCAATAGATGAAGCTCATTCTTATCTGCAACGCAGATATTCTTCGGTGAAGTTCCTCGAACTTGACACCTGAGACAGCATTCTCTTCGGTTCTGCATGGACTTTTTCTCTCTGTATGCACTAGCAAACAAATTAGTCCATGCTTGTTTCTGTGAACAATCTCCAAAACACAAGAGGGCAAATATTGCACCAACAATCTCCCCCTTTTTGGATGATTGTTGACAAAACAGAAAACATCGAAGGATAGATAAATGAATGAAATGTAATGCGAAGGATAATGAAAGACAAGAGATAATTATGAAGATGAAACGCGCTCCCCCTGAAGATGTGCATCCAATGCACAGAAGATAAAATGGAGGGCAGCGAGATGAATCTTCGTACGAGTGGTATTGACATAAGATCTCATTCTTGGTCTCTTTCAATACACTCGATAGTGTCTGAGGTGTTTCCTATCACACACAATCTTTGAAAAAGAATTGTTAGAACAAGTGAGTACTTTGAAATGATTTGTGACGAAAGATAAGCCATGAAGCTTTTACTCAGAACACTGTTCGAATCCACACAAGATATAAGTTCCCTGCAAGTTATATATTCGAGGGAAATCAGAACAAAGGAATTATAGATATATTGCTCGTAGTAGATATGCTTCATATGAAGTTTTCCTGCAACAGAGATGTTATGAAAGAGAAATGCGAGGAAAACAACTTTAAAGATAGAATGAATTTACTCTTGAATCACTAAAGAAATAATCTAAAGCATCTTTCTTCTTCTGCAAGGTTAGATAGCGAAACATAATCATTAGAGATAAAACATTATAGACACATATAATCTCAAGGAGTAGAATGTCTCTGTAACAAAGGCATGATTTTCTAATCCTCCTTGAAAGGCTTTCACTTTCCCTGCACGATAGATAATTATCGAGGATAATCATTTCTAGGGAGTAAAATTTCGATAGCACCTGCAAACATATAGTTGGAAGCAAATAGCATTACATGAAGACCGAGTATTCCAACACCACATGCGGTGCAATAAGTTTCAGAAGCAAACAGTTCGATGAAAAACCACAAAGTTTGATGGAAAAGCAAATGGCGAATAAAAACACACTGCAAATAGCCCGCTGATCTATCACTCGATGTACTACTCCCCCTTTTTGTCAACAAGTGTTAAAAAGGAAAGAGAATGCATACGAGGAACTACTCGTCTAAAGAACCCTCAGAACCAGAACTCGAACTGTTCGGAGATGTAGAGCGAGGAATGGTCGAGACCGAAGCAGGAGTTGGCGGTGCAGCTTGGGCTTCGGGATTTGCTTCGGCAGCTGCGTGAGGTGCTTCTGGCTTGTAGATGAAGGTACCTGCCGTGTCTTCAAGAATATCATCAGGTTCGACAAACAACAAGTCAGTTGAGGCAGAACGCCGAGGGAGCATTAGTGTTTGCCTTCAAATCCGAGGTACTTCAAACTACTCCAGATAATCATATTCCTTTTCAATGCCCTTGGCTGAAAGTTGCTTGCGAGAGTAATGCTTGCGAAGAAGTGTCCAGGAGCGCTTTTTCTGTTCCTTCTCATACAAGATACCTTGCCGTGAATAATTATGAAGCAAATTTAATCCAGTCATCATCTCCAGCTTTTCTTTTCTATCAAGCTTGATATGGCTCTCCAGGGCTTGCTGAGTACGAAGACAGATCTCATAGAGAGAAGGATTTTCTTCATGAGGTATTTCAACTCTGGCCTTCTTGATCTTCGAAATTCCAGCAGAAGCAGGCACATAAGCAGAAGTAGTGGCATCCATTGGCATTTTTCCTTTGCGTATGTCCTTCACAATTCCGAGCGTGTCATGGACGGGTGGCATGAAAACTTTTGGAACATATGGGCAGTAGAACTTTTCTTCAGTGAGCTGCTCGGTTGCGTACATGACCCAAGGTGCATAAGGCTTCAAGGCTTGAGGGCTATCAGCTGCACAGGCTAAGTTGCAAATGAAAGATCTAGGATATCGAAAGGAATACCCTGAGACTTGGCAAGCAGTACATTTCCCACGATGCCATTGATGGTTTCTGGCATGTTGGTTGGAGTGAGAGAGTTGCACAGGATATAGAACATAACTTTATTCTCATAGGCCAACTTCTTCGGATTCACTTCAACACATTCATCACCAACAAGTTTTGGGTCCATTAGCATATGCAGTTGGGCTTTGGAAACTTCCCAGTAGTGCAGCATGTGTTCTTGATCAGCATCGAATTCACACCAAGGAAGATTTAGAAGTGCTAAGAATTGATCTGCCGAGCATTTGATCTTTCTTTCTCCGGTCATCCATTCGAGGATCCATGTAGAGCTATCTCCAAGTTCTACTAAGATATACAGAGTGGCATAAAATTGATGGATCACTTCACGATTCTAGCCATGATTGAAGCAAAAAAAAACCTTCAGGAAAGCATGCTCAATTTGCTCAATGGTGTGATGGAAGCATGGTAATCTCTCGAGCTCAGCAAAGTTCAGAATCTGGTACTTGAATACATGATTCTTCTCATACAGAATCCAAGCATAATACACAGCCTGTTCCTTAGACCAGAACCTTGGTGACAATGAAGTTCTTTCTTCTTCATAAGGACTGGTCCCAAAGAATGCAAGTTTTGAGAGATGAAACTGCTTATTGAATGCGGGACCATTTGGACCATCATCAACTGGGAACAGAGGAAATATTTACAGAGGATTCTTGAGATGTTCTTCACTCACATTCCTGGTCCGAATATCATCATGTGCTTGCACACCTTCTTCAATAGGCTTCAGTGGGGCTCAAAGCTTTCTTGACTTCTCTTGGGCTGATTTCTTTGAAGAACTAGAATGATCATCATTTTTCTTCGCTGGAACTCCTTCAGCGTATTTCTGACTTTCAGGCACTAGGGCCTTTTCTTTCTCTTTATTTTCTTTGACAGGGGGTACGACAACTTGTTTCTCAGATGCCAGGGGTACAACAGGTGGGACAACTCCTTCGTGAGCCATGGGCTCTTCAAGTTTCTTCTCTTCCTTTTCCAACTGAGGTTCAGTGGAAACAGGAGCAGGATCAACATCCATCTGGGTTGGTGTTGGGGAACGTTGCATGGAAAACAAAATTTTTCTATGCACACGGAAGATCTATCCATGGAGATGCATAGCTATGAGAGGGGAGAGTATGTCTACGTACCCTCTTAGACCGTTAAGCGGAAGCATTAATCAATGCGGTTGATGTAGTCGTACACCTTCACGATCCGCCCGATCAAGTACCGAATGCACAACACCTCCGCGTTCAGCACATGTTTAGCTCGATGACGTCCTCGCCTTCTTGATCCAGCAAGACAGACGAAGTAGTAGATGAGTTCCGGTAGCACAATGGTGTGGTGACGGTGGTGGTGCAACTATCTCCGCAGGGCTTCGCCGAGCACTACGAAAATTATGACCGAGGACAAACTAGAGGGAGAGGGGCACCGCACACGGCTTGGGGATCGTGGTCTGTGTTGCTCCTCTCCCTCCTCACATATATATAGGTGGAGGGGGGAGAGGAGGCAGCCCTAGGGCGCCCCCAAGGGGCCGGCGGCCAGCCCTAGGGCCTGCCTAGCCGCGCCCCCTTCCATATATGGACAAGGGGGGATGGCTGCCTTAGGGCGCCTCCCCCTTCCTTCCCTCCCTTCCTTGGCGCATGGGAAGGGGTGGAGGGGCGCGCCAGCCCCCTTGTGGGCTGGTGTGCTTCCCCCCTTTGGCCCATAAGGCCCACCACTTACCGGTGGCCTCCCGGAACCCCTTCCGGCACTCCGATAAATACCCGGTACTTTCCGAAACCTTTCCGGTGTGACCAAATAGCATCGTCCTATATATCAATCTTTACCTCCGGACCATTCCGGAGCTCCTCGTCATGTCCGTGATCTCATCCGGGAATCCGAAAAACATTCGGACACCAACTCACATAACTCATATAATACTATATCGTCAATGAATGTTAAGTGTGCGGACCCTACGGGTTCAAGAATGATGTAGACATGACCGAAACACTTCTCTGGTCAATAACTAATAGCGGGACCTGGATGCCCATATTGGTTCCTACATATTCTACGAAGATCTTTATCGGCCAAACCTTTATGACAACATACGTAATTCCCTTTGTCTGTCGGTATGTTACTTGCCCGAGATTCGATCGTCGGTATCTCCATACCTAATTCAATCTCGTTACCAGCAAGTCTCTTTACTTGTTCGGTAATGCATCATCTTGCAACTAACTCTTTAGTAACTTTGCTTGCAAGCTTCTTGTGATGTGTATTACCGAGAGGGCCCAGAGATACCTCTCCGATACACGAAGTGACAAATCCCAATCTCGATCCATGCAAACTCAATAAACACCTTCGGAGATACCTGTAGAGCATCTTTATGTGACGTTTGAAAGCATACAAGGTATTCCTCCGGTATCCGGGAGTTGCATGATCTCATGGTCGAAGGGAGATGTATTTGACATTAAGAAAGCAGTAGCAATAAACTGAACGATCATATGCTAAGCTAACGGATGGGTCTTGTCCATCACATCATTCTCCTAATGATATGATCCCGTTATCAAGTGACAACTCATGTCCATGGTTAGGAAACCTTAACCATCTTTGATCAACGAGCTAGTCTAGTAGAGGCTCACTAGGGACACAATATTTGTTTATGTATCCACACATGTATTTAAGTTTCCGGTCAATACAATTCTAGCATGAATAATAAACCTTTATCATGAATAAGGAAATATAATAATAACAACTTTATTATTGCCTCTAGGGCATATTTCCATCAGTCTCCCACTTGCACTAGAGTCAATAATCTAGATTACATAGTAATGAATCTAACACCCATGGAGTCTTGGTGCTGGTCATGTTTTGCCCGCGGAAGAGGTTTAGCCAACGGGTCTGCCACATTCAGATCCGTATGTATTTTGCAAATTTCTATGTCTCCATCCTTAACCTTTCCACGAATGGAGTTGAAGTGTCTCTTGATGTGTTTGGTTCTCTTGTGAAACCTGGATTCCTTCGCTAAGGCAATTGCTCCAGTGTTGTCACAAAAGATTGTCATTGGACCCGATGCACTGGGTATTACACCTAGATCGGATATGAACTCCTTCATCCAGACTCGTTCATGCGCTGCTTCCCAAGCAGCTATGTACTCTTCTTCACATGTAGATCCCGCCACGATGCTCTTCTTAGAACTGCACCAACTGACAGCTCCACCATTCAATGTAAATACGTATCCGGTTTTTGACTTAGAGTCATTCGGATCTGTGTCGAAGATAGCATCGACGTAACCCTTTACGACGAGCACTTCGTCACCTCCATAAATGAGAAACATATCCTTGGTCCTTTTTAGGTACTTCAGGATATTCTTGACCGCTGTCCAGTGATCCACTCCTGGATTACTTTGGTACCTCCCTGCCAAACTTATGGCAAGGCACACATCAGGTCTGGTACATAGCATGGCATACATAATAGAACCTATGGCTGAGGCATAGGGAATGACTTTCATTTTCTCTCTATCTTCTGCCGTGGTCAGATATTGAGTCTGACTCAATTTCACACCTTGCAACACAGGCAAGAACCCTTTCTTTTAACTGGTCCATTTTGAACTTCTTCAGAACTTTGTCAAGGTATGTGCTTTGTGAAAGTCCTATTAAGCGTCTCGATCTATCCCTATAGATCTTGATGCCCAATATATAAGCAGCTTCACCGAGGTATTTCATTGAAAAATTCTTATTCAAGTATCCTTTTATGCTATCCAGAAATTCTATATCATTTCCAATCAGGAATATGTCATCCACATATAATATCAGAAATGCTACAAAGCTCCCACTCACTTTCTTGTAAATACAGGCTTCACCATAAGTCTGTATAAAACCATATGCTTTGATCACATCATCAAAGCATATATTCCAACTCCAAGATGCTTGCACCAGCCCATATATGGATCGCTGGAGCTTGCACACTTTGTTAGCTCCTTTAGGATCGACAAAACCTTCTGGTTGCATCATATACAACTCTTCTTTAAGAAATCCGTTAAGGAATGCATTTTTGACATCCATTTGCCAGATTTCATAATCATAAAATGCGGCAATTGCTAACATGATTCGGACAGACTTAAGCATCGCTACGGGTGAGAAAGTCTCATCGTAGTCAACCCCTTGAACTTGTCGAAAACCTTTTGCGACAAGTTGAACTTTATAGACAGTGATATTACCATCAGTGTCTGTCTTCTTCTTGAAGATCCATTTATTCTCAATGGCTTGCCGATCATCGGGCAAGTCCACCAAAGTCCAGACTTTGTTCTCATACATGGATCCTATCTCAGATTTCATGGCCTCAAGCCATTTGTCGGAATCTAGGCTCATCATAGCTTCTTCATAGTTCGTAGGTTCACCGTTGTCTAACAACATGACTTCCAGGACAGGATAACCGTACCACTCTGGTGCGGTACGTGTTCTGGTCGACCTACGAGGTTCAGTAGTAACTTGATCTGAAGTTTCATGATCATCATCATTAGCTTCCTCTCTAGTTGGTGTAGGCATCACGGGAATGGCTTTCTCTGATGTGCTACTTTCCAATTCGAGAGAAGGTATAATTACCTCATCAAGTTCTACTTTCCTCCCACTCACTTCTTTTGAGAGAAACTCCTTCTCTAGAAATGACCCATTCTTAGCAACAAAGATCTGGCCTTCGGATCTGTGGTAGAAGGTGTACCCAATAGTTTCCTTAGGGTATCCTATGAAGACGCACTTCTCCGATTTGGGTTCGAGCTTATCAGGTTGAAGCCTTTTGACATAAGCGTCGCATCGCCAAACTTTAAGAAATGACAACTTAGGTTTCTTGCCAAACCATAGTTCATACGGTGTCGTCTCAACGGATTTAGACGGTGCCCTATTTAACGTGAATGTGGCTGTCTCTAATGCATAACCCCAAAATGATAAAGGCAAATCGGTAAGAGACATCATATAACGCACCATATCTAATAAAGTACGGTTACAACGTTCGGACACACCATTACGTTGTGGTGTTCTTGGTGGCGTGAGTTGTGAAACAATTCCACATTGTTTTAAATGAAGGCCAAAATCATAACTCAAATATTCGCCTCCGCGATCAGATCGTTGAAACTTTATTTTCTTGTTATGATGATTCTCCACTTCACTCTGAAATTCTTTGAACTTTTCAAATGTTTCAGACTTTTGTTTCATCAAGTAGATATACCCATACATACTTAAATCATCTGTGAAGGTCAGAAAATAACGATACCCGCCGCGTGCGTCAACACTCATCGAACCACATACTTCGGTATGTATTATTTCCAAAAGTCATTAACTCGCTCCGTTGTTCTGGAGAACGGAGTTTTAGCCATCTTACCCATGAGGCATGGTTCACAAGTATCAAATGATTCATAATCAAGTGTCTCCAAAAGTCCATCCGCAAGGAGTTTCTTCATGCGCTTTACACCAATATGACCTAAACGGCAGTGCCACAAGTATGTTGCACTATCATTGTCAACTTTGCATCTTTTGGCATCAATATTATGAATATGTGTATCACTACGATCGAGATTCAACAAGAATAGACCATTCATCAAAGGTGCATGACCATAAAAGATATTACTCATATAAATAGAACAACCATTATTCTCTGACTTAAATGAATTACCATCTCGCAATAAACAAGATCTAGATACAATGTTCATGCTCAACGCTGGCACCAAATAACAATTATTAAGGTCTAAAACTAATCCCGAAGGTAGATGTAGAGGTAGCGTGCCGACGACGATCACATCGACCTTGGAACCATTCCCGGCGTGCATTGTCAGGTCGTCCTTAGCCAATCTTCTTTTATTCCGCAGCTCCTGTTTTGAGTTACAAATATGAGCAACCGAACCAGTATCAAACACCCAGGCGCTACTACGAGCATTAGTAAGGAACACATCAATAATGTGTATATCAAATATACCTTTGTTCACTTTGCCATCCTTCTTATCCGCCAAGTATTTGGGGCAGTTCCGTTTCCAGTGACCATTTCCCTTGCAATAGAAGCACTTAGTTTCATGCTTGGGTCCAGCTTTGGACTTCTTCACGGGAGCGGCAACTTGTTTTCCATTATTCTTGAAGTTCCCTTTCTTTCCCTTGCCCTTTTTCTTGAAACTAGTGGTCTTGTTAACCATCAACACTTGATGCTCCTTCTTGGTTTCTACCTCCGCCGATTTCAGCATCGCTATCGTGGTTTTGTCACAGCAGATGCCCTCGTGAAAGGACTTAGGTGCGAGGCCATGGATACGGTGATTAGCTTAAAGGGGTTGAGTGGGACGAGAGACACGAGTTTACCCAGGTTCGGCCCCTCACCAACGAGGTAAAAGCCTACTTCCTGCTTTGTGTTGTATTGCTTGAGTATTGATTACAAGGGAGCAGAATCGGTTAACCTAGCATTCGATGGATTGTAACTTAACTTTAACTCGCCGCAGGGACTCGGCTTTATATACACAGGTCGAGGCCCCTGGGCTTACAAGAGTCTAGGTCGGGTCATACAACGTGACCGACCCTGGTTCTAAGTCGCCTTGCCTTGCTAGGCAAGTTACCGTTGGGCGGCTTACTCCTCCGGGTCACGCGCCACCTCCGAGTCTTGGGCCTTCAGCTGGCCCGTGTTGTAAGCCACCTCCAGGCTTTCATGTCTTGGCTCCTTGGGCCTTTCTAAGCCTCATAGTTGAGTCGCCAATAGCTAATCCGGCCCCTCCTGGGCGGGTTATACCGTGGGGCTATATCCCCAACATTAGGCCCCAGATTGATTTGAACTTGTTCATGTCAGTCTTCACCCTCTGGTTGGCGAGTCTTCTTTAATTCTTCTAAAGCTTGACCTTGAACAGATCTTCATGACCCACCATAAGAAAAGATGACGTCATGTTATTAAATTCAGAAAAAGCCTCATGACGTCACAACAGATCTTTGCATTAACCAGACATTCCAAAAATCGAGGCACCCTTCATGTTGTAGTAATTATTATGCCTCCTCGATCTTTGCGCATGCCATTTCACGCTTCCATCTTTTCCCTTATAAATAGGCACAGGGGGCCTCCCCTTTCACTTTTTACCACCGTCGCCTCCTCTTCTTATTCTTCCTCGCATCGTCCGTCGCAACCGAAGCTCCGCCGCCCCAATCGAACTTCACCAGCAACTCTGTCAAGGCTACTGCATCGACCTGTTGGGACTAGAGATCCGCGGCGCTCGTCCGCTCTTCACCAACACTGTCAGGTATCATTCCTTTCTTTCCATAGATCTGCATTAGGCCACCCAAGTTCATAAGAGTTCATCGGTGTTCGTCTGAGTTCATCCAGCTTGTGTATAAAACCCATATTTCAAATCCAAAAATGATATGGGAGCAACACGGTAGCGGTTTGGCCTTCGTCTTGTATCTAGAATAGATCCCTTCTTTTTTCAGAATCAACACCTACCTTGCCAGTTCTTCCACTGCTGCGCTCTAGGTTTAGCAATCAGTCACCTTTTCTAAACTGCTGTAGATCCGTAAATATAGCTGCAAACTTGTGAAACCTATTTGTCCCATACTTAGCAAAATTTCAGCAATCTTGGATTCACACATAATGGACCCGCCCTTCACCTTTTGGGCGGCTTAACAATGAATTTGTAAATCGCCAAGAATTTCCAAAAAATAGCTTATTTCAATTAACCCGCCGTTATTCTACGGCGGCTTATACCCATGCCTTGTTTTTAATTTACCTTCGTACCTTTAGGCAACTCAATATGACCATCTGCAACTGGGAGCGCTCTCTGGTTACCGAAGAAATCCTCAACGATTATGTAGGCAAAGTCCTATTGGCGACTCAGCAAGAAATTGGATGGCGGGTTAGCAAAGGAGAAACAATCCCCACTGATGTCTACTACGCAACCTTTGTTCTTGTAGACTCGTGTTGGGCCTCCAAGCGTAGAGTTTTGTAGGACAGTAGCAATTTTCCCTCAAGTGGATGACCTAAGGTTTATCAATCCGTGGGAGGCGTAGGATGAATATGGTCTCTCTCAAACAACCTTGCAACCAAATAACAAAGAGTCTCTTGTATCCCCAACACACCCAATACGATGGTAAATTGTATAGGTGCACTAGTTTGGCAAAGAGATGGTGATACAAGGGTAATATGGATAGTAGATATAGGTTTTTGTAATCTGAAAATATAAAAACAGCAAGGTAACTAGTAACAAAAGTGAGCAAAAGCGGTATTGCAATGCTTGAAAACAAGGCCTAGGGTTCATACTTTCACTACTGCAAGTTCTCTCAACAATGATAACATATTTAAATCATATGGCAATCCCTCAAACGTGCGACAATGAGTCACTCTAAAGTTTCTATCAGAGAATGTAGGACGAAAACATGCATCAACCCCTATGCATAGATTACCCCAATGTCACCTCAGGAATCCGCGAGTTGAGTGCCAAAACATACATCAAGTGAATCAATAGAACATCCCATTGTCACCACAGATATCCCATCACAAGACATACATCAAGTGTTCTCAAATCCAATACTCAATCGAACATAAAGAAACCTCAAAGAGCAAGACTCAATTCGTCACAAGAAGGTAGAGGGGGAAGAACACCATAAGATCCAACTATAGTAACAAAGCTCGCGGTACATCAAGATCATGCCAAATCAAGAACACGAGAGAGAGAGAGATCAAACACATAGCTACTAGTACATACCCTCTGCCCCGAGGGTGAACTACTCCCTCCTCGTCATGGAGACCGCCGGGATGATGAAGATGGCCTCCGGTTATGGTTTCCCCCTCCGGCAGGGTGCCGGAACAGGCTCCCGGTTGGTTTTTCATGGCTACAGAGGCTTGCGGCGGCGGAACTTACAATCTAGGGTTCTTTTCGGAGGTTTCTATATTTATAAGGATTTTTGGCGTTGGAAACAAGTCAGGGGGTGCTCGAGGGGCCCACAAGCCCTAGTGGCGCGCCCTGGGGGGTGGGTGCGCCCCCCAGGCTTGTGGCCTCCTCGATCACCTCCTGGCACAACTCCGGTGCTACGTGGGTCTCTTCTGGTCCATAAAAAATCACAGTAAATTTTCAGCTCGTTTGGACTCCGTTTGATATTCCTTTTCTGTAAAACTCAAAAACAAGAAAAAAACAGAAACTGGCACTAGGCTCTGGGTTAATAAGTTAGTCCCAAAAATAATATAAAATAACATATTAATGCATATAAAACATACAAAATAGATAATATAATAACATGGAACAATCAAAAATTATAGATACGTTGGAGACGTATCAAGCATCCCCAAGGTTAATTCCTGCTCATCCTCGAGTAGGTAAATGATAAAAATAGAATTTTTGATGTGGAATGCTACCTAGCATATTTATCAATGTAATCTTCTTTATTGTGGCATGAATATTCATATCCATAAGATTCAAAACAAAAGTTTAATGTTGACATAAAAACAATAATACTTCAAGCATACTAATAAAGCAATCATGTCTTCTCAAAATAACATGGCCAAAGAAAGTTATCCCTACAAAATCATATAGTCTGGCTATGCTCCATCTTCATCACACAAAGTATTTCATCATGCACAGCCCTGATGACAAGCCAAGCAATTGTTTCATACTTTTGATGTTCTCAAACTTTTTCAACTTTCACGCAATACATGAGCGTGAGCCATGGATATAGCACTATGGGTGGAATAGAATATGGTGGAGATTGTGAGGAGAAGACAAAAAGGAGAAAGTCTCACATCAACTAGGCAAATTAATGGGCTATGGAGATGCCCATCAATTGATATCGATGCAAGTGAGTAGGGATTGCCATGCAACGGATGCACTAGAGCTCTAAGTGTATGAAAGCTCAAAAATAAACTAAGTGGGTGTGCATCCAACTTGCTTGCTCAAGAATACCTAGGGCAATTTGAGGAAGCCCATCATTGGAATATACAAGCCAAGTTCTATAATGAAAAATTCCCACTAGTATATGGAAGTGACAAAATAGGAGACTCTCTATCATGAAGATCATGGTGCTACCTTGAAGCACAAGTGTGGAAAAAGGATAGTACCATTATCCCTTCTCTCTTTTCTCTCATTTTTTTATTTTCTCTTTTTTTTATTGGGCTTCTTGGCCTCTTTTTTTTGTAAAGTCCGGAGACTCATTCCAACTTGTGAGGGAATCATAGCTTCCATCATCCTTTCCTCACATGGGACAATGCTCTAATAATGATGATCATCACACTTTTATTTACTTACAACTCAAGAATTACAACTCTATACTAGAAAAAGATATGACTCTATATGAATGCCTCCAGCGGTGTACTGGGATGTGCAATGATCAAGAGTGACATGTATAAAAATATAAGAACGATGGCCTTGCCACAAATACTATGCCATCTACATGATCATGGAAAGCAATATGACAATGATGAAGCATGTCATAATAAACGGAACAGTGGAAGTTGCATGGCAATATATCTCGGAATGGCTATGGAAATGCCATAATAGGTAGGTATGGTGGCTGTTTTGAGGAAGGTATATGGTGGGTTTAATGCACCGGTGAGAATTGCGCGGTACTAGAGAGGCTAGCAAAGGTGGAAGGGTGAGAGTGCGTATAATCCATGGACTCAACATTAGTCATAAAGAAATCACATACTTATTACAAAAATTTACTAGCCATAGAAACAAAGTACTACACGCATGCTCCTAGGGGGATAGATTGGTAGGAAAAGACCATCGCTCGTCCCCGACCGCCACTCATAAGGAAGACAATAAAAAAATAAATCATGCTCCGACTTCATCACATAACGGTTCACCATACGTGCATGCTACAGGAATCACAAAATTTAACACAAGTATTTCTACCAATCCACAATTACTCACTAGCATGACTCTAATATCACCATCTTTATATCTCAAAACAAATGCAAGGAATCAAACTTCTCATATATTCAATGCTCTTTATATGAAAGTTTTTATTATATCCCTCTTGGATGCCCATCATATTAGGACCAAATTAATAACCTAAGAAAATTACCATGCTGTTTAAAGACTCTCAAAATAATATAAGTGAAGCATGAGAGTTCAACAATTTCTATAGAATAAAGCCACCGTCGTGCTCTAAAAAGATATAAGTGAAGCACTAGAGCAAAACTGCCTAGCTCAAAAGATATAAGTGAAGTACATAGAGTATTCTAATAAATTCACGATTAATGCGTGTCCCTCTCAAAAGGTGTGTACAGAAAGGATTATTGTGGCAAACTAAAAAGCAAAGACTCATATCATACAAGACGCTCCAAGCAAAACACATATCATGTGGTGAATAAAAATATAGCCTCAAGTAAATTTACCGATGGATTGAAGACAAAAGAGGGGATGCAATCCGGGGCATCCCCAAGCTTAGATGCTTGATTTTCCTTGAATATTACCTTGGGGTGCCTTGGGAATCCCCAAGCTTAGGCTCTTGCCACTCCTTATTCCATAGTCCATCAAATCTTTACCCAAAACTTGAAAACATCACAACACAAAACTCAACAGAAAACTCGTAAGCTCCGTTAGTATAATAAAGCAAATCACCACTTAGGTACTGTTGTGAACTCATTATAAATTATATTAGTGTTATATCTACTGTACTCCAACTTCTCCATGATTCATACCCTCCGATACTACTCATAGATTCATCAAAATAAGCAAACAACACATAGAAAGTAGAATCTGTCAAAAACAGAACAGTCTGTAGTAATCTGGAAACTTCGTATACTTATGTAACTCCAAAAAATCTGAAAAATTAGGACAGTCTAGGAAATTTGTATATCAATCTTGTTTAAAAAATTCAGATCAAAATCACGCTTATGTGAATTTCTAAAATTCTGTCAATAAGCACAAAAGTTTCTGTTTTTCAGCAAGATCAAATCAACTATCACCATAGACCATCCCAAAGGTCTTACTTGGCACTTTATTGAAACAAAAGCTATAAAACATGATTACTACAGTAGAATAATCATGTTAACACACCAAAACAGTAGGGGTAAATGTTGGGTTGTCTCCCAACAAGCGCTTTTCTTTAATGCCTTTTTAGCTAGGCATGATGATGTCAATGATGCTCACATAAAAGATAAGAATTGAAACATAATGGGAGCATCATGAAGCATATGACAAGCACATTTAATTCTAACCCACTTTATATGCATAGGGATTTTGTGAGCAAACAATCTATGGGAGCAAGAATCAACTAGCATAGGAAGGCAAGACAAGCATGACTTCAAAAGTTTCAACACATAGAGAGAAAACTTGATATTATTGCAATATATAAAAGCATATATTCCTCTCTCATAATAATTTTCAGTAGCATCATGAATGAATTCAACAATACAACTATCACATAAAGCACTCTCTTCATGATCCATAAGCATAGAAATTTTACTACTCTCCACATAAGCAAAATTCTTATCATTCGGGATAGTGGGAGTATCATAAGAAACTCGAATACTATAAATTGTTTACACATTAAAAGAGTAATGTTCAGAAAAAGGGTAATCATAATTATGACAAGTTTCATAAATATAATCATCACTACTTTTTATAACATAAGTGTCATCACAATAATCATCATAAGTAGTAGCTTTGTTCTCATCATAATCAATTGAAACCTTTTCCAAGATAGTGGAATCATTACTAAATAAAGTCATGACCTATCCAAATCCACTTTTATCATTATAACAAGATTCAACACCCTCCAAAATAGTGGGATAATTATTATCTAAAGTTGACACTCTTCCAAACCCACTTTCATCAATATAGTCATCATAAATAGGAGGCATGCTTTCATCATAATAAATTTGCTCATCAAAACTTGGGGGGCAAAAAATATCATCTTGATCAAACATAGCATCCCCAAGCTTATGGCTTTGCATATCATTAGCATCATGGATATTCAAAGAATTCATACTAACAACATTGCAATCATGCTCATCATTCAAAGATTTTATGCCAAACATTTTATTGACTTCTTCTTCTAACACTTTGGCACAATTTTCCTTCCAATCATTTTCACGAAAGACATAATAAAGATGAAGCATATGAGGCAACCTCAATTCCATTTTTTTGAAGTTTTCTTTTATAGACTAAACTAGTGATAAAACAAGAAACTAAAAGATTCAATTGCCAGATCTAAAGATATACCTTCAAGCACTCACCTGCCTGGCAACGGCGCCAGAAAAGAGCTTGATGTCTACTACGCAACCTTTCTTCTTGTAGACTCGTGTTGGGCCTCCAAGCGTAGAGTTTTGTAGGATAGTAGCAATTTTCCCTCAAGTGGATGACCTAAGGTTTATCAATCCGTGGGAGGCGTAGGATGAAGATGGTCTCTCTCAAACAACCCTGCAACCAAATAACAAAGAGTCTCTTGTGTCCCCAACACACCCAATACAATGGTAAATTGTATAGGTGCACTAGTTCGGCAAAGAGATGGTGATACAAGGGTAATATGGATAGTAGATATAGGTTTTTGTAATCTGAAAATATAAAAACAGCAAGGTAACTAGTAACAAAAGTGAGCAAAAACGGTATTGCAATGCTTGAAAACAAGGCCTAGGGTTCATACTTTCACTAGTGCAAGTTCTCTCAACAATGATAACATATTTAAATCATATGGCAATCCCTCAAATGTGCGACAAAGAGTCACTCCAAAGTTTCGATCGGAGAATGTAGGACGAAAACATGCATCAACCCCTATGCATAGATTACCCCAATGTCACCTCAGGAATCTATGAGTTGAGTGCCAAAACATACATCAAGTGAATCAATAGAACATCCCATTGTCACCACAGATATCCCATCGCAAGACATACATCAAGTGTTCTCAAATCCAATACTCAATCCAACATAACGAAACCTCAAAGAGCAAGACTCAATTCATCACAACAAGGTAGAGGGGGAAGAACACCATAAGATCCAACTATAGTAACAAAGCTTGCGGTACATCAAGATCGTGCCAAATCAAGAACACGAGAGAGAGAGAGAGATCAAACACATAGCTACTAGTACATACCCTCAACCCCGAGGGTGAACTACTCCCTCCTCGTCATGGAGATCACCGGGATGATGAAGATGGCCTCCGGTGATGGTTTCCCCCTCCGGCAGGGTCCCAGAACGGGCTCCCGATTGGTTTTTCATGGCTATAGAGGCTTGTGGCGGGGAAACTTCCGATCTAGGGTTCTTTTCGGAAGTTTCTATATTTATAAGGATTTTTGGCGTTGGAAACAAGTCAGGGGGGTGCCCGAGGGCCCCACAAGCCCTAGGGGCGCGCCCTGGGGGGTGGGCGTGCCCCCAGGCTTGTGGCCTCCTCGGTCACCTCCTGGCACAACTCCGGTGCTCCGTGGGTCTCTTTTGGTCCATAAAAAATCACCATAAATTTTCAGGTCATTTGGACTCCGTTTGATATTCCTTTTCTGTAAAACTCAAAAACAAGGAAAAAACAGAAACTGGCACTGGGCTCTGGGTTAATAAGTTAGTCCCAAAAATAATATAAAATACTCCCTCCGTTCCTTGATATAAGGTGTATAGATTTTTGAGAAAAAACCCGAAATATAAGGTGTACTGCGTTGCACCACTCGTTTGGATAATATTTTTAGGGATTTGATTACATTTCCTTATATCAGGCAAGCTCCTCTATCTTCTCATGTCAATTAGTCAAGTGTAATCTCGCCCAAAACTTGTGAAATTTTCCCTCCATGTGCGTTCTTTAATTTCCGTGCCAAAAACTATACACCCTATATTTAGGAACGGAGGGAGTAGCATATTAATGCATATAAAACATCCAAAACAGATAATATAATAGCATGGAACAATAAAAAATTATAGATACGTTGGAGACGTATCACCTACTCCTGCTGAAGGGGAAATTATAGTATTCACTGATCATATACTCAGGGGTTTTACACCGCCCGGGTCTATGTTTTATAGGGATGTATTGCACTACTTCAACTTGCATCCTCACGATATAGGCCCAAACTCTGTATCCAACATCTGTCACTTCCAAATCTTCTGCAAGGCCTATCTTCAAATGGAGCCTACCATTGCCCTCTTCAAAGAGTTCTTTTACATAAACCGTCAGACCGAATGCCAGAATGGCCCAAGCCAAGAATTAGGTGGAGTCTCTATTCAGAGACGGAGAGATACCAGTTTCCCTGCCGCAACCTTGCCAAGCCACCCTAAAGGATGGGTGACCACTTGGTTTTATTGCAAGAACACCGCTCCATCCACTGAGAACCCCTTGCCGGGTTATAGAGCTGAACGTCTTCCAGCAGATTTTGACCCGCCAGGTAAAATTATCCCAGAGGAACATGCGGATGCCTTCCCATTTCTGGCCAAGGCTAAAGCTTTAATAGCCAACGGGTTAATTGGAATTGATTTGATCTGGTGCTGGGTCTCCTGGAAGATACTCCCTCTAAGCCGCCGCCCCAGCTTAATGTGTGAGTACTCTAGCAAGTCAGACGATCCTCAACGCTACACCAAAGACAATTTTACAGCTGAAGAAATCCTTAAAACCGTGAAGACTTTGCTTGGCGAGTCTCAAGAAAACTACAACAAAGTTGGCCTGCCGCCATTCTTTAAACAAAATCCAGCTCCGCTTGTAAGTGTTTGTTTGTATCTGGCTTAATATTTTTTTTGAATCCATGCCATGCCTTACTTATTCAACCTTTTTCTGCACTTATACAGGCCGACTCCGCCTTCTGGAACAAGAAGCCAAAAACTATCATGGCCAAGACCAGAGCAAATAAGAAGTTAAAGAAGAATAAGATAGTTACCACCACTGAGCTGGCTGCTGTGGGCGAGTCAGCAGATGTTGAAAATCCATCAGAGGTAGAACTTGACTCGCTTGACCGACTCTTTATTGAACTAGCTGACACCCTTTCCTCACAGGAAGAGGCCGCTACAAGCCGGGCAGAAGATACTGAGGTAATTCCTGTTTCATCCGGTTCAGACTCCACCCCTTCAGAGAAAAGTGCGACGGGTTGTCTGGAAAGTAAAGTTTTCTCACCCAGATGCTCACTTAGATCCACACATTATTTTGAAGAAGGCTCAATATGACGCGAGATGCCAGACATGGAGTGGCGGCTCAGGCGAATTATTGGCCGGGTTAAGTAATGAACCCACTGCCCGTAAGCGGCCAACTGAGGTGCCATACAGTCCAACCTTTTCCTTACCCAAAGCTGGTCTTATAAGACATCCTCTTAATCCTTCTGACTCTGATTACCAGGAGTCGCCACCTTCATCGGGCGGCTCATCTCAAACACAGCTACCTGTCTTTGTTGTCGCCCAAGGGTAAGTGCTTTCATTTGTTAATAAAACCTCTATTGTCATATACTCATAAGCTTTCATGTATTTGTCATAGAGCCAAGGCCAAGGCTGGCAAGAAACAGAAAGTGGGCGGTTCTTCCAAGACCCTCAAGGCTTCTGAGCCGGAGAAGCAGATGCTGGAGACCCCCAAAGTCCCAATCCAGACCCATGAAGATCCTCTTAACCAGCTAGATGACCCGCTTCCACAGACTGATGCTACAACTGTTGAACCTATGGCCACTGATGTTAGCCCGACAACCAGCCATGACCCGCCAAGTCCTAAGCCGCCCTCTCCTGCCCAGTCAACTGATAAAAACCCTGCTACTGATGATGCTGAAGATGTTACTACTACTGGGTCAGCCTTTAAAGCGCCCGAGCTCTCGAGGGTACTGACCAAGCATTCATCTAAAGAAGAAGCACCTTCGTTGGAGAAAGACAAGGCTAAACTAGATTTGGAAAACTATTCCACTTTCAGTGCAAGTGAGCTCCACGCAGGCTACTTAAGCCGCCTCCATACAAGCCGGGACATGGAGGCCGGCTTAGTGAATCTGATGAAACAGAGATATGAGGTATGTTTTTAACCCCTTTCCGCCTTAGCATATATACATACTCATGTAGCCCCCAAGTCTTAAGTATAGGAAAAAACGTTGAGTATGCTTGAGGCTTTATGAAAACTTCCAAAGTGTAGCCCCCAAGGGCCGGCTTATCCTGACAAGATGAGCCGAGTCTTCAAAATATCAAATTTGAATGAACCTCGCGTATCTCGCAAGGGCCGGCTCATATTAATAAGATGAGCCAGATTGTCAAAATATGCATCTTAAAGAACCGCACGTAGCCCCCAAGGGCCGGGTTATCTTGACAAGATAACGCGGGTCTCGTGATTACTCACCATAAAAGAATGTAACCCCCAAGGGACGGCTTATTGTTGAGCCGGGTCAAAATATAATTTGAAATGACCTACATTAGCCCCCAAGTGCCAAGTATATTGCTTGCAATGTGCTTGGGACTTGAACAATAGTGTCGTGGCCTTATCACGGCAGATGTCCTAAAGAAAGGACTTAGTCGTGGAGCCATCGCGACGGGTTAGCTTAAAGGGGTTAAAGCAGACAAGGGACGCAGAGAGTTTATACTGGTTCGGCCCCTTGCGGTGAAGGTAAAGGCCTAATCCAGTTGTTGTGGAATTGCTAGGATTTCGATGACCAGGGAGCGAATCCGCTATGCCTGGCTCTCGAGTTGTTGTCCCAAACCGCCGCCGGGTCGTCCCCTTATATACATGGGTTGACGCCCGTCGGTTTACAGAATCCCGAGGCCGGCTCATAAACGTGTCCGGCTCGGTCTCTACTCTTTTCTTATCTTACAAGTTACATATAATATGGCGGTTTACACCTGCAAGCCCTTAATCCGCCTTTGGGCCCTGGGCCTTCATAAAGCGCCATACTCCTTGTCTTCATGGGCTTCAAATATAAATAACTCATTATGGGGATAACCCGGCCTCTCCTGGCCGGTTTATGCCCAGTAATAATATCCCCAACATTAGGCCCCAGATTGATTTGAACTTGTTCACATCAATCTTCAATACCTGACTTGTCACAATCTTGCATCACTTGTCTGATAAACCTTGCTGTAACCCGCCATGACGTCAGCTCACAGAATTTTCTTAAACCGCCATGACGTCGCTTCACATTAACCTCGCACGTGGCCCAGAACATCTTAACTGATCTTTATCTTAATAACCGTCCTAAGAATCGAGGCGTCCATATAGCCATATGATGATTTTGGCCTCCTCGATTCCCGCACATGCCTTGTATCCACCCCCTTATAAATAGGGACAGGGGTCCTTATCATTTCCCCCCTTGTTTCCTCCTTCGTCTTCCTCCTTCGCACAGCCGCACCAGCGCTCGAGCTCCGCCGCCGCGACCTCCGACCGCCGCATCAACGCAGGCCGCTGCATCGACCTGATCGGACCAGAAAACCGCGACGCCTCTCCGCTGTTCCTTTTATACTGGTAAGCCTTCTCTCCTTCCACCCTAGATCTTATCATTAGGGTTTGTACTCATCGGAGTTCTTCGAAGTTCTAGAACTGTTCTTCCCTGTTCTTCTCAGTAGCGCAAATGGCAAGTTAGATCTGATATTTTCCGGTGCCTTTGTAGTTAAAACTCCCTTTTTCCCTATTAGAGCATCCCTTTCATACAGAAAAACTCATCTGAACCTGATGAACTGTTTAAGTACCTGAAGTTTAGGTCTGAGTATATTCTAGTTTTCTGTCGCGCTGCAGATCTGAAATTACCATATCACTTTGTGAAACTTGTTTTTCCCTCACTTAGGTATTTTAGATCTGTATCTTTCATACCAATATGGGCGGTTTAGCTTTGTCAAAGAACAATAATCCGGTAGGCATCATTAGTCCCCTCTTAAACCACCGATTCATTGATCTTTGCACCTTCTCCACTGTCAGACTCCGGTTTAGTAATACCAAACTCTGGTTTTACAATATGTATATACCTCTGCTTCTGCTTATCTTGCATTGCTTTATGCTTGCCCGTCATAAATCTTAAACCGGCAATAAATGTGTTTCAGCTTCCCATTGAAATGGCCAAACAAGTTTACGAGTGCAACTGGGTTCCTTCCCGGGTTACTGAAGAGCAATTAAACATATGTGTCACAACTGGAGCTTTAGCTAAGAAAGAAGTCATCCACTGGAGGGTCCCTGGTCCGGAAAATCCTCCTGAACCCAAGGACGGAGAAGTAGTTGTATTCACTGACCATCTGGGTCGAGGCTTTAGCCCTCCCGGTTCAAAATTTTTCCGGGATGTGCTGGCCAGCTTCCAACTCCACCCTCAAGATATTGGACCAAACTCTGTGTCCAATTTTTGCAATTTCCAAGTATTTTGTGAGGCCTATCTTCAAGAGGAACCCACAGTTGAACTGTTCAGGGATTTCTTTTACTTAAACCGTCGCACAGAGTTCACAGACGGACCCAACACTGAGCTTGGTGGAATGGAAATTCAAAAGAGGAAGGATGTCAGCTTCCCTCATGCCAAGCTTCATAGTCACCCCAAGGACTGGAATCAGACTTGGTTTTACTGCAAAGACACATCTCCAACTGATGAAAATCCTCTGCCGGGTTACCGTCCCCACCGGCTTAGCAACACTCATCCCTTCCCTCAAAGGCTGACTACCAAGGAACGGTCCAACTATGCACCACAACTGTCAAAGCTCAGAGCCTTTATGGCAAACGGTTTGACAGGTGTCGACTTTGTTCGCTGTTGGATAACTTGGAGCATTCTGCCCTTAAGCCGGCGCCCCGGTTTAATGTGTGAGTACATAGGGGATTTGAAAGACCCTCAACGACACATCGACATTCAGCTAACAGAAGCCGAAATTACTGAGGCTGTCAAGAAAATACTGAATGAACCGGAAGCTGTCTGTAGCCAGACCGGGTTAAGCCCTTTCTGCGTCTCCAACAAGCCGCCCACTGTAAGAATCACAACTTTCTTGTTTTAGCTTACCCCTTTTTAAATAGTCTCAAAATTTTGTCCATCTTTCACAGGGCGATGACCCATTCTGGAAGAAAAAACCACAGGATAAACCGGCCAAACCACTTCGCCCGAAGACCAAGGTCACCAAGAAACCTGCCAAGAAGAGGACCATTGAATCTTCTGAACCAAATGCTGATGCGGATCTGGCTAATCCGGACTTAGAGGTAGAACTTGACTCTCTCGGTTCTTTCTTCATACACCTTATTGACAACGACTGTTATCAGGACGACGCCGAAGGCAGCCAGACTGACAATGCAGAGGTAACTATCCTTTCTTCCGGTTCAGACCCTCTGCCAACACAGAAACTCCGTCAAGCAAACCGGAAAATAAAATTTTCTCACCCCTTAGCTCACTTGGACCCAAACTTTCTTTTGAAGAAATAGCAACACGAAGCCCGCCGCACAACCCGGCACAGTGGCCAGGTAGTTACCTCTGCCGGTTTACTGAACACTCCAGTCCGGAAACATCGCACAGAGGTCTCTTATACTCCTGATATTTCTTGCCCCAAGGCGGGTTGTTTTCGACAGCCCCTTAATCCGTCTGATTCAAATTATCAGGGAACACCTAATTCATCCTCTGGCGAATCAACGGCCACACAACTTCCAACCCTCAAGACGGTCCCTGGGTAGGTTATGCTTTAATCTTATCCTTAATGTGTTATGTTTGCATACTGTACTGATCTTTATGCTTGTTCTTCTCAGTGCCAAGCCTAGACCTAGTAAGAAGGCCCGGTTAAATAGACCGTCTGATGACAATGTGGATATTGAACCGGAGAAGACTCCAGATCTGGAAAGAACAAATACTGATGTTACACATGATGATCCACCGCCTCAAGATTATAACTTCATAGTTGAACAAACAGAAGTTGACACCACAGGCCACACTGATAAACCGACTAGCCCGGCTCGCACAGATGATAAGTCGGCCAGCCCAGCTAAGGCTGCTGATAAACCGTCAACTCCCGTGAAGGCTGCTGATGATAAAGAAGATGATATTATGATTACTGGCGTCGGCCACACCGCTCCTGGCAATCGTGTTGCTTTATCGAAGCATAGTGCCAACGACGAGGTTTCTGCTATGGGCAAAGGCAAATGGAGCACAGATTTGTCAACCTATGCTCACCTCAACGCCCAAGACATCCATTCTGGTTTTTTAAACCGCTTGTACACAAGCCGCGACTTTGAAGCCGGTTTAGTGAATCTAATGAAGGAGCGATATGAGGTAACTGCATAACTGCTTCTCTCTTGTGTTCAATTCCAAATATTAACTCCAGTAGCCCCCAAGTGCTGGTTTATGATAGTCATCTAAACTGGGACTTTGTAATATCTCAACTTTGCATGCTTAGCCTCCAAGGGCCGGTTTAACTGATGGAGATGAACCAGGACTTTTAGAAGAATACTCATAATGTCACTTTGAACCAGCATACATTAGCCCCCAAGTGCCAAGAGTAATACTTGTATTGCACTTGGGACTTGCAGAAATTTCTGATTACGAGCAAATATGCATTAGCCCCCAAGTATCAGGTGCATGACTTGTTATGTGCTTGGTACTTCAAATATGCACTGCCAATTCATGATATGTTTGTCTCTTATAGGCTGAGCTGAGCAAAAAGGAAACTCAAACCGCTGATTTGCAAGAAAACATCAAGTCCCAGCAGGCAGAAACCTCCAAAACCAAAGATGAGCTTACCAGTGCCTTAGCCGCTATGGAAAAGCTAAAGGAGAGTTTCAACAAGGAGCGGGCGGATTGGGACAAAGAAAAATCCGCATTGCAAAAAAGAGCCGAGGACGCAGAAGCAGCTCTCAAACCGGTGGTGGATGAGCTAACTGGTGTAAAGCGGCAAATACATGCCATGACTGCTGCTGTGTTTGGTAAATATCCTGGCTTTAAATTTTCAACATATCATCCCGTACATTGCTGGTTTACTGATGTTTGTAATGGCGCAGGAACTCGCATTAGTCATCTGGGCTCTGACGTACAGAAGAAGCTGAAGGCTGCCTATACTCTTATAGAGCAGTTATATACCGACGCGCAACGGATCATCTGCGCTGCTTCTCACAACAAGCCGCCCCCAACTTTAATCAAGGAGACCTTAGAAACGTTGTCAATGCTGCCTGTCTGGGTAGAAGAGCTAAAGAGATCTGCTGCCAGGGCTGGTGCTCTGACCGCACTAACCCCGGCAAAAGCATGGGTGCCTGATCTTGATCCGGTGGATGTGGCTAAAGGCTATCCAAGCTTAAAAGAAGACGGATCAGAATTTGGCCATGAGGACCTCCGAGCAATAAACCGGGAAGTACGTCCACTGGCTTGCCAACTGGCTGAAGAAACGGATCTTTCATATTACCAGGCGAGTTATGATGTCAACAACAAACGGGTTGCTGCACCAACCCCTGAGGCTCAAAATCTTATCCCGCCAATCCGTAAGCACACCTATGCCCTTGACGTTGAACCGTCCACACTTATAAGCGATGAAGCTGTGTTCCGAGCCTTAACTGGGATCGATTGGGCCACCATTGACTTCCAGCCGCTGGGTAGAGAGGAAGAGGATGAACCGGCGCAAGGCGATCCACAACCGTCAGGGCAGCCCGGTGACGAGTCATGATCTGGAGGTCGATTTAACCTTCCGTGTGCTGCAATACTTGCCAAAAAACAATTATTCTTTTGGGCACTGAAACGCCTTGTAATAGGCTAGTTTAAACACTTGGTCTGCTATGCCATCCTGCATATTTTCTTTGCTTGATACTGTTAATTCACCATGCTTAAGATATATGATGTTCATAATCCAGAGCGATTTATTCAGGCTGTTCCTGCATACAAAAAGTTGAACTTGTCCTGGCGGTTTACCACCGGACGGGTCATGATGCCCAAGCATATAGCCTGAGTTTATAAACAAGGCTGTTAAAAATAATCAAATATGAAAATAAATGATACCTGTGACATTGAATCACATCGTAGGTTGACCAACTTTTGTAGTAAGGGTGATACCCCAAACATGAGTATTGATAACTCCTTCCATATTGTGCCGGTTTATGACAAACCCATACGGGGTTGTGAAAAACACCAGATTACTCATATATAATACTGGCGACTTATAGTCAAAACCAGACCGGGTTAATAAGCACCGGAATATGGCTAATCATGTACTGACAACTTGTAGTTGAAAGCCGAGCCGGGTTAATTAACGCCGGTTTACCAAAATTATCATAAATCTCATCAAAGGAGAAAAAACTTGGCAAATAAAAGCATATGAAAACTTGTAGTCGAGGCTTTTCACGGGCTACCAGGCCCCAAATTCAAGGCTTTTCATGGGCTGCCAGGCCGCTGAGTTAAACCATTTTACAAAGCCTTTTAAGATGGACCTCAATCTTTAACCAATCATCATTTTAACTTTGACAAGTTCAGGGTCTTATGAGATTGACTTGTCAAAGTTCGACGGGTCATACCAGGTTTACCTGGACGGAGTGACTTACTTAAAAACAGGCAGGTTAACCCGGGGTTTTAGGTGTATACACCAGGCTTCCAAGCCGTGGCTTGATAGCCTATTACAAGTGTAGATTCTTTGTTCATTGCGATAGCAAAGAATCCCCAAGCAATATTTTGAGCTATGCTCAGTGGGTGCCTATGTTTGAGTTGTTCTTCTGGAACACTCTCTTTGGCCCCTAAGTAATTTTTCTTTTTGGCTCTGAGCCAATCATGAGGTGTAGCTATGGTTCGAGTATGACCAAGCCCCCAAGTGATTTTTCTGGTGGCCTTGCGCCTATCAAGAGGTGTAGCTAAGGTTCGAATACGACCAAGCCCCCAAGTGATTTATATATATGGCTTGATAAGCCGAATCTAGGGATAAACCGGACGCCGCTTTATAAGCAGAAATCTCCATGTAACCACACCTGATGTAAAAAACAATAGATACCCCGCTTTAGCTGAGGCTCCGGTTTACTATATTGATCATAATATATACATTGTCATAACTATGTACATGGTAGAGCCTAGGGCTCAGGTATAGTAAGGCCGTAGATGAGCGATATTCCACGGCCGGTGGGTCTCCTCCTCCGATTTACGTGAGTCTTTGTGCTCTCGAACATCGATTAGATAGTATGACCCGTTGTGCAGGTTCTTGCTGACCACAAAGGGTCCTTCCCAAGGCGGGGATAACTTGTGCATATCCGACTAATCCTGGATGAGTCGGAGCACCAGATCACCTTCTTGAAAAGTTTTGGTTCTAACCCGGCGGCTGTGATAACGACGCAGATCTTGCTGATAAATCGCCGAACGGGCTGCTGCAATGTCACGCTCCTCATCTAACAGGTCAAGTGCTTCCTGCCGTGCCTTCTCATTATCAGCTTCAACATAAGCCGCCACACGAGGCGAGTCATGACGGATGTCACTCGGGAGAACCGCCTCTGCTCTGTAGACCATGAAGAAAGGTGTGTAACCCGTAGACCTATTGGGCGTGGTATTGATGCTCCATAACACAGAAGGTAACTCCTCCACCCAACAACCCGGCGTCCGTTGCAAAGGAACCATAAGCCGGGGCTTGATGCCTCTCAAGATCTCCTGATTGGCTCTCTCCGCTTGACCATTAGATTGGGGGTGAGCCACTGAAGATACGTCAAGCCGGATGTGCTCACGCTGACAGAACTCTTTCATAGCCCCTTTGGACAGATTAGTACCATTATCAGTTATAATGCTGTGTGGAAAGCCAAACCGGAAAATCACCTTCTTGATGAATTGAACCGCCGTAGCTGCATCACACTTACTGACTGGCTCTGCCTCCACCCACTTAGTGAACTTATCAACCGCCACCAAAAGGTGGGTCTTCTTGTCCTTGGATCTCTTAAAGGGCCCAACCATATCCAGCCCCCAAGTTGCAAACGGCCAAGTAATTGGAATCATCCTTAATTCCTGGACCGGAACATGAGCTCGGCGTGAAAACTTCTGACAACCATCGCACTTTTTCACCAAGTCTTCTGCATCAGCATGAGCCGTCAGCCAATAAAAACCATGACGAAAAGCTTTAGCTACCAGGGACTTTGAACCGGCATGGTGACCACAATCCCCTTCGTGGATGTCACGCAGGATCTCACAGCCCTCTTCCGGAGATACACAACGTTGGAACGCCCCTGTTACACTGCAGTGATGTAATTCGCCATTGACAATAGTCATTGACTTGGATCACCAGATTACCTGTCTGGCCAAAGTCTCATCCTCTGGTAACTCGCCCCGGTTCATGTACGCCAGATACGGGACGGTCCAATCCGGAATAACATGAAGTGCTACCACCAATTGAGCCTCCGGATCAGGAACAGCGAGATCCTCCTCTGTGGGAAGTTTAACCGATGGATTATGCAGCACATCCAAAAAGACGTTGGGTGGAACCGGCTTACGCTGGGAACCCAAACGGCTTAAAGCGTCCGCCGCTTCATTCTTCCGCCGGTCCACATGATCAACCTGATAGCCTTTGAAGTGACCTGCAACAATATCCACCTCTCGATGATATGCAGCCATGAGCAGATCCCTAGAATCCCAAGTGCCAGACACTTGTTGAGCCACCAGGTCCGAGTCACCGAAGCACTTAACCCGGCTCAAATTCATCTCCTTAGCCATCCGAAGACTGTGGAGTAAGGCCTCATATTCAGCTGCATTGTTAGTGCAAGGGAACATTAAACGGAGAACATAACAAAACTTATCACCTCGGGGGGAGGTTAATACGACTCCAGCCCCCGAGCCCTCCAATTGCCTGGACCCATCAAAATGAATAGTCCAATAAGTATGATCCGGCTTCTCTTCTGGCGCCTGTAACTCTGTCCAATCATTGATGAAATCCACTAATGCTTGTGATTTGATTGCCGTCCGAGGCACATAATTTAACCCATGAGGTCCAAGCTCAATGGCCCACTTGGCAATCCGGCCAGTCGCTTCCCTGTTCCGGATTATTTCCCCCAAAGGAGCAAAGCTGACCACAGTGATGGGATGACCCTGGAAATATTGCTTAAGCTTCCGGCTTGCCATAAAAACTCCATACACCAGCTTCTGCCAATGTGGGTACCTTTGCTTAGACTCAATAAGTACCTCACTGATGTAATAAACCGGCCGTTGAACCGGATACTCCTTTCCGGTCTCCTTGCGCTTCACCACAATAGCCACGCTAACTGCCGGGGCATTGGCAGCCACATATAACAGCAAAGGCTCTTTATCAACAGGAGCAGCAAGGACAGGAGGCTCGGCTAGCTGCCGCTTTAAATCCTCAAACACTTCATTGGCGGCGTCGCTCCAGACGAAATTGTCCGTCTTCTTCAGTATCTGATATAAAGGGATAGCCTTCTCCCTGAGGCGACTGATAAACCGGCTCAAGGCTGCAATCCGGCCTGCCAAGCGTTGAACATCATTGATGCACTTCGGTTTAGCCAAAGAAGTTATGGCCTTGATTTTCTCCGGATTAGCTTCAATACCCCTGTTAGACACCAGAAAGCCCAAAAGCTTGCCTGCCTGTACACCAAAGACACATTTGGCCGGATTAAGTATCATCTTATAAACCCAGAGGTTATCAAAGGTCTCCTTCAAGTCATCTATCAATGTCTTCTTCTCTCTGGATTTCACCACAATATCATCCACATAAGCATGAACATTGCGGCCGATCTGATCATGAAGACAGTTCTGCACACAGCGCTGATAAGTCGCCTGGGCACTCTTTAGCCCAAAGGGCATAGACACATAGCAGAAGGCTCCAAAGGGAGTTATGAAAGCTGTCTTCTCCTGGTCCTTAACTGCCATTTTGATCTGATGGTAGCCAGAATACGCATCCAGAAAACTCAAACGCTCGCAACCCGCCGTAGCATCAATGATTTGATCAATACGAGGGAGGGCAAAAGGATCCGCTGGACAAGCCTTGTTCAAATCTGTGTAGTCCACACACATACGCCAAGTGCCGTTTTTCTTAAGTACTAGCACCGGATTAGCCAACCACTCAGGATGAAACACCTCCACAATAAAGCCAGCTGCCAAGAGCCTGGCCACTTCCTCACCAATAGCCTTGCGTCTTTCTTCATTGAACCGGCGGAGAAACTGCTTGACCGGTTTAAACTTGGGATCAACATTAAGAGTGTGCTCAGTGAGTTCCCTCGGTACACCTGGCATGTCAGAAGGCTTCCACGCAAAGACGTCCCGGTTCTCACGGATGAACTCGATGAGCGCGCTTTCCTATTTTGGGTCCAAGGTAGCGCTGATGCTGAACTGCTGGGATGAATCGCCAGGAACGAAATCAACCAGCTTAGTCTCATCAGCCGACTTAAACTTCAAGGCCGGATCATGCTCTGTAGTTGGCTTCTTCAAGGAAGTCATATCTGCCGGATCAACATTGTCTTTGTAAAACTTCAACTCCTCTGTTGCACAAACCGACTCCGCATAAGCCGCATCACCTTATTCACATTCCAAAGCGATCTTACGACTCCCATGTACCGTGATGGTCCCCTTATGACCCGGCATCTTGAGCTGCAGATAAACATAACAGGGCCTCACCATGAATTTAGCATAAGCCGGCCGCCCAAACAGGGCATGATACGGGCTCTTGATTTTCACCACTTCAAAGGTCAATGTTTCTGATCTTGAATCATGATCATCACCAAAAGCAACCTCCAGAGCTATCTTACCGACTGGATAAGCCGATTTACCAGGTACCACACCATGGAAGACCGTGCTAGACGGTTTAAGATTTTTATCTGTTAACCCCATGCGACGGAAGGTTTCATAATAAAGGATATTGATACTACTCCCCCCATCCATGAGTACTTTAGTGAACTTGTAACCTCCCACCTGAGGTGCCACCACCAACGCCAGGTGACCCGGATTATCAACCCGAGGTGGATGATCCTCTCGACTCCACACAATGGGCTGTTCAGACCAGCGTAAGTAACGGGGCACCGCCGGTTCAACGGAGTTCACTGCCCTTTTATGAAGCTTATGATCGCGCTTGCACAGGCTGGTGGTGAAGACATGGTACTGTCCATTGTTTAACTGCTTCGGGTTGCTCTGGTAACCCGACTGCTGCTGCTGCTGTTGGTTCCCCTGATGATTATAACCACCTTGATTGCCTTGATTGCCATGTCCACTTTGATTACCATGGAACCCTGAACCGGAACTGCCTCTACCATAACCCGGCCCATGAGACCCGGGGCCTGAACCGCCAGCCGGTCCATTATCATTCCGAAAAAAATCTGAATCTTTGAGTTCTCGCATAATATAACAATCCTTCCAGAGGTGCGTGGCCGGCTTGTCCCGCGATCCGTGCTTTGGGCAGGGCTGGTTCAACAGGTAATTCAGGCGCTCTGGATTGGGACTTGGTTCTCTTCCACGCGAGGGCGGTTTACCCTTCCGACGCTGACCAATACCCTGCGCGTTGGTATTAGCTACAAAATCTGAACTGTTATCCGCTTTACGTTTACCGCTGTTTCCATGCCCCGCCGAGTTATGCTGCTGCCCTTTGGTGCTGCCACCCTTCTTTCCCTTTCCTGTCTTGTCATCATCAGATTCAGGGTCCTTGGTACTATCAGAGTCGGCGTATTTCACCAGAGCTGCCATAAGCGTCCCCATGTCATTGCAATGGCGTTTGAGCCGTCCCAGCTTCAACTTAAGAGGCGTAAACCGGCAATTGCCTTCCAACGTCAAAACGGCCGTATCAGCGTTGATGCGGTCCGATGAATGCAAAATCTCTGAAACCCGGCGCACCCAATGGGTTGTTGATTCTCCTTCCTCCTGGACATAGGCAGCTAAATCCACAATTGACATGGGCTGCTTGCACGTGTCTTTGAAATTCTGAATAAACCGGGCTCTTAGCTTGGCCCATGACCCAATGGAGTTAGCTGGTAGGTTTTTCAATCAAGTGCGAGCTGTCCCTTCCAACATCATGGTGAAGTACTTAGCACATGCCGCATCATCTACGTCCAGCATCTCCATCGCCATTTCATAACTCTCCACCCACGACTCGGGGGATAAATCAGCAGTGTAATTCGGCACTTTACATGGGCCCTTGAAGTCCTTGGGCAGCCGTACATTGTGTAATGCTGGGATGAGACACGGCACCCCCAAAGAGCTGGAGGTAACCCCTGGTTCCACCGGAGTTGTTGGACGAACCGGAGTAAGCTAACGGGCCGCGTTCTGTGCTGCTAACTCAGCCTCTCGACGTGTCCTAGCACGGTCCACCACATCCTGAGCATCAACACCGCCACCCGCCGGGTCATGGCCTCGTAGCGGATTACAATTGCGGGCACTGCTAGACATAGCCGGTTCATCAACATGCCTGCTGTAACTCCAGCTTGGGCGGGGGGTGGAATGAATCCTCTCGCGACTGTACGAATAAGCCTATTGCTGAGTCAAAGCTGTCTGAAGGAGCTCCCTAGCCCGTCGCGTCTCCACCGCTACAAGGGACTCACCATCGTCCGGAAGAGCTGCCAATCGTGAAGAGGTTGCGACTATGTTATCCAAGGGGTTGGAATAATGACCCTGAGGTGTGAGCACATGCTGGGATGGGTTATTCTGAAGAGGAGAATCCATTGCGCGCGGCTGAACCGGCGTCCCTGTTCCAGGCGCTTCTACCCAGTTTACCACTGGCTGGTTGCTGGTTCCAGCCCCTGGCATATTGAAGAGATTCCTGGCTTCGTAAACCGGAGGCAGGTGAGACCGGTACCTTCTCCTCATTACATCATTGGACGCGTTCTAATCCAACGTAAGCCGATAGGCCTGTGCATCTAACTCGGCCCGCTCTGCAGCCATCCTGGTGTTTTCAGCTGCCAAATCCACCTTGGCTTGGGCTATCTGATCCTTCACCTTCGCCACTTCTGCGTTGTGCCGCTCCTGATCCGCCGGGCGGACTTCAGCCGCTAACAGTGCTGCCAAGGTGTCGAATAAATCGGACAGAGCCTGAGCCGGTGATGGAGCAGGGCCTCCTGCCCCAGCGGCCGTCGCCGCTGCTGAACCGGAGATCATCGCCGCAGTGGTCGAAGATTGTGGCGCTGACTGCGTACCGGCCATGAAGATCGCAACCCGGCTTGGCGGGTCGAGAGAGTCCGAAATACTGTCGCCATCGGAACAACCACCAAACAGGCCATCTTGCAGCTGGTACAATGACTCGGTCTCTCTAGTAGATGACTCGTCACCGGAATAAACAATGGTTTCGCCATCATACTCCGATCCATCTTCAGATTCCACTCCGTGGATGACTCCCACGAAGGCATGCTTCATGACAGGCTTAACCCGGGCAGACCTCGCACGCTGAGCCGTTTCGACGATGTCGGTGCAGATGTCCGGCTCAGGGCCCGGTTCGCCAATCTTGCCAATCAACACGTGAATGCCGCCGAAGGGGACCCGGTATCCGTACTCAATCGAGCCGGCCTCGGGGCCCCAGCCTGCGTCGTCGATGTAGAGCTTGCCGCGACGACTTTTGGTCATCCGGCCCACAGTGTATCCCTTGAGTCCTTCGAAGCTGCCCTCTAAGAACTCGAAACCATCATGCGATAGCCCCATGGTGGGCGCCAACTGTCGTGGCCTTATCACGGCAGATGTCCTAAAGAAAGGACTTAGTCGTGGAGCCATCGCGATGGCTTAGCTTAAAGGGGTTAAAGCGGACAAGGGACGCAGAGAGTTTATACTGGTTCGGCCCCTTGCGGTGAAGGTAAAGGCCTAATCCAGTTGTTGTGGAATTGCTAGGGTTTCGATGACCAGGGAGCGAATCCGCTATGCCTGGCTCTCGAGTTGTTGTCCCAAACCGCCGCCGGGTCGTCCCCTTATATACATGGGTTGACGCCCGTCGGTTTACAGAATCCCGAGGCCGGCTCATAGACGTGTCCGGCTCGGTCTCTACTCTTTTCTTATCTTACAAGTTACATATAATATGGCGGTTTACACCTACAAGCCCTTAATCCGCCTTTGGGCCCTGGGCCTTCATAAAGCGCCATACTCCTTGTCTTCATGGGCTTCAAATATAAATAACTCATTATGGGGATAACCCGGCCTCTCCTGGCTGGTTTACGCCCAGTAATAATATCCCCAACAAATAGTATTAGAATAAATCTGACCCATACTAAAGTGTAAATATGACCTCAAATCCTTCTTGCAGGAAACATTAAGCCTGAAAGAGTCGCAACTTGGCGACTTGCAGAAAAATGTGGAGTTGCAATAGGCTGAGACCATCAAAGCTGAGTCAAAAGTGAAATCTTCATTGGAAGGCATTGAAAAGCTCAAGGCAAACTTTGATGCAGAAAGAAACACCTGGGAAACTGACAAAGTTGCACTGCTGAAAAGAGCGGAAGAGGCTGAGAAGCAACTTAAGCCGGTCACTGATAACCTGTAACATCCCTAGCATCACACTATAGTAATCCCTTATGATCAGTGCCAAGTCATCTTGATTTACAAAGCTTAATCATATTGGATTAATATCTCATTTCAAATTCCTTCTCTGAATCCAATTCAAATTCAAAGTGAAATTTCAATTTGCACAAAAGTTGCTGGAAAAATGTTCGTCTCTTAGCAAATATTCCAGAATAAATGGTGGTTGAGGAAAACAACATCACCATCAACTTGCAATGGGCCTAAGCATTTTAAACAGTGCCAAAACAGCACTATAAGTGCCTATTTCAATTTTTGAAAAATCCACATGGAATCAAAAATTGCCCAAACTTCTTGTGGCAGTGCAGAATATTTCATAGCATTTATGTGGCCAAGCTCCACATTTTACCAAGTCATTTGGTGGCTTGAAATATTACAAAACTGACTCTGTGTTTTAAAACAGAAAAAAGAAATAGAAAAAGGCCTAAAATGGACTGGGCCTAAGTGCACAGTGGCACGGCCCAGCCCAGCGGCCTCTTTCTCCCTCATCCCTCTCTCTCACCTGTGCGTGTCGCCGCACCCGTGGCTGCGCGCGCACTCACCGTCGAGACGGCGACACGACGACGCCACCGACAGTGGGAGGATAAGGGCGAGCCCTCGTCCATCTCCCCTGGTCGCCCTCCTCAGTCTCCCCCTCTCCTTCCCCTTGTGCTCGCCCTCTCCCCCTCTGCCGAGCGCCATCGCCGCCACCGCCGTGTCGATCCCGCGACCACCGAGCCTCTCCGGCCCCGCCGATCTGCCCGGGAGCTCCAGCGCCGTCGTCCTCTTCGTCTGGTGCCACTGGACCACGCTTGGGGCCACCGGAGGGCCCGCCTCGACTCCTTCATCCTCCTCTGCTCCGCCGTCACCATCGCCGGGAACCGCCGCCTCGAGCCTTCCCCGAGCACATCTTTGCACACCTGCAGGCGCTCTGTAAGCCCCCGCCTTTTTTCACTCTCTCTCCCATGCGGCTCCGTCCCCGTAGCCGTCGCTAGCAACCTCACCGGCCTTGCCGCCGTCGCTTTAGTCGTTGCCGAGGCCGGGCAAGCACGGCAACGTGCTCAGGGCACCTCCCTGTTGCCGCCCGAGCCACTAGCTCGTTCCCCCGTGCCCCTGGCCGCGTGCCGCACCTCGGCCGAACTCTGGCGTCCGCCGCGGTCGACGCCGCCGTCGTTTTAGCTCGTTTCCGGCGAAGCCAGTACCACCACTAGACGCGGATCCCTGTGCTCATTCGAATGGCACTCGCGGCGTCCGATTTGGTCGCGGGACGGCGAGATCCGGCCACCTCCCGTGCGCGCCGCCGTCGATTTGGTCACCGGTGGTGAGCCGCCGGCCACCGCCGACGTGGCACACCCGCGGCCACCCCCAGGGTCACTGCCAATGGGCCCAGGGGCCCAAGTTGACTGGGTTGACACAGTCAACTGCTGACTGGGCACCCCTGTGCCACTGACGTGCGGGCCCCACCGCTTAATAAGTCCAATTAAAACAATTTTCTAAATAAACTTAATTAGTTAAATAGATAAGTCACTGACATGTGGGGCCCGACTCCTAATTAACCTCGGTTAGATTTAATTTAATCTCTGTTTAGTCCAGAGTCTATGACAGGTGGGACACACCTGTCAGTTTGACCAGTCAGCTGGTCAGCCGACGGCTGACGCATTGCTGACGTCATGCTGACTCAATAATAGATTTATGTTAATTTAAATAATTTTAGAAAATGTTTAAAACTTTAGAAATTCGTAGAAAATAATTCATAGCTCGGATTGAAAAACTTTCTACAAGAAAGTTGATCAGAAAGACGAGACGAAGCCGACCGTACTATCTGTTTCCATGTCGGGACCCTCTACGGAGGTGAACCCGCAACTTTTAGCCTATTTCCGGTAGATGAATAGTGCAAACACACCGATTAATAAATCCAACTTAAATACTAAAATAACTAATATGACTTAGACATGCTTTTAGGCAACCCTGCACTGCACCATAGCATGACATGCTCTGTGTTGCATATGTTTGCTGTGTATTTATCTGTTTCCTTCCCCTCTTCTCTCTCGGTAGATCCCAGTACCGATGTAGTTCCCGAGACCGACGCAGCTCCGAAGATCGACTACGCCCCTGACGACCAGACCTTTGCCGCAGAGCTTCCAGGCAAGCACCCCCCCCCCCCTTGAGCATGCCTATATCGCCTATTCTCTTCTCTCTTGTGCTTGCATTAGAATTGCTACTGCTACTGTTTATCCTATTTCTGATGCATAGCCTGATTTTGTAACCTGCTATTGTTACCTACCACCTTATCCTAAACTGCTTAGAATAGGCTGGTCAGTGATCCACCAGAGACCCCCACTTTGTCCCGGATGCCCCGCTAGATTATCAGAAGACTCGATCAACGTGATCGACAACCAGGCCCCGGCACCGCACATCACCCCTAGTTGTATGACACTGCAGCGTTACTATCGAGTGCCGAGGGTGATACCTCATTTAGCACTTCTGATGTTAACTCTGTAGAGCAGCTATTCGGTCGTGGTCATCGAGGGTGGTTCCTCCTTCACCACTCCCGATAACGACATTGTCGTGCAACACCTCAAGTGTGAACCCATCGAGGGTGATTCCTCCGAGTTCACCTTGACGGTTACATCGAGTAGGAATCCAATGAGGGTGATACCTCGGATTCCCCTGATGTTATGGACACATGGATACTTGGACTTTACAACTGTTACTTGGAAAGGCGGGTCGACCCTGAGGGGTACCCACGCGAGCCTAATTGGCGAGTGATGTGGAGTCGGGTTGACCTATAGGTTACCCGAGAGACAACTACGAGGCGCGGCCGGGCATTCTTAACCCTTGCCGCAAGTCCTCGAGACGGGGCGACGGGGACACATCGATCGTGAGTCTCTGCTCGTTACCGCACACCCCCAATACACTAACGGTTTGGATATTTGATCCGAGTGGGCCTCTAGCCCGATAGCACTAACCATCACGCGGGAATAAATATGGGTACTCTGCGTCGTATACATCAGCCGAAGCTTTCTAGATGTCAGCGACTGAGCGGCACACGCTGGGTTGGACTGGGAACGCAACCGCGCTTGTATTAAAGGGTTGCTAGGTCTGCTCACCGGTGGTGCACGTAACATGCAGGAGTTCCCGGGGCGATGGCCCAAGACCCCTGGGGGCATAGGTTAGTCTGGTGTGCTGACCTCTCTGTTAAGCCTAGGTCGGGTTGCGGCGTGTTGTTTAGCCGAGGCCGGGCATGACCCAGAAAAGTGTGTCCGGCCGGAGTTAAGCGAGCGTGGTGGGTAAGTTAGTGCACCCCTGCAGGGAAGAAAATATCTATGCATAGCCGAATCCTCGGGAACGGACGCTCGGAGTTGTATCCCGATTGATACAACTAGAACTAGATACTTGTGATGAGAAATGGATAGTATGGCTTTGGGATTGCTTTCTCGCAGGGAGCCGAGGACGGATCTCTGGGCGAGGTTGATAACACTACTACTACTTTATACTGTGCTAATCTACACTCTTCTAATGTTGCAAGACCGATGAAGATGCTAGTCTTCGATAGGACTAGGCCTTCCCTCCATTCTGGCATTTCTACAGCCCAGTCCACATATACAGCCTTTCTTTGATAATGTTGCATGTGTAGTGTAGATCCTTGCTTGCTGAGTACTTCGGATGAGTACTCACGGTTGCTTTGCTTCCTCTTTTTCCCCATATCCGTTTGATGCAACCAGATGACGGAGCCCCTGAGACAGCTGCCCCCGTCAAGGACTACTACTACTACCCTGAGGGTGGTTACTACTACGAGTTGGCTGACGACCAGGAGTAGGTTCGGAGGGTCCCAGGCAGGAGGCCTGCGCCTTTTTGATTGTAGCTTTTGTTTTGTCCCGCCTTTTAAAGGCCTGTCTATTTTATCTTTATATCTGTACTCAGATATTTGATGCTTCTACTGACGCTTGTAAGTGAGCTTATGTATTCGAGCCCTCGAGGCCCCTGGCTTGTAATATATAGCCTGTATTATTTTAAATTTGTGTCTAGAGTTGTGTTGTGATATCTTCAAGTGAGTCCTTAGGCTTGATCGTGTGCATTTGCGTGTATGATTAGTGCATGATTAAGCCGGGGGCGTCACAGGTTGGTATCAGAGCCAACTCCCTGTAGGAATCCCCCTTTCCAACTCCTTGGCTGAAGTTGAGTCTAGTCGTGAAAACCATTTTACTAACATGGCTGTGTTGCTTACGGGCCCACGTCGCCATTGGGTGGTACTAGGATCTTTTATTCCTCGTCTATACTCTGGGATTCTGATCTCTTGTCTACTAGGGTTAAACATTTTATTAGCTCTGACATTAGGTTCTCATAACCACTTCATCCCGGAGAGCTCCTTCACCATAGATGATCGCTTGCCTTGCCAGAAGATTCTGCAGATACTCCTCGATGTTTTCCGAGACCATTATGCCCACTGCTTTTGCAAGTTCCCTACTACCGATAATCACCGTGGACAGCTACACATCTTTGGCATTTGTATCTTCATTCCAAGATACTCCTTTATGTACAAGATACCCCGAAATACTCCTCGTTAATCCGGGAATCCTTTGAGCCTACTGCCGTGCAACTTATTTTGCACTGCGGATAATTCCTCACATTTACTAGGGATCAGTTCATCCCCAGTGGTTCAGGTGTTTCACAAAATACTTTCCATTGTTGGTCGATCTTCTGAAAATCCTCCGCAGACTATTGCTCTTGACATTCTTGCCTGCTTGCATTACGGTTAATTCCATATGTTTAACAATCTTCGTTGACATTCCTTGTCAATGCCTTTGCATCCCTTCTCCCTCTGATTGATTACCAATACTCACATCAACTCTGTCGTGAATCGCCAGATCCATTGTTGGGTTGTTATCCGGCAGTGTCCTTAACATCTGAAATCTTGTAAGTTCTCCCCTGATACATAATGCCTTTGGTAAAATGTTTCCTCTCCTTTAGTCAGCCATGCTCTACCATCGTACTTAAGTTATGTACTCCTGAAGTTCATGGTATATGTTCCTAAGATGCCCCGATAGGTTGAACCTATGCCTTATTAATCTGCGTGAACCCGATAATTTTCGAGGGTCATACTCCTCTGGTATTTCACCAGGTAGTTCTTCACATTCATATAATTTTTAACAGAGCAGTGAATGAAAGGTTATGCATTGAAGAAGTGGGAGTCGACCTTGAACCTTTGTGTTCATGCCCATGGACCCGATGTAGAAACTATCATGGAAGCTGCTCGTAAAAATAATTATTTCCTTGGTACAAATTCATCTTGTATCTGAGAATTGATACTTTGCAATCGTGGTTCCGACCATATTTTCTTCTTGCTTCCATTTCTCGGACAAGTTAAAATACTTTTCCTATGTAGATCATTTTACCTGTCCAACCTCTATTCTGATCTACCATCGAGTATTACCCCTGGTATCTCGAGAATATCACAGGAACTACATAATTTCTTATGAGTTCTTCATCTACTATCATTGATCACCAATTCCAATTTTCCCGGGTTCTAAGTTGTTTGTCACTCGAGGACACCGATAAGTGAATCGATTCCACACCCCGATTCAATAACTCTAAGTAATTTTCATTGCTTACGAGTTTAATAGTCCTTCAAGTCATTCCTAGCCTGATCGGCTATATCATTATCGTGCTAAATTTTAACTGTGCTACCTGGTCCTTCCGGGAGCACAAATTTCGATGATGAGCTAAACCTACGTCGATCTTCCTCGTCATGTCATTTATCCTTGAACAAATTTTTTTATTTCGAGCTTGTGTCACATCCGTGGTTCCAATAACCTTTTGCTTCATCAGTCCATTTTCTTGATGTCGTCGCTGATCGATTACATCTCATGAAGCCTCTCGACAAAATGTTTCACCATCATCATCAACCTTTTGACTTCTCTAAAGTTGTGAAATAAATTCATGGTTAGGAATACCATCCTTGCTCCTCGATGATTTGTGTTATCATCGATAACATCCTTGACTTTCTACCAACTCAGACTTGGTTATGTTTTGGTTATACCTTGCGTTCCTCGATACTTCTAAAATTGTTCCTTTGTATCTCTTGAGATCTTCAGACCCAACCCTTACTTGAAACACCATATTAAGGCTACCTTGAAGCATGGTTGTGGTATTCCGAATATCCATAAGAACATTGGAAGCACATTGCCAAATGTTTCTTGATCTATTATCGAAACACCGTTGTATGGGTAATACCATGATTCTTCCCTCACCCCTTTATCTACATGCTTTTGAACTTGCTATTTTATCATGTATATCATGCTCCATTTTTCCTTGGGAAATGATATACTCCTAGTTCTTGTGTGTAAACACATTTTCCTTTCCATTGGTCTTTTTAATCCTTCTTGTGATCTATATAACCTAAGCAGTATTAAGTCTCTGCTTATGAAAACACCTCGGTCTCCAACTCTGTCAGAAAGACCCCGTTACTACTGTTCATGACATTCCGGTAACCACCGATGGACAAGGTATTTATCTGTGTATGTTTGCTATGTATTTATCTGTTTCCTTCCCCTCTTCTCTCTCGGTAGATCTTGGTACCAACGTAGTTCCCGAGACCGCCGCAGCTCCAGAGATCGACTACGCCCCTGACGAATAGACCTTTGCCGCAGAGCTTCCAGGCAAGCACCCCCCCTTGAGCATGCCTATATCGCCTATTCTCTTCTCTCTTGTGCTTGCATTAGAATTGCTACTGCTACTATTTATCCTATTTCTGATGCATAGCCTGATTTTGTAACCTGCTATTGTTACCTACCACCTTATCCTAAACTGCTTAGAATAGGCTAGTCAGTGATCCACCAGAGACCCCCACTTTGTCCCAGATGCCCTGCTAGATTATTAGAAGACTCGATCAACGTGATCGACAACCAGGCCCCGGCACCGCACATCACCCCCCTAGTTGTACGACACTGCAGCGTTACTATCAAGTGCCGAGGGTGATACATCGTTTAGCACTTCTGATGTTAACTGTGTAGAGCAGCTATTCGGTCGTGGTCATCGAGGGTGGTTCCTCCTTCACCACTCCCGATAACGATGCTGTCGTGCAACACCTCAAGTGTGAACCCATCGAGGGTGATTCCTCCGAGTTCACCTTGACGGTTACATCGAGTAGGAATCCAACGAGGGTGATACCTCGGATTCCCCTGATGTTATGGACACACAGATACTTGGACTTTACAACTGTTACTTGGAAAGGCGGGTCGACCCTGAGGGGTACCCGCGCGAGCCTAAGTGGCGAGTGATGTGGAGTCGGGTTGACCTAGAGGGTACCCGAGAGACAATTATGAGGCATGACCGGGCATTCTTAGCCCTTGCCGCAAGTCCTCGAGACGGGGCGACGGGGTCACATTGATCGTGAGTCTTTGCTCGTTACCGCACACCCCCAAAACACTAACGGTTTGGATATTTGATCCGAGTGGGCCTCTAGCCCGATAGCACTAACCATCACGTGGGAATAAATATGGGTACTCTGCGTCGTATACAACAGCCGAAGCTTTCTAGACGTCAGCGACTGAGCGGCACACGCTGGGTTGGACTGGGAACACAACCGCGCTTGTATTAATGGGTTGCTAGGTCTGCTCACCGGCGGTGCACGTAACGTGCAGGAGTTCCCGGGGCGATGGCCCAAGACCCCTGGGGGCATAGGTTAGTCCGGCGTGCTGACCTATCTGTTAAGCCTAGGTCAGGGTGCGACGTGTTGTTTAGCTGAGGCCAGGCATGACCCAGAAAAGTGTGTCCGACCGGAGTTAAGCGAGCGTGGTGGGTAAGTTGGTGCACCCCTGCAGGGAAGAAAATATCTATGCATAGTCGGATCCTCGGCAACGGACGCTCGGAGTTGTATCCCGATCGATACAACTAGAACTGGATACTTGTGATGAGAAATGGATAGTATGGCTCTGGGATTGCTTTCTCGCTGGGAGTCGAGGAAGGATCTCTGGGTGAGGTTGATAACACTACTACTACTTTATACTATGCTAATCTACACTCTTCTAATGCTGCAAGACCGATGAAGATGCTAGTCTTTGATAGGACTAGGCCTTCCCTCTATTCTGGCATTTCTGCAGCCCAGTCCACATATACAGCCTTTCTTTCATAATGTTGCATGTGTAGTGTAGATCCTTGCTTGCTGAGTACTTCGGATGAGTACTCACGGTTGCTTTATTTCCTCTTTTTCCCCATATCCGTTTGATGCAACCAGATGACGGAGCCCCTGAGACAGCTGCCCCCGTTGATGACTGCTACTACTACCCCGAGGGTGGTTACTACTACGAGTTGGCTAACGACCAGGAGTAGGTTCGGAGGGTCCCAGGCAGGAGGAGTGCGCCTTTTCGATCGTAGCTTTTGTTTTGTCCCGCCTTTTAAAAGCCTATCTGTTTTATCTTTATATCTGTACTCTGATATCTGATGCTTCCGCTGATGCTTTTAAGCGAGCTTATGTATTCGAGCCCTCGAGGCCCCTGGCTTGTAATATATAGCTTGTATTATTTTAAATTTGTGTCTAGAGTTGTGTTGTGATATCTTCAAGTGAGTCCTTAGGCTTGATCGTGTGCATTTGCGTGTATGAATAGTGTATGATTAAGCCAGGGGATCAGTTGTAGCCTCTTTCGATAAGTAAGAGTGTCGAACCCAATGAGGAGCTAAAGGTAGAACAAATATTCCCTCAAGTTCTATCGACCACCGATACAACTCTACGCATGCTTAACGTTCGCTTTACCTAGAACAAGTATGAAACTAGAAGTACTTTGTAGGTGTTGTAGGATAGGTTTGCAAGAAAATAAAGAACGTGAAAATAAAAAGTTAGGTGCTGTTTAGATAAATAACCAATTAAGTTAGTATAGCGAGTGTGGAAAAGTGGTGGTAGGAGTTATGGAATTGTCCCTAAAAAATTGACTACGTTCCTAGACCAATAGCAAGTTTTATGTGGAGAGGCCACTGCTAGCATGTCATCCCTTACTTGGAATTCTATGCACTTATGATTGGAACTATTAGCAAGCGTCCTCAACTCCTAATGTTCATTAAGGTAAAACCCAACCATAGCATTAAGATATATTGGTCCCCCTTCAATCCCGTATGCATCAATTTCTATGTTAGGCTGAAGCTGCTATCACCCTTGCCCTCCAATACATAGTCCTATCAACATACAACTAACCCTATGCTGTGATCCACACGCACGCTCATATGATGGGCACCAAAGGACAACAACATAACCACAAGCAAATTAAACCAATCTTAGCAATTCACCAATCACCGATAGGACAACAAAAATCTACTCAGACATCATAGGATGGCAACACATCATTGGATAATAATATGAAGCATAAAGCAACATGTTCAAGTAGAGGGTACAACGGGTTGCGGGAAAGTGGACCACTGAATATAGATGGGGGAAGGTGATGAAGATGTTGGGGAAGATGACAGAGGAGTTGGTGTAGATCGCCGTCACACGATGATTGCCCGGCGGCATTCCGGCGCCACCGGGAGAGAGAGGGAGAGTGCCCCCTCCTTATTCTTCTTCCTTGATTCCCCCCTAGATGGTAGGAGGGTTTCCCCTATGGTCCTTGGCCTCCATGGCGGCGAAGGGGCGGGAGCCCCTCCGAGATTGGATCTCTCTCTCTGTTTCAGCGTTCCCAGATTCTCGCCTTTCACCGTTTCTTAAATTCCCGGAGATTCGTAACTCCGATTGGGCTGAAATTTTAACACAATTTTTATCCGGATATTATCTTTCTTGCGGCAAAAGAAGGGCAACAACTGCCTTACGGGGTGGCCACAAGCCCACTGGCCGTGCCCAGGGTAGGGGGGCTTGCCTCCAGGGCTTGTGGGCCCCTCGGACATCGTCTCGCATTGATTCCAATTCCCAAAAAGTACATATATTCCAAAAAAAATCTCCGTAAGTTTTTATCATGTTTGGACTTCATTTGGTATGGATATTCTGTGAAACAAATAACATTCAATAAACAGGAACTGGCACTGGGCACTGGATCAATATGTTAGTCCCAGAAATAGTATAAAAAGTTACCAAAAGTATATGAAAGTTGTAGAATATTGGCATGAAACAATCAAAAATTATAGATACGACGGAGACGTATCAGCATCCCCAAGCTTAATTCCTGCTCGTCCTCGAGTAGGTAAATGATAAAAATAATAATTTTTTATGTGGAATGCTACCTAGCACAATCTTGATCATATAATCTAATCATGGCATGAATATTAAGACACAAGTGATTCAAAGCAATAGTCTATCATTTGACATTAAGACAATAATACTTCAAGCATACTAATAAAGCAATCATGTCTTCTCAAAATAACATGGCCAAAGAAAGTTATCCCTACAAAATCATATAGTCTGGCTATGCTCCATCTTCATCACACGAAGTATTTCATCATGCACAACCCCGATGACAAGCCAAGCAATTGTTTCATACTTTTCATGTTCCCAAGCCTTTTCAACTTTCATGTAATACATGAGCGTGAGCCATGGATATAGCACTATAGGTGGAATAGAATATGATGGTGGCTGTTGTGTGGAGAAGACAAAAAAAGGAGAAAGTCTCACATCGACGCGGCTAATCAATGGGCTATTGAGATGCCCATCAATTCATGTCAATGCGAGGAGTAGGGAATGCCATGCAACGGATGCACTAAGAGCTATAACTGTATGAAAGCTCAAACTGAAAACTAAGTGGGTGTGCATCCAACTTGCTTGCTCATGAAGACCTCGGGCATTTTAGGAAGCCCATCATCGGAATATCAAGCCAAGTTCTATAATGAAAATTCCAACTAGTATATGAAAGTGACAACTCAAGAGACTCTCTATATGAAGAACATGGTGCTACTCTGAAGCACAAGTGTGGTAAAAGTATAGTAGCATTCCCCCTTCTCTCTTTTTCTCTCTCTTTTTTTTTGGCTCTCTCTTTTTGGGCCCTTTTTTTATTTTTTAATTTTTTCACGTCCGGAGTCTCATCCCAACTTGTGGGGGAATCATAGTCTCCATCATCCTTTACTCACCGGGACAATGCTCTAATAATGATGATCATCACACTTTTATTTACTTACAACTCAATATTACAACTTGATATATCTAGAACAAAGTATGACTCTATATGAATGCCTCTGGCAGTGTATCAGGATGTGCAATGATCTAGCATAGCAAAGATATCAAAAAATGGACAAGCCATGAAAATATCATGCTAGCTATCTTACGATCATGCAAAGCAATATGACAATGAATGCTCAAGACATGTATATGATGATGATGGAAGTTGCATGGCAATATATCTCGGAATGGCTATGGAAATGCCATGATAGGTAGGTATGGTGGCTGTTTTGAGGAAGATATAAGGAGGCTTATGTGTGATAGCGTGTATCATATCACGGGGTTTGGATGCACCGGCGAAGTTCGCACCGACTATCGAGGTGAGAAAGGGCAAAGCACGGTACCCAAGAGGCTAGCAATGATAGAAGGGTGAGAGTGCGTATAATCCATGGACTCAACATTAGTCATAAAGAACTCACATACTTATTGCAAAAGTTTATTAGCCATCAAAACAAAGTACTAATACGCATGATCCTAGGGGGATAGATTGGTAGGAAAAGACCATCGCTCGTCCCCGACTGCCACTCATAAGGAAGACAATCAAAAAATAAATCATGCTCCGACTTCATCACATAACGGTTCACCATACGTGCATGCTTTGGGAATCACAAACCTTAACGCAAGTATTTCTACCAATCCACAATTACTCACTAGCATGACTCTAATATCACCATCTTTATATCGCAAAACTATTGCAAGGAATCAAACATATCATATTCAGTGATCTACAAGTTTTTATGTGGGATTTTATGACTAACCATGTGAATGACCAATTCCCGATGACTCTCTAAATAGATGTAAGTAAAGCATGAGAGTTCAATTCTTTCTAAAAAACATATACCCATGCTCTAAAATATATAAGTGAAGCAAAAGATCATTCTACAAATGGCGGTTTTCTATGTGTAGAGAAACAGGCAATCCAAACTTCAAAAGATATAAGTGAAGCACGTGAAGCATTCTATAAATCCATACTCAAAAGATATAAGTGAAGTGCAAAGAGCATTGTATAAATCAACCAAGGATTATCTCATACCAGCATGGTGCATTATTAAAAGAAAAATTAAAAGCACACGACGCTCCAAGATTTACTCATATCATGCGACGAATAAAAATATAGCTCCAAGTAAAATTACCAATGATCGTTAGAAGAAAGAGGGGATGCCTTCCGGGGCATCCCCAAGCTTAGTTGCTTGCGAGTCCTTGAATATTACCTTGGGGTGCCTCAGGCATCCCCAAGCTTAGGCTCTTGCCACTCCTTATTCCTTCAACCATCGTGATCTCACCCAAAACTTGAAAACTTCAATCACACGAAACTTAACAAAACCCTCGTGAGATCTGTTAGTATAATAAAGCAAATCACCACTTCAAATACTGTTGCAAACCAATTCATATTTTTTTTTCATTGTATCTACTGTATTGTAACTTCTCCATGGCTTATACCACCGATAAAATCGATAGTTTCAACAAAACTACCAAAACAATGCATCAGAAATAGAATCTGTCTTAAACAGGACAGTCTCTAGTATTCTGAACATTCACCATACTTATGTAACTCCAAAAATTCTTAAAATTAGGAAAAAATAAAAAAATTGTATATAAGTACTGTGTAAAAATTTCAGAAACTTTTGACATACCAGTAAAAAATGTAAATTCACGCGCTACAGCCAAAGTTTCTGTTTTTCCACTTCACATACCAAACAAGCAATCTAATCATCCTAAAGGCAAATCTTGGAACATTATTTTTATAATACAATGGATTTGTACAAGGGGATAATTATTTTTGTTGAAAAGTTTCTGTAGTTTAAGATTTGGAAAGTTTCCTTGGGCATGAACAAAGTTCAAGGAGCTCCCCCACTTCAACGGTGCTCGTCTTTCTTGCTTTCACTTTTCTTTTTGAAAAAGTTTTAGGTTCCCCTCTATATTTTTTGTTTTCAACTTTATAAAAGCACACAACAGAATAAAATGACTCTCTAAAACTTCCGGGTTGTCTCCCTGGCAGTGCTTTCTTTAAAGCCATTAAGCTAGGCATATACTGCTCAAGTAATTGATCCACCCGAATCCCAAGGTATATAAAACCCCATTTTAATTAACAACGATTTGTAATATAGTAGTGAGCACAAAGCAACATATATCATGCAATGACGAAGTCTAACTCTCTTGCTATGCATTGGCATGTCATAAAAGAACAATTCAGGCACACAAAGTAAAGGCCAATGCATACTATAAACAGTTTCTTGCAATTTTATCGTATTGGAAACATAGAGAGGCGGAGATGTAGTTCCTCTCTCATAATAATGGCAAGTAGGAGCAGCAAGCACATGCATATTATATTTATCAAAATCATCATGTGTAATGGTAAAACATAACCCATCAATATAATCCTTAATAAGCGCAAACTTCTCCGGTATAGTGTAGTTGGGAGAATTCAAAAAGTTAATAGGACTATCTTGCGTGGGTGCAATAGTAACAATTTCATTCTTAACATAAGGAACTATATAAAGTTCATCTCCATAAGCATAATTCATATTGGCATCATGGCTAAAAGCATAGCAAGCATCAAGTTCATCAAAAAGGGATATTTTAGACGAATTAAAGGGATCATAGCAATCATCATAGCATTCATCCTTCGACAAGCATGAAGGGAAATTAAACAATGTATGGGTTGAAGAGTTACTTTCATTAGAAGGTGGGCACAGGTGATCAATTCGCTCTTCCTTCCTTTGTTCTTCGCTCTCCTCCTCATCTTTTTCATCTAATGAGCTCACAGTATCATCAATTTCTTCTTCCACATATTCCTGCAAAATATTAGTCTCATCTTGGACAGCGGAGACTTTCTCAATAAAATCATTAATATCGGCATTATATTCATAATTCTCATATCAATATTTAAGTATAGCAAAATTTTCAGGTCTGTAAACAGCATCATCGTAATTTTCACACTTTTCAAACAAAGATTCAATTTCATAAGCACCCTTAAAAGCAACAAATTCTTCTATTTGTTCCACATCATAGTAATCATATAGACCATTAGCATAAGAAGCCAAGGTTTCATTATCACTAAATTTACATGAAAATGGAAGGTGTGGTGCCTTCATCCTAGAGCAACAAGTGTAATCATATCTCAAGCATAAATTCTGAGCATACCAATGCAACATATGAATTTGATCCCGTAAGAGTTTCCCTTTTTGAGTCAAGCGATAATCCCTAAAGTATTCACGTTGATCCAACGTGTCTCCCATTATCAAGTTGGATGGGGTTTTCTCAGGATTATCAAACTAGTGTTTAATGTTTTCCACATAGCGAGCATCGAGGGTTTTAGGAGGTTCCCCATCTCCATGAGTAGCAAGTACACCTATTTTTTTGGTATTTCGTGTTCCATATCCATAACTAAAGACAGAGAACAACTTAGAATAGCAAATAAAATCTAGTTAGTGATAAAGCAAACAAGCACACACGAGAATATTCACCCCACGATACTGCTCCCCGGCAACGGCGCCAGAAAAAGATCTTAATAACCCACAAGTGTAGGGGATCAGTTGTAGCCTCTTTCGATAAGTAAGAGTGTCGAACCCAACGAGGAGCTAAAGGTAGAACAAATATTCCCTTAAGTTCTATTGACCACCGATACAACTCTACGCACACTTAACGTTCGCTTTACCTAGAACAAGTATGAAACTAGAAGTACTTTGTAGGTGTTTCAGGATAGGTTTGCAAGATAATAAAGAATGTGAAAATAAAAGTTAGGTTCTGTTTAGATAAATAAACAATTAAGTTAGTATAGGGAGTGTGGGAAAGTGGTGGTAGGAGTTGCGGAATTGTCCCTAAGCAATTGACTACGTTACTAGACCGATAACAAGTTTTGTGTGGGAGAGGCCACTGCTAGCATGTCATCCCTTACTTGGAATTCTATGCACTTATGATTGGAACTATTAGCAAGCATCCGCAACTACTAACGTTCATTAAGGTAAAACCCAACCATTGCATTAAGATATATTGGTCCCCCTTCAATCCCGTATGCATCAATTTCTATGCTAGGCTGAAGCTGCTATCACCCTTGCCATCCAATACATAGTCCTATCAACATACAACTAACCCTATGGTGTGATCCACACACGCGCTCATATGATGGGCACCAAAGGAGAGCAACATAACAACAAGCAAATTAAACCAATCATAGAAATTCACCAATCACCGATAGGACAACAAAAATCTACTCAGACATCATAGGATGGCAACACATCATTGGATAATAATATGAAGCATAAAGCACCATGTTCAAGTAGAGGGTACAGAGGGTTGCAGGAGAGTGGACCGCTGAATATAGATGGGGGGAGGTGATGAAGATGTTGGGGAAGATGACGGAGGTGTTGGTGTAGATCGCCGTCACATGATGATTGCCCCGGCAGCGTTCTGGCGCCACCGGGAGAGAGGGGGAGAGAGCCCCCCTCCTTCTTCTTATTCTTCCTTGACCTCCCCCCTATATGGGAGGAGGGTTTCCCCTCTGGTCCTTGTCCTCCATGGCGGCAGAGGGGCGGGAGCCCCTCCGATATTGGATCTCTCTCTCTGTTTCCTTTTGTTTCTGCGTTCCCAGATTCTCGCCTTTCACCATTTCTTAAATTCCCGGAGATCCGTAACTCTGATTGGGCTGAAATTTTAACACGATTTTTATCCACATATTATCTTTCTTGTGGCGACAGAAGGGCACCAACCGCCTTACGGGGTGGCCACAAGCCCCCTGGCCGCGCCCACGGTAGGGGGCGCGCCTCCAGGGCTTGTGGTCCCCTCGGGCATTGTCTCATGTTCATTCCAATTCCCAAAAATCACCTATATTCCAAAAACAATATCCGTAAGTTTCTATCGCGTTTGGACTTCGTGTGGTATGGATATTCTGTGAAACAAAAAAACATGCAACAAGCAGGAACTAGCACTGGGCACTGGATCAATATGTTAGTCCCAAAAATAGTATAAAAAGTTGCCAAAAGTATATGAAAGTTGTAGAATATTGGCATGAAATAATCAAAATTATAGATACGACGAAGACGTATCATCATCCCCAATCTTAATTCTTGCTCGTCCTCGAGTAGGTAAATGATAAAAATGATAATTATTGATGTGGAATGCTACCTAGCATAATCTTGATCATATAATCTAATCATGGCATGAATATTAAGACACGAGTGATTCAAAGCAATAGTCTATCATTTCCCATTAAGACAATAATACTTCAAGCATACTAATAAAGCAATCATGTCTTCTCAAAATAACATGGCCAAAGAAAGTTATCCCTACAAAATCATATAGTCTGGCTATGCTCCATCTTCATCACACAAAGTATTTCATCATGCACAACCCTGATGACAAGCCAGGCAGTTGTTTCATACTTTTAATGTTCTCAAGCCTTTTCAACTTTCACGCAATACATGAGCGTGAGCCATGGATATAGCACTATAGGTGGAATAGAATATGATGGCGGATGTTGTGTGGAGAAGACAAAAAAAAGGAGAAAGTATCACATCGACGCGGCTAATCAATGGGTTATGGAGATGCCCATCAATTGATGTCAATGCGTGGAGTAAGGATTGGCATGCAATGGATGCACTAAGAGCTATAAGTGTATGAAAGCTCAAACTGAAAACTAAATGGGTGTGCATCCAACTTGCTTGCTTATGAAGACCTCGGGCATTTGTGGAAGCCCATCATCGGAATATCAAGCCAAGTTCTATAATGAAAATTCCCACTAGTATATGAAAGTGATAACTCAAGAGACTCTCTATATGAAGAACATGGTGCTACTCTGAAGCACAAGTGTGGTAAAAGGATAGTAGCATTCCCCCTTCTCTCTTTTTCTCTCTTTTTTTTGCCTCTTTTTTTTCACGTTCGGAGTCTCATCCCAACTTGTGGGGGAATCATAGTCTCCATCATCCTTTCCTCACTGGGACAATGCTCTAATAATGATGATCATCACACTTTTATTTACTTACAACTCAATATTACAACTTGATATATCTAGAACAAAGTATGACTCTATATGAATGCCTCTGGCAGTGTACCAGGATGTGCAATGATCTAGCATAGCAAAGCTATCAAAAAACGGACAAGCCATGAAAATATCATGCTAGCTATCTTACGATCATGCAAGCAATATGACAATGAATGCTCAAGACATGTATATGATGATGATGGAAGTTGCATGGCAATATATCTCGGAATGGCTATGGAAATGCCATGATAGGTAGGTATGGTGGCTGTTTTGAGGAAGATATAAGGAGGCTTATCTGTGATAGAGTGTATCATATCACGGGGTTTGGATGCACCGGCAAAGTTTGCACAGACTCTCGAGGTGAGAAAGGGCAATGCACGGTACCCAAGAGGCTAGCAATGATGGAAGGGTAAGTGTGCATATAATCCATGGACTCCACATTGGTCATAAAGAACTCACATACTTATTGAAAAAGTTTATTAGCCATCGAAACAAAGTACTTATACGCATGCTCCTAGGGGGATAGATTGGTAGGAAAAGACCATCGCTCATCCCCGACTGCCACTCATAAGGAAGACAATCAAAAAATAAATCATGCTCTGACTTCATCACATAACGGTTCACCATACGTGCATGCTTTGGGAATCACAAACCTTAACACAAGTATTTCTACCAATCCACAATTACTCACTAGCATGACTATAATATCACCATCTTTATATCGCAAAACTATTGCAAGGAATCAAACATATCATATTCAGTGATCTACAAGTTTTTATGTAGGATTTTATGACTAACCATGTGAATGACCAATTCCCGATGACTCTCTAAATAGATATAAGTGATGCGTGAGAGTTCAATTCTTTCTAAAAAAGATATGCCCACACTCTAACAAATATAAGTGAAGCAAAAGAGCATTCTACAAATGGCGGTTTTCTATGTGTAGAGAAACAGGCAATCCAAACTTCAAAAGATATAAGTGAAGCACGTGAAGCATTCTATAAATCCATACTAAAAAGATATAAGTGAAGTGCAAAGAGCATTCTATAAATCAACCAAGGACTATCTCATACCAGCATGGTGCATTATTAAAAGAAAAATTAAAAGCACACGACGCTCCAAGATTTATGCATATCATGTGACGAATAAAAATATAGCTCCAAGTAAAATTACCGATGATCGTTAGAAGAAAGAGGGGATGCCTTCTGGGGCATCCCCAAGCTTAGTTGCTTGGGAGTCCTTGAATATTACCTTGGGATGCCTCGGGCATCCCCAAGCTTAGGCTCTTGCCACTCCTTATTCCTTCATCCATCATGATCTCACCCAAAACTTGAAAACTTGAATCACACAAAACTTAAAAAAACCCTCGTGAGATCCGTTAGTATAATAAAGCAAATCACCACCTCAAGTACTGTTGCAAACCCATTCATATTTTGTTTTTTCATTGTAGCTACTGTATTATAACTTCTCCATGGCTTATACCACCGATAAAATTGATAGTTTCATCAAAACTAGCAAAACAATGCATCAAAAACAGAATCTATCTTAAACAGGACAGTCTGTAGTATTCTGAACATTCACCATACTTATGTAACTCCAAAAATTCTGAAAAATTAGGAAAATATAAAAAATTGTATAAAAGTACTGTGTAAAAATTTCAGAAACTTGGCATACCAGTAAAAAATGTAAATTCACGCGCTACAGCCAAAGTTTCTGTTTTTCCACTTCACATACCAAACAAGCAATCTAATCATCCTAAAGGAAAATCTTGGCACATTATTCTTATAATACAATGGATTTGTACAAGGGTATAATTATTTTTGTTGAAAAGTTTCTGTAGTTTAAGATTTGCAAAGTTTCCTTGGGCATGAACAAAGTTCAAGAAGCTCCCCCACTTCAACGGTGCTCGTCTTACTTACTTTCACTTTTCTTTTTGAAAAAGTTTTAGGTTCCCCTCTATATTTTTTTGTTTTTAAATTTTACAAAAGTACACAACAGAATAAAATGACTCTCTAAAACTTCCGGGTTGTCTCCCTGGCAGCGCTTTCTTTAAGGCCATTCAGCTAGGCATATAGTGCTCAAGTAATTGATCCACCTGAATCCCAAGGTATATCAAAGCCAATTTTAATTAACAATGATTTGTAATTTAGTAGTGAGCACAAAGCAACATATATCATGCAATGACGAAGTCTAACTCTCTTGCTATGCATCGGCATGTCATAAAATAACAATTCAGGCACACAAAGTAAAGGCCAATGCATAGTATAAACAGCTTCTTGCAATTTTATCGTATTGGAAACATAGAGAGGCAGAGATGTAGTTCCTCTCTCATAATAATTGCAAGTAGGATCAGCAAGCACATGCATATTATATTTTTCAAAATCATCATGTGTAATGGTAAAACGCAACCCATCAATATAATCCTTAATAAGCGCAAACTTTTCCGGTATAGTGTAGTTGGGAGAATTCAAAAAGATAATAGGACTATCATGCGTGGGTGCAATAGTAACAATTTCATTCTTAACATAAGGAACTATAGCAAGTTCATCTCCATAAGCATAATTCATATTGGCATCATGGCTAAAAGCATAGCAAGCATCAAGTTCATCGAAAAGGGATATTTCAAACGAATTCAAGGGATCATAGCAATCATCATAGCATTCATCCTTCGGTAAGCACGAAGGGAAATTAAACAATGTATGGGTTGAAGAGTTACTCTCATTAGAAGGTGGGCACAGGTGATCAATCCGCTCTTCCTTCCTTTGTTCTTTGCTCTCCTCCTCATCTTTTTCATCTAATGAGCTCACAGTATCATCAATTTCTTCTTCCACAGATTCCTGCAAAATATTAGTCTCGTCTTGGACAGCGGATACTTTCTCAATAAACTCATTAATATCGGCATTATATTCATAATTCTCATAGCAATATTTAAGTATAGCAAAATTTCCAGGTCTGTAAACAGCATCATCATAATTTTCACTCTTTTCAAACAAAGATTCAATTTCATAAGCACCCTTAAAAGCAACAAATTCTTCTATTTGTTCCACGTCGTAGTAATCATATAGACCATTAGCATAAGAAGCCAAGGTTTCATTATCACTAAATTTAAATGAAAAGGGAAGGTGTGGAGCCTTCATCCTAGAGCAACAAGTGTAATCATATCTCAAGCATAAATTCCGAGCATACCAATGCAACATATGAATTTGATTCCATAAGAGTTTCCCTTTTTGAGTCAAGCGATAATCCCTAAAGTATTGATGTTGATCCAACGTGTCTCCCATTATCAAGTTGATTGGGGTTTTCTCAGGATTATCAAACTAGTGTTTAATATTTTCCACATAGCGAGCATCGAGGGTTTTAGGAGGTTCCCCATCTCCATGAGTAGAAAGTACACCCAATTTTTTTGGTATTTCATGTTCCATATCCATAACTAAAGATAGAGAACAACTTTGAACAACAAATAAAATCTACTTAGTGATAAAGCAAACAAGCACACACACGAGAATATTGACCCCATGCTATTGCTCCCCGGCAACGGCGCCAGAAAAAGGTCTTGATAACCCACAAGTGTAGGGGATCAGTTGTAGCCTCTTTCGATAAGTAAGAGAGTCGAACCCAACGAGGAGCTAAAGGTAGAACAAATATTCCCTCAAGTTCTATCGACCATCGATACAACTCTACGCACGCTTAACGTTCGCTTTACCTAGAACAAGTATGAAACTAGAAGTACTTTGTAGGTGTTGTAGGATAGGTTTGCAAGATAATAAAGAATGTGAAAATAAAAGTTAGGTGCTGTTTAGATAAATAAACAATTAAGTTAGTATAGCGAGTGTGAAAAAGTGGTGGTAGGAGTTGCGGAATTGTCCCTAAGCAATTGACTATGTTACTAGACCGATAGCAAGTTTTATGTGGGAGAGGCCACTGCTAGCATGTCATCCCTTACTTGGAATTCTAAGCACTTATGATTGGAACAATTAGCAAGCATCCGCAACTACTAATGTTCATTAAGGTAAAACTGTAGGATCGAAAGTATGTCTAGAGGGGGGTGATTAGACTACTTGACCAAATAAAAATCTAGCCTTTTCCCAATTTTATGTCTTGGCATATTTTAGCAACTTAGCACAAGTCAAGCAATCAACCTACACATGTAATTCTAAGAGTATAGCAGCGGAATGTAAATCATTGCATATGAAGGTAAAGGGGAGGAGTTTGGAGGGAGCAAACGCAATGTAGACACGGAGATTTTTGGCGTGGTTCCGATAGGTGGTGCTATCGTACATCCACGTTGATGGAGACTTCAACCCACGAAGGGTAACAGTTGCGCGAGTCCACGGAGGGCTCCACCCACGAAGGGTCCACGAAGAAGCAACCTTGTCTATCCCACCATGGCCATCGCCCACGAAGGACTTGCCTCACTTGGGTAGATCTTCACGAAGTAGGCGATCTCCTTGCCCTTACAAACTCCTTGGTTCAACTCCACAATCTTGATGGAGGCTCCCAAGTAACACCTAACCAATCTAGGGGACACCACTCTCCAAAAGGTAATGGATGGTGTGTTGATGATGAACTCCTTGCTCTTGTGCTTCAAATGATAGTCTCCCCAACACTCAACTCTCTCTCTCACAGATCTGGATATGGTGGAAAGATGATTAATTGAGTGGAAAGCAACTTGGGGAAGGCTAGAGATCAAGATTCTAGTGGTTGGATTGGAATGTCTTGGTCTCAACACATGAGTAGGTGGTTCTCTCTCAGAAAATGAGTAGTGGAAGTGTAGGCACGTTCTGATGGCTCTCTCACAAATGGAGAAGGGGTGGAGGGGTATTTATAGCCTCCACACAAAATCTAACTGTTACACACAATTTACCAAACTCGGTGGGACCGAATAGTGAAACTCGGTCAAACCGATTCAGTTCAAAATGTGAACGTTAGGATTTTCGGTGGGACCGACGTGATCAACTCGGTGGGACCGATGTGCTAGGGTTAGGGCATAACTTGATCTCGGTGAAACCGATCACATGAACTCGGTGGGACCGATTTTAGTAATAGGCAAACAGAGAGTTGGTCAGGCAAACTCGGTGGGACCGATCGCTCATTTTGGTTAGACCGAAATGTTACGAAAAGGAAACAGAGAGTTTGCATTGCGAATTCGGTGGGACCGATCGCTCATTTCGGTTAGACAGAAACGTTACGAAGGGAAACAGAGAGTTTGGAATCCCATCTCGGTGAGACCGAGATCCGTATCGGTGAGACCGAATTGATTAGGGTTTCTGGCTATGGCTATGTCAAGTGAACTCGGTGGCACCGGATAGATCAAATCGGTGGGGCCGAGTTTGACTTTAGGTTTAGGACATATGTGGAAATGAGAAAGTGCTTGAGGGCTTTTGGAGCATTTCACTAAGCATTTTGAGCAAGCAAGCCATTAAGCAACACCTCATCCCCTTTTAATAGTATTGGCTGTTCCTATGGACTCAATGTGATCTTGGATCAATAAAAAGAAAATGTAGAGTCTTGAGCTTTTGCCAATATATGTCCTTAGCATTTTGAGGGGTCCACATCTCTAGTCCATGCCATGCCAATCATTGAATATTCTGAAATGATCATCTTGAAAGAGTATTAGTTCAATCAGCTATATGTTGTTAAGAATTACCAAAACCACCCAGGGATTAGTTGCACTTTCAAAAACCCAACCATAGCATTACGATATATTGGTCCCCCTTCAATTCCTTATGCATCAATTTCAATGCTAGGCTGAAGCTGCTATCACCCTTGCCCTCCAATACATAGTCCTATCAATATACAACTAACCCTATGGTGTGATCCACACGTGCGCTCATATGATGGGCACCAAAGGACAGCAACATAACCACAAGCAAATTAAACCAATCATAGCAATTCACCAATCACCGATAGGACAAGAAAAATCTACTCAGACATCATAGGATGGCAACACATCATTGGATAATAATATGAAGCATAAAGCACCATGTTCAAGTAGAGGGTACAGCGGGTTGTGGGAGAGTGGACCGCTGAATATAGATGGGGGAAGTTGATGAAGATGTTGGGGAAGATGACGGAGGTGTTGGTGTAGATCGCCGTCACACGATGATTACCCCGGCGGCGTTCCGGCGCCACTGTGAGAGAGGGGGAGAGAGCCCCCCTCCTCCTCCTCCTTCTTCTTCTTCTTCCTTGACCTCCCCCCTAGATGGGAGGAGGGTTTCCCCTCTGGTCCTTGGCCTCCATGGCAGCGGAGGGGCGGGAGCCCCTCCGAGATTGGATCTCTCTCTCTCTGTTTCCTTCTGTTTCTGCGTTCCCAGATTCTCGCCTTTCACCGTTTCTTAAATTCCCGGAGATCCGTAACTCCGATTGGGATGAAATTTTAACATGATTTTTATCTGGATATTATCTTTCTTGCGGTGAAAGAAGGGCACCAACCGCCTTACGGGATGGCCACAAGCCCCCTGGCCACGCCCAGGGTAGGGGGGCGCGCCTCCAGGGCTTGTGGGCCCCTCGGGTATCGTCTCGCGTTGATTCCAATTCCCAAAAATCACATATATTCCAAAAAAAATCTCTGTAAGTTTTTATCGCGTTTGGACTTCGTTTGGTATGGATATTCTGTGAAACAAAAAAACATGCAACAAACAGGAACTGGCACTGGGCACTGGATCAATATGTTAGTCCCAAAAATAGTATAAAAAATTGCTAAAAGTATATGAAAGTTGTAGAATATTGGCATGAAACAATAAAAAATTATAGATACGATGGAGATGTATCAGTCACTGATGAGCTTGCCGGTTTGAAACAGTATATATCCCAAATGACAGCCGCCATCTTTGGTAAGTTAAAACTTGTACTCAATTGAACCTAGTCATACACATTTTCAAATGTTGTAACCCGCCTGGCGACTCAAAATACTTGATTTCTTAACTCAACTGACTTGTTTTTTAATTGTATGACAGGTGCCAGGAGTGCCAACCTTGGCCAAAACATGTTGTTGAAACTTAAAGTTGTTTACTCATTAACGGAGCAACTTTATTCTGGAAGTCTGCGAACCCTTGTGGCCGTAGCAAGTTTTAAGAAGCCTCCAACTGCTATCAAGACTGTGCTGTTCGTCTGTCAATTGTGCCATCACAGATTGAAGAAATAAAGCTATTAGCCGCCTGTGCCGGAGCCCTTAATGCTTTAAGCCGGGCTAAAGCTTGGCAGTCAGAGCTAGACCTGGCAGAAATGGCGAGCAGGTGCCCAGAGTTCAATGACGATGGATCGCTCTTCACAGAAGAAGACTTTGCCAAATATGCTAGGGAGATGCGGCCTCTGGCGTGTCAACTTGCACAAGAGGTGGATCTGTCCAAATATCAGGCGGCTTATGACAGCAACAACACCCATATCAAGCCACCATCTCATGAAATCATGGATTTAAATCCTCCAAGGCGTAAGCACAATTTTGCCCCTGACCTTGATCCTTCTATCATTCTTAATGATGAAACTACCTTCGAGGTGTTAATCGGCATCGACTGGACATCGGCTACTCTCTAGATGGCAGACGAGGGAGAGCCGGCACAGGGTGACCCAGAGGCCTCTACCTCAAGGCGCCAGGATGACAATAACCCGCCAGGCCAGAACCCGGACGGCGCTGATGCCGGCTCAACGGAGTGATATAACTCCAGAAACACTTGGTCAAAAACTTTTTGGGCTCAGCTGTAGCCTTGCAATAGGTAGCTGAAAAACAATTATCTGCTCTGCTATGCCTTCGTGCATATTTATCCAACTATGCTTCAGCAACGCAATCTTTTTGACCGTGTCTTATATTTAGTCTTTCGACTTTGCCAAAATCTCTTGAAAGCTTCATATATAATCTATAAAAGACCCAACAGTGTCTTGTACTGGTGACTTAGAGTCACAATCCAGGGTGAGTTAAATAACCCAACAATCCAGGGTGACTTATAGTCACATCCAGTCTTTGAAAAGATAACTTTGACGGCTTATAGCCTCAGTAAGCCCCGTGTAGAGCAACATAACCCGAATCTTATATGACCCGGAAAATTTTCATCTGCAAAAACTTCTGCAAAACAGAAACATAGAGTATGTATGAATCAAATATATGTTAAGCTGGCTTATAAATCACAATCAAAACAGATTGGTTTTTGAAAAAACTCAATTTTTTGCTTCAAAGAAGCTTGGCATGAAAGCCTGTCATCCCGTAAGTCAGCTCTCACGTGACATAAATCCGTCGTTTAAACCTTAACTAGTTCAGGGTCTTATGAAAAAGATTGACTGCTAAGAGTACGAATGGGCCACATAGCGGAGAGACTACAGTGGACATGTGAGTTTATCCTAGCTTACTGTAAGCCGGCTCTCACGTGACATAAGCCGTCGTTTTAACCTTGACGAGCCATTGTTGAGATTCTTGATAATCACAAAAGGTCCTTCCCAAGGTGGAGATAGCTTATGCATGCCTGTCTGATCTTGAATCAGTCGGAGCACTAAGTCGCCCTCTTGAAACGGACTAGTTTTGACTCTGCGGCTATGATAGCGACGCAGGTCTTGTTGATAAATCGCCAACTGGGCTACTACAAGATCACGTTTCTTCATCCAAAGCATCAAGTGCGTTCTAACACGCCGTCTCATTATCAGCTTCCACGTAAGCCGCCACCCTAGGCGAGTCATGACGGATATCGCTGTCAGGACCGGTTTTCCAATAAAACATTTATTGAAAAATCGCCCCTTTCATCAGACCAGTATAGAAAAAATCTTACTGGTAGACAAATCCTTGATATAGAAATCCAGAAGTACTAAATATTATACATGGTTGAGCTGAGGCTGCTCAACAATTTTATTACAAGCACGCCAATATTACCCATAAAGGTGGATATGACACAAAGGGTATGGTGGCATAACTACTGACTCGCAATAAAAGTGGTGGTGGATATGTCATAGTGAAGCGGGTGACATGACTCCAAAATCTTACAACTCATCAAGCGCCGGAGTGAGGCTCGATGATTTTATTAAGGTAGCGGAAGCGTATATAATACAGGTGACCAACTCCAGGATCGCAAAGGACTGACTGGGACTCCTCTAGGCGTCGGACTCGCTATCGTACTCTTCATCCATAAGATCGCCTTCGTCAACATCTGGCCAAATCAACAAGCCAGGTGAGTACTTTGAATGTACTCGCAAGACAGTTTGGACATAAGATATAACAAATGCAAACATGATGCACATGAGTAAATTAGTAATACACACTCAGGTAATAAATTTGCACCGCAAGATAAATAAAAAGGAAGTCAGGCGGTAGTCCTCCCGCAATCCCAATAAAATAGCTGAAGACCGATCGGGTGTCTGAAGCGACGCCTCGAAAGGCAAAATAAATTAACATGCCGCAGTCGGGCGTCAGGGCGACACCCCATAAAGGGCTTATACTGAAAAGTAAATGACAGTACGTACCACAGTCGGACGTCTAAGCGACATCTCGAAAAGGGCTTATAATGAAAGTAAATAAC